>JASUAD010000001.1:63396534-64646534 GCA_037013555.1 Sextonia rubra
AGCCAAGTCCAGCAGGAATTGGTGGTGTTCATCAGAATGAGGAGGGGGATGTGCTATTTACGTTTTCAATGTATGTGGTTTTTAAAGACACTAATGAGGTGGTGGTGCCACCAATATTGGAGGCTATCCATATTTGCTCTCATGGTTTCCATGATTTCTTAATTATTGAGAGTGATTCATCCAATGCTATCTCTTGGATGATGTCCATGGAGAGCTTATTTTGGAAAATTTTCTATTACTTTCAAGAGACCAAAGAAAGAAATTTCAACATTTGGAGTCTTCAAGTGAATTTTCAAAATTCCATTAGTATTCTTCACCTGATTATACTCAACAAAAGATTACTAGAGAATGTAGGAACCAAGACTTCGCTTCCTTCACAAGCAAACAGCCTCTTGATGTCCGCTGACATATATCAGGCAGTGAAATAGCAATATTATGGTTACACTGTACTATATGTGCAATGGTGGCAGCATCACAATAGTTATTAAGGCAAGTTGATCATATCAACTACAAATTGAACGGCTGAATGGTGTTGAGAATACCTAGCAGATGGACACAGCTGCAACAACTCATTACCCAACTTAGTTGAAAATAATTCATAATCAAATAAATGAATTACCTGATCAAGAAGAAGATGCAGCTTTAATGAGTGGAGTTTTTCGATGGGAAACCTATCATCAAATAGGGCCTGTTTTTAGTGGTATTTTTAACAAAAATTTGTCATGTTGTGGATTCATGACACTTTTATAAAAGTTGTCCCCTAGAAATCTAAAATGCAATGTTTCATTGCTGTATTTCTGAATGCCAACCAACATGAAAAGTCACTTTTAGCCTTTAGAACTCTCACAATTCCAACCCCCTTACCATATCAAAATGCTAGGTGGGCCATGAGGATTTTGGAAAGGATACCTCTTTGTGTTGCAATTGCATAACGATTTTTCTTTTTGTTTTCATATGGTATATTGCTCTTACACCTACGCCTTGGTTGTGGTTGTAGGCATCTCATTGCCTTGTCCTGTACTTCATATTTTCTTTATAAAATTTTACTTGTTACTGAAAAGAGGGAGTGAGACATCAAACATGAATTTAGTCATAACAGTGGATCAGAAAAAGAAATTGCAGAAAGGTTGGTGGGTGTTTCTAAATCAGTTTTGGGCTTTTAGCTGTAGAGACAGCCTGACGTGTGTAAGGAGTAAATGGAAAGAATCAATAAAATTATCTTATACTGTTTTTTTTTTTTTTGGATGCTCTTATACTGTGTTTTGTCGCTTATCAGGATTGTACTTGTTTTGCTTTTTAATAAAATTTTATTGTTATGGATGAAATAAGAGGGTAAGCTGATATATGCGCATCTTCTAGTAAAACCTAGCTATTGCCTTTGGGATCTATAAAAAGTAAAGTACACTGTAAAACAAACTATTTGGGTGTTTAATCCTTCTACAAGTGAAATAGACATTGTAGATATACTTCTTTTCCCAATTTTCTAGGAAAATTATTATGCTTGCATTCTGTTGTTCTTTTCGTTTAACTAGGGTAATTATTGGTTTATCTTAATTATAGTTTATCTTGAAATTTAAATAACAAAATTTTCTCTTGGGAATGTATCTGTAAGCAAGTATTTTATGTAGCCCTCTGAATCTTCACTCTGGACTTCCGTTGCTTTTAGAACCCTAGGGGTTTTCACTGGGAGGTGGTTTGGAATCTTCAATATGGTGCAGAGCATTATGTTTTAAGGTAGATTGGAATGGAGAAATAGAATTCATGTAACCGACCCTAACATAGTTTAGGCAAGGCTCTGAAAAAAATGATGATGATGATGATGATCAGCAGTGGCAGCATCATCATGACATAATCATCTGGTGCTGCTGCTGCCACCGAATATTATATACAGAATATGCTAAAAGAATGTTTTGGGCTTCAGTAGCTCAAAGAAACATGATGTAGCGAAGAGCGCTTGGTACGGATTAAGGGTAGATGTCATGATTATCCAGGAAACTGACTTTGAGTGTTTCTACTGATGCATTTGTCAAATCAATCTGGGGTGTCTAACAGGTTGAGTAGGTTTTCTTGAACATGAAATTGTAATTGGATTCTTCTGTTTTGTTTGTAGTATGAGTGCCTTGAACTACCATGTCCAATTGTAATCCTCCATTGTCATTTACTGCTACTTTGTTTTTTCCCTAGTTTAAAAATTTTCCAGTGTTCTTTATATGCCTATATTTCATATGCTTTCTACTCTGCCTTCCAGAGACGTCCTTGAAATCAAGGAATCAGAGCGTAGAGCTTGGGCTCAAGCTGAAATGTACCAAACTGTTTTAGATGAGCACAGTCTTGAATTGCGAGTGAAAGCTGCTAAGGAGGCTGAGGCAGCTTGCCAACAAAGGCTTTCTGCTGCTGAAGCTGAAATTTCCGATTTAAGGGTGAAAGTGGATGCTTCTATGAGGTAAGATGTGGTCTTTGTTTACTTGTACTCGTGAGATGTTGCCTTTTTTGCCTTTTTTTAACTTTTTGAGCATATCTTATATGGAATCTTCAAACTGAGATAAATTGCTTGTGTTGTGTCTTTACATTGTTTTGGATGGCCATTTTGGACTGACTTGTGCATAGATTCGGCAATAGCCCTAGAAATTACTTGCAAATTCTTGTTATCCGGTAAGATCGCACTATCATTGAGCAAGCTTCCATAACCATTGGTTGTTAATTTTCTGCCTTCACTATAGGATATGAATAAGAATTAGGGACAATCTCAAATAAGGCCTTAAGTTTTTGCCTTATTTCATAAAAGGACACAAGCTTCAAAACTTTTCAAAGTAGTTCCTAAGTTTTCCAAGAGGCTTTCAATTAAGGACATCCGTCCATTTAAAGTTATTTTCCGACCATATTTTTCCTCAATTTTTTAAAAATACCCAAATGAACCTTCATTGAAATAAAACCCTCTTTCAATTCCTCTATATTCTCCTCATTTCCTTTTTCGATGTCATTACGATGATCAAGGACAACTAGCATCCCCACGGCGATCGGCTGCATGTAGTGACTGCCAAAACCATATTATGGCTTGAAATGAGGGGTAATTTTGTTATTTTAAGAAAAGTACGGAAAAAAGTCGCTAGGAATTACCTTTAATTGCTGGATGTCCTTAATTGAAAATTTAGTGAAAAACTTAAGGACTAATTTGAGAAGTTTTGAAACTTGTGTCATTTTTTTAAGTTGGGTAAAAACTTAAGGCCTTATTTGAAATTTTCCCTAAAAATTATTAGCATCAATAAACCATATTAATATTGGGTGGAATAGTTGGAAGAAGAAATATCTTAACTGAATAAATTATGAATTCCATACTGGCTGAAATATTATGACTGATTTTGCATTGCTTTACATCCGAACTCACTATTGAAAGCTGCAGGATGCCTGAAAGGCCATATGATTTAATAATATCATCATTATAGTATAAATTAAACAACATAACATAAAACCAGCATTCTGCCCAGTTAAACGGAATGACTAAATGGAAACACACCATTTTTCCAAAAGTGTTCAACGCAAGGACATTCAGATACTTGTGCTGGTACCTGTGGCTTTGATTATGCCATTTGTCAGAAGCTCTTATGCTTTTATTGATGAATAAGAATGACTAATGTTAAGTACTTTTCTAGTAAAATTAAGTTGGACTAATATTCTTGCCATTATATCATTTTCCTTTAAATTATTGACATCAAACAAATTATTGTCTGCTTTTCTAGCTAAACTCACTCCTTAAAATTATTGCCATCAAACAAATTTGGTGTATTCGTTGTGTTTGGATTAACAGCGTTAGGTAATTGGGAAGAACTCATAGAACATTCTCTCCTTGATTTGGACTCCATTGGAAACCCTAGGATTTATTGATCGAATTCTTGTGATGAAGAACACTCCTCCTATGAAGAACACTGCACTTCTCAATCACAAACTAGATTAACTTATCCTTTAACTGAATTTAAGAAGCCCTATGATTGTATTTCCTTGATTCCACCACTTAAACTACATCAATCATCCATTAAAAAGGGACATGAACAATACAGATCATTACTGCATCAGATCTGAACCAGAAGTCAGAAGTCAGAACTCAAAACTGCGGAGAATACTCCTCCAAACAGGCCCCAATACCCTATGGACCTGCTGCTGTATGGTGCTGGCTTCTGCACTTGGTGGCTGACATTTTTCTGCCTTAAACCCTCGTGATCTTTTTTCCCAGACAAAACGCCACCTCCTACGCTATTCTTTTATGAGTCTCCTTTAAGAGGATGTGCTCTGGTACCGAATTGGGTTTGTGAATCGAAAGGTATTTAGGGGCTGTTTGGTAATTTATTAATAATAAATTAATGAAAATTTTTTTTCCATCAAGTGTGTTTGGCAGCCCCTACTACTATTAAAGTGAAATTGCCACCACAATATTGACATGAAGATTTCATATCCCTTGTTGCACTATTGCACTGTACCATGTATTATATTTATAGGTCTTCGAGACTCCATTGTAGGACCCACAAATTGATAATCCAAATCATTCCAAACGAATATCATCCCCTCCATTAATATATTCTAAAATTTTTGTTCGATAGATAGTAGATGATTGGTGGTGATGAAGATGAGTCCGGATCCTCTGTTGCAACTATTATATGTGAACTTTTGGGACTCTATTGTGGGGCCCACAATGATAATTGGAACCATTCAAAATGAATGTCATCCCCTCCAATGATGTTCTAAAATTTTCTTTCAACAGAGGCGGCCTCCACTGTTTGATTGAGCATATAATGGAAATGTGATCCAACTCCATGTTTGCAATGAGTGAACCAGCCATGGACTCCATCGTGGGCCTCCCTAGAGATAATCTTGACCATTTAAAATGAATCCCATACCTTCTAGAGATATATGCTAAAATTTCATATCAATAGGAGTAGGGCCCACTGTTTGATTGAGCTCATGATTGGTTGTGTTTGTACGATATCTTATAGAAATTGCAGTTTTGCAAAAAATAATAAAAAGTCACTTTTTGTTTTCAAAAATTAAATAAAATAAAAAATTCACTCTTCTTTTACCACAACCATCCAAAGACCTTTTTCATTTAACCAGAAAGTCAACTCTACTTTTAAACCACTGCTAATTTCCAATTATGTGACATTTAACTTCCTCCTACTATACAAGTAAATTTACTGAACAGCCCCATAGGGTTTTATGAAAAAAGGTTTGGACAATCTATAGAAATTGGAGAGAAGACAAGAGTTTTTTAGAAAAAGTGTATGATTGTTAATTGGTATGGATGACCATGATCATCTATTTATACTATTTTATTTTTTTCCACAACTACAAAAGAAAAAAATGTGGTTTATGACATTTACAAATCATCCTGTGACTTTTCCTCATTTAGACAAAAGTCCACTTTGTCTCAACAGCTTCCAGGATGATGGTGATGGTGATGATGATTGAATCTGCTTCATCTTGTTTTGTTGCTTTTATTTCGTGTTTAGACTCCTAAACACCTTCGATGTTATGCAACACTCTTGAAATTTTCTCACAAGCAACAATAGTTTTTCATCTGTGAGGGTTGAAAATGCAAAGAACATCAGAGATTTTCCTCAAAAGTTTAAATGCAATTGTAAGCAATCCAGTAACAGAAGTGAGATGGGGCAATTATCACTTTTTTGCACTATTATTGATGACTGGGCACTTCTCCCGAAAAATATTGTGGAACAGACTTATTGGATTTTCTTTCAAAGCAGAAAGGGACTGATCAATAACACATCTGGTGGTGGTTGGCTTCTTTGGTGCTATTTTAGGAATTTTTACCCACCCTTGTTGTTTGGTTTCAAAATTTACTGGCAGCCTTTTATCTTTATTTTGGAGCATCTTCAACTCTTTTAAAGGGAGGGAGGGAGTTTAAGTGGGTCCTATGGTCTTAGCTTGGGTAAAGTTGATTATTTTTAAGTTTGTGTAGCTTCGTCCAGATTAATGGGAGATGCTTTGATAATATTGATTCTCATCTGTTTGTGAACCCATATCCTTGATCAAACAACAAACACGCACAATTACAACGAGAATAGTAGCAGTTTCCCATATGTTGCTTAAATTATATTAAAAGTTAAAACATGAAATCTCATCCTATCATTGAAACTCAAATTTAAACTCAAATCTTTTATTAGATTCAAATTCAAGTTTGAACTGAAATGCAAACTCAACTTGAAAATCAAAGAGGGAGAGGACAATGGGTCCCATATCAGTGTCCCATGACAAAATCCTACTGCCCATGCTTCTCCTCATCGATCCGTACCATAGATCTTTAGATCACATCATAGCTCTTTTAGTTAAGTTGGGTCAAGAGTCAAGACCCCATTAGCTTGAACAAACTTTTCTATACAAGCTAAGGTTTGATCTAACACATGATCCTCGTGATTGGGCCTCTTGAGTTTGCATCACAGTCTTCTAATTATCATTAAAAAAAAATTCTTCCACTTGGAAAATATTTGTCCTCAAGTTGGCTTCAGCTATATGTCTTGACTTTCCTCTTTCTTTTCCACTTTTGCATACATTGTGACTTGTCCACATGTATCTCTTGACTTTTGTGCTTGAACCTTACAAATCTTGATAAATTATCCGACTCTAAGCTTGTCTTTGTGTGCTATTTTTACCCAAAAAAAAAAAAAGAAAAAAACAAAAGCAAACAAAGTCACATTCATTCAATTTTACAATGTGGTTCTTCCATTAAAGCATGATCGAATGTTATATGAATTGAAGGAAAAAGTGTTGCAAATGTTGAGTATGCTGCAACTCTAACACCTAGGTATTTTGGTTGCAATGGTTAGCAACTATTGACTTGGTATCAGAGCTACTATAGGTCCGAATCCACGTTGCTGCGTCATTAGTATTATGTTGCAGGCGTGGGGCAGAAGGCCCTATCTCGCTTTATGACTAGTACGTGCTTCGAGTCCGGGCGGTATCCCACTGGAGTGTTGGGGGGGGGGGGGTGGTGGGTGGGGTGTGTTAAGTATATTATTTGCCACAACTTTAATACCTAGGCATTTTGGTTGTAATGGTTAGCAACTCTTGACAACAAATGGCTTTAGTGAATTGATCGTCAAAGTTGTGGATCTTGTCATATCTGATATTTGGTGAAGGTAACAAAAAGGTCTAACATGATGTCCTTTGAATCTAACTACTATTGAGGTAGGAGTTGACATTGATATATTTAGAAGATTGAAATGCCAAAATCACCATTAGGATACACATTTGAGATTGGAATACCTTCAAAAGCACCATCCTGACAGTTATCAAATATTTATTAATCTATGGCATCATTATCTTGCTAGACATCAAACATCATTGTATCATCAATGAAATTAGTTTTAAATATGTTGAAGACCTGATCATTGACTAACAACATCATCGTCTTTGTGGATAACAAATTTTGGAATGTCTTCATCTTTTTGATATTTATCGTATATTGGGTAACCAATAAATTTGTAAGCCTACCTGTTATTAAAAAAAAAAAATTTGTAATCAATGTCTTCTTTTTATCCATCATCATAAGCCACATCATCACAATCACTATCATATTATGAGTGATGACTCGTCAGATGTGTGATCTTGATGGTCAAATATCTCCAAACATTGGATTAGGACCTCAAGTCAAGGGCGTACCCAAGTAGGGCCATGTGGGTGCCGCTGCATCCGTCAACCCGCAGTGCGCTTTTAAAAATTTAATAAAAAATTGTGGGTCCACCCTCAGAATCCACTTAAAAATGCTCAGAAGCCACATAAAAATTCTTAGTTTGCCCCTGATACTAAACTACCTATTAGGGTTTGCACCCCTCAAATAAAAATCTTGGGTCCGCCATTGCCTCAACTTGTCTGTGTGAATCTTGGATTTCAAAATCTCATGAGTTCGGAGCATGGTTCAAAATAGTAGCGTAGTGGCCGCTACTCTATGTAGCGATTGAGGTTGCTACACTATGTTGAAAATAGTGGCGCTACCGCTACTTTCTAAGATCTAGTAGAGCCTAGCAATTTTAATTTTAAACATTATCTTTCCTATTCAATAGCCTTTCTTAAATTTGTGTCTAATGTTATATGGTTTCAAATCGCTAAAAAAATGCAAGATTGGCTATTATACAATATTAAAAAAAATTTGACCACTTAAACGATTCACACTGCTACACCATTATGTTTCGCCGCAACCGTTACATATTATCCGCTAAGTAATGTTTTGGTCACTGGCCGCTACGTCTACCACAACCGCTATTTTAATTCTTGGTCCCGAGGGGTATCTCCTTCACTCTTAATGTTTTGCCTACAATGTTGGGGTGCATTGTAGAAACGGAGAATGACAATCACATAATCAAATATCAATCATGATCTTTGGTTTTGATGCTTACTGATGTAGCCATTGGTTCTTAATGGTTTATGAACCCAAATACCCTAATCCTCAATTAAACATCAATCACATGCAATGGATGTCAAAACCACCAGATAGCTTCAATCGCCATGCTATGTAGAGACCGCTATATCGGGCATAATAGCCAAGATTGAATTTAGTGTCGCTCTCATCCATAATGACCAGTAAGGTTGCTATGGTTTGCTAGGGGGCTACTACGGTTTGTTATGGTCTGATATGGGATTGCTATGGAGTGTGATTGATACTACTTTCCAGAATTTTTGAAATATATAGTAAGGTTTATTTCTTTCCTTTTTCTCTCCAAACAACATTTTTACATAACTCTTCTATCCTTATATTCTTAAAACTTAAAAGAACACGAAAATACATAATATCTTGATAAACTGATGCTAATGTAGAGAGTTCCTCTCAAGGGCTCTTCTCTAGATAAGTCCCAGTAGAGACCCCTTTTGACGGAGGTATTCTTTTCTCCACTCTCAACAAAAATAAATTTTTTTTATGAAACTTAATTGAACTTCAAACTTTTTCAAGCATTACTTTATAATTTATATTTCCTTTGTTATGTACAGTTGTGATGAATTACTTATTTGAAATATGAATTTAGAATTGCATAATAGGCTCTTAGTTAGCTATCCAACATAAATACATGGGGAAAATTGGATCAAATGCTTTTATTTTATAATCATTCTACGACACAAAACATTAATGCACTGAAATGGGCCGCTACATCCCCCTTAGTTATTATAGGGGAAAACCATAAAATCTCATCTTACTATTTAGAGTCAAATTCAAATTCAAATTCAGGTTTATATTCAAATTCAAGTTTGAAATCAAATGCGAAGTCAAAATTAAAGAGTGAGGGGACAGTGGATTCCTTTCATGAAGAAATTGTACTGTCCATGCTTCTCCTCTTCAATCCCTGCCACTGGCCTTTGGATCCATGCAATAGATGTCACACCTTGCAACCCGAAGTTCTAAAGAAGGTCCACCTTTTGTGCTGCAAATAAAATTCTTCTTTGTTTATGAGATTAGGTCAAATCAAAATTTGCGGCAGAATCTTTTTCAATAATCAAATCCTAGACATTCATAACTGAGCACAAGTATAATAAACCTAATATATTAATAAACTTTAATGTCTAAGTCAAATATGAACTTAAACCAAACCATGTATAATCTTTGGCCAATTCTAGGGCCTTATTACAATTATTCAGCATAAATAAATCAGAAGGTAACATTCTCTTTATATCATTCTTGATGTTTCTAAACTACATCATCTACATTCCACTCTTTGAACTCTTGTGGTTCCCCGTCTAAAGCATTAACATCCTCTTGGATGTGTTATATTTCTTTACCTACAAAGTGCCAAGTGAATTGGTTAGTTTTGCAAAGAACCTCGTAAGTAGTCATATATCTTCAAAATATCCCACACAATCACAATGCAAAATTAGAGATAGGGGATGATCATTAGGAGTTCAAAGTTAAGTACAAACAATTATGCGAGAATATTGTTATAACATTACAAGATTCATTTAAGACAATTCTAAAGCGTAAACGAACTTTAAAGCAAGATGGTGATCCACATGAGCGAATTTGTCACATGATATTGTACAACCCTCATATAAAATGTGACGGGCATTCTTGAAGTTGCCACAAGATATTATACAGCCCTCTCATTGTTGTGGCAGGAACAAGAATAGACCAGCACCCAAGATTCCTTCATCATCATTATCATCAAAGCCTTGTCTCAACTATGTTGGGGTTGGCTATGTGAATTTTGTTTCTCCATTTTGATCTATCTTTAGCCAAATCCTCATATAAGTTGCACTTCTTCAAATCTATTTTTACTGGTACTCAAGATTCCATATAGGAATTTATTTATGGCCATCAAATCCAGGTATGATGACAGAGTGACATTGGTTGCTTCCAGCAAGACTAATCTGCAGTTGGTATATAATAAACCAGAATCTTCACACAGTGATGTCTCAACCATGTTAGATTCAAGAACAACTTGGCCTTTTTTTTTTTTTTTGAAAAACAAGAACAACTTATTGTTGCTGACTCATCAAACAATCAAAGGTTACGGACAAGGAATAACAATAGACAAACGAACCATTTAGGAAACCACTCCAAATACAAATAATTTCCATCAAATTGCATGCCTCAAATTGAGTAGTCTTTATGAGCTTAAGTGAAGAACATCTCACAAACCTACGTAAGACTAGTAGGATACCTAGATTTAGTCTATTGTGACTCCATTTGCACTTCAAAAATAATTGGGAACAATAGGTTTCATTCACAAACTCAGACTACATCAAATTTGCCCATTTGCGTATGTTAGGCAAGTGATCAAGGACTAATGGTAGAATTTACTTAGGTCGATTTTACTGGCAACCCTACATTGCTTATAACTTTTGCATAAGATGTCCGATTTTGATGACCTATATGTGGATCTCATGCTACTCAATGAGATGAAACCATAGAATCATAGATCTCCAAAAGTTGACATTGTTCATTTGTTTGACCCTTAAATAGTTGGCCGAACACTTGCTTCCTTTTCTGAAAATCACAGTTTTGCCCTTCTTAAACATCCAATTATCCCAATTTACTCCTAATTACATATGAAATCGCAATCCTACAAAAAGAGTGGGTTTTCCAAACAATTTCTACAGTTACACAAATCTCCAATAAAAGATGGAATAAATTCCGGATTTGATGATTCAAGACATAATTTATTTACTTTCTGATGACCGAATCAAGACATAATTGGTAATATATAAGTTGAGATTCTAGACAATTAGGTTATTACAATATCAAATTAAGTTGTAACTCACACAAAGATACAAATCAAACAATTCTAGGTTTAGAATTACTTTTCATATGTAAGAATTTATGCCAACACAAACCCTATGATACCATAAAACCCTAGACACTACTTGACTGCCCAGAACCACATTGGACAATCACATGGATCTCCAAATTAGTTACTGGCCAATATATCTTGGCATGTTCTGAAGAGATTTGGTGTCTACAAGTAATATGACGTCCTTTCGTTTGGTTGACCATCGTCCTACGCTTCCTACTTTGCGTTTTGTAGGTGAGTATCAAGCTCAAACAAACACCTACTGGTCCCAAAAACCCCTAATTGAAGTCCAAATCCCCACATTATCAAACCCCTACAAGGTCTTCATGTGAGAACACTCAAAAACTCAAACCCTTATGACCCTAGGGGTCTATCCCAATAGGTTTGGTCAGCATGGATCACCCCTATGTGGTCTTTGGCCAGTGTCTCCATGCCAAATTATTGCATATTTTATGTGATTAGGTTTACCCCATCATGAGGTATTGATTTTCCATAATATCTCACATGTGTACATAAATACCGTGACAAATCAAATCCAAAATGGTTACCAACTGTTACTACACTATCTGAAATCCTAATTATCATCTACAGAGGGCATGAAAACAAAGCCAAACATCAACAGTCATCAGACCCAGGTGCTCATGTGTGCCGAAATCTTCAAAAACCCTTAGAGTTCAAGACCCTATGGTCCCTATCCATTGTCAAACCATTTTCAACCAAGGTCGAACGTGGTTTGACCATGGCTGAATTACTCCCAATGGCTCACGGCCTGTTGAGTAATTAATATTTTATGCATCGCATGCCAAGTGGTGGTCATGATGATTGATCTCCTTGGAATTCTAAGGTTTTGGTTCCATTCATATGTACATCTTAGATCCCATTCATACTTAGGCTTAGTTTAGGGCTTCTACAGTAGAATATACTAGAATCAAACGTGGGATTTGTTATGGCCCAGAGGTTAGGGCCCTTCAAATTCCACGTTATGACTGGGAGTATTTTTTTTCACCTACATAAGGTCATATATAAACTCCAAAGATAGAGCA
The DNA here is from genome assembly GCA_037013555.1 of Sextonia rubra. Classification (NCBI taxonomy): domain Eukaryota; kingdom Viridiplantae; phylum Streptophyta; class Magnoliopsida; order Laurales; family Lauraceae; genus Sextonia; species Sextonia rubra. The sequence goes on from JASUAD010000001.1 coordinate 63,408,857, forward strand.
TTATTGTTCGCATATAAAGGAAGCTAAAATTATTGTGGCTAGGTCTCTAATTGTTCTACTGTTTTTGCCTTCTCAACCGCATTCCCATGATCCTGCAGGATCCTGATCATTCAATCTTCCATCACTAAATTACCAGATTGGGGCAAACTAGGGATCAGTTGATCTGAGTGACCAAAAATCCAAATCTGCTTGTGTGTGTATAAATATGCATCGTGTTAGGAAGAACTATGCATAAATATGCAAGGACAATTTATGACTTGCTTAAGAGTTGCTAAATGGGTAAGGCCACTATCACAACCCCAGTCTGCAGGTCATTGTGTGGGGCCGCGATGGTGGGGATCAGGGCTAATTGCAGGTGACGCAACTAGCCCTTGTTCCTATGCACGCAATGAAGCGTTCGAATGAATTACCAAAGTCATACTGGCATGTACATTTGCATCATGATAATTACGTTTGCATGATAATAATGAGACAATAAAAGCATAATATCAGAGTAAGTGCAATGTTCCAAAAGATGGCATTCCCATTAATGTATAAAAGTCGTTAATACAACACAAACCCAAAAGAAAAGGCCTACTATAGGTAGCCATACAATAGGTACACAAAGATGAAAATAGCAAAAGATGTGATCAGAACTCCAACGGAAGTACGATGCTCTAGAATACATCGTTTGCGGTCCATTCGACTAGTTTCTGCGGCTCCTCCTCAGCTGCCTCCTCCTGTGGGGCAAGGGCAAGGGGTTCATCCCATAAAGCACCAAAGTTTAGTAAACATCAGACACGACGGCTTAACAAATAGTCAAAATAAATGGCTTATTATGTTGCATAAGTACTGAATCGCAAGATGTGTGATCATGTTGAAGTAATCAAAGTAAAGCTAAGCAGGTCATGCTGGAATAGAAATACTTGCAGAATTGATCAATAAAAAGCTGGCAGAAATAATCCTAGCAAATGGTCATTTAGCATCTTTGATCACAAGGTGCATTATCATCATAGGCCACAAGGTGTGCTACAAGGTACATCAGCATTATTGATCACAAGGTGTACAACAGGGGTGCATTCACTTTCTTGATCACAAGGTGCACAGCAAGGTCCATGTACATCATTGGTCACAAGGTGCACTATAACGGTGCCACAATATCATGATTGCAAGGTGCACAAGAAGGTGCATTAACATCATTGATCACAAGGTGCATGACAAGGTGCATTTAAATCATTGGCCACAAGGTGTACCACACGGGTGCAACAATATCATTGGTTGCAAGGTGTACAATAAGGTTCATTAACATAATTGATCATAAGGTGTACTGCAAAGGTGCAACAATATCATTGATTGCAAGGTGTACTGCAAATGTGCGACAATATCATTGATTTCAAGGTGTACCAATGTCATTGATTGCAAGGTGCACAACAAAGTGCATTAACATCATTGATCACAGGGTGCACGACAAGGTGCATTTAAATCATTGGCCACAAGGTGTCCTACAAGGGTGCAACAATATCATTGATTGCAGGGTGCACAGTAAGGTTCATTAACATAATTGATCATTAGGTGTACTGCAAAGGTGCAACAATATCATTGATTGCAAGGTGTACTGCAAATGTGCGACAATATCATTGATTTCAAGGTGTAGCACTAACTTTGTTGATCACAAGGTGCACAAGAAGGTCTGTTAATGTCATTGGCCACAAGGTGTACTACAAAGGTGCAACAATATCTTTGATTGCAAGGTGCACAACAAGGTGCACTAGCATCATTGATGGACTTCATACTGGAGCGTCGACCTATATGGTGCTAATAGTCTAGGGTGTCTAGAAGTGGCTTCCTCCATTCAAAAAGGTTGTTCATTCTGGTTAAACTTTCTTTATAGACGCCAGTACCCATAAGGACTTGTTCTAAAAGCAGTCCTGCACACCATAACCTGGATTTTAGCCTGCCACTACCTGAGTCGTTATTGCTATCCATTTGTGTACGGCCTGTCTGATAACTAAAATCCGTACAGGTTTGAAATGCATTTAGACCACAGCATAACATAGTATCGTCATCGTGGGTCACAATTAATGCCACTGATTTCATAGTTATGGCCCATGGCTCATTTATACAAGAACCACACCAAAGCAACATAATAGAAGTATATGATACACAAAACGTCACCCACGTGAAAGGACCTTAACTTCAGATTATCATTTTTAGCATATTCTGAAAAGATTACTTAAGGCCCAAACATTTAAGGACAACCATGCTCAAAACTACAATAGGGTTCAACCATATCTAAATTTCCAATAAAGGAGTTCAGGTGGTGCTAGAAAACCCATCCTTAAATTCAGTTAGAAAACCATGCACAGATCTACCAGGTATGAAATCTCATAATTACTGTACACACTCATAATTCACACATTTTAACATAGATCAGATCTGAAAGTGTGACAGCTCCTACATCTGATCAACATTAAACTGAAATGATTGATTGTAAAAGCTACCATGTGGGTAATCCAAAACCATCGACATGTCATACATAAGACCATGTTGCATAGCCAAAAGTCTCAACCAACTCCCAACAAGCCAGATTTGGGGTTCGACTCATAAGAATCCCCTAAAATGGGCCAAGGCCTGAACCCACCAGACTTGTGGCCAATGCAGAACCCCCATATGGGTTTGACTTTCACCCAAAGCCCAGCTCACCCAGGCCTAGGCTCCACCCTGTGGAGCCAGGCTGTTATAAGTGGCCTCCCATTAATGTTTTTCCCAGACTACACTGACATAGAAATCCATCCCTTTTTAGTTTCAGATCTAGTGGCTACTATCTTAACACATTAGGGTTCCAAAAAGTTGAAGAGAATCCAAGAAATCCAAGTAGATGGGGATTGACACTCACCTTGAAAAGAACCTCTCTGTCCTAATGACTTGAGGAACACTGTAAGACATTCAAATCTGGAGGTTTGCTTCTCTTCTCTTGTTTTCCTTTGGCCTCATTCAAGATCTCCTCGTCCTAGCTTCCAAGGTGAGAATAGGGTTAGGGTTTCTAGACAGAGAAAAGGGAAGAGGGGGTTCAGGGTGGTGTTGGGCGCGGCGAAGAAAGGTCGAAATGGAAAGAACTTGGGCTTCTTGTTGGAGAAAAGAAAAGAGGTATACGGGGTTGCACAAGGTTCCCCCACTCCTGTCTATTTGCAGAAATCGTTGGCCCCCTTCTAGTCAGGACTACTCACATCCATTATACCAACCATGGTTCCCAATCCTCCATAGAAAACTAATTTTCTCACTGACACAAGTAGTGGGCTCTAACTATAAAACATTGAACCAACTTAATAATGGATTAATCCCATGGTCCCCCTAAATCATAAACACTTTATAATAATTCACTAATAATTTAAAATAACCTCTACAAATAAGCTTTTGATTAACATCTACCACTCACATTCGAAGAAATAATTTAGATTAACAGCAAAAATATTTATACTGGGCCCAAAATAAGTTTCAACCTTTGCTTAATGGGTTAGGGATATTACAGGATTCATGCATGTGTAATTAATCGGGTTTAATTATTTGCCTGTTAAAGTTAGTTGCCTGTTAACTTAAATTTCTCAAGTTCTTCACATTTGATCAACCCCTATGTCAATTCTCTTTTTCTTCTTGTTTCCCCCAAATCTTGATAGCTGGGGTTCTTTATTTGCAAACCCAAAGAGATAGAGAAAGTGGGGTGTGTGATGGGAGAGAATGTCGAGGGAGAACGTGTCTAGAGAGAGAATGGGCATGGGAGGAGAGAGAGAGAATGAGAGGGAGAGATGGGCACATGCTATGCGGCCCCTTTCTACTGATTGGTGGGCTCCGACTTTTTGTTGGCTTGGAACTCTCGGTTCGAGTTGATATCTCACTCCTATATTTGCTTAGTTTGGGACTCTACAGGCCTTTTCTAATTAGTTATGGCTTATTTAATCTATTATCATTTAGAGTCCACCCAAATTACCACAGATGGCTACCATCAACTGATGGCATCCAACCAATACCAAAGTTGGTCCCCCAATTCATATTGGTCCCAAGTGGGCTCCATTATATACTATCTAATCATTTAACAATTCCTAATTAGTTTGCAATTCTTTATTAATTAATTATCTTAATTATGTCCTAATCACATTCAAATTCAAGACCCCAAAGCAACTGGATTCCCCATCTTGAATATATTGCATTATCTAATTCTCAAAAAAATTAAATATTACGCTATCAATGAAAATGATAGGAAAATTCTTAAAAACATTACCTATATATCTAAATATATGAATAAAATCCATGTGTTATATTTGATTTACTTTAAAAATAGAAAATGCATCATTATGCTTGTTCTTGCTGATTTATTCATGTGTTGTGTATGTGAGGAGTGAATATGGCCATTTTCAGCCTCAAATTTAAGCACCTGATTTGGTGGTAAACCATTATGTACCTTCCGTGAAAAGGCTGCTAGAAGTATTAGTACAAACCCCTCATATGCTTCCATGTAAAAGGTCATGGGTTCAACACCCTCAACCACCTTTCATTTTTCAAGTCCTGTGGGCCCCAAATTCCCATACCCTTAAGACATTTAATTTCATATCTTAAATCTCATAGATTTGAGTAACTCGTGAAAAAAATGCCAAAATCCCAAGTCCCAACCTTTAGATCTAATTTTTCTGCACTTATTTGGGCCTCCATTTCATGATGTAATTTGTTCAATATTCTCGTATTATTGATATCCTTCAAGAAGCTTAATTTCATGTCTTAAATCTTCATGAATTTTGAGAAATTTGGAAACAGTTCAAAAAATCCAATGACATCTAAAAGCATTGGATGCATTCATTTACTCATGTTAAAATGGTAATTTTGATGAACATGATAATCTGTTCACATTTGTAACTTCTGAATATTCTAGAGTGTTTTGTGACAGACGAATGCTAACGAAATTGAATGGCAAGTTTTACAGGACAATGGTTAGACCAGCTATGATATGTGAAGCAAAATGTTGACCAATTAAGAAGACGCATATTCATAAGATGGATGTAGCGGAAATGAGAATGCTTCAATGGATGTGTGGTAAAACTAGGAAAGATAAAATCAGAAATAAGCGCTTTCGAGAACATTTAGAGGTAGCACCAATAGGGGATAAGATTAAAAAAACCCGTTTAAGATGGTTTGAGCATGTTATGCGGAGGCCAGTAATGGCACCGGTGAGAAAAAGTTTGGCTATACAGGTGGATGGCCCATCAAGAGGTAGGGGTAGGCTGAAGAAAACATTGATAGAGGTCATTGATTCAGATTTGAAGAAGTTTAACTTATGTAAGGATTTGACTCAAAATAGAACGGAATGGAGAAACATAATTCATGTAGCCGACTCCAACATAGTTGGGATAAGGCTTTGATAATGATGATGATAATGATTTGTAACTTCTGAATATGTAACCTTTGCTTGTGTAAAACCGATTTCCCTATTCCATCTGTATGGCAAATGACTCATAAGCTATATTCTTTCATTTTAATTTTTTCTTGCAGACAACTATTTGAGCTTTCAGAGGCCATAAAAATTAAGGATGGGGAAGCAAAAGCTTATATGTCTGAAATTGAGGTGAAATCTCGATAATCCTCCTGTCTTGTTGTCCATGGTACCAAAAACCTTTCATTTAACATTTTCTTCCATATCTACAGACCATTGGTCAAGCATATGAAGATATGCAGACGCAAAACCTACATTTACTTCAGCAGATCACCAAAAGAGATGATTACAATATCAAGGTTAGTCATAATATCTGCTTTGCTGGATTGATGCTCTGTTGTTTTGGTTCACTCTTTCTGATATACTTACTAGTAAGTGGGAAAATTATGAAGCAACTTTCTCATGGCTTGTTTAAATATGGTGTTGGGAAAATGGTCCGAACTCCCAACCCATTGTTGTGGGAAGAAACATATTACAATAGAGATGATCTACCTTTACAGAATTAAAATGCCTGAAAGGAAACATGCTACCAGATAATCTGCCTGTTGGATGTGCTACAGTTTACTTTTTTGCTATAGTGGAAATCTAGGGACTACACTTGACTATATTTTCTCATCTGTTTTATTGAGAATTTCCAATGGCTATTAGAAAGTACAATCAAAGATATTAACTCGAACTAGGAAACCTAATCACAACCATGAAGGACACATAATCTTGTAATAATAGGAAACTCTAATCACATAATAGCACTGGCCTAATATAACACAAATTTTATCTAATCTAATCTAAGATAAACTTATCCACTATTTTCCCAAATTACAAAACAACCTTTGTCACCAAAGTTTTTTTATAATTACAAATAAACCCATAAATTCTGGAAAATTACAAATAAATCCTAACTGTTTCTCAATATTACTGCTATAATGGGCTAATGTTATATCTTGAAGTGGGACATTAAAAACATCTGATCCTATTTCTCACACGGTTTGTAGTAAGGTGATCGGCAAGGTTACTCCAAAAAATAATCCGATAAGCACAAAACACTTGTAAATGGAAGGATTTAAATAAATTATGATGCTTGAGCATAAAATGTTCAAGGTTATGGACAGGGTTGGCTACTCATTTTCTAAACTCCTAGGCAAGGACGGTTGGCTTCTCATTTCCTCATTGTGGTTTATTGGCATCATCTCCTATTGATTTAAATTAGGGTTAGATAATTTTGATTTCCAACCAGTAGGGACTGCGATAGTAGTGCTCTCGTTGATCCAACTTTATATTGAAGATTAGTGGTGGCTTAATTTATTTAACCATAATGAGGCCTGATATTGCTCATGTTGTCTGTAGATTTTGAGTTTGTTTATTTCTGCTCCTTATATACCTCACTTTATGGCAGCCTCATCCATTCTTCATTATATCTGTGGCACTATTGATCAAAGAATTATTTTATTTATCAGTGTCTCTTCACCACTTAAGTGGTTGTGCAAATGCAGATTTGGCTAATTGTGTTCATCACAGATGTTCTACATAGCTAGTGTATGTTCCTTGGTATATTTTTGATCTCTTGGAAATGTATAAATTATAAGATAAGCTGCAATTCCAAATCATCTGCTAAAGCAAATATCAGTGTATGTCTTCAGCTACTGCTGAAATCATCTTCCTAAAGTGACTTCTTTGTGAATTGCACGTTGCTATTCAAAAAGTGACCTGTGTTTATTCAGTAACACGATTTCTATCTTCTTTGTTCGAAGCCTTTTTTTTTTTCAATGTTGAGTGTTTCCCTGGTATATAACCCCACTAGGACTATTCCACCTGGTGCATGCATGAAACACACACACGCACACACATGCACACACGGTAAGTCTAGGGTGGGATTTGAATTTACCATGCGGGGAGCAAACCCATGACTTATGATAGTCACTCAAGTCCTAGGTGTGCATCTGCTGGGGGATTCGAAAGATTTGATTTGATTCTTTCGAATAGTAATTTTCATGAATGAATAGAGCACATCTACATTGGGAATAGAGGGCTGGCCTTGTAGATAAGGCGCTGGCTCTCATAGCTCCCACCGGGTTTTAAACCTTGGTGGGAGCCCTTTACTAAGTTAGTCCTGGCCACTGGGCTAACCAAGTGAAAAAAAAAAAAAGAGCACATTTACATTCACTGTGACTTCATTCACAAGCATCTCATATCAAGTGCCATATTGCATGGCACATCTCAATTTCAGTTGTTTGATGTATTCGATAAAGCTAAGACAAAAGTACAGCACGATATTTTCAGTAGAAAATGGTTTCTTCATCCTGGTTGGCATCTCACTGTAGGCCCATCAAAGGCCCCACACTGTAGGGCTTAGGCCCATGCCACCCCCACTGTTGTGGCATTTCCTTATCCGTTGTAATGTATTTTGTAGGGAAATGTTCTCTATGAGCAACAATATCTGCAATCTAGCTCTGGGGGGACACTTGGGCCCACTTTGATTAGTGCAGGCCCTTTTTTGCTCTCACCCCACGATGATTTGGTGCCAAACTTAATTTCATTTTTATCAAACCTTTGTCCACCAATGGATTGAATCTCAATGAAATTTATGGTTAAAAGTCCACTAAATTTTATTGCTATTAAATCCATGGCTAGGGTTATATATATGAGAAATAATCCTATGAAAACTAGTTCTCACCATTTTTTTGTGAGAAGTTTAGGTGGGGCCCATCTATCAATCAATTCAAATCTTGCAATACACAGGGACCTCCTGATAGTTACACGCCCAAAATTTCCATCAAATTCGAATTTACTGGACCATTGGATCGACTGTGCACCAATCCGAATGGACTGGATTTGTAAGCCACGGATGAAGGGGTTAGAGACGTGATTGGGGTCAAACTTAGATAGTTGGGGTGGTCTTACATAGATCTTTCCATCCCCCCTGGTTTCGTCCCCAAATGGGCCCTGCAAGTGGGCTCCATAAAAAATTCTTACGGTAAGTGCGTGAAAACACTTTTCATATGATTAAGGATATATATGAAGGAGCAGTAATAAATGTGAGAACCACATGTGGAGAAATAGGTGGATTCCTCGTAACTATAGGTTTGCATCAGGGATCAACCTTAAGTCCTTACCTCTTTGCATTGATTATGGATGAGTTAACTGCCCTTATTCAAGAAGAAATATCATGGTGTATGTTGTTTGCAAATGATATAGTATTGGTGGATAAATCAAGAGATGGTGTAAATGCAAAACTCGAGAGATGGAAAGAGGCATTAGAATCTAGAGGTTTAAAAATAAGTTGTACAAAGACAGAATATATGGATTGCAACTTCAGTAGACATATATAAAGTGTTGAAACCACTATCACAATTGAAACCCATGAGATACAATGTAGAGATTCTTTTCGGTATCTAGGTTCAGTGATTAGCAAGGATGGGGAAATTGGATGTTGAACATAGGATAAAAGTTAGATGCCTGAAGTGGAGACTAGCTTTCGGGGTTCTTTGTGACAGACCAATGCCAATGAAATTGAATGACAAATTTTACCGGACAAGGGTTAGACCAATTATAACATATGGAGCAGAATGTTGGCCAATTAAGAAGACGCATATACCAAGGATGAAAATAACTATAGCGGCGGGCGTAGCCGCCTGCCATCGAAACACTACATAGCAGTAGTGCCGCTATGTAGCAGTGTGATCCATCAAAAAATTCTGAAAAAATTTCAGAAAATCCAGAATATTAGTAAATGATAGAATGTATGATTTTCTTGCAAAAGTAATTGAGAAAACAGGGTGTAGCGGTCCCCTTATGGCGTGAGGTCCTGTATCGCTGTATTAATAGAAAATAATAGTAATGATCATTTTTGTTTCACATGTATTCATGTTATTATGTTAACTTAGAAACTAATGAAAGGCTTATTAAAAAAAACTGTAATGAAGTAATATCAACAAAATAATCAATGTATTAAACTTGAAGTCAAGACTCAAGATTTAAAAGTTGGAACTTCGGAGTGCAATAATAAATGCTAAACAGCGAAAGTCAATACTCAGCAGTCAACAGTTAATACAACAAATGTGAAAGACATAATGATTAATAGTTCTATAAAAATACTCCACTTGAAAGGAACTCTCTGCATCCACTTCAATTCAGCGAGATCCTACGTGCTTTGATGTTCTTTTAAGGATAAAAGGGGGATCCTATGCGTTTTGGTGTTCTTTCAAATATAAAAGAGTGGAAGAGTTGAGTAAAAATGTTATTTGAAGAGAAAAAGTAAAAAAATAAGCTGTAACATATATTTTAAAATTTTTTGAAAAATAGCCATCATTTGCACTTCGTAGCGGTCCCATAGCGGTCATAGTGGACCATAGCAGTCCCATAGTGGCCATAGCGGTCGCTACGGAAGATAGCAACGCTATTTTCCATTTAGCATAACGGTTGCGGCCGTTATGCCCGATATAATGGCCACTACGCTATATAGTGGCCACTATTTTCATCCATGGCATATATATAAGATGGATGTAGCGGAGATAAAAATGCTTAGGTGAATGTGTAATAAAATTAGGAAAGATAAAATTAAAAATGAGTGCTTTCGAGAGCATTTAGGGGTAACACCAATAGGAGATAAGATTAGAGAAACCCGTTTAAGATAATTTGGGCATGTTAAGCGTAGGCCCTTTATGGCACCGGTAAAAAAAAGTTTGGTTATGTAGGTAAATGGCTCATCAAGAGGTAGGGGTAGATCGAAGAAAACGTTGATAAAGGTCATTATATCAGATTTGAAGAAGTTTAACTTATCTAAGGATTTGGCTCAAAATAGAACAGAATGGAGAAACAGAATTTATGTAGCCGACCTCAACATAGTTGGGATAAGGCTTTGATGATGATGATGATGATGATGATGATGATGATGATGAGACCATATCTATGGGGCGACTTTTCTATATATCACACTATTGACTGATGCGTAAGCATCTAAGTGGGCCACATGAGCTGGACTGCATATGAAAACATTGCAGGAGAACATTCCTCTTATATTTTAATCTTTTTCATAATATATACAGTCTGGTCTGCTTATATAAGAACACATCCCATATATTGAAATATTTTCAATAATATAGGATAGCAACGACATTGCTATAGAATCCTTTGGGCACGTTTGGCAACGGTCCTCGCTGTGGATTTCCGGATCGTGGAAAAACCTCATTTGGTAACCGCATGGAAAGCAGAAAGTAGGCTTATGCTTTCTGCCCTTCCGTGGAAAGCACCCCCACCCCCAAATTGGACCCCACCTTTCCATGCGCGCCGAAAGGTGGATGAACAGTAATCGGGCGTTATCTTTGGGATTCATGCCTTTTCTTCATCAAATCAATGGGTGGGCCTTTTCTTGATGATCTGGACCATTGGCAGGACCCCCACAACGGCTATGGGACCAATTTTTAGCCATTGATTCATCTTAGATGTGATGATATTTTTAAAAAGGTGATCAATGTTCCATGCATAGATTTGGACTTCTATGGGCCCCTTTTGAAAAATCCAGACCGTTAGATCTGATTTAAAGGCCAAGAATGGCTATGAGACCAAATTTTCTAACATGGGGCCTTGCGGATCATGATATATTGGCCAAAGTGTTCCAAGTTGTTGATTTTTTAAAGGCCTTTGCCATAGAAATCCTCTCTTTTGCAAACCTGGGTTTTTTAAGGGAGGATGGGTTTATTCCAGCCTTGAGGAAGGATTCTTTGAAACTATAGAATCCCTTCATCCCCGCAGACCGTTGCCAAACGTGCCCTTAGGATAGCTATTGCTGAAATTTTGTCTATACACTTTTATTTGGAAGCCTATAAATACAACAGTTGTATGCTCTCCAAAGTAATGCGATGCGGTTCATCACAAAACCTCTCTCTCTTTCTCTCTCATCCATAGGGGTGTATTTCTATTCCTCCCTAAACTTTGTCCTCACCTCTTGAAGGGACTTATTGGCCCAGCATTAGAAACGAAGATTTGAAAATGAAAATTGTGAATTTCCGATGATGCATAAGGATATTATTAGAATTTCTACCCAATAGAAAGCCTTAAGGGGTCGTTTGTTAACTTCACATGTGATGTGAAAATGATTTACATATGTAAATGACTCACATGTGAGTCATTTACATATGCAAATGACTTACATGTGAAATACAATTTTTGTTTGTTATTTTCACACCCCTTCAAATGTGAATCTAATTACACCAATGGTTGATATGTATTTTAAACATATCTCAAGATCCATGTTGAATCAACACCTAAAATTTGACTTTCTAGCTGAAAGTAACCTTTTGAATAAGCTTAACGGTTCGGATCATGAAAATGGGGCCCACAAAATCCTAGAAATTAAGGTCAACGGCCTGAATTGTTTCATAAATATCTTACAATGTAAGATGATCCAACGGTTGAAATTTTGTACCGTGGCCTTTTTCATCATTTCAAACATGTTGCATAGTTCAGATCTTGCATTTGAAGCATACATGATGCAAAAATTAAAAAAAAGGGGACTAGTAGTATGCATCTAGTGGCTGAAATGTTCTTTTTAAGATATCTCAAGACCTATAATGAATGAATCTGAAATTTGATTTCTTAGTTGAAAATGGCATTTTGAATGAGATTAACGGTTCAGATTGTTATAACAGGGCCCACAAAATCCCAAAAATGAAGATCGATGGCCTGATTTGTGTCATAAAGAGCTCATAATGTAAGATGATCCAACGGCTGTTTTTTTGCACCATAGCTGTTTTTGGCATTCCAAATAAATTGGATGGTTCTGATCATGATTGGGGTGGCCAAAAAAAAAAAAAAAAATACAAGGCGTGCTAGGCGTGAAGCCCACTGTTCACGCCCTGTACCAGCACCTTTTGTATGCTAAGTGGGAAACCTTTTCACACCTGTTGAGGTGTGAAAAGTTTCAACTCCTTGTGCATGCTATTTATACACCAAAACCATATGGCATTTACACACCACGTGTATAAAATGTAAAAACAAACATGAATGTGTAAAACCATTTCACATGAGTAGTGTTTACATATGTAAATGGCAAAAAACAAACGACCCTTAAACCTGGGTGGGGCTTAAGATTTACAAACGGCTTTTAGAAGGAAGATGTAAATCTAACTTGGGAGCTGAAAGGTGAAGATGATCTTGACTCTTCAATTATGACTGATTATCTGTTGTTTACTTAACCTTTTTTCTATCAGTTCCAATCTCATTCACCAGTATACAACTATAGATTCCTTATTTTGTTTCATTTATCTGTTTGGCAGCTAGTTTCTGAGAGTGTGAAAACAAAGCAGGCCCAGAGCTCTCTCCTTCTTGAAAAGCAGGTAATATCAAAGCAACTTCAGCAAGTAAAAGCATCTTTGGACTACTACAAACAGAACATTGCACGCAATGAAGAACAGGTGAGTTTCTTGACTTCTCACTCTTTTTTAGGCATCTTAAAGCGGCTTCAGTTCTTTTTTCTTTTATTTCACAACTTTGCTCCTGCAGATGAAAGCATCTCTGACTCAAGCTGCAAAAACTAGTCTGGAAAATAGACATGTTTCCATCAAGACAGAGAATGCAAAATTGGAGTTGGCGGATGCTGAGAAAGAGCTGAAGTGGCTTAGATCTGCCTTCGACTCATCTGAGAAGGAATATGAGCAGAACCAGCGCAAAATGGTTCAGCTACGAAAAGAGTTGGAGGACGAAAGGTAATTTATCAATTTTGGTATCAGGGTTACTTATTTTAATGAAGTATGGTTCATTTGAATCTACCTCAAATCAAAATTAGTTTGAATATTTTGACATGAGAAAGGATTCTTATTCTGCTAATTGAAATTGTAGACAGAAATCAGAAATTGCACTAGGTGAACTATCCATTTAGCATTTGAAAAAAAAATAAATAAAAAGAAGGGATAGGCAGCTTATGCCTTTTCTTTTCCTGATATGTCCCTGAATTGTCAGTTGGTGGTTGTTGATGATGGTTATGGGTGAAAAATGAAGGAAATAGTATCCCACCATGTCCTTTCCATCTTTCTGACCTAAGACTCAGTTTTCATCAAGTTTGCACTATAATTAAACTGTTGATTTTTTCTGGAACATCCAAATGAATATTTTTCTCTAGACAAACCCATTAATTTGTGCTGATCATCCTGAATTTGGTGGCACCTAAATTAGTGAAAAACCATCAGTTATCGAAATGCTAAAACCTATTTTCTTCATGTGTTGGCGTGGGACCATAGTTCTTTAGGCATCTGCTTCTATGTTGGATTATGCTAAATTTATTTCTAACTTGAGTGGATGAAAAGAGCTGAAAGGGAAAAGATGGAGGAAGAGCTTGTGGAGTGGAACAGTAAGGTCACTGAGATGAGCTCTGAAAATAGAGAGGCCACAATCCAGAGACTTCAGGATGAGATCAAAGAGTGCAAAGCAATACTTAAATGCGGGGTATGTTCTGACCGGCCAAAGGAGGTATGATGCTGACATGATTTATAGTTACTTTCATACATTTAGATGTGGGAAGTTCAATAAATTATCTTTATCCTTGAGTTCTTCCATGCAAGTCCTACGAGGGGGGAGGAGGGGTGGATAGGACTAATTAAAACTTTTGAACTTAATCAACAATATAGTCCAATTAAACATAAATTCGCCTTAATTTGCACAAGAATGTATAACTGAAAGAGAGCAATCAAGTGATCAAATTTGTAGTGCTATGATGTGTGCTAAACACTCAATGATATGCCAATATGTCCAAGGTAGTGTAGCACGTGGAGTAAGTGCCAATTCAATAAAACTGTGATTATCTAGCACATGTTATCTCAACACATAAATGTATGACAATGAAGCATAAAGTAGATAGAGGCACACAACAATTTATAGTAGTTCGGTCCTTGACCTATGTCCACTCCCAATAGAATTATAGAACCACACATAAATGGTGTATTGACTTTCACTATTCGAGGTTTTCAAAAGGGGCACCTCAAAAACCTTTACACCTAATTTTTTGATATGGTCGTATGATTACTAAGGTCTCCTCCACCATTGTATATATTTTTTTTGTAGTGGTTCGATTAGAAAGGTCTAATCCACTTTACAATGACATGAAAGTAAAAATGAAACAAGGAAGCTTGCCTCTTGTAGGCCAATCTAACTTGGTGCGCATGAAGCTTGAACTTGAACTCCAAGCTTTGTCTTCTTTGTAATCCTCCTTGGTGATGTAGATGCTCAAATGTGTGCTCAACCAATAAGGTAGTGGAGGTTTTAGGTCTAGGGTGATTTGGGTTTACAATTTGAGCTTGAGAGGTTACACTAAAGAAGATGAATTTCTCACTTGAATGAGCTTTGAATGCTCTTTGATATGTCTATGAAGAGCCTCAGTGTGAGTGGAATTGGATTTTTGGAGCTCTAGAAGGTTATTACTAAGTAGGCAATTTGTGTTGAAAGAGAGTTCGTAAATTTCAAAAGATAGAGCCTTTGAAATGAGCTCAAGTATATATAGAGAAGCTCTCAACGGCTAGTTTAACGGTTGGGCATGACCAATCCATTGTTCGTCATGAACCCCTATGACTAGTTTGACTTGCAATCAAAACACTTGTTTAAGCACTGCAGTCAACTCCACGGTTGACCATGTTCACCCACAATTGTCTGCGGGGTAACTGTAGTCCAAATACACAGAAACAGGTTCTAGGAACAGGTAACTGTGGGGACCCCAGTAGGCTTCACGTTATCTCTTACACAGTTAACCGTGAACCCTGGAGCTGAAACGTTACCTGTGTTTAGTTTTAGCCATTTTTACCCTATTAATTTTACCAATTGGGAAGAGGGTTCTAACTTCTTAGGCTCTTTTCTTGGGTCCTAAAGTTCTAAGGTCCTTTTACCTGAATAGGTTGGCACTTTATGGAGATTCTGACTTGATGAACCAGGGCCCTTTAAAGAATTGATCTTCTACCTTTGACTTTACTTTTGATCTTCATATCTGACACTTTTAGAGGCAAGGTTTTGGACTTGATATGGAATTGACAACAGCAGTGTACTGCATGTATGATTATGGCACTAACACATTCCTCTCAGCATAAAAGCCATGTAAAAATCTCATTCAATCCGATGATCCTAGCAATCTGGAAGTTCCTCGTTTTTTCCCCCACTAGATGATGTTAGTACATGAGAACAATATGCAATCTTAGCTGGGACCGTTCAAATGGACGGTTCTTATTATTGATTTTTACGCTTTTGTGAGAAGATCGATCACTCTACACGTTGCATACTATTTGATTGGCTCTTCCAGGTCATGTGATTGGCTTGATTTTTCCTGACCTATTAAAAGTAGCTGGGCTGAATAAAATGGTCCAGATCAGATCAAATGATCAATGATTTGACAATCCACGTGTCCCAAAAAGATTCTGCAACATATTCATGTGTCTCAGCCATACATTTTGCAGCTGTTGATCCTAACACCTGCCTCACTTGCCTTGCTGTTAATGCAAACCATTCTTTCAGCCAATCTTAATTGGCTCTTTGCTCGTTGCTGCTTGATTCATGTCTGCTAGTTATTTACTACTATTTTTTTAATCATTTGCAGGTTGTCATTACAAAATGCTACCATCTTTTTTGCTATCCATGCATTCAGAGGAATCTAGAGATCCGCCACCGAAAATGTCCAGGTTGTGGCACGCCATTTGGCCAGAACGACGTTCGGGATGTCAAGATCTGAGTCCCGTCTTGAGTACTTTATTTAATCTGAACCTGTTGGTTGTATTTTGTAGTTTGTTGGCGGTCGAGTATAACACTGTTAGCATTTTTTTTTATAAGATGTTGATGTTTTTGTACTTGCCTGTATATTATATAAATTTGTTTATACCGTTGTTGAAAAAAAAGTAAAAAAAATCTAAACCTAATTCTTTTGTACGAGCACAATTTCATGCCTTTTATGAATTAAAAAAAATAAAGAAAAACATCTGATCACTTAACAGCAGTGTGGCATTCTGGTAACTATATTTAAACCTTTGAAATTTGGTTGTGGTTCATTTTGGTCGCTTCTGTATGGTTCCAGATTTACAAGTATCCCATCTGTCAGATTCGAGAAACCTGTAATGCCTCAACCATGAACATCACAGGGAACTCTACCAATGCCCGACGAGCCCGACCTGTTTACAAGCGACCTCCTGTACTTGAAATTTTAACAGCCGTAAGAGGTCACAGATGCATATGCACCAATTAATGTTGCTGAGACGTGAACATTGCGGATAGAAAGGCAGGCTGGGTGTTCTGGGGTTATTATGAACCTTTCTTTTCTTCTCTGCATGTAGAATTACTGAGATCAAAATATTAGATCTTGTGATCCAAATATGCGAAAAACCAAACAAAGCCTAAAGGCCATCATCAACCATTTATTTTTTGGCCAAGATCCATCAATGTGATTGTTTAATTTATGGCACGGGTCTCTTGATGGGTTTAATTAGGATAGGCTTAAAATCTATCTTGCTGCAATTTGTCTTTTTAAATTAATTCCAAAACATCCTCTTGCTGCTGGAGAAAGGTTAAAGGGGAAGATGAAATGCCATTTTTTGGTTGAATTATTTTTTGAGGAAGTATGAGGCTAGTTTGAGAAGAAGTGAAAGAAGATGAGCTCAAATCGACTTAAGAAGGCATTTAGGGTGTGTTTGCTTTCATGGAATTTAATTCTCATGTTTTATCGGTTTTAGATATGCAAATCGTACATATGTGAAACATATTACAATATTTGTTACCATTTTCACATACATATTTAACATACAGCGGTTTTAGATTGTCTAGATTCTTTTGATGCTTTTCATGAATTTCTACAAATCTATGAATATTCAAGATATGAAACTAAATGTCTTGATGTTTATCATTAACAATAGAGTAATTTGGATAATGAATTAGGAGCCTACAAAAGTATATAAAATTAGATCCATTGGTTGGGACTTTTTGGACAAATTTCTCAAATATGTAATGATTTGAGATTTGAAATTAAATGTCTTAGGGCATATTTGGTAAAAGGTGTAGACTGTGAATCTATAGATTTGAGGATTCCTTACTTTGTAACAAGATTCCTAGCTGAGGATTTGCGCAACTAAGGGGTTCAAAATGATATAGTGCATATTGATGTATATAGCTGAGAAAAATTGGTATCTATGTGTAAATCTGCAAAAATGAGAATTCCATATTCTATGGGGGGAAGGTCGGCCGTTAAGGTAGTAGCTTAGTTGGTTTGAGTTTTGTGTTTACTCTCTAAGATTTGAAGTTCAACTTACGCTCCTTGTGTTATCTAAGTACTATATGTGCGACTATATATGTACTCCATCAGGAATAGTCTTTACTCGTTAGAATCAAGTAACCCTTGAGCCGGAGGCCAAAGGTCCAAAAATTGAGCTGGTGAGAAATACATCGGGACATTAAAAAAAAAGAGTGAGTTTTTTTTTCTTTTTGCATATATCCCTTATGAAACTCCACCAGTTTTGCTGCCGGTCCCAAGCCCGGGTAAGGGAGGAGGGTTGCATTAGGTAGGTGACAGCCAGCGTAAAACTTTATCACAACCCAAACATGAATTTTGAATAAATGATATTTCACGATAAGGCTAGGGCTTTCCCCGCTTTAAGCGACGCATTGCAGCATCGCCTGGCTGCAGTAAAAAGTGTGTAAGGCTACCGCATGACTTTGGGCTAATGCGGTTAAAGAAGTTAGTCCGTGAGAAGAAGAGGGGGAATAGGAAAATTAGACTTGCTACTTGGAATATAGGAACCTTGACAGGCAAAAGTATGGAGTTGGTTGAGGTAATGAAAAGAAGAAGAATTAGTGCGGCTTGTATACAGGAGACAAGGTAGAAAGGGAATAAAGCTAATGAGCTCATGGATGGGTAAAAGCTTTTCTATACAGGAAAGAGTAATACAAGAAATGGAGTGGATATAATTATAGATAAGGATTTAAAAGAGAAAATTATGGGGGTAAAGAGGTTTGGTGATAGAATTATATCAATTAAACTAATACTAGAGAAAGACATAATTCATATCATTAGTGCATATGCTCCCTAAGTAGGACTAGAAGAAAGTGTGAAAAGACAATTTTGGGAGGAGATGGATGATTTAATGCGAGAAATCCCAAATAGTGATAAAATTTTCCTTGGAAGGGATTTAAACGGGTATATAGGAAGAGATAATAGAGGATATGAGAGAGTGCATGGAGGGCATGGATTTGGAGAAAAGATTGAATTCGGAAACACTATATTGGACTTTGCAGTGGCATTTGATCTTATAGTAGCAAATACTTACTTTAAAAAGAAAGATGAGCATTTAATTACATATAAAAGTGGGAGTAATAGGAGTCAGATAGACTTTTTCTAGTTAGAAAACAGGATCGATTGGCTTGTAAAGATTGTAAAATTATCTCAGGAGAGAGTTTGATTACGCAACATAGGCTTGGAGTTTTAGATATTTACATTAGAAGTAAAAAGAAAGCATTAGTAAACAAAATGGACTCTAAAACAAGGTTGAGAGATTTGAAGGGGGAAAGAGCAAATATATTTAAGGACAAAATTATTGAGAAAGGAGAATGGAATATTGAAGGAGAAACTACAGTAATGTGGAATCAAATGGCTAATTGCATTAGAAATATTGCAAAGGAGGTACTTGGAGAATCAAAAGGGAAGAGATATATTAATAAAGAAATATGGTGGTGGAGTATGGAGGTTCAGGAAGTTATTCGACAAAAAAAAAAAAATATTGCTACAAAGTTTGGCAGGGGACTAAGAGTATAGAAAATTTTGAATTGTATAAGAAGGCAAATAAAGAAGCTAAGAAAGTAGTAAGTAGCGCAAAGTTCAAAGCATACGATGACCTCTATAATAGGTTGGGAACAAGAGAAGGAGAAAAGGATATTTTTAAGCTTGTAAAAATAAAAAAGAAAAGAAAAGTAGGGACTTAGATCATGTCAAATATATCAAGGACAATGAGGAAAATATTTTGGTGAAGGACAACGATATTATAGAAAGGTGGAAAGAATATTTTAGTAAACTTTTAAATGAAGAATATTTAGGCGATACAAGAGTGGAGGAGGATACTTCATTACAAGAGTATACTTTTCTCCGTAGAATTAGAAGGGTGGAAGTGAAGGAAGCATTGAAGCGAATGAAGACAGGAAAGGCAACCGGCCCAGATGGTATTCCGATAGAGGTATGGAAATGCTTAGGAGAGGTTGGAGTAAGTTGGTTATGTAGACTATTCAATAAGATACTTGTGACAAAGAAAATGCCGGATGAATGGAGAAGAAGCATTGTAGTACTTATATATAAGAATAAAGGAGATATACAAAATTGTACCAACTATTGATGGATTAAACTTATGAGTCACACTATGAAGTTGTGGGAGAGAATAATAGAGCAATGACTAAGAAAAAAGACTAAGATTTCGAAAAATCAATTTGGTTTTATGCCAGAGAGATCAACTATGGAAGCTATCTTTTCACTTAGGCAATTAATGGAAAAATACCGAGCAAAGAGGAAAAATCTACATATGGTCTTTATTAATTTGGAAAAAGCCTATGATAGGGTACCGAGGAATTTAATTTGGTGGGTCTTAAAGAAAAAAAATGTCCCAAGAGGTTACATTGAAATTTTAAAGGATATGTACGAAGGTGCAATAACAAATGTGAAAACCACATGTGGAGAAATGGGCGGATTTCCCGTGACTATAGGCTTACATCAGGGATCATCCTTAAGCCCTTATCTCTTTGCATTAATTATGGATGAGTTAACTGTGCATATTCAAGAAGAAGTACCATGGTGTATGTTGTTCGCAGATGATATAGTATTGGTGGATGAATCAAGAGAGGGTGTAAATGCAAAGCTTGAGAGATGGCGGAGGGCATTAGAATCTAGAGGCTTTAAAATAAGTCGTACAAAGACAGAATATATGGATTGCAATTTCAGTGGACATATACAAAGTGTTGAAACCACTGTCAAAATTGAAACTTATGAGATACCACGTAAAGATTCTTTTCGGTACCTAGGCTCGATGATTAGTAAGGATGGAGAGATTGACGAAGATGTGGAGCATAGGATAAGAGCTGGATGGCTGAAGTGCAGACTAGCTTCGGGAGTACTTTGTGATAGACAAATGTCAACAAAATTGAAGGAAAAATTTTACAGGACAATGGTTAGACCAGCTATGACATATGGAGCAGAATGTTGGCCAATTAAGAAGACACATATTCATAAGATGGATGTAGCGGAAATGAGAATGCTTAGGTGGATGTGTGGTAAAACTAGGAAAGATAAAATTAGAAATGAGTGCTTTCGAGAACATTTAGGGGTAGCACCAATAGGAGATAAGATTAGAGAAACTCGTTTAAGATGGTTTGGGCATGTTGAGCGTAGGCCAGTAATGACACCGGTGAGAAAAAGTTTGGATATACAGGTGGAGGGTCCATCAAAAGGTAGGTGTAGGCCGAAGAAAACATGGATGGAAGTCATTAATTTAGATTTAAAGAAGTTGCACTTATCGAAAAATTTAGCTCAAAATAGAATGGAATGGAGAAATAGAATTCATGTAGCCGACCCCAACATGGTTGGGATAAGGCTTTGATGATGATGATGATATATCCCCTATGACTTTGAAGATTTACAAATAGGCCCCTATGGTTTCAAAATTTGTAAATAGGCCCCTATTTTTATATGTTAATACCCGCCATGTCCCCAAAATTAGTATTCCTATGAGAACAGGTTAGTATGTCATGAATTTTTATAAAAATGATAACTTTGCACTTATATCTATTAAATAAAAATGCGTACATTATTGGTTATGAAAATATCATTATTTAATCTCAGGTCTCAATGGCATCAATTAGATTAATTCTAGCCCATTATAAGTACATGTGTTGATTGACATTAGATCAATTTAAATTTAATAAAATGGGCCCTACATGGAGAAACATGCATTTATGTAGAGTTATTTGCAGCCAATAAATGCAATCGTTAATGTTATAAGCTTTAAAGAAAAATAAATCTAAGCTTTTGAAATTATGCATACATAGATAAAAGAGACAGGCAAAAGTGTCATTTTACTCTAAAAAATTATAGTGGATTGACGGCTAGATTTAGGGAATATGGAAGGTATTAAAATGAAAAGGCGAAACCCTATTTACAAATACTAAAACCATGGGGGTCTATTTGTAAATCCAAAAAATCTTAGGGGTTTATATACAAAAAGCTCAAAGAAGGAGGGGGATGGTCGGACTTGAAAATCCTCAAAATTTAGAATTTTGATAGGCTCAAATACTTGGGGATTTACAACTGCTAAATGTGGGTTTCCCATGCTTGTAGAAAACTGGTGATGAATCTTCCACAATTTGATTGCAAGGAGATGAATGGGTCTGATTGCTAATTTGGGGCTGACAGTTAAAAATTAAAAAATAAAAAAAGCAGTGAAGTTGCCCATATCCACAACTTGTTTAGGAGGTCGCCCCTATTGCTACTTGCACCACTGCTCATTTACATACGTAATTGTCTGTTAAGTCCTCAGCCTATGTTAATGAGAGGCTGGCAATGACATCAATTACACCATCTGATTGTGGGCGAAAGAATTAAGAGCCCTCGTCATCGCAGATATTTCATAGGAACTGTGTAACAAATGCTAGGAACTCTATCATGGGGCCCACGCAGGAATAATCCCGACTATTTAAGATGAATCCCTTTGCCTCTACTGACATCCTTAGATTTCACTTTATAGGACTAGTCCCCACTGTAAAGTTTAACATATGGTTGAAACGCAAATGTGCACTAATGTGACATCGCTATTGACTTTGCAGTAATCACATTTCCATCACACGCTCAAATGAACAGTGGGAACCACTCCAATTGAACTAGAAGTTGAAGATATATCCATTGAGGGGATGGGATTCATTTTGAATAGTCTTAATCATAACTATGTGGACACCATGATAGAGTTCTCGGCACGTGTTGCACGATGCCCATATAATAGCTGCAACATGGGATCCCTAGGGAGGATGAAGGTTTGAGAATCACCGAGATTTAAGGCCCTAACTCAAATTTTTAGATTGAAGTTCAATTAACAATGGTGGAAAATAAAAGAACAAGCAAATCAATTAACAACACAAAGAAGATGAGGCAAAATAAAGGTGGTAGCTCAGTTGGTTTGAGACTTGGGTTTGCTCCCTAAGGTCTCAACTTTGACTCCCACCTCTTGTGTTATCTGGGTACTATGTATGCAGTCATATATGTAACCCCTAGGGAATTGCCCTTGCTCATCAGAATCGAATAACCCTAGGCCAGAGACCAAAAGTACGAAGGCTGAGTTGGCAAGGGATATCCTAAGTCATAAAAAAACATAAGTCCTCCTCAGACCAATAGAAATTAAGCACTGTAAATTGAGCAATTATAAGATATACTCATAGACATTTCTCCAATTTCCTTAACCTAGGGATTGCAGTTTCTTGTGACTCCTCATCGTTCACTGCTCACTGTGCTTGATCCAACTACCTTGAAACCACAAGACAAATGATCTTTGATAAGAGAAAACAATCTTCTACAAGAAAGTAGAAGTAATATCCTGTAGAACTTAAAGCTTCATCACAATCTCTCCAATGGCTACTTTAGAGAAGGGAGGTATCTCCAATGTATATTCTCAACTTAGAGTAGGGAGATATGTTACTTAGGGTTGAGAAAGAACCCTTATTTATAACGTTAATTTCGTGCTTTAGAGTTAAGGTTTGTATAGAACACAAAATAGTAGTCCTAACACAAAAAGGAATCAAACCCACATAGGTCACTTGCTTGAGCAGGTGAAGCTTCTGTTTGGGTGAATTCTCAGCCTCCACTCGAGTAAGCATCACTTCCATTTAAGCGAATAATGCTTTTATCCCTACTTAATTTCTTCATAATTTTTCTTTTTTTCTTTGTTGTCTTCACTTCAGCTTTGCCGGTGACAGACATTACAGTCCATACTAGAAGAAATACAAAATTACAATTCGATAAACCTTAAGTTTTGTCCAACCCATGAATTAGTTAATACTCATAATTCCACCAGAGGAAATATCTCTAGGGTTGCAGAGAAGAGCAACAAGTTGAACATTCAATGTGAGTGTTTGATGAAAGTGAAAAGGAAACAAATGCAAGAGCATGAAGGTGATAATGAGTAACCAAATGGTGTCGGGAAATATCTAATAAAAAGTGCACCTAGAAAAGAAATTGTCAATTAATACTAAATTAAAAAAAATTAATAGTGCAGTAAGGCACATCACTTAAATACTTTTTTAAGACATTAAATTCCATACACGCTAGTAGTAGTTTTTTGTGAAAAGTATGTCCTTAGCATACAATGCATCTGTCTCCACTGTTTACACTCAAAGGAGACCCAGCCCGAAAATGCCTAATGCGAAGACAATAGAAAATACACAATAAGGTTATTGGTGGGTTATTGTTAAACTACCATTAAAATCAAATGGAATGTTCATAAATAGAACATGGATGGTTTTCTCTAAGAGAGAATTAAATGGTTACATTATTCTACAAATAAATAATAATTAACAATATAAAATGAAGAGGTGTATAAGAAGACATCCTTTAGTAAATAACTAATTTAACATGAAAGGACACTTGACCTAATGCATCTCTACACAAAAGTAAAAAAAAATTAAATCGTAAATATGATTTTATTTTTGAAAGTATCATTAGTAATAACTACTTTAAAAATAAAAGAACACTTGACTTAATGTGCCTCTTCACAAAATAATTATTTATAAATCATAAATATAAAATCTTATTGTAGAGAATATCCAAATAAAAAGCCAATACTCACAATTGTGGGGTGAAAGGATTTGGAAAAAGAGAGGAAATTTGTTTTGATTCTCTATTCATACAACTTTGATCATATTTTTTTATTGAAAAAAGTAAAAAATAAATATATTTCCTTGATCTAAATGATTTTAATTTCCTATTAAGAGAGGTAAGAATGTAGGATTCTTCTCTTTTAAATCCGCAGGTTATGACATTCTCTTACTCCACAAACGAGTTTAGGAGACCAATGCTGATGGTAAAAAAACAAAAATTTGCATGACACAAGATCTTGAATATCTAATATGTGAGAAAAAAATGATTGCTTTGAGACTTTTAGAGTTATTATGTAATGGGGAATACTACTATGTATCCTTCCTTGTGGAGAGGGACATGCATATTTGGAATAATTTATGCAGAAAAAAGGAAAAGTCATTTATGATATTATAAAAAAACAAGAATCTTCATATTGAAAGCGGAAAGCCACATCATTGTCTCTCATCATACGGTGAGAGAGGGATGCATCTATATGCAACCACTTTCCAATGAATCACGAGTATAACTAAATTAGATATTTCTAAGAAATCCTTTGAGATCCATTTATATATTAATTTTCTCCATTTAGATCCAAATTCCAAAAACCACTGATTTCTAGTGTCAATTGTTAAGGTATAGTTAGGTAATCTCATCCCCTCATCTTTATCTATCTTTGACCTCCAGCAATTGTTTCTAAATCTGTTATTTTGTTATTCTTTTGAATTTTTAATTCATTAGATTTGTTTTTTTATGGATTTATTCTTGTTTAAATTTCCTATATGGATGGATTACATGTGATGTGATCTCATGGGATGAAAACCATTGAAGTTTTATGGGTTATTTTCATTATTAAGTAAAGGTCTCATTTGATCAGTGATGAATTTAATAATGCAGACTTTTTGAGAATAGGTATTTCTTTTCCTTTCTCCGCATATCTGTCTCTTGATTTTGTCCCCGTTTGCATTCACTCTCTCTTTTGCTTTATGAAGTAGGTTGGATTTGGTTGCCAAATAAGTTTTACACAGTTAGACATTTCCATGGGATTAGGATCACCAAGAATGATGCCAAATGAGTTTGGAGGGTTAGTTTGAAAACTCCTGGTTGAAGTTGTGCCATTTTGAAATAGAATTGTTTTAGTTATACCCTTTATTCCTTTAACAACTAGATTGTTCTTTATCTTTGATTCAATTGAAATAAGAAAAAAGAAGCAAACTTATCATGCAGAAGTTTTATAGGCAAATTTTTCATGAAGTAGAGAAACTAGAGATTGCCAGAGTGAAAAGGGGCATCTTATCTCACACAGCCACCTAGGGATGAATCCTTGAGTGGCTTGGTAGTCTTACATACATTATATCACCAATCTAACTTAGGAAAGAAAATAATATTCTCATGTAGTACAACTAGCACAAGTGAACTTGTTGTATGGTAAAATATAATTGATGGAGACAAGATTTAACATGGTTTAGCTCTAAGGCCTACATCAATGGTTGAATTTCCATATGTCCAATTGTGGGTTGGTCTCTTACTTATAATGGTTACTATTTACAATGAATGAATCTCATTGATTCTCCGTAACAGTTGCAATTGAGAAAGTCTATAGATTTGTCTTACCATGATTTGAGAAAATATTATTGATAAGAGAGAGAGAGAGAGAGAGAGAGAGAGAGAGATAGGTGTTTGACTGGATCGCATGAGCTATATTGGATCATTTGAGTTGTAATCCTTAATACTCTCCTTCAAGATGATGGTTATTGAAGCATCTTCATTTTGGACATCAGTGTGGAATATCTTTAAGATGATAGACTTTTAGTGAAGACGTCAGTAATTTGGTCCATAATTTATGGGTACTTGTAATGATTTGCAAGCAATAAGTTAATGAACAAAATGAAAATCAATTGCTACATGTTTCATGCATAAGTGAGGTTGGAACTGTTGTGAGATAGATTACATTTATATTTTGACACGATAAGGTTAGAGAAACTATAATTTGGCACCCGAGTTTGTGAAGAAGAGAACAAACCCATAGGACTTCTATAGTTGCCTTAACTAAACCTTTGTATTCTGCTTTTGTGCTAGATCTTGTAACTGTATATTATTTGTTTGAACTCCAAGATATGATATTTGGTCCAATATAGAATTCATATCCTGAAGTTGAACGACGGTTGTCTATGCACCCTGCCCAATCTGCATCTATGAAGGTGTGAATAGTTGCACTAGTAAAAGGTTGTATCACCAGACCAAATTTAATTGTATGTTTGAAATAGCGAAGAATTCTTCTCACAACTACCTAATTGTCATTTGTGGAGAAGTGCATAAATCGGCATACTTTATTGACTACAAAGGCAATGCCTGGCATGGTTTATGATAAATATTGGAGGGCACCCATGATGCTTTTATATTTAGACCCATCAGAGAGGGATGTGGTTGAGTATTTTGAAATTAGAGAGTTTTCACTTGATATTAGTGTCCAAATAGGTTTAGCATCATCCATCTTTGATCTTTGATATTGGTGTCTGAACAAGTTTAGCACCATCCATCTTTGATCGCAAGAGGTTGTTTTATTGCACTAGAGGGAACTTATTTGTGAAAATGATGGAGCACACTATACGTTTAGACAGATGTCCTAGCCATCTACGTCATTGTTCCAGTTATGCTTTTTCACCAACTAGAGCTTTTTTAGTAGAGATTTGAATTGGATGGTAGTATAGTTTATCTTTAGCTCTGCCCCATAGAAGAGTTTGCCCCGTGGATCGGTCCTTGATAAAAAAAATCATTCACATGAAATTCACAATAGATGTCATTATCCTTGGATAGTTGAGAAATAGACAATAGATTCTTTGTGATGTAAGACACAAGCAGAATATCTTGCAATTTTAAAGGAGTAGAAGTTAGCAATGCACAAACCTATTTCATTTCCCACTTAAGTTGGTCATTGCCTTGAAATTCAAAGTGCAAAGAGAGGTTCCCAAGATCAATAGTGATGTGGTTTGTCACACCAGAGTATGGGTATCATGCTAGATCGAATGGAGAAACTTGCATTAATCCATAAGATGCAACAAAGGCCTGGACAGTTTGAGCACTTTTGATTGCATAATCAAACCTGCTATAGTGGGTCATGGCGGTGTGATTCTTGCGGCCACAAATTTGGCGAGCCACACAATTTGATGAAGATGGAGACTGTGGGGTCTTTGGTTGGTTGGATTGGATCAGTCAGCCCCAAAAGTTGTAGAGTTAAGCTGGGTCGGTTGCTTCTTCCACGGCCACTGCCACGGTTTGAAACATGACCATGGCTATGTTGAACTGAGTTGGCTATTGGTTGAGGAATTTCAAGTTGATGGGCATAGGTATGTTCAAGGTGGAGCTCATGGTTGAGAAGATGGCTATGAAGTTCATCCAGATCTATAGGTTTAGTGAGGAGGGTGATTGAGGTGAATAAAGCGTCATAACCAAGACCTAGACCACCCAAGACATAGAGAATGATTTTGTAATTTGGAACAGCATGACCAGTAGCAGTGAGATTATCAAATCATCTGAAGTTGTAGCTTCAGTTGGAGAAGATGTGTTCTAGATTAAAAAGAGAAGTGCTTCTCAAGGGCAATCCACACATCTTTTGAAGTAGCAATCCGACAACCATGGTATGAACACTTTTACCCTACTGGTATAGGTAGGGTTTGGTTTGCTACACATCTTTTGAGCCAATTCAAGAAAAGTTGATCCTGTTTTACCCTACTGGTATAGGCAGGGTTTGGCCTAGTTTTCACAAGAGTTTCTGGATTTGAAATTTGTTTTTGTGGGCAAGGATTTGTACCATCAATGTAGCCAATGATTTGTATTATCTAAGGATGGGCAACAGTTGTGATTTCCATAACAAGTAATTGTTCGATTAAGTTTGATGATAAGAAAATGTTGGACATACGGTAGGATTTGTGCCATCGATATAGCGTATGAGTTCATATCATCTACGGACGGACAAGATTTGGATTTACATAACAAGTAATTATTCTGATCAAGTTCGATGGTAATAAAATATTGGACATTTGGTAATGGGGAGGAAGAGGAAGAGGAAGAAGAAGATGATGACATGAGGATAACCATTGGGACTTAAGGACATTAGTCTTAAGAAGGCTTTGATACCATGTAATAAAATGGAGAGAAGATTTAATGTGTTCGGCTGTAATGCCTACATTTACAGTTGAATTTCCCACATGTCCAATTGTTGGTTGGTCTCTTATAATGGGCACTCTTTACAGTGAAAGACTCTCATTGATTCTTTGTAGAAGTTGTAATTGAGAAAGTCTAGAGATTTGTCCTAGTGTTATTTGAGAAAATGTAGGATCTTTGATATGAGATTGATAAAAGAGACAAGGAAAGAGAGGGAGGGTGAGAAATTAAAGGGCCTGTTTCTAATTGTGTTTGTATTGTTCGAGTATTGTGTTGAGATTGGATTATGCTGAGACTACACTCTTCAGAATTTGTTTGGCAATATTATATTAAAATACTTTGCTAAGAATATGCCATACGGAACTTATTTAGTAACAATATAAAAATCTTCTCCAATGAATGGAAAAAAGACAATCATAGGATTTAAAATGTAGGACCCACCTTATAATGTGTGCGGCACACTATTATTGTCTTACATAGCCCCACCTATAGAAGTTATAGCGTGGTCTCACCTTTAAAAATTAGAACATGGGGCCCATATTCATAGGATATATAAGGTGGGCCTACCTTTATAGCAATTATAATATGGGCCCACTCTTTTCTTAATGTAAATAAGGGACCCATCTTTACAAATTATAGCATGGTACACACTTTTAGAAATTAGAATATGGGCTCATATTCATAAGATTTATAATGTAGGTCCACATTTTGTGATTGTAACTATGTGACCCATATTTAGAAATTACAAAGTGGAGCCATATTTTTTTATGCTTGTGTACAGAGGACCCACATTTAGAAATTACAATGTGGTGCCTACCTTTTAGAAATCATAATTGATTGTAATGTGGGGTCTTCTTTTTGTTGATTGGGAACATGGGACCTACTTTAAAAATTATGTTGTACCCACCTTTAGAAATTAAAACATGACACTATATTCAAAGGATTCACAATGTAGACCAACATTCATAAGAATTATAATGTAGAGCCACCTTTTGTGAATGTGATAATATAATCTACATTTGGAAATTAAAACATGGTGTCTATACTCAAAGGATTTATAATGTTGTCCCACTATTATAAGAATTTAGGAATTATACTCAAAGGATTTATAATGTTGTCCCACTATTATAAGAATTTAGGAATTATAATATGGGCCCACTGTTTGTGTTTGTTAGTATGTCCACTTTAAGAATTAGATAGTAGAGTCACTTCTTTTGAAATAAGGCAAAGAGAAAAGTACGAAACAATTGTGCCAGCAGGTTATTTTCTTAAAAAAAAATAAAGTTTTTTGGTTCAGAGTTTCTTAGGTCAACAAGTTAAGATTCTAAGACTCCTTCTTACAAGATCAAAATTTGAAATAGTGATTTGTACAAACTAAACATGTTTTTATGTTGCCTTATCTCGTGGGACCATGGGAACATTTGAATGGCACAATGCCAAATGCGCCCAGGCTTCTGACCAGATCCCATGAGCTATACTGAGTCCTCTAAGTTGGAGTACCTAATATAAAAGTTGTAGACTCTCTCTCTCTCTCTCTCTCTCTCTCTCTCTCTCTCTCCCTTTGTTTTTTCTTTTCCTAAACCCTTTCTCAGTAATTGTAAAAATAGGTATGGTCATGTATTTTTTTTCTTATGTTTTCATTTTAATAATTCTTTGTTGTGCATTTTATTTGGACCGTCATCTAAGTCAATACCTACTTTTTAATTGTATGAATATTTGATTAGCATCATATGAGTAATATACTCGTGCTCAACACAGGTTGCAATGCTGGTTGAACCATTAAGTCTAGGGCCAAAATCCCTTTCTTGAAATGACCTAAATAGTAGAAAGCCATTTTACATAATTGCGAAAAAGTCTTACGATAACCCTACAACCCATGTTCTTTCTTCCAATCATCTCATTCTCTCCCTCTTCCTCTTTTACATCTCTACAAACCCTCCCTTTCTAGTTCTCCTTCTTCCTCCCCATAAAATCAAGCTTCGATCCAAGAGGACCAAGATCTCAAGAGACAAGAAGCTTCTTCTCAACCACCTCCTTCATCTCCCCTCTCATTTGCATATTTTAGGTGAGCCTTTCTCCCTCATTTCTCATGTAGTTTATTTGTCTTATTTATTTTAGGTCATGCAATCATAGCGGGGTTGGGTATATGCTCTTTCAATGTAGGATGTGATTTCAGCTACTAGCATTCATTTGTATGTGGACCTGTGGATTTGGGACAAAACCCTAAATCTATACAAAAAGGGGATTGTTTGTGCTAAAACCCTAAGACAAGTGGGTAGCTGTAGATGTAAGATCTCTGTGTGTTTGGATTGAATCCTAATGATCTCTTGAATAAGAGAACTGTTAACTATGTGTAAATGGAATATTAAGTAAATCAAAGTTGGTTGTATAGGATTTGAGAACCTAGGATTGGTGTGTTTAATTGATAATGAAATGGTTGGATTAGGTTTCTGAAAATGCCCTTGAGCAAGGTTTGAGAATCCTATTGGATTTGGGAATCATACCCATCATAAGCCTCCAATGAATCCCTTATGGAATCATGGCTTGATGGGTTCGCTCGAGCGGACGCTTAGCTTCATTCAAGCGGGTGCTCATTTACATTCAGTTACAATTTCATGGAATTAAGATCTGCTAGGTCTGCTCAAGCGAAGACTCAATATGTCTCAGTTATAGCCTTGCAAAAATTTTGTTCGATACCGTTTTTGTTTATAGAATGGATCATATAGGTTCTTCCCGTCAGACCCACTAGATTGCAGACTTTCTTCCACTCAAGCGGACACCACTGTGTGACAAGGGTAACTGTAAACATACAATTGGACCCCGTGGGTGGCTATGGCCCACGTAGGGCTAACCATGGCCGTTATTCCAGGAGTTTGACTTTTTGAACAATGAAAGCCATAACCTTAGAAACATGCCCTTTAACTTAAATAAAATAATTGTGTTTGAAGGCCGGATGGAAGCGGGACGTAAGCGTACCGCTTTCAAGGCTGATTAGGCATGCACAAGTGGGGTTATTCAGGATTACGATGGTAATACAAAAGCCTCAGGATGCCCTACATGAGAGGCACCAAATAAGCATAAATTCCGAATTGCAAACATGTGTCACCATTATTATAAACGTTAACCTTGTGTGTGCATGTTGGTTAGCCTAGACCATAGGTTGGCATAGAGATTACCCCCACTCTCAACTAATCTTACCTCCATATAAGTTACTATTAGAATAGAGGTAGGTCAGAGTATCCATTTATCTCCACATTTTCATTGGTTTTATTATGTTTTAATTAAATAAGTATATAATGATGTAATTGGATTATCATCTCCTACCACGGTTTAGAACATCTCCTAGTGGTTAGGACTCCACATGCATTTGTTACCGGCTACAATTAGAAGGTGCATTTGAAATGCAGCTAAGCTGAGCGGGTTTGCCTGTGTTTGTGCATTTGATATAGAGCGGGACTACCCTTGTGCGCTTTGTTTCATATTATTGTATTTATGTTTATGCTTAATATTAGACTCTGATTAACTGTAAAGACTTAAGTATGGCAACTTGTTGTCATACTTATATTTCATCATCTTTATCCATTTACTTGTCAAATCATGTCAATTTGACTCTGCTACATTTGGTGTCTAGGTATCAATGCTTCAGTCGAATTGGAGAGTCAGGAAACACCGGAGATTACCCTCGATGGCAGAGTTCTTGAGTGGAGCGCCAACAACATAATCTAAGTTGTCATGGGATGGCACCGTAGTGCCCCTGCAACTATTTATTTGATTGGTTTTTAGTGTTTTATATTTATGGCCCTGAATGTTTGGCCCAGAGTTCATGTAATAAACCATTTAAATTTCACACTTGAGTATTGATATTTATGCAGGAAACTATTAGAGATTTGACCATGTTTTCATTTATTAATATTAATATTTATATTGAATTTATTAATATAGCTGTGCAGCAATTGTGTCGTTGATCTGCAGTACAATTATAGAAATATTTTTAAATAGTTCAAGTTCTCACTCCCTAAAAAGTGGTCTTGGATCCTGCTCAATTCTTGGGGCGTTACGCAAATTCTGATACTCAAGTTAGCCAAAAGCGGGCTGAAATGGGGCTGGGCCCGTCCATGAGTACCCTTCACTTTCATGATGGCTCAGCGGACCACAAAAGTTTGTAAAGTAACGAGGATGTTTGAGTCATTTTTTATCACGTGGACTTCATGAGCATCTTCGCCCCCACTCTTCCATGCCTATGCACTCCTCTCTCTTTTATAAAATCGCAACCACCAGCTCTCCGCTCCGGCACCAAAGCGCCCTCTCTCGCCCTCTTTCACACGTACAAAAATGGCCGAATTGTCATCACAGACTCCCGATCTCTTCTCTCCTTACCAAATGGGCCCATTTAAGCTCTCTCACAGGTCAGATCTCTAATTTTACCAATGTTTTCATTTTGCCCCTCATATCCTATAGTTTTCTCATTTTACTTCGTCCTTTGTTACCGACAAAGTGAAATCACTGATCTGGTTTTCCAACTCTTTATATTTGCAATCAAACGGTGCTGCTCTTGTCGATTGGACGATAAATCATTAATTCAACCTTCTTTTTTTTTTATTTCAACATTTATTTTCTTCTTTTTTTTTTTTCTAATTCGGACTCCGATTCTGAAAGTCAACTCCCATTTTTTGGGGTAATTATCTTAACTGTAGGGGTCTATTTATAACTATTTATGTTTTTGAGTCGTGGTGGTGGATTTACTAAGTTACCCTTGTATCTATGTGTCCGTGTTTTGTTTTTGTCTTTGGTATTTGGGCAGGGTAGTGCTTGCACCTATGACGAGATGCAGAGCCATCAACGGGATTCCTCAGGCAGCAAATGTTGATTACTACGCGCAGAGAGCTACCGCTGGCGGATTCCTCATCTCGGAAGGGACTCTAATATCTCCCACTGGTGCTGGGTAAATTCAACTCACTGGACTTTTCCATTTTCAGGGGTATTTTTGTCAAGCCAAATGTTTTAGATTTGAGTAGCTATCCACTGGTGCCCTCTATGACTTAGAGTGGAGTGGGTCCCACCATTTTTAAGTGTCATGGCTATGGCTATGGCCCCCTATTGATGATGTTGGGTCCGACAAGCATCCGCGAAGAGAGACTGTGTAAGGGGAAATCTCTCTAAGGACTGGTACGCAGTGGTGTATAATTTTTGCACCTGAAACTTGCATGTCTTGATCTTGAACATTTTTGTGTGTGATTTGATCTTGACCCTACATGAGGCCTTTTTAAAACCATGCAGCAAGGTTGGATTGAGATTCCATGACCTAGTATAGATAATATCATGTGTGTAATGGGCCGGAGTCATTACAGATGGTATGAAACCAAGGACCGCTCTATTTTCTAGTGGGGGAGTGGATCATGAGTATATATGCGTATGACCTGGTTTTAACTTCACATGATGCCTTTTAAAACCATACGACATGATTGAGTTGAAATTCCATAAGCCTAAGCAGGATGTGAGTTTCTCCGGTATCCAAATATAGGTTCCATAACCATACTCTCTTTTTCTGGAATTAGAAACTACAAATATCTAGATTATTATAGGTGATGGTTTACAAGTTGGAAGGTAAAATTTGGTTGAACATTTTCAGCACAAGTATATAATGAATGTGATTATAAATATCAGATCCAAAATAAATTTAAGACTTAAAAAATCATGCAAACAATGGACGTTTTAGAAGTAATAATTCATTATAAGAAAGAAAGCTTTTTTGAAGTTACTTTTTAAAGAAGCTCATGGTAATTTAAGGTTAAACATTTAGTTTGTCTAATTTTCTCCGACTTAATTAATTGGTTAGTTCTTTGAGAACCCCCTGGATCGACTGACTCAGAAACTGTTAGCGACGCGCTAGTTTAACAAATCTAGATCTAGCACCTTAGGTCAGGCCTAAAAGTAAAAGGCTTAAAACATCTTAAAGGGTAAAGTAGATGGAAATACTTTTATAGCCCACAAAAGTTTTGAACTTTTCCAATGCGGCATTTTATGCACACACATAAAGCCCACTCATGTAAAGGAAAGGAAAGACCTTTTGAATTTTTTAAACTCATCAAAATCCAACACATATTGCCATCAATCCTAGGCATGTGTATGCTTAATGGATCAATAATAAACCTGGTCCAGTTGACATTTAATTTGAAAGGTCCATATCATTCACAACTGGTTTTCACGTGGGCAAAACTTTCAAAAGCTTGAACAAGCAGTTGAGCCCAACTTGAAGTATTAACAACCTTTCCTCTCTCAAACTTTGATTTTTTTTGTTTACTTTTTAATCTGCTTTCTTCAGACTAAGAGAATGCTAATGACGGTATAATGGGATATGAAATTCGAGTTTACATACGTAAAATTGGCATATGTGAATTTTATATTTCTGTATCTGTTTGGAAGCACCATTTCAACACAAGTAAATAATGAACGATTTGGATTACTTATTCAAAATCTTCATTTATCTTACCTATTCAGAATTTTCATTTATCTCAAAATTTATTATTTCTTACGGCATGAAAGTGGACATTCGCGGTTTAAGACGTCAGTAAAAAACTTGAACGGTTCACCCTAAAAAGTTGGGGCCCATGGGAGTTGCAAAAAACAAAGTGATGACAGACGTTTATAACATGACCTATTCCAGGTGGATTCTCTACCAGCACCATTCTAATCAGGGAGTTAATTACCAACAAAAAAACCAGGAAGTTGTGAAACGTTCTCACACTTTTTCAGATGTAAATCTTTACATATGGTGATGAATATGGCCTACACACCATGCTCACTTGTATAAATAAGCACAAACAAATGTGCTTATGTCTAAATGTTTCACAGCACTACTTATATATGTAAATGGGTCTGAACAAATGACCTCTTAGTGCCTTATTTCTTTCTATTATTATCATAATTCATTTGTGTCCATTATGTGAATAGAAATCCTAATTAGTACGTTACCTTTTTATTCTTCCATCAAAGGTTCCCACATTGCCCAGGGATTTACTCACAAGAACAGATCCTTGCATGGAAGAAAGTGGTGGAAGCCGTACATGCGAAAGGAAGTGTCTTCTTTTGTCAGCTATGGCATGTTGGCCGTGCATCGAATCAAGGTTAGTATGAGAATCTATGAGGTCATGGACCCAGATCCAATGGGCTGTATCCTAATCATGGGTCTCCCCATTTCCTGGCACTAGGGCCAATCAAACTCTAATCGGCTCATTTCGATTTCAAATGCTAACTTCTTACAGCCTCAATTATAATAAAAGCTGATCTATTATGGAGAGACTGAATTGAAGCATGAAATAAGACAACGATATTATAGGGTAAAAGAAAATAATAAAAAAATTAATTATTACAACAAATAAAAAAGCAACAATATTTTGCCAGAGAAGAAGGGCAAAAGCCACATATCATAAAATCACAACGGAAACATCAAGCACAACGTAGAGATTTTGTTATGTTAATAGATGAATATATTTGGAAGTCCTGTTTTATATTTTTGATCTTTCTTTGTTGTGTTTTTTTTTCTTTTTGTTGCTATTTTCTTTTCTTTTCTCCTACATTCACTTCAGTATATTTTCATTGTTGAATTGATTTTGTTATAATATATAATAGAACTTCCAAATCAACAGTATATTTTTACCACTTCGTGTCAAACAATTACAGGCACACCATAACAAAAGAGCAGAAGAAGATGAAACCCATGAAATTTGATACGATTTTGACCTATCTATCTTAATTATATATATATATATATATTGTACGTTTTATTGATATGAAATAAAATAGCACAGTTGGTAAGGTTATGTGTTTGACTCCCATCTAATCTAACAAAAGCATTGTGGGCCAAGTTTGGGTCTATTTATACCCAAATCCATGAGAAAGATCTCAATAATAAATTTATGAACTAATAACACCTTTTTATTTTTTTAATTCAAACTGTAGTTCTGTCTATAGTAGTGATTTTATTGGGAAACTTCTTGCCACAAAACATCCATCCAAACTACCACATGTAATGATTTGGCATCTAGAGCGGCTGTCTTCAACTTGTTTGGATATACACATGCATACATACATAGATTTTCAGACTCCCTATATGCCCATGGAGCCCACCTAAGAGATTTTTAACCCTAACCCGCCACCCAATTGTACTCGTCCTGATTATTTTTACCACCTAAGTATTGTACACCCTTTGACCGGGTGAATAGAATTATGAGTGCTAAGTTGCTAAGTCCATATAAGGGCCAAAATATAGACAACTTTAAGGCCTCTAAAACAATAATTTTCTGTGATTAGACCAGTTTTAAAAATAGAGGTAAAAAACAAAAAGATCCTTCGAAGCCCCTGGCCTCACAATTCTCATAAGCTTCCATCCGGGTTGGACATTTTTTGTCTCCAAGAAGGCTTGGAGCACATACACATAAGTATCAAAATATGAAAAATTTGTAGCTATTGTATTAATTCAACAATTGCCATTTTCTTGGACTGCCTATGCATATTTTTCTTTCAATTAACCCTTGATTCCAAGTTAAAAAAAGAAAAGTAGAGAGAGTTCATATTACAAATCCAAACAAGTAGCTGCTGCCGAATTCATGTTTTTCAAGCCATGGGTTCCACTCTTTCCATCTTACCCGCCGACAAACAATACCAATTTTTACAACAAAAGGTTAAATTTAATAAAAAAAATGAAAAAAAACCCTAAAATTAGTAATGAAAAATCACATATAGACACATACATAAGAGCATGCCATCTTCAATAGGCGATCTTGAAGCATCCCATTACACAAAGCGATTCAATTTGTAGGCATTCTAGCACATGTTGATCAACAGTCAAACAAATATGTTCAGATTCCACATCTAGACTGCTATCCGTACTCCCAATCTCCTCGTTATCACAACTTCTGATTGGATACTGATGAACCACATCATCAAACAAGTGGACCGTTTTCTTCTTTTTCTTTCTCCTCTTCCCATCTGCATTGGAGAAAGAAAGAAGCCCAACACACCTAGTGAGTGGCTTATGATGGTCTTGGAATGTAGAAGAGGTGAATAGTCCAAGACACACAAGAAGAGATGCAGCAGCAGCAAGGATCATGAGATGGGGTGGTTGGATTTTGACCCATTAGGGGTTGGGGGCTTGAGAAAGACCTCTGTACAAAAAGAAAATTAAAAAAGTGGCATCTGTCCCATCTCTTTCTATCTGATAGATCTAATCTACTTAGAAGGAATCAAAGTACCAAATGAATGATCAGATATGAATTGAATTTCGGTCTGAAACTATTGGCAAGGGGCTGATGGAAATTTAAAGAAAGGAAAGGGAGAGAGAATCAAATGAGAAGAAGGAGATTAGAACATTACTGGTAGGGAATGAAAAGATACATAAATGATTCTCTCCTACTTAGACTTTTAAGATGCCTTTCTTCCACATTAGCTTTTCGTAGTGGGAATCTTCTTCACTTGCTCAAATGGAGAGGTCACCATAAAAATAGCCTAGCAATGGAGAGAGCAGTTATTATAGTTGGAGTTGTAAAGTGGAGTGGGAATAACAAGAGTCATGGAGCATTTAATGTCAGGGAGAAGGCATGTTAATGTCGGGAACGGTTTTGAATCCAGTAATTAGAGTACAAAGGGCAACTAGCAAAATGAGCCCATGCTTAGCATGGGGAAGCAATAAAAAAAATTTGCAAGACAATATTTGTATAGAAAATATGGGAGATGCAAGATTTTTTAGCGCATACAGTTACTAGGATGCAATTGATAAGTTAAATCGCTAATATTCTACAATTAAAGTGTTGATATTAATATATATATATACATATATATAATAACACAACATACTACAGTCCATCTTTGTTCCAAATATGACCTCTTTCCCTTGTCCCGATTGTGCGAAGCATATTATTTTTTTAAACCATATGTGATAACCTACATATAAGATATTATTATATTAACGAAGTGGAGTCTTGTGCATTAAATGATTTTTTTTTTTTGGTTGTAAAAGCATCACATATGCAGAGTTATTGACTTCCTTTAATCCATATTGTAGATTAAATGAATTAAAACTATATACAATAACATTAAGAATCATAAAACAAACATCTATGCAGAGCTATTGACTCCATATAGTTGGTGTACAAAAATACACAGTTAAAAGAAATCCAGCAAAGCCAAAGGTTCCTAGGCTGGGTTGGACAGGAGATACCCTAGGCTATTAGAGAAAATAAAAAAGTAGAAATCTAGCAGCACTTCAATCTAAAGGAATGCAGCAAAAAAATCAGATGGCCAAGATCTTGCAATCTTGCAGCACCCACTATAGGGGCAATTCTTGCAGTCTTAAAGCACCCACTATAGGGGCAATTACATCAACAACTTCGATCATTTAATTGTGGGGCAAATCAAAACTATAATTTATGGCTTAAGCATTGGATAATTCAATGAAAGAAATAATGTCATTGTAGGTAGCTAAAAATGCTCTCTTTCCTTACATGGGAAATGATATGTTACCAAACCTACACATCACTCACGTTAATTGGCATGTGAAGATCTATTACAATTAACTGAAGGCAAGAACCAAAAAAGTCAAATCTATTAAGAAAAATAAAATGTTAAATCACAATAAAGAAAATACATCATCATAAAAGAATAACACAAAATTCATAGAGTGAAAAGATAAACATACAACACATAATTAGTGAAATAACCATTGTGCTATCTTGGCTAGATGTTGAAGTTGGTAATTTCTTTCTAAAATGTTGGCAATATTTTTTATAACACCAAAGAGAGTATAAGCATCGTTACAAAATAAAACAAAATATGGGAGAATCATAAGAAGTTTTATTTCTTTATCTATTTATAAAACAATTATGTCTTGGACATTTTCTAATATTTTGGCTTAATGTCCAAATTCCACGAGGACCCAATTAGTAAATGATATTTAATACTAAAGAAACACCAAAGACTGACGTAATACCCAATATTGGATTAAAAGAAAAAGAGATTGTCTTTCATGAATATGGGATTCTCATCTCTATCATCAATTGCTGAGCTAAATTCCAACAACCTACTATTACAATTTACAAATACCAGCCACTATAATCTATATATAAAACACTCTAGGTCTCGAGCTGATATGCTTTATGAATGGAATTTATTAGAACTTGAAAATCCAATTCCAAGTTCAATGAATTGATTCACTGACGAAGAGAAAGTGTATATATATATATATATATATAGTGGGGCCATGATCTTTCACATCGATGAATTGGATGATAGTGGATTCCTCATGTATAGAATCTTCTTACTAAACCTTGTTTGAGTCTCTTGTAAATTTACTCTTGGACAACCAATATAGTAATATCTAGTATTATTTAGGCAATCTCCTACAAAAAAATGGTAGTAAGATCTAGTATTATTTATAACAGTCAAGATTTTCTCTCACCATACTTAGCATCTTGTCATAGCATTATGGCATTGAGCAAATATATGAGTGGGTCCTGAAATTGAGTTGACAAAGGATAGCATTGTGGCATTCTTTTTCTTGAAAGCATTTATTAGCAACATACAAACCTAAGCGTTCGTCTTCTCCTGCTTGATTTGGTGTGACTCATGATCTTCATTTCTAGTTTTAAACTCAAAAAAATATAAAAATAAAAATAAAAAATTTATTAGGACAAATTAAGTAGTTTCATGATGTGACTATTTCTATAAATGTTTTGCCTATGGGTTTCTAGATCAACTTGATGAGACTTCCTATGCTACCTTCACGGACACGTCTACACATATTTTGACAAAGTAATTTGATTACATGTGAATGGATATGTGTCGATTATTGCTATGATTTAACACAGACATATATATGCTACCTTCATTGAGAATTATTATTATAACTGAAGAAAGAATATAAATCCGGCCAAGCTAACTAAAGGAAAATAGTTGTTGCATTTGTTGTCCTGTAGGCCTCTACTAGGAGAAAATAGTGATAAAGACATGGATATTGATCGCATACTATTTTCATCAAACATAAATTGAAACTACGCAATTCATTCCATCTAGCTCAAGAACCACATGCCCAACCATTATGGCATTTTTCAATATTATATTGTAAAAGAAAATTGACCAAAGGGATAAAAAACTAACTGTTGATGGCAAATTCAATAAAAACCATAATTGACTTAATTTATGCCGCTTGTTATCTACTCATACCCTGCAATACAACATATAAAAAAAACATGCTTTAGAAGAAAATCATAGATCCTAAAAAAAATAAAAATAAAAACCGAATAGTGGAATAAACCAAACAGAGAATTAAAAAGAATACAAAAGCCCACACTTGAAAAAGTTGTCCTAGAGAAAGTTTTGGAGTCATGTAGCATCCACATCTATCACTTGCTCATAATATGTTGGTGTCAAACACCCCAAAAAAAAAAAAATCCAAAAGACCAGCACCTAAAAAAGTTGTTCCAAAAAAGTTTTGCAGTCATGTAGCATCCGCATCTGTCACTTGCCCATTGTATATTGGTGTTGGGTTTGTGTGTGTGTCTATCTTGAATTGTAGTGTGTTTTGGTTTGAAAATAGTTGTATACTATTTGAGAACAATATACGTACACATCCATTGAATTACTTGAAAATATCGTACATGGATGGTATGATATAGAAATGAAGACAATTATCCAACTGAAATAGTATTTTCATTTTTCAATACAAGGAAGAATAACCTGGAGAAAGAATCATGTGTTCACTGTATACAGAGAAATGAACTCTAATTATATTCCATTGTAGCCATCTAGCAATGGTTTGAAGAAGCCTTTTGGGACAACA
Organism: Sextonia rubra; assembly: GCA_037013555.1. NCBI lineage: Eukaryota > Viridiplantae > Streptophyta > Magnoliopsida > Laurales > Lauraceae > Sextonia > Sextonia rubra. The sequence goes on from JASUAD010000001.1 coordinate 63,450,137, forward strand.
TCTTGTTTCTATTTTAAAATCGGAAGGCTTATGTCGCAGGGTGCTAAGATAAACCAGATTGGGTTGTAAACCTAAGAACAAATTAGAGAGAAAGAAAGAGGAAAAAAACCAGAAATCATTGCAAAGCCACAACATGTAGAGAATTGAAGAAATCAATACCTACATTAATTTGCATGTTAGAGCACGGAACAACAACATTATGGTCTTGATCGCCCTCTTCCTCTTTGATCTCCATCAAGAGATTGGAGGTGATTGCTACTCCCATGGCAGATTTGCAAAGAAAAAGGTGATGAAGGAGATAAAGATGAGAGATAGAAAGAGGAGACGAAGAGAAGAGGAAGATTAAGGGGTACTGGTTGAAATGGTTATGGTAATGGGTGTTGAAAAGAACAAAACTGTTCCTATTGATGGGTCATTAGTGGGGCATTTGTTGGGCCACTAAATTGTTCTTATTAATGGGATTTAGTGTGATATTAGTAGGCTTGGTATTAGTAAGAGGTAAAACATTGTAGATAGATTAAAATCATTACTAAAATTGGTAAGGAATTGGCAATTAGGTTCATTTTGCTTCATATATATATATATATATATAAAGGGCCTTTTCCTGTGCATACAACCCTCATGGACTTTTTGTGCACACTCTTTGGGGGGGCCCACTGTAGACTCCACCAAGGGATGAGACTGGGGGGGGGGGGGGGGGGGGAGGGGGGGGTTGGAAAGATCTATGTGAAAGTACTCTACATATCAAATTTAGTCCCAATCACATATCCCTAATCTTTTCATCTATGGCTCACAAATTCATTCCTTTCGGATTGGTGTATAGTCGATCCAACGGTCCAATAAATTCGGATCCGACCGAAAGTTGGGACGAGTTGCTATCATGGGATCACATGTGTGTTGCAAGGTTTGGATTGAGTGATAGATGGGCCCCACTTAGAGTTCTCACAAAAAAAATGGTGAGAGACGGATGCGTATGAAGATTCTCCTATATATAATTGGGTGTCAAAATCAATTGACCTTGATTTCTCAATTGGATTTAGTCTCTTTCATATATATAAATTTGGGATTTGAATTTATAATTCAATTTAGATTTCATCTTAATACTAGCAAAACATGCTTGCGCTTAGCATGGGCAATATAATTCATACATTAAAAAAGACTATAAAAGTTTAAAAACTTATAAGAAAAATTAATGATATAAGAGATTTTGTAGAAATTATATTGAGATGAAAAAAATGACATGCTATATATTTTTAAATTAATCTAATATATATAATGGGCCCCCCTCTGGTGAGCACCATTTCTTTTGAGCCCCATTTGGGGCCCTACTTGGGATGGGGCAGAGGGAGATTGAAAGATCCCACCCCTCTCCCTCCCTCCACACCCTAAGTATGGTGATGGAAGATCAAATTATCATCCTAATCACTTGATCAATGGCTGAAACGTTATAACTATCCAAAACGATTGCAAGTCTATCCGGTGGCCAACATCATTCAGATGGGTGCCAAACCTAGGATCAATGACTATCATGGGGTCCTTATTTTATGCTCCACTTAGATGTATCATAAGCTGAGCCGCATTAGGTGTTTTAGAATGGGATGCTCACCTTATCATGAGTACAGGTGCTTGGTGGTGGAATTCTATATATATATATATATTCATAAGATGACAATGATATTATTACCAGTTACCATTATTATTATCATATGATTAAGCTACTTGTCTTATTGTTTATCTTAATAAAACTATCATCTTATTATTTTTAGCTATGAAGACAATCTAGAAATGTAGAATTTTGGAAAGAAAAAAAGTTATAGTTCAATTTTTATTAACAGTAGTATGTACGTAGATATGTGGAATTAAAAAATAGTAATCTCAATACCTTTCACAGAATTATGCTAATCCTAGGCCCAAATGTTAAACTTAATAGTAAACTCATAATTGTTTTTAGAATCTTTTTCTTTTTTATTTCCCACATTTTGAAGGTTTTGCTTTTTTTTTTTCTTTTTTCACTACTTCATGTCAAACAATTACAATCCCACCCTCAAAAAAGAGCAGAAGAAAATTAAACCCATAAAATCTGATAATACCTAAGGGTGTTCATGGGGCTGGACTAGGCAATATATAGGCCCAATCCAAATTTTAAACAATAGTTACAGCGAGCATAGTTTGACTTTGGACCTTAGTGCCTAGCCCAAGCTTGGCCCGTCTAAAGTAGGTTCAGCCTGAGCCTGGGAGGATTAGTTTTAGTTTAAAAAAAAGGCTTGAATAAATTGTCCCAAGTAGCTGAGTAGGTTGGGATGTTGTGCATGTGTGGGATGATTTTGGTTTAAAAAACAAAGGCTTTGTGTTTTGCTTCGAATGTATCTCTCATTTAAGCCAGGTCGGGCTTTGGTCGCTCTACTAATGAATTCAAGCGCTACCCATATCTTAAAACTTGATGTTCAAGCTTGAACCAAAGCAGTCTAGGCCTAGGTTGGACTTAGGCTGACCAAGTCCATTAGCACCCATCATAAGACTGCCCCATCTTACTTAACTATATATATATATAACTACATATATATATATATATATATATATTAGGCATGCTAGAAAATGCCCCAGGCGTTTTTCTTAAGACAAAATCCCCCTTTTTAATTGGCTAATATTTCCGGCCTCTTGCGCTATTATTTAAGAAGTTAAAGTATTTAAACATCCTTAATTTTTCTTTTTTAATATGAGTTGGCATGATCTCATTTGACAGATCAAGAGGGGCAAGAACTCCCCACTCTCTCTCTCTCTCTCTCTCTCTATATATATATATAATGTGAATTAATATGTGCCATGAAAGTGGAGTGGTTTTAACATGAAAGTATCAATTCTTATTGGATGCGGTGGAGGGGCAAAAATGCCCGATTTGAAGAGGGCATTTGTTAGAATTTCTCATATATATATATATATATATATATATGGGGAGCACTACATAGTGCCTGGGCATTTTTTAAGATATAAGGCTCCTTCTAGATGAGGCCCACAGAGATGCATAATGATCATGAAAATCTATTAGATGTGAAGATTCATATATAGGAGGTTTACCAATATGCAAAATCTTGAATCCATAAGAAATTCTTAACCTTTTGATTCATGGCCCTAAAATTTAATAGGTTAGAAGCATCGTTTTATCATAATTTTAATTCAAAGGTGAAGAAAAGTTGGATAAGTGCCAAACTTGGACTTACTGCCATTCATAGGGGCGTAGTGTGTATGAAAAGATTAGATTGAATCAACATGGGCCCCATGACCAAAAAGAGGTGAGGCGGAAAAAGGGCCGTTTTTAAAGTGAGGCACTCGTTATAATTCCGCTATATATATATATATATCTTTGTGTGTTTGTTGTAATTCTTATTACATGAAATAAAATAGCATAGTTCGTAAAAGCTGTTACATGCTATCTTAGTAGTTGTGTTTATGCAATAGATTGTCAAATAGAAGCTCAATTAGCAACTGAACTGTTGTGAGCTTCATATGTTATAATTAGATTCTAATTCAATTTTGGGTCACTGTCAAAACTGGATGCTGCTCCTAAACAGGCACACAAGATCTTTGGTTATCTTGGTCTTAAAGCCTGGGTTCTGGTCCAAATGTGGTGGATGTCATTTTTCATGGGAAGTAATGGAAGGAAATGGAAATGTGGTTGAGTTATCATTATTCATTTATCACATAACTTCTCCGATAGAATGGTTAGAATTGTCTAGCTTCTATGATTGACATCTCCAGCATATAACTTCCAGGTGAACGGTCTGGATCTGGTACGTATCCATGCTTCCAATTTTCTAAACCCAACAATGTACTTCTGGGAATGGGTTGGGCCGGGATGTCAATTATGGGGCAATTGGATAAACCTAACCTTTCCTTCAACCATTTATCATCCAGAGACTGAAAATGTAACACAATTTTGAAATTGTATTGTTGGGTTAGGCTGAGGTTAGTTCTGACTGGAATAGCACGTTGGGGTTTATTTATTGTATGGGCCAAACTAACCCATTTATCAATTGGGTTGGGAATAAATATCAGTCTGAACGTATAATTGTGGTGTTGGGTTTGGGTTGGGTTGCCCTATGAAGAGTTGCCACCCCTGCAATGTGTCCCTTACACCCATCATGGGGTCCCTAACTTCACAAATGCTGATCCGTTTACACACCTGTCACATGTATGGTTGCAACCTGCCTACCATGGATCTCAAAAACTTAACTCTGTAAATTGTTCTTACTGGCTTTGTTTTTCCTCAGTGTATCAACCTGGTGGGACTGCCTCTCCCATCTCATCCACAGGCAAGGCCATATCTGGTAGGTTGAGAATACTTATGCCAGATGGTTCTTATGGAAAGTACGCCAAGCCCCGACCCCTCCAAGCCTCTGAAATTCCTGAAACAGTGGTGCATTACCGCCAAGCAGCCATAAATGCCATTGAAGCAGGTGAGAATTCTTACGAAAATATTCAGCTTAGAAAATTGATTATAGCTTTGGCATGCACAGCATATGATAATCATCTATCAGGCTAGCATGTTTTAAGGTTAGAATTTTATGATATTGGCACTTACCTTTTTTTTTTTTTTTTTTAATAATGATGTAGGGTATTTCTCGCTAGTCTAGCCTTCGGACTTTTGTCCTTGGGCCCAGAGGTTACCTGATTTTGACAAGTAAAAACTATTCCCTAAAGGGTACCTATTGGCCCTAACCATTGATAGGATAATTATCAAACAATGGCCTTGACCACCAGCTGTTACGGTGTGTAATAAACTAAAAGATGTGTATATGAACTGTAGACCATCTGTGTTACCTTTCTGAGTTTTAAAGTCCTTGTGATGAAAATTAACTAGGATAGCACGGAAGTTCGTAGATTAACTGAGAAGAAGCCAGATGGCGTGTAGGTGAGTTTTGTTGGCCCCCACTGTAAGACAGTAAGAGGACAGGATAATAAGCATCTGCTAGAAATTGGCTTGTTTGGTCATTCGTACCATCTATTGAAATTAGAGAGTAGCCGTCAGTTTCATTGCAATCGGTGGATGGTTCATGGTTAGAAATACTCTAATGAATTTTTTATAGATGTTTTATCCACAACCTATCCAAAGGCTATCGAACCCTACATTCTTGTCAAGTGACCTAGTTTTGGTTGAGCCAATTATAACTCACGCTCTGCCATCTAATTTTTGACAGATGACTAACAACCTGTCATACCTGATGAGGTCAATGAACGATACCTACATGGCACTAGGCATTTTTTCCACAATGTACCTCACATGCAGTTGGACTTGCTCGATTTGCTCGACTTGGAAACCTATTGAGTTGACTGTGATCTGTAATTAATTTAGGAGTATTCCTCACTACTGCAACTAATGTACTACGCCGTGGTTCCGCATGCACCTACTATTTGATTAAATTACATTGCATAATTTGTCCATATTGTCATATTCCACATGAAATCACCATGTACAGGCTTTGATGGCATTGAAATCCACGGTGCGCACGGCTACCTCATCGATCAGTTTCTCAAGGATGGCATCAATGACCGAACTGACGAGTATGGTGGTTCAATCACAAATCGGTGCCAGTTCTTGACGCAAGTGGTGCATTCTGTAGCCAAAGCCATTGGTCCAGATCGAGTTGGGGTCCGGATCTCTCCCGCAATTGATCACCTGGATGCCATGGACTCTGACCCACTCGACCTTGGCCTCACAGTGATCAAAAAGCTTAACGATCTTCAACGTGCATTTGGCCAGAAATTGACATATCTCCACGTGACCCAGCCCCGATACACGACCTATGGGCAGACTGAGTCAGGCCAACATGGAAGTAAAGATGAGGAGACCCGCTTCATGAGGTCTTGGAGAGGGGCCTATGAGGGCACCTTCATATGTAGCGGGGGCTACACTAGAGAGTTCGGGATTTTAGCTATTGCAAGTGGAGATGCAGACTTGGTCTCATATGGTCGCCTCTTCATCTCCAACCCAGACCTGGTTTTGAGATTTAAGGAGAACTCGGCATTGAATCAGTACATTCGGGCTACATTCTATACACATGACCCCATCGGGTACACTGACTACCCATTTCTTGGACAGAAACATGGGAATGACGAGCCTCGTCCTCGCATTTGATGGAACTATCAGATTTCAGGCCTCCTTTTGGTGTAACGGTGAAGGAAGGAAAGACAATTGAGTATGGATTCAAAGTCATCCGACAAAAGAATTCCATGCCATTTTATGTTAAGTATTGTCTCCAGTATTGTTTGTAGAAGAAAAGCAAACTGTTTTTAGTAATGGATGTTTACGCTTTCCATTTAGGAAGCTATCAGAATTCTCAGACCACAACATGGGAATGACAACTGTCATGCTGGCCTGTGATTAAGGAATCATCAGAATTCCATGTCATTGGATTTCACAGTATTGGCTGTAGTATTATTTTATGTAGCAGAAAAGAACACTGCGTTTGGATGTTTTTTGCTTTCAATTTAAGTTATTATCTAAATTGGCAGAAGTCTCTTATGGAATACTACTCAGATGCAAATGAATGTGCTATTGCAATAGAATCAATCATATATGTATCCTCGTATGAACCTCTTTGTTTTCTTTGCATCCGTGTCAAGTAATTCTTCAACGAATCTTGATAGTCGTGTGAACTGGTACACATAATCTTAGACACGAAGATCACCTTGTTTGAACTGTTTGAATTGGACCAACTTCTGTTCTGGAATGTGCTTAGGGATGAACTTCTTTGTAAACTGTTTGCTAAAAGTATCCCAGGCTACTATGTGGTCGATGGTGTGGTAGGGGGTTCTGATTGTCTTCCACCAAATGTCTGCCACTTGGCCTGCTCCCTGAACATGTAAGTTGCAAGGGCGACCTTCTGACGGTGCATCGGAAGACTCTGAAGACGTTCTCGATGCCAACTATTCTTCTGCCTCAAAGGGGTCTTCGTTGCCGTGAAATTCAATGGCATCCCATCTTTGGGAATCGTTTGAAGAGAGAATTTGGGTCTTGTTCACATTGACCCACAACAATTTGTTGAGGTGGTAGCTATTGTCGTTGCATGAACTCCGAGAATTGCGCCTTGAGCTGGTGCATTTTCCTCGTTAATCTTTGCCTGTTGTTCGGCTTCTTGTTGTGCAAATAGTGTCTGGGCCTCACGTTGCTTGGCCAAATTCTCATTCTGCGCTCCTTGTTGCTCATTGAGTGCTTGAAGCAAAGCGTCTAATCGCTCGTCACTAGCACTCTGGCTATCGGAACTGCTGTGATTAGCCTCAGTCTGTGAATGCCTCTGCATCTGCAAAAGACGAGTATTCGCCTGTTTCTGTGAGCACCTCTATCAGTTCCAATATTGTATCCATTTATTCTGTTGTAGTGAGCAAGTTTCTTCGGAAATTGCTGGAGAACAATACATCTTTAATGAATATATGGATTCCATTAGGTAACACCATGTGGGCTCTTACAAAGCCTTCAATTATTTGCACGAGTCTGGCAATGGTAGATACCTTTCGTGGATTGAATATTAATTCTGAGAAAAACTTCTGGTTTTTCATAATGACATGTGTTGTGGCATTATCTACAAGACAGTGAGTATCTCCAGTTCCATGATCCATACCTTTAAATGAAGATAATAAAGTATTGTAACTAAACAATCATATGATATAAATTTTATAAATATCCATGAAATTCTAAAATTAATTAAATAGAGGTTCTGCAAGAAAAATAAGAAAAAAACTTGTTTAGTCTACTGGACCATGCCAAGGGGGGTTCCGATTTTAGCATGAAATGACTGATTGCTCAGAGGTTGGCTATTATCGTCTTCAAAAAAACCTCTACTCTCCAATTTTGTGATATCCAACTAATAATCATCAATTCGTAGGACCGTATTCCAATCCCAATTTTCCAAATCATTTTAACTCTGCAGAATGAATAAAAGCCTTGTATACTTTACATTATTCCACCACTTTTTTTGTTACACGACAATTGTGTGACTAATGCCCATTCCTTCCACATCTATAGAACGGTCATCAGAACGGTGAGTAGATTTATTTTGTGGATTCTAATTTTGATCCTGATTTTTGTTTTTTTTTTTTTTTTTTTTTTGAGGATTATACCACTTCTAGTGGTTTTTGAATTTAGGGGGCCGGGGGAGGAGGGAGGCGGGGACCTCGAAGTCCTCATCGTCTAAAGGAATTGTTTCTTCCACCTCTTCTAGAGGGATTATTTCTCCCACATCCCCTTCTTTTGCCTCTTTTAGGATTAAAATTAGCTTTTGCTTCAAGTATTGCCATAAATCTAATTGGTCTAGAATTGTGATTCTTTATCAAAACTTTGCTATTTTGCTCAACAACAAGAAGACAAGAAATTAGTTTTGAGCATTTAGAAAAACATTGTTCATGATACTACTGTTACAGGATTACATTTTATATGTGAATAGTGGACAATATTTTCTCTAACATTTGCTCTTCCATAATCTTTTTCTCACACAATTTTAATTGGGAAATAATATTGAAAAGAGCATAGTTATACTCAAATACTGATTTATAGTCCTGAAATCTCAGGTTTAGCTATTCGTTCTAAGTAGCTGATACTATGACCATCTTCTGGTGATCATATATATCTTTTAGGGATTTCCAAAGACCTGCTAGGTCCTCCTCAGTAAGTTATTCATTCTTAAGGTCATCATGTATGTGATGCTGCAAAAAGATAAATGTCAATGCCTTGATTTTCGAAGACTCCTTATGACCCTTTACTATTGTCTCTCCAAGTTTTTTTGGATTGCAAGTGTATTTATGCATGCAAATGCCAAGATAAGTAGTTGTCTCCGATAATATTAAGAGCTTTAAATTCAAGTTTAACTAAATTCCACATTATACAAGAGCTGTAATATATATATATAATTATTGATATGCATAATATTGTAAAAGGTGAATAATGAAACTTTAAAAGATGCACAATAAACTAAAGGGTAAGTCATATTAGATCAAATTAGCCAATTTAAAGTTAAAACGTCAGGTTATCAACTTTAATAATCAGAAATAGCGGGTTCTAGCAAGGCTTCTAACTTGATATAAAACTTCAGGTTCTATCAAGACTTCAGGCTTGATTTTATGGCTTGATATTGATTGATTTTATTTTATATATATATATATATTTTTATCTAAACAACAAACTTCAAGTTTGACTAGGGATATAAGTCTCCGAGTTCATATTGTGGATCTAAGAACTTCTAGTTTTAGATTTGAATAACCAACGGATCCTCTGGTCCAAAATAAAAAAAAAACTTCTGGTTTGTATGAAACCTCAGGTCCGGATTAATATAAAACTTCAAGTTCTATTTGCAATCTATCTATCTTGATCTCCCCTTTTGAAAAAAAAAACATTAATAAACTATTTATATCCAAAGAATAGTCTAATTAAAAAGAAATAAGAATACGAGCATATGTGTATATAGTTATTAAATTAAGAGGAAATTATAAATAACAAAGATTATTTTACCATTAGATCTTTCTTCTTTCCCTTTCAACATGTAGTTCTACTCTCGATCTTTCTATAGGTTCAAACGGATCGTTGATCGGATGCCGAATGACCAAAATATCATGATTTAAAGTTTTGGTGATGATCTGTGCTTCAGCTTAGTTGCTGCAGATGTCAATGCTTGTGTCAGGGCTATGAACCAAAGTGATGTCACTGCCTTTGTTTTCGCTTTTTTCTTCTTTTTTTTTTTTTTTTTTTGGCACATGAACAAAAGTCTAAAAGGAGGTGGGGAATTGGACGTTGACTAAAGTGACGTGCTGCTTCTTGTTTTTCTTTTCTTTTGCTTTGCATGTGAACCAAACTGTAAAGGGGGGGGGGGGGGGGCGCACGTTGACCAAAGTGATATGCTACTTTTTCTTTTCTTTTGTTGCACTTGATGTAGTGCGGAGGAAGGGCTTGCTGTCCTCTTTTTGCTCGAGGACGAAGGGAAAAAGGGAGGGGAGGTTTTTAATAGCTCATGGCTCGTGTTAATAACGTGTTAGAGGAGAAAAAGAAGAGAGAAATTTTATTCAATGAGAGATGTGTACATCATAAAAAAGGAGGAGAGTCTTATTTGTAAAATATAATTGCTTTCTCTTCAAGTAACCTAATATGACAGAATTTTTAACTTTATATACTTTTCTTATTTAATGTGGGCCCCAATATGAGCATCCACCTATGATAATCTTCATATAACATTTGTTTTAATAATATCACTCATTTAGGCCAAGATGGGCTTAGTGCACACACCCCCCCCCCAAAAAAAAAAAGAAATCTAAGCCTGGCCCACATATTAAACAGACACAAATTCTAGGTCCAAGCCTAGCTCAAGTACGTACCACAACCAATGCCTCAATCCCAGCCCAAGCTGGGCTAGGCCTGACCAAGCTTTGGCTGGCCCAGTCCATGAGCACCATAATTCACTTAATGACACCCACTAACCCACAAACTTTTAAGGATCCCACTTAAAGCTTATTTATTTTAAACAGTTTAGACTTTTATACATAGGCCAAGCTAAGAAACCTCATGAATTTTAGGTGAGTGGAAGCTTAATCAGTGCTTATCAAAATTCCTTACATATATTATTCTATAATTATTTTTTAGAATTTATAAATGGATAACTTTTGAGAGATGGAAGTGAAATGAAGAACACGAGAAGAATTAAAAGAAAAACACAAGTAAAAGAACTAATCCTCTGATTTTGTGAGCCAAACTACTGTTGGGTTTCCCCTTTTTACTTTCACCCCGATTTGGATAGATGAAGATAAAGAGGGACTAGGAAAAGGGGCTGCCAAAGAGGGACTAGGAAAAGGGGCTGCTGTTTCTTCCTTCCAATGTCTTCTAAAAACTGAGAAATGAATATGGAAGAAGAAAGAACCAAGGAGATTTTATTTTAGTTTTAGCTGAGAAGTGAGTACAAGGTGGTACCACAAAAGGGGCAAACGTTGGTCATTTGGGTCGGATTGCAGTGTGCGTAACCCAAATCCACGTACAATTTCAAAACGAAGTGGTCCAACCCCAACCCCATCCAAAATCATGTTGGATTGGTCCGATTCAAGTTAGGCCCGACCCAATTTACATCCCAATGCATCGGACCTGCACATGTTGGCACGAACTGGTATGCACTTGCATGGGGACCATACAGATTCGATCGACTTAATCAAAAGCATATGTAAAAAGTTATTTTGGGGTTTTTTGAAAAATTTTTGGTTCATTTTCAAAAAAAGCACATTCAGGTTTAAATATTTTAAAAAAATATAAAAGTTATACACAATTCTTTCAATCAAATCCTTTTCATAAATTTTTCTATGAGATGACATACATACCCTTATATCATTGTTTCAAAATTTTTATATAATAAATCTTTTGAAAGAAATGATGAAGTCCAACCCAAATGACCTAGTGGGCCCCACTTTAACCACCTTTGTGTATCGATGGTTTAAAAAGGGGATTCCAAATGATTAAAAAACTAGCTTTATTAACTGGTTATAATTGACCATATATTCTCCCACGGAAATTCAAGCTTTCAAATGGTTATAATCATCAAAATTAAAATGAACGGCTTTAGGAGGGAAGGTTAGTTTTTTAATTTCTCAAAAAAAATTATAGAGAAGACTTGATTAAAAGAATTGTAAAAAACTTTATACTTTTTTAAAATATTCAAATCTTCATGGACATCTTTGAAAATGAGCCAAAAATTTTATCACTTCTTAAAAATGTCCATTTCTTTTCTATTATAAGAGAAAGAATAGTAAACTAACATAATTCATTTGCCCCTCATCCCCATTTCTATGGAGTATGCAATTAAAGAGTCCATTTTCAACCTAAGGCCCCTAAAATCTCTCGGACCTAACGGTCATACTACAAAATTCTACCAACATATGTAGGAGACGGTTGGAGATCATATTGTAATAATTGTGCAAAATTTCTTGAAATACGATTTTTACTTGAGAAATATTAATAAAACCTATATTGTTCTTATTCCTAAGAAAAGTCAAGCTACTGGTGTTAATGATTTTAGACATTTAACTCTTTGCAATGTTATCTATAAAATAATCTCAAAAGTTATTGCTAATAGGCTCAAGATTATTCTTTCTAATGTTATAAGCTCATTCCAGAGTGCCTTTTTGAAAGGGAGATTGATTATCGATAATTATATTATAGCCCATGAGGTTATGCATTCTTTTAAAACTAAAAAAAGAAGTAAAACTATGGGAATTAAACTTGACATAGCCAAAGCTTATGATCGCATGGAGTGTAATTTCTTAGCAGTGACCCATTGTGCTCTTGGCTATCATGAAAATTTTATTAAATTAATTAAGAAATGCTTCTCACCTGTTTCTTTCTCTATCCTTTGAAAGGATCTCCTTTTGGAAATTTATTTTCCTCTAGAGAGCTTAGACAATTAGACTCGCTTTCCCCTTACTTGTCTATCTTAGAGGCCGAAGTAGGGATGGAAATAAGTCAAATATAAACTGGACCCACCCTGCCCACTCCTATTAGGAGCAAGCTTGGTAGTGGTTTTGCGGGGATGGTATGGGTTTTGTTAACCCAACCGGCTCCGCCCCGAATATACAATATTTATATATTTATTACTAACGTAATAGATAAAACTCATGTGGTGTAAGTGATTTTGGGCCTTAACATAAGGCATATGAAACGAGAATGTGGTATGTTCAAGATGTACTACACATTCTCATCCATTTTTTACATATTTAAAAGTTTTAAGCTTTAAATTTGACTTAACTCACTCAAATGGGGCAGATTTAGTATTACAATTAATGACCTGTCACAGAGCGGAGCAGGTTCAGGTTTACCCTAAGCCATACCAAACCAACCCCGTTGCCATCCCTAGGCCAAAGTTCTATTCCGTGTGCTTATCAAAACTAAGGCAGTGGGATCCATTCAAGGGATTAAAGTAGCTAAAGGAGCTCCAAGTGTTTTTCATCTTTTATTTGCCAATGATAGCTTCATGTTTGCCAAGCTAACCTTAAAGAACCTAGGAAGATTAAATTTTTACTTCAAGACTACTATAACATATCGGGTCAACTTATAAATTATTATTAATCTACAATTTATTTTAGCAAGGGGTCTTATCAAAGAAGATGCAGATATATTACTTCAGCCCTTAAAATGAGGTTAATGGACAAAGATGAAAAACATTCAGGTAACCCCTTGCCTATAAGAAGGAATAAGTGTTTGAGCTTGGAGTCTTTATTTAATAAAATTTAAAACAAAATTAGTGGTTAGCAAATTCCTTTACTTTCTCAAGCTGATAGCAGTACCCTTATCAAATTGGTAGCTATGGCCATCCCTGTTTACAATATGTCTTCTCTTCGGCGCTCCCAAATAAAACCTCATAAACCATTGATAAAATGTTCAAACCAACCATACTTCCCAAGGATATGACTAAAAAAGAAAAAGAAGAAATAAGTGAATATCTTAGAGTGATCTCCAATAATGAGTATCTTAAGATCTTCTCTAATGCTGCTTTTAGAGTCAGTGACGAAAAAGTGGCTTTTGGTTATTTCATACAAATAGTGGCATTATGGATAGGTGTCTGTCAAGAAAGTTAAAGTGGCCAAAACAAGGGTGATCTTAGTCGTGTTGGAAAAGGTTATAGGGAGAGGCTTCAGTGGGGTATATGCTATGCTAGACGCTAAAGAAGTAATTCAGGCATTAAAGGAAGATAATGATTGGTCCATTTCATCTATTATTTCAAATATTAAAAGATTAGCATCCTTATTTAGTTTTTTGGATTTTTCTAGTCATACTCATAAGCTTGCCAAACTGTGCTTTTCTACTAATTAGAATATTGTATGGGACAGCTTATTTTTTGAACTAAGGGTGGGGGGTTGATTTTAGTTTTCCTTTGGTCCTTTTGTTTTCTTTTTTATTGTTTGTTCCTTTCTATTGGTTTAATATATGTTTTTTTATAACAAAAATAAATAAATAAACCATAATTCATTTGCCCAAAAGACTTCTTGGGATTTTCCGCATGTACTTTACCGTGGAGAATTCTATATCTCCGCCCTCTTAAGTACACCTTCCACCGTGCTCTGCCCCAAAACACTCCCTACTTGTGCTCCATCAATGCCAAGTTGTCTCCAGGTGAGAAGAGCAGTGCCAATAACCACTAGCAATCTTATGCTTCTCTCTTTTTCTTTTTGTTTTTTTTCTTTTTTTTTTTTTTCTGGCATTCATCCTTTTCAGGTTTTAAGCCAAAGGAAATGATACTCTATACACTAGGAAAGCATTAATTTTGAGTAATTTGAGTTTGCAAATTGCAATAGGCAGGCGACACTGTAAAGGTCCACTCCTTAACTCAAAACTTCTAAGGCAAAGCCATAGAGGATTTGAACCCTTTTTAATACCATTTTACACTTTTTAATACTAGTTTTTGACGTGACTGGGTCATTTTTTAAAAATGGTAAATAACAACGAAGATAGAATCAACCTTTTTGACAGTCTTAGCTAAACCAACCACAAAGTCCATGCTAATGTCTTCCTAAGGAGTATGGAGAACAAGCAAAGGCTGATATAATCTAGTATTCTTTTTGTTTCCTTTAGCGAGTTAACATGTACTACATCTTTTGCGAATATAAACCACACTGGTCTTCATGCGAGGTCAATAATATCTGTCGCTGACAAGATCAAATGTTTTGTTACGACTTAAATGTCCATTACATTCTCTTGCATGAAACTCTCGCACATCATAGTCACAAATAAAAGTAGCTGGGAGACAGAGTTTCATACTTTTGAATGAGAAACCATCATGAAGACTATAATGGAGATGCTGCATATGATCACCATTAATGTGGTCCGCATAAATAGAACCAAAGTCTTTGTCAATTGCATAGTCTTGTTTAATTTGCTCAAAACCTAACACAGTAATAGACATGGCAGTCAAAAGATGCTTCCGTCGACTTAATGCATCTACTATCATGTTATCCTTTCCTACCCTATGTCGAATGCTAAATTTGAACTCCTATATATAAGCACTCCATTGAGCACGGTTAGCACTGATCTTCTATTGAGAATGTAAATATTGCAAGGCATCATTGTAAAAAAAAAACACAAATTCATTGGCAATCAAATAATGCCTCAAGTGGTGAAGTATTTGGACAATGGGGTAGAATTTCAAATCATAGGCAAAATAGTTTTGCTTTACATAAGAAAGTTTCTCACTGAAGAATGCAATTGGATGTCCTTCTTGGTTAAGAACACCTCAAATACCAACATTTGAGGCTTCACAAGCAATTTCAAAGAATTTGTAAAATCAAGAACCTGTAGAACTGGCGCTTCAATAAACTTTTGCTTGACCTTTTCGAAAGCCTTGGCGGTTGCACTGGTCCACTTGAATTCACCTTTGCTTGTTCAATTAGTAACAGGAGTCATTATACTACTGAAGTTTCTGATAAACCTTTTGTAGAAATTGGCAAGACTATGAAAACTGTGAACTTCAGTGATGGTAGTAGAAATAGGCCAATCAAGAATTACCCTAACCCTTTTAAGATCTATTTTGACACCTTGTGTAGAAACAACATATCCCAAGAAAATAACAAAATCACTTATGAAAGTATATTTCTCGATATTAATATAGAAATGCTTTCAGTAAAGAAGTTGGCAAACTTTATCCAATTGCTGAATGTAATCTTCTTTTGACTTGCTATAAATTAGGATATTGTCAAAGTAAACAACGATAAATTTCCCAATACAAAGCTACAACAATTGCATCATAACCCGCATAAAAGAACAAGGAGCATTGGTTAAGCCAAATGGCATAACCATCCATATATAAAGACTATCATTTATTTTAAAAGCAGTTTTCAATTCATCACTTGGTCTTATGCGGATTTGATGATAACCACTCCACAGATCAATTTTAGAAAAACTGTGTGCACCAATCATCATATCCAGCATATCATCCAACCGCGGAATAAGGAAGCGATATTTTATCGTGATTTTGTTGATTGCACGACTACCCACACACATATGCCAGCTTTCGTCTTTTTTCGGAGTGAGAAGTGTTGAGACGCCACAAGAACTGAGACTTTCCCTAATATAGTCTTTCATAAGCAGATCATCAACCTCATTCAGCATGCTTCACTGGACCACCCGATAGGCAAGTAAGTTTGGTAATGAAGCTCCTACAACAAGATCAATGGCGTGTTGAATGTTTCTTAATGAGGGTAGTTCCTTTGACAATTCATCAGGAACTAAATCAGCAAACTTTTTCAATAGTGGCTTCACATCCTATGGGACAGATGCAATAGGAGAGTCTTCTATAACTTGTTTGATAATTAAGGCATACATGACAACTTGCTTTTTACTTTCTTCTTCAAACTTTCTCATAATTAGAATATGAGGTACATGAGAAGCGGTTGTAAAGGCTGGTGAAGGAAGTGGAGTTGGCAACGAATGCAATATGATTTTTCCACTTTTCCAATTGAAAGTATAAGTGTTGTGCTCATGATCTATAATAACTTTAAGTTTCTGTAGCCATGGTCATCAAAAAAGGATATATGTAACGTTCATTGAAATGAAGTCACATCAGTTAGTATACTCATATTTGCCAATCTTAAAAGAAACGAAGCATTGTTAACGAACAAGAATGGAGTAATTGTCAACCCATGAACTTTATAAGGTTGTGGGCACTTCACCGTTGGTAGTTTACTCTTTTCTACTGCTTCTTGAAAAATGACAATCATTGCACTACCACTATCAATAATCATATTGCATGACTTGCCCATGCAATTGACTCAAGACTAGAAAATAGAAGTAGTCTTCTTTTTCCTCCTTTGCATCTGGTACTCGCAGGTGACGATCTAGAAAAAGCAGTGGAGTGCCATATTCAGCATCTACATAATCTATTTGATCTGCCGGATTTTCATAAGAAGAATATGTGTCAACTTACTCCGTTTCCACATGCCCATCATGCTAGACATCACTATCAGGCTCATTAGAAGTATATAAATTTCTATGTGGGCATTCATTTGCATAATGTCCCCATTGCATGCAAGCATGACAAAGAATATATCTTCTATTTATTCTTCCACGAGCACGATTATCATTCTAATTCTATAGAAACGACTGATTTTATTATGGGATAACATGTTTTTGCTGAATACATGGCTAAGGACTCTCAGGTGCTTGCTAGGCTAGCCTCTGAGGAGGGGGCCTATAACCTCCCACTTGGTCGTGAATATAGGTAGGGTCATGGCCTCTTCTTGTGGAAAACTCCCCTTATTGAAATGCATTACGTTTTCGCAATTAAATTTCATGTTGGGCCTTCAGGGCTTCACTGAAGATTTCATCAACTATGGTACAGTCAAACATTACTACCTCTCGTTTAATATCAAAACGCAAATTATCTCGATTTGTCGTGATAGTCAGTCGATCATCTATCTTTAAGTTACAATGACTAATGTATTCACGAAACTTATGTGTGCACTCGTCCACTGTTAAATTACCTTGATGGAGACTAAGTGTATCCATATAATCAAAAGGAAGAAAAGTGCTTTTGAGCCTATCTTTCATGTTGTTCCATCAAATAATAAGCTGGCCCTCTGCAAGTTCACTATTTTCAATGCCATATCACCAAATTTGAGCTGGACCATTGGGTTTAATCTTGGTAAAAGCTATCCATTGTTCATCATTCATATCATACTCAGGAAGATAGTGTTATAGAGAATTAAGCCAATCAACAAAAAGTTTCGGGTTGGCATCACCACTAAAGCTAACAATATCAACAATATCAATTTTAACTTTTCTTGTGATGTCATCTAGTTGGGGTGTAGGGGCCCTGTTCAGCAATAAGGCACTGCATAAAATCACAAATGGATTCTTGATTCTCAGGTCTTTCTGATTAGATGGATGTGCACACTAAAGACACAGTGGATGATCCTTCTTGACCACTAAACTGCTTGTTTTGCAATTCAGCAATGGCGGTTTCTGCTATTTTCAGACGTTTCATGACATCTTCTAAATCTTAGCTTAATTTATATATGGTCTCATCTCCGACTTTATCTGTCATCCAATGTTAGAGTCCCTCACCTCTTTTAGACATGGTTCTTTTTTTTTTTTCCTTTTTTTTTCTTTTTTCAAGGTTTTTTTTTTTGAAAGAGAGAGAAGATGGGTTTGGGTCTGGTCAGACCTAACTACAGGCCTAGGAAGTTGCTACGCTTAGTTGGGTTTGGTCAGACCACCCTTAGGCCCAAACAAAATACAAAAGGGCTCAAGATTTCTGGAAAAAGTAAAAATAAAGAAGTGAAGGGTTCAGTGTTCTTGACTCTTACTAGGATGGGAAGAGGCTTTGTTTGGAGGCTTGCTGCAAGAAGCAATCAATAGTGGATGCGATAAGGGTGATCCCAGCAGCGATTGAAGCAAGACCAACGTTGCTCCTATACTGCGACTAGGTGGGCTAGGATGGCATCGATGCACGGTATGGCTTCTTCCGCTGATCTCCTTTTTTTGTTTCTCTTTCTTCTTCCACTTCTTCTTTCTATATTTTTTTTTTCTGGGTTTGGGCTCTGTGATAGAGGGTGGGAGATCGAGTGGGTTTGAATCGGGATGAGATGGTTCCAGAGTGGGGTTTGGGTTTTGAAGGGATTTTGAAGTTAGTATAGAGGTCTTGGGTTCCGTTTGGAGTTGAAGTTGGGCTGTGGAAGGGGATTTAAGGTTTCAATGGTGTGGATGGAGAGGGGTTAGGTTTTCGGTATCGCTATGATGGGTTGGCGGTGGCCCATGTCGGGTAGGTAATGCACTGGGATGGATTAGGTGAGTAAGGATGGGTCGTTTTAGGGTTTAGATAAAGTTGGGGCTCTCGATAGTGAGGAGATGGTTAGAGGTTTGGTAGGGTGGCTGATGAAAGGGTATTTGGGGGTTTCAAGATCTTGATTTTGGTGATTTGAGACAAGAATGAGTTTCAATGGTTTTGGGGAGGGATTTGTGATGAATCAGGGTTTGGAAATGGTTGGTCGTGGAGATGAGACAAGGGTTTCAGGGTGTTGGAAGAAGGAATTAGGTGGGGCTATTAGGGTTTGGGTTGATGGTGGACATTGGAAGTTGATGGTGAAAGGATGATGAGATGAAAAGGGAGGATGGATGAAACCCGGGAAGGGCATACATCTCTTGGCGATCTGATCTCGGCTCTGATACCTATCTGGCACAGCCTCAGATCTTCGATCGAATATAGATCAATTTTCCGGAGAATTGATCAAATCCAGATATGGATTCTACCCTTTAGGGCACAAGAGAACTCTTGATATACACCATACTTGAGAGAAAATATGATTTATTAATTTTAATAAGCATAAGCATTACAATGAAAGACTTCTTCTATTAGAGTAAATGTCTCTAAACAATCATGGCAAATTTAAAAAAAATTAAGCAAGTACTAATCTCAACTCAACATAAAATAAGAGATAAATAATTAATTAAAACTATCTAACTAAGGATAAGGATCTCTGATTTTAAGGAGATCATGGATCAAGTGAGGCCGATTAATGTCTGTGGGCCTGTGATCTGGCTGAATCCGGGATCGGCCAACATCACCCACCTGAGGATAGGGCTAGGGAGCTTTAAAGGTCCCTCCTATAGAACAAAAAATCATCCCAACCTTATCACCCAAGGCCCAAAAGTTAAGTGTAACACTTCGTCCCCAATTTAGCACATTTAGTAATTAATTAAGTTATTAGCTAATGATTTTAGAATTAGTCTAATTAATGATGTTTAACATGCTTTAGTCTATCTTACAGGATCATGTTTAGGTCCTGGATAGGTAGTTGGGTTGAGTTTAACCTTAATTAGGTAGATACGAGACCTTTTTCGTAATTTTAGACTTTATAAGTTTACGTCATTTATGCATCATATTAATACCATCATATGTGTCTCGTTAAGCTCGTCAACTTTCGTACGTGACTCGAACGTATTTAACTTTGTTTGTGATAGTTGAAACTTCATTTGACTTAAACTGAAATTATCCTAAGGAATGTGGACTTTCTTATAAACTTTAAAAAAGTATGTCATATATAGAGGCCCAACTGCTATCATTTGAACTTCTTCTTTTTGGGTTCTCCTTGCTCCAACATTCCTTTTCTTCTTTACATCTCTTCACCACCATTTCTCATCAAAGCAAGAGAACAGAGGATTGCATGTATGATCTAAGGTTCTCACATTCCTTTTCCATCTTTGTTTAGCTCTTCTCAATCATTGAAGTGAAATACTTGGGTATCTTCTTCTTCTCATCAATCTCCAAGGTAGGATTAATTTCCATTATAGTTCTTTTGAGTCTAGATGACTCTCATTCTAACACATGTACTTATCTCCTTCCTCATTTCTTGCATGCATGGCATTTAGGTTCAAGAATTGGATAGACCTCCACAAGATGAGACAAAAGAAGATTAGTTAATAGAAAGCTTAATCTAAAGTAAGTATAAGCAAATTTTGATTGAATACATATTGATATATCATGATTCTTGTAAATCTATCAATTTTAATGTGTTTTATCACCCTTAATTGTACTTTTATCCTACTAATTTGGAAATGATGTTAAGGTATCAAGTCCTGAAACGAATTGGACTTGCTTCAGGAAATCTAAAGCTTACGGCTAAACCGTAGGAGAGCTACGGCTCAAATTCCAGATAACAACAATTTGGTGAATTATACTACAGCTAAGCCATAGAACATACTACGGCTAAAGGGTAACCAAGCTGTGTCCTAACCGTAAGTATTTTACAGCGTGAAATCTAGAGAGCATACAAATCGAAAATCCTTCTACGGCTAAGCCGTAGCTTAGCTATAGACCAAACGTAGTTAAGACATAAAACAAGGCACGGTCCAACCATGAATGTGGAGGAGATTCTGGGTAACCATTGCTAAGCCGTAGTGCATTTTATGGTTAAGCCGTAAGTCACACACGGCTAAGCCATAAGGCCACTGAAAACTAGGATTAAGTAGGTACCGTTGTAAGACCCTGTAGAACCTTAGTTTTTGAATCCCTATACCCTATTAATTGGCCCAAAGGAATGATTGAACATCATGAAGGGTCTTGAGAGCTGAAATTCATTCATGTAGTGTTATCTATTTGTCAAGCACCTCCCCAGAGGTGTTGGTTTAAAGGACTTCAATACGCATTCCTGACACAATATAACACGGAAAGAAAGACAACCGCGTATCGAATAATTTAAAACTTCATCATCATGTACAATTGAAAACAATGGATGACTAGATTATGGTTGGTTTTAAACTACCTCGATTCCATTTAAATTGAACTGCATAGTATATTGGATTATCATTATTGACTTATGTTATTCCAATATTCATTTGATTTGGAATAATCATGTACCAATTGATTCTATTTGAATTGTTTCATAATAGATGTGTTGTCTTAACATTAACTTTGAATTGAGTATGAACAAAATTGTACGAATGAATTCAATGTATATTGTCTTGTCATCATCATCAAAGCCTTATCCCAACCATGTTGGGATCGGCTACATGAATTATGTTTCTCCATCTCGTTCTATTTTGAATTCTGTTTCTTCATTCAATATATATTGTCTTGTATTGTTCTCAATGAATCGATGGTACAAATTATTTAAAGTTCAATTGAATGAATCAAAATGGTCTGGCTCTACTAAGCCTCAGCCTTATGATACCCGTCAAAATTGACTTTGGAGTAGTAACGAACAATGGCCCGCAGTGTGCTTTGGACCTTCTGGACTCCATATATGAAAAGACCCATTCGTACCTTGACCCAGTCGATGGTCTTTTCAACGTAAAAATCCTTAGAGGAAAAATATGGCAAATATAGTAATCACTTCGTAAAGTATTTCTATTAAATGATTCTCATAGCACGATTATTCAATTGCACAACATACCTAGTTTATTAATTTGACCTCTTTAATTATATATTAATTATTCTTATAGATACAACGCGTATTACCTTAATTATACTTATGCTTTACTGAATAATCTTATTCACTAATTTTTTTGGTGTTACAGGCCCAGATCCAGCTTTCGATCTTAAGAAGATCGAGAAGACTTCGGAGAAGGCCTTCAAGAACCCCTCTGGCCTAGATGATTAGACAGTGGATCATTTTTTATCAATCCAACCACAGAAAGCTTTAAGGATTAAATTTTAGGCCTCATTTTAGGATTAAATTTTAGGCCTCATTTTAGGGTATAACTGCATCTAGGGTTTTATGATTACATTAGTTTTATTTTGATATGCATGGATCATGACCCTTTGTATTTTGAAACAGTGTAACTCCTCCCTTTTTGTTCGAAAACTTTCTTCCATTTTGTAAAGACATTTTTGTTTAACTCTTATATACATAAATGTAGTTTAGTCTGATGTTGTGATAACTTGTTCAATGATTGATATTGATAGCTTTCGCATATTGTATGTTTGGGCAGATGTCCACTAATAGCATCTTGCATGTGTAAGTAGGATGACTATCCCTTTGTAATTCTACTTAGACATGGGTCCAGGTGTGAATTATACGGGTGTACATGTTTCACATTTTAGGTTGTAATCCTAATACTCGAATTCTTGGGCTCGGGTTGTGACATACGTTTTAGTATGGTATCAGAGCATGAAACAGTCATTTAAAAGACTTAGGCATATAAAAATGTGGTGAGGATATGATAGAATTAAGCGAATATCAAATATTTGACTTTATAGTCTAATAATTTGATCTGGTATGGGAGAGGTAGTTAGGGTAATTCTAAGGTAAGACTGTTTGATTTCATTTTTGCAAGAAATGGCTTCTAGATCAGGTACCAACAATAATAACAATGAGAGTGGTATGAACCCACTATTGGAAACGGTTGGTTCTGCGCCTCAACCCCCACCTTCAAATGCTGAAGACTGTTTTATGACGGTAATGCAAGCAATTCGAACGCAGTCTCAAGTAATGCAAGCATAAATGTAAGCTATGCAGTCTTTAAAGCACAAATGGCTTCTACAGTGGAATGACAGAGTCAACCATCAGTCCCACCACACGTAAATCAACAAGTGGTGTTCCAACCAAAAGAGAATGACCCCAATGCCTTATATGAAAATTTTAGAAAGAGAGGGGCTACAGAATTTCATGGCAAAGAAGATGCTTTACAAGCGGACGAATGGTTAGAGCATACTAACAATATGTTTGACACGGATGTCTAAACCAACAGGCAGAAAGTCCTGCTCACCGCTTCTATGTTTCGCAGTGTGACAAAAACATGGTGGAAGAGTGTGAGAAACTCATATAAAAATATGCCTGGTGCTACAATGTGGGAGACATTCAAGAGACAATTTAAAAGGAAGTTTATACCGGCTCATGTTCAGAAGGAAAAAGAGGTAGAGTTTTTGGCATTACAGCAACACCAAATGTCGGTGGTAGATTATGTATATACTTTCACTCAGTTATCACAGTATGCAGAGGATATGATCAATACGAAGGAGAAAAAGGTTAATAGGTTTATCATTGACCTAAATCCCATGTACAAGGTTATGTCACAGCTTTCCAGGGGCCAGCTACATTTGATGATGCGGTAGATAGAGCTTATTCTGTAAAGGCAAACGCTCGTGAGAAAAAAGCTATAGACCCTAAAAGAAACATATCCTTTGGTGCTAAAAGACAAACACAAAAGAAAATGAAAGGTGGTCAAGGTAGCCCAAGTCAAGCAAGGGTGAAGTGTGGCCTTTGTGGCAAGCTACATCAAACATAGACATGCTGGAGAAGTACAGGAGCTTGTCTAATTTGTGGTTTAATGGAGCATCGGATGAATCAATGTCACAAGTACAAGCCCATCCAGAAGCCACGACACTCCGTACCCACTTCCCAAGGCAAACCACAGTAATCACGACAAGGTCAAAAGCAGAATTGCCAGAATGCTCATGCTTACGCTGCTACTCACTAGAGTGCTGAAGACGCTGATGTAGTGGAAGGTATTATTCCTATAGCTAATGAAGAAGCACAAGTGTTGTTCGACTCAGAGTCTACGCGTTTGCACGTATCACCCCATTTTGTTGTGAAGCTATGGAAGCCGCCTAAGCAGCTACCGTATGTATTGGTAGTGTCCACTCCTGTAGGCAAGAGAGTGGAGTGTAGTCCATACTACCCCCCATGCGGTATACAGATCAAAAGTCGTCAACTCCTCATTGACTTAATTTTGCTGTCGATGTTAGATTTTAATGTCATCCTTAGAATGGACTGGTTAGCGAGATATCATACCTGTGTGAATTGTTATAATAGGTCGATTCACTTTGATTTAAGTAACATGTTCCGTTTTGAGGGAAGTAAAAAGAAACTGTCTAAGTGCGTCATCTTCGCATTTAAAGCGAACTGGATGATACGCAAGGGGTGTGCAGGCTTCATTGCCTTTATCACTGAGAAGAATGAACTCAAGAAGTTTGGAGAGATTCCGGTTGTACGTACATTGCTTCCCAAACATATTTCCCGAAGAAGTCCCAGGGTTACCTCCTATTAGAGAAGTTGAATTCTCTATCGAACTCATGCCAGGTATAGCACTGATTAGTAAAGCTCTGTATCGTATGGCTCCTGCAGAATTACTAAAGTTGAAAAAACAATTGTAGGATTTACTTATTAAGGGTTTCATATGCCCTTGTGTGTCACCGTAGGGAGCCCCAGTGTTATTTATAAAGAAGAAGGATGACATGCTTCGAATGTGTATTGACTACCGGCAGTTAAATAAGGTAACGATAAAGAATAAATATCACCTGCCGCGCATTGATGAATTGGTTGACCAACTCCAAAGTGCAGCGTATTTCTAAAAAATAGATTTAAGATCTGGTTATCATTAATTGAGAGTTAAGGAAGATGACATTTCTAAAACTGCCTTTAGAACAAGGTATAGTCATTATAAATTCCTCGTGATGCCTTTTGAATTGACTAATGCACCTGCTGCATTTATGGTTTTGATGAATAGGGTTTCCACTCCCTTCTTGATCAGTTCGTTGTGGCTTTCATCAATGATATTTTGGTGTATTCAAAGACAGCAAAGCAGCATACAGACCATTTGAGGAGAACCTTGCAATTGTTGAGAGAACATTGATTATATACAAAGTTAGAGAAATGCGATTTCTGGCTTGAGTAGGTAGCTTTTCTTAGTCATATCATTTCACGAGATGGTTTGGCAGTTGATTCAACAAAATTAAGGCAGTCGTAAATTGGCCAAGTCCAAAATATGTGACAGAGACCAGGGGTTTTCTTGGACTTGCAGGGTATTATAGAAGATTTGTTCAAGACTTTTCAAAGATATCTGCTCCTTTGACAAAGTTAACTCGAAAGAATATACCCTTTAATTGGACTGAAGACTCTGAATCGAGTTTTAGAACTTTGAAAGAAAAGTTAACTACCACTCCAGTATTAACACTACTGGATGGAAGTGAAGGATTTGTGATATATTTAGATACGTCTAGTTGGATTGGGGTGTGTCTTGATACAACATGGCAAGGTGATTGCGTATGGTTCTAAACAGTTAAAGGAGCATGAAAAGAATTATGCCACACATGATTTGTAACTAATAGCTATTGTGTTCGCTTTGAAACTTTGGCGACATTATCTATATGGTGAAAAGTTTTAGGTACATTCAGATCACCACAGCTTGCAGTATTTGTTTGAGTAGGATGATTTGAATATGAGACAACGTAGATGGCTTGAGTTCATAAAAAATTATGATTTCCCTATCAAGTATCACCCAGGAAAAGGAAATGTTGTGGCAGATGCTCCTAGTAGAAAAACAACAAGTCTTCGTGCTTTATTGAGCTCACATTTATTCATATAAGATGAATTCAAAGACATGCCTATAGAAGTAAATCAAGTAGATAATTTGGTACTGTTTGCAAGTACTGTTGCCTTCCGACCTAATATAATTCAAGCAATCAAGGATAGATAGTTTAAAGACCCGAATTTAGTGTGAATTAAAGACCATATAGGAGATAGACTATATTTCCGCCTGGAGGATGGTGTTCTATATTTTAAGAACAAATTGTGCGTATAGGCTCTTGATAACCTGAAAGAAAGCCTAATAACAGATGCACATTATGCTAGGTATGCGATGCGCTTTGGTAGCACGAAAATGTATCGAAACCTAAAGGACCGGTTTTGGTGGAATAATATGAAAAGAGAAATCGCAGGATTCGTAGCTATGTGCCTTACATGCCAGAAGGTGAAAGCTGATGATCAAAGGCCTCCTGGTTCCTTACACCCATTGCATATCCCTCTGTGGAAATAGGAACATATCACGATAGACTTTGTTTCTAGATTACCCCCAACAAATAAGAAGAATAATACAATTTAGGTGATCGTAGATAGGCTAACGAAGTCAGCCCATTTTATTTCTTTCAAGAAGGGTATGACATTTTCAAAAATGGCCAAGAAGTTTGTGGATGAGTGTCCATAATTTTCGATCGAGACAGTAGATTTGTATCATCCTTTTGGAAGGCTTTTCAAGAAGCTATGGGTATCAAACTAAGTTTCAGTACCACATACCATCCACAGACGAATGGACTATCCGAACTCACTATTCAGACTTTGGAAGACATGTTGCATGCCAGTGTCCTAAACTTTGATAAAGAATGGGATAAGCACCTATCATTCTATGAATTTGCATATAACAATAACTTCCATGAAAGCATTGGTATGGGTCCGTATGAAGCATGATATGGATATAAATGTTAAAATCTAGTTTGTTGGAAAGAAGTTGAAACTAAAAGTTTCTATGGACCGACTATTATTGTTGAAACTACTGAAAAGGTGCAGAAAGCAATTAAGAATCTTAAAGTTGCTCGTTTAAGAAAGAAGAGCTATGCTGATACTCGTAGAAGAGACTTGGAGTTTCAGATTGGTGATTGGGTGTAACAACCCGCCCCGCACTATTTAGGTATTGTCCGCTTTGGACTTCCCAGGAGGTCACCCATCCTGAAATTGCTCTTACTCGAGCACGCTTAACTTTATAGTTTTTATGGAAGTCCTCACGGTTTTGTCCCCAAAAGGCGCCTCGATAGTTTAGAACGGATTATTACTTATATTCTTTCATTCAGATGTACTTTGGGACTGGGTCGTTACAGGCCCACCAGCTTCTGCCGGATATGTCCCCATATCCACATATCTAGATTGTCGGACCGAAGACGGCCTCATAAGCGATGTGGGACTTCGTTCCTCCTCCTTCGTCCCCCCCCCCTCCCCCTATTTATGGAGGGAAGGATTCGAGAGGGAAGCAGGATTCGAACGGTCCCCAAGGGGTCCAGCCTAACGGCCTCACCCTCCACCACTCAGAGGAGAGCCATCCCCTTCTCTGATACCATCTGTAACAACCCGCCCCGCACCATCGAGGTATTGTCCGCTTTGGACTTCCCAGGAGGTCACCCATCCTAAAATTGCTCTGACTCGAGTACGCTTAACTTTATAGTTTTTATGGAAGTCCTCACGTTTTGTCCCCAAAAGGCGCCTCGATAGTTTAGAACGGATTATTACTTATATTTTTTCATTCAAATGTACTTTGGGACTGGGTCGTTACATTAGGTTTTTCTAGAAGTCTTTATGATAAAGGATACAATTCGCTTTGGCCAAAAGGGCAAATTGGCTCCGAGGTATGTAGGCTCGTTCAAAATCAAGAGTAAGGTTGGTGATTTAGCCCACAGGTTAACACTTCTTGTCGAGTTCTCCGAAGTACATAATGTATTACATGTATCAATGTTCCGTAAGTATGTTAGAGATCCTACCCATGTCATTCGGTTTGATGATATCCAGATTCAGCCGGATGCATCGTAGGCCGAGCGCCCACTCCATATCGTAGGAACGAGGGAGCAAATATTACATACGAGAACTATACGATGGGTCAAAATCCTTTGAGAGCATCGTGATCTCGATGAAGCCACATGGGAACTTGAAAAACAAATGGGTTGACAATATCCCGGCCCCTTCATGTAGGTATGTTTTATTTAGAGGACTTAATGATTCCTAAACGAGGGAGGATGTAACACTCCGTCCCCAATTTAGTACGTTTAGCGATTAATTAAGTTATTAGCTAATGATTTTAGAATTAGTTTAATTAATGATGTTTTACATGCTATTAGGATGCATTTAATTTAGTCTATCTTACGGGGTCATGTTTAGCTCCTGCATAGGTAGTTGGGTTGAATTTAACCTTAATTAGATAGATATAAGCCCTTTTTCGTAATTTTAAACTTTATAAGTTTACGCCATTCATGCATCATATTGATACCATCACATGTGTCTCATTAAGCTTGTCAATTTTCGTACTTGACTCGAACGTATTTAACTTTGTTTGTAATAGTTGAAACTTCATTTGACTTAAACTGAAATTACCCTAAGGAATGTAGACTTTCTTATAAACTTCAGAAAAGTATGTCATATATTATATAAAGGCCTAACTTGGCGCAGCCCTGGATCTTGGATCGATTGTAGAACAATCTCCCGAAGGATTGTTCGAATCCAAAGAAGGTTTGCCAAGCACAATGAAACTCACGAGCACAACTAGAGAGAGAAAATCTCTTGAACTGAAATTATATTGATAAAAGCATACCTATTACGTTGAAGAACTGCTCCTTATATAGGAGAGATTAATTCTAAAATAGAAGGCCTAATTGTACACAAATATGAACTACTAAAAATAAAAATAGGAAATAGATAAGATTAGGGATTCTTGAGGAAGCCAAGGATCAATCGGATATTCTGCGGGCCCGTGATCTGGGTCGAACTTGGGTTCGGCCTGCATCAGCTCTCCCCGGCTTGGAAAAACTCGACTCCGGCGAGTTGAGCGCTTGATATCTCTCATAAAGATCAAGATTGATGTGCTGGAAGTCAGTAGCTGTAATCCATGTAGCATCAGAAAGGACGATTCCGCCAGCGTACATAAAACTTCTGGTAACCTCCTTGACGTGTAGAAACAATTTGATCATCAATGACATCAATAATTTCATCAGGAGGTGGAGATTTAACTGGTAAAGAAATAAGCAGCTCTTCATTTTCTCCTTCAGTATCATGGCCACGAATATAAAGTAAAATCCTCGACATTGAATAAAGAACTGACGCCTGAATCAGTAGGGATATCAAGAATATAGGCGTTGGAATTAATTTTCTGGAGAATCTTAAAAGGACCTGAACTACGATGGTGTAACTTCTTGTTAGCTCTAGGTGGCAACCTCTCAGGTCAGATACGCACCATAACCATATCGCCTTCCTTAAATTCAACAAAGCGACGATGCTTGTCAACTTATTGCTTATAAACATCATTGCTGGTAGATATATGGCGACATACTTCATTGTGGACTTGCTGCATGTGCTGGAAGAAATGTTCAGCATCAGCACTCACTTTGGCATCAACTGGTAATGGAACAAGATCAACAGGGAGTCGTGGACGAACTCCTGTAACAGCTTCAAATGGTGAAAGTCCAGTTGATTGGTTGACAGAATTATTGTAAGCAAATTCTGCCATAGGGAGCACTTGATCCCAGTTTGTAATTCGGTCACGTACAAGGCAACGTAACAATTGGCCAAGACTTCTGTTTACCACCTCTGTTTGTCCATCAGATTGAGGGTGATAAGCAGTAGAGAAATTAAGCTTGGTGTTAGACAGCATCCATAAGGTCTTCCAGAAGTAGCTCATAAACTTCGTATCTCAGTCAGAAACAATAGTTTTTGGAAACCCATGTAGCCGAACAATTTCTTTGAAGAATAATTTGGCTACCTTATAAGCATCAGCAGTTGCAGTGCAAGGAATGAAGTAGGCCGTCTTTGAAAAGCGGTCAACAACAACAAAGATAAAATCAACCTTTCTAGCAGTCGTGGGTAAACCGAGCACAAAATCCATGCTAATGTCTTCCCAAGAAGTATGTGGAGCAGGCAAAGGCTGATATAATCCAGTGTTCTTCTTGTTTCCTTTGGCAATCTGGCATGTACGATATCTTTCACAAAAATGAATCACATTGGTCTTCATGCGAGGCCAATAATATCTGTCGCTGACAAGAGCAAGTGTTTTGTCGCGACCCAAATGTCCGCTACATCCACCTGCATGCAACTCGCGCACAATATATTCACGAATAGAAGTGGCTGGAAGACATAGTTGCGTACCTTTGAATAGGAAGCCATCATGAAGACTATAATGAGGATGTTGAATATGACTACCATTAAAGAGATCCACATAAATAGAACCAAAATCTTTGTCGGCTGCATAATCTTGTTTGATTTGCTCAAAACCAGGCACATTAATAGGCATGGCAGTCAAAAGATGTTTTCTCCGGCTTAATGCATCCGCAATCAGGTTATCCCTTCCAACTTTATGACGAATGCTAAATTTGAATTCTTATATATATGCACTCCACTTAGCTCGGTTAGCGCTGATCTTCTGCTGAGAGTATAGATGTTGTAGAGCATCATTATCAGAATAAAGTACAAACTCATTACCAATCAAATAATGTCTCCAGTGACGAAGTGTTTGGACAAGTGCATAGAATTCCAAATCATAGGCAGTATACTTTCACTTGGCATCACAAAGCTTCTCACTGAAGAATGCAATAGGATGTCCTTCCTGGGTAAGGACACCGCCAATGCCAACATTTGAGGCATCGCAAGCAATTTCAAATAGCTTGCTAAAATCGGGATCCTGTAGAACGGGTACTTCAGTAATCTTGTGCTTGATCTTCTCAAAAGCCCTGATGGCTGCATTGGTCCACTTTAAATCACCTTTCCTCTTGCAATCAGTAAATGGAGCCATAATAGTACTGAAGTTTCGGATAAACCTTTTGTAAAAATTGGCAAGACCATGAAAACTGCGAACTTCAGTAAGGGTAGTAGAAATTGGCCAATCAAGAATAGAGCTTACTTTTACAGGATTCATCTTAATTCCTTGTGCCGATACTACATATCCCAAGAAAACAACAAAATCACTCATGAAAGTGCATTTCTTGAGATTGATATAGAAACGCTCCCGGCGAAGAAGTTGGCAAACCTTATCTAAATGCTGAAGGTGATCTTCTTTTGATTGGCTGTAAATAAGAATATCGTCGAAGTAAACGACAACAAATTTTCCAATATAAGGCTGCAATAATTGTGTCATAACCCGCATAAAAGTACTAGGAGCATTGGTTAAACCGAAAGGCATAACCATCCATTCAAAGAGACCATCTTTTGTTTTAAAGGCAGTTTTCCATTCATCTTCTGGTCTTATGCGAATTTGATGATATCCGCTCCGCAGGTCAATTTTGGAAAATATACATGCACCAGTCATCATATCTAACATATCATCCAAACGAGGGATAGGGAAGCGATATTTTACCGTGATTTTGTTGATTGCACGGCTATCTACACACATTCGCCAGCTTCCGTCAAAGTGAGAAGTGCTGGAACACCACATGGACTGAGACTTTCCTTTATATAACCTTTTTGAAGCAAATCATCAACTTGCCTTTTTTAACTCTGCATGTTCTGCGGGGCTCATTCGATAAGCAGGTAAATTAGGCAAAGAAGCTCCTTGAACCAGATCAATAGCATGCTGAATGTCCCTTAGTAGGGGTAGTTCCTTGGGTAACTCATCAGGAACTAGGTTGGCAAATTTGTCGAATAATGGCTTCACTTCCTGAGGAATAGCATGAGAATCATCAGCAACTTGTTTAGTAACTAAGGCATACATGACACCTTGCTCTTTGCTTTCAACTTCAAATTTCCGCGTGGTTAAAATATGCAATGTAGGAGAAGATGCGGCGGCGGTGGGAGAAGAGGTAGGAGAGGATGGGGGAGTCTGCAATGGACGCAGTACAACCCGTCTACCTTTCCAATTAAAAGCATAGGTATTGTGTTCATGATCTGTAATTACTTTAAGCTTCTGTAACCATGGCCGCCCAAAAAGAATATGTGTAACGTTCATTGGGATAACGTCACATAGAAGAGTATCCTCATAATTGTCAATCTTAAAAGGCACACAGCATTGCTGACGAACATGAATAGAATAGTTATCAACCCATGCAACTTTATATGGCCTTGGATGCTTTACTGTGGGAAGTTTAAGCTTATCAACCACTTCTTGGGAAATAACATTCATAGCACTTCCACCATCAATAATCATATTACATGCTCTGTCCATACATCTGACACGAGATCGAAAAATAGAAGCATGATTCCAATCTTCTTCCTCTTTAGCATCTGCTACTAGCAAACGATGATCTAGAAAAAGAAGTGAAATACCATCATCAGCGTCTGCATAATCTATCTGATCTGCTTGATCTTCATAAGGAGGATCTGTGTCAGCTTGTCCGGATTCGACATGCTCATCATGCTGAGCATCAATATCAGGCTCATTGGAAGTATATAAATTACGATGAGGGCATTCATTGGCATAATGTTCTCGTTGCTTGCAGGCATGACAAACAATATCCCTCCCGTCTGTTCTGGCATAAGCACGATTATCAGGCTGGTTCTGTGGACCCCTCTGATTCTGTTGGGGATTCATCTGTCTTTGTGGCATCCCTGGCCGAGGATTCTGGGGAGGCTGCTGAACTTGACGCTGAGGAGGAGGCCTATAAACTGTTGCTTGATTGCGATTATAAGTAGGATCAGGACCTCTTTCTGTGGAAGACTCCCCGGCTTGAAAAATATTACGCTTCCGCAACTGAATTTCATGTTGCGCTTTGCGGGCTTTATTGAATATTTCATCCACTGTGGTATAATCAAACATTGCCACCTCTCGTCTGATATCAGCACGCAGATTATCTTTGTACCTAGTGATAGTCAAACGATCATCAGTCCTCAAGTTACAGCGAACAATGTATTCGCGAAACTTGTTGGTATATTCTTCCACAGTCATAGTGCCTTACTGGAGACTCAGATATTCTTAGTGAAGTGTATCCATATAATCAGAAGGAAGAAAATTGCCCTTGAGTTTTTCTTTCATAATATTCCACCGGAGAATCGGCTGGCCTACTGCAAGTTCATTGTTTTCAACACCATACCACCAAATACGAGCAGGACCCTTTAGTTTAACCTTGGTAAAGGCTATCCTCTGTGCATCATTCATACCATACCAAGCAAAATAATCCTCCAAAGAATTAAGCCAATCAACAAAAACTTTCGGGCTTGCATCACCACTAAAGTCAACAATTTCAATTTTGACTTTTCTAGTGATGTCATCTAGTGGGGGTGCAACATGGTGAGCTTGATGATCTCGTTCAACCAGAAGGCGCTGCATAAAATCACGAATGGATTCATGATTTTCAGGTCTTTCTGGTTGGACAGGCGTGTAAATCATAGATGCATTGGAGGACCCTTCTTGACCAACAAATTGCTTTGTTTGTAGCTCAGTAATGGCAGTTTCTGTAATTTTGAGACGTCCCATGACATCTTCTAATTCTTGACTTAGTTTAAGGATGGTTTCATCCCTTTGGCGGTCGGTCATCCAATGTTGAAGATCATCACCACGCCTAGGCATGATTGCTGTTTTTTTTTTTTTTTTTGGGTATGTAGGTGGGTCGGTGGGCCGCTGGTCGGTGGGCCGAACCAACTTAGGTCCAACTGGAACCCGGCACCTCACGTGAGGGCAAGAGGGGTTTTTGGATCTTTCGTTCTTGGTCTGTGTGCAGAGAAAGGAAATAAAGAGAGGAGAAGAACTTATCTGATGAATGCAAGAGGAGAAAAGAACGGAGAGGCTAGGCGATGGAGGCTGACGATGGAAGCGACCGTCGACAGTGCTCTTGGCTGCCTCGATGACTTGGCCACTGCGATGACGGTGATGACGAAATGGCTGGAAGCCGCTGCTGCTTCTGTCGATGGCGACGGGGAGCAGTGATGGCGCGCTGGAGGCCGCAGCTGATGGGGCCAGGTATGACGTAGCTCGTCGTTCTTCTCTGCTTTCTGCTCTCTCTCGCTGCTCTCTATTTTATTCTCTTCTTGTTTTTTTTTTTTTCACTTTGGTTTGGGGAGGAGGAAGAGTTGGCCGAGAAGTGGGAGTTGGCAGGGTCTGGGGTTCTCGGTGGTGGATCTGGGTTACGATCAGGGGGTTGGGTGTCACAGAGGTTGGGGATTTAGGTTCCGGCGAAAGGTTCGGCAGATAGGGTTTCGGCTTGGTGTGGGGAGTTAGGGATTTGGTACGGAAGGGGTAGGGGTTGTGGATTTGGAAAGTGACAGGGAGATGGTGTCGGCAGGATGGTCGGCAGTATAGGATTGGGGTTGTCTAAAGAGGATTTGGGCTGCGGTAGTGATTCGGTGTTGGCGGTGGAGATCGGTGATGGTGATGGTGAGGAATGGGATTTGTCGTGGTCTGGGAGTTGTGGATTTGCGAGTGAGGCAGGGTCGACTGGTGGTGGTGGAGAGGATAACCGGTGAGCGAGTGGATGGATTGATGAATTCCAGAAACGACAGAGGCTTCCGGCGACCGGATCTGGTCTCTGATACCAATCTGGCGCAGCCCTGGATCTGGGATCGATTGTAGAACAATCTCCCGAAGGATTGTTCAAATCCAAAGAAGCATTCCCAAGCACAATGAAACTCACGAGCACAACTAGAGAGAGAAAATCTCTTGAACTGAAATTATATTGATAAAAGCATACCTATTACATTGAAGAACTGCTCCTTATATAGGAGAGATTAATTCTAAAATAGAAGGCCTAATTGTACACAAACATGAACTACTAAAACTAAAAATAGGAAATAGATAAGATTAGGGATCCTTGAGGAAGCCAAAGATCAATCGGATATTCTGCGGGCCCGTGATCTGGGTCGGACTTGGGTTCGGGCTACATCACAACTGCTACCATTCGAACTTCTTCTTTTTGGGTTCTCGTTGCTCCAATGTTCCTCTTCTTCTTTACGTCTTTTCACCACCATTTCTTATCAAAGCAAGAAAATCGAGGATTGCAGATATGATCTAAGGTTCTCACCTTCCTTTTCCATCCTTGTTTAGCGCTTCTTAGTCCTTGAAGTGAAAGACTTGAGTATCTTCTTCTTCTGATCAATCTCCAAGGTAGGATTGATTTCCATTACAGCTCTCTTGAGTCTAAAGGACTCTCATTCTAACACATGTACTCATCTCCTTCTTTATTTCTTACATGCATGGCATTTAGGTTCAAAAATTGGGTATTCTTCCACAAGTTGAGACAAAAGAAGATTAGTTAGTGGAAAGCTTAATCTAAAGTAAGTTTAAGCAAATTTTGGTTGAACACATATGGTATATCATGATTCTAGAAAATCTATCAATTTTAATGTGTTTTATAGCCCTGAATTGTACTTTTATCCTACTGATTTGGAAATGCATATTAAGGTATCATCTTGAAACGAACTGGACTTGCTTCAGGAAATCTGAAGCTTACGGCTAAACCATAGGAGAGCTACGGCTCAAATTCCAGAGAGCAATAATTTGGTGAATTATACTACGACCAAACTACGGCTAAACCATAGAACGTACTACACCTAAGCCGAAACCAAGCTCTGTCCTAACCGTAAGTATTTTACAGCTTGAAATCCAAAGTGCATACAAATAAAAAATCCTTCTACAGCTAAGCCACGGCTAAGCTATAGCTAAGCCGCGACTCAACTGTAGACCAAACACAGCTAAGCCGTAAGACAAAACACAGTCCACCGATGAATACGGAGGAGATTCTGAGTAATTACAGCTAAGCCATAGTGCATTTATGGCTAAGCCATAAGGCCATCGAAACCTAGAATTAAGTAGGTATTGTTGCAAGACCTTGTAGGGCCTTAGCTTTTGAATCCCTATACCCTATTAACTGGCCCAAATGAATGATTGAACATCATGAAGGGCTAAAATTCATTCATGTGGTGTTATCCATTCATTAAGTACCTCTCCATAGGTATTGGTTTAAGGGACTTCGATACGTATTCCCAACATAATGTAACACTAAAAGAAAGACAACTATGTATTGGATAACTTAAAACTACATCATCATACATAATTAAAAACAATGGATGACTAGACTAGAGTTGTTAAGTAATACTACGTTGATTCCATTTAAATTGAACTGCATAGCATATTAGATTACCATTATTGACTTCTGTTATTTCAATATTCATTTGATTTGGAATGGTCATGTACCAATTGATTATATTTGAATTGTTTCTTAATAGACGTGTTGTTTTAACATTGACTTTGAATTGAGTATGAACAAAATTATATGTATGAATTCGATGTATATTGTCTTGTATTGTTTTCCATGAATAAATGGTACAAACTATTCTAAGTTCAATTGACTGAATCAAAATGGTCTGGCTTTACTCAGCCTTAGCTTCATCATACCTGGCGGGATTGAATTTGGTGTAGTAACGAACGATGGCCCTGCAGAGTTCTTTGGAGCTTCTGAACTCCATATATGAAAAGACTTATTCGTACATTGGCCCGGTCGATGATGTTTTTAACGTAAAGATCCCTATAGGAAAGATATGGCAAATGTAGTAGCCACTTCATAAAGTATTTCTGTTAAATGATTCTCATGGCACAATTATTTAATTGCATAACATGCATAGTATACTAATTTGACCTCTGTAATTATATGTTAATGATTCTTATAGATACAACGCGTATTGCCTTAATTATGTTTATGCTTTGCTGAATAGTTTTATTCACTAATTGTTTTTTGTGTTACAGGCCCAGATCCAGCTTCGATCTTGAGAAGATCGATAAGAATTTAGAGAAGGCCTTCGAAAACCCCTCCGGCCTAAATGAGTGGACGGTGGATCATTTTTTATTGATCCAACCACGGAGAGCGTCAAGGATTAAAGTTTAGGCCTCATTTTAGGATAAAACTGCATCTAGGGTTTCATGACTACATCAGTTTTATTTTGATATGCATGGATCATGACCATTTGTATTTTGAAACGCTGTAACTCTTCCCTCTGTGTTTGGAAACTTTCTTCCATTTTGTAAAGACATTTTCGTTTAACTCTTATATACATAAATGCAGTTTAGTCTAGTGTTGTGATAACTTATTCCATGATTGATATTGATAGCTTCCGCATATTGTATGCTTGGACAGATGTCCACTAATAGCATCTCACATGTACAAGTAGGATGACTATGCCTAGTGTGATTCAGCTTTGGACTCGGGTCTAGGTGTGAATTGTATGGGAAATACGTGTGTCACCTTTTAGGTTGTAATCCTAATACTCAAATTTTTGGGCTTGGGTTGTGACAGTAAGTCTATTCAATTGGAGCATGTAGTTGATCCAACAATCCAATACATTTAGTTCTATCCAAACCTGAGGTCCTGTGAAATTCGAGGGGTGGCAATATGTGTGTGTAGCCCAATTGGGTGGACCATCAATGTGCCCCACGCATGTGAATGGATGGGACAACCCCCCAGCCGCATGAATTGAGGGAGCTTAGTTGTATATATAGGGAGCCCCCTATGCCGAGCATGAGCTGAGCACCATTTTCTAGTAGAATCTACTAAGGGCCCCACTTGGGGATGGGACTTGGGGGATCAAAAGATCTCCCCTTACCTTCCCATGTATGGTGATAGACGCTCAAATCATTATTCTAACCACTTCATCAATGGCCGACAAGTCTTCACTGTCCAAAATAAATGCAAGCCGATCCAATAGTTCAATCTTATTAGATGGGTGCCAAACTTGGGATAGGCAACTATCACAGGGGGTCCCTCTATTTTATAGTCCACTTGGATGGATTATAAATTGGGCCCCACTAGGCATTTTGCACATAGTGCTCAATTTATAATAAGCACCAATGCTCGGCGCAGGTTTTTCATGCGCCTCACCTAAAGTTCTTACGAAAAAAATGATTAGAGATGGATGCATATAAAGATTCCCCATATATAGATATATTCTCAAAAACACCTAACTTTGACAACACCCACTTTTCACCCCCCCCCCCCCCCCCCCCTCCTTTTTTTTAAAGCTTTTGTCATGGAGTAAGCCCATGTGGAATCAATCTAGTCTTTTCACATACATAAACAATGCTCCCATCCCCACCAAAATGTATGGTCAGTGGTCGCAAGTCCAAATTTAACACTCAACTGACTTTCCTCACGGTAGAATTGAAATCATAATAAAATGATGTCATTTGATTTTAGTGGCATGGACAAAAGGTTAGAATGATCTTATAAACTTGTGATTTTGTATATAGATAGGCCTCATATGGATCGTTCCCATCCAATGAACTTTCATGATCATCACACATCCCAATGGGCCCAAGTAAGAGGGGTGTTTTCTCCTCAAAAACATCCGACACTGTGTAGCACTCTCACATACATACATATAAAAATATATATATGAGAAACAGTCCCGTAAGGACCTCCCAGACCATTATTTTAAGGACAAATCTGGACCCTCCATTTCTACTCATTATCCAACGGCCGATCCCTCTCCCTTATAAGCCATTCGAGGGAAACAAAAAGACGGGCGATTTTTCCCCAAAAAGCTTTTGACCGTAGCCTTCTCTCCTAGATGAGACGAACCTCGACCACTGTCCGCCTGCACTCATCGTCTCTCAGCTGCGATCGTCGTCTCCGCCAGCCCTCTCCTACCTGTGCTTGTCGTCTCCATCAGGTAACTTATGCATGCGAAGATCCCACCCATAATCTGGACCTCTCCTGCCATTTCTCGTATCCAATCCCTCTAACCAACTTGAGCTCGAGGTACTTGTCAAAATCTCAGTTAGTTACTCTTTGTAACTAGTTTTGGGTTTTTTCAGGTCTCTTTCAGGCTCTATCTTTCTTCCTCTGTTTGTTAAGAGATTTGGAGCACCATTTTCAAGCATTTTCAAGCCTCAATTAGATGGTCAAGACTGAGATTGCAAATACATGTCTAGGCAATCATCTCTAAACCTAGTGCTTTCCAATTAGAGATCACTTTCTACTCTATTTCTTGTCTACAAATAAAAGGAATAAAAATATTTTGATCATGTTGTTGGTTGCATGGTTTTGCAAAATGGCCTACCATAAGAAGAAGGCCAATCATCCACAGCCATGATTCCATCAGATGCCCCCCTACATGCGATGAAAAAAAAAAATCAAAAAGCTTTCAACTTTGAAACTTGAAGAAAATGTTGGTGGTTTTTTATCTGTATGAGAGGGATGATGCAGAGGTGGGATTGTTAAGCTCAAGCTGATGGAGAAAACACAGGAGAGGGGTTGAGCGCAGGTGCGATCATTACGCTTAGGCGGGACTGAGAGAAGGGCCGGCGAAGATGACACGCAACGAGAAAGGGATGGAGCGCAGGTAGGCCTGCTGGTTGATGGAGACGACGAGTGCAGGTAGTGGGTGCTGCTCTTGTTCATCTCGTTCGTTTTTGTGGGGGGGGGGGGGGGGGGGGGGGGGGGGGGGGGGTGGCGGCGGGGGCTACGATCAAAAACAAAGGTGGGGGAGAGGGTTGCGGTGGAAGACGGTGGGTGCTGCTCTAGTTCATCTCGTCTAGGGGGAGAGGACTACGATAGAAAACATGCATGAGAGACGAATTGCAGCCCGATTTTGTTTTAGAGAGAGAGAGAGAGAGAGAGGAGAGAGAGAGATTTTTT
Organism: Sextonia rubra; assembly: GCA_037013555.1. NCBI lineage: Eukaryota > Viridiplantae > Streptophyta > Magnoliopsida > Laurales > Lauraceae > Sextonia > Sextonia rubra. The sequence goes on from JASUAD010000001.1 coordinate 63,489,664, forward strand.
TTTTATTTGTTTATCACTTCCCTCCACTCCTTAAAGCTAGCATGAGGACCGTCAGATGATGCACTTAAATAGAGGGTCTAGATTTGTCCTTAAAATAAGGACAATCTCTCTCTCTCTCTCTCTCTCTCTCTCTCTCTCTCTCTCTCTCTCTCTCTATATGTATATATATATATGAAACCTACGCCAAGCACTGATGCTCATCAAAAGGTGAGCACGGTGTGCCAAAACACTTAGTGGGGCCCAACTTATGATCCAACCCTCTCTCTCTCATTATATCCATATATATAAACCTATCTCAAGCACTGATGCTCACGAAAAGATAAGCAGTGTGTGCCAAAACACTTAGTGGGGCCCAACTTATAATCCAACAAAGTGTACCATAAAATAAAGACCCCCCATGATAGTCACTAATCTTAAGTTTGGCACCAATCCAACTTGATTAGACCGTTGGATCGACTTACATTCATTTTGGACGGTAAAAGCTTGCCGGTCATAGATCAAGTGGTTCAAATGATGATTTGAACCTTCGACGCCATACAAAAATAGATGGAAGGGGAGCGCAAGCACCAAGTAGGCCTCACTAGAAAGTGGTGCTCGCCACCGGTGCCACAAATCATACGAGAAGTATTCCATATGAGAGGATATCTGCAAACAGGTGCAATCCATCCTAGTTTCAGAAAACAGGTTAGAAGTCCAAATTTCTAATTAATTTTCCCTATTTTGTCTGTTTGCAGTATCTCCACTGATTTAGAGAGTTTCCCATACAACTGACGGCCACTCAAGCTGTCCTCAGTTTCCCTTTCCTGCCGCTTCTGTTTGATTCACTGCTTATCCATGTCAAAACAGTCCAGTCTTTTGAGGGTCTATAAATCCATTGATAGGCGCACCTTTAAAATCCAAACTTCTTAAGATCATTGCCCCACCTGGTTCCACCATCAAGGATGTCCAATTTTTCGTTTCGTTTCACACCCCCCCCCCCCCCCCCCCCCCTCCTCTCTCTCTCTCTGTCATATCAAAATGCCCAAGATTGTTGTTCTAGTTTCACTTTTTTCAATTTTCTACAATGGTGTATAAAATTATCAGAGGGGCGCACCTTTGAAAGTCGAACTGCTCAAGATTGTTGTTGACTGTTGAAAGCAGTTTGAATTTCAAATATAGGCCCTGCTAAAGGATCTCTAAAAAAAGGAGTGTGCAGTATAAGAGAGCTATACTGAACTAAAACCCTAGAAAAACCAGGCAGAAGGCAAAACAAAACCAATGCTAAATACAGAAACTCAAAAAGAAATAAAAAAAGATTGTGTAGAAAGAGCTCCCTCTTAGGCCAAAAGATCTGCCACCATTAGAATTGAGCTTAATATGATGGAAGGAAACCTCCGTACTTTTAGAAAGATCTGCCACCTCTTCAAGAATGTCCGCCAAGTACCAAGGAGGATTAGGTATCTTACCAGCCCGTTGAACAGCACAATATTTATCACCTTCAATGGAAAGATGCCAGAAGTTGAAACACTTGCTTCATGCGAACCAATCATCGGTGCCAAAAACTTCATTTTGTTGATAGAAAAAAAGCCATCTGGTGCTGAATAGGACAGTAGGGGAGTTCCTTCATTGTTACAGATGACACCTCCCACACCAGCCAGTCCCGGACTAAAGTGCTACCATCAAAATTCAGTCTCAACTTAGCTGAAGAAAGGAAACCTCCGTACTTTCAAAAAGATCTGCCACCTCTTCAAGAATGTCCGCCAAGTACAAAGGAGGATTAGGTATCTTACCAGCCCATTGAACAGCACAATATTTATCACCTTCAATGGAAAGATGCCGAAAGTTGAAACACCTAACTTCATGCGAACCAATCAACAGTGCCAAAAACTTCATGTTTTTGATAGAACAAGAACCAGCTGGTGCTGAATAGGACAGCAGGGGAGTTCCTTCATTGTTACCACACCTCCCACACCAACCAGGCCCAGACTAAAGTGCTAACATCAAAATTCAGTTTCAAGTTAACTGAAGAAAGGGGACTACAACTAGGATTGATGCTTATTGCCTTAGGATAGGAAACCCACTTCCTTCCAAGTATGTAGGATAGTGGTCCAAGGGAAAGCTTGGAATTGAGGCAATGCAGATGACCAAAAAGCCACAAAATATTTCACTCAGTCCACTAGTTCGGAATCATCTGAAGAGACTTCATGAAAGCATCTCCTATAATTTCTTTCCAAATAGATTAAACTGCCTCCAGAAAGAGATTTCCCACAATATCCTACCTCTAATAGATCCCACTCCCTTCCTCCAAAAATCAAATAAATAGGGCAAATAATTCAGAAGAGGACCACTGCACTCAAATGAAACCCACAATCAACTTCCATAAGAATTGTGCGCTACAACAATTCAGCAAGACATTATCAATCGATTCCACATTCGCCAGGCAAATTGGAAAGACATTCACTACGACCTTACAAGGCCGTCTAATGAGAGATATGAAGAGAAAAGCAAATGAGAAGATACCATCCACAGCAGCCATCCAAAATCTTTTGTCACTTCCATCCTTAGGAATATACCCATTTGCAATGATTGCCATGATATTTTGAAAATTGATATGATAGATGGGCTACTACTTTTGATATCTTAATTATATTCAACATTTCACGAATTAGCATAGAAATGTAAATATACTTGTCATTGTATTGAAGTTGCTGCAGCAAAAAAATAGATGGATTGCCGATATCTAAAATACTTTCCTTTTTAAGAAAATTAAGAGTTTTTCATTTGTTTAAATAGAACATATCCTACAAGTCGCAATGAGATTCAGGATTCAACTCAACCCCTCGAACAAATAGTGAAGCAATTCTAATTTTTAGAACTATGCTTGCCATTAACTTGCACTAAAATTGTCATGAACAGTCTTAACTTCAGTGCAAATGCGAATGACTCAAGTGTTCCTTCTGCCTCTATGAACTTTCAAATTGAAGTCCAAATAACTGGGGCTTCAAAGTAGGGTTTCCAAAAATACATCCAATCCAACCATCTATTTCCATCAAATGATCCCCATTGGCATCACCCAATCTATCACAGTCAATTCTCCACAACAGATTTTTTTGGTAACAGTTCACTTCAGAATAATCATATTTACTTCCATTTTTTTAATATAAATTGAGAACCCTTTCAAAGTAGGGCTTTTGTTATCACAAATCCAACCCATCCACACCCCAAATTTGGCCACCATTTAAAATAAATGGACTCCACAAGGTGCACCTCATCTCCAATCAAAATCAGCTTGCTCACTAGTGGAACCCAAGATTTTGTGAAACACCACCCCACCCCCCCCCCAAAAACCAACACACACAAAGAAAAAAAAAAGCCTCTGGCATTGCCCATGCCTAATCTCTACCGACACTTAGGGAAATCAAAACCCCAAGTTTTTGTTGGAAAAACTGGCGTAGCGGAATACCCGCAACCGACTGATCAACCATGATAAACACATACAATTATATCATTAAACAATCACACATATGAACACAATAATTTAACGTGGTTTGGCAACCTTGCCTACATCCACGGAAAAGAGAACTCATCTATCATAATCCCCATCTCAATAACCTAGGAGCTAGGATCACAATACATCAATATAGATAGTTCATGCTTTCTTGGCCAACAAGAAAGCCCATACATAATGACTAAAATACTCCTATCCCAGAGCCTCAGTTATGGCTAACTCAAACGACCAATTCGGCTAAACTAAAATACAAGACAGAACCCAACAGTTTTATGGTAGTCACCAAAATCAACACTTAAATTATCAAAAAGAAGAGGAATTCTCAAAAACTCCCCATTTTAAATGCTAACCTTTTTGCTCCCCCTATAAAACGTGAAGCCCACCTCAAGCCAATCCAATCATATCACACATACTACCCATTTGACACTCATCCAACTTATACCTACCATTGGATTGAAATCACAAAAAAATGATGCCTCTAAAACCATTAAAATTTGGAGCCAAGGATAAGAGTTTAGGATAATCTAATGGAGTTGAAAATTTTCATATAGGTAGATCCTATCTAGATTATTCCATCTAGCGGCATTCCATAGTTGTCATACTACTTAGCGGGCCCAACTAAGAGTTTTTTGTTTTTTTTTTTTTGAAGAAAACACCTCCAAAAAGAAAAGAAGAATAAGGCGGTGTTTAGATACAAGAAGAATAAATTATGTATAGATTTAAATATTGATAGATTCTTTTTTCATATATTATAATACCCAACATTTGGTAGCTTTTGAGATATTATATTATATTAGAATCTACAATATTCACCCCTTTACTAAAGAAAGCAATATCCACAATTTCTATGAAAAACCTCATATTGTAACTTATAATCTATACTTTCCAAATAGTGCAAACTAGAACTTGAATATTTTTATCTACTACATCAAAAAATATCTTAAAACCTTGAGTTATCTTTAATTTCCACACACCCCCAAAGATGGGAAGATATAAGGATCAGCCGAATCTACACCAGGTGTTATTCTATAGAGAGACAGAGATGAAAATGAAGGATGCCAAGTCAAAATAAAAAATAAAAAAATTGGTGAGTTAAAAAGAGGAGCCGGTTGGAGAAGATGGGCATGTGCTAAGAGTCATGCTAGCTACACTCTTCATCTCACAACTCATCTCACAACTGTCCTATGTGTCACTTTTCCTCTCCCTCATCTCTACAGAGTCAAAATAAAACAAACGAAGTTAGACTTGCCACATAGGACAGTTATGAGATGAGTTGTGAAATGGGGAGTGTGGCAAGTATTATTCATGTGCTAATGGCATTTGCTTGTTTCACGGACAAATTTTTTCCTGGGAACCACATATGGATGTCGTGATCTATCCGCCAAAAGGCAAAAGGGCCCACGAGCCCAGTGAATAGACTAACATTCCTCGAATTAAAGGATCCTACCAAGGCATCTGAATGTTTTGTGACGCTAGTAGGCTAAGTTAATTGTGGAAATCCTTTTCAAGGAAACATACAAACTCACTGGTTTCATCATTCTCATGATTCGTTGAACCCATCCTACAATATTAGACCCAAAAAAAAGCGTGCTGCTGCTTCCAAATCTGCCCCAAAAGAAAGGGCAAACTTAGTTGCCAAAGTAATCACGTTATTAACAGTTACAATGAGTCACAAGGATCTCAATTATGTCCAATCCAACAAATTTATGTTTCAAACTGGAATTGGATCATGAGAGCCATGTAATATCAAAACTAAGCCGAACTAAACAATAGAGCCCGAGTACATTACAAATGAGCTGATACATATCTCTTTCATGAACACCCCCTAACGGAAAGATGAATTACCAGAATTCTTCGAGTGTTGGGGTCTAGCGAAAGGGGGCAGGCGCAGAACAGCTTGCTCCGAGTCGATGGGGTCTGACCGAACGATCTGCAAAACACAATTACAACAACAACAACAACAACAACAACAACAAAAGACAGGTAAGAGAGATAGAGACAGCGAGCAAAAGAAAAGGAGGGGGTTCTCTAGTGAGTACTGGGTCTCGGAGGGTTGGCTTTGTGTCGTCCTGGGCGAGTCTGAAAGGGGGTTTTGGGGCTCTTTTGCCCTTGTCTTGGCTCTCACTTTCGGAGTATTTCTTCTCCATGCTCTGTTTCTGTTGTGGGGTTTTTTAGCTCCGGATAAATGTAGAACCTTTCCTGTGATGGGTGAGGAATTTTTGTTACCGCCTGCTGTTTTAGGGCTTATTTCAAAAAAAGAATATAAAATTTAAAATTATTTCAAATTAGTCCCTAAGTTTTCAAGTAAATTTATAATTAAAGACATTCGGCAATTTAAAAGTACTTCCGGACAACAAATCTGTGTCGCTTTCTTCTTTTTTATTTCTGTTCCAATTGTTTTGTGGCTTGGTTCTATTTTTTTCCTCTGTCTGTCAGTAAATATCTCTTGTACTGATGAATGTTTTTTTATGAATGCAAGTTACCATTCAGAAAAAAAAAAAGAAAGAAAAAAGTTTCTACACTACCTTCAATTCCTTTGTGTTTTTTCTTATGTAATTTTTTTTTTCTTTTGGTTATCCTCTAACTAAGTCATCCATGTTCTAGTAGAGAATGAGATCTGTTACATTACTGCAAAATAGGGATGGCAACAAGACAGGGTTAGAATCATGGCTAACCCAAACCCACCCGTTTATGTCATCCAAACCTGACTTGCTTTGAGACAGGTCACTGGTCTAAAATACCAAACCAGCCAGTCATGTTATGGACATATAGTCATGTCAGGTTTGGTTCTAAAATAAAATATATAATCATAGTTATTTGAATCCTACGATTAGTATTTCGAATATTAAGGAAAACAATTTGTATCTATTTAACAAATTCCATTTATAGATAAATTTTACAATTCATATGCAAAGCTTATGATTCAATACTCATTTCATTGAATTTTATGTTTCAAGTGATTCGGTTGATTTAGAATGGGTACAACCACTAAGTTAATATTAACAATTTTTTACTTTTTTCATTCTTTCTTTCAGTTTTTTTATGTCAGAATGTTATTAGTAGTTAATGAAACCTCTTAAGAAATTCTCAGCTTTGGGGAGGTTTTAGAGATGAATAAAAGACATGCATTTAATTGAAGTGTACAACTGTCCGCATGGTTCTTTTCTATATTTGCTTTTTTAAAATCTTTTTTTTTCCTTCATGAACATTTTCTTAACTTCAAGAGAAATCCTACTGTATAAGATTAATGACTTAGATTTTTTTTTATTTTTTTTACTTTTAGATTTTGACTTAAAGATAACAGAAAAATAAATATATATTGATACCTTGAACTTATTTAACAAGTTACACATATCATTTATTATACATTAATATATTTCATGATGTTTTTTATATGATTGTATGATGGATGTATTTGTCATTGTATTTATATTGCTATAAATGGAGAAATTGATGGTTTTGAATAACTACTTTTTTTCTTGTTCCTTTTGATTTTTAATTATTTTTCATTTTTATTAAAAAAATAAAAAAAACTGACGATTAGCGATACGATTCTTGAGTATGAACGATCTGCAATACCATTCCAATTTTCAAAACTATGTATATAATATTGAATGGAGCTAAACACATGACCTCCCCTTTCATGCACTGCACCAATGCTCCATACCAACTGAGCTACATGAATTTTGTTTAAAATATTTAGTAATTCATATATAAATGAAACATGGGCGGGGCGAGACATACCAAACCCGACGTGGTTATGATCTGAAGAAATCCATACCTGTCTTGAACCTGAGAAATCCACTACCATACTTGCTTATGATAGGAACGAGTTGGGTGGATTCCATTTAAACCCCACCATTACAATCCAAAGGCAAAACTTTCAAAAGTTTTATGTTATCACTGTTCCTGCTAACAATGAAGAAAAAGATATGACCATAATATTCATGTTTGTATTTGCAGGTTGATGCAGCAATTCTCCAGTGTCAGAATCAAAAGCTTGTTCAGCAGTTAGATGCACAGAGAAATGAAATGCATATACTGGATGGAAAGTTTAAAGAATTAAAAGACAACCAATTTTCTTATGATGATACATTGATTACAGTAAACAAACTCTGGAATCATGTATAATTTTCATTCTCTCTCTCTCTCTTATTGTCTACTTATTTTCAGATTTATGCCTTCTGACATGGGCTTCATCCATTGGTAAACTATAGTTAAATGGTGATTTGATCCTACTTGGACTGCGAGCTGGAGAGTGAGAGAAGGGTTTACAAGCTTTGGATCATGCAGATCGTTCTAGAGGTTGCAAACATTATCTCTTTTAAGATTACTGTTTTTGAAGTTAATTGTTTTTGTTTCTTTTAGAGGATTAGATTGATTCAATTTACTTTACTTCTCTAGGTTCTATTCCATCATGCCCTCCAGAGGAGATATTTCTTTATAGACTCCTAGAAGTAGATCATACTGAAAGCATTGGAGCTAATGCAACCATCAAATATGTGGAAGAGACCCTTGCGTCACGCCATTCATGCATTGTGAAGTTCATGAAACACCTTAAGGAGGCAATTGATGCTCAAAGAGCTAAAACTGAGAACTTGGCACTGACTCTAGGTGGAAAGGTACCTGCAAAAGGTAAGCAATCCTTTGAATAGTCCACTTTACTCATTGCCATGAGTCCATAGCTAGGCATTACTTTGTCTAATTGAACAAGAATAAGTGGGTCATCACTTTTCAAGCCTATGCAGTCCTGATCTGTAATATCCAATGAACCAGACGAATATAAATGATCCAATCAATTGAATATGACAAGCCACAATTTAAAGAAGGGTTCCTCAAAAAATCTTCATCATCGGATCCTACTACTCTCATTTGCTCAGTAATAGACTAATAGCATAGCATACCGTATAAAATGCCCGTTTCAAATGGACAGACAAATAGAGGTAACATGCCTCCCACTGAATTCAAACACAGGACTCCCAGGTCTAATACCATGTTAATAATCAGTAATGCCAAAAACTCAAGCTGTTAGTGAATGGCATAAAAATTTATATCAACATAATTGTCAACTGAGAATGTGATTAATATCCAGAGGCCTTGAGTACGTACAAGTTAGGCCAATTGCTAATTGAACCCAGACTGTTGATTTGGTGGTGGCTCCTGCTCCACTATTTTATATATGACACTCATGGTTTTCCTGCTAGGATACACTATGCATTCTAATTGGCAATAATCCACTTGAATTAGAAAAGAAGGCCAAACTTATCTAGGAATCTAGGATCTCAGACTCTTGTTCTTTTTTCTTCTTTTGGCACGGCCTATCCATCTTGGATCCATTAGGTGAATGGTTTGGATCACTAATCGTCTCTACCAACTTGCATGGACTTGGCCAAGTCTCATGTGGCTTGACTGAGTCTTGATGCATTGTTGCTGCATTACTTGGACTTGGTGGTGACTGAGTTAATCGCTTATACTGAGTTTAGAATCATGTATTCATGGCTTCAATATTTGCTAAATTTGGAATAGTTTCATTAAACAATTAGCAAAGAAAGAGACTCATTCAAGAGCCGAAAAGCAACAAATTAAAACGTCTGTTTATGTGTGGCAGTGGATTGGTTAAAAAATTTGAAAAAAGTAAGATATGATAAATATATAAATAGACAAAAATTTGAATCATTGTTTTCAATTTTCTTCGTCCATAAATCTGTATCCTCCGACTCTAGCTCTGTATATCCTTAGTGATGCAGGACCATGAACACTAGTCTAAGATAAGGGTTTGAGATCAAATAAGAAATTAATATTAAAAATTCAGAATATAAACTGGCATTAAATTCAGCCCAAATTATATTGAATCCATAGTTTTTATTTATGCAAGCATGTTCACAATCCTACATGTAAGTCACCCATTTTTTATTATTTATTTTGGTAGAGGTTTCCAATGGGAAAACTCAATCTCTTCTAGTCTAGGGATCACCTTTATTCAATTAGATTGTTCTTGGCTCCCCCACAAGGATTTCAAGAATAGATTAAGGCTCAAAACAGGATTTCAAGGTGGGATTATGTGGCACTAAATAAGGCAAATAAGTCATATGCATAATGCAGGAATTCAAAATACCTTCAGTTGTGCTCTAACGAGATTCAGTCATTGTGTGGTGATGGTGATGAATTCTGCCACAATGGAGGATGTGGCTCGGTTGAAGTGTATTGGTGATTATGTACAGCTGTTTGAAGTGGGAATGGGTATTAGGTGGCTTCAGGTGATAGGTGTGGTGGGTATAGGAGCTTGGCTAGGTGTGGTTATGGACAATTGGGGTACTGCCTATAAGTAATATTACATATAAGGTTGATGGGGAGTAGACTGTAGGAAGGCTGCTGTGGCATTGGTTTGGTAGCATTTGGCTGAAGGTTTTGGGGCTAGTGATGTATGGCCATATATTTGGGGATTTGGGGTTGTGTGACACTTGGGTTTAGATATATTTGATGTTACGGCAGTTGGGTGTTGGGTTATGGCGGTCGTGGTATGACTGTTATGGGCTTGGGATTTGAGAAGTTGGTAGGGCTTGATGATGATTTGGATGTTGTGGGCAGCAGAGTAAAAAAGAAATAAAAAAAGAAGATTTTACCAGAAAGATCATCTTAGGTGACTATTCAACCAAAATGGCCTTCACCACTGGTGTTTGTACTTGACCGTGTAGGCGTACTTTTTTGGAGGATGGCTACATTCACTATTATTGTAGTCCATTTGGAAGGTGAGGAATGAAAGTATATTCAGGAGTGCCTCTTCAACTTTGGAGTTAAGGTGGCTGTTTTTGAAAATATTTCTTTCCTTGTTTCATGCCTTCTAGGACTCTTAAATGTTGGCATTTATCCTGTTTGAAATGAGTGGATTGCTTCACAAGAACAGCAAGAGGGCCCCCTCACTATAGGAAAATCATTATCAAGTCGGCCAGCAAGAAGATCTTTCCTCATCTAGTTATTTCTATGCGGTTTCTTTCCTGGTTTGAGCATGTTTAGGATTCTTAAAGGTTACATTTTCTAAAAATGGATTAGATTTATTTGAGGGTTTTAAGGTCTCAAGAGAGTATTTATACACTGTGATAGGGACATCATTATATTGAACAAAGTGGCTTATTCAAGCAATTTTCTTCCTTATCCTTGGTTGAGTGTTTTTCCATTAGATTAAAGATATTATCCCCTAGAGTTTGCAATCGTTCAAAAGTGAATTCCTAGTTTCTTCCTTGTTTATCACTTGATTTTCTGTAGATTGAAGTTTAGGGTTCTTGGTTCACAAAGATTGGGAAATCATTTCCTTGGCTATGTAAGTCGTCATCATCACCATCGTCAAAAAGCCGTATCCCAACCATGTTGGGGTCGGCTACATGAATTCTGTTTTTTCATTCCTTAGCTATGTAAGTATACTTTCAAAATTCATGTGCAACCTTTATACAGTTTGCCCAATGTGTCTTGATCCATGATCAACATTGATGAATTGTAGTGAGATGTGCATGAATGGACTTCATCAAATGGATCTTCAGAGTGGTGGATCTCGATTTATCCATCGTTATTGAATCGGAAATCAAAGTTCTCCAAGATTCCTTTAATGTTCAGTTCAAGATTTGGTATAGTTGGGCATGCATTGGAGTACACATCGAAGTCTTTTTTATTAGAATGCTTGTCAAAGGTTGGTGTTTCTGTTGGGTTTTGTTTTGTATTCCGGTTTAGTTGGATCAATCATCTGGTTTAGCCAAAACAGAGGGTCAAGGTTAGAGGTATTTTAGTTATTATGTATGAGTTTTCTTATTAGCTAAGAAAGTATGAACTATATATATTGATGTACTGTAACCCTATATCCTAAAGGGAATCGAGATGGGATCATAGTAGATGAATTCTCTTCTCCCGTAGATATAGGCAAGGTTGTCGAACCACGTAAAATTGCCGTGTTCATGTGTGTGATTATTTGATGGTGTGATTGCTGTGTGTTCATCGTGGTAAATCCGTTGATCGCAAGTAGTTTCCATTGCGCACTGTTTCCAATAGTTTCATCAGTGTCATTATTTTGGTAGTCATTGAAGATTTGGGCAATCAATGACACTCATTTTAGTGTTTATGAAAGATTGGACCGTCAACAGCATTAAGGTCCTCAACAAGCGTATCTAATACTGATTCCTCGCTTATGTCATGACTTTCTGTATTTGAGACAAGTAGATGTGTTGCCTTTCTCTGGTACTTTCTTAATTAGTGTCTTTTGAATCACGAAAAAGAGCAGCCACGTATCCGTGGAGCACCTCAACTTCACTATCATCATCTGATTCCTTATCTTAAACGAAATCATCGGCATCACCATCATACGCTGCCTCATCTGACTGTTAATCCCAGGGTTTTATTTGTTCCAAATGCTGAATCAAATTCTCAACTTGTCTTTTCTAAGTCTTGGATTTCCAAATTCTCAAGTTGTTTTTCCCCTTCATTCTCAAGGTTAGGCCTTTGAGTGCGTACCATGTAACAACCCAGGAATCTGGAACTCTTCAAATTCTCAAGATGATCTCAATTTGATAATAACACCACATGAATCAAATTTCCATAAGCATAACGGTCTAAAGCATTCAAATTCAACTATATTTAAAACATTAAGTATATTAAAAGTCCTAATAAAAACTATTGAATAAAAGACAAATCACTATTTGCAGTAGAGGAAATATCTAAGTATTGGACTAATCCCATCTACAAATCTATTCAGTGTTCCTCATGCTCTAGATCAGTCCCGCGCACCAAAATCTACTAACTGATCTATGTCACTCCCCACAACCTCTACCAATGCATTACCTAGAGTGAGGCGAACCACTAGTCAATCACACTGGTGAGTAGAGTAAGTAAATGTTAATATATAATATATTTTCAATCATTCTTATGAATATTTATATATATATATATTCAAATGATGGTATTAAAATCAATATCGTAATCAATTCTTTTATGAGTATCTTGCCACCGCAAGCTTCAAATGATTCCGATACCCTAACAGGGTATCTATGTTTCTGTCAACAACGTAGCTTATCATCCACCCTGATTGCTGAGACTGTTCCGATACTCTTACACTGAAGTATCTACATTTCTATCAACAATATGGTTTGTCTTACCTTCATGATTGTTGAACCTACTTTCCTTGACCAACATCCACGAGGAAAGTTCGATACTCATTGCTAGCAGTTTGTATTACTCTATCTCAAACATCATGTTCAAAAATAATTGGTTACAATATTTTATTCTTTTCTTTGGCCAGTACCACATAAGCTTAAAATCTATTTTGCTACAATTTGTCTTTTAAAATTAATTCCAAAACATCCTCTTGCTACTAGAGAAAGGTTAAAGGGGAAGATGAAAATGCCATTATTTGGTTGAATTGTTTTTTCAGGAAGTATGAGGCTAGTTTGAGAAGAAGTGAAAGAAGATGAGTTTAAATTGACTTAAGAAGGCATTTAGGGCATGATTGCTTTCATGGAATTGAATTCTTATGTTTTAACGGTTTTAGATATGCAAATCATACATATGTGATACACATTACACTAGTTGTTTACCATTTTCATATGAATATTTAGCATACAACAGTTTTAGATTATCTAGATTCTTTGGGTGCTTGTCATGAATTTCTCCAAATCTATGAATATTTAAGATATGAAACTAAATGTTTTGATGTTTATCATTAATAATAGAGTAATTTGGATAATGAATTAAGAGCTTACAAAAGTGTATAAAATTAGATCCACTGGTTGGGATGTTTTGGACAAATTTCTCAAATATGTAATGATTAAATATTTGCAATTCAATGTCTTAGGGCATATTTGGTAAAAGGTGTAGTCTGTGAATCTATAGATTTGAGGATTCCTTACTTTGTAACAAGATTCCTAGCTGAGGATTTGCGTAACTAAGGATTTCACAATGATATAGGTGCATATTGATGTAAGTAGCTAAAAAAACAATTGGTATCAATGTGTAAATCTGCAAAAATGAGAACTTCCATATTCTTTGGGGGGAAGGTCAGCCATCAAGGTAGTGGCTCAATTGGTTTGAGCCTTGTGTTTTCTCTCCAAGGTTCCAAGTTCAAGTTACGTTCCTTGTGTTATCCGGGTACTATGTGTGCGACCATGTATATATCCTCTAAGTAATAGTCCTTGCTCGTTAGAATCAAGTAACCCCTAGGCCGGAGGCCAAAGGTCCAAAGGCTGGGCCAGCAAGGGATACCTTGGGATATTTTTAAAAAAAAGAGAGAGTTTTTTTTTTTTTTTTTTTTGCATATAACCCCTATGATTTTTTATTTGCTAATAGGATCCTGTGGTTTCAAAATTTATAAATGGCCCCATATTTTTACATTTTAATACCTGCAATGTCCCCAAAATTAGTATTCCTACGAGAATGGGTTAATATGTCTTGAATTTTTATAAAAAAAGAGTACTTTGCCCTTATATCTATTAAACAAAAATGAATACATTATTGGTTATGAAAATATCATTATTTAATCCCAAGTCTCAATGGAATCAATTAGATCAATTCTAATCCATTATAAGTACATGTATTGATTGACATTATGATCGATTTGAATTTAATAAAATAGGCCCTACATTGAGAAACATGCATTTATGTAGAGTTATTTGCAGCCAATAAATGAAATTGTTAATGTTACAAGCTCTAGAGAAAAATAAATCTAAGCTTTTGAAATTATGCATACATAGATAAAAGAGATAGGCAAAAGTGTCATTTTACTCTAAAAAATTATGGTGGATTGAGGGCTAGATTTTGGGATATGGAATGTATTAAAATGAAAAGGCAGGGCCCTATTTATAAATACTAAAACCATAGGGGCCGATTTGTAAATCCAAAAAATCTTAGTTCTTTATAAACAAAAAAGCTCAAAAAAGGAGGGGGATAGTCGGACCTGAAAATCCTCAAAATTTAGGATTTTGATAGGCTTAAGTAGTTGGGGATTTATAGTTGCTAAATGTGGGTTTCTCATGCTTCTGGAAAACTGGTGATGAATCTCCCACAATTTGATTACAAGGAGACGAATGGGTCTGATCGCCAATTTGGGGCTAACAGTTAAAAAATAAAAAATAAAAAATAAAAAAGCAGTGAAGTTGTTCGAATCCCCAACTTGTCCAGGCGGATGCCCCTATTGCTACTTGCACCACTACTCATTTACATACGTTACAGTCTATCAAGTCCTCAGCTTATGTTAGTGAGAGGTTGACAATGACATTAATTACACCTTCTAATTGTGGGTGAAAAAATTTAGAGCCACTATCATTGTAGATATTTCATAGGAGCTGTGTAACAAATGCTAGGAACTCTATCAAGGGGCCCACGCAGAGATAATCCCGACTATTTAAGATGAGTCCCATTTCCTTTACTGACATCCTTAGATTTTACTTTGTAGGACTAGTCCCAACCATAAAGTTGAACATATGATTGAAATGCAAATGTGCGCTAACATGACATTGCTACTGAGTTTGCAGTAATCACATTTCTATCACGCGCTCAAACGAATAGTGGGAACCACTCCAATTGAACTAGAACTTGAAGGTTTGAAAATTCACCAAGATTTAAGGCCCCAACTCAAATTTTTAAATTGAAGTTCAATTAACAATGGTGAAAAATAAAAGAACAAACAAATCAATCAATAATACAAAGAAGATGAGGCACAGTAAAGGCAGTAGCTCAGTTGGTTTGAAACTTGGGTTTACTTCCCAAGGTCTCAAGTTTGACTCCCGCCCTTTGCATTATCTGGGTACCATGTGTGTGGTCATATATGTACCCCTTTAAGGAATAGCCCTTGCTTGTCAAAATTGAATAACCCCAAGCCGGAGGCCAAAAGTCCAAAGGTTAAGTTGGCAAGGGATACATAGGTTCTAAAAAAAAAAAACACTCCTCGGACCAACAGAAACCAAGCACTATAAAGTAAGCAATTACAAGTTATACTCATAGACTTTCCCCAGCTTCCTCAACCTAGGGATTGCATTTTCTTGCTGACTCCTTGTCATACACCATTCACTACGCTTGATCCAATTACGTTGAAAAAGCAAGACGAACGATCTTTTCTAGGAGAAAACAATCTTCTACAAGAAAGTAGAAGCAACATCCTGTAGAACTCAAAGCTTCATCATAATCTCTCCAATGGCTACTCTAGAGAAGAGAGATATCTCCAATGTATTTTTTCGACTTAAAGTAAGGACATGGTTTACTTAGGGTTAAGAGAGAACCCTTATTTATAACCCCAATTTTGTACCTTAGAATTAGGATTTGTGTAAAACACAAAATAGTAGTCTTGGCACAAAAAGGAACCAAATCCACGTAGGTTAGTGGGATTTTTTTCGTCATTTGCTTAAGCGGGTGAAGGTTCTGTTTAGGCTAATTCTCAGCCTCCATTCAGGCAGGCACCACTTCCATTTCAGCGAACAATGCTTTTGTCCCTGCTTAATTTCTTCATGGTTTTTCTTTGTTTCTTTTTTGTCTTCACTTTAGCTCTGCCAATGACATACACTATAGTCCATACCAAAAGAAACACAAAATTATAATTCAATAGCCTTGAGTTTTGTCCAACCTATGAATTAGCTAACACTCATAATTCTACCAAAGGAAATGTCTCTAGGGTTGCACAGAAAGGCACCCAGTTGAACATTCAATTTGAGTGTTAAATGAAAGTGAGAAGGAAACAAATGCAAGAGCATGACGGTGATAATGGGTAACCAAATAGTGTTGGGAAATATCTATGAAAAATGTGCAACTGGAAAAGAAATTGTCAGTTAATACTAAATTCAAAAAAAAAAAAAAAACTAATAGTGCAGTAAGGCACATAACTTAAATAAATACTTTTTTAAGTCGTTAAAATCCACATATGCCAATAGTAGTTTTTTGTGAAAAGTATGTCCTTGGCATTTAATGCCTCTGTCTCCATTGTCTACATTTGAAGGAGACCCAGCCCTAAAATGCCCAATGCCAAGACAATAAACAATACACAATCGGGTTATTGGTGGGTTATTGTTAATCCACCATAAAAATCAAATGGGATGTTCAAAAATAGATCATGGATGGTTGTCTCTAAGAGAATTAAATGGTTACATTATTCTACAAATAAATAATAATTAACAATATAAAATGAAGAGGTGTATAAGAAGATATCCTTTAGTAACTAACTAATTTAACATGAAAGGACACTCAACCTAATGCACCTCTTCACAAAAGTAAAAAAATTAAAGTATAAATATGATTTTATTTTTGAAAGTATCCTTAGTAATAACTAATTTAAAATAAAAGGACACTTGACTTAATGTGCCTATTCAAAAAATAATTACTTATAAATCATAAATATAAAATCTTATTGTAGAGAATATCCAAATAAAAAAGCCAATACTCACAATTGTGGGGCAAAAGGATTAGGAAAAAAGTAGAAATTTGGTTTGATTCTCCATTCATGCAACTCTGATAATTTTTTTTATTAAAAAGAGTATAAAATACATATATTTCCTAGATCTAAATGATTTCAATTTCCTATTAAAAGAGGTACGAAGGTAAGATTCTTCTCTTTCAAAGAATTAGAAATCCATAGGTCACGACATTCTCTTGCTCTGCAAATGAGTTTAGGAGATCAATATTGATGGTGAAAAACAAAAATTTGCATGACACAAGATCCTAAATATCTGATATGTGAGACAAAAGTGATCACTTTGAGACTTTTGGAGTTATTAGGTAATGGGGAATACTTCCATGCATCTTTCCTTATAGAAAAGGACATGCATGTTTGGAAAAATTCATGCATAAAAGTGGAAAAATCATTTATAGTATTATGAAAAAGAAGAATCTCCATATGTAAAGAGAAAAGCTACATCATTGTCCCTCACCACATAGTGAGCGAATGATGCATAGTAATATTTTTCTTAGATAATGGATATGTTTTTTTTTCATAATATCTAAGAATAATCCTACCATCTATGTCCCCCAAACTGATTTCTATTTTTGAAACAGATGATGGTTCTTCAACGGATGGTAAAACAATTGTAATTTGTCTTCTACAATTCATTTGTTTGCATAATTTATAAATGTAAATGATAGATGGGAATAATATTTACCAATGGTCATGTTTGTTTGTTCTCATTAGCATAAACTAGCGAAAAGGCCCTGTGCTTAGCACAGACAATGAAATTGACAATATTAACTATTTATAAACGTATTATTAAATATAATGAGGTATTTGTAATTCAAAGACCTAAAAGAAAGAATAACCAGGAAGTAGTTTTAAGCACATATTCCCCAATAATCTTTTACCAAAAAATTGTTATCAATATTAAAATCAAAGAAGTGATTGTTCAACTTGATATAGAGATGTCAAAATCATTTCGAATGCCAGTAGACATGATACAAATGTAGTATACAACTAATGTAGGTCTCTTACTACATCCATCAATTACTCTAAGATAAAAGACAAATATATGCTTGAAATTGTAGCTGATTTTGAAACAAGGAGCTACCTTCTAATTATATAAGGAATGAAAAACTAAATGTAGTGTATGTGAAATGAACAAAAAAAAAAAGAAAAAAAAAAGAAAATCTTAGCATATCACATTAGCCATCCCTTCTAAGTCCTTGTCTAGATTATTGTTTTAATCATAACCTTGTATATAAGACCACTTTCTTATGAATCATGAGTATAACTAAATTAGATATTTCTAGGAAATCCTTTGAGATTCATTTATATATTAATTTTCTCCATTCAGATCCAAATTCAAAAAACCCTTGATTTCTAGTGTCAACTGTTAAGGAATAGTTAGGTAATCTCATCCCCTCATATTTATCTGTCTTTGAGCTCTAGCAATTGTTTCTAAATCTGTTATTTTGTTATTCTTTTGAATTTTTAATTCATTAGATTTTTTTTATGGATTTATTATTGTTTAAATCTCCCATATGGATGGATTATATGTGGTGTGATCTCATAGGATGAAAACCATTGGAGTTTTATGGGTTACTTCCATTATTAGGTAAAGGTCTCATTTGATCAGTAAAAGATTTTAATCATGCCAACTTTTTTAGAATAGGTATTTCTTTTCCTTTCTATGCATATCTCTCTTTTGATTTTGTCCCCCTTTACATTCGTTCTCTCCTTTGTTTTATGGAGTAGGTCGGATTTGGTTGCCAAATAAGTTTTATATAGTCAGATATTAGCATGGGATCATGATCACCAGCAATGATGCCAAACGAGTCTGGAGGGTTAGTTTGGAAAAAGAAGCATATTGTCATGCAGAAGTTTTATAGGCAAATTTATCATGTAGTAGAGAAACTAGACATTGCCAGAGTGGAAAGGGGCGTCTTATCTCACACAGCCACCTAGGGATCAATCCTTAGTTTTACATACATTGTATCACCAATCCAACTTAGGAAAGAAAATAATATTATCATGTAGTACAATTAGCACAAGTGAACTCGTTGTATGGTAAAATAAAATTGATGGAGACAAGATTTAACGTGGTTCAACTCTAAGGCCTACATCCATGGTTGAATTTCGATATGTCCAATTGGAGGTTGGTCTCTTACTTATAATGGTTACTATTTACAATGAAAGAATCTCATTGATTCTCCGTATAAGTTGTAATTGAGAAAGTCTATAGATTTGTCTTACCATGATTTGAGAAAATGTTATTGATACAAGAGATAAGTAGAGAGAGAGAGAGAGAGAGAGAGAGAGAGAGAGAGAGGTGTTTGATTGGATCCCATGAGCTATATTGGATCATCTGACTTGTAGTACTCCCCTTTAAGATGATGGATGATGGTCGTTGAAGCACCTTCATCTTGGACATTAGTGTAGAATATCTTTAAGATGACAGACTTTTAGTGAAGATGTCAGTAATGTGGTCCATAATTTATAGGTACTTGTAATGATTTGCAATCAATAAGTTTATGAACAAAATGAAAATTAATTGCTACATGTTTCATGCATGAGTGAAAGATTGGATTTATTGTGACATATATCATGTTTATATTATGACACCATAAGGTTCGAGAACTTATAATTTGGCACCTGAGTTCCTGAAGAAGAGAGCAAACCCATAGGACTTCTATAGTTGCATTAATTAAACCTTTGTATTTTGCCTCTATGCTAGATCTTGCAACTGTATAATAATTTTTTGAACTCCAATATATGATATTTGGTCCAATATAGAATTCATATTTAGAAGTTGAACGACGGTTGTCTATGCACCTTGCATCTGTGTAGGTGTAAAGAGTTGCACTAGTAAAAGGTTGTATCACCAGACCAAGTTTAATTGTATGTTTGAAATAATGAAGAATTCTTGTCACAACTGCCCAATTGTCAGTTGTAGAGAAGTGTATAAATTGGCATAGTTTATTGACTACAAAGGCAATGCTTGGCATGGTTTATGAGAAATAGTGGAGGGCACCCATGATGCTTCTATATTCAAATATGTCAGAGAGGGATGTAGTCAAGTGTTTTGAAATTAGAGAATTTTTGTTTAATATTGGTGTCTGAAGAGGTTTAGCACCATCCATCTTTGATCTTTGATATTGATGTCCGAACAGGTTTAGCACCATCCATCTTTGATCACAGTTGGTTGTTTTATTGCACTAGATGGAACTTATTTGTGGTAATGATGGAGTATACTATACGTTTAGAGAGATCTCCTAGCCATCCACGCCATTATTTAAGTTATGCTTTTTCACTAACTAGAGCTTTTTTTCTAGAGATTTGAACCGGAAGGTAGTAGAGTTCATCTTTTTTCCCCATGAAGAGTTTGCCCCATGGATCAGCCCTTGATTAAAAAGAAATCATTAACATGAAGTTCACAATAGATGTCATTATCCTTGGTTAGTTGAGAAATAGACAATAGATTCTTTGTGATGTGAGACACATGGAGAATATCTTGCAATTTTAAAGGAGTAGCAGTTAGCAATGCGCAAACTTATTCCATTTCCCACTTAAGTTGGTTGTTGCCTTGATATTCAAAGTGCAAAGAGAGATTTCCAAGATCGATAGTGATGTGGTTTGTCACACCAGAGTATGGGTATCATGCCAGATCGAATGGAGAAACTTGAATTGATCAATAAGATACAATAAAGGCTTGGACAGTTTGAGCACTTTTGATTGCATAATCAAACCTTCTATAGTGGGTCATGGTGGTGTGATTCTTGAGACCACAAATTTGGCAAGCTACACAATTTGATGAAGATGGAGACTGTGGGGTGTTTGGTTGGTTGGATTGGGATCAGCCAACCCCGAAAGTTGTAGGTTGGGCTGAGTTGGTTGCATCTTCCATGGCCACTACCATAGTTCGGACCACGACCATGGCTGCATTGAGCTGAGTTGGCTACTGGCTAAGGAATTTCATCTTGATGCACATAGGTGTGTTCAGGGTGGAGCTCATGGTTGAGAAGATGGCTATGAAGTTCATCCAGATCTATAGATTCAGTGTGGGTGGTGATTGAGGTGACTAAAGCATCGTAACTAGGACCTAGACCACCCAAGATGTAGAGCATGATTTCATCATTTGGAACAGCATGACCAATAGCAGCAAGATTATCAATGAAACTTTAACCTTTTGAAGATAGTCACTGATTGAAAGTGCACCAATTTTATCATCTGAAGTTTTCGCTTTAGTTGGAAAAGATATATTCTGGATTGAGAAGAGAAGTGCTTCTCAAGCTCAATCCACACATCTTTTGAAGTAGGCAAGCTAACAACCTTGGTATGAACACTTTCGATGAGAGAAGCGATGAGCCAACTCAGGAGAAGTTGATCTTGTTTTACCCTACTGGTATAGGCAAGGTTTGGCTTAGTTTTGATAAAAGTTTCTGAATCTAAAATTGTTTTTTCTGGGGCAAGGATTTATACCATCAATGTAGCCAATGAGTTCATATCATCTAAGGATGGGCAACAATTGTGATTTCCATATCAAGTAATTATTCTAATCAAGTTTGATGATAAGAAAATGTTGGACATTTGGTAGGATTTGTGCCTTCGATGTAGCCTATGAGTTCATATCATCTAAGGATGGGCAAGATTGTGATTTACACAACAAGTTAGTATTCTGATCAAGTTCGATGGTAATAAAATGTTGGGCATTTGGTAGTGGGGAGGAAGAGGAAGAGGTAGAGGAAGAAGATGATGATGACATGAGAACAGCAATTGGGATTTAAGGACATGAGTCTTAGGAAGGCTTTGATACCATGTAATAGATGGAGACAAGATTTAATGTGTTCAGCTGTAAGGCCTACATCAACAGTTGAATTTCCCACATGTTCAATTGTTGGTTAGTCTCTGACTTATAATGGGTACTCTTTACCATGAAAGACTCTCATTGATTCTTTGTAGAAGTTGTAACTGAGAAAGTCTAGAGATTTGTCCTAGATTTATTTGAGAAAATGTAGGATATTTGTTATGTGATTGATAAAAGAGACAATGAGAGAGAGGGTGCATGAGAAATTTGAGGACCTGTTTGACATTGTGTTCGTGTTGTTCTAGTTTTGTGTTGAGATCGGGTTGTGCTGAAATTATACTCTGCAAAACTTATTTAGGGACATTATATTAAAATACTTTACTAAGAATATTCCATACGAAACTTATTTAGTAACAACATAAAAATTTTCTCCAATGAATGGAAGAAAGACAATCATAAGATCTAAAATGTGGGATCCACCTTTTAATGTGTGCGACACACTATTATTGTCTTAGATGGGCCCCACCTGTAAAAGTTACATCATGGTCCCACCTTTAAAAATTAGAGCATGGGGCTCATATTCACAGGATCTATAAGGTGAGCCTACCTTTATAGGAATTATAATGTGGGCTCACCTTTTTCTGCATATAAATATGGGACCCATATTTATAAATTATAGCATGGTACACACCCTTAGAAATCAGAATATGAGCCCACATTCATAAGATTTATAATGTAGGTCCACAATTTATAATCGTAACTACGTGATCTATATTTAGAAATTACAAAGTGGAGCAAAGTGGAGCCACATTTTTTATACTTGTATACATAGGACTCACATTTAGAAATTATAATGTGGTGCCCACGTTTTAAAAATCATAATTGATTATAATGTGGGGTTTTCTTTTTTGTTGATTGTAAACATGGGACCTACTTTAAAATTAAGTTGTACCCATCTTTAAAAATTAAAATATGACACTATATTCATAGGATTCACAATGTAGGCCTACATTCATAGGAATTATAATGTGGAGCCACCTTTTGTGATTATGACCATATAATCTACATTTGGAAATTAAAACATGGGGTCCGCACTCAAAGAATTTATAATGTTGTCCCACCATTATAAGAATTTAGGAATTATAATATGGGCTCACTTTTTGCGATTGTTATCATGAGACCCACTTTAAGAATTAAATAGTATAGTCACTTCTTTTGAAATAAGACGAGATAAGTATGAAATAATTGTGCCAACAAGTTGTTTCTTAAAAAAAAAATAAAGTTTTTTTTATTTAGAATTTCTTATGCCAATAAGTTAAGATTCTGAGACTCCTTTCTACGAGATGAAAATTTGAAATAATGATTTGTACATACTAAACATGTTTTATGCGGCCTTATCTCATGCGACCATAGGAACATTTGAATGGCACGATGCCAAATGCACTCAGGCTTTTGACCGAATCCCATGAGTTGTACCGAATCAAATCCTCTAAGTTGTAGTACCTATTATAAAAGTTATAGGGGCAAACTTGTAAAAAAAATGTAAAAATGAACTTTTTTCTCATTGCTTTAGACATATATGCTATTTCTTTTTTCATTCCTGGAAAAAATGGGCGAAAGCTCTTCAAGTTATTCAATCAGAGATTCATATAAAAATTTTCAAGCAATGTAAAGTCCGCAAAAATGGGTTAAGTTACCAAAAGGCACTTATGTCTTGCATTCGAATTGATCAGGTCTTGATATAATTAAAAAAAGATGGAGAGAATTTTCCCTCTATTAATTGAAGCAGACATACATTCAGGAGGAACAACAACCAAAATTTGATGAAGGAACAACGTAACAAAAGCAGCTCTGGAAGAGGGTTATTGTCACTCCTTTGATGCATTAGAATCCTCCATCATGTGATAATTAACATTTATCACAGAATCCATTTTGCTGGAGACAGCTCTTTTTTTTTTTTTTTTTTAATCTTTCTTGGCTGATACCAAATAGTAAACATCAGAATTGTAAATCTCATATAACAGCTTATTTCTAGGTGGAGCATGTGATTATGATCACTAATAAAATAAAATTAAAACACTACCTTAAACAGTCAAGACATTGAGTTGTCTACAACGTGCTTGAGCTTGTCCACCAATTCTGTAGAGCTCAATCCCTTTCCTAGGCTAAATAAAATGTTGAGCTAGGTGGAACCATGGGGATGTGACAAGTGTAGACAGGAGAGCTCCTAATGTAGTTTTTAATTGATTAATCTCTTAGCTAACTTATGATTAAATTAGATTTAATTTGAGCCCAAATTTATTTAAAAAATTGAAAATTCTGAAATATGACCACAACTTAAATGTACATTTGTTTAATTGTGTCAATTATAATCATGCCAAACTTGTATGGGCCTGAAGGGCCTATGCAGTTCCTATGGACATTCCAAGGCCAATGAACACATGGGTCAATCTATCTAACACACTTTTACTAAGCAATTGTTTTGAAACATTCCTATCTTCCAATTTCTCACCCTGTCGAGAAAACAAATATAATTAAAAAAAACCTGAAGTAAAATTAAAAAGAAAAAACAATCTGAACTAGAAATAGCATCTGAACTAGATACAGCGATCTATTCCCTCTGTTTTTTTTTTTTTTTTTTTTTTTTTTTTTTTTTTTTTTTTTGGGGTGGGGTGGGGAAATGGTATGGTCCTTTTCATTCCGACCTCTCCGAATGCCGTCTTGGAACCACCACAGACCACCGACCGTGAAATTCCAAAGTTAGGTAAAAGCTGGTACGCACCGGGACTACCCGGAATCGTAGTCGCCACTTGTGAGATAAAAAAAAACACCCATAGCTCACAATGTCAACTGGACCATTTGAAATAAAACACCCCCCCTTCCTGTACCGTTCATCCATTCAACCTCGCCAAGGGAGAGGATACCTCAATTATACCTTCTAGGAAAAAAAAGAATGAAATTAGAGGATTAGTGCAAAGGGGGAAATTCACGTTTCAACGCTGAGAAAAAATGAATGCAGAGACAGATGAGTGTGATCTTTTGCTATGAGACAGAATATGAGCATCCCTAACCCTAGTCCACAATTTAACCTTCTATGTCAATGTAACATGGTCGTATAGGCCTTAGTACACTACTCCATCTGGCAACGAAAGTTGTCACATATTTCCACATATTCTCCACGCTAAAGAAAATGATAAAACTGCCCTTTGATTTAACCAAAAGCCCATTTTTAACCCGTTCAAAAACGAAATGTAATTCGATGCCCACGGTCAAAAGCATTTTAGTCCATAGAAACTGCACAGAGTAGCTGTGAAAAATACCTAAAATTTGATAGGAGGGCTGGAAATCCATGTCTAAAGTAACTTTATGGCCAAAAACCTCAAAAGTTAAGTGAAGAGAATTATTAAAACAGCCTTGCAGTTTGGGGCCTGATTTTTATACCATTGGCTCAAGCCCGAGCTTAGCCCGACTCGGGCTAAAAGTGTATGGCCAGGGGCCAGCCAGCCTGAAAAGGGTTAGGCTCATGCCTGCGTTGACAAGGATATTAATATTAAAAATACTTTTAAATTAAAGCCGTTTCAGCTTGGGTGGTTGATTTGTTTGCGCTTTTATAGAATTTCATTTGTTTGAGTTTCCCATTCTTCAAAAAGAATGTTTTTGCTTACATTGTGTCTCTCATTTGAGCCGGCTGTACTTTGGTCTCCTTCCCAATGAGTCGAAGCCTGACCCATGTCTTAGGGCTTAGCTTTTAGATTCAAGCCCAGCCCTTGCAGCAAATTGTAAGGTCTAAGCCTTAATAATGTGGGTCGAGTTGGATAGTCGGGTTCAAGTAGAGCTAGTCTAGTTTAGATGTGTTTGAAAAACGATAGTTTAGGAATTAGGGTCATATCATGCGTGACATGTCAATGTGAGAGCCATTGGTGATGAGTGACCCAAACCCAACATTAACGCCACGCCGTAGCCCATTATACCATATTAAGCTAAGAGGTTTTTCAATTTAATTTGGACTATTAGTTACAATTTAGACTGTAAGTTATTCATCTTTCTTCTATTATCTCTTCTAACTATCTACTTTTATTCTCCACTTTTCATTTTTAGTTCTCTACAAAACTCCTTTATATTCTTATCCCTTATTTTATTTCTACATATTCTCTCTCTCTCTCTCTCTCTCTCTCTCTCTCTCTCTATTTTTTTCTAGACCATTTCTCAGTAATTGTAAAAATAAGTATGGTCATGTATTTTTTTCTTATATTTTCTTTTTAAGAATTTTTTGTTGTGCATTTTATTTGGACCATCATCCAAGTCAATACTTACTTCTTAATTGTATGAATATCTTATTAGCATCATATGATTAATATACAGCATCATATGATTAATGCACTCATGCTCGGCACCGGTTGCTATGCTAGTTGAACCATTAAGTCTAGGGCCAAAATCCCTTTCTTGAAATGACCTAAATAGTAGAAAGCCATTTTACATAATTGCAAAAAAGTCTTACGATAACCCTACAACCCATGTTCCAATCATCTCATTCTCTCCCTCTTCCTCTTTTACATCTCTACAAACCCTCCCTTTCTAGTTCTCCTTCTTTCTCCCCATAAAATCAAGCTTCGATCAAAGAGGACCAAGATCTCAAGAGACAAGAAGCTTCTTCTCAACCACCTCCTTCATCTCCCCTCTCATTTGCATATTGTAGTAGGTGAGCCTTTCTCCATCATTTCTCATGTAGTTCATTTGTCTTATTTATTTTAGGTCATGCAATCATAGGGGGGTTGGGTATATGCTCTTTCAATGTAGGATGTGATTTCACCTACTAGCATTCATTTGTATGTGGACCTGTGGATTTGGGACAAAACCCGAAATCTCTACAAAAAGCTGATTGTTTGTGCTAAAACCCTAAGACAAGTGGGTAGCTGTAGATGTAAGATCTCTGTGTGTTTGGATTGAATCCTAATGATCTCTTGAATAAGAGAACTGTTAACTATGTGTAAATGGAATATTAAGTAAATCAAAGTTGGTTGTATAGGATTTGAGAACCTAGGATTGGTGTGTTTAATTGATAATGAAATGGTTGGATTAGGTTTCTGAAAATGCCCTTAAGCAAGGGTTGAGAATCCTATTGGATTTGGGAATCATACCCATCATAAGCCTCCAATGAATCCCTTATGGAATCATGGCTTGATGGGTTCGCTCGAGCGGACGCTTAGCTTCATTCGAGCGAGTGCTCATTTACATTCAGTTACAATTTCAGGAATTAAGATCTGCGAGGTCTGCTCAAGCGAAGACTCAATATGTCTCAGTTATAGCCTTGCAAAAATTTTGTTGGATACCCTTTTTGTTTATAGAATGGATCATATAGGTTCTTCTTGTCAGACCCACTAGAGCGGGGACTTTCCTCCACTCAACTGAACACCACTATGTGCACAGTTACAAGGGTAACTATAAACACATGATTGGACCCCATGGGTGGCTAGGGCTCACATAGGATTGATCGTGGCTGTTATTCCAAGAGTTTAGCTTTTTGAACAATGAAAACCATAAACTTAGAACATGCCTTTAACTTAAATAAATTAATTATGTTCGAAGGCTCAATGGAAGCGGGATTTAAGCGTACCTCTTTTAAAGTTGATTAGGCATGCACAAGTGGGGTTATTCCGGGTTATGATGGTAATGCAGAAGCTCGGGATGCCCTATATGAGAGGCACCAAATGAGCGTAAATTTTGCATTGTGAGCCTGTGTCACCATTATTATAAACTATTAACCTTGTGTGTGCATGTTGGTTAGCCTAGATCATAGGTTGACATAGAGATTACCCCCACTCTCAACTAATCTTATCTCCATATAAGTGCGGATTAGAATAGAGGTAGGTTAGGGTATCCATTTATCTCCATTTTTTAATCGGTTTTATGATGTTTTAATTAAATAAGTATATAATGATGTAATTGGATTATCATTTCTTACCACAATTTAGGGTGTTTCTTAGTGGTTAGGACTTCACATGCATTTGTTACAGGCTGCAATTTGGACGTGGACGTATTCCATTGAGCCAGCATACATTGTGTGAGGCAATATGTAGCTAAGCTAAGCGGGTTTGCCCGTGTCTGTGCATTTGATATAGAGTGAGATTATTTGTGTGGGAATTCCCATTTGCATTTGGTATAGAGTGGAATTATCTATGTGCATTTGATATAGAGTGAGAATACCCGTGTACATTTGACATAGAGCTGGACTACCCTTGTGCTTTGTTTCAAATTATTGTATTTATGTTTATGCTGAACATTATACTCTGATTAATTGTAATGACTTAAGTATGATAACTTGTTGTCACACTTATTTTCATCATCTATATTCATGTACTTTTCAAATTGTATCAATCTAACTCTGCTACATTTTGTGTCTAGGTATCGATGCCTCAGTTGAATTGGAGAATCATGAAATGCCGAAGATTCTAGTTATTGAATGTAGCGTCAACAACATAGTCTAAGTTGTCATTAAATTGCACTGCAGTGCCCTCACAACTAATTATTTCATACACCTGAAGTTGGAGCTTGGGGTACAATTGTGGAAATATTTTCAATTAGCTCAAATTTTCATTGGGCCCCGCTCAATTCTTGGTGCGTTAGCCAAATTCTGATACCCAAGTTACCCAAAAGCAGGCTGAAATGGGGCTGGCCCCGTCCATGAGTGCCCTTCATTTTCATGATGGCTCAGCAGACCACAAAAGTTTGGAAAGTCACAAGGATCACCAAAACAGCTCCGGCAGTCGAGTCATTTTTCATCACGTGGACATCATG
Source organism: Sextonia rubra (assembly GCA_037013555.1). Taxonomy (NCBI): domain Eukaryota; kingdom Viridiplantae; phylum Streptophyta; class Magnoliopsida; order Laurales; family Lauraceae; genus Sextonia; species Sextonia rubra. The sequence continues at coordinate 63,518,158 of JASUAD010000001.1, forward strand.
AGCCTATTCGCTCCACTTTTCCCTGTCTGCGCACTAGTGTCCTGTATAAAATTCCAACCACCAGCTCCTTCCTCCGGCACCAAAACGCCCTCTTTCTCGCTCTTTAGCACGTACAAAAATGGCGGAATTGTCATCACAGACTCCCGATCTCTTCTCTCCTTACCAGATGGGCCGATTTAAGCTCTCTCACAGGTCAGATCTCTAATTTTACTTATGTTTTCATTTTGCCCCTCATATCCTATAGTTTTCTCATTTTACTTCGTCCTTTGTTACCGACAAAGTGAAATCACTGATCTTGTTTTCCAACTCTTTATATTTGCAATCAAACGGTGCTGCTCTTGTCGATTGGACGATAAATCATTAATTCAACCTTCTTTTTTTTATTTCAACATTTATTTTCTTCTTTTTTTTTCTAATTCGGACTCCGATTTTGAAAGTCAACGACGGCATTCTTACCCCATTTTTTTGGGGTAATTATCTTAACTGTAGGGGTCTATTTATAACTATTTATGTTTTTTGGTCGTGGTGGTGGATTTACTAATTTACCCTTGTATGTATGTGTCCGTGTTTTGTTTTATCTTTGGTATTTGGGCAGGGTAGTACTTGCACCTATGACGAGATGCAGAGCCATCAACGGGATTCCTCAGGCAGCTAATGTTGAGTACTACGCGCAGAGAGCTACCGCTGGCGGATTCCTCATCTCGGAAGGGACTCTAATATCTCCCACTGGTGCTGGGTAATTTCCCCCTTTCAATTCAACTCACTGGACTTTTCCATTTTCAGGGGTATTTTTGTCAAGCCAAATGTTTTAGATTTGAGTAGGTATCCACTAGTGCCCTCTATGACTAGAGTAGAGTGGGTCCCACCATTTTTAAGTGTCATGGCTATGGCCCCCTAAAAATGATGTTGGGTCCGACAAGCATCCGCCAAGAGAGACTGTGTCAGGGGAAATCTCTCTAAGGACTGGTATGCAGTGGTGTATAATTTTTGCACCTGAAACTTGCATGTCTTGATCTTGAACATTTTTGTGTGTGATTTGATCTTGACCCTACATGAGGCCTTTTTAAAACCATGCAGCAAGGTTGGATTGAAATTCCATGACCTAGTGTAGATAATATCATGTGTGTAATGGGCCGGAGTCATTACAGATGGTATGAAACCAAGGACCGCTCTATTTTCTAGTGGGGGAGTGGATCATGAGTATATATGCGTATGACCTGTTCTTAACTTCGCATGATGCCTTTTAAAACCATACGACATGATTGAGTTGAAATTCCATAAGCCTAAGCAGGATGTGAGTTTCTCCAGTATCCGAATATAGGTTCCATAACCATACTCTCTTTTTCTGGAATTAGAAACTACAAATATCTAGATTATTACAGGTGATGGTTTACAAGTTGGAAGGTAAGATTTGGTTGAACATTTTCAGCACAAGTATATAATGAATGTGATTATAAATATCAGATCCAAAATAAATTTAAGACTTAAAAAATCATGCAAACAATGGACGTTTTAGAAGTAATAATTCATTATAAGAAAGAAAGCTTTTTTGAAGTTACTTTTTAAAGAAGCTCATGGTAATTTAAGGTTAAACATTTAGTTTGTCTAATTTTCTCCGACTTAATTAATTGGTTAGTTCTTTGAGAACTCCCTCGGTCGAGTGACTCAGAAACTGTTAGCGACGCGCTGCTTTAACAAATCTAGATATAGCACCTTAGGTCAGGCCTAAAAGTAAAAGGCTTAAAACATCTTAAAGGGTAAAGTAGATGGAAATGCTTTTATAGCCCACAAAAGTTTTGAACTTTTCCAATGTGGCATTTTATGCACACACATAAAGCCCACTCATGTAAAGGAAAGGAAAGACCTTTTGAATTTTTGAAACTCATCAAAATCCAACACATATTGCCATCAATCCTAGGCATGTGTATGCTTAATGGATCAATAATAAACCTGGTCCAGTTGACATTTAATTCACAACTGGTTTTCACGTGGGCAAAACTTGCAAGAGCTTGAGCAAACTATAGTTGAGCCCAACTTGAAGTATTAATAACCTTAGCACTCTCAATCTTTAAATTTTTTTTGTTTACTTTTTAATCTGCTTTCTTCAGAGGAAGAGAATGCTAATGACAGTATGCATGGGATATGAAAATGGAGTTTACATACGTAAAATTGGAATATGTGAATTTTACATTTCTGTAATTGTTTGGAAGCACCATCTCAACACATGTAAATATTGAATGATTTGGATTACCTATTCAAAATCTTCATTTATCTCACGTATTCACAATTTTCATTTATCTCAAATTTTTTATTTCTTAACGCATGAAAGTAGACATTTGGGGTTTAATAGGTCAGTAAAAAACTTGAAAAGTTCACACTAAAAAGTTGGGGCCCATGGGAGTTGCAAAAAACAAAGTGATGACAGACGTTTATAACATGACCTATTCCACGTGGATTCTCTACCAACACCATTCTAATCAGGGAGTTAATTACCAAAAAAAAAAAAAAAACCAGGAAGTTGTGGAACGTTTGCACACCTTTTCAGGTGTAATACTTTACATATGGTCATGAAAATGGCTTACACACCATGCTCACATGTATAAATAAGCACAAACAAATGTGCTTATGTCTAAATGTTTCACAGCACTACATATATATAAATGGGTCTGAACAAATGAACTCTTAGTACTCTTATTTCTTTCTATTATTATCATAATTCATTTGTGACCATTAAGTGAATAGAAATCCTAATTAGTACATTACCTTTTTTTTTCATCAAAGGTTCCCCCATTGCCCTGGGATTTACACACAAGAACAGATCCTTGCATGGAAGAAAGTGGTGGAAGCCGTACATGCGAAAGGAAGTGTTTTCTTTTGTCAGCTATGGCATGTTGGCCGTGCATCCAATCAAGGTTAGTATGAGAATCCTTTTCCACTGCATCAGGCCTTTTGTACAAACGACCATGATGTCATGGACCCAGATCTGATGGGCTGTGTCCCAATCATGGGTCTTCCCATTTCCTGGCACTTGGGCTAATCAAACTCTAATCGGCTCATTTCAATTTCAAATGCTAACTTCTTACAGCCTCAATTATAATAAAAGCTGCTCTATTATGGAGAGACTGAATTGAAGCATGAAATAAGATAACAGTATTTTTGGATAAAATAAAATTATAAAAAAATTATTTATTACAGCAAATAAAAAAAGCAACAATATTTTGCCAGAGAAGAAGAGCAAAAGCCACATATCATAAAATCACAATGTAAACATCAAGCACAACCTAGAGATTTTGTTATGTTAATAGATGAATTGATTTGGAAGTCCTGTTATATATTGTTGATCTTTCTTTGTTGTCGTTTTTTTTTTTTGCTATTTTCTTTTCTTTTCTCCAGCATTCACTCCGGTATATTTTCTTTGTTGAATTGATTTTGTTATAATATATAATAAAACTTCCAAATCAACAGTATATTTTTACCACTTCGTGTCAAACAATTACAGGCTCACCATAACAAAAGAGTAGAAGAAGACGAAACCCATGAAATTTGATAAGATTTTGACCTATCTATCTTAATATTATATATATATTGTATGTTTTATTGATATGAAATAAAATAGCACAGTTGGTAAGGTTATGTGTTTGACTCCCATCTAATATAACAAAATTTTTTGGGCCAAGTTTGGGTCTATTTATAACGAAATCCATGAGAAAGCCCTCAATGATATATGTATGAACTAATAACACCTTTTTATTTTTTTAATTCAAACTTTAGTTCAATCCATAGTTGCGATTTTATTGGAGAACTTCTTGCCACAAAACATCCATCCAAACCACCACATGTAATGATTTGGAATCTAGAGTGGCTGCCTTCAACTTGTTTGGATATACACATGCATACATAGATAGATTTTCAGACTCCCTATATGCCCATGGAGCCCACCTAAGAGATTTTTAATCCTAACCCACCGCCCAATTGCACTCGTCCTGATTATTTTTACCACCTGAGTATTGTACACCCTTTGATCAGGTGAATAGAAATATGAGTGCTAAGTTGCTAACTCCATATAAGGGCCAAAATATAGGCAACTTTAAGGCCTCCAAAACAATAATTTTCTGTGATTAGACCATTTTTAAAAATAGAGGTAAAAAAACAAAAAGATCCTTCGAAGCCCTTAGCCTCACAATTCTCATAAGCTTCCATCTGGGTTTGACATTTTTTTTCTCCAAAATGGCCTGGAGCACATACATATAAATATCAAAATATGTAAAAATTTGTAGCTATTGTATTAATTCGACAATTGCCAGTTTCTTGGAATGCCTATGCATATTTTTCTTTTAATTAACCCTTGATTCCAAGTTAAAAAAAGAAAAGAAGAGAGAGTTCATATTACAAATCCAAACAAGTGGCTGCTGCCCAATTCATGCTTTTTCAAGCCATGGGTTCCACCCTTCCCATCTTACCCACCGACAAACCATACCAATTTTTACAACAAAAAGGTTAAATTTGATAAAAAAGAAAAAAACCTAAAATTAGCAATGAAAAATCACATATAGACACACACATACACACACATATATGTATATATAAGAGCATGCCATCTTCAGTAGATGATCTTGAAGCATCCCATTACACAAAGGGATTCAATCTGTAGGCATTCTTGCACATGTTGATCAACATTCAAACAAATCTGTTCAGATTGCATATCTAGACTGCTATCTGTACTCCCAATCTCCTCGTTATCACAACTTCTGATTGGATAGTGATGAACCACATCATCAAACAAGTGGACCCTTTTCTTCTTTTTCCCTCTCTTCTTCTCATCTGCATTGGAGAAAGAAAGAAGCCCAACACACCTAGTGAGTGGCATATGAAGGTCTTGGATTGTAGAACAGGTGAATAGTCCAAGACCCACCTACAAGAAGGGATGCAGGACCAAGGATTATGAGATGGGGTGGTTGGATTTTGACCCATTAGGAGTTGGGGGCTTGAGAAAGACCTCTTTACAAAAAGAAAATTAAAAAAATGGCATCTGTCCTATCTCTTTCTATCTGATAGATCTAATCTACTTAGAAGGAATCAAAGTACCAAATGAATGATCAGATCTGAATCGTATTTCAGTCTGAAACTATTGGAAAGGGGATGATGGAAATTTAAAGAAAGGAAAGGGAGAGAGAACTAGATGAGATGAAGGAGATTAGAACATTACTGGTAGGGGATGAAAAGATACATAAAGGATTCTCTCCTACTTAGACTTTTACGATGCCTTTCTTCCGCATTAGCTTTTTGTAGTGGGAATCTTCTTCACTTGTTCAAATGGAAAGGTCACCACAAAAGTAAGGTGGCAATGGAGAGTGCTGTTATTAGAGTTGGAGTTGTAAAGTGGAGTGGCTGTTAGATAATAACAAGAGTCATGGAGCATTTAATGTCAGGGAGAAGACATGTTAATGTCGGGAACTGTTTTGAATCTAGTAATTAGAGTAAAAACTCGACTAGTAAAATGAGCCCATGCCCCGTGCTTAGCACAGGCAAGCAATAAAAAAAAAATTGCAATACAATATTTGTATAGAAAATATGGGAGATGCAAGATTTTTTAGTGCATACGGTTACTACGATGCAATTGGTAAGTTAAATTGTTAATATTCTACAGATAAAGTGTTGATATTAGAATATATATAGGAAAATAATCTTATGAGAACTAGTTCTCACCATTATTTTGTGAGAACTTTAGGTGTTGCCCATCTATCACCAAATCCAAACTTTGTAATACGCATTGACCCTCCTGATAGTCAGACGTTCCCAGTTTTGGTTAAATACGAATTTACCAGACTATTAGATCTACTGTGCACCAATCCGAATGGATTGGATTTGTGGGTCACAGATGAAGGAGTTAGGGACATGTACTTGGGGCCAAATTTGATATTTGGGTGGTCCTACATAGATCTTTTCATCTTTCTGGTCTCATTCCCAAATGGGACCTACAAGTGGGTTTCATAAAAAGTTCTCACGGTAGGTGCGTGAGAACAGTTCTCATGGGATCGAAGCCTATATATATATATATATATATAATAGCACACAACATACTACAGTCCATCCTTGTCCCATATATGACCTCCTTCCCTTGTCCCAAATGTGCAAAGCATATTATTTTTTTAAACCATATGTGATAACCTACATATAAGAGATTATTATATTAACGAAGTGGAGTCTTGTGGATTAAATGAATTTTTTTTTTTGGTAGTAAAAGCATCATATATGCAAAGCTATTGAATTCATTTAATCCATATTGTGGATGAAATGAATTAAAACTATATATAGTAACATTAACAATCATAAAATGAACATCTATGCAGAGCTATTGACTCCATATAGTTGGTGTACAAAAATACACAGCTAAAAAGAAATCCAGCAATGCCAAAGGTTCCTAGGTTGGGTTTGGTAGGAGATACCCTAGGCTATTAGAGAAAAAAAAAAAAAAAAGAGCAAAAATCTAGCAGCACTCCAATTTGAAGGAATGCAGCAAAAAAAGATTAAATGGCCAGGATCTTGCAATCTTACAGCACCCACTAAAGGTGCAATTCTTGCAATCTTGTAGCACTCACTATAGGGGCAATTACATAAACAACTTCAATCATTTAATTGTGGGCCAAATCAAAACTATAATTTATGGCCTAAGCATTGGATAATTCAATGAAAGAAATACCGTCATTGTTGGTAGCTACAAATGCTCTTTTTCCTTACATAGGAAATGATTTGTAACCAAACCTACACACATGACTCACGTTAATTGGCATGTGAAGATCTATTATTATTAACTGATGGCAAGAACCAAAAAAGTCAAATCTATTAAGAAAAATAAAATGCTAAATCACAATAAAGAAAATACATCATCTTAAAAGAATAACACAAAATTCATAAAGTGAAAAGATAAACATACAACACATAATTAGTGAAACAACCATTGTGCTACTGCTATATGTAAAGTTGGTAATTTCTTACTAAAAAGTTGGCAATATTTTTATAACACCAAAGAGAGTACAAGTATTGTTACAAAATAAAACAAAATATGGGAGAATCATAAGAAGTATTATTTCTTTATTTATAAAGCAATTATGTCTTGGACATTTTCTAATATTTTTGGCTTGTGCCTAATGTGCAAATTCCACAAGGACCCAATTAGTAAATGATATTTAATACTATAGAAACACCAAAGACTGAATTAATTCGCAATATTGAATTAAAAGAAAATGAGATTGTCTTTCATGAATCTGGAATTCTCATCTCTATCATCAATTGTTGAGCTAAATTCCAACAACCTACTATTACAATTTCTAAATACCAACCACTGTAATCTATATATGAAACACTCAAGGTCTTGAGTTGATATCCTTTATGAATGGAATTTATTATAACTTGAAAATCCAATTCCAAGTTCAATGAATTGATTCACTGATGAAGAGAAAGTATCTATATATATAAATATATAATGGGGCCATGATCTTTTCACATCAATGAACTGGATGATAGTGGATTCCTCGTGTATAGAATCTTTTTACTAAACCTTGTTTGAGTCTCTCGTAAATTTACTCTTGGACAACCAATATAGTAATATCTAGTATTATTCAGGCAATCTCCTACAAAAAAATGGTACTAAGATCTAGTATTATTTATAATAGTCAAGATTTTGTCTCACCGTACTTAGCATCTTGTCATAGCATTATGGCATTGAGCAACTATACGAGTGGGTCCTGAAATTGAGTTGACAAAGGATAGCATTGTTGCATTTTTTTTATCAAAAGCATTCGTTAGCATCATACAAAACTAAGCTTTCATCTTCTCCCTTAACTGCTTGGTTTGGTGTGTCTCATGCTCTTCATTTCTATTTTTAAACTCAAAAAAAAAAAAAAATCATTAGGACAAATTATGTAGTTTCACGATGTGACTATTTCTGTAAATATTTTGCCCATGGGTTTTATACCATTACCTTGATGAGACTTCCTATACTACCTTCACTGACACGTGTACACATTTGTTGTCAGAGGAATTTGATTACATGTGAATAGATATGTCTCGATTATTGCTATGATTGAACACAGAAATATATATGCTACCTTCATTGAGAATTATTGTTATAAATGAAGAAAGAATATAAATCTGGCAAAGCTAACTAAAGGAAAATAGTTAGTGCATTTGTTGTCCTGTAGGCCTTTACTAGGAGAAAACAATGATAAAGACATGGATATTGATCGCATACTATTTTCGTCAAACATAAATTGAAACTTCAAACATAAATTGAGACTACGCAATTCATTCCATCGAACTCAAAAACTGCATGCCCAGCCATTATAGTATTTTTCAATATTGTATTGTAAAAGAAAATTGACCAGAGGGATAAAAGACTAACTTGTGATGTCAAATTCAGTAAAAACCATAATCGACTCTTTGCCGCCTGTTATCTACTCATACCCTACAATACAACATATAAAAAAAACATGCTTTAGAAGAAAATCATAGATCCTAAAAAAAAAAAAAATTCAAAATCAAATAGTGGAATAAGCCAAAAAAAGAATTTAAAAGAATACAAAAGCCCCCACTTGAAAAAGTTGTCCTAGAGAAAGTTTTGCAGTCATGCAGCATCCACATCTATCATTTGCCCATAATATGTTGGTGTCAAACACCCAAAAAAAAAAAAAAAGGAAGAACGATCCAAAGGACCACCACCTAAAAAAGTTGTTCCAGATAAAGTTTTGCAGTCATTTAACATCCGCATCTATCACTTTCCCATTGTATGTTGGTGTTGGGTATGTATGTATGTCTATCTGGAATTGTATAGTGTGTTTTGGTTTGAAAATAGTTGTACGTATACTATTTGAGAACGATATACATACCCATCCATTAAATTACTTGAAAATATCGTACATGGATGGTATGAGATTGAAATGAAGACAATTATCCAACTCGAATAGTATTTTCATTTTTCTATACAAGGAAGAAGAACCTGGAGAAAGAATCCTATGTTCACTGTATATAGAGAAATGAACTCTAATTATGTTCCATTGTAGCCATCTAGCAATGGTTTGAAGAAGCCCTTTGAGACATTATCTAGTTTTTATTTTAAAATTGGAAGGCTTATTTCGCAAAGGCTATTGCATGAATTTAGGCTAATGTAGTTAAAGAAGTTAGTCCATGAGAAGAAGATGACGAATAGAAAAATTAGACTTACTACTTGGAATATAGGAACCTTGATAGGTAAGAGTATGAAGTTGGTCGAGGTAATGAAAAGAAGAAGAATTAGTATGGCTTGTATACAGGTGACATGGTGGAAAGGGAATAAAGTTAAGGAGTTCATGGATGGGTATAAGCTTTTTTATGCAGGAAAATGTAATACAAGAAATTGAGTGGGTATAGTTGTAGATAAGGATCAAGAAATTGAGTGGGTATAGTTGTAGATAAGGATTTGAAAGAGAAAATTATGGTGGTAAAGAGGTTTGGTAATAAAATTATAGCAATTAAACTAGTGTTAGAGGAAAGCATAATCTATATCATCAATGCATATGCTTCCCAAGTAGGACTAGAGAAAAGTGTGAAAAGACAATTTTGGGAGGAAATGAATGATTTACGACGAGAAATCCCAAATAGTGATAAGATTTTCCTTGGAGGGGATTTAAACAGCATATAGGAAGAGATAACAGAGGATACGAGGGGGTGTATGGAGGGCAAGAATTTGGAGAAAAGAATGAATTTGAAAACGTTATATTGGATTTTGCAGTGGCATTTGATCTTATAGTAGCAAACACTTACTTTAAAAAGAGAGATGATCATTTAATTACCTATAATAGTGAGAGTAATAGGAGTCAGATAGACTTTTTTCAAATTAAAAAAAAAGATCGATTAGCTTGTAAAGATTGCAAGGTTATCTCAGGAGAGAGTTTGACCATGTAATATAAGCTTGTAGTTTTAGATATTTGCATTAGAAGTTGAAAGAGAACGGTAGTAAATAAAATGGGCCTTAAAACAAGGTGGAGAGATTTGAAGGGGGAAAGAGCAAATATATTAAAGGATAAAATGCTTGAAAAGGGAGAATGAAATCTTGAAGGAGAAACTACAATAATGTGGAATCAAATGGCTAATTGCATTAAAAAGGTTGTAAATGAGGTTTTTGGAGAATCAAAAGGAAAAAGACACGTTAATAAAGAAACATGGTGGTAGAGTGTGGAGGTTCAGGAAGTTATTCGAGAAAAACGACATTGCTATAAAGTTTGGCAGGGAACTAAAAGTGTGAAAAATTTTGAGTTGTATAGGAAGGCAAAGAAAGAAGCTAAGAAAGTCGGTAAGTAGTGCAAAGTTCAAAGCATACAATGACCTCTATAATAGGTTGGGAATAAGAGAAGGAGAGAAGGATATTTTTAAGCTCGTAAAAATAAGAGAAAAGAAACTAGGAACTTAGATCATGTCAAATGTATCAAGGACAATTTAAAAAATGTTCTGGTGAAGGACAATAATGTTAAAAAAGGTGGAATGAATATTTTAGCAAACTTTCAAATGAAGAACATATGGGGGATACAAGAACTAAGAATAATATTTCATTAACAAAGCATACTTTTCTTCATAGAATCAGAGGGGTGGAAGTGAATGAAGCATTGAAGCGAATGAAAACAGGAAAAGGAACAGGCCCAGATGATATTCCGATAGAGGTATAGAAATGCTCAAGAGAGGTTGGAGTGATTTGGTTATGTAGACTCTTCAATAAGATAACTTGTGACAAAGAAAATGCCGAATGAATGGAGAAGTATTGTAGTACCTATATATGAGAATAAGGGAGATATATAGAACTGTACTAACTATTGATAGATTAAACTTATGAGTCATACAATGAAGTTATGGGAAAGAATAATGGAGCAAAGACTTAGACAAAAGACTAAGATTACTGAAAATCAATATGATTTTATGCCATAGAGGTCAACTATGGAAGGTATCTTTTCCCTTAGGCAATTAATGGAAAAATGTCAAGCGAAGATGAAAAATCTACATGTGGCCTTTATCGATTTAGAAAAAGCCTATAATAGGGTACCGAGGGATTTAATTTGGTGGGTTTTGAAGAAAAGGAATGTCCTCAACAGTTACATTAAGATTTTTAAGGATATGTATGAAGGAGCAGTAACAAACGTGAGAACCACATGTGGAGAAACAAGTGGATTTTCCGTGAGTATAGGTTTGCATTTGGGATCAACCTTGAACCCTTACTTCTTTGCTTTAATTATGGATGAGTTAACTATACATATTCAAGAAGAAGTACCATGGTGTATATTATTTGCAGATGATATAATATTGGTGGATGAATCAAGAGATGGTATAAATGCAAAACTCAAGAAATGGTGGAGAGCATTAGAATCGAGAAGCTTTAAAATAAGTCATACAAAGACAGAATAAATGGATTGCAACTTCAGTGGACATATACAAAGTGTTGAAATCACTTTCAAAATTAAAATCTATGAGACACCACGTGGAAATTCTTTTCAGTATTTGGGCTCGATGATTAGTGAGGATGGAGAGATTGACGAATATGTTGATCATAGGATAAAAGCTGGATGGCTGAAGTGGATGCTAGTTTCTAGAGTGCTTTTTAACAGACGAATGCTAAGGAAATTAAAAGGCAAATTTTACAGGATAGTGGTTAAATCAACTATGACATATGGAGTAGAATGTTGGCCAATTAAGTAGTCGCATATACATAAGATGAATGTGGTGGAGATGAGAATGCTTAGGTGGATGTATAGTAAAACTAGGAAGGATAAAATTAAAAATGAGCGCTTTAGAGAGCATTTAGGGGTAGCACCAATAGGGGATAAGATTAGAAAAACTCGTTTAAAATGGTTTGAGCATGTTGAGCGTAGGCCGGTTATGGCACCGGTGAGAAAAAGTTGGCTATGTAGGGAGATGCCCATCAAGAGGTAGGGGTAGGCCGAAGAAAATATTGATGGCGGTGATTAAATTAGATTTGAAAAAGTTTAACTTATCTAAGGATTTAGCTCAAAATTGAACGGAATGGAGAAATGGAATTCATGTAGCTGATCCCAACATAGTTAGGATAAGGCTTTGATGATGATGATGATGAAGGCTTATGTCGCAAGGTGCTGATATAAACTAGATTGGGTTGTAAACGTAGGAATAAATTAGAGAGAGAGAGAGAGAGAGAGAGAGAGAGAGAGAGAGGGAAAAAACCATAAATCATTGCAAAGCCACAACATGTAGAGAATTGAAGAAATCAATACCTACGTTAATTAGCATGTTAGAGCACTTGACAACAACATTATGATCTTGAACGCCCTCTTCCTCTTTGATCTCCATCAAGAGATTGGAGGAGATTGCTACTCCCATGGCAAATTTGAGAAGAAAACGATGTGTAGGAGACAAAAATGAAAGAGAGAAAGAGGAGACTAAGAGAAGAGAAGATTAAGGGTTACCCATTGAAATGGTTATTATAATGGGTGTTGAAGAGAATGAAACTGTTCCTATTGATGGGTCATTAGTGGGGCATTTGTTGGGCCACTAAATTGTTTTTATTAATGGGATTTAGTGTGATATTAGTAGGCCTGGTATTAGTAAGAGGTAAAAAACTGTAGTTTGGTCAAAGTCAATACTGAAATTGGTAAGGAATTGGCAATTGGGTTCATTTTGCATCATATTTATATATATAATGGGGTGTCAAAATCAACCTTGATTTCTCAATTGGATTTAGTCTCGTTCATATATATAAATTTGGGATTTTAATTTAGAATTCAATTTAGATTTCATCTTAATACTAGCAAGACATGCTCGCGCTTAGCATGGGCAATATAATTCATACAATAAAAAAGACTATAAAAATTTAAAAACTTATAAGAAAAATTAATTATATAAGAAATTTTGTAGAAATTATATTGAGATGAAAAAATGACATGCTATATATTTTTAAATTAATCTAATATATATATAATGGGCCCCCTCTGGTGAGCACCATTTCTTGCGAGGCCCATTTTGGGCCCTAGTTGGGGATGGGGCAGAGGGAGATTGAAAGATCCCATCCCTCCCCCTCTCCCACACCCTAAGTATGGTGACGGAGGCTCAAATCATTATCTTAATCATTTGATCAATGGCTGAAACGTTTTAACTATCCAAAACGATTGCAAGTCTATCCAATGGCGAACTTCATCTGGATGGGTGCCAAACCTAGGATCGGTGACTATCATGCGGTCCCTATTTTATGCTCCACTTGGATGTATCATAAGCTAAGCTGTATTAGGTGTTTTAGAAAAGGATGCTCACCTTATCGTGAGTATTGGTGCTTGGCTGTGGAATTATATATATATATATATATTTATAAGATGACAATGATATTGTTACTGGTTACCATTATTATTATCATACGATTAAGCTACTTGTCTTATTGTTTATCTTTGAGGTAGCACGGACACGCATCTAGGGCCCCCGTGTCCGTGTCGAACACGGACATGGTTGGACACGTGTCCGACACACCAAGAAACGTGAATGTTATTTTTTCTAATTTTTTAAATTTGGACACGGTAAGGACACGCGGTAGGACACGGTGGGGTTATTTTAAATTTATAGATCCCTCTTTTTTTTTGTTTTTGTCTTTTTTATCGTTAACTGTAACCAGTGCCTGTTATCAAAAACAAAGAAAAAAGAAGAGTATTAGATGAAGTTTTAAAAGTTCATAGATAATTCAAGAACAATTTTAGACCAAATATGAAATTTCACAAACAATCTCTGTTTTTTTTTCTTTTTGGCTACCCTTTGTTTAAACTCTTTTTTTTCTTTTTTGCTAGTCTCATCTTTTTTTACTTTTTCAATATTAGTTATGCTTTTCTTTTCTATTAATTGTGACATTATACTTATTAATTTGGCTAAAAATATAACTATTCTTTAATTTTTGGATTATATATAAAAAATATATATTTATTATTTGTTGTGTCCTAGCCGTGTTCGTATCTTACTTTTTTAGGATTTGTTGTATCGCTGTATCCGTATCGTGCTGTATCCGTGTTCCGTGTCTGTAACCGTGCTTCTTAGTTTATCTTAACAAAACTATCATCTTATTATTTTTAGTTATGAAGACAGTCTAGAAATGTAGAATTTTGGAAAGAAAAAAGTTATAGTTCAATTTTTTTTAACCGTAGTATGTACTAAGATATGTGGAATTAAAAAATAGTAATCTCAATACCTTTCACATAAATGTGCTAATCCTAGGCCCAAATGTTAAATTTAATAGTAAACTCATAATTGTTTTCAGAATCTTTTTCATTTCATTCCCCACATTTTGAAGGTTTTACCTTTTGTTTTTTTTTTTTTTTAACCACTTCATGCCAAACAATTACAGTCCCTCAAAAAAGAGCAGAAGAAAATTAAACCCATAAAATCTGATAATACCTATGAGTGTTCATGGGCTGGACTAGGCAATATATAGGCCCAATCCAAATTTTAAACAATAGTTACAGCTGAGCAAAGTCCGACTTGGGACCTTAGTGCCTAGCCCAAGCCTGGCCCGTCTAAAGTAGGTTCAGCCTGAGCTTGGGAGGATTAGCTTTAGTTTAAAAAAAAGGGCTTCAATAAATTGTCCCCAGTTGTAGCCGAGTCAGTTGGGATGTTGTGCATGTGGGGGATGATTTTGGTTTAAAAAAAAAGGACTTGTGTTTTGCTTCTAATGTGTCTCATTTAAGCCATGCCGGGCTTTGGTTGCTCTACTAATGAATTCAAGCCCTACCCATATCTTAAAACCTGATGTTCAAGCTGGAACGAAAGCAAGCTAGGCCTAGGTCGGACTTAGGCTGGCCAAGTCCATTACACCCACAGTAAGACTGCCCCATCTTACTCGACTATATATATATATATATATCAAGCATGCTAGAAAACGCCCCGGACGTTTTTCTTAAGACAAAATCCCCTTTTCTGATTGGCCAATGTATTCCTCTTGCGCTATTATTTAATAAGTCAAAGTATTTAAACATCCTTAATTTTTCTCTTTTAAAATGAGTTGGCATGTAAAGGTGAGGTGGCATGATCTCATTTGACAAATCAAAAGGGGCAAAAACTCCCCATTCTCTCTCTCTCTCTCTCTCTCTCTCTATATATATATAATGTGAATTAATACATGTAATGAAAGTGGAGTGGTTTTAACATAAAAGTATCAATTCTTATTGGATGTGATGGAGGGGCAAAAATGCCCCATTTGAAGAGGGCATTTGTTAAAATTTCCCATATATATATATATATTTGTATTTGTTGTAATTGTTATTACATGAAACAAAATAGCATAGTTGGTAAAAGGTGTTACATGCTATCATAGTAGCTGTGTTCATCCAATAGATTGTCAAATAGAAGCTCAATTAGCAACCAAACTGCCTGAGCTTCATATGTTATAATTAGATTCTAATTCAATTTTGGGTCACTGTCAAAATTGGATGCTGCTCCTAAACAGGCACACAAGATATGTGTTTAATGCTTATGTGGTGGACTAGTAGCTTAATAAGGCTGTTGATGGACCTGATTCTGTCCCAATGCCGGTGTGAATATAGTACCCATTTAAGTGGGCTTGGAAAGGAATCCTACTACGAACCATGTTTGATGTCTGAAAACCGTAACGGGCTTGATCTAAGGGGTCTTAAGCCAGATCTACTTATTAGGTTCATTTGGTTTTTAGGTATATCAAATATAGTTATCTATAGTAAAAATATAAAATTAATGTAAACTATAGAGACGCAAAGTTATTTAATTTATTCTTCATCATTTTCTGAAAATATTTGCATTTTCCCGGCTTGGTCTTAAAGCCTGGGTTCTGGTCCAAATGTGGTGGATTTCTTTCTTCGTGTGAAGTAATGGAAGGAAATTTAAATGTGGTTGAGTTATCATTATTCATTTATCACATAACTTCTCCAATAGAATGGTTAGAATTGTCTAGTTTCTATGATTGACATCTCTAGCATATAGCTTCCAGATGAACGGTCTGGATCCAGTATGTATATATGCTTCTAATTTTCTAAACCCAACATTAATGCACTTCTGGGAATGGGTTGGGCCAGGATGGCAATTATGGGGCAATTGGATAAACCTAACCTTTCCATGACCCTTCTATCATACAGAGAATGAAAATGTAACACAATCTTGAAATTGTATTGTTGGGTCGGGCTGAGGTTAGTTATGATTGGAATAGCGTGTTAGAGTTGAGCCAAACTAACCCATTTATCAATTGGGTTGGGAATAAATATCAGTCTGAACGTATAATTGTGGTGTTGGGTTTGGGTTGGGTTGACCTATGAAGAGTTGCCACCCCTGCAATGTGTCCCTCACTCACACCCATCAGGTCCCTGACTTCACAAATGCTGGTCCGTATACACACCTGTCACATGTACGGTAGCAACCTGCCTATTATGGATCGTAAAAACTTTGTGAATTGTTCTTACTGGCTTTGTTTTTCCTCAGTGTATCAACCTGGTGGGACTGTCTCTCCCATCTCATCCACTGGCAAGGCAATATCTGGTAGGTGGAGAATACTCATGCCAGATGGTTCTTATGGAAAGTACCCGAAGCCCCGACCACTCCAAGCCTCTGAAATTCCTGAAATAGTGCAGCATTACCGCCAAGCAGCCATAAATGCCATTGAAGCAGGTGAGAATTCTCACGAAAATATTCACAAAGAAAATGGATTATAGCTTTGGCATGCACAGCATACGCTAATCATCAACCAGGCTGGCATGTTTTAAGCTTAGAATTTTATGATATTGGCCCTGACCATTGATAGGATAATTATCAAACAATGGCGTTCACCACCAGCTGTTATGGTGTGTAATAAACTGAAAGACATGTATATGAACTGTAGACGATCTGTGTCACCTTTTTGAGTATTAGAGTCCTTGTAATGAAAATTGACGAGGATAGCAGGGAGGTTTGTAGATTAACTAAGAAGAGGCCACATGGTGAGTGGGTGAGTTTTATTGGCCCCCCATGCAAGACAGTAGGAGGACAGGATAATAAGCATCTAGAAATTGGCTTGTTTGGTCATTCATACCATCTATTGAAATTAGAGAGTAGCCGTCAGTTTCATTGCAATAGGTGGATGGTTCATGGTTAGAAATAATCTAATGAATTTTTTATAGATGTTTTATCCACAACCTATCCAAAGGCTATCAAACCCTACATTGTTGTCAAGTGACCTAATTATAACTCAAGCTCAGCCATCTAATTTTTGACAGATGACTTACAACCTGTGAGCTCAATGAACAAGACCTACATGGCACTTGGCATTTTTTCGACATTATACCTCACATGCAGTTGGACTTGCTCAACTTGGAAACCTATTGAGTTGACTGTGATCTGCAATTAATTTAGGAGTATTCTTCACTACTGCAACTAATGTATTACACTGTGGTTTAGCAAGCACCTACTATTTGATTAAATTACATTGCATAATTTGTACATATTGTCATATTCCACATGAAATCACCATGTACAGGCTTTGATGGCATTGAAATCCACGGTGCGCACGGCTACCTTATCGATCAGTTTCTCAAGGATGGCATCAATGACCGAACTGATGAGTATGGTGGTTCAATCACTAATCGGTGCAAGTTCTTGATGCAAGTGGTGCAGTCTGTAGCCACAGCCATTGGTCCAGATCGAGTTGGGGTCCGGATCTCTCCTGCAATTGATCACCTGGATGCCATGGATTCTGACCCACTCAACCTTGGCCTCACCGTGATCAAGAAGCTTAACGATCTTCAACGTTTATTTGGCCAGAAATTGACATATCTCCACGTGACCCAGCCCCGATACACTGCCTATGGGCAGACTGAGTCAGGCCAACATGGAAGTGAAGATGAGGAGACCCGCTTCATGAGGTCTTGGAGACGGGCCTATGAGGGCACCTTCATCTGTAGCGGGGGCTACACTAGAGAGTTAGGGGTTGAAGCTATTGCAAATGGAGATGCAGACTTGGTCTCATATGGTCGGCTCTTCATCTCCAACCCAGACCTGGTTTTTAGATTTATGGTGAACTCGGCGTTGAATCGGTACATTCGGGCTACATTCTATACACATGATCCCATCATCGGGTACACTGACTACCCATTTCTTGGAAAGAAACATGGGAATGATGAGCCTCGTGCTCGCCTATGATGGAACTATCAGATTTCAGGCCTTCTGGTGTATTTGTAAAGGGAGAAAAGACAAATGAGTATGCATTCAAAGTCATCGGACTTCAGAATTCCATGCCATTTTATGTAAGTATTGTCTCCAGTATTGTTTGTAGAAGAAAAGCAAACTGTGTTTAGTAATGGATGTTTAAGCTTTCCATTTAAGAAGCTATCAGAATTCTCAGACCACAACATGGGAATGACAACTGTCGTGCTAGCCTGTGATTAAGGAATCATCAGAATTCCATGTCAGTGGATTTCACAGTATTGGCTGTAGTATTATTGTATGTAGCAGAAAAGAACACTGAGTTTGGATGCTGTTTGCTTTCAATTTAAGTTATTATCTAAATTGGCAGAAGTCTCCTATGAAATATTACTCAAAATGCAAGTGAATGTGCTATTGCAATAGAATCAATCATATCTGCATCCTCGTATGAACCTCTTTGTTTTCTTTGCATCTTTGTCAACTAATTCTTCTGCGAATCTTGATAATCGTGTGAACTGGTACACATAATCCTAGACACAAAGATCCCCTTGTTTGAACTGTTTGAATTGGACCAAACATCTGTTCTGGAATGTGCTTAGGGATGAACTTCTTTGTAAACTGTTTGCTAAAAGTATCCCTGGCCACTATGTGGTCGACCTTCTGGTAGGGAGTTCTGATTGTCTTCCACTAAATGTCTGCCACTCCCCTGAACAAGTTAGTTGCAAGGGCGACCGACTGACGGTGCATCAGAAGACTCTGAAGATGTTCTCGATATGGACCAATCATTCTTCTGCGTCAAAGGGGTCTTCGTTGCCGTGAAATTCAATGGCATCCATCTTTCGGAATCGTTTGAAGAGAGACTTTGGGTCCGGTTCTCATTGACCCACAATAACAATTTGTTCATGAGGTGGTAGCTGTTGTCGTTGCATTAACTCCGAGCATTGCACCTTGAACTGGTGCATTGTCCTCGTTAATCTTAGCCCGTTGTTCGGCTTCCTCTTATGCAAATAGTGTCTGTGCCTCATGTTGCTTGGCCAAATTCTGATTCTGCATTCCTTGTTGCTCAATGAGTGCTTGAAGCAAAGCGTTTAATCGTTCGTCACTAGCACTTTGGCTATCAGAACTACCATGATTCGCCTGAGTCTGTGAATGCCTCTGCATCTGCAAAGATGAATATTCGCCTGTGTCTGTGGGCGCCTCTGCATCTGCAAAGATAAATAGAAATGAGACTCGAGAAATAACAATTCATATTATATACATAACGTCACTTGATAATGTAATTCTATAAGGTATTGGCGCAACAAATTCATCACAAGCGTCCTAGTGTAAAATGTTTTCTTTTAATACTCCAAGAAACTTATTCCTCTCTGATACAATCCATCACGAACCCAAAATTAATTAAGGGATTGCGACGCGTGCGAAGGTGCTAATTAAAATTTTTCATGCACATTATCCACAGGATTTTGCTATGCGAGGATTACTAAGTCCTTGGATCCATGAGGGATTCATGGCGGAAGCTTTGCGAGCAATTTCCAAAGTAAAAATTACAAATTAAATATAATGAGATTGCTTCTGAGATGGATAGTAGAAAAGAACACATTTTTATTAATTACTTTCAAGCTAAAATATAACAAAAGTAGGCTTAATTACAACCCTCAACATAAAGGCCTTACAAAAACATTGGCCAAATATGTAAAACAAAAAATAAACTCCAAAAATAAACCCAAAAGATGTCATGTCAAACTCTAGTGCCTCTGATGCCTCACATCACATCATCGGCTATCTGCTCCCTTATTTGTGGTGTATCCTCTTGGACCTCTGAAGTCTCTTTGACATAGGCAAGAGGATTGTTGCTTACATCACGAAGTGTAAAGTCTGACACAAATGCTTGGCAAATGTTCAGGATAGATAGCATAGTATATATTTTTTCCATGGCGATAGAGAGCCAAATCATAATCCTAAGCACTTGATCAATGGCCGACAAGTTTTTACCATCCAAAATGAGTGCAATCGAATCCAATGGTCTAATCCGTTTGAATGGGTGCCAAACTTAGTATTGGTAACTATTACGGGAGGTACTTGTTTTATAGTCCACTTGGATGGATTATAAGTTGGCTCTACTAGTGTTTTGAAACAAGGAGCACATCTTATTATGAGCACTGAGTGCTTGGCAGAGGTTTTTCTATACATATATATATATATATGTTTTAATTTTATGAGAACTGTTCTCACCTATTATGAGAAAATCTCATGGGGCCCACTTGTGGGTTTTATTTGGGGATGAGATTAGGGGGGATGGAAAAATCTATGTGGGACCACCTCAAATATAAAGTTTGGCCCTAATCACATCATATCCCTAGCCCCTTTATTTGTGGCCCACAAATCTAGCTCATTTAGATTGATGCACAGTTGTTCTAACAATTCATGAAATTTAGAATTGACTGAAACCTGGGGTGTGTGGCTATCATGGGGGTCTTTATGTATTGTAAGATTTGGATTGAGTGATAGATGGGTCTCACTTAGACTTTTCACAAAAAGTGGTGAGACCAAGTTCTCATAGGATTATTTCCTTATATATATATATATATGAGGAGATCTACATGACGCTTGGATGTTAGCAAAGGCAAAAAAATCCCTTCAACTAATGAATGAGATGAAGAGAGGAGTTAATGAGATGACATGAGTTGCATTGTTATATTTTTACAGGAAACTATTGAGAAGAGAGAGAAGAGTAAAAGGAGAGAGAGAGAGAGACTTTTATTAATGAGAGAGGTGTACATCATTAGGGGGGGGGGGGAGGGAGGGGAGAGTCTTATTTATAAAATAAGATTGCTTTCTCTCCAAACAAACTACAATGACATGACTCTAACCCTGAGTGCTTTCCTTATCTAACATGAGCCCTAATGTGGGCATCCACCCATAATAATATCTCTTATAACAGAAACTAATTTACTATAATTCAGTATGGGGGAATTTGTTTCATAATTTTTTTTTCCTGAAAGAGGAAATTTTATTTAATTGAGAATAGTTACAAAAAGTGGGCAGTCATTGTTTCCATAGAATAAACTATTGCAAAGTGGCCATTGTGATACAGAAGTAGCAAAGTTTTAAAAAATTCCAAAAGTTACATCAGCATTGGTTCCTACTTTCTTGCATCGTAAACAGCTATAACTTGTTGTCCCAAAACTTCCGGAAAGAGATAAAGTCACTCAAGTATTGTGAAAATGATTCATGATGACCAAGATTCGGTAGACTGCTGTGCCCTGTTATGTTTGAAACTTTCCCTATTTGCCTGATTCTTTCCTCGCACAAAGGGCTCTTGTGAGTAGTGTCCCCACATATGGATAGGAATAGAAGAGTAAAAGATGGCTTCTTGTGGTGTTACTAGTTTAGCTAGCTGGTCAGCTACTACATTGGCCGATCTTCGACATATGGGGGCCCTCCATTTAGGTACCTTTGCCAAATGCCAAGGTGTTATTCAAGCTTTTCCATAGGTGCATTAGTGTCCAGGGAACTCCTCCATTATTTTGAAGGTTATGACAGATGATGAATGAGTCCCCTTCAATGATAATTTCATCTAGATTTTTGGAAGCAAAGAGTTGAATCCTTCTCAAAGTGGCTTTGAGTTTAGCCTCAAGAGGGCTGTTTGCTACGGTTGCTGCAGAGAAGGCCAGCAGCAATGTTCCTTCTGCGTTTCTTATGATTCCTCCAATCCCTGCGGTTTGATTTTGGGGGTTGGATGATCCATCAACATTGATTTTAAAGCAACCGTGTGGTCGTGGTCCCCATTTCTCAAATGTATTATGGACTGTGTTGTTCTCTGCAAGGAGATAGGTAGTGACATTCCATTCATAGAGGGCGTGGCATATCTTTTTTAGGATGGATTGTGGGTGGATCGGCTGACATTGAAATATAACTACATTCCTTGCCTTCTAGATGTACCAGCAGGACCAAATAATGATGGCATGGAGTGATGTAATGTTTGACCAGAACCATTTAGTGAAGGACATTGTTGGGGTTTGGATGAAGTGGCGTCTTTTGAAGCAAGAGAAAATGTACTTGGATATGGGGCAATTACAGAAGAGGTGTTTTGTTGTTTCTTGTTGTTGATGGCATAAGACACAGGTAGGATTGATATTTGGAATGATTTTGTGTAGGAATGTGCTGAGATGCAGCTTGTCCTGCAAATGTTTCCAAAGAAAGAATATGATTTTAGAGGGAAGCTGGAGAGACCATAATTTACTCCAAGGAATATGGGGACCGATGGAAGGCTGGAGTAAATAGTGGTATATAGCCTTTGTGGAACAGCTGCCTGTCCTTTCATTGTTCTAGCAGGGAATGTCAGAGCCTCCAAAAGGGATGGAGGTTCTAGCAAGGTGATTGGTTATGGTCCCTGATGATGAACTGACTAAGGTTACTAGGAGGTAGCTGGAAAGTGTCGATTGTGTTTGAGTCACTCAGGAAAGTTTTAGGGAGACCATGTCTAGAAATTCATTGGTCTTCCCTGGGGTCAATTTAATGACCATCCCCAATTGACAAAGCCAGACTTTGAAGACTCTGGTCTCTGTTTTTTAGCATGTGTTTCCAAATGAGGGTGTCCTTTGGCTTTCGAACACAGTCCCTAAAATTTGTGCCCCGAAGTTATTTCTGGGTCAATACATTAGCCCATTGTGAGTGTGGGTTTGTAGAGAATCTCTAGACTAGATCAGTGAGTAATGCCTTGGATTGGGTAGTGGTCTCTCAGACCCAAACCGCCCTTCCTTATGGGGCCAGTGACATTGCTCCAATTGATCGGATAAATCCCCTTCTGTTGGGGAGAGCCTGATCAGAGGAAGGCTGCATTCAGTTGTTGGAGTGGATGTTGGACTTTCCTAGGCAGATATTGGTGGGTCAACCAGTTTGTGGGTACCGTACAAAGGACTGATTGGATTAAGATTTTCCAGCCCGCTGGCAGAAGCTGATGGGCCTTCCAATTTGCAATACGAGTGTGAAGACGCTTGACGGTGCGAGCCCAGGCCCTACCCTAAGATTGCCCAACAGAAAGGTAACGGTCGAGGTAATCAAACCCGGTCACTGCTGTATGAATATGAAGAATGTCCTTTATGTCCTGATGGATTGTGGACAGGCATTTTTGGAAAATAGGAGTTGGCTTTTATCTCTTTTAATCTTTTGGCCACTTCACATTCAAATGTAGCTAGGACCATATTTAATCCTAGCATAGTGCGAGTGTTCACATACAGGAAGAAGAGAAGACAATCTGTGAGTTGAAGCAGCCCAACTCGGTCTCCTTGAGGAGCTATTTTGGGAAAGAGCATTTTTTATCATTTAATGCAACAACTATCCTCCCTATATCTTTTTCCTAGATGCTCGATTTGTAACAATTTATCACTCAATGGTTTGATTTCAAAACTGGGCCCACATATACAATCTCATTTTCAACTATTTGGAGATGAGATTTGTAGCATTTCATCATTCAATGGTTTAGGTTTTAAAGAGAGGGCCCACATATAGTCTCAACCCAATTGTTTTGAGATAAATTTGTAGCATTTCATCTT
This sequence comes from Sextonia rubra, assembly GCA_037013555.1. NCBI lineage: Eukaryota > Viridiplantae > Streptophyta > Magnoliopsida > Laurales > Lauraceae > Sextonia > Sextonia rubra. Next base: position 63,541,881 of record JASUAD010000001.1, read on the forward strand.
TTAATAGTTTAGATTTTATAAGTACGACCACATATGTAATCTTGTATCCAAGTATTTTCCCTTAAAAGGAGAGCATTTTTGTCCCTCAATTATTTTGAGATTCGTAAGCCTTATAGAAAGAAAGAAAAAAAAAATAGAGAAAATTTAGGATAGAGTATTACATAGTTGCATTTAAAGAAGGAGAAAAAGTCTCTACTGATCTCTCTCACAATGGTTGTGAGATTGGGGCAAAAACACTCCTTTTTGAGGAAGGGCATTTGTTAGAATTGGTCTCTCTCTCTCTCTCTCTCTCTCTCTCTCTCTCTCTATATAAATATATATAGGGAAACAGTCCTGAGGATGGTCTTCACAATTCTTACGGACCATTTCTCACTGTTTTAGATAGTACAACCAACATTGCGGGCTATCCAAAACGGATTACATACAAGACTCCCATGAATTGCATACGTCCACCAATTGAAGTTGATCCAACGGTTTAATTTATTCGGATGTGACTCAAAATTGGTGGACGTGTGCAATTCATAGGCGTCATTTGTGTGATCCATTTAGATAGCTTACAACATTGGTTGTACTATTTAAAATAGTAAGAAATGGTCCGTAAGGGCTGTCCTTATAGGATCATTTATCATATATATGTACATCTGTATGTGTATAAGTGAATAAAGACAAATATAATCGCATGATGTCAAGTAAACACATAAACTAGGCATGTTCTTACAAAACAAGTAAATAACCACAAGAATCATAAACGTGAAGCTATACATGAATGATCCTATCAAATAGGACAATCATATAACCAAATTGTACTAGTCAAAACACGGGCATGCATCTCACGTACACCAAGCACTACACAGTGCAATATTGAGGGCATACCACTTTTTACCATGAGTAACATCAAATGCAAATATCAACGATATACTTACTCACATCGAGAGTAGCAACGCAATAATCAAATTAGATTAAGCAAATTGATGTTTAAATTTGAGGGTTATATAAAAAGGGGCTTAACTTGGCTTTAAATCGAGGAGATAGCAAAAGATAGCATGATAGCAAAAGATCGCATGATCACATCAAAAATCAAGAAATCATGTAAGACAGGGATCTGCCACCATAATTAACCTTTTACATGATGAAACTAGCAAAGTACATGATTACTGAACAAGACTAGATAATTGGGATTGAAAACAAGTTAAGACTAGTCCATCATTCTGGGTCCATTGAAGCTAAATGCTCTTAAATATCCTAACAAAAATTAGGCAGCATTTCATTTAAAATGAATAGCCTGAAAGGATAGAAATAGGTAGAGGTGATCCGGGTAACCCAAGGGTGAAGCAGGGCATCAAGTGCGCGCCAACCAGCCCAATGAACCCACTAAAGTTCCGGTCAATCCAATGAAAAAGCAGGGCAACACTTTGTGCACTAATTCCCAAGGAGACCACAAGTCCGAAAAATTCTAAGGCCTGGAGGTCCGTGGTCATAACGAGTACCCATAAAAATAGAATAGGAAAAGAGTGTATATCGCATGTCAGTAACATATAATTGATTTCAAGACAAGTAACACATAAATTAGCATGCAAGGATCCATTTTAAGGATTGTTTCTTGAAATGCAAGCACGATGACCTTCACTTCTATGTGCCCTAAGGGTCTAGATGTTGAATTTCCACTACACTTGGTGTAACCAGATGGTGAGGGTATCCCAAACCCTAAGCTCAAATACAATGATCTCCATTGAGATTCACATCCCTCTGAGTGATCCAAAAAGTGAATGTTAGCTTAAGGCATCACTTTCCAAACACTGCAAGTGAAAACAGTGTTAGAGAAGGTTCAGGCTCAAGGTTCCACCAAAATGTAGGTTTTTGACACCCTTTCTTAAGGAAAGCCTTGAATAATGGTTTGTACAAGTTCTGGTCTCAAAGGCCTTCATTTGAAGTCCTCTAGATGTCCACAAACTACCCCAAGGGTGAACAACTGGATGGCTAAGGGTCCGGCCACTCCCTTGACCGATCGGGCATTAATGGTACAAACCACCGATGGGCTTGATTTGAGGGTAAATGCTTGAAGTTTGATCACTTTAGGGTCCCACCTAACATGTTTCTAAAGTCTACCAAGTGCTAGGAAGGTTCAACGGTCAATTTAAGGGGAAAAGGAGTTGAAAAATGTATTATAGATGGGCTTCCAAAAGCCAAGAAATGAACAGCCCCGTCATTCAAAATCTGGCCTACGGCTAGCCATGAACAAATCCATGGCTAGTTGTAGGGCAATTTGCCCATTTGGCTATTCTACAGGAAAATAATTCCAATCCCCAGAATCCGAGTGTTCACGGTAGGATTGGGTTTTTCATGTATTTAACTCCTTGCGATTTTCCAAGTTTAGGAAGATTACAACATAATTAGGAAAGTCATTAGACTTAGTTAAACATGATTTACCCAAGGAGAGCTTAGAATCAAGGATGGTCTACACATGTGAACAAGAGCACAAGAGACAATCAATGCACTACACATGCCACAATTTTCAAATTCAATACTTGCCTTGGCTTTTCCACACTCCTAATCAACTTCTAGATGTACCCCAAGGACGCCAGAACCCCGCCAACAAAAACCCTCAATTCTACAACGAAAGATGACCCAAAAATCAAACTCTAAGAAGAGTTGGAGGGAGCCCCTGCACGTTGGATTCTTAGGATAAATCTGGGAATGCATTTCAAGGCTTGAGGAAGTAGAGGAAGGAGAAAGAAGAAGACTAGCACCGATTTTACTCAATTTGATGGAGAATTGAGAGAGATCCAAGATGCAACTCTCAAACAACTAACTGTTCCTACAACTTTTGCAAGAACAGAAAGAGAGATCGGGAGAGGAGCGGAATGGAATAAGAGAAGAGAGCCAGCCATATATAGGCCTAGTCATGTGGAGCCCACATCTTACATGATTTTTTACTATGAAAATAGAGGTCTTCCAGACCTCAGATGAACTCGAGCCAAGAATGATAGTTTCTTGAAATTAAAAGATCTTTTTAATGAGCTAAGAATGAAACTTCTTCGAGATTGTTTGTGAAAACTCAACTTTTCAAAACTGACACTTTTATCTCTAACAAGTGAAATGTGATGAGAAGTGGTGTTGCATGACTTTGAGTGGACACGGAATGAAAATAAAAGTTGTAAGGCATGTCAAAACCTGACTTCTGAAAAAAATATTAATTTTTAAAATTTCTTAAATACACTTAATTTTCTGAAAAACCCAAATTCTGAACCTCTCTAAGCTTTTCAAAACTTCTAGAACACTCTTCTAATGCCTAAAATGACTTGATTAATATGAAAACAAACATTATTAACTATTAATCATAATATATTAATGCTAATCATAGTACTTAAGGATCAAGACCTTAGATTGTAGCACTTGGAAGGCCTAAGCAAACCTATACACAAGTTTGGCTAAGGTAGATGATCCTTAAACTTAAGTCTTGTGATAGATCCTTGTTGTAGCTCTTGTTTGGTGATCCTGTGATGATTCCCCCTATGATACTAAGTAGTTTTTCTATGAGTTATCGATTAAGAGGGTTTGGATCAGGCAAAAAAGAAGAGAAGGAGTAGAAAGCAATAAAGAATGAAAAAAAAAGAAAGATGTATATTATCATACGAAGGGTTGTGTAACACTCCGATCCCCTTTGAGCCGGATTAGTGGCTCATTAGCGTGTTTTTCTGTTGTTTTAATCTTTTGGACTTGGTTTTGGTCCTTGGATAGGTAGTTGAGTAACCTTTGACCTGAGATAGGTAGTTCTAAGCCCTTTTTCGTAATTTTGCTTTTGCTTTGCTTGCATCATCTTTGCATCATCTTGGTGTCAGCATGTGTATTTTGTTGAGCTCGTCAATTTCTGTAACTGTGTCAAATCTATTTGGAGTCAATTGGAGAAGTTGGACCCTCGTGTGACTTGATTTGTAAATAACCCAAATTCCTTGGACCTTGTTTTAAACCTTCAGCAACTATATATATGAGTCAGGACCCAGGTGTCCTCATTTCTGTTCAGCTGGCTTCAACGTTGCATGCAGCAGCTTTAGGAGAACTCCACGTCCGTTTTCTTCTCTTCTCCTCTTCACTTCTCTTCCCTAGAATCATTGGTGTGAGTTCGATCAGGTGTTTTCTCTCATCTCTGTCCTTGTTTTGGTAAGTGGGTTCTTTGTGTTTCTTCTCCAAATTTGATCTCCCATCTCTTCCTCTCTCTGTGCATGCTCATGGATTTGTAATTTGCTTTGCTTTGTTTGAATTTTAGTGGATTTGGAGCTTGATTCGGTGGATTGACAGAGTTTGAGGCAAGTATAAGTACAGGATTGATAACACATATGGGTGTTTGTTTGATTGCTTTGATTCAGCCTTATTCTCTGTATAAAAATGTTTTATAGCCATTTTCTAAGATGTTAGGATCAGTTGAGCTTGTTCTGACTCATTTCTGTACCAAATTTCAGTTTCTGTACTCAGCCCGAATTCGTGTTCTGTATTGTACGGCTAAGCCGTAATGTTTCTACGGCTCACATTCCAGAGACTTGAAATTTCACTTTTGTTCTACGGCTAGGCTACGGCTGAGCCGTAAATTGTTCTACGGCTGAGCCGTAAGCTAGCCGTGACCCAACCGTAACCCAGCCGTGAATTAAATCTCTGATCAGTCGAAACTTTTCCAATACAGTACTCCTACGGTGTGGCTACGGCTAAGCCGTGAAATGCTACGGCCAAGCCGTGGATTGGTCTACGGCTAAGCCGTATACTGACTGTAGCTTAGCCGAAAAAGGTATCAGATCAGAGGTGGAAGATGACCAGTTTAGCTGTGTTTTGAATGGAACCAAGGTGAAGCCGTAGTGCATATTACGACGAGCGCGTAAGATGTCTTCGGCTTAACCATAGGTCCCTCATGGCTAAACCGTTAGGCATGGCAATTCTAAAATATAACTTAGGATAATGGTGAGACTTGTAGGGCTCAAATACAGGTTAACCACCCATGTAAACCGGCCCAATTGATTCCTTGGATCGCATGAAGAGTCTGTTAGGCTGTGACGTATTCATGTGAGCGTTGATCACTGTTAAGCACCTCCCCATGGGTGTTGGTTTAAGGGACGTCGATGCACGCAAAGATTACATTGCAACACTTTGATGGCAATGGTGCATTGACTAACTTAAAAACTACATCAACATGCATGGTTAGTGACAGTGAATAACTATATTAGGGCTGGCTTGTAATGAACCTTGACTCCGTATTAATCTGAGATGCATTGCATATTGTTTATAGTTTTGCCCTCTGTTCTGCCAATCTATGTATGCATTCCGCAGTCATTTTGCTTTCGTTCTGTATATCTGTTTTATTCTTCGTTTTGCACTAAGCTTTGATCTATGCTGTGCTTTGGCTTAATATATATGCTTTGTTGGCTTTGTCTATCTCTGATTTTGGGTATTCCCTGGTGGCTCTGCCCAGAGGTTAATACGTGAGGACAAGATCCGGTCTTTGTCATCGGTGAGTCCAAAGCGGATAATCTCCCTTCCTATGGATTTGATTTGATTGGTATTAGTCTGTCTCTACTCAGCCTCAGCCCTAGGATGCCCGACGGGGTTACCTTTGGCTTAGATCTCTGTATCTCTGTAACTGCAGTATCGCTTTGTCTTGGGACCCCGGAACCCAGGAAACCGAGACCCACTTGTACCCTTGGCCCGGTCAGTGGTGTTCTCATCTGCTCTGCTTTGCTCTCTATTGGAGAGAATATGGTTAACGTAGTAGCCACTTAGTTCAGTATTTCTACACTTTGATTCAATTATCATGCTTTAATTCTATACACGATTTGCTTAGCATACTAAGATGAAACTCTGAAATTATTATTCTGTCCTTATTCTATTTGATACTATGAGTGTTTCATCCCTGTTACTTGTATTTGCTGGATCGTTGTATTCATTTGTGTTGTCTGTGGTGTTGCAGGCACAGATCCCTTGCCCAGCTCCCCGGCGGTCGAGGAGGCTGCAGGGCCGAGTGTAGAGGCACCCTCCGGTTTGGCAGAGTGGGCCTGATCACCTCTGCCGAGTGCGTGCATGCATATCAGTGGCCTTCTGTTTTGAGTTTTGGGTTTTGAGATTTTGTATTTTGGCACTTTGGCACTTTGGACCTTGTATTCTGTATATTTGTACATCTTCATTTTGTCGTGTACTCAGACTTGTATTGGTTTTCCAGTTGTAATTATCTTTTCTTTTCCGTTTCGCATTTGTTTTGTTTTGGCTTCCGCTATTTTCCTTTGTTGCTTGCTATGATATGTATAGCTTCCGCGTACGCTTAGTTCGCACGTGTTAGATCCCTTGTGTGCGTGCATCTGGACTGGGTTTGGATGCACGTGCACGGGAGTACGTGTGTCACCGGTTTAGCTTTTCGCTAACCCCCGAATTCTGGGCTCGGGTCGTGACATACGTATTGTATGGTATCAGAGCATGCTAGTTATAAGCATGTAGGCAATTAAGATCGTGGTGAGATAACGCTATCAACTATTTGACTCGAAGTCTAATATGTTGAAGTGGGTTTTGACTAACTCAGGGCATTTTATATTTGTGTACTGTGTTTCTTTTCCTTTTGCAGGATGGCATCAGGATTGGGATCTCGGGATGAGAATCAACAGGGCCATAACGGTGGTAGTGGATCAGTACCCCCACATATTAGTAGTGAGGAACGTTTGATGATGATGATGCAGTCTATGCAGTCATTACAGGCGCAGATGGCATCCATGGTGGATAGGCAAAGTCAGGCTGCTGCGTCAGCGTCACCTCGAGTAGAACAACAAGTGATCTTCCAGCCCAAGGAAGCAGATCCAAATGCGCTTTTTGATAAGTTCCGGAAGCGAAGGGCGACTGAGTTCCATGGGATCGAGGATGCATTGCAGGCTGAGCAATGGTTGGAGCAGACTGAAGAGTTATTTGATACGATTGTGTGCAGCAACAAACAGAAGGTAGTTCTCACAGCCTCTATGCTTCGGAGTGTGGCCAAGACTTGGTGGAGGAGTGTTAAGAGCTCATTCCAGACTATGCCCAGTGCCACAGTTTGGGAGACCTTCAAGCAGCAATTCCGTCGGAAGTTCATGCCTCTCCATATTCAGCGAGCCAAGGAAGTGGAATTCTTCAACCTTCAGCAGAGACAGATGTCAGTTGCAGATTATGTACACAAGTTTACAGAGTTGTCTCACTTTGCAGAGGACATGGTAAACAATGAGCAGAAGAAGGTGACTCGCTTCGTCAACGGCCTGAATCCGAGACACAAACGCCACGTGGTTGCTTGCATGTGGCCGGCTACATTGGATGACGCTATTGACAGGGCCTATGATGCAGAGGCCATCTTTGAGGAGGAGCGAACAGAGGCTAAGAGGGCAGCAGGTTCCAGTGGCAGAAGTCAGTTCCAGAAGAAGTTCAAGGGTAAGCAGGGCAGTTCGAGCAGTTCTCAGGTAGTTTGTAGTCACTGTGGGAAGGATCACCCCACCGACAGGTGTTGGAGGAAGAGTGGGGCTTGTTTCGGGTGTGGCTCTACGGACCACAAGCGGGCCCAGTGCCCGAGGTTTCAGTCCTCTCCACAGACGAGACATGCAGGACCTACAGCGCAGGGCAAATCTCAACCAACTCGCCCAGCCCAGAAGCAGAACCGTCAGACAGCATGAGCTTATGCTACTACACATGAGGGCGCGGAGGAAGCTATGGTCGTGGAAGGTAAAATTTTAATTTCTGATGCTGAAGCTTTAGCCTTATTTGACTCCGGGTCTACGCGTTCGTACGTAGCACCCCATTTTGCTGTGCAGCTTCGACAGCGACCCACACCGCTTCCATATTTGTTGCTAGTATCCACTCCGGTTGGTAAACTGGTGGAGTGCAGTGTCTTCTACCCTCAGTGTGATGTGCGGATAGCTGGTCATCAGCTCCCGGTAGACCTCATGTTGCTCACGACACTGGATTTTGATGTGATTCTTGGTATGGACTGGCTTGCGAGATATCACGCGTGTATCAATTGCTACAGCAAGGCTATCTACTTTGATCTGGGCAGCGGATTTCGATTTAAGGGTAGCCAGACGAAGTGCCCAAGACGTGTGATCTCTGCTTGCAAGGCAGATAGGATGCTTCGTAGGGGATGTGAGGGATTTCTTGCATTCATTTCAGAGAAGAAAGATCAGCGACAGCTCAGTGAGATCCCAGTAGTCAGCGAGTTTCCGGACGTCTTTCCGGAGGATGTGCCAGAGTTACCACCAGTTCGAGAGGTAGAGTTCTCGATCGACGTGATACCAGGTACAGCACCCATCAGTAGAGCTCCATATCGTATGGCACCTGCAGAGTTGTTGGAATTGAAGAAACAGTTGCAGGATCTGTTGGATAAAGGGTTCATACGCCCAAGTGTTTCACCTTGGGGAGCTCCTGTATTGTTTGTTAAGAAGAAGGATGGCAGTTTCCGGATGTGCATTGACTACAGGCAGTTGAACAAAGTGACCATCAAGAACAAATATCCATTGCCTAGGATTGATGAGTTGTTCGATCAGCTTCAGGGCGCAGCTTACTTCTCGAAGATTGACTTGAGGTCAGGATATCACCAGCTCAAGGTGAAGGAGGAGGATGTTCCTAAGACAGCTTTCAGGACTCGGTATGGACACTACGAGTTCCTTGTCATGCCGTTTGGCTTGACGAACGCACCCGCAGCTTTTATGGCGTTGATGAACAGGGTGTTTACTTCCTTTTTGGACCAGTTTGTTGTGGTTTTCATAGATGACATATTGGTCTATTCGAAGACTGCTGAGGAACATACAGACCATCTGAGGAAAGCATTGCAGCTGCTTAGAGATCACAAGCTGTATGCAAAGTTGTCCAAGTGTGATTTCTGGTTAGAACAAGTTGCATTTCTGGGACATAAGATTTCTAGAGAGGGATTGATGGTGGATCCGGCTAAGATTGAGGCAGTAGCCCATTGGCCCCGTCCTAGATCAGTGACAGAGATTCGGAGTTTTCTGGGATTGGCGGGATATTACCGCAGGTTTGTGCAGGACTTCTCGAAGATCTCAACCCCGCTGACTCAGTTGACTCGGAAGAAGGTCCCGTATGAGTGGACAGAGAAGTGTGAGCGTAGTTTCCAGATGTTGAAAGAAAAGCTCACTACGGCGCCAGTGTTGACTCTCCCGGATGGTAGTGAGGGATTCGTGATTTATTCCGATGCTTCTCGAGTTGGACTAGGCTGTGTACTAATGCAGAATCAGAAAGTGATTGCCTATGGATCCAGACAACTGAAAGAGCACGAGAAGAACTATGCTACACATGACTTGGAGCTAGCAGCCATTGTATTTGCACTGAAGTTGTGGCGACATTACTTGTACGGTGTGAAGTTCGAGGTCCATTCCGATCATCACAGTCTACAGTACCTGTTTGATCAGCATGACTTGAATATGAGGCAGCGAAGGTGGTTGGAGTTCATCAAGGACTACGACTTTCCGATCAAGTACCACCCAGGCAAAGGGAATGTAGTTGCAGATGCACTCAGCAGGAGGACAGACAGTCTTCAGGTGTTGGCAGGATTCTATATGCTTGTGCATGACCAGCCTGTTGAGGTTCGGATGGTAGGTGGATTAGTGACATTAGCTACTACTGTCGTGTTTCAGCCTGAGGTGATTCAGCAGATCAAGGATCGCCAGTTTGAGGACTCCCTCCTGGTGAAGTTCAGAGATCGGATTGCAGATCGACCGGATTTCAGCTTGGTAGACGGAGTTTTGTACTTCAGGAATCGATTGTGTGTTCCCGCTGTGGATGAGCTGAAAGATAAGTTGATGACAGATGCGCACGATGCCCGATATGCGATGCACCCAGGGAGTACGAAGATGTACCGGAACTTGAAAGATAGATTTTGGTGGAACAATATGAAGCGGGAGATCGCAGGGTTCGTAGCTCGATGTTTGACCTGTCAGAGGGTGAAAGCTGATCATCAGTGACCTCCAGGATCATTGCATCCACTACACACTCCGCAGTGGAAGTGGGAGCACATTACCATGGATTTTGTCTCCGGTTTTCCGCCGACCAGTAGAAAGAACAATGCGATCTGGGTAATAGTGGACAGATTGACCAAGTCAGCGCATTTCCTTCCGTTCAGGAAAGGGATGACATTCACAGAGATGGCCAGGAAGTTTGTTGACGAGATAGTCAGATTGCATGGCACCCCTGTATCGATTGTGTCGGATCGTGATAGTCGTTTTGTGTCTTCATTCTGGAGAGCATTTCAGGAAGCTATGGGCACGAAGCTGAGTTTTAGTACGGCATACCACCCTCAGACTGACGGACAGTCGGAGCGTACCATTCAGACATTGGAGGATATGCTCAGAGCCAGCGTGCTGAACTTTGAGAAAGAATGGGATATGCATCTGACATTGTGTGAGTTTGCCTACAACAACAGCTTCCACGAGAGCATTGGTATGGCACCTTATGAGGCTCTGTATGGACGCAAGTGCCGGACCCCTGTGTGCTGGGAAGAGGTTGGAACAAGAAGTTTCCATGGTCCAACAATCATTGCTGAGACGACAGAGAAAGTGCAGAAAGTGGTAGAGAATCTGAAGATTGCCCGATCCAGACAGAAGAGCTATGCGGATACGCGGAGGAGACCTTTGGCATTCCAAGTCGGAGATGGGGTGTTTCTTAAAGTTTCTCCGATGAAAGGCACGGTGCGGTTTGGTCAGAAGGGCAAGTTAGCTCCGAGATATGTAGGACCGTTTGAAGTCAAGAGCCGAGTTGGAGATTTAGCCTATCGGTTGACGCTTCCAGTTGAGTTCTCCGGTGTTCACGATGTGTTCCATGTGTCGATGCTCCATAAGTACGTGCCAGATCCGAGCCATGTGATTCGCTACGATGATATTCAGATTCAGCCTAATACGACTTACGTTGAACGTCCGCTTTGCATCGTTGGTACCCGAGAGCAGATTCTCCGTACCAGGACTATTAGATGGGTTAAAGTGTTGTGGGAACATCATGGTCCAGATGAGGCTACATGGGAGCTAGAGGAGCAGCTAGCGCGCCAGTACCCACAGCTCTTTGCGCAGGTAGGTAGTCATTCCGAGGACGGAATGATTCCTAGTGGGGGAGGATGTAACACTCCGATCCCCTTTGAGCCGGATTAGTGGCTCATTAGCGTGTTTTTCTGTTGTTTTATTCTTTTGGACTTGGTTTTGGGCCTTGGATAGGTAGTTGAGTAACCTTTGACCTGAGATAGGTAGTTCTAAACCCTTTTTCGTAATTTTGCTTTTGCTTTGCTTACATCATCTTTGCATCATCTTGGTGTCAGCATGTGTATTTTGTTGAGCTCGTCAATTTCTGTAACTGTGTCAAATCTATTTGGAGTCAATTGGAGAAGTTGGACCCTCGTGTGACTTGATTTGTAAATAACCCAAATTCCTTGGACCTTGTTTTAAACCTTCAGCAACTATATATATGAGTCAGGACCCAGGTGTCCTCATTTCTGTTCAGCTGGCTTCAACGTTGCATGCAGCAGCTTTAGGAGAACTCCACGTCCGTTTTCTTCTCTTCTCCTCTTCACTTCTCTTCCCTAGAATCATTGGTGTGAGTTCGATCGAGTGTTTTCTCTCATCTCTGTCCTTGTTTTGGTAAGTGGGTTCTTTGTGTTTCTTCTCCAAATTTGATCTCCTATCTCTTCCTCCCTCTGTGCATGCTCATGGATTTGTAATTTGCTTTGCTTTGTTTGAATTTTAGTGGATTTGGAGCTTGATTCGGTGGATTGACAGAGTTTGAGGCAAGTATAAGTACAGGATTGATAACACATATGGGTGTTTGTTTGATTGCTTTGATTCAGCCTTATTCTCTGTATAAAAATGTTTTACAGCCATTTTCTAAGATGTTAGGATCAGTTGAGCTTGTTCTGACTCATTTCTGTACCAAATTTCAGTTTCTGTACTCAGCCCGAATTCGTGTTCTGTATTATACGGCTAAGCCGTAATGTTTCTACGGCTCACATTCCAGAGACTTGAAATTTCACTTTTGTTCTACGGCTAGGCTACGGCTGAGCCGTAAATTGTTCTACGGCTGAGCCGTAAGCTAGCCGTGACCCAACCGTAACCCAGCCGTGAATTAAATCTCTGATCAGTCGAAACTTTTCCAATACAGTACTCCTACGGTGTGGCTACGGTTAAGCCGTGAAATACTACGGCCAAGCCGTGGATTGGTCTACGGCTAAGCCGTATACTGACTGTAGCTTAGCCGAAAAAGGTATCAGATCAGAGGTGGAAGATGACCAGTTTAGCTGTGTTTTGAATGGAACCAAGGTGAAGCCGTAGTGCATATTACGACGAGCGCGTAAGATGTCTTCGGCTTAACCATAGGTCCCTCATGGCTAAACCGTTGGGCATGGCAATTCTGAAATATAACTTAGGATAATGGTGAGACTTGTAGGGCTCAAATACAGGTTAACCACCCATGTAAACCGGCCCAATGGATTCCTTAGATCGCATGAAGAGTCTGTTAGGCTGTGACGTATTCATGTGAGCGTTGATCCCTGTTAAGCACCTCCCCATGGGTGTTGGTTTAAGGGACGTCGATGCACGCAAAGATTACATTGCAACACTTTGATGGCAACGGTGCATTGACTAACTTAAAAACTACATCAACATGCATGGTTAGTGACAGTGAATAACTATATTAGGGCTGGCTTGTAATGAACCTTGACTCCGTATTAATCTGAGATGCATTGCATATTGTTTATAGTTTTGCCCTCTGTTCTGCCAATCTATGTATGCATTCCGCAGTCATTTTGCTGTCGTTTTGTATATCTGTTTTATTCTTCATTTTGTACTAAGCTTTGATCTATGCTGTGCTTTGGCTTAATATATATGCTTTGTTGGCTTTGTCTATCTCTGATTTTGGGTATTCCCTGGTGGCTCTGCCCAGAGGTTAATACGTGAGGATAAGATCCGGTCTTTGTCATCGGTGAGTCCAAAGCGGATAATCTCCCTTCCTATGGATTTGATTTGATTGGTATTAGTCTGACTCTACTCAGCCTCAGCCCTAGGATGCCCGACGGGGTTACCTTTGGCTTAGATCTCTGTATCTCTGTAACTGCAGTGTCGCTTTGTCTTGGGACCCCGGAACCCAGGAAACCGAGACCCACTTGTACCCTTGGCCCGGTCAGTGGTGTTCTCATCTGCTCTACTTTGCTCTCTATTGGAGAGAATATGGTTAACGTAGTAGCCACTTAGTTCAGTATTTCTACACTTTGATTCAATTATCATGCTTTAATTCTATGCACGATTTGCTTAGCATACTAAGATGAAACTCTGAAATTATTATTCTGTCCTTATTCTATTTGATACTATGAGTGTTTCATCCCTGTTACTTGTATTTGCTAGATCGTTGTATTCATTTGTGTTGTCTGTGGTGTTGCAGGCACAGATCCCTTGCCCAGCTCCCCGGCGGTCGAGGAGGCTGCAGGGCCGAGTGTAGAGGCACCCTCCGGTTTGGCAGAGTGGGCCTGATCACCTCTGCCGAGTGCGTGCATGCATATCAGTGGCCTTCTGTTTTGAGTTTTGGGTTTGAGATTTTGTATTTTGGCACTTTGGCACTTTGGACCTTGTATTCTGTATAATTGTACATCTTCATTTTGTCGTGTACTCAGACTTGTATTGGTTTTCCAGTTGTAATTATCTTGTCTTTTCCGTTTCGCATTTGTTTTGTTTTGGCTTCCGCTATTTTCCTTTGTTGCTTGCTATGATATGTACAGCTTCCGCGTACGCTTAGTTCGCACGTGTTAGATCCCTTGTGTGCGTGCATCTGGACTGGGTTTGGATGCACGTGCATGGGAGTACGTGTGTCACCGGTTTAGCTTTTCGCTAACCCCCGAATTCTGGGCTCGGGTCGTGACAGGTTGGTTGACTATATCCTCTTTATATTATTCAAATTACTTTCTCAATATTACATTTAGGATAATTCATGTTAACGAATTTATATACTAGCCCTAAGAATGGCATAAAATAACGTATACACCCATTTTCCTACATTGTATTTAGAAGTAGATTAAATGTATTTATGTGTTATTCTCTATATAACCCATTTTATTAGTGCCCTTTTTGAGTTATACATGGAGAAATCCCTTAATTGCCCCAAACATGTTGGATCACACTAGCTCCTTCAATTGATTCTAATCCAAATTTAACACTGTTTGAGGCATTATTCATTGTTGGATTTCACCTAAATAAAATTTTATTTTATATAGCATTTGGATCAACTTGATGACATAGAAACTAAACTACAAAGTTAAGGGCAACCAAGATTACAAAAAGAAATTTCTTTGTCAATGAGCTCATCAATGAACCCCTTGGTAGAGCTAGCTTGTCTAGTCCACTATAGCGATTAGCTCTAAAGGGAGGCTCATAAAAAGGAAAAAGAAAAAGGGACATTAAAGAAAAAGAGGCATTTACCAAAAAAATCCCATTACAAATGGGAATCATAACTAACAACCTAAATTTTATAATATCAACGGAGGACCTCACCAAAATTATCTTTTTTCTTCCCTTTTTGCACGTTATTTATTGATGTCAACAAAACACATAACTCTAACATGATGGAAAAGAAAAAAAAAGGAAAAGAGGAGGAGAAGAAGAAAACCCTAAAGGAGATTGTTTCTATCCTTCCCTCCAATCAAAATCTACCAAGTGTATGTCCCATCATCTCCATCTCTCATTCTCTCCATCCATATATTTCATCTCATTGTTTCTCATCCTCTTCAGCATCCACCATTTTCATCATTTCAGAGAACGCTCTCATCCTCTTCACATGGAAAAGGGACCACTTTCTGTTTTCACCACTTAGCCCATCTACCCAAACCTAGCAAATCCATCGCATCTTTCATGGCGTCTACAACTCAACATGATTCCACCATTTTTCTTAGTTCTCACTACTTTTTAGATTTTTTATTTTCATAACTTGTACACTTATTGCAACCTAGAACTCGTTAGAACAACCTTTTTTTCTCCATCTTTTGTATAGACTCCATCTAATAGATTTTTTTTTTATAAATTCCTCATTACTCATTTTCCGTTGCTACATTGATGTAACAATCTCTCTACCTCTGTTAGTTTAGCTAATCTGATTTTTATTTGTTTTTAAATTTTAAATGATGTAAGGTGAAAAGGAGGTTGTATTGATTGCTTGAAAAAGAGGAGGGATAAAGGAGATGATGTCCTTAAGATGATGGAAAATGAAGGTGTGTTGCATTCCATGTGTTTGTTAGAATACCCAAGTGATATTTGCTTAAACTTTTTTCCATCATTTTTTCATTGATGTAAAGATTTGAAGTTTTGCCTTCCATGTGCTTGTTGTAATCCCTAAGTGGTTTTTTCTAGAACTTTTTTTTAGTGCCCTTTTTTCATTGGTGTTAGATTAAAGTGGGGGAAGATGAATTGAGTTTTCTTCTACAATTGATCTCGAGCCCTATAATAGATGAAATGGGAGTGAAGACTTCATGAAGTATTGATAAGGTAATGAAGGTTTTAAAGATGGTAAGGAAGAACATGAAGAACACTAATGGCAGCTATATGAGCTTGGTTAGTGAGCGAAGTGGGGTATTTTATAATTTTGTATTGCTCATTTTGTAAACATAAACAATCAATTTGTACCCTTAAAATGAATAATTTATAAACTTATAAAGGTCATATTATTTTTTTAAGAATGGATGATTTGTGGTTATGTATGATATATTTTGATGAGATCTTTAGATTTCAATTGTATTTTGACTACTAGACAGGTTGTTAATATAAAACACTTTTTGTTGGTTTAAATTTATTAGTGCCTATAATAAACTGTGGTGGTTGTTTATTTTGAATGTAGAACATATAGTTCTCGTTGATGGGTTGTTCATGTGGATAATTGTTGATTTTAATTGAGAATAGATTTTGATGTGGTGGATATTGATTTTAGTTAGAAATAGGTTTTAATGGTTGCTGTCAGCTATCAAAACCAGAGGCTTCATGGATCCATACGATTTTTGTGTAGACTGGTACACATCTAATACATATCAAAGGAGTTATAGTCATTTCATACATCGAACTTCTAATATATGGCAATGGGAGCACATTAGTTAGGAGGTGGTAAAATCTCCCCAAGCTACTGGATAGCCTGGACGACCTAAAAAAATTAGGATTCGTATAGAATAGCACAATCGACAAAGAAGACAAGTAACATGCTCTATTTGTAAAGAAAATGGGAACAACCAACAAAAGTGTTGCAATCCACCTATGAAAAGTTGATAAAAGTAAAGAACTATTTTTTATTATTACTATTATTTTTGTAATGGTGGAGTCTTATCATTTTGTCATGGTGGCCTGAAGACTTTTTATTGATGTAAAGACAATTTCTTCTCTTCCTATTTTGTAAAGGTGGAGATATGATTTGTCTGTAAAGGTGGGGATAAATTTTTTATAAAGGGGAGCCATTATTTTTTGTTAAGGTGGTTCCATTCCTCCTTTTAGTAGCAGAACCTATTGACACACAAAAAGTTTTACCAGTCGAGCAAGCCAAACCAAGTCCAAATACATCAAGTCAGGAACCAAACAGCTCAAGGATAAAGTTTGGAAGGTTCTCTCAAAGTTTGAAAATAAAACAAGTATAAAAGTTTCAAACTCTCAAATTTTGAAAAGAAAACATGTATACAAATTTCAAAAAAACAAGGCAAAAGATGCAGTAGTTGACTACATACGTGTAGTAGCTGACTGAGCATGCTTTAGCGGACTGAACAAATAATAGCTAGTTGAACAAATATAGTAGCCAAATCCAAAATCGAAACAGCTGACCAGTACAACTCAGCAAATAGCCAAGCTAGGTCTAGTCAAATCTCTCTAGGGTACATTTCAAGCTTAGCAGCATGATCCAAGGGAATAAATCTCTGTTGACAAAGAAAACTCAATTCACATATTTACCCACTTATTAAGCTATAAAGGACGCATCCTGATGGAAGGTGTTTTGAACACAAGGAAACAACTCAAGAGATTACTAGACTAGAACTCTCTACTGTAGCTTTTGTTTGATTATTTTTATTTTGATTAGCGCTGGTGGCCATGTATATACTGACTTCATTTTCTGTACTTAAACTTTAAATGAATATCAATGGAAAAAAACTTTTCTTTTGCTCCATTTTGTCATTGGTATGGAATGTATGAATAAATGCTTGATGTGGTTTATATGGATGGTTTGGATTTATGTATGGTTTATTTGTTTTATTTTCTCAGACTTGTATGCAGGTGTCACTTGTGATCTTTTGGATATACAAATCAAAAAATGAAAAGAAGTTATATAGGTAAACTTTATCTGGTGCCCATGTGTGAGGCTTTCTCCAGGGTCCATGACTTGATCCTTTTGGGGTCGAAAGGGATCAAACAAAGTGGACGTTATCCAATGCCCAAGTGGTAAGCTTTTTCCGAGGTCTTTGACTTATTCCTTAGGACAGAGATTTGGTTTTGGGTTTTGTTCGGGCTTTGGTCATACGAGGTCTACAAAAAGACTTATTCCATACAACCGAAAATAGCTATATAGGGTCTACAAAATGACTTGTTCTATACAGTTAAAGTTTTGCCACATGGGGTCTGCAAAAAGACTTGTTCCATATAGTTGAGTTTTGTTATACAAGGTTCGTAAAAGGGCTTGATTTGCATAACAAGATGTTATGAGGGGTCTTACAAGGATATTATCCAAGTAACAAGAGTTGACTAGAGGGACCAAGGGCATTATCCTAATAGTCATGTTGTGCAAGTCTGGGAGATTTTGGTTAGAAGTCATAAGTTGTGAGGTTCAAAACCAAAGGGCTTTAGGAGTGAGAATGTACACCATACATAGTTTGGGTATACAAATAACATTCAAGCATTGTATTTCTTTAGGAGTTCTCCATTAATAGGCATCATGCATCTGTCTTTTTTAAGTGTGAGGAGTGTGTAAGCGCCGTTAAAGTAGGCCTCGTTGACAACAAAAGGTCCTTCTCATTTGGATTCAAATTTGCCTTTTGATATGTGGAGAACATGGAACTCTTGACTACAAAGACTAAATCTCCCTTCTTATAAGCTCTGTATTTGACCTTCTTGTCGAAAGACCTAGCCATGCAAGCTTTATATAACTTGAAGCTTTGTTGACCATCAAGCCTCTTCTGATCAAGGTTTTCTCTAACTTTTGAAGTTTGAGCTTGGCATTCTTTTCGTCAATGTATTTGCTTATTACATTTATACAAAGAGAAGGAAATTGAAATTTCAAAGGTATCACATCTTCACAGTCGTAAACCAAGGAATATGGTGTTGATTTTGTTGAACCTCGAACTGTAGTTCTGTAAGCTTGCAAAGTTTTGGGAAGTTTGGTACTCCAACTCTCTTTGTTGTCGAAGACTATTTTCTTCAGGATTTTGCAAATAGTCTTGTTCAAGGCTTCAACAAGTCCATTAGTTTTAGGGTTATTGCCGTAAAAAGATAGCATTTGATTCCATACTAGTCACAGAATCTGTAGAATTTATTGTTGTTGAATTGAGAACCATTGTCATGATGTAGATGTTTAGGTATCCCAAAATGACAATTGAAATGAGTTTTTAAGAAGCTATGGATCATATCTGTTTTGACTTCTGCAAGAGGCACTGCTTTTGCCCCTTTGAAGAAATAATATGTTGTGGCTAAAATGAATTAATGACCACGTTCTAATGGCAGATTGATTTTGCCAACTATATCCATCCCCCAAGAGTCAAATGGCCATGAAGCTGACGTAGGATGTAGATATTCAAGTGGTTAATGATTGTAATCGCCATGAATTTCGCATTCATTACATCTTTTTATAAAACAGACGGCATCAAACACCATGGTAGGCCAGTAGTATTCTGACCTTCGAATTTGATCATAAACCTTTGGTCCAACCTGGTTAGCACCGCATAAGCCAGAATTAAATTCTTTGAGTACTTAATTTGCTTCTTTTAGTGACAAGCAATGGAGAAGAACTCCATCATATAACTTGTGGTAGAGAGTCTTTGAAGGCAAATTGAAGTGAAAGTTTAAAGCTCGCCTTTGCCTACTAGTTCTTTCTTTAGAATTCTCTGGTAAGATTCTATGGCGAATGTAATCAATGAAAGGGTCTCTCTAGTTTCTAAATGAGTTTGGGAAAGATGAAATCTAATTTTTTTATCATGTCAAAGCAATCTGCGAATGCTTTATGGGTGTCAAGTTGGGGTAGAAGTATTCTTTCGACTATTTTCAGTGCCATTTTGTCATTTTCGAGAATTGACATTTATGCTGCTAATCCCGCTAGTGCATCTACCTAGACATTTTGATGTCTTGGAATGTAGTGAAATTTGATTAACACGAATCTCTCCTTAAGTTCACAAGCTTTGTCGAAGAAAGGAAGCAAATCTAGTTTTCGCACTTCATATTCATGGTTCATTTGTTTGATTACAAGTTGTGAATCTCACTAGAACGCATGCATATTGATGCCTAATTCCAAGGATAGCTCGAGCCCTATAATCAATGTTATGTATTCTGCCACATTGTTTGAACATCGCTTTATCAATGAGAATGAGTGAGGGATATAGAATCTTTTTGGGATACAGAAAATGATTCCAACCTAGGAAACTAGATCTCTTAACTTGTTAGTTCTGGAAGATCCATCGAAGTACATGACCTAATGCAAGTTTGGATCAATGGTGGGTTTCCATATTTGTTCAACAAAGAAGATTGCCTCGTCAGGGAGATTGTCTTTGAATTCAAAATCCTCCAAGAGTGGATGTTTTGCCAGAAAATCAATGAGAGCTTGTCCTTCTACCGCCTTTGCAAGGGTGTATCTAATGTAATAATGAGAAAGAAGAATACTTGATGCACTAGCTTTTGTCACAAGCATCTTCAATGGGTTGATGTTGGAAACCAAGTACAACACATTGGAGAGGATGTAGTGACGTAGTTTCTATATAGCAAACATCAACGCAAGAGATTCTTTTTCCACCGGATGGTAGTTATGTTCAGCCCCAACTAACATCCGTGATAAGTAATAAACAGCCACTTCATCTTTCTTTTGAGCTAATAATGCCCCAAATGAATGATCAAGAGCTCGATGTAGGCAAGTCCGCCCTACAATCCTTTGAGTTCTTTGAGAGTTCTTAAAGAAAGCATCTAACATTTCCTAGAATGATCCCCTTGAATTTTAGCATCTTCCTCTAAATAGAAGAGTTTGATGGTTTGGGTTGGACTTCCTTAAAGGTAGAAAATCTTAGGTATTTTTGGGAGAGCAATTTAACCAAGCTCATTAAGGTTGTTAAGGAATCTCTAGACCTAGTGGGCCAAAGTGGCCTAGTTTGAGATAGATGGGCATCTGATTCCCAACCCACTAGAAACCTTAAGTTTAAAGACAATGTTCCAACTGATAGGTCTATAGCCCGTCTTGTCAGCAGTCTAATTCCAAAGGAAGGAGTCATGGGATTGGGCTATCCTATGGGCATGGTCCTTGGTGAGGTGAACTAAGTCCAGTCGGTAATACAGAATGGCTGAAAAAACCAATTGCACTATGACTTTCCTACCCGCCATTGATAAGGATTTACCTCTCCATTTAAAAATTCCTCTCTGGATCTTACTATGGTGGAGTAAACCACCTTGTTTCCTTTGCTGAGATAGGCCTACCAAGTCACCCAGATAGTTGAAATGGGAGGTGGTATGCTGGATCCCAAGGTTCCTTTTAGCCTGAAGGGCAAGATATGCCGATGTGTCCCTACTAAGGATGAGGCGTGATTTTTCCTTGTTGACTTTTAGGCCTGCCTCTTTCTCAAAGAGGAGCAGAAGATTAGAAACCAGCTGGCAAACCCGTCTGAATTTTTGAAGAAAGGGAGGATGTTATCCCCATATTGAAGGATGCTTATTTCGTCCCTCGCTCAGGGCAATGGCAAGGAACAAAGCTGGAGATCTACAAATAGAACTTTGCACAACTCTCGAAAGTGCTTCTACTCATAAGATGAAAACATAAGGGGAGAGGGGATCACCCTGTCGGATATCACAAAAGGGTTTGATACTATCTGACAAGTGTCCATTAATACTGACCGGATATTTAACCATAGAGACGTAGAGCATGATTTTGGACATAAAATATTCATGGAAATGATATGCCAGGAGGCAGTGTTAAATGAAGTTTCAAGAAATCTTGTCATAGGTTTTAGAAATATCTAATTTCATTGTGCACCACCTTTTTTCCCCTATTCCTTTTGTTCATGTGGTGTAAGACTTCTTTGGCAATGATGATGTTGTCAGATGGTCTTTTCCCAGGTTGAAAAGATACTTGCTCATTGGAGATGAACTCTTTCAACTGGGGTCCCATGCTTCTAATAATGATTTTGAAAATGATTTTGTATTGGACATTGCAAAGGCTGATAGGTCCAAAGTCCTCGAGTGAGCAAGCCCTATCCATTTTCAGAATGAGGAGATGTTTGTGTCAGTGACCCCAATGGGAAGGGTTCCCGTCAGGAAGAACTCTTCAAAAAACCAACAAATAGCAGGTTTTCAGAATTGTTGGAAGAAAGCCACATTGAAACCATCAGGGCCGAGAGCCTTATCTTTCGCCAAGGAGAAAATAGTCGATTGAATCTTCTCCTGAGCGGGGATAGCCAAGAGCAGGTTGTTGTCTTCCTCTGAGAAACAAGAGTTTAGATTGGAGCAGAGGGAAAGCTAGGAGTCTTCATTAGGAGGTAGGAGAAAATGTTTTAGAAAAAGGTTTTGCAGTGATTTTTAAGCTGGGGGTAAGGTGGAGAGACGATTTCCTTGATCATCCAAGAGAAACAAAATATTGTCTCATCTATGGTTGATCTTTACTACCCTTTGGAAGAATTTTGTGTTTCTGTTTCCCTCCTAGAGCCACTAAATTCTGGATCTCAATCTCCAACAACTCTCTTACTGAGTTTGAAGATCCCTCAGCTAGCTAAGGAGGTTTATTTCCAAGTTTAGGAGAACTGAGAATGTGGGTATCCATTACTCCTTTGTATGCCCTCTAGTCTCTTTTTTATTCTGCTTATCTTGAGGAAGAACTGTTCCAGTAGACTCTTCTCCAAGAGTCCATGCTCTTAGCTAGTTGATCCATCTTAGCCTTGAGAATGGGCGGAGCAAGGTTGAGGAAGGGCCACAGTTGGTTAACAAAAGGGTGGAAAAAGGATGTTGAAGCCAAGCATTCTCAAATTTGAGCTTGTGGGGCAGTTTGGCAGTACTCGGCGATTGAGCCAAGAGAATAGGTTGTGGTCTGAGGAAGTTTTAGGAAGATGAAAAAGGTGAAGGTTGGAGAACTCCTGAAACTAGTATGAATTAGCAATAGCCCTGTCAAGGAGAGCAAGGATTCTATCTCGAGCTGATCGATTATTGGATCTGGTGAAAAGCTGTCCCACACAGCCAAAGTCCATTAGGTTAGTTTGATCTAGGAAATCTCTGAAATCTTGCAACGCTGGGGTCCATGAGAAAGGAGAACCACCCATGTTCTCGTTAGGGTAAGGGACATCACCTCCTTTATGGATCCCTCTTCTTTCTCAAACAATTAATACAATCTCCTTTTCATCTTTCAACATTTAAAAAATATAAAACTGAGATTAAATAAACTAATAGAGGCAAAGAGATTCATAAGCAATGTTGCAACTAAAAATGAGTGGTGAGGAATTTATAAAAAAAAATCTATTAGATGGAATCTATACAAAAGATGGAGAAAAAAGGATTGTTTTAGTGAGTTTTAGGTTGCAATAGGTGTACAGGTTGTGAAAATGAAAAATAAAAAAAGTTATGAAAACTATAAAAAAAATGCAAACACATGTTTGCAGTAGGTAAGCTACAGAGGCCATGAAAGATGTGATGGATTTGGTAGGCTTTGGTAGATGGGCTAAGCAATGAAGATGGTGAAAATAGAGTGTGGTCCCTTACCATGTGATGCGTTTAAGATCGTTCTCGATAATGATGAAAGGGGTGGATGATGAAGAGGATGAGAAATGATGGGATGGAATATATGGATAAAGAGAATGAGAGAAGGAGATAATGGGAGATAGAGTTGGTAGATTTTGCTTGTTTGGGAGGATAAAGATGATCTCCTCTATAGTTTTTTGCTTCTCTTCTTATTCTCTTCCTTTTCTCCTCTTCTTTCCTACTTCTATCAATTTTGGAATTATGTGTTCTGTTGACATTGGGCAAAAATCGAAGAAAAAATGAAAATTTTGTTGGGAGGTCCTCCTCTGTTTTAAAAAAAAAATTTTTTGGGTACTCAGTTGTGGTTTGCATTTTTAATGGGACTGTTTTGGTAAACGAAACCACCCCCCCTAACCCCCCTCCCCGCAACCAAACCACAACAAACCAAAAAAAAAAAAAAAAAAAAAAAAAAACCCTCTGTTTCTAGTCGAGTTTAATAGCTGCATAGCAAATTGATTGGGCAAGTTATTAAGGATGATCATTGGGTGCGCCCAATACTAGAGCTCATTAGTTAACCTCAATTCTATTCTTTATTTTAAATCCCCTTACATAACCGCTCATGTACATTCAGACGTTTGATAATATGCTAGGAATCAGTACGTACTTATGTGAAGAATTCAATAATAAAATAGCAACAAATCAAGCCGAATCATAAAGATATACCAGAAATTAATATCCACCAACTAATCGCAAAACAGTCTCAAGAAATTCAACAAATTACATAAAATAATTCCTTTAAATAACATAAAGGGAAGAAAAAAAAGACAGAAAAGGAGCACAATATCTCTATGGCAATATCATTCAGCTAGATGCAAGAAAAGAAATTGACAGATATGAAATCATTTCTCCATCCAAAAATGAAATGAGGTAGCAAGTCGCAGTTCTCTGTTAGAGTCAAACACAACACTAGAACAAACACTAAAAACATGATGGAAAAAAAAAATACACCTAGGGCATGAAATCATAAAGATCATACAAATACATAGAAAATTTAAATAAATCTCTAAACGTAAAAAATAAATAAATAAATAAATAAAAGCTCGATGCATCAATGGAAATTAGATGGACATCAATGGAAAATTTTGAGAAAAAGACTAGATCTAATCGAAACATGAATTGATAAGCAAATTAACACAAGTAATTTCAACCTCAGCAATAAGTTATCATTCCCAATAAGACCGAAGCAAAAAACCAGAGGAAATCTTCATCTTCTTCACAAATAATGAAAGGAAAATTGGAGAATCAATTTGAAAGAATGCAGTCTCTTTCATCTATAATAATTGGAATACTCCGGATCACCACATTTTTAGTGACCCGTCTAGAGTTATCATCCTAGGGACCCACGTTTGATCAGCTCAATCAACTTTCACACGTCAGTCTCTGCCTGAATTGGCACAGCTTCAAATTTTTCGTTATTCCAGTCATTATTCACCACTAAACTATATCACAGCAAAATTGCAAGATGAGTAAGTAATAGACTTTATGGGGTTAAAAATAATTGCTAGAATCATTTGATCAACATGGTTTTTCTTATTCACCTCATTTATGTCAAAAAAGTTCCATTGCCACCGTTCCCTTGATTGTGACCATAGTGAGAAAAGCATTTTTTTTTTTTATAATCAATAACATCCAGCATTTTGTAGCATATGCATGTAGGCCTCCTTTCATTTGAGCGAACCCGTAAGAGACAGAAAGAGATAGAGATGGGCACTCTTTTATGGTTTTTTCCTATAAAGAGAACAAAAGGAGAAGTTTATCACAGCCAAGCCAAACACATACGGCAAAGAACAGTCTTCTCTTATTCTCGGTGTGTGTCAGTTCTTATCTGCGTGATTGAGACCGTCAAATACGCTGGGATTAGCGTGTCCGTTCTTATATGACTGATTCAGACCGTCTGATACGATGGGATTAGAAAAAAGTTTGCTACTACCCACACAAAAAAAGGACTAGTACAAACTTTTATTACCAAAACTATTCAATCTTTACCATCAACCGCTCATCTACAACTATAATATTCGGCCGAAGGACCCATGTCTGTCCCCTTACGCATCGGATCATTTGGTCATTGACGGATGAACTCACATCTGTTCAACATGCATCTACAGTGGCCCACCATCAGTAAATTTCAAAAGTAACTTATCTGGGTATTTAGCCGTTAATTCCAGTCTTCCAAGCGTCTTCTGCACTGCAGTGTCCTCTCTGCTGCTTCAATTACGGCTTGGACACGAAATGATGAGAGGCGTCGGTCAATGGTCCAATCCAACATCTTTCGAAGATTCCCTGAATTCTGATTTGGACTCCTATTTGACGTCCGTCATAGTGGAAGAACATAGAACCGATCTTTCAGTGGGCCCACCATTCCATTAAATAAAAAAGTGCGCTGCCGCCCATTGAAAGTGACTTCCATGTACATATATAATTTTTTTTACTTGGCTGACTTGCAACAGTGGCCAAAAAGGGCGTGTGGGGCATTCATCTTGAGTCTGTCAGTGGCGAGTGGCAGGCCTGAGGGCCATAAACTGGATTTCTGAACTCATTCCATTCATCCATTTCAGCCCTGTAGGCTTCCACAGTTTTAAATACCCGAAAATGAAAAAATCAACTTGACCCAAAACAGATCGTCGTGACTCAGCCTACTTTCACCAATACTCACCCACCCTGAATCAGGCCAGTCAAAGCTAAACTAGAACCCTCCGTCCAACGCTCACCAAAAAGTACTCACCAAGTTAAGCTAATCAACTCACCCTAACTTAGACGAGTCAAAATGAGATATTTGCAAGGGAAAAACATAGGCCGAAAGGTACTCACGTGGACTATAATAATACGATGACTTCCCCAGTCAAAACGGCACGTCCTCAAAACCGACTAGTTAGCCATCAACAACAAGTGGAAGGAGTGGGGCACCACCCTAAGGCCCACCCATTAAAAATCTCCACCATTCAAAACAAGCACTCTCATAATATATGGGATGAAAATGACTTAAGCACGGGCAATATAAAGCCGAGTTGAAAATGTAGGTTAAAATAATATTGTAAAACAAAGTTATTTGCAATTAATTATTGTATTCCAGAGGCTTCTTTGAGCTATTATCTTTTCTTTCTTCTTCTTTTTTATAAAATTTACCTTTCAGCAGAACAACTAAAAATTAAATAAATATAAAAATTACCAAATACATAACAAACCATAGCCTACTCAAGAAAACAAGTGCACGTTTCTTTATAATGATTAAACTCGTTAAATGAAACAATTTTGCCATACATTTAGGTTCGAAAGCTTGTCGAAGATAACTTAATTAAGTTCAAGAAATTCATTAAAAATCTTTAAATTCAAACCAGTCTCATATCCACATACACAAGATATGGTCGTATGAGCGAAGCCCCATGTACTAAATGAGTTAAATGATGCAAAGTGCTATGATATAAATCACGTATGTATGTAGCTTTAATTCATGATAATTGTTCTAGTAATTCATATAATTTCTAAACCAAGTAGATTTCTAAGGAGTACAACTTAATCCTCTCCAACTATGCCAAATTTATACTTGTATACTCACAATAAAACCATATAAATAACTTGATCACAACATGTGTTTAACCAATAACTTAAATAATTATAAGCACAGATAATTTAGACAATTTTCACTAAACTAAATATAGTGTAGATGATGTAGAAAGGAACAGAACAAGGAAAGTAATAAAGTGTGTCAATATATCTGACACATTTGTTGGACAGCATCAAAATAGGTTTTAACCCTCTTATACATCTTTCAATTTTTATTTATTAATAACCATCTTCCAATGAGCCCTTTTTCATTTTTTTGATTTGATATTTATCTTTTGTTCCTAATCCATCTCCCATTGAGTCATTTTACATACCCATGATCATGAAACCACAAATCCCATAACCTGTACGCCATATCTGATTATATAAATCTCTAATATTATCATACCTTGCGCCTACATACCTATTTCAATGCAATGATCAACCATGAGACATGAATTATAAAATAACAAGATTAATGCTAAGTGTAGTTCTACTATATGACAAAATGTCGTAAAAGTGGCTAGATTAAAAAACCATGATTGTGACCCAAATGAACTAGATAAATCCCAATAAAACCATTCAATAGGAATTGTTTGATAAACATATCTTATAAAATAGAAAGAAATTTGGGATGCTTTAGCTCCAAGGGAAATGCATTTGAAAACTCTAATCATTTGCAATGAAATTAAAGAATCGAATATTAGAAAGAACCTGAAAAATAAAGAATAAGAGTTTCACAAACTAACATAATATTGGTCTTTCCTTAAACCTAAAATCCACAAATACAGAAAAAGGTCATAACTGCTTTTATGAAACAAAGTGCTATTCAATATACATAAAAATAATGTAATAAAGCTCTTCCCTTAAACCTATAAAATAAATACACAGAAAAATAAGTAGTCATATGCTATATCCGTGTTTGTCAGTTGTAAATGTAGATTTTGTCATTAATACCCTTTTTTTTTAATGATGTGGGTATCCTTGAGGTCTTGGACCTAACAGGGCTAATTCCTATAAAAGGTCATGACTGCTTTTATGAAACAAAGTGCTATTCAATATACACAAAAATAATATAATAAAGCTCTTCCCTTGAACCTATAAAATAAATACACAGAAAAATAAAGTAGCCATATGCTATATCCATGTTTGTCAGTTGTAAATGTAGATTTTGTCATTAATACCTATTTTTTAATGATGTGGGTATCCTTGAGGCCTTTGACCCAATAGGGCTAATTCCGATAGTGATGCATATTAAACTCACACAACCTCATGTGCATACATAATTTTCTCTCAGAACTTTATGCACAAGTTGCTTTTTTGTTGAAATGCAGTAAGGGGTCAAAATTGGTATTTGAAAAAGGAGGAAAGATGACAAAAGTAGCTATTATTTTCTTATAAAGGTTGTTGCTCTAGAAATAAAAACTCTGATACTAATTAAATAGTTGTCTAAATAATATATCTTCCTACTAATGTCATTGAAAGAGAGAGATCTGCAACTTAGGTAAAGATCGCTCTTCGTGTCACATACTCCAATAAAACATACATATTGAAAATGAAAAGTCAATAACCTATACAAAATCAAAAGCTAAAAAAAGTGACAATAACTTAGAAATAAAAAGAAATATTATATAAAATCTAACCAGCATCAAGTTTTTTTTTTGAAAGAAAAGGAAAAAAAACAATGTTGGATCCCAACCTAATGAGTAAATAACTTAATAATTAAAAAAGTTTTTTTTTATACTTTGAATCCACAACAAAAGGATGAACAACACTTAAGTGCTTAACTAATTTTATATCGCAAAATTTTCTTTTACAAAAAAAAATCAACATATAATTTTTAAATAATAATTACCCATCATCAAAATCTCTCTACTTTTATTATTATTATTATTATTATTATTATTATTATTATTATTATTATTATTATTATTATTTGATAACAAAGGATTTTCGAAAGGGCCGGACTAATTCCTTCGGGGGAGATGAGTAAATCTCCTGTAGTCGCAATGTGGTAGCGCAACTCTAGCCCACAACCCTCGGGAGCAAATCATGTTCCTTTCTCTACTTTTATATAGAAACTCATAAGTATTTGTGATAACAACATGGTACTACTTTTTTTATTATTAAAGTAGAGGTTATTTGATGGCTGTTTATGAAATTTGTGTTTGTTTCTTTAATTTTAGTCACCTCCAAGATAATATTTCTAATAAAATCCATCCAAAGAAGTTGTGTTCATTTAGGGCCAACTTGTTTCATTGGAATTGAATTCTTAGTAAGTTTGAAAAGATTAATCTTTATAAAGTAGCTAAAATCAGAGAAATAAAGGTGAATACCCACAAAAATTAGTCCATTTTCTATAGATCTTGAGAAAGTGATTTTTACTATGTATCTTTGTCTCTGTCTTTGTGTCTGTGCAAGGACCGATAGACTTGAAAATAGGCCCAAACCATCCCTTAACGAGTTGCGTTAGATCTTGACCATGGCAGGGAATCAAACCTAATCCTTTGTTCAGCAAAAAAGAAAACAGTGAAACGTAGGTCATGATGTGATATTTTTTACTTTAAGCAAGTTGCATAAAAAAGTAAAGTTTTGATCTAACATTTTTCTACTATAGCTTGGTTGGATAGGAAAAAGTAGAGGGGTAAAAGTAAAATTTTGATATAACACCAGTAATCCTTTTACTTCCCCTTTTGGCTGTCTTTTTTTTTTTTTTTTTTGATATACTTTAACCAAGTGAGATAATTTGGAGAAAAGTAAAATTTGTGAAAAGGTATTTTATAACTTCAACCCCCTCTATTTTTACTTTATTGATTATTTGACATCCACTTTACTTTTACTACTACACTCATGTAAATAAAAAATAAATAGACTTTGCACAAGATGCCGCTGATTAAAAGAGCCAAAGAATGTAACCAAATACAACTGAAAGTTAGATGGATTTAGGTAGGTCTGTCCTTCCCCAACCCACTTGTGATGTTCATGATTGATCCAGTGTTCTCTTTAAATTATAAGAAATTATCGGACGTGATGCACCCAATCCCTCTAACCGGGTACTCCTCTTGAATGGGCAGTAGAAGTAGACTATTGCTGAACCACATAAAATTAGTTTCTTATAGCTAAATCAAACTTCTTACAGGCAAAAAAAAAGTTATAAATAAAAATTTAGATGTATACAAAGAGAGATGGATGTGCTACTCAAAGTGTTGTAGCTGCTTTTTGTTGTGTTTGCTTTCCGACTCAGGTTTGATCACTTGATATCTATTCGACTTGAAACTATGTATGTCATCTTGAATCAATTCAAAGCAAGCAATTGAATACGAAGGATTTACACACTTCAATCTTCATTCATAATAATCCAACAGAGCCCGTTTTTGGGGTGTGGTTTTGTGGGGGGAGGGGCGGGGCTAGAGCTAGATTTTTAAAGATAAAAATTTCTTGAAAACTATCGTTTAATAAATCATGTGACAAAGGTTGAGAACTCGTTATCTAAAATAGGCTAAGCACTCATTGTCTAGTCATTGAGATACATCGATCTCCATCTCCATCCTCCAAAGTTCAAAGTTTACACCTATACTAAAAATGGTGCTTTCAAACCGGCATATATTGTGCTCATGCAATCTATTCAAAGGATGCATTGATCTATCTGTTTATCATCAAATAGATAGCTCCTTTTATTTTTATAATTTGTTTAACAGTAGACTTCAATCCAACCCATCAGCACTACAATAATCATACCTACCAGGCTACTTCTGTTTTCCAGGTTTGTTTTAGCATTTTTCCCATACTTTCAATCATGGTCATCGACATTAACACAGCAACATTCCTCGTATATTAGTTCATGGTTTCGACTCCTTCACCTATCTTTATTAGATAAGAATTACTGGTCATCAACATAATAAAAAACTTGCAAAATGTGCCCTTGCTTGGCATGGACAAAAAAAATGTAAATTATTTTTTGAACAAAAATATGAGATTTGATTAACAAAAACGATTTACACCTATCATACAAAAGAATATTTCAACTACATACATGGGATAAAGACAACAAACCCACTACCCTAATGTGCAAAACCCGTCACCCCATCACTGGAAATGAGAAGCCTATTAGATTGCAAGTCTTGTAGTGCAATGCCGTATACATATAGCAAAACAAAAGTATATGCTAAATTTTTGTAGGGTATAGAAATAGAAACAGGTGATTAATTACTAACTAGTTTATTTTCATAAGTTGCACCATGTTAAAGTAGATGTTTACATCATCATCATTATTATCATCAAAGCTTTATCCCAATTATGTTTGGGTCGGCTACATGAATTCTGTTTCTCCATTCCGTTCTATTTTGAGCCAATTCCTTAGATAAGTTAAACTTCTTCAAATCTATTTCTCCATTCTGTTCTAAAGTAGATGTTTACATCAGTGGAAAATATATATCATCCTACCAGAACCAAAGGCCTTTTCTATATCATCAAAGAAACACAGAAGCCCTTTTCTTGCCCAAAAGCGTACAAAAAAGAAGAAGGAGGGAAAAAAAGAAAAAAAGATAGAAAAACCAAAAACCCACACTGCAGATTCCATCATAAAGCACCAAAATTAAAAATAAAAATATAAAATCATTTGGAGGAAGATTTCAAAAGAAGGGGGGAAATCGTATTTACTGATAGCCATGATTTAAATCTTTTGAATGTAGATGACCATTGAAATCCAAAGCCAAAAAGTTGCTAAGAGACTTGTAATAAGGGACGAATAGGAAGAATAACAGTACATATTTGGAAGGAGCTGCAACTTTAAAGAAATGGCGAGGAATGAAAAGATACATTACCTTCTGGGTCATCTCTCAAAGGAAGAGGAGCCCAAGAGGTCCTAGTGGAGACTAATGAACTGCTGGTTTTACTGTCCTATTAATGGGGCATTTGTGGGGCATTAGTAGGTATATTAGAGTCTACAATAGGCTCCAATAGTAGGATCCATATTGGTAGGAGGTCAAAAATTTTAGAAATGTCAGAATCAAATCTAAAATTGGCAAGGAATTGGCAATTGAATCCAATTTGCTTCATTATATATGATGAGATGAATCCAAATTTTACAATAATAAAAGTTGGCACTACTAAAGGACTGACCATACGATGAATACAAAAATTAATAAATATGATTAAGAATTTAAAACGTTTTTGTTTATATATGGTGGGGCCAAATTCTGCTGGAGTAAAATTTAAATACATTTTATATCTTAAGAAGTTATGACTTTCATTGGTTTGGATTTTTAATAAGTGGATCCCACCATAAAATTTGACGTCATGGCTTCATAATCATTTGGACTAAAATAAAATAAATGTAGTTTTGGAAGTCTCTTGTCTCCCCCAATCCCCTTTTTATAATTATAATGGAAACACATTCAAACATCCCATTCCTTCTTCAAATAGAAGGAAACACAATCCCAAAATGCCAACTAATTTTCTAACCATGACCTGCAACAATGTCCTCTTATTCTTCTTCATCTTTATCATCCTCCTCTCTCTTTCTCTCTCTATCAAACCAACCCATCCTTAGCAGCAAATCCTCTCCTCCTCTAACATCTCCAACTCTCCATGGCTACCTTCACAAAACCGTTCCTTGTCCTCCAACAACTCCACCTTCACCACAGTCTTCCACCCCCTCCCCAGCTCCCCCTCCGCCTACATATTCGCTGTCTAGTTCCAGAAGGCCACTAACAAAACCATCGTCTAGTCTGTCAATGGCAGCAGTCCGATCAACCCCTCAAAGCACAGCTTGTTATCACCAGATCCGACAACCTCTCCCTCCATGACTCTGGAAAGAATGTTTCGCAGATAAAGGTCTTTGTAAATTCACTTTGTTAGTTTTTATAGAAAATAGTTTAGGTGTTTATATAATGTAATAAATATTAATTTCAACTCTGAAGGATTGTTTCGGATCTGGATTTCTAGATTGCAATTCAAATACTATATAGCAAAAGAATTAAACGAACTAGTAAATCAATCAATCAACCACACAAGAAAAAGGCAAACATATTTTTTAACGTGGAAAACCCCCAATCGAATAAAAACCCACGCATCCATTATGGATCAACTATCAAGCAATAGCGAACAGTTACAAGATATACTCACAATCCTTATCCAGTTACTCATTCGACCTAAAGACTAAGTTCTTCTTACACAACTCCTTGCTATTACTCTCTTTCGCCATTCACTGCTCTCTGTTTGATCCGCTTACACCTTGAATCCATATCTTCTATGAAAGAAGATGATCTTGGACAAAAGATATAGAAACAATATTCTCTAGTACTTTATCAAGTTAACTCTCTCCTATGAATGCTCTAGAGAAAAACTCCCAACCATATATTCTATTCTCAAAACAATAAGAGTGGTCTCCAATATGTATTTCCAACTTAGAGTAGAGAGAACCATACGTTAGGGTTAAGAGAAACACATTCATATAACCCACAATTCATGCCTTAGGGTTTTAGTCTTTGTAGAATAAAAACTAGTAGTTTTGACATAAGCAGGAAATAATTTTGAATTAGGAAAGTCGGTTTTTGTTCGTCGTGCGCTTGAGTCAGGCTCCTGGTCCGCTCAATCTGGGCTCCAAGTCCGCTCTAGTGGGTCTGGCTCGAGCTAATGGCTTTTTCAGTACAATTTTTGCAAACTTTTCGAAACCATAACTTTATCATTTTAACTCCGATTGACGAAATCTTAGAGCGTACGGATATTTATTCATAAAATGCTTTCTAACGATAGGTAGCTTGCCCATATCCGACACTCGGTTTGTGAGATATAACCTTTTTAATTCAAGTTATCATCTTTTTTTGCTTATATTCAACACTCAATTTGTGAGATATGATTTTTTTAATTCAAGTTATCTTTAGAAAAACATTTCAAAACACTTCAATTTGCGTTCTTTCTTCGATTTTTTCACTTTAGTGCATTGGTGACTCATACCAAAGTTCATTCTAAAAGAAATAAAAAATTATAACTCAATAGACTTGGAGTTATATCCAACTCATGGATTAGCCAATTACAAAATTCAAATAAACTCTAACTTAAAACTCGTCTTCGACAAAGTAGAATACAAGAACAAGTTAAAAAAAAAAGTGGAGTAAAAGTAGGTATATTGTGGCGTAATGAAGCTTTATTTCAGTGAGTTTGAAAGAAGTTGTAAAAAAAAGTATGTGTATAATGTGGCACCTTTTACTCCTTTACATAGCTCCTTTATTAAAACATAAAAATAAAAGAAAAAGGAAAAAAGAAAAAAAAAGTGTATTGTCGTAAACTTGATGACATAAAAAATGCTTTTGTTGTGTTGAGAAACCCCAAATTTACCTAGTACATGTGTTGAGGGGTACCCAAGAGATTAGTTTTGTTGGGTCAATTTCAATAGGGCATTTTAACCCGCCCTGACTTTCTACTTTAGCATATCTTATACTCTCGCTTTTTCCAAGGTTTCACATCCAGCTCCCCTTTACTCAACAAAGGGCATCCACTTCTTTATATGCTTCTTATGTTATTTTTCATTGATAATAATTAATCTGGTTAATAAAGTGCAATGAAATATTAACTCAACTTAAAAATATAAGCTCATCCTCATCGTAACAAGTAACAACCATCTTACGGTAGAATAATCTTTATTGGCAGGGAGCAACAAATGGCTCGGAACTCGTTATGGGAGAAGATGGTAATCTTGTTTTTGGCAATTGGGAGAGTTTCAGCTCACCAACGGACACTTTTCTTCCCTCCCAGAACATGCCTTCTTCAAATGGAAATGCTCTGGTTTTTAGATCATGGAGGCATTCAGGTTCTTATACTGGGGGAAGATTTGAGCTCATACAGGGAAATTCTCTCGTCTTCAATTCCACAGAAGAGTACTGGTCTAGTGGTAACACATTGGAGATTCTAACCAGGGATGCTGTGATCAAAGAGGACAACGGCAACACCCGCACATTGGCTGATGTCGGCGACATTCGACTCAGAAGATTGACTGTGGATATCGATTGAAACCTGAGAGTTTACAGTCATGATCTGAGTTCTGGTTCTTGGGTTATGGTCTGGCAAGCAATTCAAGAGCTCTGCCAAATCCATGGCCGCTGCGGACCAAATTTCGTTTGTATGAGATATGGCTCAAACAGGACTAGTTGCACATGGCCACCGGGGTTCCATACGACAAGTGATGGTGCGTGCCAAACGGAAGATTGCATTGAAGACAGACCCAAAAGAAAGCAAATTCCTCCGCTTGGATTATGTGAATTATACGGGTGGAGCGAATCAGACCGATCTGAAAGCACGCAATTTCAATGAGTGTCAATCGGGGTGTCTTAATAATCCTCGATGCCTTGGATTCGCCGTGAAATTTGATGGAAAAAGGTACTGTGTCCACCAGATTGACCGTCTGCTCTATGGTTACTGGTCACAGGGGTCAGAAGTGGCGATGTTTCTGCGTGTTGATCTGATGGAGATAGACCAGTTGAACTGATTCGATGTTGGAGACTGTATGCCTAGTGAAAATCAGCCGCCCTCTACCACCCAAGGAATCAAAGGCAGAGAAGAGAAATCTTGCCATCATCTGCTCTCTCTTAGCAGTTGAACTCGTAATTGGTGCTCTCCTTCTGGGCCCTTCCTTAGAAAGTACTTCAAGTATAGTTTTCAATTTTTTGTTTCGTATCCAAAACATGATCCAAACCATATACTAATTCAAGAAGGCAAAACATGCTTAGTAACTCAAATTTCAGCTGTTGATTCTTCCTAAATTTTAAAATATTTTTAAAAAAGTTCAAAACGTAGAATATTAATTTTATTATTCCTATGAGCCCTTGTTGCATGATCCAAACTATTCAAATTCTCTAGATGGACAAATATTTCTATCGGGTGATAGATGAGGTCTTGATTTTTTATGAATTTTGAGAAATTTATAAAAATAAAAAATTACAATTGTTGGATCCGAAATTCACATATGATAAGATTCCTCTTCGCTTATCGAACTTGGAACTCTCCTAAAAAACCTTCCCATCGTACAAACGGACCCTTATTCCGGGAGACAGATAAAATCGTCCGTTAACTAAACATGTCCCCAGTTTAAAAAGGATTTTTCCTCTGGTTACTAGAGAAGAGAGTAATGATTCTCATTCCACCAGATGAGAATGGATTGCAAGCTAACCCACGGTCCCGATTCTCATTCCTTTTATCTTCATGTAATACATTGACTTTGCACGGTATACATGTCATCGACATGTCGTAGAGGAATTATATGAGCCGTGTACATGTTTATGGGACAGAAACAATCTCTCTCTTGAATAGGCAACATAATACCTAATAGAAATATTGTAGAAGAGCATTACGGCTAGGTATCTTCACACGTTGTCCGTAACACTTTTTCTTACTTGGGCTTATGCATATTAGGACCCCAGGTTTATTTTTTCTTTTTTACTGAGAACTGCTGTTGTACTCTGAAACCATCAAGGAATCTTCTTTCGGGGCCTAATATCTAATATCACACTAAGAACGCTATTGAGAGGTGCAATGTTGTCCAAACGCTAGCCAATAATATAAAAGCTTGATGGTGAAGTTTTTTACATGGTCACTACAAGAGCCTACATAGCTAAGATATGTGCCAAAACTTAATGGAGGTTGTGTTAGTGCCATAGTTAGATTTGCACATTCTCTTGGTAGTCAGTTTCGTGTCAAAGTCCAAGTCAAGTCTCCAGGCTTGAAATGGCACAAAGCTCATCAAATGGAAGACATTCATTGAGTGACAAAGGTAATTGACCTTAAGAACTATCTTAGAAAAGCCCTTAGAAATCTCAACGTTTTTCTAAAAAGTTCACTTTGTTTTATAGTTGATTTCTGGGCCTTCAAGGCATGATTTTGGCTTGCCGCGGGCTAGCCACATATATTCCCCAGCTAACCACAAACCTATGGCTTGTTTTCCAAAAAGACTTCATTTCTCATAATTCCTTACAGATAGCCTTGGAACAAACTGGCAGTTTGACTTTAATCAATCTAGCCTTTGGAATTGACTATTACTTGTTGGCTAGCTGTAGGGACTCAAAAGTAAGCAGTAGAACTATTTGTTGGAGCGTTTTCCCTATATATTTGAAGCTCTTATTTGAACCCATCTTATTGGAAATTCTTAAGAGCTCGCTCTCACATACATTTGTGCGTGCACTTGAAAAACTTTTTTCAAGCCTCCAACACCTTTCCTCCACTCGCTCCGTCACTTGTGCATAGTAAAATCTCAGGAGCATTCTATTCTCTTTGTAGTGTAATTAGCGGAACTCATCTAAGGAAGACCTTGGCTTTATTAGGGTGTATCTTAAACCATTCCTTGGACCAAAAACCTCCTCGTCACTTGGTTGTGCACTCATTGGAAGATCAACTTTACCAAAGAGCATTTGGAAGAGGTCAAAGTTTAGAGTTCTTCTCTCCAGCTTCAAGAGCACACTCAAGAACATGAAACTTTGTCTCGAGTCTAGTGCTTGCCTTTAAATTCACTCTTTTATTGTAATTGGTAGATGTAGAATTTCGTATTCGAGCCACTACATCAGAAAAATAGTAATTGGTGGAAGTAAATTTCGAAATCAAACCACCACGTCAAAAAACTAATTGTAAAAGTTTAAAGGTCCACGTATTTGAAAACCTCCTATAGTGGAAAGCTGAGAAATCACTTGATTGTGATTTGCTTGAGAGTTGATGTATGTCTGGGACTGAACCACCATAAATCTTGTATTGTGGTGGATGCTCTTTTCTTATTGCTTAGATTCCTATATTTTTATTTGAAATTCATCACACATGTGCTAGTTTAACTTGTATAAACTAGAATATCTGATTATTGCAAGCACACAAAGCTTGAGCATCTTTCACTTAGTCACTTAATTGATTTGTTTCATTAAGTTATTCTTTATGCATAATCAAGTGATAATTAAGCTTGGGTAATTGGTCTCATAATGGGCAAAATTTTTAAATAGTCCTATTTATCTTCTCCCCCCCCCGGACTTGCATTATTCTAAACTTGTGCTTCAATTGGTATCAGAGCAGGTTGCTCCTTAAAGTTTAACAACTCAAAAATGATCCTATTATAAGAACACAAAGTAAGATCCGGATAGAAGCTCGGTAGAACCCTCCTTATAAGAATCACCAAAAGCACTCACCCCAAGTTAAGCCAATCAACTCACCCTAACTCAGTCCGAGTCAAAATGAGATATTTGCAAGGGGAAGACATGGACGAAAAGGTACTTAGTCACATGGACTACAATACTAAATGACTTCCCCACTCAAACTGCACGTCCTCAAAACCTTAGGCATCAACAACGAGTGAGAAGCATCCTCGATTCAGGGAGTTCCACATTGAATGAGTGGGCACCACCTTAAGGCCCACTATTAAAATCTGAACCATTTAAAATAAGCACTCTCATAATATAGTAGATAAATCCAAATTTTGGAATAATAGAAGTTAGAGATATCATAAGATTGACCATATAATTAATATAAATTTACAAATATAATTAATAATATATAAGATATTTATTTATATGATCAATTTTATGGCACTGGTATAAAATTCGGGGACATCTCATATCCAAGAAAGTCATTTAACGTTGATTGGTTCGAGTATTAAATAAGCTTATAGTGAAATTCCACATCGACTACTCCATAATCAGTTGGACTACAATAAAATAAAATATGGTTTTCACAGTCAATGCCACAAGTCTTCTGCCTTCCCAATCCCCATTTATGTTATCAACGGAACTGCATCCAAACATCCCAATTCCTTCCTCAGACGGAATTGAAAGAAACACAAACCCAATATCCCAACAAACTTTATAACCATGACCTGCAACAATCTCTTCTTCTTCATCTTCTTCTTCTTCATCATCTTCCTCTTGTCTCTCCCAAAACCATGCCATCCTCAGCAGCAGATCCTCCCCTCCTTCAACATCTCCAACTCCCCATGGCTGCCCTCACAAAACCGCTCCTTGTCCTCCAGCAACTCCACCTTCGCCGCCGGCTTCCGCCGTCTCTCCACCTCCCCCTCCTCCTACATCTTCTCCGTCTGGTTCCAGCAAGCCGCTAACAAAACCATCGTCTGGTCCGCCAACGGCGGCAGTCCGGTCAGCCCCTCGGCGCAGCTCGTTATCACCAAATCCGGCAGCCTCCTCCTCAACGACTCTACCGGAAATAACGTTTGGGCGCCACAGGTCTTTGTAAATTCACTTTGTTAATTGTTATAGAAAATATTATGGGTGTATGTAGAGTGCAATAATTATTTACTTCATTGACAAAGTAGAATATGAGCATGAGTGAAAAAAAAAAAGGGTAGGCATGTTGAGTATAAAGATGTTTTAGCAAAAAACTAAACTTATAGTGTGACACCTTTTACTCCTCTACATGGCCCCTTTTTCACCAAAAAAATGAAAAAAGTTGTATTGTGGACTTGTAGTAAACTTGATGACAAAACTTACTTTTAATCTACACTCTTTCTGTTCACCTGGGTGTTCGTTGGTGTGGATTTGCTCCATATGTTGTGTGCTTTGAGAAACTCTAGATTTACCTAGTACTGTGTGTTGAGGGGTGCCCCAGTAAATTAGTTTGGTTGGGTCAAATATGATATGGCATTTTAACCTGCCTTGACTTTCTACTTTAATAAAGTTTGCTCTCACTTTTTTTCATGATTTCACATCCATCTCCTCTATATACTTATTATGTTATTTTTTATTGAGAATAATTAATTTGGTTAATAGAGTGCAATAAAATATTAACTTAAATTAAAAATGCAAGCTCATCGTCATCGTAACAAGTAACAACCATCTTACGGTAGAATAATTTTTATTGGCAGGGAGCAACAAATGGCTCGGAACTCGTTCTGGGAGAAGATGGTAATCTTGTTTTTGGCAATTGGGAGAGTTTCAGCTCACCAACGGACACTTTTCTTCCCACCCAGAACATATCTTCAAATGGAAAACCTCTGGTTTTGAAATCAAGGAGGGATTCAGATTCTTATGCTGTAGGGAAATTTGAATTCAGACAGGGAAATTCTCTCGTCTTCAATTCCACAGACGAGTACTGGTCTACTGATTACTCATTGCAGATTTTAACCAGCGATGGTGTGATCAAAGAGGACAATGGCAACACCCGCGTATTGACCGATGTCGGCGACATTCGACCGAGAAGATTGACTCTGGATATCGATGGAAACCTGAGAGGTTACAGTCTTGATCTGAGTACTGGTTCTTGGGTTATGGTCTGGCAAGCAATTCAAGAGCTCTGCAAAATCTATGGCACCTGCGGACCAAATTTTATCTGTATGAGCAGTGGCCCAAACACTACTAGTTGCATATGCCCACCTGGGTTCTATACGACGAGCAGCAACGCCTGTGAACGGAAGATTGCATTGAAGACTGACCCAAAAGAAAGCAAATTCCTCCGCTTGGATTATGTGAATTATACAGATGGTGCAAATCAGACCGATCTGAAAGCACGCAATATCAATGAGTGTCAATCGGGGTGTCTTAAAATTCCTCAATGCCTTGGATTTGCTGTGAAATTTGATGGAAAAAGGTACTGTGTCCACCATATTGGTCGTCTGCTCTATGGTTACTGGTCACCGGGGTCAGAAGCAGCGATGTTTCTGCGTGTTGATCAATTGGAGAGAGACCAGTCGAACTTCACCAGCATGGATTCGATGTTGGAGACTGTTTGCC
Organism: Sextonia rubra; assembly: GCA_037013555.1. Lineage (NCBI taxonomy): Eukaryota > Viridiplantae > Streptophyta > Magnoliopsida > Laurales > Lauraceae > Sextonia > Sextonia rubra. The sequence continues at coordinate 63,582,082 of JASUAD010000001.1, forward strand.
CAGTGACAATCAGCCTCCCTCTACCACCCAAGGAATCAAATGCAGAGAAGAGAAATATTGCCATCATCTGCTCTCTCTTTGCAATTGAACTCATAATTGGTGTTCTCTCCTTCTGGGCCTTCCTTAGAAAGTACTCCAAGTATAGAGACATGGCAAGGACTTTCGGGCTTGAATTCCTTCCGGCAGGCGGCCCTAAGCGCTTCTCTTATGCCGAGTTAAAGGCGGCCACCAAGGACTTCTCCAATGTCGTCGGCCAAGGTGGTTTTGGGGTCGTCTACCGGGGAGAGTTGCCTGACCACCGGATCATAGCGGTGAAGCGCTTGAAGAATGTAGGCGGTGGGGAGGCAGATTTCTGGGCTGAGGTGACGATAATTGCGCGAATGCACCACCTAAATCTAGTCCGGATGTGGGGATTCTGTGCCGAAAAGGGCCAGCGCATGCTTGTATATGAGTACATTCCCAATGGTTCCCTTGACAAGTACCTATTCCGGCCCAACAATTCAAGACCAGAAGAAGGTGATGTGAAGGAAGAAGAGAATTCGATGAGTTTCAATGGTCAGAGTCAACAGAATGCTAAGCGGCCGGTGCTAGAGTGGAACATACGGTATAGAATTTCTGTTGGCGTTGCAAGGGCAATCGCCTATTTACATGAAGAGTGCTTGGAGTGGGTGCTCCATTGTGATATCAAGCCTGAGAACATTCTTTTGGAAGATGATTTCTGCCCCAAGGTCTCCGATTTTGGGCTAGCAAAGCTTGCCAATAAGAAGGACAAGGTCAGCATGTCAAGGATGAGAGGAACACGAGGCTACATGGCCCCGGAATGGGTGAAGACGGAGGAGCCCATTACCGCGAAGGCTGATGTCTACAGCTTTGGGATGGTGTTGCTTGAGATTGTGAGCGGAGTTAGGAACACCAATTTCCAGCAAGCTTCGATGGACAGTGACGAATGGTATTATCCGAGATGGGCGTTCGAGAAGGTGTACACAGAGAGGAAGGTTGAGGAGATCCTAGACCGGAATCTCCTCGACAATTATGATGATCGTATCCATTTTCCGATGGTGGACCGAATGGTGAAGACTGCAATGTGGTGTCTGCAGGACCGACCAGAGATGCGGCCGTCAATGGGGAAGGTGGCCAAGATGTTGGAAGGGACAGTGGAGATTACAGAGCCAGGAAAGCCCACCATTTTCTACCTGAAGGAGAACTGAGTTCTATTTGTGATCATATATATCTGATGTAGTAGTCATGGAATTAAAATCATTAGCACTTTCTAGCTGAGATTTGCCTGTAGTTACTGAGTTCAAATGTAAGTGTTGTGAGACAATATTCAGCATTTATGTTTGTTTCTCTCAGCATAATGTTTATGAGGGTTGCATTTGGATGCAAGAAAATTGCAACTCAGTTACATTATCTTAAGAGGAAAAACATCAAGAACACAATGATCGCCATAGATGGGTCTCTGTACTTCATTTGTGTCTGTACTAAACAGAAATGTGTAGTAATAAGTTGACGCTGAGAGAAATGAAAGCATTTTTCTTTTACAATTTTCAATGGCTTGATCATTGATAAGATTAAGAGTTCTCTATTGTATCATTAACTAGTTAATTTGTTTATCTTTTAGTTTTCGTGATGATTGGATTAGTGCAAGCAATCAAAAGCATGATCTAGGCTAAGAGTATATCGGAAATAACATGATCTTGTCTTGATCGGCTTCTTCCCCTGGCTCTACCTATTTCAGGCATGGTAGAGACGCGGCTCCGAATATTGAAATGAGAGGGACTTAAACCAATTCAGTGTTAAAAGGAGAATACTGATTCTCATTGAATACTGATTCTCATTGCTTTTATCTTCAGGTAATACACTGAGTTTTCATTGTATGCATGTCATCGACCTGTAATAGAGGATTTACATGAGCTGTGTACTTGGCTATGGGACGGAAATAATCTCTTGAATGGGCAACATAACACATTGTTGGTTGTTCACGCTCCAAATAATTAGTTTTGAGATTTTTTTGATAAATAATTGTATGTGCGCATTTGAATGTTGTAGTTAGGTTATTTATCTAAATCACTAGGTCATGAATTCAAATCCTTCAACCTTTTTTTTTTTGAAATTTACAAAAGCTCAATAAAAAATTAAAATTAAAAGCAACCTAGTCAAAATTGAATCCAAAGTCCTCCTCTTTAATATATGATAAGAGAAATAGTGTAGAAGAGCATTACAGCAGGGTATCTTCACACGTTTTCTCAGTTGGGCTATGGATATTTGGACCTAAATGTTATTTTTTTTTTACTAAGAACTGCTATTGTACGCTGAAACCATCAAGGAGTCTTCTTCTGGCGCCTTATATCTAATATCATACGAAGTATGCTTTTGAGGGGTTCAATTTGTCGAAATGCTGGCCAGCACTATAAAAAGCTTGTTGTTGAAAATTTTTACATGGTCAGTACAAGAGCCTACGGAACTAAGATGAGTGTCAAAACTTAATGTGGGTTGTAAGTTTGTTCAATTTAGGGTGATCATAGGGTCACCAGGTGGGCGCCACTACATAAGATTTACATGGCCAATACATATTGGCCAACAGAACTCAGGTGATGCCAAAATCTAGTGGAGTGGGGTAGAAAGAGTGATTTTACGGCCATGTGGGGCCCATAGGACAGGTGGTTCCAAGCAGAGAAACTGCCTGAAAATTCCCCTTTCTTATCATACATTTTTGTGGGCAGTAATTTTACCACTGATTTCATATTTCGGTAAGTGGCCTATCCATCGAAGAAACTATTTGGTCAATGGTTTAGTCACTGGAAATTTTCTGTTCAAAGATCAAAGTTTTGACAATGTCGACAATGTACAATATAAAATGGAGTCATTATTTTTAAAGGCTATGGCAATAAGGAAGACCCTAGGAATCTCACAACCCGAAGCCACCAGAGGTATCTTGATTTGACTATGCGAGGACGGAAAACAACTCTCCCAAAATTTTAATGTATGTAATAAAGAATCTGACTGGGAAGGAATACTAGGATACTTCAGTCCTGGGCCTCAGGCAATGTTTACTTCTCAGTTGTGATTTTTGTATAGTCCGGATTGTTAGTGTCGTTGTAAGAATATATTGTCAATTACGTGACCCAAGTCTAGTCTTGCTCTAAGGAAGATCAAACTATATCAATGAAGATCAAGCCAGATCAAGGAAGCTCAAGGTCTATCAATGAAGATCAAGCAAGTTCAAGGTAGATCATATTAAATCAAGAAGATCCTCTATGAGTGTCAAGGGATAAGGTAACATTACCCCTTAATTTCCATAAAAATAGAATGGGAAAAAAAGGTTTTTTAAACACCCTGTCTGTGTACTACGGCTTGGACCACAGCTAAGTCGTAGATCCTACGACTCACTCTCCAGAGAGTATTCTTTGAATCATTTTGTTCTACGGCTGACCTTATGGCTGCACCGAAAAAGGGTCACGGCTAAGCCGTTGTGTGTTTCACGGCTAAGCCGTAAAATCTACGGGCCACAGTCCAGAGAGTGCTCCTAGCCATATAATGCCTACGGTTGACCTTGCGGCCAAGCCGAAAGGCCTTCACGGCTAAGCCGTAGTGTGATTCACGACTAAGCCATAACGTTTACGGGCCACTTTCCAGATAGCAGTTTTTGAAAATTTCAGCTTACAGCTGATCCACGGCTAGGCCGAAAGGTACTTACGGCTAAGCCGTATAAGGATTTACGGCTAAGCCGTAAGATTAACCGTAAGAAGAAATATTGTTGAATCTGGTCAAACTAACCGTTAGATGTTGTCAGAGCATACGGCTAAGCCGTAGACCATTTTGTTCTTAGCCATAGATCTATCTGTTGAAGCTTATCTGTATGTACAGAGGACCTCTCCTTTGCTCCATAAAAAGACTTTATTACTGAGAAAATCACCAGTATAGCTGAGCCTTTGTACCTCTAGTAAAACCATCTTTAGAGCTCCCACAACCACCTACTCTTCAACACTTAAAGTGTCATTATTGTTCCAAGAAGAGTAGTTGGTCATTTAGGAAAGGCTTCATTAAATCTGAAAAAATATCTTAGCCTTCCAAACCCTCTTAAAACCTCTTCCCTTGGCTGAACACTCATTTGAAGATCTTCATCACCAAGGAGCAAGAACAAGAGGTCAAAGCTTGGAGGTAGTCTTTCAAGCATCAAGAGAACCACTCAAAACCAAGGTATACAATTCCTTGTTTAGGTGTTCTTTAATATTTCAATTCTCTTTGCTGTATTTGGTGGAAGACAAACCACCGCATCAAAAATTGTTGTAGTTGGTGGACTAGATCAATGATCAACCACCTGATCAAAAAACCCAGTTGGTGGAAGACAAACCACCGAATCAAAAAATGTTGCAAGAGGTGTATGTTATTTAAGTACATCTTATGTAGTGGAACAAAGAGAGATTGCTCTTGAGAGTAGATGTAGGTCTAGGACCGAACCACTATAAATTACTGTGTTTATTGCTTATTGTGTGTGGCGGATGCCTTATATCTTGTTTACTTGTGTTGATCATCTCTTTAGGCTATATCTTCCTTACTCGAATAGCTTTTCTATACATTGTCAACACACACAACTTTGAGCATATCTCTAGATCTTGCTTGTGGACTCTTAAAATTAATTATTGTACACTTATAAAACCTCTTTTCTGAAAAGAATTTTTTAATAGTCCTATTCACCCCCCCCCCCCCCCTCTAGGACTTGGTGAGATCTAGCTGTTGCACTTTCAAGGATATGTTATTGGTGATCTGGAGCGTTGGATATAACTAGCTTCAAAAAGTAGATGTGGCCTCCTCAAAATCTTCATTGATTGAAAGGTTACAACTTACAACCTTTGATTTGTGGGCTACAAATCGATGGGTGAAATCAAAATCTGTGTGTGTAACCCGTCGAACACAGAGTTGCAACCGACTAAACCGCTGTTTGGTAGTGCAATGAATCACTCTGAGTTCATGGCCATTTGACCTGCTCTATTTGTGGGCTGAACATCTGATGGGCCACGTTTTACTAAGTTCACACCCTAATTGTTGGTGAAACAGGAGCCTTTGCGTAGTAATTAGCCTCAGAAACTGTGCAGTTTGTTGTAGGCAGACTGCCCCATACAGCTATAGGTTGGGGAGGCCTATACTGTAGGGTTTGTGTCCAGGCCCAGTGGGACCCGCTGTGGACTCCAGCAGTTTCCAGTGTTCAACATTGATTAAGCTATGATTCCAATATTTAGTAAAAATATAATATAGTGATTCTGTAAAATATAGATATTGTTCTGACAACCAGACTCAACGTGCCTCATTGTACTATCGAACCCAGTTGACACTTTTTGAAATGGGTTGTGCTTAGGTTCGTTCACAGACAAACTTGTTACCCATGGCAGTAGAACCAACCCAAATCCTACCGACCAGACCATCGCCACCCCTGATTCAGCCAAACGTCATACAAATTTAACAATGATGAATGCCGGCATGATCCAGATCCAAGACACCAAATTACCCAGACCTTACTCTTGATTGTTGGCCTACTAATTAAGGCCAGCGGTATGGGAAGCAGTGATTAGGGGTGGTAATGGTTTGAGTTAACCAAAGAAGCTAACATGTATGGTCAAGAGTAAAAACCCAAGATGGTTAAAAGTAAAAACCCAATACTTGGCCAGTTTATTAATCGGGTCTGAATTATCTTCCTGAAAATAGTAGTAAACGTGAACAAAGAATAACCTGGCGTCTCAGAGTGCAATGAGTTGGATTGGGCTGGATTCAAACTAGGGCAATGTGTCAAATACCAAGCATAGATCCCATACAAACCCGAATAATTTATTGATCGGGTTGGAAATTCATAGCAAACCTAACTCAGAAATAACGAAGACCAAGCAAGAAAAATCTTACTTTTCCTGGGGGTCATGTTGGGAACTGCCACCTCTAGTTGTGAGTACAGACTCAACTCAATTTGACCTGTCTATTAATCTGATTTAGAGTTGAGACTGTAAAATTAAAACTAGAATTGCAGGCCATCAAACCGGGGCCAGGCTACTCATGACCCGAACTTTGGTTGTCAAACTTGAAGGGGTCGTGTAGAATGGTATTTGGTCTGTATAAATGATTTCTTCTGGAAATGATTACGGTCATACAAGGAGTAAAAAAAAAGTAAGAAATCGCTCACATGCAAAGGAAAATTCAGCTAAAACGTCCAAAAGCAGTTGAAGAACTATAGTCATACAACGAGAAAGCGCCAGGAATTTCTTGCAGGGGCACAAGGATGTCGACTGATAAGACTGCAGATTTTCTTTTTATGAAAAGTATAAACAATTTAAAATATGGTCCATTTTTTTATAGTCTTCGTAAAATTTTGTTAGAATTATTGGGATAAGTGTAACGCCATGACCACATGCTTGTGTAGTTCCCTGCTTTAAAAGAACATTATCCATTAGAACTCCTGTATTAGTAAATTTCCTTATGAAGATGTGTTTGGTGTTTAGGAAAAGTTAATAATCTATTAGAGTTTTCTAAGCTAAGAGGAATCTAAATCCTAAGCTCCTCTTTACACAATATATTGATTGCCTATCAAGATCACGTATAAAGAGCATAGTTGAGGAGTATTGTAAATCCCCAAGCAAAGGTAGTGGGGTTCAAATCGGATGAAAGCGAAGGAATCAGGCATTCGTTTAGATTTCAAATTTATGTTATGTCATCCAAATCTATTACGTTATTATGAAGATCCATTTTTAGTATGTTGGTTGAAAACTAACGAATTTCACTTAAACGGTTTATAGTAACTTTATAGTACTTAGATAAATATTATAAACATATAAATATTTTATAAAGATTAAGGCCTACATTTTATTTAAGTAAAATATCTCATAGAAAAGCAAGCACTTCTTTTATGGTCCGCTAAATATTTCAAAAACCCAATGTCATATGCATGATAGACATAGGAGAAAAGTGCATAAGCATAGAAAGACCAAGTCTACTAGGTCCATGAATGACAGCATCCCACATGAGAGATCTAGTCAACTCCCAACTCTTTGTAGTTGTACCATATCAGACAACATTGATACTCTGTCCTTTCTTGTTTAGACTTAGATATCATTCAATGTGAATCCACTCTTAATTTAGGCAGTGTACAGTATATATTGTATGATCGATGCCTATCAATATACAAGAGACAATTTCCTCAGTCCTCGTCTCCTTCTTTTAAGCTAGTTAACATAAGGATTCACACATCCTTACATGGTATCAAAGCAAGCTGGTACTTTTTCTATCTCCAACAGAGGAAGTCTTCTTCAAAGGAAGTATTCTTTTGGGTTCTTCTCTACTGCATCGACACCAGCAAGGTGTCTCATTCAATTTCTTTTAGATTCTCTTAAGATCTAAACGGAATCTCAGCCATCAGATCCTTCTCACCGTGCAAGAAGGACTTTTTCAGGATCAGAAGCCATATTCTAGCCTCTATTGACAGTTTTGGGAGCTTGATCTTGCAATGGGGCCCACCTTGGATCCGGCACTTATCTCCACAAACAACATCAATCTGGTCGACTGATATTCTTGGGCTATTTCAATCATGTTTTGGTATTTTATCAACAATCAAGGTCAGTCATTTTCACAAATTTGTGGTACGTCAGTTTTCCTACACTCTTTTGTGTTTGTGGCTCCCAAATCTCACTCGACCACTGAAACCAAGTGGTTTCTTCTCCACAAGGTGCGAAAATAGGTTCTTTATATAACCTAGAAGGTTGCTTTGGAAGATTGATTGATTCCAACCTCTTGTGTTCATTCTTCCTCTGATTTTCTTGGGTGCCCAGCACAAATATTTTGGCATTTTTCTCTTTTTTTTTTTTAGCAAGCACAAATTTCCATTTAGGACCCGTCCACTCTTTGGACTACTTCATCTTACTGGCCCTCATGGGCAAGATTGGCATCATGCTCGTCAAATTTAATGGAACTACCTAACGTGGTCCTTCTATCTCAAAAATTTTGTTGAAGGACAAGGTATGATCGAGTATCTGGATGGTACCACTCTCAAACCTATTGCAAAAACCACTATCACATCGACAACGCCTGCAGTTAATGATAAGGCCCTTACTATTGAGAACCAACACAATGCCAAAGTGATAACTTGGATCCTAAATTCAGTAACTTCCTCCTTTTCGATAACACTACAAGCATTTACCAAGGCTTCCGATATGTAGGTCCATATGAAAAAAATATACTATCAGCAAAACAAGGCTAGCCGATTTCACTTGGATATAGAGTTATCTAAATATTGCTAAAATGACAAATCTGTCCAATAATACTACAATGGCTTTCTCGCCCTATGGACTGAGAGGAATCAAATGCTTCTCCAACCCGTGTCAGCTGAGTTTTTTCCACAAACAATTAACTACAGGAGGAACAACATGTCAGTCAGTTTCTCATGAACCTTCAATCTAATTTTGAACCTGTATAGGCTGTGCTTATGAATAAGATCTTTCCCGATTTCTACACGTGTCCAGGAAGTTCTTCGTGAAGAAACTTGCATATCATCTACTCATTCTCTTCTTGCATAACCAAAAGCACTTCTAACACCTTCAGCTTCAGCATCAGTTGATGAAATGGGCATGTTCAGTACTCGTGGTCAGAAACCACAATGTTTTGAGTGTAAGAAGTATGGGCACGTGGCTCGAGACTACAAGAGAAAATTATTTTGCCACTACTGCAAAATGAATGGTCATCTCATTTTTACTTGCACAAAAAGGCCTGAAAAGAAATCTGCACAAACTCCGAAGCATGGCAATACTACACTTCAGTCACTGAATACTATTCCATTCCAGCGACAACAACGGCTTCCTCGAACACTACTTCGTCACACTGACTACCGCTCATATTAAAGATGTGATCAATTCCTTTGTGGCGTCTATATTTAACTTCATGGGTATTAGTCGTCTATCTTTTTCCTTTGCATTCCCTGCATTTCACTCATCGACCTCAGCATCTACATCTCTCACCCCTACCACATGACTCCTAGACTCAAGAGCCTCCAATCATACAACCTCTATGACACAAAATCTACACAACCAACAACCTTACAATGGTCGTGATTCTATCACCACTGCAAATGGTCATCAATTACCTATCTCTAGTACTGGAACTGTATCCATTGAACCTCTTACCCTGTACAATATTATTTTGTCCCAAAAGTCCATCAAAATCATTCATTCAGACTCAGTGGGAGAATATACCTTACTGCATTTCATACTTTTTTAACAAAAAAAAAAAGGAATTCTTAATCAAAAATCCTACCCCACACACCTCAACAGAATGGGGTTGCAAAAAGAAACAACCAACATCTTTGAGAAACTGTTAGAACTCTCTTTGTGGAATCACTCATTCCACTCAAATTCTGGTTTGAGGCAACCCATACAACAGTCCATATTATCAACAGAATCTCTAGCTCTGTCCTAGCTTAAATATCTCCTTTGGAGTGTTTATTTGGTCACCCTCCTTCCTACTCACATTTACAAATTTTTGGATGCCTCTATTTTGTGCAATTTCCCTCTCTGGAGTGTGACAAACTATCACCACAAGCTGCTCGCTGCATGTTTCTTGGCTACAGTGATGAACACAAAGATTTCCAGTATTATGATCCTAAACAGAGATGATTGCGAGTATCTAGGAATGTTGTTTTCTTATAAAACATCCCATTTTATTCTCATTCACCACATCCCTCTGATATTCAGGTCTCTTTTATTCCATCCTTTTCACCTCCATCTCCTACTAAGCCTCCTACTATCACACAGGTTTATTCTCGGCGTTTAAGACAGTTGCCTCCTACTGCTTCCTTTCCTGACAGACTTCTCGAGCCTATTCCTACAAACAATGATACCTCCACTGAAGGTATGAACTCTGGACCTCTCTTAAGACGCTCTAGTTATCCCTCGGTACCCCCTGATGGATATGGATTTCCAATTTTATTTACTACTTCTGATCTAATTTCCATACCAACATCTTGTTCTAAGGCTGCTAATATACCATGTTGGCAAGATGCAATGACAGATAAACTCTTTGCCATTGAGGCCAATAAAACCTGGGAATTAGTGCCTCTTCCTACAAATAATCCATCATTGGAAGCAAATGCGTATACTCTATTAAACAGCAACCTGATGGTAGTATTCATAGATATAAGGCTCGCCTGGTAGCCCAATGTTATAAACAGAAGTATTGATTATGAGGAAACCTTTGCCCCTGTAGCCAAAATGACTATAGTAAAATACTTTAGGAGTGTACAAAAAATCCATCGATCCATTAAACCAGTCCGATCCAATCCAATCCGCAGTTTTTTAACCAATCTGATAGTTAATGGTTTGGTGACGGATTTAAAAAATCATAATCCGTTAATAATGAATTGATAACGGATTTTACCCATAATCCGTGGATTTAAACCGATCCCTACAGTTGAAATTAAAAATATATATTTTTATTTTTATATAAAGAAATATTAAAAAGCAACAATCTTCATTCATTATCTAGCCTTTTGTTACAAATAAGCCTACGTGCAGGGGGTATATTGTAAAAGAATTCCTATCATTGGCACTACCAACGGATTGAACGGTTTTAACCGATCTGAACTGTTAATCCACGGTTCGGTTTGGATCGGTTTTCAAGGAGAACGGATAGATGACGGATTACAAAACTATCAATTCATAGGTTACGGTTTTGTGACGGATTTAACTTAATCCGATCCAGTCTGAACCATATACACCCCCACAGTGTTTACTTGCTGTTGCAGTAGCTCGACACTGGCCCCTTTGACAGATAGATGTGAAAATTGCCTTTCTACGTGGGGATCTAAAGGAAATTGTTTATATGCGTCCTCCACTGGGATATACTTGTCCACCACGGCATGTTTGTAAGTTAACCAAATCCTTGTCTAGACTTAAACATAACCAAATCCTTGTCTAGACTTAAACAGGCTCCTTGAGCCTGGTTTGACAAGTTTCACTCTTCCATTCTCCAAGCACACTTCTATTAAAGTTCAAATGATAGCTCTCTCTTCATTCAGCGAACATCTTGTGGTCGTACAATTCTATTGATCTATGTTGATGACATGATCCCGAGTGGTAATGATCATGCTGGCATATCTGAACTCAAGTCTCATCTCATGAGTACTTTTAAAATGAAGGCCTTGATCCTTTGACTTACTTTCTGGAGTTGGAGGTTACATGTAACAAAGATGGAATTCACATTACTCAATCAAAATATGCTAATGACTTACTTCATTCTGTACAACTCAGCGACGCCAAAGCCTTTGCTACTCCGCTAGAGCTCAATTTTAAAATCAACAAAGCAAATGGGAATCCTTTTCCAGATCCTACTCTATTTCTTCGTCTCATTAGCAGCCTTCTCTACTTAACAATGACTCGACTGGATATCTCCATTGCTGTGCACACTGTCAGTCAATTTACTGGGGATCCTCATAAACTACATCTTCAAGCTGTCTATCTAATTCTTTGTTATGTCAAAGGTACTTGTAATCGTGGCTTATTCTACCCTTCCACATCCTCGTCACAATTGCAACCTATGCCGATGCCGATTAGGCACGATGTCCTGATATTCATCGATCAACGACAAGCTAGTGTATATTCTTAGGGCCCTCTCGCATCTCCCAGAAAAGTAAGAAAAAAAGTACAGTTTCAAAATCAACTGCTGAGTCAGAATATCATTCCATGTTTGCCGCTGATAGTGAGGTCATATGGCTTCGTCGTCTTCTTTGTGAATTTGGAGTTCTTCCATCTGGCCCCACCCCTCTTTATGCCGAAAATGCTAGTGCCATCCGGATTGCCAAGAATATTATCTTTCATGAACATATCAAGCATATTTAGATTAACTGTCACTTCATCCGTCAACATTTTATCACAAACAAAATTTGTCTACCGTATATTTCCTCTTTTGAACAATTGGCAGATGTGTTTACCAAGGGACTACCTCAGGATCGTAAGGATTACATTCTTTCCAAATTAATGCTACTTGAACAGCCACATCAATTTGGAGGGGAGTGTAGAAGCATAGAAAAACCAAGTCCACCAGGCCCATCAAGCTCATGAATGATAGCATCCCACATGAGGGATCTAGTCAACTCCCAACTCTTTGTAGCTATACCATATCAGACAACATTGATACTCTTTCATTTCTTGTTTATAATTAGATATCATTCAATGTAAATCCAGCCTTAATTAAGTCAATATACAATATATATTGTATGATCGACACCTATCAATATACAAGAGACAATTTCCTCAGTCTACATCTTTTATTTTAAGCTAATTAACATAAGGATTCAGACATCCATACAAAAGGAAGGGAACAATGAATCATGAAAGAGTAATACAACTGGGTCTACCTATGAAAATCTAAATCATTGGAAAAAATGGTACTCCCTTGTAGAATATATTCCTTTCAAATTTCATTCAAATGACTCATCTTTACATTATTAACTTTTAAAACACTCATAAAATATTATAAGCAATCCAAACATTTCATATAAACTAGTTCAAAGTTGGGCCCATATCATTTGTAAGGTTTAGATTATCTCTAGTAGGCTCTACTCAAGAGATCAGTCCCAGAGAATCTACATTCTGTGCCTATTTTCATTTATTTTAGGGAAAATCTCAAAATAGGGCTTAAATTTTGCCCAAATTTCAAATCAGGACCAAAAAGCTTTTAGATTTCAAAAAAGACTTCAGTTTTCCAAATTCCCTTCAAATAAGAGATCTGGCGGGACTTGGGGTTTTTTTGCGATTTTATTATCATTTTTTTTTTGAAATACCTAAAATGCCTTCATATTCCTTCTTCCCAAAACCCTCTTTGGAAGAGGATATAGCAATAAATCGACAGACCTAGCCGGAGAATCAAAACTAAAAATGTAAAGTGAGCTCCAGTCTCCGTGACTTTACCAACTGATCAGTACTTCCTGTTATTAGGCACATAGAATCCCCTGGTGCATGTATACAACACGAATAGTACATCAGGACTCAAGAGCATCCATGCAACTATAAAAACAAATACAAACAGCTAATCTAAAAGACTTTTAATGGAAATTAAAAAAAAAAAAAGACATACTTGAAACGTCGCAACACCAAAATATAGCATTATGACCTTCGGAAATCCCCAAGCTGTCGCCATTGTCAGCAAACTAGACATTGGGGGTGTGATCTTTGCACAAGAGAAGAGCAGATCGTCTTCTCTGTTGTATTTCAGAAACATCAGAGTCCTTTCATGCTCTTTCATCAAAATAGGCCTCATTGCTTTCTTTTTTCTCCTCTCTTCCATCAAGACTTGCAAATGCAATAAACCATTCAAAGAGGGTTTAACGGATATGAGGGTATTTTGGATATTTGGAGAAAAAAATAAAATAAAATTGTCAAAAAACCCCAAATTTCACCAAATGTCTTGATTTGAAAGGAACTTGAAAAACTTTAGTCCTCTTTTGAAATCTAAATGCTTTTTTATCCTGATTCGAATTTGGGCAAAACTTAAGCCTTATTTTGAAATTTTCTCTTTATTTTATTGTCCCAACAACAAAGCTTCATGGGACTCTTTCTGTAGATACATCCATCATTGGAAGCAAGTGGTTCTACTCTATTAAACAGCGACCCAATGGTAGTATTGATAGACACAAAGCTCGCCTGATAGCCTGACATCATTCTCGTCAAATTTAATGGGACTAACTACTATCCTAGTCTTTCTATCTCAAAAATTTTGTCGAAGGACAAGGTATGATCGGGTATCTGGATGGTACCACTCTTAAGCCTATTGCAAAAACCATTGTCACATCCACAACACCTGTGGAAATGATAAGGCCCTTGCTATTTAGAACCAAGACAATGCCAAAGTGATAGCTTGGATCCTAAATTCAGTAGCTCCCTCCTTTTCGATAGCACTACAAGCATTTACCAAGGCTTCCGATATGTGGGTCCGTATGAAAAAAATATACTATCAGCAAAACAAGGCCCGCCGATTTCACTTGGATATAGAGTTATCTAAATTTTATAAAATGACAAATCTGTCCAAGAATACTACAATGGCCTTCTCGCCCTATAGACCGAGGGAGATCAAATGCTACTCCAATCCGTGTCAGCTAAGTTTCTATCACAACCCGAGCCCAGGAATTCAGGGGTTAGCAAAAGCCAAACCGATGACACATGTACTCCCGTGCCTGTACACGTAGACCTGGTCTAAATGCACACGTACAAGGGAAGGTTCACACGTGCCAAACATGTATGCTGAAGCTATAGATATCAAAATATCACACTAAACAATGCAAGAAGAGAATATGAAAACAGAACTGACATATATAGATAAAGGTTTTACAAAATGAAACAAAATAAACATGTACAAATCATGATCGGATCAAATCGTGACAAATCTCAAAATAAGGAAGACTCCTATGCAATGAATGTCCAGGGCGCTCTCCGGTGGAGTGATTACATCCACTCCTCTAGTCCTGATGGGACCTCGGGGGCCTCACTTGGAGTCTGGTCGACCGACGAGGGGTTGGTCGGGATATTTGAGCCTGCAACACTAAAGACAACTCGTGAATACAACAATTCAGCAAAGTATAAGCCATAACAAGTTAACACATGTTGTGTCTAATAGAATAAAGAATATCATGAAAATCATAACAGGGCACATTCGTATACTAAACTGTCATGCAAGAAAGAAACATGCCATGTGAATCAATGTATACATACTGTGTACATAACTAGTTAGTGACTACATGGCCATATGCTCCCAAAAGAGGGATCTTATATTTGTGCAGAGAACACCATTGTCCGGGCCAGGGTACAAATGGGTCTCGGGTTCCTGGGGTCCGGAATCCCCAAGACGTTTCCTTACTACAGCAAGGTCATAAAAACTACACCAAATTCACCCCGTCGAGATCCTAAGGCTGAGGCTAAGTAATGCCTGACCATACAGAGTCAATCATGAAAACCCTGAGTAGATCGTGACAAGCATATCCTGCGTGCATATCCGAGAATGTGTCTTATACATACAAGCTTAATAACATACATACTTACATACTCAAGGTGGAAACATAGTACGACTTTCGACATTACATGCAATGATCCTGCTAAAGAGTGGAGATCAATGATCGAAATACAACATGTTATACAAGCAAATCTTACCATATCGAATCACCTTCATTTACTAGCCAACTCTAATCTAATTATCTAGTGTTTCTAACCGTGCATGATGATGTAGTTTTAAGTTATCCACTGCACCGTTGTTTAGTATTGCATTGTAGCAGCTGGTGGACCAAAGTCCCTTAAACCAACACCCATGGGGAGGTGTTTAACAACTGGATAACGTACATGAATGATTCGCATCCCTCGAGATCATTCACGCATTTTATCATGATCCGTTGGGCAAGTCGAAGTTGTCTACCTTCTACTTTAAAAGTCCTACAAGTCTCCTTCCTTTCCTATCTTTTTTACTGTTCATGTTAGCCAACTCAGCCGTAGGTAACCCTACGGTTTAGCCATAAGCTTCTTACGGCTTAGCCGTAGAAGTCTTCACGGCTTAGCCGTGGCTGAGCCGTAGAGGAGTCGCAGAATTGCATACTCTCAGTTATTTTCAGGTGTCACCCTATATTGATCTACAGCTGGTTTCACGGTTAGGTCACGGCTTAGCCGTAGTGTGTTTTACAGCTTAACCATGCATGCGTTGGATCGAATTTTAAATCACTTACAGAAAACCTGTAACAACAAAACAGGAACAAACTCTCAACAGATAAAGGAAGAATGAGCTCAAATTGGGCTGTGCACGTGTTTTCCATGCAAAATCATGTGAATTAACCAAAATCAAGCAAATACCAATATGGGTTTATACATATTATGCTTATACTTGCCTTAATAAAGTTCCAACACACCAATTGTTGTCCTTAGGGCTCAATTCACATCCAAACACCACTCACAGCTATCATGCATGCATGAGAAAGAGAGAGAAACTCGTGAGCATAGTCATGGAATCATGGAAATGAGAAGAAGAAGATGAGGGAGATGGAAGAGACCTCGAACTCACCTCAATCCAATCACCAAGGAATGAAAGAGCACAATTCCTTCCTCTAAACGTGATCGAGAAGAAAAGAATCGAGAGGAAGAGAAAAGGGGACTCCAACGTGAGCTGAAAGAGAAGAGTGAGAAGGAAGAGTCGGTGGAATGACTTATACAAGATAAGGTTAGAGGCCAAATTGCAAGAAAGTCCAATTCATAAACAATTTACAGTTCGAGTCAAATCCAGGTCCAATGGAGTCATACGACATCGGTTACAAACGACGTAGTTATGGAAGTTAACGAGCTCAACAAAAGACACATATTGACATCAAGATGATGCGAAAAGGACCATGTCTTAGAAAAGCTAAAATTACGAAAAAGGGCTTGGTCTACCTAATCCAGGTCAAACTCAACCCAACTACCTATCCATGACCCGTAACGAAAACAAACCAAAAGCAAAACACAATTAACAACTAAAGCAACATTAATTAGTCGCTAAACGAAGTCAAGCTGGGTCGGAGTATTACAGTTTCTTCCACAAGCAATTAATTATAGGAGGAATAACATGTCAGTCAGTTTCTCATGAACCTTCAATCTATTTCAAACCTTCAAATGAAATTCCCTCCCCTGGCCACTAGCTAGACCAGAAAAAAAAATCTAGATATTATTATAGTTGATCCGTGGCTGGGTTCTCATACCATTGGTCAAGAATACAATCAAAAGAGGGGTTTAATTAATTTTGTGTCTTGGATCTAGATCAGATTTGCATTCATCATTTTTAAATTTGTGAGTTTTGTTCAATCAGGGGTGGCAATGGGTCAGGTCGACAGGATTCGGTGGGCTTACTCATCATTACCATGGGTAACAAGTATAAACTATGAACCTTAAAGAAATTTATTATGGTATCAGAGCCAATCAATCGTGAGTTTGAATTCTAGGAGAAACAACTTTGCGCAAATATATATGAGATTCCCTCACCTCAGCTCAATCGGACAAGAAAAATTCCATCCACCCTAGCATGTGGGGCCCACCTGTGGTCCATACAAATGGACCACACACAGGGACACCCTAAATTCCATATGACCACCAATTTTTGGCCCCATCCGATTTAACTGGACCATTGGATTGAGTGACACCAATCCTAATGCACTGTACACCATTAAACATTTGTGGTATAGATGGAGATGATAGAAATCAATGATAGGGCTAATTTTTTATAGAGAGGAGGGCCTCTGTGTGTCCTTCAAATCACATCCCCGCTCCACCCCCAATCCCTATGTGTGTCCCCCATATATATATGGGTGTGTGTGTCGCCAAAAGTGTGTCGACCAGATTCCACCTGAGGGGGAGTATTGAAGAGTGGGCTCCACCCAATGGAGAACATTGAACGGTATTTTAATTAAATCTACTAACACCTCGAGATTTTGGTAGGAATGGTTAGCTAAAGAAATTCAAGAAAACTGATCACAAACTATTTATTATTTAAGCAAAAAATGTCTACTGGGTTTGACAGTACTATAGGGCAGGTTGACTCTGGTTAGAGGGACAAGCAGTTAGTAGGGTTGATAATGGTTTGGGTAAACCAAAAAAGTGAACTTGTATGGGGTAAACCCAAACTTGACCTGTTAATTAATCTGTCAAAAACATCTATCTGAACCCAACTTGGAAAAAGAGTAAACTTGGACTCACAATTACCAAGATGGTTTGTATTAGGTTAGTCATTCAGAGTTAAATGAGTCAAACTGTGTCAAGGTTTCGAATTACGGTCATCATCATCATCATCAAAGCCTTATCCCAACCATATTGGGGTCGACTACATGAATTCTGTTTATCCATTCCGTTCTATTTTGACCCAAATCTTTAGATAAGTTAAACTTCTTCAAATCGGATTCAATGACGTCCATCAATGTTTTCGTCGGCCTAACCCTACTTCTTGATGGGCCACCCACCTGTATAGCCCAACTTTTTCTCACCGGTGCCATTACCAGCCTACGCTCAATATGCCCCAACCATCTTAAATGGATTTCTCTAATCTTATCCCCTATTGGTGTGTAACGACCCAGTCCCAAAGTACATTTGAATGAAAGAACATAAGTAATAATCTACTCTAAACTATCGATGCGCCTTTTGGGGACAAAACCGTGGGACTTCCATAAAAACTATAAAGTTAAGCGTGCTCGAGTCAGAGCAATTTCAGGATGGGTGACCTCCTAGGAAGTCCAAAGCAGACAATACCTCGATGGTGCAGAGCGGATTATTACAGATGGTATCAAAGCAGGGGATGGCTCTCCTCTGAGTGGTGGGAGAAGACCGCTCGAATCCTGCCTCCCTTTTAAATCGTGCCCTCCACAAATAGGGGGAACGAAGGAGGAGGAGGAGAAACGAAGTCCCACATCACTGATGAGGCCGTCTTCGGTCCGACATTGTTTGAGATATGTGGATATGGAGACATATCCGGTGGAAGCTGGTGGGCCTGTAACGACCCAGTCTCAAAGTACATTTGAATGAAAGAATATAAGTAATAATCTGTTCTAAACTATCGAGGCGCCTTTTGGGGACAAAACCGTGAGGACTTCCATAAAAACTATAAAGTTAAGCGTGCTCGAGTCAGAGCAATTTCAGGATAGGTGACCTCCTGGGAAGCCCAAAGCGGACAATACCTCGATGGTGCGGAGCGGATTGTTACATGGTGCTACATCAAAATGCTCTCGAAAGTGCTTATTTCTAATTTTATCTTTTCTAGTTTTACCACACATCCACCTAAGCATTCTCATTTCCGCTACATCCATCTTATTGTGTATATGCGTCTTCTTAATTGGCCAACATTCTGCTCCATATGTCATAACTGGTCTAACCACTGTCCTGTAAAATTTATCCAATTTCATTAACATTAGTCTGTCATAAAGCACTCCAGAAGCTAGTCTCTACTTCAACCATCCAACTTTATCATATGCTATACATCTTCGTCAATCTCCCCATCCTTACTAATCATCGAGCCTATGTACCGAAAAAAATCTCTACGTGGTATCTAATGGATTTTAATTTTGATAGTAGTTTTAACACTTTCTATATGTCCACTGAAGTTGCACTCTATATATTCTACCTTTGTACGACTTATTTTAAAGCATTTAGATTCTAATGCCCCCCATTATTTTTCGAGTTTTGCATTTACACCATCTCTTGATTCATCCACCAATATTATATCATCTGCAAACAACATACACCATGATACTTTTTCTTGAATATGCACAGTTAACTCATTCATAATTAATGCAAAGAAATAAGGGCTTAAGGCTGATCCCTAATGCAAACCTATAATTACAGGGAATC
Source organism: Sextonia rubra (assembly GCA_037013555.1). Classification (NCBI taxonomy): domain Eukaryota; kingdom Viridiplantae; phylum Streptophyta; class Magnoliopsida; order Laurales; family Lauraceae; genus Sextonia; species Sextonia rubra. Next base: position 63,601,446 of record JASUAD010000001.1, read on the forward strand.
ACATGTTTCTCCACATGTAGTTCTCACATTTATTATTGCTCATTCATACATATCATTAAAATTTTCAATATAACCGTTAAGGACATTTCTTTTCTCCAAAACCCACCAAATTAAATCCATCGGTACCCTATCATAGGCTTTTTCTAAATCGATAAAGATCATGTGTAGATTTTTCCTCTTTGCTCAATATTTTTCTATTAATTGCCTAAGTGAAAAAATAGCTTCCATAGTTGACCTCCCTGACATAAAACCAAATTGATTTTCAGTGATTTTGGTCTTCTGTCTCAGTCTTTGCTCTATTATTCTCTCCCATAACTTCATAGTGTGACTCATAAGTTTAATCCCTCGATAGTTGAAAAAATTTTGTATATCTCCCTTATTCTTATATATAGGTACTACAATGCTTCTTCTTCATTCATCCGGCATTTTCTTTATCACAAGTATCTTATTGAATAGTCTACATAACCAACTCACCCCAACCTCTTCTAAGCATTTCCACACCTCTATCGGAATATCATCCGGTCTTATAGCCTTTCCTGTCTTCATTCACTTCAATACTTCCTTCACTTCCACCTCTCTAATTCTACAGAAAAAAACATGCTCTAATAATAAAGTATCCTCCTTAGCTCTTGTAACCCCCATATGTTCTTCATTTAAAAGCTTGCTAAAATATTCCTTCCACCTTTCTTTAATATCGCTGTCCTTCACCAGAATATTTTCCTCATTGTCCTTGATACATTTGATATGATCTAAGTCTTCGGATTACGGTGATACATCAAATTGCAATCATGGACCCAATCCAAACCTAACTCATTAATCAGTGGGGTTGAGAATTCTTACCCAACCAACTAGAAGTGAAAGGGTCAACCAGAAGAAATCTAACTTTACCTAGGGTTGTTTGAGGAATCACCACCTCTACTAGTGAGTACAGACTCAACTCAATTTAGCTGGTCTATCTATCTATCTATTAATCTGATTTGAGGGTTGAGAATATCAAATTAAAGAAGAATTACGATTTGAATTTAGGTGGGTCAGGGTAGCCATGACCCAATCAATTTGATCGGCAAAATTTGGTGGTCCTCCATTAGAGCGCAAATGCATAGCTTTTTTGAATTTTGAAATGAATTATTCTGAAGGGCGGCTTGGCCCAACAGTAAAGGCTTACCGATCACGTCCTAGAAGACGCAGGTTCAAGTCACAGAAACAGCCTCTTCAAAATTAAGGTAAGGCTGCATACATCTTGCCTTTTTCAGACCCCGCTATGCAGGAGCCTCGTGCACTGAGTGATCCTTTTTTTTAAATGAATTATTATGAAAATGATTTAAGTCATACAGGGAAAAATAAACCTAAGAAACCACTAATATGGGGGATGTAGGGAAAACACAATGTAAGATATTTTAGGGTGCAATTTAGAAGGAGGAGGAGGAGCAGGAGGAGGAGGTAAATTTTAAGTGGTAAGAAGGGGAACACTAAAAAATTGGATATGAGGACATTCGAGATAAACATTTTTCTTGAAAAGTTTGTGACAAATATTAGCACCTGTGTGTATTTGTGTCTTGAGTTTTTTAGTGAGTGTTAAGATATAATTCTTCTCAGGTATAAATATTACTAGCATTCCTGCATGAACGGGTTAAAACTTCATGCAAATTAAATAACAATTTATTGTTAATATTAAATTGAAATATTAATAACACATATATAATTTGAATGAATGATAAACCATTTGGGTAATCATCAAAATATAAATTTATATTATAAAATAATTATGTAAAAACAAATTCATTTATAGCATTTAAATGATATGTGAGTAAAATCTATAACTTACTCTGCCATTGAACTTAAACCACTCATGCATTTGGCCAAATGTTATAAGTTTGACCTTAATTAAATATTTGAGAAAATGACCATTGAGTTACCAATATATCTTTTGACTAAAAATTAAATAAAATCTACAAGTGCGCCCATAAATAACATAATTATGTGGATCACATAAATAGTGTAATAATAGTGGACACTCCTAATGATAGTTAATGTCAAGGTCTAACTGTATAAGAATAAGGAGTCCAGATCCTCCGTAAAAAAATCCTAACCACATCACCCGTGGGCAGCTTGTCAAGCACGCGGCAGTGCATGCCAAGTCACCCAGTGGTGACATGGCATCCCGCAACGGTCACCGTGAAGTTTTTTCTCGTTGAATCTCAATGCAAGATTAAGTCCCTCAATGGGTTAAGACGGGAATTAAGTGGGCTTTAGTGAGTTGGCAGTTGCATTATGCCAAGGAGAGGAGAAATGTTGTGCACTATATGAGCTGATGTAGCTCAAAGAGAATAGAGGTTTGAGGCTTTTTTCAACTAACATCCAGCTTTAATCTATGGAATGTGGGCAAGAGTGGAACCAGGAGATTTTCCGAGGGAAGCCTTATGAAAATTTCCCCAAGTTTAAGGTGTTTTTATGGCCGGCAAAAACAGGCTCCTTCGAACGAAATACGAAAACGTTTTTTTATCGCATTAAAGTCCCCGCTACGGACTTGCTTGTAACAAAATTCAGCATACTCATACCATATGCCTAGGTAGTATGAGCTACATCAATTAAAAACCCCATTTTTAGCTGGTCCACTAACAAACCACATAGCGTTTAACATTAAACCAAGTGTTAACACTCATCTCTACCTACCGATATCGAAGCCCACAAATTGTCCTTACAAAACGACAGTTCCTTGTAGGAAGAAAAGAGATTTTGACATCATGGAACAAATCATATCGATCTGTTTCCAGGAGACGCACTGAAGATTGTTGTTTTTCTTGGGAGAAACGATCCTACCAAAGAAGCCCTTCACCAAAACTGTCAAAAACGAAGAAAACAGACACAAAAACCTATCTCTTTCAAGCCGTTCATTTCAAGGCAACCCCGTGGCACCAAAACCATTTGTTATAGCTTAATCTAAAATCCTTTCTCTCACTCTACCAATCCATCTCTCTCTCTCTCTCTCTCTCTCAACCTCAACATGCATCGACGATTACGGCAAGCCTACACTGCTCTCCGGGAGCACGGGAGCGTCAGCTACGCCAAGGTAGCTACAATAAGTGGATTTTGTGATCTCGACTTCATTGTAATCAAGGCGACAGCCCCCAACGACGTCCCCGTACCTGAAAGGTATGTCCAAGAACTCTTAAAGGTCTTATCCTTGTCACCGTCCTCATCAAAAGCCTTTGCACTTAGCTTTACTCGCCGATTCGGAAAGACTCAAAGCTGGCGAGTCGCACTAAAGTGCCTAGCACTCCTCCATCAGCTCCTCCGGTCCCTCCCAAAGTCAACCTCATTCCGATCTGATATTTTATGGTTTCGATCCAACGGTTTGCTATCCCTGCACCCGTGCCACTTTCGTGACACCTCTTCGTCACCTTCCATTTCCCATGACCTTACACTCTTCATCCAATCATATGCTCATCTCCTCGATGAGGCCCTCAACTGTTTTAACTTCTACTCCAATGATAAAACCAAGGAAACTGAGTCACCCGATAGCCTACCAGAGAACATCAAGGAGATAGGACGGGTTCTCAGCCTCTTACCTGAGCTCCAAAGTCTCATAGACCGAGTCATAGACTGCCACCCAACTGGGGCCGCTACCCGAAACTTCATCGTGCTGTCTGCAATGAAGCAGATAGTCCGTGACAGCTTCGAGTGCTATGCTACCTTCCGGCGGGACATCGTGGTTTTGCTAGACAACTTGTTCCAAATGCAATACCAGAGCTCCATCTCGGCGCTCAAAATTTACAAAAAAGCAGCAACTCAAGCGAGTCGACTCAATGAGTTCTACGAGTCATGCAAAGGGATGGGCTTGTGTGGGCTATATGAATACCCCTTTGTAGACAAAATTCCCCACATACAAATCCATGCATTGGAGTCCTTTCTTAATAAGATGTGGCAGTTTACTGAATCATCATCATCATCACCATCATCATCAATAATGTCTACTACACCGCCATCATCCATGTCAGACGATCAGAGTGAACGACGTCTGTCACGACTACAGTCAGTGATTAGTATGGACTGGAATAAGTTTGAGCAAGGAAAGGAAGGAGAGGATGAAGAGCGTCTAATTCAATTGGAAGTTGACGATGAGAGTTGGGAGGAGCTCCTAGAGGCCACGGCAGGGTGCTATCGTAATTTGGTATTACATAATCCAATTCAGTATGATTATGAATACGAATATAGATACAGACACAGATGCATATGTATGAAAGATCAGAATGAGACGGATGATCGGAGGGTGCAAGTTTATAACTACAGTCGTAACCCGTTCAGCCCATCAACCTACCATGGGTATAATACACCAAATTACTATGGAGTAGCTACAATGTACAACCACACCCCTGCATCATGGTTGTAAGCAACTGCTACTGTTTGTGGATTCACATTCCATTGTGATGACTACTGGTTCGTGAATGATGTGGCACAAGTGGAGCTCAAAGAATGGATGGCTAGTATGGAGATAAAATAATGTTATACGTTCAAAACCTGTATTTGCATTGTCAGTAAGACTCATTGTGAAAATTAGGAAATTTTCCGGGTTTTTTCAAAATAAGTCCGTGTGAAAGAAAAAGGAGGGTGTTGGATTGTTTTTATTTACTATCCATTGAACGAGTTTTATTGATGGGATGACTGCCACCAATTTACAACTTATGTCCATCTTAAATAAGAAATGTAGGCCATGGAATGGAGTTGACCAATGTAGTGGCCAATGTGTCAAAATCCTATTGGCTGATTACAGGATGCACCAGAGAAAATAATATCGGCTTTGGGTGCGACCAATCACGTGTAAATATTGGTATCAAACCCTATATTTGATCTATTGAAAAACTTGACTTGTATTTGTCCATCGATGACAAACGACCCATATAAGAGCAATTTTATGGTGCAATTGGACTTGAGGCCTGTTTCAGTCTGTATTGGTTATCGATGTGCACAAAGGAAGAGACGATCCCGTTGGTATTGGACATGAAAAATAAAAAAGAAAAAAAATAATGAAAAAGGAAAACAGTCATTTTCAGGAACGGCCAAGTTATCCCTAGTGTGCAGCCCTCTTCCAAGCATGGCCATCAAAAGGTCTCCCTGTGACTTATCACTCAAAATAAAAATAAAAACCAAGAGAATGAACATGTGATCACAGAAGTGCATTTCTATAGGCGTCTAAATTGTCCATCTGAACGCAATAGTTACACCAGTAAATGTTAATTCAACAACAATAGATAATTCGGCAGGATTTTAGAGAACAGCTCCTTATCTAAGTGATGAGTGTCTATTCTCATCAGGAAGTCTTAGGTTCAAAGCTGGCCTTCACCCTCTTTGCATATGTAAATTTCTATCACTTCACATGTGCGAGTCCTCATTACCTCTTATGTGTTAGTATTTGTGTCCTTACATTTTCGAGTCCCCTTACCTCGCAACTTTTGAATAGTGTCCAGGTCCTCACATTTGCAAGTCCCTATTACCTTAATGTGCGAGTTAGTATCCATCTACAGGTCCCAACGGCAGCTAGGTTACCCAACAAAAAAAAAAAAAAAAACAAAACAAAACAAAATTGAGCGTAGAGTAGGCCAAATGGGACCTACATGCCCCGCAATTTCATTCTGAACTCCGTGCGGTTCTCATCCATGTTATTTGGATAATAGAAAGCATGCATGTTGACTGACTCTCTTTTGGAATCATCATCCATAAAAAGTAATCCTTCTACCGCCCGTATTTAACAGCACAACTTACACACGTGCAGAGCATAGCACTACTTTAGTTCTCTAAAACTAAAAGCTAGAAAGAAAAAGAAGAACCCCAAATTTCCATGTTTCCAACAATCCATACCAGCCACGTCAGCAGAAGATTATCGTCGTCGAGTTGCCGGGTAGCCGCAGCAACTTGCACAGATCAGTTAAGAAATCCACGGTGGATACAATCCAACCTGCTGCCCCATCCAATCTCAACCGTCGGATCATTCCCTCCACTTGTGACCCCACTAACGGCTAAAACAAACTTCCTCTGATACCCCACGAAATTCCCAAAATACCCTCCTCTCTTCCTCCCTCCCCTAAAGCACCCCATCTCCCAGGCCATTTCAGTAAATTCACCCATTTGAAAGAACAGCGCCAAACAAAGCCACCACTCAAGTTGCCTCTCTCTCTCTCTCTCTCTCTCTCTCTCTCTCCATTGAAGAAGCTCGAAGCTACCAATCATGGCTTCCATCTTTGAAGACTGTCCAAAGCAAAGAAGAAAGGCAAAGAAGGCATTCGCATTTCACTCATTTCTGGGGCCTGGATCGGAGGTCTATTTCTCTCAATCGTTTGGCAACAATGTCAGGGCGTTTCTCCGGGAATGCGGGGAGAGAGAGGACTACACCATCGAAGGGATGCCGATATGGTGCACGTCGCTGGTGGATGAGAAGACCGGCGTCACAATCCCGCTGTACGTGGTGGAGGAGAGTGTCATGCGCTCCTCTGACCCTTTCTGTGACCAATGCCGATTTGTTGGTAAGTGAACAAGGCTTTTCTAGTTGTGCTGCACTTGATTGGAGTTTTGGGGATTTCTTGGTTTTTGTGTTTATGAGTTTTCTAGTTCTGTTGAGTTAGATTGGAATTGGGGTTTTCTTGGTTTTGTGTTTTGAGTTTTGGGAGTCCATTCTCTGCTATTTTTTTACTAGTGGGTGTCCATAGAATTTCTGTTTTCTTTGATTTCTCTGATTAAGGATTTCAGATTTAGAGTTGAGATTTCTTTTATCAGGGGCAATCTGGTTTTTCCTGAGAATAGCCAAGATGGTTTCTTTTGAGGGCAATGCAGTGGGTTGTGGGCTGCAGTCTGTATATGGCTTTTTTTTTTTCCTTTCTTTTCTTTTTTACCTTCACATAGGGTAGAAATTCCAAGCAATGGCCTGATTGTTCAATGAAGTGGGTTGTGTTACAGGCAATGACCTGATTGTTCAATTGTGGGACCCACTTCATTGCCCATTTGTTTGTGTTACAGGCAATGAAGTGGGTTGTGTTGCTTCAACTTTAGCCACTGTGGCATGAATCATACATCATTAGAATTCCAAGCAATCCAAACTCCATGCAAACAAATGGGCTCTCAACTAAAAGCCATTTCGTCAATGACCAAATCGGATTTTGCAAATTGTTCTACCCTTATATTGGGTTTGAGGGAACTAACAACAGCTTTGTTGTGACCTGCATTTAGATCTTTTAAAACAAGGAAATAGAGCAGTGTCAAAAAATTATGGGAGACATTCTGAAATTATTCTGATAATATTGCGATATTTATGTAGGATGCTATATTTCCGATAGTATCGCAAGATTCTCAAAACATTGACAAAACTGGAATTACTGAGAAAATCATGAGAATAATAAAGTAAAAATGAAAAAATAGATGAAATCTATTAATAAATTTAATGGTATTTATATTTTGTATGTTTTATTAGAATAAATTATTTTGATAGTTTCTTTATTTTCTGCAACACTCTTCAGATACTATCCAGTTAAAAAGGCACAAATTTGGAAATTTTCCAACATTTTTCCCACATTAAAAAAAACTAATAATGAAAAACAAATTTGCCACTATGATGGGAAGGATTCTTTCGAGCAATTCCTTGCAGATCTGAACAGATTTGTGGGTTCGTTTCTACTAAAACTTTATTTGGGTTGAACGGGATTCGTTTGAGTGATTTCTTAAAACTCAATTGGATTTCATGCTAAAGGGACAGCCTTTTCTGAGACCAAAGTGCAAACTGTATTTGCTTTGAGGATTCTTTTCAATAACTTGTAATATTGTCAGTACTAGTAATCATAAAAGCTGTTAGAGCTTCCTGAGGGCATTTGATTGGCATTCATATAAAGAACATATCATACGTAAGACACAAATCCTCGCTGATATTTCAGTGCATTTTACCTTGAGGCTTGAATTAGATACTAGATTTGCATTGTGATATTTTTAGAAACATCGTCTTGTGATGGAATTGCTGGTTTTTAGTTTAGTAGTAGAAATCATCATAAGACAAGGCTAAGATGATTTCCTTCTCTTTTTCATGGTTTGCATGGACCACCGGAAGCCTAGGCCTGGTGGCTAACTAGAAAGTAAATACCTAAACTTTCAATATGCAAATGGCTAGTCACTCTCTTCCCAACCAGGCTCAAACCAGCAACTTCCGCCTCCCAAGGTAGTTGATGTCCCTTACCACCTGCATTAGGCAAGCAAGAGAAGAAGAAGAAGATGATGATGATGATGATGTTGTTGATTATATAACTCTGATCTCACAAGTATATTTAACTTGTTCTATAGTCTTTACACCATTTCATTTATAACTGAATATTAATCATGAATGGAAGAAATAGATGTTAATTGTCAATAGACAACTTTCAGCATTGCCTCAGCCAGAATCGAGCATGAAAGTTTCTCTCATATTGGGCCCTGAATGTCTGCAGTGCAAAATCAAAGATTATATCTGATTAAAATACTGTGGTTCCTGCTTTTACTGTGATTTGAGATGAAAAGCTAAGAGACTATCATTCCCACTTGGATTTCCAATTATCCAAGTGGGATAATTGGAAATCTTAAATCTGGGTGAAAAGGATAGATAATTTTCCACATTCCACCAAATATTAAAATTGTTCTTTACGTAAATTTGGGAGATAGTGCTGTCTTTTTTATCAATCACACAGCTGAATTGCTGGGTGAACTGAACCGTGTTGGTTTCTTTTCTTTTTCTTTTTCTTTTTTTTCTTTTTTTTTTTTTTTTTTGGGGAGAGGAACAAAATTGTGTTAAATGGTTGGACTGAGAGTGATGAATCCCGTATTTTGTATGGAGAACGAGGATATCATATTCTTTTTCTCCGGCAGGTTGGAGCCACCATTTTGTGTCAAGATTGCGATACCACATGATAATTCCAGCTGGCAATGACTGGGATAAGCCTCTCAGCAGCAACATCTTCTATGTTCAAAACCATCTCCTGCATGGCCTAATTCACTGCAATGGCTTTGGCCACCTCCTCTGGATCAATGGCCATGAAGGGGGATCGCAATATGCCTCAGGAACTGATCTTATGGATCTCTGGGACAGGATCTGTACTACTCTCCATACCCGGTAAGGTGGAAGGGAAAGGGAACCATTTTCTCCTGATTTCTGTCAGCTTCTAAGGATGAAAGAACAATGTTTGATCCAAATTCTCCTGTCCTCAATGCAGGGAAGTGACCTTGGACGACAGATCAAGAAAGAGCTCAATGGAGCTCCGGCTACTCTACGCTGCTGCCTATGGCCAGCCCTGGTTTGGAAGATGGGGATACAAATTCTGTCACGGCACCTTTGGAGTCACAGCAGACATGTACATGAATGCTGTCCGAATACTTGGCTCTCTCACTCTCGATGCAATAATGGACAATGTTGGAAAGGCAGGAAAGAACAGAGAGATCGGACGCATTGTTGGGTGCTATCAGAAGATGAGTAAGAACCAGCTGAAAACCTTGCAAGACCTTCTCAGATTCATGCTTGAATTCAAAGCCAGACTCCAACATGGGACCAAGAAGACTATTGAATCAATCAAACCATCCTCTACAGCAACTAATCAGCGGCCAAATTCAAAAACAAGAAACAAATACCACCAATTCTCCAAGATAGCAAGTAGCCTGACCAGCCGGTGGCCCGCCCGGCGATTGGAGTACACTGCACAGGTTATCGTCAATGCTTTAAAAGAGAAGAAGGCCACCAGCTGCAATAAGAACGCACGGATGACTCGTCAGGAGGTCCGAGATGCTGCCCGGCTCTACATCGGAGACACTGGGCTGATCGACTTTGTAATCAAGTCCCTTGGCGGCTGCACCGTCGGCAACCAACTCATCATCCGGGGTGTGAACCCCACAACGCGGGTGCGCGAGTATACAGTCAGGGACCTTGACAACGAGTTACCTGCCAAGGAGGACTCCGTCATCATTCCGGATGAGATACACCAAGAACTGGTGCAACTATACAAGCAGGTGCTTGAGGACTACCCTCAAGGTGCACCATCATCAGAGATGGTGAAACTAGCTGCCCGTGTGATTTGCAACAGCACACACTTTAGGAAGGAGTGGCCATTTCAGGACAACGATGATGAGCTACTCCGGTATTGGGTGGTTCCAGTCGCAGGGGAGGAGGAGGGACGGCAGTGGGTGTCACCACCGCCAGAACTGGTGGTGTTGTCGCTGTATGCAACTGTGGGGGAGCTGAAGGCAGCAGGAGAGAGGGCGCTGAGGGACAGTTATTGTTCGTTGGAGAGGTTTGAGGTGAGCTGGATTGAGGGCGTCCACCTGGAAGATGATGATGTGTTGTTTGGGGTGCTGGAGTCAGGGTCACATGTGCGACTGAGAGGGAGCAGGTTGGACACATGTGAGCTGATGTATGAGGGAGGATCAAATTGCACATGGAGGGTAGAGTGCTCATGTGGTGCACATGATGATGATGGGGAGAGGATGGTGGCATGTGACATGTGCGAGGTGTGGCAGCACACAATTTGTGAGGGGATTGATGACTCAGATGTTGTCCCGCCATTGTTCTTATGTGGACGGTGTGGATCTGCGCTTCAGCAGTCATCAGAGCAGTCGCTTCTCACAATTGTGTGAAAAGGATTTTTTTCTAGGAGAGTTTTGTTGTGGTGTGTGTAAGGAGCACGTAGTTCATTGCCTCTGTGACACATTGGTGGACTGATGGTGTTCAGACACATTGCGAGAGAGAGGTGCAGGGGCTTTCCTGTTCTCTTCTTATGTTCTGCGTTTTCAACTGTGAGGCTATGTGTTTGCCGAAATTCAAAGAGGCATTTTTGTCTTTTTCTTTTTTCTTCTTTTTTTTTTACTTTTTTTCCCACATGAATCTTGTTCAATTTGATGAGGGATAAAATCGTGTTCAATATGTGAGGAAGAGAATCTAGTTCAATTTGATGACTAATACAAACATCGTCCATAGGACCCACAAAGTTGAAGGATCCTTGCCATTCCATGTGGCTTCTGTTTCATGTGTATGGTTCTCGTCATCATCAAAGCCCTGTCTATAAGTCTCTGTCTTTTCCTTCTTTTTTTCGGGAAATAAAAAAGGAACTAAAGAAAAAGAAAAAGGCATTGCATTCGAAAAAAAAAAGATACAAACATCAGCCACCGAAGGTTGGAGAAGAAAACTGTGCACTTAAGCTCGTTGGACTCGAGCTAGAAATTTTACAAAGGCTCAGTCAACATGAAGGCTTGATCAAGTCATGTTTCACATATAAATTTTAAAATATATATTATGCACTTATATGAATATAATATGCCTCTATCAGCCATATTTTTCACATTACTTAGTTGAAGAAAATTACAAAATAAGAAACAGAACGCTACTTTGATAAGTAAATAACAATAAGAACTATTATAATAAAGCAAAAATTCATTTGGAGTGATCTCTAAAGGGTGAGCAGTCCCCATCTCGACCATGGTTGTTTTTGGATAAAGTATTACAAAAATGAGATATGAGTCTCCTACTACAGAGGAGATTGACATTCTAATTTCTAAACCACTAGACAACTGCTACTGGGCACAATACCCCCCACATGGACACATTCAATGCCTACAGATAAATTAAGCTTTTCAAGAGGGCCTATTGTTTAATTATTCCTAGGAATTCTAATAGGAATTATGAGGCATGGGTTTCCATATATGGTTAGAATATCCGAAAATGAACATCAAATAACCTCCCCCCTTAATGGAAATTGAATCGAAAGCAGATGAGGAATGAATACTAGCCCCTCACTCTATCCTATTAGTTAAAATCCTAGGAAAGTCAAGGTCACATCTACCTCACAACCTTACATCCTTCGCACATGACCACTTTAATTATCTTCGGTGGAGCTCATTTGACAATTAATTCTTAAGTATTCTTTTCTATGCAAACAAATAGACCCTTAATGAGTGAGAGGTTGAGACAAGCAAGCATTAAAATGGACAAAATGCCCAACACTGCAAAACTTAAGCAGTTTCTAATTTGGAGAAGATTATTCTAAAGGAGATAGAGAATTGAGCTTAAAGCTTCTCTCTTTCTTTCCCTACATTGAGGGCTCAAACTAACACACTCCCACACTAACGCCCACATCCCTAATCAGCTGAGACACAGACAGGTACAAGCAAAATGTTTCTTATGGAAGAAGTTTGATTAAAACAATAGAAAACTCAAGTTTCAGCAACAAAAATCCTTGAAAGTTCTTCCACTGATTTTGAAAGACTTGCTCCAGTATTTAAAAGGAACCCTGACAGTGAGTTTCCAAAAGAAAAGATTTCCACCAATGTCTGCCAAAGTACTAAAGTTGAAACTTGTGCACTTGTATGCAGTGAAGACTCTTTTATGAATCTTATAATACGAAGAAAGAAACTATCACAACTACCGCTGGAAAAAAGCATAAAAAGCCAATTTCTGTATCAGTTTTCAGAGCCAATAAAGTAGTAGAATTTAAAAAACTGTCTTCTTCGGTGCTGAACAGACTGCTGGAATGGATATTAGGCATTAGTGCACCACTGTGCAATAATGTCAACCCCTTCAAATTGGAGCTAAGGAGAACTCTAAAGTCAGCTGGAATCTCTAAGGCAAGTTCTCAATCAAAAGAAGAAGGTCCCGAAAACTAAATTAACAAGGGTCATGTAAAGACTCAACCCACAACTATAAGTATTTAGGGCTAATTAAGGATAATTATGGGTATTAATTACGATCATTAGTTTTTTATGGGTGTTTTAGATGTGGACCATCTTAGTTTTGGGGTTAGAACATGTTTTCAATAGCTTTGGGAAGTTTGGAGTGCATTTGGGCTAAGTCAAGCAACTTTAGGGGCCAAATTGTGATTTTAGGAAATTGTAGTGGGGTGATTGTAAATTCTAAAAATTCCTCTCCCAGCCTCATTTGATAAATAAAATCATGTTCTTCAACTTTCATGTTTTGTCTGAGTCCATTCGGAGTCATAAAACCCTTCTTTTTGTCAATTTGGTCACCTAAGCCAAAATCAGGTAAAAATTCCAACTTTCCCAAACCATGTCAATATTAGTCTTATTAGTCTCATTGAAAAGCTCATTTAATTTCATAAACTTTTATCTCTTACAAGGTCATGATCTGATCAACAGATCTCAAGTTATAGCCCATACAAAATGTTTAGGTGAGTGGGCCCCACCTCATCTTATAGAAAGACCCACCTCCCCTTTCACTCCCGTTTCCCTGCACAAGACCAGCCTGCTGGAACTCATTTCTTCTTCTTCATTTCTTCATTTTTCCTCCTCCAAATCAACCACCAACTCCACTCTAATGCAAAAACAAGTCTTACCATCTTCCTCCTCTCATTCTCTTCTCCCCATCCATACTCTTTTCTTGAAATTTGGTCAAGGACAACGCTACCTTTGAAAGATTTCTTGCTGATCAAAGGTTTAGGAGGTGAGCTCTCCCTCTCTTTCCCTTAACTTAGGGTAAAACATGCCATGAGGAGCTCCTATTCCAACATGCAAAGCATTACTGCAACTCTTTCTTAGTTTTTTTCCATTTTTCATGTACTTAAGGGCTGTTTTTGGGGATTTTTGTGCATAAGTGGTTTCCAACTGATTGGATGATATTAGAGGCTTGGTTTGGACATATCTTGGTTGAGGCAAGTGATTATTTTCACTATCATGATGTGTTGCTTGATTATTTTATGATTCCCATATACTAGTCATGCTTTTCTTAGTATTTTGCTCACTATGTTAATTGTCCAGATCAATTAAATGTGATGGTTTTGAAGCCCAATTCAGTGTTAAAATTCAGTCCTCTAATGCTCAAGAGAATGGCTCTAGGTTACCTTAAAAAAAAAAAATGACTCAAGACTTTGGAGAATTTGGGCACCAAATATTGCAAAAAGAGGTATACTGGCCACTACACTCTAAAATGATCAGAATGGCCACTCGGGGCCAGTGTCCGAATGGTCCCATTTGGGGTCTTTTGACTTCCCTTCCTTTAGTCCATTTTCTCCTAATTTTGAGGGCATAACTGATCAAGGCACTAATTAAGGCATTTAATTGCTCCTCTAACACACCAATTAGAGGATTGAAATGTCTGCATTTCTCAAGTTGAGAATGTTTTACTTAGGCTCATGAATTAGGACCACCACCCAGACTCACTTGGACCTCGAACACGAACCACAACTATGAGAAGTTTGGAACATAGAACAACCTTAGGGTTTGTTCGGAGGTGTGGGTGTATTGTTTATGAGCCAAATGTAGACCGTTTAAGGATAAAGGATGTCTTTACATGATTGAGCACCAAGGTGATATAAATCCCAACATCCGGACCATAAAATCAGTGTAACTACGTTTGGTGAGCACTCCACCCCACCGAAGACAACCCACAAACCTTAATAAATGATTGGTGGTAGTCCTTGCTCCTTATAAGTTGTATTGTCCATTTCCTCTGAACCACACTCATGTCACACATGTTCACACTAGTTACCCTTGACCCTCTCTGTACCGGGACTTAGATGGAACGGTTAGGTTAAAAGTCGCACGAGGTAGGACATCCAACACTAGTGTCGCCATTGGAGACCATTAACCGACTTGGAGCCTAGGTTAAGGTATTCTGAGGATTGGTAAGGGTTGTCTCGATGCACCGCATCCACCCTCAAGCACCGAATCCACCTTGTACCTTTTTACCCATTTCAGGGCATGTATTCCCATGTCGGAATGATGTCCGATGTTATCTAGACCTTAGGATTTGTATGCTTTTGTTTTCAACTTACATCTAGTAAGTGACCCATTTTCGATGAAAAAGGACTATTTTCACCCGCTTTCTCTCAAAAATCGCTCGAAGCGCTTGTTATGACGCAGCTTTCATGGTTTTTACCTGTCGTGACCCTAGAGGACTATTCAGAAGTCTGTTCATAAGCTTGATATGATATGGAAGTACATTATGAAATGCAAGTCAAGAATAGCTCCTCAATCTGGGATTTTAGTCACATTCAGCCAGTTACCCCGATTTGTCATGATTCCACGTGTCCGCAGTCGGCACCACTGGGCTTCAATCCTTTCTTGGTTAGGCCAAGTCAAGAGTTGGATTTAGATTATTTTATTTATGCCTCTGTAGATGGCTTCATGTTTCTCTCTTGGGTCTCCCTCGGGCCCTAGCTAGGGGCGATTTTCACACTTCGGCTTTAGCTGCGAGAAATCCATTTTCCCTCTCTAGCCATGCAGCGCGGCCGAGAGCGGATTTTCCTTCACTCGAGACACGCTGCGGATCCCAAAGTGAATTTCATGTCCATGCATGCTGCATCACGGTCACACAGCGCAACCATTATGGAGAATTTAGCCACGACGATTGCCAACTAGCTTGTTACAGTATATTAGCATGATTTCCTTCTTTCATGATCCTTACATGCTTATTGTTCTATTATTATACACAATATGCCTAGTTATCATATTAATACCCTCTATATAATCTGTTAACATTTTTATTACTCAATATTACTGCAAGTATGCCATTTAGTGTTATTAATCTCTTGCCAAATCGTCGTATCTGACCCGATCACCTTGATGTTCAGGCTTGCTCACCCTTGCCCTTGAGCTAAAGTGTGATGAGGCTACGAAGCCATAGGTATTTACGAGTATGTTAGTACCACTAATGTTACTTAGACGTCATGCTGGGTATCGGAGATACATCACCTTTTGGGAGAGTTATCATTGATTGTTTTTGGGTTTATTTTGGGATATACCGGTCTCACCAACCGTTTATGTTTATATTTGTATAAACGTACTTTGGAATTCTAAATATTGAAAGATATTAATAAAACTCCATGGTTACTTGTCTGGCTCTGTTTCCTGTAACGTTTATGATTTTCAGTCTGATTAATTATGGCATCTAGTAAGTATGAAATAAACGTTGGGTTGCAGCATGAAATCTGAGGGCTGCGGACTTCAGGTCACAACCCCACGTAAGCGTCCACTAATTGGTTTCTTAGTGCTGGGGCTTTCAATCCTGGGGATTCAAATGGGCAAACACCCCATCATTATCAAATCTTAATTCGACGACCCAATTTGGGAGTGCGACAGGTCATAACAACCTTTAGTTCAAAGCTTAAACTGCCTCTTCCTGATACTGGTGTACCCATGTGCAGGAACAAGTTAGTGCTTCTATTCTCTTCCAATTTTTGTTCAAACATTTTTGCAACTGTTACCAAAGGCTAAAGTAATGAGGAAAAGATCCCATGTGAGAAACGGATGGTGTGAATGGTCAGGCCTTTGATTCTTCGGATCAGTTTGATCAATCAAAAGGTCTTTTGATGCAATTTTCTACCTCTTCTCCTATTGTTTGAGTATTTCCTAATGGATTGAAGATATCTACGGTGGATTTGCAATCAACAACAAGTGAATAACTACTTTCTCCTTGTTGAGTGATTTTTCTATTCAACTGGAATCAAGGTTTCTTGGGCTTACAATCAATCTGATTAGGCTTCCCAACTTCATCAAAATCTCAGTTAACAAAGCTCCCAGGAGAAGATTTCAGCAAACAAGTGAATTTTACATGCTACTTAATCATTTTGAGAATGCTAGAACTCTGTTGGAACATGTGTCTAAGCCTTGGGGAGTTAGTAACTAGGAAAAGTCATGAAGCTTGATAAATCTTAGTGACTAACCTAGTTGCTAACATTAGGGAGTCCTAGAATTTTAGGAAAGAAGAAATGCAATTGAAAGGGACTGGAAAATTCTCTAGAAATCAATCTAGAATTTCAAAGCTAAGAAAAACCAAGAAATCACTAAAAAATTTGCTTGAAACGAGGCAAGTGAGCAGTTACTTCTAAAGCAAATAGAATTGAAAAGTAAGCAGAGGCAGAAGCCACACATGCAAAAGAGTTTTGTGCCCTTTAATATACATTGTTACGCCGTTCTCTATTGGCTTAAGCTTTTAGAGTAAGTGGTAGTCAACACTCTTCCCATTTAGAATACATTCCAGGCATTGGAGGGCCTTGATGAAATGCCTAAAGAGAAGCAAAAACTGCAAAAGTGCATAGTGGCAATTGAAGATAACAAGAAGAAAGCACTAATGGGAAATACCTGCTCGTGAGATATTGAAATATGACCCTCCCCAAGAGGGCTGTTGAACTGAACAGGTTACCCTAATTGAAAGGACCTGAAGGATCAGTTTGACCAATGATTAGAAAATCTTCAAAGATCCTGAAGGTAGTTGTACAAAACTGGGTGCTGCAAGAAACAGAACCACTAATACCATCAGCTTGTATCATCATATGACCTTCAAAAGAAGAATAGAAAATTAGAGAAATCACTCCTGTTAGCTGTAACGAGCCAAAAATCTGGAGCTCTTCAGATTCTTAAGCCGTACTCAATTTTGATAACAACACTACATAAATCAAATTCTTATGAGCATCAAGGTCATAAACAATCAAATCTCATTGTATTTCAACTATCATGTAGTTATTAGGAGTCTTGATAATACTACTGAATAAGACAATTTCTATTTGTAGAAAAGAAAAATATCGAAGTCTTGGGCTAATCCCAACTACAATTCTATTCTTTGCTTTTCGCGCTCAGGATCAGCCACGCATGCCAAAATCCACCGGCTGATCCCCGTCACTCCCTGAAATCTCCATGACTGCATTACCTGAAGTGGGGCGAACCACTGATCAGTAACACTGGTGAGTAGAATAAGAAACATTAAGGTATATTTCAATCATTCAGAGAATATATATATTCAATGATATAATTACAATAACATTCTAATCAATTTCTTTCTTGAGTAATTTCCCACTGTGGCATCAAATAGTTCCGATACCCCATACGGTGTATCTACATTTCTGTCAACAACATGGCTTGTCATCCACCATGAACGTTGAACCTGTTCCGACACTCCCAATCGGAGTATCTACATTTCTATCAACAACATGGCCTATCATGCCACCATGATTGCTGAACCTCTTCCCCTCGACCAACATCCATGAGGGAAGTTCTATTTTCAGTGCCAGCAGTTGGTATTACGGTTATTTCGATCATCAATGGTAAATTCATTTCAATAACTTTAGCATAGATTCATCTCTACCATAATTGGCTTCATTATTTTATTCTTTTATTTGGCCAGTACCACATAACACTGGTTAATCCTCGCCCCACTCCGAGTCGGAGTTGGTACCAGGCTGTGGCATTGCCCATGTCTTATTGAGAAATTAAATAGCTTACCATAATTTAATCACATGAATAAATTTTTAAATTTAACAAACTCATATTAGAATATCTTCCAATATAGTTGAATATTCAATAAACATTCCATATCAGTTTTCATCACATCTATCTCCAATTCAGAGGTGGTGATAAAGTTTTAGCGATTGTTACACTGAGTATCATATTTAATTTTTCTCTAGTAACTTGTCCCTAGTTACTGTTCCTTACTTGTCCCTACAAAATATTAGTAACAAGGACTGTTAATAGAAATATACATTGATCAGGGACTATTCTGTAATTTCTAGAGTCTTAAATTTACGTTTTGTGCCACTCGACAAAATTCACAAAACCCAGTTATCGTTAGGCTACTGTTTCCGCCTGGGTAGTTTGAAACCTCTGGATGGTGGGGCCCAACGGTCCAAATCGCATGGGACCTGTACCAAGGTGGTCGCCCAGGGGTCCATTGATAGATGTGTGGACATGATCTGCGATCAAGTGTCCCATGTGGTTACACAACCACTGTCGACCCAAAGAGGTTTTGACGACCTGATTTTCTAAAGATTCCAATAAGATTTGGATTCCTCTGTATATCTAGCATTCTTCCTGCCTAATACATAGTTCAGAGGTATATCAATCCTAGAGTGATAAATTCACCAAGTTTCCAACGATGTTGATATCATTAGAGACCCAAAACGTTGAATGCTACTTCCGTCAGAGACCTCTTTTCGTCAGGGCTGTGAACAGCACTTGGATGATGGACCCTTAGTGGTTCAATCTACATGGGACCACTACAACTGTGGTCGCCCAACAGTTTCACATCAGATGAAGGGTCTTGATCTCTCATCAGGTGGGCCATGGGGACCCACAACCCAAGTCTACCAAAGTGGGTATTGACGACCTGTATACAGGGATTTCTAAATTTGGTTCCGATCATCATAGTAACCAAAATTTCTTTGATCTAGACCCATGTATATTAGATTGACAATCACAGCAACCCAATTTGACAAGTTCTATTGACCTTTTGGTTGCTGGATGGTATCTTCCATTGTTTAATGTCGGTAGCCACTCTTACATGGACTGTGGCAAAGAAACAGGCCATACATCATCAAGTTTTGAAATTCTACTCACCTGGTATAGATGTACGTTGATCGGGCGGTAGTCGGTCTTTCGTCAGGCATCCGTTGTAGTCTCGCTGTCGATCTTCCTCTTCTTCTGCAAATCTAAAATCAGGTTCAGTCTGCCTCTCTCTCTCTCTCTCTCTCTCTCTCTCTCTCTCTCTCTCTCTCTCTCTCTCGTTGGTGTGTGTAGGCCACGACTTGCCTCTTATCTATATTTATATTAGTACAAGGAGGGGAGTCCTTCTAAGGGTCTACTTTCCTTCTTAAGAGAGAGTCCCGTTCACCTTGAGAGAGAGCCTTGTTCAAAATTCTTAGTTTTCTAGTAACCTTAAGTTAGTCTAATTACAATTTTACCAAAAGTCCTGGTTGGGATATTACATTAGCAATGCACTTTTTCAAACTAGGGTACTAACAGGCCCTGAACTCAAAGTCCAGCAGTAGCACTCCTATTGCTCCTCCAGGATCTGCGAAAGAAGGAGCCTTAATGGAGATACTATCTGCGAAAGAAGGAGCCTTAATGAAGATACTTTGGCACCTTATGAGCAACAATGGGTGCAACCAAATGTTGTCAATAAAAAGAGGTGAGTAATAGCCTCGAGCGAAGGAAAACACAGGTGAAACAACAATGCCAAAATCCAAACCATGATTCAAATCATGAAGGATATTCTTAAGAAACTTCAAATTAAAGAAATAAATGTAATTTGAAGAGTAAATGAGGTAAGAACAAAGACCCAAAACAAAAGAGGCCTCTGATTGACACTGAAAAATTCAGCCAAGGTACTGAAATACAAGTCAAAGAGAAAGACCCATGGAACAAACCCATGGTCACTGGTGGGTAGCATCAGTTATTGTAAATAAGACTGTCGATTAGAACCGGAGGTTAGCAGCAGTTATTGTAAATAAGTCTATTGATTAGAACCGGAGGGCAGCAGCAGTCATTATAAATAAGACTATTGATTAGAAAGACCTCAAAGAGTTCATTTTCTATTAGTTGGCTTAAACACCATATATCTGTACGCATGTAAAGTCACACTCTCCCACACATCTGATCTATAATGTCAATATAAATCGATAAATGATTGTTGTCATGATTGGCTATTAAAATTATAGCCTTAATACCACATCCTGTTAACAATTTGTAAGATTGCAGCTCATAATAAAAATATATATATAAAAAATTAAAAAGCCTGTTATAGTTCTTGCAGATTTTTATGGATAAGTACCGCTTAAACTTGAATTCCATGAGCTAATGACAAAAAAACATAAAAATGTCACCATATTGCCATGACCACTTCTTGACGGTCTTACCAGTGACCCATGATATCAGTCTTTTTTTCTCCTCAGATACAACCCTTTGTTCGCATTTGCACTTGAAGTGGTGATTGGGTCCATGTCAAGAAATGCTGATCAGTTCATGCTCTTATTCAATGCACATTAGCCTTCTTCCTCCATTTTGGTTTTGAATCCTCTGCCTTTAGCTCCTCAATCTCCCAACTCTCACTTTTTGATGATTCTAGCCATCAGATGTATGGCCACTGTACGATCAACAGTAGCAAGAGTTTTAGAGCATGGACACTGTGTTCTTTTGCTCATCATGCTCTAACCATTTGTCAGCAAACCCAGATCCCCTCTTTTGCAGTGAGGCGACATTTTCTTGGAATGAAACGAGAAGAGTATGATCTCAATTCCAAAACTCTCTCTTCCTCTCAATTCCAGCATAAAACAAGGAAAATATAAAAAGATAGTTCAACTTTCCAAAAAGGGTACTCCATTTTTATTTCCATCTGTGTACTGATGGATAGAAAGTGAGCAATTGCAGGCTTTTTCAAGTTGGCAACGGCTTTCATGAATTCAAGGCCGGCAACCCTAAAGATTGTGTTGGAGTATTAGTGTATTACCCTGGGAGACTGCAGAAACCGTTAGTAATCAACCCTCCCTTGCTCATCTCCCAACTCTGGAACATACTGCAAGAGTGTGTTATGAAATGTCTTTTAATTGGACTGATGGCAGTTTCTGCTCTTAGGAGAAAGTTGGAAGGAAGGAGCATGTATGTGATCAGGATCGTGACCCCAATATTGCAGATCAGGGGTAAGACTGTCAAGAAGTGCAGTGAAGGCACTCTAGTGACATTTTTTTGTCTTTTGTCATTAGCAAGTAGAAATCAAGTATAAGGGTTACTAACCCAGAAAGATCCCAGGTTTTTATTTTAAGTCTCGCATTCAGTTCAGTTGACTTGATTGCCTTTAAGAATAGAAGCTGAAGTTCGATGGAAGAGCCCCTAGAGTAGCCAGGCACCAAGAACATGAAGTCAATTCAAAAGTAACTGATGAAATAAAATAAGTCTCCCTACAATAGCAATTTTAACCATGTCAAAGACGACCTGCCTTGTTCAGAAAATAAGGATCCATAATTTTGTATTGCTCTTTTACTTCAGGTATAAACTTTTGCCGCAACTACAACATGAATTCTGAGAAATTAATGATAGAGTCAAATGACAAAACAGAATTCTTGTGGCTGAATAGTTGGGACAAGGCTTTGATAATGATGATGAATGAATGAATGAAGCAAGCAGAGGCTGCATGTACACAAGCTGAAAACTGATCTCCTGATACTGAACTCATGGCGTTGTTATGGTGACAATGCAAGTAATTTTACCAGAAACGTAAAATTCTTTGTCTATAAAGCAAGAAACTGTTGCAATCTGAATTCTGTTATTAATAGACAAGTGGCAAACACAGCAAGATAAACGGTGAGACCTGAGACCATGTGATGGTCATGAGATCACCAGACAAAAGATACCATTGAAGAATCACGAATTGGCCTTGATAAATCAGTAAATCATATTGCACTCCAACAACTTAAAGTGCCCCATGTAAATTCACATATATTGATATAAAACAGAGACACTTTATCCATGTTGGACCTGCTCCGCTGAAATTTGAAGTGTGACTAACATCTAGATGTTGTTTACAGAAGCCAAATTCTTGTCAATGATATCTGAATGACAAGTGAAGACCATGAAGGCGCCATTTCTAAAGCATGAAAACAATATGATCATTAAGGTCTCACTTCTGAGTTCTGAAGCATGAAAAGCAACATGAAGTGGTGTTTTTAGATGTGTATCAGTGTTGTGAAATTCGTTTTGGACAAAGTTTTGGTTTGGCCACCAAACTGAAATATTTCGGTTGATTCGGGATTTTGGGGAATCATTTCAAATTTATTTCTCAGAAAAGTATAAAAACTAAAAATATATATGCATACAGAAAAATATAAAATTAATATTAAGATTTAAAATATGGTTTCAGATATTTAATTTATTCTACTAAATCAACTCATAATATGGTGAATATATGATATGCACCCCCCCCCCCCCCCCCCCCCCCCCCACCCCCCACAAGAGAAAAAAGCAGCAGTCTAACAGACTAGCCGAATAGGGAGAGAAAAACAAACAGCAGCCCATCAAACAAGCAGTAGTTTCTTTATAATAAAAAAAAAAAAACAGGGAACAGCCACCCAGCTAGCCCAGCCCAGCAGAAAAATAAAAAAGCAGCACCAGTTTAAGAGGCAGCTGCCGAAATCTCCAGAATACAAGAGGAGAAAAAGGGCATCTATCGAGGTCTGCAGACGGGAAGAGAAAAGGAGGAAAAACAAAACCCGACAATGAAGAAACTGCAACATACCTGGGGTCAAGCAGCAGCAGGTCAGATGCATCTTCTCCCTTCTTCTTTTTCTCCTTCTCCTTCCTCCTTTTCCTTTCTTATTTGACCGGACAAGCTAATCTGTCGTTGTCTCTGCTTTTGCTTTTGCTTCTTCTTCTTCTTCTTCTTCTCTTCTTTTTTCGCTTTCTTCTTTCTCTTCTTTGTTTTCTATTTCTCCTTTGTTTCCTCTCTTGGTGAACGAAAGGGGGCAAATGGAAGGACTTCGGTTAGGGATTTTTTTACTTTTTACAAATCGCCCAAACTATGGGAATTCATCCATTTTGGCTGAATTCCTTTATTTTGGACCAAATCAACTGAATTGGAGCGAATTCTAAAACGAATACTTGGAGGGGTGCAGTTTGTTTCAGTGGAGGAGCCGAACTGAAACTATTCAGGAATTTCGGACAAAACAAAACGAATTTCGTAATGCTAATGTGTGTACGCTGAGAAAAGGAAAATTGACAGTTACATGCAAAGGGCAATGCTTCACCTTTTAAAATATCCTTACACAATGCGCCATTGATCACTTTCCTTTTTCTGCATAAAAGAGGAATCAAATTTAGCGAACCAGGAAATGCACACTTACCAGTTGGAATTTCTGTTTCTGACCTTTCGTAGATAGAAATATGTGTTTGTGTGAGTGCGTCTCTGTGTGTGTCTCTGAGAGTGAGTGAGAGAGAGAGAGAGAGAGAGAGAGAGAGAATCTGAGTGGATTCAACATTTCATCTTCTTTCACCATTTACAAATTTGTAATAATACATGATGAATCAAGTGATGAGATTAGACCCACGAGGGGTTTTTGGCCTTTTGAAGAGGATCAACGGGTTGGATCGGGAAAAAGAGGCCCACATAAATCAAAAAAGTAGATCTAACAGTCTGGCCCTTTTTCAAGAGTTTCTCACCATTTATGAATGATAAATGGATGAAATTTGAGCCCCTAGCAATTTTGAGCTTTCCAAAAATGATGAACAGTTTGGATCTGCTTTAGAGGCCCATATTATTCCAAAATTTGAAAAAACCAGACTGCTTTTACAAGTCGTCGAATATACAGTAGCATCAGTGTATACATCCAACAGTTCTATGTTTTTTGCAATTTCTAAAGATCCATGATGAATCAATACCTGACATTTGACACCATAGCCATGTTTGGCATTCTGAGAATCTGAAGAGGATTAATGATTTGAATCATGGAAATGGAGCCCCCTAAAGTCCAAAAAAGCAGATCTAACAGTCCTGAGTTCTCCATAAATTTCTCACAATTGACAGCATAGCTATTTTTGACCTTCTAAATATGATTAATGGTTCACATCATGATGTACAGACCAACGTTAATCAGAAAAAAAAACCCGGTGACCTATGGTTTAACTTCCCAGGCACTGTACCTCCTTTTGAAGCACAGGTGCAGTTCCGTTTCACATCTATAAATAGGTGGGTAAATTTCTGCCCCTTTCTTCACACCGTTTTCACGTGTAACGATTGCACATAAACCACATTTGTTTGGTGTGAATCTGATTCACATGCGTAAAACTCATGTAAATGGTATGAAAATCAACTCAAAAAAAGGCCCTTCATTTTCACATCTCAATAAGATGTAAAATGTTTCAAATGCTACTGTCACTGTGCATGCTACAAAGCCACAGCGTCTGGGTTACCGTGTGTTTATTTTTTCATTCTTGTGGGCCCCAAACCATAATCTGAATTGTCAATCATCTTCAGAACTCTCAAAACTGTTCTGACATAAAAATTTCAGGCATTAGATTATCCTAGATTATGCGAAATTTGGGAAAAACTCAGACCATTAGATATGGATTATGGACTTCTACGGCCCCCTTTTCTAGAGCCAAACCATTGATTAGCTTTAAAACGCCAAGAATGGCTAGAGGGTCTAATTCCAGATCATGATTTCCCATGAACCATGAGAAATTTGTGAAAAATAATGTAACCATTGATGTCCCCTTCTCTACCTAGCGTGATGAACTATATAAACTAACCAGTCCGTTTTTAATTCTTTTTCATTCCTGTGGGCCTCTATGTAAGAACCCTGAATTATAAATGGGCCAAGCCTGAATTATTAAATGGGCTAAATGGGCTTAGAGAGGCCCAGTTTCGATCAGTCCAATTCATGACTAGATTGGGCTATTGGGTCAAATTTTTCAGGTCCATAAATGATCCAAACTCACTTAATTGTGACTCTATAGCTTCCCAAAATTATGACTGTGAAACTCCCACACTTAAATTCCCCAAACTTAAATTTTCCAAAAATTATAACTGTGTAACTCCCAAAATAATGACCTTAAATTGTGACTTTTAGTCTTCTTAGGTGACCTTTCAAGGGAAATCCTTTAGGATTCCAGCTCTATATAAGAAGAGATCTCCTCTCATCTTTGGTCACTTTCTCATGGTTCTCATGGAAGAAGAGTAGGATTCCAATATAGTGATATTTGAATATAGAAGCAAGGAGATTCTAAGGAACATTTAACCTAGTGAATGTCCAATTTGAGGTCCTTCGTTACATATACCAGGTGAGTAGATTTTTCCCTTGACTTGTATGAATTGGGAATCTCTTTGAATATAATTGATCGACAGTCACTAAAGCTCTACATACATAGTATAAAATCTGTATTCTTTTATTTCAGTAGTTATATATATGAGACAAGCATGCACTGTCAACATGATAAATCTGCATTCTTTTGTAATATTTCAGTAGTTATATATATGAGACAAGTATGCACTGTCAACATGATAATATGTGTTCTTTATATTGCTGTTTACATACTGCCAATGGGATAAATCTGTATTCTTTTGTAATATTTCAGTAGTAATAAATATAAGATAAGTATGCACTGTCAACATGATAAATCTGTGTTCTTTATATTGCTGTTTACATAAGACAGCAACTAAAAAAAATTGCTGTCAACATGATAAGCCAAGAATTTTTACTGAATTTGGACTAATGTTAGTCAATCGTCCAATAATGGAACTGAATAGTCACCATATTAGAATTGTCCACATTTCCTGTATGAATATTTAGTGATTAATTCCAGTTTCAGCTACAAGAAAATTGGGGAATTGAATATTCTGTTTGTTATTGGTTCTGTAAAATGTTTTTGTTGTTATTCACACACCACAAATACCAGAGATTTATGAAGAAGCCTATGAGTTCTAAAACCCATATGCCTTTCACTTGAGAAAGATCTTTTATTTTGCAAAAACTACCAAGAACCTGAGTACAATATGGGAACAATGCTGTTGTTAGTTTCAGACCTAATCATGGACTATCATTATCTGTTTTTGTTGTGTAATATTCTCTACTATTTCTAAACTTTCTAAATGGATATCATCCTTTGAACATGAGTATAGAATGAACAGTTAATAAAGTACTTTTGGGATGCCTACTCATAATATTTGATCTAAGATTAATGACAAATTATGATTAGAATGTTAATACTATGGCTGATGAAATGTGAGTAAAATGTTGATTCTATGACTAATGAATCACGAATAAAATATTTATTCGACTAAATAAAAGATACAATCAATGCCACAATACTTGTGACCAATAATGATTCCGAGTGGGGCGAAACTTCAATATGAAGTATGTGGGATTGGTTAATGGTGATGGTATTATTATATAACCTAAAATTGGAAATCAGAATTTGATTATTTGATTTTATGCTGGTATTGGATTAAACCTCCAAACAATCAAATGGGTGACAGCCTTGTCACGACATGAATAAGAATCCCTTTTAGGAATCAAATGGGTGACAATCTTGTCATGACATGAATCCCTTTTAAGAATCAAATGGGTGACATTCTTGTCACGACATGAATATGAATCCCTTTAAGAATCAAATGGGTGACAGCCTTGTCACGACATGAATATGAATCCCTTTAAGAATCAAATGGGTGACAACCTTGTCACGACATGAATATGAATCCCTTTAAAAATCAAATGGGTGACAACCTTGTCATGACATGAATACGAATTCCTTTTAAGAATCAAATGGGTGACAGTCTTGTCACGACATGAATCCATATGATTGTGTAAACCAGTAAATATGGTGATTCATTACTTTATGTTATTAAATATGATTGTGAATTTTTCTTCCAAAGAAGCTTATGAACTTTCTTAAGAGAGTCTATGAATACTTGAATTATGGGATGATGTAGTTTATTTTGAATATGAAATTTCTACTCACCAGTGTTACTGACTAGTGATTCGCCCCACTACAGGTAATGTATTTGTAGCGGGATCTGAGAGCGGCGGAAATCAGCATATAGATTTTGGCATGCAACGCTGATAGAGAGTTCAAAAACTACCTAGACCATTAGATGGAGTCAACCCTATTTTGGAATATTTTAAATTTATTGTCTGTTCCTAGCAATAATTGTAAAGACTTTGTTAAGATATTAATGTTATGATTTTGCCTACATCTTCGCTTGGACTCGCTCTTGAATTTACTTTATGAATGTTGAATACGTTAACGACTTAAGAATCTGAAGAGCTCCAGAGTCTTGGGTCGTTACAAAGTGGTATCAGAGCAAAGTCTTGGGCAATCCTTAAAACACTTAGAAACCAGTAGCATACGTGGTGAGGTCGTGGTTTGGGGGCATTAGATTGAGATATACATTTCCTTGTGTTAATTATGGTGTATCTTATTATAGGAGGAAGAACATGAGTTCCCATCAGAATCCTAACAGCAATGGCACTGAAAGTCGAACATCAAACCCAGATGGGGGATCGTCCTCGATGCCTGAATATGTGAAGATGATGTTCGATACCTTTATGAAAGCTTACGATCAGATGCAAGAGCAGATAAAGACTTTGGCTCATCGTCAGGATGATGGTGGCCAAAGTGGGATCGCTATTGGTGGGAGCAGGGACAGGGAACGAGATTCCCTATATAAGAGATTTAACGAATTCCGTCCTAGGTACTTTGATGAAACTGCAGATCCTTGGGATGCAAATAAGTGGATAGAAAATGTCGAAGCAATTTTTGAAGTTATGGGCTGTTCTGATCAGCAGAAAGCTCTATTGGCAGCTTTCAAACTTGAAGGAAATGCAAAGGAGTGGTGGAAGTCCGCCAGAAGGACCTATCCAGGTCCTGAAAATGAAATTCCTTGGAGCTTCTTCAAAAAGGAGTTTATTGCAAAATTCATACCGGAGCATATAAAAGAAAGGAAGAAGAGGGAATTTCAAAATTTGGTTCAAGGAGACATGTCAGTGACCAAATACAATAATAAGTTCATAGAATTGTCTCACTTTGCTAAACCCTTGGTAGCTACAGAAGAACTAAAATGCAACAAGTTTATTGAGGGATTACGCCCTGATATTAAGAAGGATGTACGATTGGGACAGCCAGTCACATACGCAGACGCCTTAAGAAGAGCCTATGTGTCTAAAGAAGCCACTGATGAGATCAATGGAGTACTTCCATCTAATCCAACTGGGGATGGAAAAAGAAATCAAGAAAGTCGTCCTCCTCAAAAGAAACAGAAAATGGAATCTCATGTTAAATGCAGTCGCTGTGGGAAGAACCACGCCTTTGAACAATGTCGATGGCAGCGCGGTGCTTGCTTTTCAAGTGGCCAGGTGGGCCATAAGGCTAACGATTGTCCCAAGAAGCAGGAGAAAGATCGATCACAACGGCATGGCCACAAGTCACGACAACATCAAGGCTATCAGCAATCACGGAAGAATTAGCAAAGCTACCCTCCTCGGGATCAAGGGAACTCTCATCAGAATTACTACCAGAACCAGCAATTGGGCCAGAATCAGCAAAGTGGATATCAGCGGAATCCACCACAGGGACAGAATTTCAACCAAGAGAGAGGCAATCAAGGTGGACATCAAAAGAGTCACCCACCAAATGCGAAGGTTTATGCTATTACCCAACGGGAGGCAGAAGTAGCAAGCAATGTGGTTGAGGGTACACTCCTAATCTCTGGCAACAAGGCTATTACATTATTTGATTCCGGCTCTACACACTGCTTTGTTTCACATAATTTTGCTCCAAAATTGCACATACCCCCTTCTAAACTTTCCCTAGCTATGGTAGTTTCCACCCCTACTGGAGGACAATTGAATACTCACACCATATTCTATGAATGTCCTTTAAGCATTGGGGAAGTTGTGATGCCTGCAGATTTAATTTTGCTACCAATGAATGATTTTGACATTATTTTGGGAATGGATTGGCTAGCAAAACACAGGGCTGTGCTAGACTGTTTTAATAAAATAGTCCGCTTTAAACTAGAAGGGTTCAAAAATGTGCGTGTAATGGGGATAAGGAAAGCAGTAGAGACACGTGTGATTTCGGAAATTAAAGCCAGCCAATTATTAAGAACTGGGTGTATGGGGTATTTAGCATTCGTTACCGGGGAAAAACAAGAACCAAAACTAGAAGAAATCCCGATAGCAAGAGAATTTCCTAAAGTTTTCCAAGATGAATTACCCGGTTTACCACCGTTGCAGGAGGTAGATTTTACTATTGAAGTGATACCGGGAACAGCTCCAATCTCTAGGTCTCCTTATCGAATGGCACCCACAGAACTACGGGAACTTAAGGAGCAACTACAGGACTTACTAGACAAAGGATTCATTAGGCCCAGTGTTTCACCATGGGGAGCTCCTGTTCTTTTTGTTAAAAAGAAGGATGGAACCTTGCGTATGTGCATAGATTATCGACAACTCAACCAAATCACTATTAAGAATAAGTATCCGCTGCCACGAATCGATGAGCTGTTTGACCAACTCCAAGGAGCAAGGTACTTTTCAAAAATTGATCTACGGACTGGATACCATCAGTTGAGGGTGAGGGAGGAGGATGTACCTAAGACAGCTTTCCGGACTCGATATGGACATTATGAGTTTCTGGTAATGCCATTTGGGCTAACCAATGCACCAGCTGTATTCATGGCACTTATGAATCAAATCTTCAAGCCCTATTTGGACCAGTTTGTTGTTGTATTCATCGATGATATACTAATTTACTCTAAGACAGAATTGGAGCATGGAGATCATCTGCGCACTGCATTGAAGTTGTTAGAAGACAATCAGCTATATGCTAAATTGAGCAAATGTAACTTTTGGCTAACTCAGGTGAATTTCCTAGGTCACATCATTTCAGGTGAAGGATTGTCTGTGGACCCTGCCAAGGTGGAAGCTATCACTAGTTGGAAACGGCCAACAACAGTGTCAGAGGTCCAGAGTTTCTTAGGACTCGCAGGGTATTATAGGAGATTTGTGCAAAGGTTTTCTTCCCTTGCAGGACCTCTAACTCGTCTCACTAGGAAAGATGTACAATTTAATTGGGACGACAAATGTGAGACCAGTTTCCAGACACTGAAGGATAAGTTGATTTCGGCACCGGTTTTGGCCTTACCTTCAGGCAGTGGTGGTTTTGTCATATTTTGTGATGCGTCATTCAAAGGACTGGGGTGCGTACTTATGCAGCACGGAAAAGTAATTGCTTACGCATCTAGACAATTGAAGACACATGAGCAAAATTATGCCACTCATGATTTAGAATTGGCTGCTGTAGTTTTCGCTCTTAAAATTTGGCGACATTATCTCTATGGAGAAGAATTCAAGGTGTACACGGACCATAAAAGCCTAAAATATATCTTTTCCCAGCAGGAGTTAAATTTGAGGCAGCGGAGATGGTTAGAATTTTTGAAAGACTATGACTTCACTATAAATTACCATCCCGGAAAGGCAAATGTTGTGGCCGATGCATTAAGCAGAAAGTCAGTCCAATTGGCTCACTTGACAGCGGAATGGAATTTACTAGCAGAAATCAAAGACTTGGATGTGAATTTTCGGATCATTGGTGACAATATATTATTGGGGAGTTTCAAAGTTCAACCAGAAATCATCCAGCAAATTAAGGACCGCCAAAAGAATGATGGGACACTAGTACAAATCTTCAACAAATTGGGAGATAAGCCGGATTTTTCACTTACTGATGGTACCTTGTATCACAAGAATAGGTTGTGTGTTCCAAATGATCAGGAAATTAAGGATGAGATACTGCATGAGGCACATCATACCCGATATACCATTCATCCAAGAAGTACTAAGATGTACCAGAATCTCAAGAAGCAATTCTGGTGGAATGGTATGAAAAAGGACATTGCAGAATTTGTGGTAAAATGCTTAACATGCCAGCAAGTTAAGGCAAATCATCGGAAACCTGGCAGGTTGTTGCAGCCATTGCCTGTACCAGAGTGGAAATGGGAGCACATCACTATGGACTTCATTTCTGGCTTTCCAAAGACTTTCAGGGGCAATGAAGTAATTTGGGTAATTGTGGACCGCTTGACCAAGTCTGCCCACTTCATCCCTCTGAAAGGAAGAACATCGATGGAAGAATTGGCACGAAGATATGTTAAGGAGATTGTTCGACTGCATGGAATTCCGGTGTCTATTGTCTCGGATAGGGACTCCAGGTTTGTATCCAACTTTTGGAGAAAATTACAGACGGCCATGGGAACACAATTGTGATTCAGCACCGCATATCATCCTCAGACTGATGGCCAGACTGAAAGAACTAATCAGACTCTTGAAGATATGTTGCGAGCCTGTGCCCTAGATTTCAAAGACAGCTGGGATGAGCAGTTACCCTTGGTAGAATTTGCCTATAATAACAGTTATCATTCCAGTATTCAAATGGCACCTTTCGAAGCATTGTATGGACGAAATTGCCGATCTCCCATCTGTTGGGAGGAAGTTGGCGATCGAAGAATCCTTGGGCCAGAATGGGTTCAATCCTCAACGGACACCATCAAGAAAATCCGAGACAGACTCAAAACTGCCCAAAGTAGACAGAAAAGTTATGCGGACAATCGCAGGAGGGAGCTGGAGTTCACAATAGGAGATCATGTCTTTCTCAAAGTTTCTCCAACCAAGGGTATCATGCGGTTTGGGAAAAAAGGCAAGTTGAGTCCGCGTTACATCGGACCTTTTGAGATAATTGGTCGTGTTAGTAATGGGAATGCTTATGAACTAGCATTACCCCCACAACTGGCTGGTGTACACAATGTGTTTCATGTATCCATGCTAAAGAAATATGAACCAGACTCGTCTCATGTGATAGACTTCGGACCACTTCGGATACAAGAAGATTTGTCTTATGAAGAGAAGCCAATAGTCATTTTAGAAACACGAGAAAGAGCCCTGCGGAATAAAACTATCCGCCTGGTTAAAATTTTGTGGGAGCATCATAATCAACAGGAGGCCACTTGGGAGACAGAAAAAGATATCCGAGAAAAGTATCCACATCTCTTTCTCTAAGGTATGATTTAAATTTGGAGGACCAAATTTCACAAGGGGGGGAGTATGTAAGAACCCTGAATTATAAATGGGCCAAGCCTGAATTATTAAATGGGCTAAATGGGCTTAGAGAGGCCCAGTTTCGATCAGTCCAATTCATGACTAGATTGGGCTATTGGGTCAAATTTTTCAGGTCCATAAATGATCCAAACTCACTTAATTGTGACTCTATAACTTCCCAAAATTATGACTGTGAAACTCCCACACTTAAATTCCCCAAACTTAAATTTTCCAAAAATTATAACTGTGTAACTCCCAAAATAATGACCTTAAATTGTGACTTTTAGTCTTCTTAGGTGACCTTTCAAGGGAAATCCTTTAGGATTCCAGCTCTATATAAGAAGAGATCTCCTCTCATCTTTGGTCACTTTCTCATGGTTCTCATGGAAGAAGAGTAGGATTCCAATATAGTGATATTTGAATATAGAAGCAAGGAGATTCCAAGGAACATTTAGCCTAGTGAATGTCCAATTTGAGGTCCTTCGTTACATATACCAGGTGAGTAGATTTTTCCCTTGACTTGTATGAATTGGGAATCTCTTTGAATATAATTGATCGACAGTCACTAAAGCTCTACATACATAGTATAAAATCTGTATTCTTTTATTTCAGTAGTTATATATATAAGACAAGCATGCACTGTCAACATGATAAATCTGCATTCTTTTGTAATATTTCAGTAGTTATATATATGAGACAAGTATGCACTGTCAACATGATAATATGTGTTCTTTATATTGCTGTTTACATACTGCCAATGGGATAAATCTGTATTCTTTTGTAATATTTCAGTAGTAATAAATATAAGATAAGTATGCACTGTCAACATGATAAATCTGTGTTCTTTATATTGCTGTTTACATAAGACAGCAACTAAAAAAAATTGCTGTCAACATGATAAGCCAAGAATTTTTACTGAATTTGGACTAATGTTAGTCAATCGTCCAATAATGGAACTGAATAGTCACCATATTAGAATTGTCCACATTTCCTGTATGAATATTTAGTGATTAATTCCAGTTTCAGCTACAAGAAAATTGGGGAATTGAATATTCTGTTTGTTATTGGTTCTGTAAAATGTTTTTGTTGTTATTCACACACCACAAATACCAGAGATTTATGAAGAAGCCTATGAGTTCTAAAACCCATATGCCTTTCACTTGAGAAAGATCTTTTATTTTGCAAAAACTACCAAGAACCTGAGTACAATATGGGAACAATGCTGTTGTTAGTTTCAGACCTAATCATGGACTATCATTATCTGTTTTTGTTGTGTAATATTCTCTACTATTTCTAAACTTTCTAAATGGATATCATCCTTTGAACATGAGTATAGAATGAACAGTTAATAAAGTACTTTTGGGATGCCTACTCATAATATTTGATCTAAGATTAATGACAAATTATGATTAGAATGTTAATACTATGGCTGATGAAATGTGAGTAAAATGTTGATTCTATGACTAATGAATCACGAATAAAATATTTATTCGACTAAATAAAAGATACAATCAATGCCACAATACTTGTGACCAATAATGATTCCGAGTGGGGCGAAACTTCAATATGAAGTATGTGGGATTGGTTAATGGTGATGGTATTATTATATAACCTAAAATTGGAAATCAGAATTTGATTATTTGATTTTATGCTGGTATTGGATTAAACCTCCAAACAATCAAATGGGTGACAGCCTTGTCACGACATGAATAAGAATCCCTTTTAGGAATCAAATGGGTGACAATCTTGTCATGACATGAATCCCTTTTAAGAATCAAATGGGTGACATTCTTGTCACGACATGAATATGAATCCCTTTAAGAATCAAATGGGTGACAGCCTTGTCACGACATGAATATGAATCCCTTTAAGAATCAAATGGGTGACAACCTTGTCACGACATGAATATGAATCCCTTTAAGAATCAAATGGGTGACAACCTTGTCACGACATGAATACGAATTCCTTTTAAGAATCAAATGGGTGACAGTCTTGTCACGACATGAATCCATATGATTGTGTAAACCAGTAAATATGGTGATTCATTACTTTATGTTATTAAATATGATTGTGAATTTTTCTTCCAAAGAAGCTTATGAACTTTCTTAAGAGAGTCTATGAATACTTGAATTATGGGATGATGTAGTTTATTTTGAATATGAAATTGATGTAGTTTATTTTGAATATGAAATTTCTACTCACCAGTGTTACTGACTAGTGATTCGCCCCACTACAAGTAATGTATTTGTAGCGGGATCTGAGAGCGGCGGAAATCAGCATATAGATTTTGGCATGCAACGCTGATAGAGAGTTCAAAAACTACCTAGACCATTAGATGGAGTCAACCCTATTTTGGAATATTTTAAATTTATTGTCTGTTCCTAGCAATAATTGTAAAGACTTTGTTAAGATATTAATGTTATGATTTTGCCTACATCTTCGCTTGGACTCGCTCTTGAATTTACTTTATGAATGTTGAATACGTTAACGACTTAAGAATCTGAAGAGCTCCAGAGTCTTGGGTCGTTACACTCTACTTCATGACCTGAACCGTCTATCCTCTTTAGAAAGTCCAAGATGGCAAGGGCACAATTTTCAGCTATTGATTCACCCAAGATTGTAAGAAATTTGTGAAAAACTCTGGACCACTAGATCAATGATTTGGACTTATGTGGGCCTCCTTTTCAAGACTTAAACCATTCATCAACTTTAAAAGGCCTAGAATGTTCGAAGGGTCAAATTTGAGGTCATGATGCATCGGGGATTATGAAAATTTTGTGAAAAGCATATGGCCGTTGGATGTAATTTAAATTCACATGTGCAAATAGGTGAAGTTGACAAATAGTGGAATCTGAATCTCGTGCATGTCTTTTGCGCAAGTAAAATGATTCACATGAGTCATTTACCCATGCAAATCATTTTCACACAAAATAAATGACCCCTTAGAGTGTAATTTACAATGTGGGCCACATGAAGTATTTCACCTCCTTTATTAGTTGAGTTCTAAGCATGGAGGCTACACTAAATGGTATGTAGTTCCACTCACATCATCAGCGGCCACTACAATCCACCACGGCTGCTACAGACTACTATAGGGCCACAATGGAGTGAGACAAACTACTACTTTCCAAAAAAAATTAAAATGTACAATAATGCTTATTTCTTTTCATCTTCTCTTGGAGTAACACTTCTACACAGCTCTTCTACCCTTCTAAGCTTAAAAGAACAACAAAAAATACATGATCTCACTGAGTTGCAGTCGAGACAGAGAGTTCAAGGGTCATTCTCTAGGTATATCCTAGCAGACACCTCCTTTGGTAAAGGTATTCTTTTCTCTACACTCAATAAGAATACATTGTTTGTTTTAATGAAAGTTAATTTATGATTAGGTTTGAACAATAAATTTGAACTTTAAACTTTATTTAAACCTTATTTATATTTTATATATCCTTTGTTAAATACAGTTGCACTAAATTGCTTATTTGAACTATGAATTTAGAAATGCAGATATAATCTAAATTAGTATAGCTAACCAACATGAACACATGGGAAAATTTATATCAATATGATTTCTTTTTAATCATTTAGCGATATAGAACTTATTGCACTAAAGGGATTGCTACACCACCTATCTTAATTATTATAGGGAAAAAAAGATCACATTCTAAAATTTTCCAACATTCTAGATTTTTAGGATATTTTCACAAAAAAAAAAAATTGACAAATTTTTCGATTCACACCACTACGTATCACCAATATTGCTACGTATCGGCAGCCACGTAGCATTTTAGCCACCACAGCTAAGCCCAACACAACCCCTATTTTGATCCATGGCTCTAAGAATAGATCTAAGATCCATAAAAAAAAATGTCCGATGAAGATGAAGATGAAGCTGACAAAATTCATCACAGAATTGCAAAAGGGAGCTGATTTCTGAGTTCATTAAAAACTGGTAGCAGAATCTATGTGCCACCTTGAGGAGCAGTGTTGAGAAACAATAGGGTTTTATTCATAATCTTGGGTTAATGCACTTACTTGTTTTGATGAGAGTTAGTTTCTAAAATTTAAGTTATTTTAGGCTAGAGTTATTAGGGGATTATGTTTCCTAGTTTGGGTAGACTTCTTCAATTGTACTATATAAATAGACTTAGCCATTCTAAATAATATAGATCAAAGAGCTGCAGCAAGATCTACCCTAAATTCAACTCACCTCACCCTATTTTTGCACAATTGGTACCATATTCCTCACTCTATTCAATTAGGCAATTACACTTGACTGATTTAAGTAGTTAATGTGAGACCTCTTAGCTGGTTGTTTACTATCCTAGACCATGAGGCCTTTGTTGTTGCAGCGGTGGTGGTGTGTTAGGGATGAAGTGGGCGAATGGTGGGGTGGGGTGGGGTGGGGTGGAAGAAGGGATGTGTGCCATATAAATTTTAGAAACGTGGGCATGCATATCATCTCTTATCATCAATATAATATAGATTAGTTAGAACCCATGTAAAAGAGACACTGGTTGTTCAGAAAATACAAATTACAACCACATGACTATTAATAATTGGAAAAAATAATAATAACTCACGCAAATTATGCAGCACTATGCTTGGAGGTGGAGGTGGCAGAGCCTGGTTTTTAGGATCTTGCAAGGAGTCCATCACAATATGATCCTCCATTACGAAACTAGACATCACACGATGACATGATCAGCACAAATTATCAAGATGGAAATAAAATTATTGTACAAAATCTAATAATCATGAAAATGGAATATTAATTTTCCTAAAGCATAAACAAACGATAAGAATAACCAAGTTAATTGGAAGCTATAAACAACAAATTATAGATGTCTTGCAAGGGCAATGGTATCAAGCAAGGATCAAAATATAGTAGTTGCAGTACGCAAAGCAACCAATGGCGAGATATAACTTCCCAAGCCCACTACCCACATGATACTGTCCACTTTGGCCCATGGGAGTTCAACCCAATCTTGCCTCACTGTTTTAAAATGCCTCATCTTTAGAGGGCCCCAAGTATGATATTGTCCTACCCAACTATTATCAGAATGCACAGCGGAAGTTTTGTTTGTCACTGGGCAAGCAAGCAAAACCATGTCAAGACATATCCCTAGGCACAAGGCCTTATGTGGGGTTAAGGCCAAGGCCACACTCATATACCAAGATCAAGACTTTGGATATTTTAGATGTGGGACTTGAACAAAGTCTCATGGTAGTAACCAAAGCTCACAAGCTAGCGCCCCCAGACTCTGGCCCAATCTTGCCTCAAGGGATTACGCAAGCGGATTGAGCCATTAAGGTCCCACACTCTCACCCACTAGAAATAGATCTGTCCTCCACTTTGATACCATTTGTAACGACTTGAGCCCACTACACACATAATTCTATCCGCTTTGGCTCATGGGAGTTCAACCCAATCTTGCCTCACAATTTTAAAAATCCTCATCTTAGGAGGGCCCCACTCATGATATCATCCCACCCAAATGTCATCAAAGTGCACAACGGAGGTTTTGTTTGTCACTGGGGAAGCAAGCAAGACCAAGTCAGGACAAGTCCTCAGGCACAACTCACAAGGCCTCATGTGGGGTTAAGGCTAAGGCCATACTTATATACTAGGGTCAGGACTTTAGATATTTTTGATGTAGGACTTGAACAAAGTCTCATGATACTAACCAAAGTATACCACCCTTACCCCTACAGAGTCCCCTATCTTGGCTCACGGCTCATGCACACAAGCTCTAACCCGATCTTGCCACAAAGGATTACCCTAGCTCTAATGACAAGATGAGGCCTTTTACCTGGGGACTTGTCTTGATTTGGTCTTGCTTGGTTGCCCAATCAATGACACAAACAAAACTTCCGCTGTGCACTTTGATGACAATTGAGTAAGACAATATCATACTTGGGGCTCTCCCAAGATGAAGCTTCTTAAAAGCGAGGCAAGATTGAGTTGAAATCCCATAGGCCAAAGCGGACAACATCATGTGGGTATTGTGCAGGGTCGTTACAAAAAATGCTACATAGCAAGTAATACGAAGCAATCACCGCACCGGCATAACTATGTGAATTTTTTAATTGGTAAAAAAACTTGAAGCTTGAGTAGCAGTCAATTTTTAGGAAAAGGGGGGTTTATGATGTGGAACCATATAAGGGTAGAGACAACTTTAGGAACAGCTTTTAGGGAGAAGAAATAGAAAAAAAAGTGTTTTAAATTAAAATTGAAAAAAAAAAGCAGTATCTTAAATTAAACTTGCTCAACTCAGCTAAGTTTTATACCCATATAAGTTGTAGAGGAGCTATTTTCAATTTAGCGTAGCAGCCGATATTTTGATACATGGTATCAAGTAATGTCATTTATATCTCCTCAATGGAAAAGATAGTGCAACCAAGAATCCTTGTCATTGAAGATAATGATTCGAAAGAAAATGGCTTTTTCCCTTAAATTTATCCTTCAAAAAAAATAGGGGAATTCATTAGCTCAAATTATGAGAATTCAATCCTACAGAATAAGTCAATCATGCAAAGGGCAGCGGCCAATTTGATTTTGTTCTAATAACTTTGCAATTGGATCATATCTCATAGTCATAACTTCATTTCTAAGGAGTAGAGAGCGAAGAAAAAAGAAAGGACTCATTTCACAATTTTTGTTCTATCAATATGAAGTTTTGTAATAACCTAACTTAGACTTGAGGGGCCAACCTGTTCAAGGTGGGCC
Organism: Sextonia rubra; assembly: GCA_037013555.1. NCBI lineage: Eukaryota > Viridiplantae > Streptophyta > Magnoliopsida > Laurales > Lauraceae > Sextonia > Sextonia rubra. The sequence continues at coordinate 63,640,527 of JASUAD010000001.1, forward strand.
ATACTTGTCCAACCCAAGTTAGGAGTTAGACTAGGACTTTTGGAAAATTGTGATCGTTATTCAGTTAGAGACTTGATTAACATATAATTCCGTGAGACTCCTTAATTGTAATGTTACTAGGACTAGTAATTAAGACTCAAAGGTTTGTTAGGACTCTAGCTAGGCCATTAGGAGTATAAGAATCCCAAACACGCCTCTCTCAGGATTACACTTTGAATGGGACTCCTAGTAGTTCCAGAAAGGACTCCTAGTGCAGGATTGTCCTTCCAAAATATATATAAGGAGCTTGCTCTGCTTTTTTCTTCACAAAATTTAGAGAAAGAGGGAGAAAGAGCGAGACAGACAAACAGAGTTTCAACGTGGAGTTTTGCAGCAACAGAAGAAGATTGTGAGGAAGGCGTGAAGATCAACAGCGGGACGCATAGCGGATGTCCAATTCGAGACCACTCACTGCCCGAGCAACAACTTCCATACAAGGTGAATAGAACATAAGTTGGATGTTGGTGTATCCGAATACGGTAGAAAATTAGAGCTACTTGATCCTCCGTTGAACTGTTACTATTATATACTCGTGCTACAGTGATCGTTGGCATATTGTATTAGCCGAATTTCATTTTTGAGGCCAGATCGATCATCAAATCAACAATCAAATCTAATGATATGGAGTGGGACTGCTGGTCAACCCCTTTGGCCCTGTTCTAAATGGAAAATCAACCCATATGGACCTATGAGTCAAGATTTAAGATTTGGTCTTGGTCTATTGACCCTGATGGTGGAAACTACCATCAAAAAGCCTATTTCTTAGATGGGAACGTGGCAAATTAGAATTCTATGATTTACATACTTTTAAAATTTTGATTTAGGTTGAAAAGATGACTGATTAACTTGAAGATTTAGATCTAAACTGAAACTTTTAGTTCCCAGGCCGTCAAAGGGTTGTCTTGGTCGACAATGGTTGTGGAACCACATGGACCACCTGATCAAAGATCAGGTCCACACATCGTAAGGTGGACCCCTGGGCGACCAATAGGGTGCAATTTCCGTGAGGATTAGACCGTTAGGCCCCGCCATCTAAAGGCCCCAAAGTAGCTAGGCGAGAACGCTCGTTTAACTGAGTGTGAAGGCTGGGTTTTTTTGTTGTAACATGAAGATGGGTTCTGGCAATTGGCATAAATTTTAATTAAGTTTCTAGAAATTACAGATTAGTCCCTGTTATATACAAGCATATTTAATAGCCCCTTTTTTACTATTATTCTTGCAGGGATATGTAAGGAACAGTAACTATGGGGCTATTACTAGAATGCAATCACCATAATATCCATTGTAAAAAATGCTGAATTTTTATCATCACATCTAAATTGGAGATAAAATATGATGAAAATTAACATGGAATGTTTACTGAATATTCAAATATATTGGAAGATATTTCAATCCGAATTCATTAATTATGTCTTGATTCCGGTGGTTAATTTTACGATAAATATTTAAATTCCTCAATAAGATATGGGCAATGCCACAACCTAATACCAATTCACAACTCAGAATGGAGCAAGGACTAACCATTGTTATATGGTACTGGCCAAAGAAAAGAATAAGATGATGTAACCAATTTGATGGAGATGAATATTTAATAAAGCTTATTGAATTTGAACTTGAAATTGATGTTTGAAATAGAGTAACCCCAACCGCTAGCACTGAGTATAGAACTTCTCTCATGGATATTTGTCGAGGGAAGTAGGTTCAACAATTATGGTCATAAGACAAGCCATGTTATCGATAGAAATGTAGATACTCCAGTGTGGGAGTATCGGAACAGACTCAGCAATTATGGTGGATGACAAGCCATGTTATTCACAAAAACGTAGATACACTGTATGGGGTATCAGAACCATTTAATGCTTGCGGTGGAAAAATACTCAGGAAAGAATTGATTAAGATATTATTTTTTTCAAACACCATTATTGAATACATAAATATTCTTATAAATGATTGAAAATATGTTATCGCTTAATGTTTACTTATTCTACTCGCCAATGTTACTGACCAGTGGTTCGCCCCACTCCAGGTAATGCATTCATAAAGGTTGCGGGGAGTGACAGAGATCGGCCTGTGGATTTTGGCATGCGTGGCTGATTCAGAGCACGAGGAATAATAATTAGATTCATAGATAGGATTAACCCAACATTTAGATATTTTCTTTACTAAATTTAGAGACTTATCTTTTACTCAATAGCTTTTATTAGGACTTCTAATACATTTAATGATTTAAGTATAACTGAATATGAATGTTGTTGACCTCTATGCTCATTGAAATTTGATTTATCTTCTGTTGTTATAAATTTGAATACATTTTGAGAATCTAAAGAGTTCCAGATTCTTGGGTCGCGACAAGTTTTGAACATGGGACTCAGGTATATTGTAAATGTTTTTTTCTAGAAGACGAGGAAAATAAAAGGACAATCCACTTAGGGAGGTCCACAGCCAAGCCCTAAGAACCAAATATTTGTATATTTTGGGTAATTGGGTTTTCCCCCAGCATGCATTGCTAATTTTAAGGTAGATCTCCCCTGTAGAAACATAAAAACAAGGGTAATTCTAACCCAAATCCAAAACCTACAACTGAAACCAGATTTAACACATGCTCAAACCAAAATTGGAAACATCAAAGATCATCAAACTAAATTAGAATGCCCAAAATAACAAAATCCTAAGTTGGATTGTATTAAAAAATCCCAAAAATCAAACCTTAGGATGTAAAATAGGTCCAAACCACTCAAGAACCAAGCCCTAGCATGGTTTCCCCAATGGGAGTGCACAACCAACCTATGAACCCTTAGTTTGTGTGCTTGAAACACTTTCACACTATACGGTTAGGGGTTTGGGATGATTTCCACGAATCCCAAAGGCATAGAAATTGGTTTAGGGTCATCAAGAATTGAATTGAATAGAATCAAAGAAAGAATCATGAATGGTCAATATATCAAGATTGTTTACTTGCTTGTGATTTGGCTGAATTTGTTCATTCCCTTGCAAGAGTTTGTTTTGCAACCAACCCCGGCATTCATTAGGTGTTTTTCCTTCTTTCTAGTCATGTTCCTTGTAGTTTGCTCTTAATCTTGAAGTAGGATGAGAGAGAGAGAGAGAGAGAGAGATGGGTAGCAGAGTGGTTTGGGGGGCACCGCTCTATTAAAAGAGTTAGGACTCTCTTTGTTTACAACTAGGAGTCCTATTTTTAGTGTAAGGTTTCCTCTTAATTTTATTTAAGTTGGGTCTCTTAATGGCTTCTACTTACACATAAAATACAACCTCTATTGGTTGTGGGATAGATAGTTGGCACCATACACCCTCTTTCCCTTTTGGCTAAGTGCCCTTTACTAACTGGGTTTCCCAATTTGACTCTGATAGTAGGGTTAATGTGCATACCCTTAATTAGGAAAGCCAATCTGATAAAGCTTCTGGTCCGGATGATTCTAATTTCACTTTTATCAGAGCATCTTGGGAGGTGGTGGAGAATGATTTTTATGAGATGCAATCGGAGTTTCATTGAAGGGGGAGGTTGAGGAAATTAATGCAACTTTTATGGCGTTGATTCCTAAAGTTCTTAATATTGTGGAGCTTCAAGATTTTAAACCCATTAGTTTGGTGGGTTGCATAAGCATCTATAAGCTACAAGAAAATGCTCTTGCTAACAGATTGAGGAGGCTTGGGTTTGGTGATAAGTGGTGTGGCTGGATTTGGGAGAGCACCTCCATGGCCTCTTTTTCAGTCACTATGAATGGCTCTCCTTGGAGATTATTCAGGGCTACTAAGGGGCTAAGGCAAGGGTATAAAAACCCTGCCTAGTGGACCAACCTGGCATAGATGGGTCCACATTCGGCCAGCCCATTTCGAGGTCGAATTGCGCTGCTGGGTCAAGTTTTACCGAGTCTCAACTAGGTGTTGTTAGGACCTAAAGTCATAGTACGAGTTTGACCTAGGCCCATTTGTAGTGACTGTGTAGTTCCCTAAGAAGACTCTCCGTTGCACACCAACAAGTGTGACCTCGTAGCTTCCCCAAGTGACTCTTCAAGGACGAGAAATCCAAACAGGACTCCACTGCTGCACGTCCATGCTTATTACATAAAAAGGACACCTCTCTTCTTTGGATACTTTCCAATAGGGTAAGAGAAATAGAGATAGAGAGATGTAATGTTGAACTATGTCATTTGATGATAGAAGCAGAGAATCATGACGAAGAGCAGAGTCCTTAGTGGATGTCTGGCTTAAGATCACTCACGACACAAGCAACGATAGTTTATTCAAGGTGAGTAGAACTTCCCATATACTCCATTAAATATAATGCTATCAAGGAATTGGTCCTTCATGAACTATTCTACTGAATTGAGCCAATGTAAATATATATGTATCTTCCCGTCGCCTCATTTGTGCATGGGAAACAAGATGCAAATCCGTCTTTGAGATTGGCAGGCGAAGCCAGGGATGAGGTCCCTCTTTGATTTGGACCATTGGGAGTCCATTATACCAACATCAAATTTGATCAGATGAAATTACAAAGACTGTCGACCTTCCTGTTATGGAAAATGAAGAATAAAACTCATTCTCTTCTGTGTAGATGAATGACTAAGTGGATCCTGTGATTGAAGTGCCTCTTGAGGACTGTTTTCATTATAGAATATGATGGATTCATGCATAAAGGAAATCATAAACTGGAAAAATTCCAGTTTGGGTCGTCAAAGGAGGCTTGGCCGTTTGTGGGTTGTGGGGCCATGTGGCCCACCTGATCTTGGATTAGGTCCCCACATATGGTGGGGGACTTGTAGGCGACAACTAGGGTGATGGACCCATGATGATGGGACCATTGGGTCCCTCCGTCCACAAGATCCAAATGGACTAGGCGTGAGACCCATCCACAGTCATAATTACTGTTTGTACCATTTTGCTGTTGTGCGAAACTCTGTACATTTACATGTCAAGAACTCTAGATATTTACGTAAAAGACTTTGGGCCCCAACCCCTTAAGAATGGTCTATTACATAGGTCAAGGAGACAACAAGAACTGATACATAATTCTATAAGAGGTAACAGTGAATGTTTTTCTCCCCTAATGATAATTAGCTGTGAAGATGTTCTGATAGCGTGTTAACATGCTATAACTTTATTTGAGGGTGATATTTAAGAAAGCCCTTTCATTTAATTAGTAATAAAGAACATATGAATAAGATGAGTACCCATGTTGTAACTAGTTCAGATCAAACATTAATTACGGTGATTGCTATTGCTCAATATCTTACTACACAATGTTGATGCTCTAACTATGATCTCAGAGTCCAGGATTAATGTTATCAATAGTAACCTATGTATGGAGTGAATAATTAAAATGGAACTCTCAAGGCACTTGATCGTAGTGTTTAGATCTAAGTTTAAGTGGAGGTAATATGAGCATGGTTTTCACTCTATGACTAATTAAAATATCAAAGATATGGTCAATGCCACATATTTGGGATACCAATTACGATTATGAGTGTGGGGCGAGATTCCAGCCAAAGTACATGGGACTGACTAGTAAAAGTAGTATGATGCATGGTCTAAACACCCAGACTCGAGACCCGACTCGCCCAAGGCCAAGTCCAAGTCAACTCAGGCGAGTCGAGTCCCTTTTTTTCTTGTTTTTTTCTCTTTTTTTTTTTTTTTTTTTTTGGTGAGTCCCTTTTCACAGCTCAAAAAAATAAAGAAGAAAAAGAAAGAAGAAGAAGAAGAAGAAAAAGATAGAAGATAGAAAAGGCAGCTCCAAGGAACTGCTAGAAAAACAAGGTAAAAAGGTAGAAACACAAGTAGACATGCAGGAAAAAGCAGCACACAGGTAGGCATGCAGGGAAAACGTAGCACACAGTAGGCATGCAAAAAAATTTAGCACAGCAGCCAACAAGTTTGGGCAAGCAACAACATTGGTACTTGCAGTAGAAATGCAGCAGCTAGCAACAGACTGCAACAGCACAACAGCTGGCAAGCAGCAGGCTGCAAGAGTACAACAGCTGGCGTGCAGCAATCTATGAAGCACGGACACTCCAAAATGGTCCCCTTGTCCATGTCGGACATGTATTGGACACGGACACAGCTCCGACACGCCGGGACACATGTCTGACACGCTGAAAACATGTCCTGGATTTTTTTTTTTTTTATTTTGCACACGGCTCAGACACGGGGCGGACACTGTGGGACATGTATGGAACACGTTGTGGACATGGCGGGACTAAAATATAATATAAATCAGCTCAACTTGAGTTAAAATTAGAAAAAAAAAAAGAGGAAGGGGGTAAATGTAATTTTTTTAACTTGTAAGTTATAACCCTAATGTTCCTATTCAGTCTTCGCTTGTGAAATCAAAAGGGGGGAATCCGCTGCATCTGTGAGACGAAGAAAAAGAATATGAAAAGGGGGAATCGCCAACAGCAGTGAAACGAAGAAGAAGAAGAAGACAGCGTGAGGAAGGAAAACACGTGGCAGATCCGAGCTTGAGGAAGATCTGAGCCTGCTCGTGGAAGAAGAAGAAGGACAAAGAGGAAGAACAGGTACTGCATTTTTTTTTTTTTGCTGTTTTTTTCTTTTTTCTCCAGTGCTGCTGTGTTGTACTGTTTTCTTTCTTTCTTTTTCTTGAACTACTGCTGTGCTGCTGCTGCTTTCTTTTTTTTTTTTTTTTTTTTGAACTGCTGTTTTCTTTTTCCTTTTTTCTTCCATCTGACTGCTGTTACTACTGTTTTTCTTCAGTGCTTCTACTGTTTTTTTTTTTTACTGCTGTTTTTTTTCCATGAGATGCCTGTGCTGTTGCCGGTTTCTTTCTTTATATTTTTTTTCCTTTCAATGCTGTTATTTTTTTTTTCTTCCATGAGACTGCTTTGCTGCTGCTGTTGTGCTGTTGCTGGTGCTATTTTCTTTCTTTTTTTTTTGAATTTCTGCTGCTGTTATGTTGTGCCGCTACTGTTTTTTTATTTTTTCAGTGCTGCTTTTTTTTTTTGCTGCGGTTTTCTTTCTTCTTCTTTTTTTTCGAACTGCTGCTGCTGCCTTTTTTTTTAAGTGCTGCTGTTCTTTTTTTTTCATGGGACTGCTGTGCTGTTACTGTTATTTTCTTTCTTTTGTTTTTTTTTTTTTTTCAGAACTGCTGCTACTATATTTCCATACTGCTGCTGCATTTATTTTTTCCAGAACTGCTACATTTTTTTTCCTAGTTTATTTTTCAATGTGATAAGAAATTGAATTAAAAATATGTCATTCTCTTCTACAGGAGCTAGTAGCCCAAAACCGGCCGAGGGCTTCAGATCAAGATGAAAATAAGCCCCTTTGGAACTATACAATGAAGTTGAAGAAAATTGGAAGGGGGGAAGGGAATTTTCATTTCCAATGCAAATTTTGCCACAAAGCTTTTCAAGGCTCATATACTAGGGTAAAGGCACATTTGCTAAAAACTAGTGGTCAAGGGATTCAAATATGTTCTAAAGTCACTCCTTAAGATATAGCTGAAATGTAAAAAGCTATTGAAGAAACTGAACCTAGATTGCAAAGCTTTAAGCCAAAAAAGGTTCCTTTGCCCCCTCTTAGAGCATCTTTGGGTGGCATGACTGCTAGTCAAGGGCTGGACCTCTTTGAATCAAAGAAGTAGTCGAGGAGTGGCAGTGGAAGTGGAAGTGGAAGTGGAAGTGCCATTGAGAAGGCATTTAACATTGAGGCACGGAACCAATTACATTCTGAAATAGCTAGGATGTTTACTCTGCAGGCTTGCCCTTTCACCTAGCTAGGGACCCCTATTATGTTCAAGGATGAAAATAGCGGTTGCGGCTGGCATAGCGGCCTGCCGCTGAAATGCTACGTAGCAAGCGATACGTAGCGGTAGCGGCGATACGTAGCGGCGTGATTGGAAAATGTCTTCAAAAAAAAATCTGAAAAAATTCCAAGAAATCCAGAATATTGGAAAATGATGGAATATATGCTTGTTTTGCAAAAGTAACTAGTACAAGGGTATGTAGCGGTCGCCTCATTGCATGATGTCCTGTATCGCTCAATGAATAGAAAAAAATAGGAATGATAAATTTTTCTCATATGGATTAATGTTGTTTAGTCATGCTTAGAATATAACATTTGATAGTTTTATCTTGAAATACACACATAAATATATGGAGAAAGTTTTTCTATTAAAGTGAAATTTGATTAAAGCCCTATTTTTTATTAGAGTAAAATTGTTTGGATTAGTTTTTTTAATGGTTATTTCACAGTTATATTTTGAAATATATATTTATATATATGTGGAGGGGAATTTTTTATTAAATTGAAAATTGAAAAAGGTCCATTTTTTATTGGAGTGTTATTTGGTTAGGGCCCTAATTCCTACTAACTAGAGTGAATTTTGGTTGGGCCTGTGTCCAATTAAATAATCTATGTTTAATTGGTGTGAAATTTGGATGTGCTTTATTTTCAGTAGGTGTGGAATTTTTTTTTAATAGATAATTGTAAAAAAATAGGTGTGGAAGTTGGCTATGACCCTATTTCCAATTTGAGTGAAATTTGAGGAAGGTGCCAATTTCAATTTAGTAATACTTGGCTCCTATGTGACTTTTTTTTATTTTAACGTTGTTGCCTCATTGTGGAGCCCACCAATGGTTACAACAGGTTCTTTAGGTTTTATTGTTTTGGATGGGCCCACTTAATTTTTTTTAAATGTTTTTAATGGTTTTTAATGTTTTTGAGTGGCCCATTTAATTTTTATCTCTACTTTCATCAAATGGGCCATCGTGGGCCATGACCAACCCATTAACCAAAAACAATACAGACGAACAGTATATGTTGCTCACTTGCCCTAACTATCGCCCAAAATAGACGATGGGATTTTGGGAAAGAGGGGACGAGGGAAAGGAGGAGAAGAAGAAGAAAAGGAGGAGGAGCTGCTGGGTTCTGCTGCTGCCGCCTCCTGCTGCTTCTGCTTCCTGTTGCTGCTGCTGTTGATCGTTGTTGCATGCTGCTGCTGATCGCTGCTGCCTGCTGCAGTTTGATGCTGCCTGCTGCTCGCTGCTGCCGTCATGATGTTGCTGCTGCCGCCACGGTATCAGGTATGTCGTCTGCAACTCGTCCCACTCTATCTCTTTCCCTTTCTCTTTTTTTTTCTTTTTCCCTTTCTTCCTCTCTTTCTACTTTTTTTTTGTTTTTTTTGTTATTCTACGGGAAAAGGGGCCTGATTTTACCAGGCCCATACATAGCGGCTACTACGCAAATATAGTGGCCGTAGCGGCCGCTACAGGAATGTATTAGCCGCTACGCTTGTGAGCGCCACTATTTCTCAAAAAGCATAGCGCCCTTAGGCGCTACGGCTGATATTTACATCCATGATTATGTTAGTTCCTACAACTTTGCTGCCAATCATTAGATTTCAGGTTATTTACCTCCTAGTTATAATTTGTTGAGAACCACTTTGCTTTAAAAAGAAAGGGAAAACACTAACAGATTATTGCAACCAATTAGAAGCACAGGGAAGGAAAAGGGGGGTTAGCATTGTTAGTGATGGTTGGAGTGATTCACAAAGGAGGCCATTAATTAATTTTATGGCAGTGACGGAAGGGGGGCCTATGTTTTTAAAAGCAGTTGATTGTTCAGGTGAAGTCAAGGATAAATTTTTCATTGCTAACTTGATGCAGGAAGTCATCCTTGAAGTTGGCCCCCAAAATGTGGTTCAAGTGATTACCGATAATGCTAAAAACTGCTAAGGAGCAGGGCAACTTATTGAAGGGCTATTTTCTCACATTGTTTGGACACCACGTGTAATACACACATTGAATCTTGCCCTAAAAAACATTTGTGCAACAAAAAAATGTGGAAACAAATGAAATAACTTATGCATAGTGCAATTGGATTACCGATGTTGCTGGGGACGTCATGATGATAAAGCATTTTATCATGAATCATTCAATGAGATTGTCTACGTTCAAGGACTTTGTTAGTTTGAAATTGCTTTCAGTTGCGAAGACACATTTTGCTTCGATGATTGTGATACTTAAAAGATTCAAATTAATAAAGGGTGGTCTTCAAGCTATGGTAATTTGTGACAATTGGTCTTGTTATAGGGATGATGAAGTTGGAAAAGCCAAGTTTGTGAACGAAAAGGTGTTGGATGACATTTGGTGGGATAGGATTGATTACATCCTTGCTTTTTCCTTATCTATTTATAACATGCTTCGGGCTTGTGATACAGATTAGCCTTGTCTTCACTTAGTTTATGATATGTGGGATACAATGATAGAGAAAGTGAAGTTGGCAATATATAAGCATGAAGGGAAGCGGCAAGATGAGACATCAACCTTGTATGATGTGATGCATCAGATTCTAGTAGACCGTTGGAATAAGAACAACACTCCGCTTCATTGCTTGGCACATTCATTAAACCCAAGTTGACCTCTAAGCTTTAGCATATTTTTTTTTTAGAAAAACTATTAATTAAAAAATATAAACTAATCATATAATTTTCATTCTTGTATTTGAGGTACTATAGCGATGCGTGGCTTCATGAGGACCCAAATCGAGTTCCTCCAAATAAAGATTTGAAGGTTTCAAGAAAGAAAGCAAAGTTCTTAAAAAGATATTATGTTGACTCAGAAGAGAGACAAAAAATTCAATTGGAGTATGCAGCTTTCTCAACTAATTCTAGGGGGTTTTCAGAGGCTGATTCCATACATGATAAATCTACCATGGATCCAAAAATTGGTGGGTTAGTTATGGTGTATTTGCTCCCTCACCTCAAACCTTAGCTTTGAAGCTACTTGTGCAACCATCTTCCTCATCTTATTGTGAGAGGAATTGGAGTATTTACTCCTTTATTCACTCGCTGAAAAGGAACAAAATATTACCATAACGTGCTGAAGATTTGGTATTCATTCATAGTAATCTTCGTCTTCTATCAAGGAGAACTCCACAGTACATACAATGACAAACTATGATGTGGGATATTGCAGGAAATGCATTTGAATCCTTTGAGGACGTTGGAGTACTTGAGGTTGCAAATCTCTCACTTGAAGAGCCAGAATTAGAGGCTATGCTATTTACTGATGATGGGAGTGTTGGTGGGGATGATAATGCAATTGAAGTTGTCTCCAATGACGAATCATGAATGAAGGCCGGATTATTATTATTTTTTTCTTTTATGGAGTGGGGTAATGGAGGGACCTTTTTTTGTTGTTTTGATTATGATGTATGTCATACCCAAGGTCTTAACAGACCTTTCGGTGTAATTAGATTCATAATTAAGGAATTTTAGACCTATCTTTGAGTGTTAATTTAGATTATTGAGATTGGTGGGCCCTATGTTTAATTAGATTAAGATCTTTTGAGGAAATATCCTAGTAAGATATGACAGTCTAGAGATGGAAAGGATTCCAGCATTGTTCGACACATCCTTTCCAAAAGAAAAGGGACTTTGGAAGAAAATCTAGCTTGTACAGGACTCATGAAGAAAAGGAGTCTGGTACGTGACCTCTACTAAGAATGGAGAGGGATGGGCTATATATATAGGGAGTTTCTTACTCACCTCACTTTATTATTCTAAAACCGTAAGGGAGGATCTGAGAGAGAGGAAAACCTAAGAAAAACGCTCAAAGCAAAAGAAAGGAAGAAACTAAGAAGAAGAAGGAAGACAAGCAATCGGGCAACAGTGGATGTCTTGCTCTCAACCTCAAATAGCCAACATCACAAAAGTCTACAAGAGGTAAGTGAATCTCCGATGTCTATTCCTTAAAATTGGGGTGTGATTCTAAATAAATTGGAAAGTCTAATGCCAAGAATGAACCAGGAACCAAGTCGTTCCTATGAGTTGTACATACCTAGACTGTGGGCTCCACATGGATCATGTGGTAGTCGATCAGATCCAATGATCTGAAAGAGAATCCTTGGTCGACCTTAGTATGCATGTTCAATGGGGGAGCAACTCAAACAGGTTTAACAAACTGGGGTTTTTGGAAGCCAGTCACATTACTAGCGACCACTATCTAGGCTAGATGAGTAAAAACCACAGAAATTGATATGAAACAAGAAATAATGATTTCCTTGTGTTGGTATACTGTTGAATGATGAGTGCAACAATAAAGATGGAAGAACTTGATGAAATTCAAATCAGAAAAGGGATTTTCAAATTTCAAGCCGTTAAAAGACGTCTGATGTCAACCTGGGTTGTGGGTCCACATGACCCACCTGATGCCAGATCTGAACCACAGATCTAGTAGTGGACCCTTGGGCAAACTTGGGAGTGGTAGTCTTGATTGATTTGGACCATTAGGCCCCAGCATCTGATGACTTGACCAAGATAGAGCGTGAGAGGGCTTCAACCGACTAGGTTTGATGATAACCCATGCTCTGTATAGACATGTCGACATGTTTTATTGGAAGTTTATAACAGAGTCCCTAATGTAATCATAATTTCATAAAAGTCCATTCACATCCTAATAATTAATGATTAAAGGAAAATGTGCACTGTGATGATCATATGTTATATGGTCTGTAATTGAATAAGGTTATGTCATAACAATTTGATATGTGGGAATGAAATTGTGGCATATACAAATTGATAAACAAGAAAATATTTTGAATTATAAAATTTATTGTGCATGATTTTATTGAGATGGGGCATAATTTGAACCACTAGCACGATATGAATTATTGTGTGATTCTGGACCATTGGGTTCGGTTTGAGGTTGGTTATGTTGTGCATGGAATGGATGATTGGACATTGAGATCTTGAAATAATGAGTCCTATGGGACGTCGGATGAGGAGATGCATGTGTGGCATCCCGATAATGGTATATATTAAGATGGCATGATGATGTAGGCTGGATGTGAGAATGTAGTTCAGAGAAGTGTCATGGCATGAATTTTATTCATGGATTACATTATTTTTGTTTATTATTTAAATGTTTTAATGATGTCATTACATTAACTGTGGATGTGTGTTAGAGTAGGAATTCATTCACCAGTTTATACTGATGTTAGTTACCCCCTTCGGGTAATCGAATTGCGGTTGGATCGGAGAATGGTGAAGATCAGCCCGTAGTATTTGGCATGTGTAGCTGAGGAGAGCGAATACATCCAAAATTTAGTAGTTTAGGGAGATATTTAGTATTAGACATTTAATTATGATTTGATGGATTTTATTTTAGAATTTCAGACATTGAAAATTCTATTGGTTTATTATTATGATAAGATTTATTTTAATAAATGATGCTTATACCTTATGTGCTTATTTGATTTATATTTATAAATTGTATGCCAATGAGTTATAACTCAGATTCCGACAGGGCCCCAGAAATTGGGTCGTGACAATGTAATCGTGACATGTAATGTTGATGATGATTGATATACTATGGGCCTATGGCCTACTATTATATTACATTATGCATTATGGATTTTATTTTTGACTTTTTCAATGTTAGTTATATTTTTTCTTTATTAATTGTGACATTATGCTTTTTAATTTGGCTAAAAATATAACTATTCTTTAATTTTATGATTATATATAAATATATATTATTTGCTGTGTCCTAGCCGTGTCTGTATCCTACTTTTTTTAGGATTTGCCTTATCACTGTGTCCGTATCATGTCGTATCCATGTCCCATGTCCACGTCCGTACTTCATCGGCAGCAGTAGGGCAACACATCAACTAGCAGAATCAACAAATCAGTCTATTTTTTTATTCTTTTTTATTGATTTCCCTACTCTCTCTCTCTCTCCTGAAACAACTCGCAACTTAATCTTCTTCTTTTTTTCCTTTTCCTCCTATCCTCCTTTTTTTTCTTTTTTTTCCCTCAAGATGCTGCACATAAGACTCGCCGACTCGGCCGAGTCACATCAATCTGATACCGAGTCGGGTGACCTGACTTGGTATGTGCCGAGTCCAAGTCGACTCGAACTCAGACGATTTTTCAAACCATGGTATGATGATACCTATTATGGAGTCTATGAGCAAAATTAAAGTTTGTACTACGATTTGCTATGGGGTGTTTTTTTTCGTTGGTAATGGATTTGACCGTAAATTAAGATTGGTGGCAATTGTCATAACATGAATATGAATTTCTCTTGTGGAAGGAAAGAACTGCTTGAATTAAGATTGGTGGCAGTCTTGTCATGACATGAATAATATGATTTCCCCTTATGAAAGTATAAGACAACAATCATGGTGATACGACAAGCCATGTTTTTTAACGTGATTATGAAATTTCCATTTGGGATAAGCCTATGAACCTTACTTTCAAGGAGAGCCTATGAACCTTTGAACCCCCGTGTGGAGCAAGGATGCAAATATCGGCCGATACGAAGCGTATCGGCCGATAAATCGGGCGTAGCGCTCATGAGCGCTACGCTTTTTAAAAAAAATCGGCCCTCACAAAAGTATCGGCCCGTATCGGCCGATACGTATCGGCCTGGGGGGTTTAAAACCCCCCAGCTGATTTTTTGGGTAACTTTCCCTTTCAAGTTCCCCTCTTTTCTCCCCTCTTCACAGCTCCAACTCCTCCAAGCCCCTTTTTTTGCCTCCATTTTTTAAATCATCTCAAAAAAACATCAAAATCATCAACAAAAACATCAAAACATCCAAAGATTAAGGTGACAACATTTAAGATTCAACTCATTCAAGCATCAAGTTCAAAAAAGGTGAGTTTTGAAGATTTTTTTTTTCTACTTTGTGCTTATTTCTCTCTTTTCTTCTATGAATCACTTGAAAATGAGTTGTTGTTGTTAGATCCATGTTCCTCTTTGATGAAGCCCCTCTTTTTTATCACTTTCTTAATTTTTTTTTGAATTTTATTTTCGGAATATTTTATTATTTGAAAAAAAAATTTTATTTTGTTAATGGAAAACCAATCAAATGAGTTGAAAGTGGTCCCTAAATGTTAGATCTATGCTTCCCATAGATCAATCCCACATATTTTTGTGTTCTTCTAATTTTTTCATATTTTTTATTTTCGGATTTTTGTATTTTTTTTTTAAAAAAAAATTTTTATAGAAGCAAACTCAATCAAATGGGTTGAAAGTGGTCCCTAAATGTTAGATCTATGCTTCCCATAGATCAATCCCACATATTTTTGTGTTCTTCTAATTTTTTCATATTTTTTATTTTCGGATTTTTGTATTTTTTTTAAAAAAAAAAATTTTTATAGAAGCAAACTCAATCAAATGGGTTGAAAGTGGTCCCTAAATGTTAGATCTATGCTTCCCATAGATCAATCCCACATATTTTTGTGTTCTTCTAATTTTTTCATATTTTTTATTTTCGGATTTTTGTATTTTTTTTAAAAAAATATTTTTTTATAAAAGTAAATTGAATCAAATGGGTTGAAAATGGTCACTAAATATTAGATCTATGTTTCCCATAGATCAATCCTACATATTTTTGTGTTCTTTTAATTTTTTTCATATTTTTTATTTTCGGATTTTTGTATTTAAAAAAAAAATATTTTTGTATAAAAGTAAACTGAATCAAATGGGTTGAAAATAGTCCCCAAATGTTATCTCTATGTTTCCCATATATCAATCCCAATTCCCACCCACGTAGATGCGTGTTATTCTAATTTTTTCATGTTTTTGAAATTTATTTAAATTTTAACCTATTACTTTTAAATCTTGTTTAGGTATTGTGATGTGAAAAAATGCCGCGTGATATAGATCTTGCATGGAGCTATGGTGAGGCAATTGAAAACAATCGGTTGAAGATTAAGTGCAAGTTTTGTCACAAAGTGACCCATGGGGGCATTACAAGATTTAAACAACATTTGGCCCATGTGCAAGGCAATGTTGCAGGGTGTCCTGAAGTGTCGAAAGAAGTTAGGGAGCAAATGAAAAATTTATTGAATCAAACAAAACAGAGAAAAGTACAAATTAAAGAGAAGAAGCAGCAGGGTGTTGATGCAGCACGCCATGATGTATTTGGGGATGAAGGTCTTGGTACTGCTTCTGATGATGAGTTTGATGACCCAGAAATGATGGCTGCACGCCGAGAGTCCCTTATGTCGTGCCAAGAAGAAGCAGAGCGTCGAGCCTATAGTCAGCGTAGAAACTATGATGAAGGTGGCTCATCTGGTGCAACAAGCAAGGGCAAAGGCATTGCGGGTAAAATGCGTAGAGCATTTAGCACCCGACAGCGGGATGATGATATAGAGATTATTTCTACTCGGATGGCTACACCTACACCTACACAAACTAGAAGAGGGGTTAGTTTTGTTGATCCTTTCGCACATAGATCGGAGGCAGCTAAGCAACCAAAAATCTCTAATGTTGTCAAGGGTGTCATGAAGGCTGCAAGAGATAGATTAGCCAAAGCTACAGCAAAATGGCTAATTCATAAGAATATACCCCCTACCGCAATTGATTCTCCTTATTTTCAGACAGTTCTTGATGTTGCGGCTCAAGCTGGGCGGGGTATTACGTCGCCATCCGTGTATGATGTGGGCACCAAGTACCTTGAAGAAGAGTATAAAGAAATAAAGGCTTCGGTAGAGACGTTTAGGCCCATGTGGGGGCAAAATGGAGTCACTATTATGTGTGACGGGTGGACAAGTGGCACCCAAACACAATTAATTAACTTTTTGGTGTATAATGTCACTGGGACCGTCTTTGTGAAGTCCGTTGATGCATCTGAAGAGAAACGGAGAGCAGATTATATTTATAGGCTTATGGATAAAGTTGTAGAAAGTGTTGGAGAGGAGAACATTGTCCAAATTGTGATAGACAATGGAGCTAATTTTAAGAAGGCTGGTCTTCTTTTAATGGAAAAGAGGACACATTTATTTTGGACCCCATGTGCAGCACACTGCATTGACCTTATAATGGAGGATATTGGAAAGAAGAAGAATGTGGCCGCTGCAATCAAGGCATGCAGAGGCATTACAAGGTTCATATACGACCATTCATGGCTCTTAAGCTTGATGAAGAGATTCACAAACAATCATGCCTTAGTGCGTCCGGCATCCACTAGATTTGCTACCCATTTTATTGCTATGGAAAGCCTTGTACGTTGGAGAACGGAGCTAATTCAGATGTTTTCATCAGAAGAATGGCTTCGTTCGAAATGGGGCAAAGCAACACATGGTCCGGAGTTTGACATCCCAATTCTAATGAGGGATAATAAATTTTGAGCCAAAGTAGAGAACATATTAAAGGCATATGAACCTTTAGTGAAAGTGTTGCGGCTTGTAGATGCTGATGAAAAGCCAACAATGGGGTACATTTATGAAGCAATTGATCGGGCAAAGCAAGCCATTATAGAAAATTGCCGATATCATGATGATTATATAAAAATTATTGATGCCCGGTGGAACGATCAGCTGCACCATCCATTGCATGCTGCAGGTTATTTTTTAAATCCTGAATTCTACTATCGCAATGCCTCACACCACACTGAAGCAATAGATACGGAATTGCGAGTAGGATTAAGGACAGTGTTGAAAAGAATTTTGAGTGAAGATGATCATATCGAAGCTATACAAGAGGTAAGCTAATTAAGAAATTTATTTAATCTTTTAAATATATTTTAGATAATTGTATTGATATGGTGTACTTATTTATTTCTAATTTTTTGCATTTCAGATTTCCACTTATACACATAAAAGAGGAACTTTCGCTGACCCTTTTGTACAGCGAGCGATTGGAAAATGTTCACCTGGTAGTTATACTTATATGCAATTGACAATACATAGAAAAGGAACTTTCTACGATTTAAAGATGTCTAATTTTTTTTATTTTTTTTGTATTCTAGCTGATTGGTGGGAGAATTTTGGAGAGAGTACTCCACATCTAAGGAGAGCAGCCATTCGCATCCTTAGTCAAACAACAACATCATCAAATTGTGAAAGGAATTGGAGCACTTTCTCCATGATCCATACGAAGCCCAGGAATCGGATAACCATGAGAAAACTCAACAAATTGGTATACTGCCATTACAATCTCAAGTTGAGGAACAGAAATAGAGAGAGAAAGGCAAGGGATGATCCTACTTATTGTCCAATTAATTTGGATCACATATTCAGAGACGATGATCCCTTACTTCCATGGATAGCCGAGACTGAAGATCCATTGTTAGATTCAGATCCGGGCTTTCAGCAAGAAGTACAACGTTTAATTGCTGAAGATGTACAAATGTCAGGGGGACAGCCACCTCAGGGAGAAAAAAGTAGTGGAAGTGCAAGTGTATCTAGAGGGAAGGAGCCAGCTCATATTATGTCATCATCTGAAGATAGTAGTTCTACTGTTGCTTCTTCCAGTAGCCATGGTGGAGGTCCTGGAGGAGATGGAGGAGACGGAGGAGATAGCGGGACAGGTGGCACTGTTGAGTCTTATCAATATGATGAAGAAGAAAATGTCATTCCTGTTGAGACCGTAGATGAGTTTCCCGAACAATCAAGAATGGCTCCACAACGTGCTTATCAAAGGCGACGGAAAGTGTCATCACCCGCAGACATAGATGAGCAAGGGAATGTGGGTGGAAGTGGAAATGTAGGAGGGGAACAAACAGCATCTTCGAACCCTATTTATAATGTTCCACTTCCACATTCAGACTACAGGCCGTATCCTCATGAACCATCACAATATTATCAGTATGGTCATGTGCAACAAGAAGAAGAACAATCTTCGGCTTCAGGGTCTTACTCATATGGTGACTATGATGATAGTCAACCTCAATATAGATATCCACCTCCTCCAAGCTCCTTTGATTTCTTCTTTGCAATGCAAGATCCCAATGCTCACCAATATCAAATTCAATTTGGGGAGAATGTGCAATATAATAGGGGCACAAACACCACAAATGATGATGAAGATGATGACACTGATAGCAATGTGATTCCTGGTAGACATTCCCTTTGGTATTAGATTAGAGCTAATCAGCAAGGTATTCCTCCATTACAAAGTCTTTGCTCTTTAAGTAGATTAGTATATTGTTTTTTTTATAAAGTTTGAACGTAGTTTATCTTTCATTCTTGAATGAATCTTGATGAAATTTGTTTATAACATTTTTTATTTAAGCCTTAAGTTACTGTTTAAGTTGACATAACTAAACAACATGATTCCATATGAAAAACATTGATTATTCATATTCTTTTCTATTAATACAGCGATACAGGATCTAATGCAATGAGGGGACCGCTACATACTCATATACTAGTTGCTTTTGCAAAACAAACACATATTCCATCATTTTCCAATATTCTGGATTTTCTGGAATTTTTTCGGATTTTTTTGAAGACTTTTTTAATTCACACCGCTACGCCGCTACGTATCGCCGATACGCTACGTATCGCCCGCTACGTATCGTTTTGGCGACGGGCCGCTACGCCCGCCGCAACCGCTATTTGCATCCTTGGTGTGGAGTAATTGAATCAACCAATACTTTGATGCAGATGGATATTCTAGAAGGAAATGATAGGTCAAATTATGCTACTAAAAATCAGTGGCTCACCTTTCATGCTTCTATGGTGATAACGTTAAACTCGCTTTATGCTTGATGATTTTCTTTGATTTAGAAATTCAACTCATCAATGTTACTAACTAGTGGTTCGCCCCACTACATGTAACGCATTAGTACCAAGATCAGGGAATGATGGAGATCAGCCTATAGACTTTGGCATACACAACTGATTGAGCGAACGAAAAACATCTTATGATGGGATCAGCCCATATTTTGAGTACTCTTTTGAGTTAAATTAAAACTTATTCCTTTTAGCTGAACCTCTTAGTGACTTCAGAGACATTGATGTTGGAATATAAATCTTTTATCTATGCTTTGGACTAATGCTCTTGGAATTTTACTTATTAATGTTATTGATTTATAAACCTAAAAGCATATAAAAAATCTGAAGAGCTCCAAATTCTTAGGTCGATACAAAGGAGATGCTCTTTCTCCTTTTTTATTCAAAGTGGTGGCAGAAGCTTTGAGTGCTCTCTTCCTCAAAGCAAAGGACTGCAACCCTGTTAGGGGGGTTTGAGGTTGAGAGAGGAGATATGGCTAATACCCATTTTCAATTTGCTAATGACACTATCTTGTTTTCATCGTCCAAGATGGAGGAAATTGTGACTCTGAAGAGGATTCTTAGATGTTTTCAGTTGACGTTAGTGTTGAAGATTAGCGTGGCTAAAAGCTTGATGGTGGGTTGTTCAGAAGAGGAGATTAGGCCCCTAGTTGCTAAATCCAATTGAAACTTGTTAAGGTCAGTAATCTGCCGCTTTTATATTTGGGTTTGCCGATTGGTAATCACTCTAGATCTATAATAATTTGGAACCCTACTGTTGAGAATTTTGAGAGAAAACTTTCAGATTGGAAGAGAAATTATCGTTCTTTCGGTGGAGAATTGCCGTGATTAAGGCATATATATCAAATTTTATTGTGTACTACATCTCTTCTTTTATTGGCAATGGCAAAGAGGGACAAATTGGATCGGATCCAAAGGACTTTCTTATGGGAGGTTCAAAAGGAGAAGAGGAAATTACATCCTACGAGTTGGGACAAAGGTATTATGCCTAAAAGGGCAGGTGCTCTTGGTCTTCTTCTTGGCTGTCTAGAATTCAAGAACTAGGTATTGTTAGCTAAATGGTGGTGGAGGTTTGGGGAAGAAAGGGAGGCTTTGTGGGGGATAGTTATTGCAACAAAAGATGGTGAGGATTTTGGGGTTGGGTGCATAGTAGAAGTCCCTGGCCATAGAGTGTATGTGTTATGGGGTAATATAGTAAGGGTGGGAGATGGGTCCCTGTTTGGGAGAGTTTTTAGTAGGAGAGTGGGGTTCAAAGTGGGGGAGGGAAGTCGTGTTCATTTTTAGTTCAAAGATTGGTTAGGAGAGTGTCCGTTGCTTGGGGTGTCTGCTAGGTCATTTAAGGTGGTGGTTAATAAGCATCCTCCAGCTGAAGAAAATTAATAGGGTGAGGATGCTTTTGTATGTTGGGTGGTGTCTTTTAGGAGAAGTTTGAGGCAATCCGAGGAGTTGGAATATGCGTCTCTATAGAGTCTTATTTCTAACGTCTTTATTTGCAAGAAAAAGGCAGACTCACGTATTCGGAAGCCATGCCTGTCTAGCATTTTCTCCACTAAGTCCTTTTCTAGGGGCTTTAAAGAAGAGCCAAACATCAAGCAATTCATTTCCCTTGTGTGGGCAAGCTTGGTTCCTCTAGTGGAGGCCTTCTAATGGTTAGCAGTCTCCATCATAAGTGTATACAGTGAACTTCCTTAGAAGGAGAGGTATCTTGTTGGAGGACTCCTCAAGCTTGTGTCAAGTTTGCAGGTCAAACTAGGAGGTGGTTGATCACTTATTTTTGCATTGTGATTTCTCTAATTTTGTATGGTGTCATCTTCTGGCAAAGCGTCGTGTTTCTTGGTGCCTTCCAAGGTCATTGAAGGGTTCGTTTAAGACATGGAGGCTTCCACCTTTTTTTGGCAATGGACTGACTCTTTGGAGGATAATTAATTTTGTTATTCTTTGGTCCATGTGCAAGGAAAGGAATGACAGAATTTGTTTCTAAGGATGTGGAAGATATTGTGTATTTGTTGTTTGTGCAAATGGCCAAGTGGTTTTCTTGCAGGTATGAGTTTGATAATTTAAAGGTCGATGGAATCTTCTCTAATTGGGAGGAATTCCGTATTTGTTTCTTTTTTTATTATTATTGGCAAGGGTAGAACCCTCTTATACCTTCACTTTTCCCTTTCGTTAGTGGTTCGGTTTTTGATATCATGGATTAATCCTTTCTTAATGAAAGTTTTCAGTACAGATAAAAAAAAATCAGGATAGCCGACTGGTTAATATAGCCAATCCTCTGGCAGTCCCACTCTAGTGGGTCCCACATTAAATTCCCATCACCGCCAATCTAGTATTCCACACAATGCACTAAACATAATGAAGCTGACTGTCATTCAATATGCAAAGCCTATGATCTCAAAGTTAGCAGTCTTCCCTTTGTGCAAATCTCTAGCTTGCTGATATTCTCACAAAAGCCATACCTCTAGACTGACATCAATTTTTCACAAGTAAATTTCTGTTAATTGATTTCCCAACATCAAATTAGAAATGAGCACTTTCGAGAACATTTAGGGGTAGCACCAATAGGAGATAAGATTAGAGAAACTCGTTTAAGATGGTTTGGGCATGTTGAGCGTAAGCCAGTAATGGCACCGGTGAGAAAAAGTTTGGATATACAGGTGAAGGGTCCATCAAGAGGTAGGGATAGGCCGAAGAAAACATGGATGGAAGTTATTAATTCAAATTTGAAGAAGTTGCACCAATCGAAAGATTTAGCTCAAAATAGAACGGAATGGAGAAATAGAATTCATGTAGCCGACCCCAACATGGTTAGGATAAGGCTTTGATGATGATGATGATGATTTCCCAACATCAGTTTGAGGGCTGGTATCAAATACACAGCCAATACCTAAAGGACCAATGGACTTAGGGAACTATTGGGCCAAATGGCCCTTGCTTGTTGTACAATGATTGAGACAATAAGATTCGGATAAATCTCTCTAAATACGTAGTTGTAACAACCTAACCATATCCTTCTTGTAACAATATTACTATAAATAGATCGTCGAGGGAACAAGACTCTACTAAGCCTTTCCTCTGCAAATTGTGTCAATGGTGAGCTTGAGGGACGTCCACATATCTAGCATCTGCAGAGTACTATGGACTTCTATATAAATTGATTACAGTGGGAACATGACTCCACAAAGTCTTTTCTCTGCAATCTCTCTGTAATAACCTGACTTAGACTTGAGAGGCCAACCTGTACAAGGTGGGCCATACTTGTCCAACCCACGTTAGGAGTTAGACTGGGACTTTTAGCAAATTGTGGTAAGAGACTTGATTAGCATATAATTCCTAGAGACTCCTTAATTGTAATGTTACTTGGACTAGTAATTGAGACTCTAAGGCTTGTTAGGACTCTGGCAAGGCCATTAGGAGTATGAGAATCCCAAACAGGACTCTCTCAAGATTACACTTCGAATGGGACTCTCTTGTAGTTCCAAACAAGATTCCTAATGTAGGTCTGTCCAGGAACTATATATATATAGGGAGCTTGCCCTTCCTCCTTCTTCACAGAAATTAGAGAAAGAGAGAAAAAGAGAGAGGGAGATAACTCTAACGGTGAGTTTTATCGCAGAAGGAGGGGATTGTGAGGAAGACAAGGAGGATCAACAGCAGGACGCATAGCGGATGTCCAGTTTAAGACCCCTAACTACACGAGCAACACACTTCTATACAAGGTGAGAGGGATTTCTCATTCTACTAGGTATATAGTGGAAAAATTCCACTGACAGAGATTATAACAGTGCTAGAATAGCAATGTCGGGACCCCCACTGTGACTCCTATGGTTTAAAATCAAACTAATGTTGTCAGAATTCAAAGTTTTGATTTTCTATAGTTAGAACCTCCACTGGAGGATGCTTTAATGGTGATCAATCCAGTAAAAGAAACAAAAATCAGATCAGAACTAAGTTTTTCAAAAATCTGGTCGTCAGGAATGGTTTTGGCCGATGAAGGTTGTGGGTCCCCATGGCCCACCTAATGAGAGATCAAGGCCCCACATCTGGTGGGGGACAGTTGGGCGACCACAGTGGTGGTGACCCATGCTGATTAGACCAATGGAGCCCTCAAATCGATTTCAGCAAGACCAGTCTGGCAAATATACATAACTGTCGAGCTTCCTATACACAACCAGTTGCTAAAATTCACAATTTTGATATGGAAACTACATGGATAGATTTGCTATGATTAGTATATCTCTTAGAGATTTATTTCCATACCAAAGAGGGTGAATTAACCCAAAGGAGGAACCTGAATCTGAATTTTTCAATTTCTGTGATGTCAAAACCTCTTCCAGTCATCTAAAGTTGTGGGCCCACGATACCCACTTGATCACTAATCCGAACCACACATCTTGTTGTAGGCCCAGGGGCAACCTTAGTCCTGTGGTCCTTTTTCGGATTGGTCCATTAAAGTTCACAATCAAACTTACCCAAGAATGCCAAGCGAGAACCCACTTTCTTCAGGTATGGGTGCTGTCGACTTGAAATCAATATAACTCAGTTTATAAAATTTAGAGATTAGTCCCTATAATATGCATTTATATTAAGAACATCTTTTACTACTACTTCTTTGATCACCTGTAAAGAGAGAAGCCTGCCTTTTACTTAGACTTGGTAAAGTCAAGTAGGTTTTGGTACCATTGATTAATAATCACTAATCCTTTTAAGGACGGTAATTACTTTCGCTTATGCATTGTTGAGTATGATGTAAATACTAATGTAAGCTTATAATGGTGTATGACCCAATATGATAAAAGTCAATGTGATTTAATTCCTATGGTAATCAGCCGATAAGTAAACTATTTTAAGAGCTTAGGGCAATGCCACATATCTGGTACCAATTTCGATTCGGAGTGGGGCGAGGACTAACCAGTGTTATGTAGTACTGGCCAAAGGAAAGAGTAAGATTATGTTATTTATTATGATGAAGATGAAGCTCTAATAAGCTTTATTGAATTTAATGTTTTGAACTAGAGTAATGACAACCGCTGGCACTGAGTATAGAATTTCTCTCCTAGATGTTAGTCGAGGGGAATAGTTTTAATAATCATGGTAGGAAGACAAGCCATGTTGTTGACTGAAATATAGATACTCCAGTGTAGGAGCATTGGAACAGGCTCAACAATCACGGTGTTGACAAGTCATGTTGGTTGACAGAAACGTAAATACACCCGTATGGGGTATCGGAACCATTCGTTGCTTGCAGTAGGAAAAATACTCAGGAAAGAATTAATTAAGATATTGTTTTTAATACCATTATTGAATATATAAATGTTCATATAAATGATTGAAAATATATTATACCATAGTGTTCACTTATTCTACTAACCAGTGTTACTAATCGGTAGTTTACCCCACTTCAGGTAATGCATTCGTAGAGGTTGCGGGGAATGACGGAGATCAGCCAGTAGATTTTGGTATATGTGGCTGATTCAGAGCGCGAGGAACAATAATTAGATTCGTAGATAAGATTAGCCCAACATATAAATATTTTCTCTACTTGAAATAGAGACTTGTCTTTTACTCAATAGCTTTTATTATGACTTCTAATACACTTAATGATTTAGGCATAATTGAATATAAATGTTGTTGGACCTTTATGCTCATGAAAATTTAATTTATGTTGTGTTGTTATAAATTTGAGTACATCTTAAGAATCTAAAGAGCTCCAGATTCTCAGGTCGTTACACTCTCTCTCTTCAAATCATGTTAATTGTGAGCTTGAGGGATGTCCACATATCTAACATCTGTGAAGTACACCATGGACTACTACATTTTATTTATCATCATGAGCTCTAAGGAGGTGTCCAGCTATGTAATATTTACGTAGTACCATGGACTACTAGTCTAAAATAATCAGATATTATCACATACAGTCTAGGATAGACAAGGGAGTCACACTTTCTATCTTTGTTGTACTTGAAACCATAATAAATAATGAATGTCTGCTCACAGAGGAGTTGAGCTTCTCAATCAACTCTATTTTAATTTCATGTGGTTACTAAGAGGTGGCACCTAATTTACATTTTATTCTCCAAGAAAAATAAAATAAAATAAATAGTATGTACATCGCAATTAAAGACTGCCACACTTATAGGGCCAGTAAAATGACTTTGGTTACACATTTCTCATCAAACAAGACACTGCCTCTACCTGATGGGCCAATAAAAGCACTATCCACCATGAATATCCACCTCATCTATCTACATTCCGTCAACCTCGAGTATAGTTTCATTTCTCTTTGCCCCATAGACTACATTTTTGAAGCACCATTGATCACAGCTTCGTTTAATTCAAAACATTGATCATAGGTAAGTCTAATTCAACACAAGTTTTTACATAATTAGCCAATTAGAACTAGAAATAATGTGATTCAAAGCACAAAAATCTTTATCAGTTAGAAAACATTTTGTGAACTACGCATATCTCAATGCCAAAAACAATTACCTGCTATTAGAAAATTTTGGAGTCTCAACAATATTCTTTGCAAAGGCAGTTCTTTTCGAAAGATCGCCTTTCTAGAAAAGAAAATTAGTGCGATTCAAAATACTATTAAGAAAAGCCATAAAATTCATTGTGCATGATACATGTAATAACAGAATTAAATACCAAAATTGTCAACTTCAAGGAAAAAAATAACTAGCTTCATGAACCTCTGCATAAGATATCATACTACATAGATAAATAAATAGACCAATGGTTAGGTGTGCCATGAATAGAGCAAAAACCAAAACAACCACTTACAACCACTCCCACAAGACAGTTTGACTCCAAACAGTAATCTGTAACCAGTATTTCCTGGTAGCTTTTGCGAGAGAGAGAGAGAGATAACATTAAGAATTGGCTGCTAGAGTGGGAAGATGCTAAATTTCATATGGTCCTCAGAGTAGTCTATAATCACTAGAAGATCACCTTTATTTGATAGTCTCTCATGTATCATACATGTTCTTAGATTCAAGTAGTTAGTAAAACTTCATTGTATTTGTGTAGATAAGTTCGTTACTAATAATTTACATGGATTCCACTATAAATAGAGTTGCTGGGAGCATTAAACCAACACAGCAACTTCTTCAAACCCCTTGTTTCTTTTTGGGCTGTTTCATAAATCAGAACCTAGGTTCTCTAATCTGTCTACAGTCAAAATGATCTTGGATTCTGCTTCTGAGATTAATGAGCTACTCTCTGCTGTGGGACCCACAGTCTTGATCTCATTAGCTGCAGGACCACACATCTCTACAGAAAGTTTCTTTGATAACCTCTCTCTCTCTCTCTCTCTCTCTCTCTCTCTCTCTCTAACATGTGATAAAAACCCCAGCTGAACAGCCAATCAACTGTTCACCTGCTGCCAGAAATTTGACAGCCTGGTGGGAGCCACCCCAGATCAATCATCATGAGATTCATCTCATCCAGTCATCCATACAAAAGCAATCTTCAGTTAAACTTTGAACCCATTTGAAACTCATCTGATTAGGTATTCAGGGCTTCTTGTGAGTCAACAGTTTTCTAAACTTGTTTGCAGCTCAGTCATTGAATTTATTTTATTCTCAATGGATCATTCCCTAATTTGGAGGATAGCTGTGTGACTCAACTACATACCTAACCTGGAAGATTGATTTGTTGATTAATGGTGTTTGGAGGTGATTTAGACCCATCTGCTGTTATCTGGCCTGGACATCCAAACCAAGTGCTACAGCCAAACTAATTTAGTGTGTAAAACTGATAGTTTACACTAGCGAGCTCTCTTCCTTGAAATTTTGGGTGGGACTAATTATGCTTATTGGGCCCATCAAATGATGAATTAAACTTGGCCCATCAAATGATGAATTAAACTTCCAGGTCTAACTCTCGAGACGAGCATTTCTCTACTCGGTTTTTCAACTTCCTATCACATGAAGAATGAATTTTTTTACCAAGATCTTGAAGTGGCCCAAGCCTATATGGTGCAGATTGATCATCACAAGAAGGCCAGCAAGCTTTTAATTAAGAATTGAAGTGAGATAGAGACCCAAACAGTCCATAATTATGTTTAAAATTGAATTTCAGGGACCCAAACAGGTCACATGCAGTCAACGTTTAAGCAATGGATGGTTGACCAGATCCAAATCAATCCAAGCAGGTTAGGCACCATAAGGATTGCCCAGGTTTTAACTTTTTGTGTTATGAAAAGTGGCACACAAAGGACTTCAAGTTCGTGCCGTTTGTTTCATGTCAAGTGGCACACATGGGCCCACAACCTGGAACTTGGAAATGTCCAACTTTCTATAATTTTTTTTTATTAATTTATGATTGTTTGATTTAAGAAACATTAGTGGGACATTCTGATTGTAACAGCAAACAAAATTAGAAGGATTCCTGGAGTTTTAGATGGCTTTTGAATTCTATATAAGCATAGCAGTAGTCAACTGCTATACTCCATGTTTGACTGTTTTGAGCTTTTGAATAGAACTGCAAGTTCTGGTTATGTGCTTCTCCTTTCTCTTGGTCATGTAGTGCCATAGGGATACAGAAGACTGCTCTAAGGTCAGTGGGTTAGTTATTCGGTTGTTCCTTGCAAAATTTTCCATTTCGGATTTCGTGTGATTCACTGCAAATCATAATAGTTGCTGAAAATTATTTTTTGTTTGTTTAATTGGGCCTCAGATAGTCCAATTACACCAAATTCGGATTGCATCACCATCTCATCAGGGAACCATTCTCTAGCTCTCCTGACTTTATGCCCTTGAACAAAATGGTGTCACTGAACATACCTTATACTATCAATCACTATCCATCCTATGTTTTGTCTGGCTGCTCACCCTTTAAAAACACTCAAACCAGACTAATCTGACATATTTGGGTGTACCTATTTTGTTTTTCTTCCTCCTTGATAACATTCCAAACTTTCTCCCAAATCCACCATTTGTCTTGGTTGGTTATGGGATTGAACATTGAGGGTTCCATTGCTACAATCCTAAAGCCAACCATCTTTGTATTTCACACCTGTCACATTTCATGAACATATTGTGTTCTACCCCCTGCCTACTGCTTCTCTCTCTCTTGATCCTCCTCACTCTTAGTCCTACTCCACAGATCCTTTTTTCCATTCATTAATTTATTCCTAAGTCCACTCTTTGGACTATCTTTTGCTCCTCATCATGAACCAACCATAGTGTCGCCTAACTTATTAAATGTCCTGCTCCCTCAGCTAATGAGAGACTTCGCAGGTACTTTCCAAAATTACAAACCCATTGATGGTCATGGCTTTATTGTTTCTCACCATTTTTTCTCCAACCAACCACCAGTTTCTTGCAGATCTTCATTCTTATACTGAGCTTCAGTCATGCAAACAAACAAGCACCTCTCCACAATGACAAGCCGCCATCACCAAAGAATTTGCAGCTTTGTACAAGATTCATGCATGAGATCTTGTTCCTCTTCCTGCTGGCAGACCTACTATTGGTTGCAAATGTCTCTTCAGAGACGTCCAATAAAATATTGGTTGCAAAGAGCCTAGGAAACCCAATTAAACTAGGAAACTAAATAAACCGAAAAACCTAATCCTAATTACAACATTCAAATAAAATCAAAAACTAATAACTATAATTAAAAATCCTAAATCTACTTGGGCCCTACACATGTGGCTTGAGGCCTATCTACATCAATGGGCATGCTTTTGGACCCCAGAGGTTGGTATAGTAAGGAAGATTGCATGATGAGTCCATGATGGGGGCATCAAGTCAAGAAGGAAAGTGTGTAACATGATCCCAATCTGGATGGATTACCCTTTTATGGGGTTAATTCATCTTGGTTTACAAGATCCACCAATGGATCATGGTACAGATGAAGATTCACCGTTGAAGGGCTCCCTAGGCATGCAAGTAGAAGGCCCCACACTGGGATGTGCCAAGGGAGAAGAGTTGTTACTGTTTTAATGATGTTTTAATTTTAAACATGGGTCCCAAGTTACTTTAGTAGAATTATTTAATAAACAAGGGTCCCATGATTGTGAAGTTGTATTTAAATGTGTAAGAAGGAGGGCCCACTACTTAAGCATTACATAAACCTGTCGTCCAAGGGGAGAATTGCGCACGAATTCCCATGCGCAAGTATCCCACATTCGGCCCCTTTTTTTTTGTTGTTTTTTTTTTTTTCTTTCTTTATATTTAAGTTGAGACTTTATTAGATCTATTAATCTCAGCCATCCGTTGTTTAGGGCTCAGTTTTCTTTTCTTTTTAAGTTGTAACTCCATCAATGGAGCTCATAATGAATGAATGAAAAAGCAACCCTTTTCCTCTTGAAAGCTTCCTCAAGTTCTTCTTGGAAGATTTCTCGATTTTCCTCGCCCTAGTTGGAGAGTTTGGCATGAGGCCAAGACATTTATCTTCTCCAAAGGTATTCTCCCTCCTTTTCTTTTGGTAAAGAGCAATCAGCCCCTTTTCAGTCCAAGAAACCCTAGCCTTTTCTTCTTACAACCATCCCAATCTTGGATTAAGAAGGGAAATCATCCAAAACAGTCCCAGATCTGAAGTTTTGGATATCACAAGCCCTACAACTAGATCTGAAACATTATGAAATACAGCCCATATAGCCTGTAGATCTAAATATAACCCATCTTAGACAGATCTGAATATTAAATTTGAACCCTAGATCTGTACTTATTGGAAACCAACCATTGTGTCAACCCATTCAGATTTGAATCTAAATTTTCAGATCTGAAAGTTGATTGAGATTAAATCCCTAGAGTGGTTGTGAATTCTATTTCCTAAGATCTATCTCCCCCACCTTTGGGAAAAGCACTTGTGGGACCGATTTCATAGCGAAACCAACAAATAATCTGTGCTGAAATTAATTTTGCATTGTGCTGGTGCCTAATTTACATTGATTTGTGTGCATATTGATTTGGTATTTGATCTCTCTCTTTGCATATCATTCATTAGGTTTTAGGCCCTGCATGAGTCCGGCCCTCTAACCTTTTGCCTAATTCAATTGGTTTGTAATTTATCCCTTCCTAAAGGGAAGAAGTGCAAATGTGTTGTTGGGAAACAAAGGACTTATTCGTTCCCTAACATTTATAAGTGCGCATTCTTACAAAGAGAACATACAAATTTGATCCAATCTTTTGATTCCATTGCCTTTCATGCAAATTGTTCCTATATTCACAAACTATTACAATATGCCTTTCGAATTTTTTAGGAGTAACTAGCATCACAAGGCACAATACTAGCTGCTTCTGCACAATGAAGAGGAGTCTCATATCTGAATAATCAATTTTAAGATCACTTCCAACATGACCTCCGTCTGGATTCTACCAGTCACTTCCAACATAACCTCCGTATGGATTCTACCAGCAATTTACTCAGAATCCTCACAGCAACAAATGAAAGAGGAAAATAAAAGGTCGCCTCAAGATAACCAGTGCACTTCAAAGGAAACCTTCAGGAGCACCACTCAGAATTAGTAAAAATCTAGCAGACAACAACTACACCATAATCCAAGCCCCTCTATTACCCAAAGCACATCCAGGCTATGTGTAGTCCAAGAAAGACCACTGAACCATATCTAGGGCTTTACTAAAATCAAGTCAAAAAACAACAATCAGCTTTCATTGATACACCCATGAGCAATGACTATGCTATCCAAAATTCAGTGTCTATCAATAACCATCCTTTGTTGCAAGACGATAGGAATCTTCTAGGAACTGCAGAAAAGGCTAATATAGTTGAAAGTTGCGAATAGAGACAACTCCATACCCTTTAGCATACCCCTAGAGTTTCTAAATGCATGCCATGGAAAATCCATCAAGACTGGAAAATGATCACTACCAAGATTTAAAATTGCTTCTGAAAATTGCAAATAGAGAAAGCTGCCTCCATTTTAGGCATCAATAGTAATACTAGTACCCAGCTCCTTTGACGGTCAATCACACGTATAATCATCTAGAAAAGCAGCCCATAATATTACCTTTTTAGCATACTCTAGAGTTTCCAAATGAATATCACAGGAAACCATCAAGAACCCTGACCGATGAAAAATTAAAAAACCACTTCGCAACTTTTTCGAAGAAAACTTTGTTTCCAACAAAGTAGACATCTCAATGCTCAATTCCCATTAGCAACATTCCTCTATAAAATGAGATATCAAAGGTCCTAAAGACATAGAAGTAAAATAAGTTCAGATACTAATTTCCCTGATATGAAAATTACTCATGAGAATGAACCAAAAACATGCAAGCACATAAGTAACTTTGCACGATGGAAAAGAATCACTAAGCAGTAGAAACAACGAAAGCAGGCAACTAGGCCTTCCCAATATTTACCTCTAAACAGACCGCCGTGGGAAGAAATTCACATGTTGTTTCTGAAAAGAACTTGTATAGATCAAGCGTCCCATCATCTCCAAATTCCTGCTACAGCAGTGTTTCGAGCATTGCTCTCAAGTCAGGAAAAAAAAAAGGGGGGGAACAGAAACAAAAAAATTTTGCTACAGTTAAAATGAGAGCTATATATGCCTCCTCAATAGCAAGTCCAATAAAAAGGTCTCATGCAATGGTCAGACCATATTATGCATTCTTCTTCAGCCAAATATTCCATTTGAGACCGAGAACTTGAACGGTTAAAAAACTCACTGTAACGCCCATATGCATATAATAAAACAGACACAGGTGCAAGGATAGAGGAGGCAACTCTATACTTTTGGAAATCCAAGACATGGAGTGCAGGTACTGCCATTTTATCCATCACATGAAATTTCTATATTAAGGTTTTCTACAAAGTATTAAAGTTCTTGTTTAGATGATTTTAAATTGTTGAAAACACCATTGTTACATTCCGGTGAGAACTAGTACAAATAGTGAAACATGTATAAAATAATGGGTTTATTATGGTACTAGATGCAAAATTTGTACCCAAGAAGTATCAATGCAATATGAGCAATAGAGCGAATGCCACATTAGTCTCACACAAATGCACAAGGCATATACAAGTACAAGATACCGTCATAAAATAAATTGAATGGAGGAGATTTCAGTCCATCAACTATCCACGGCATTCGGTAGGACCTACCAGGCAAACAATCATGCTCAGTGAAAGGATGGCCCCACAATAAAATATGCTGCCTGGCTATGAAACACGGACACTTGTATAGGGTCCCCGTGTCCGTGTCGGACACGTGTTAGACACAGACACGGCTCGGACATAGCTGGACACGTGTCCGACACACCAAAAACGTGTCCTGGCTTTGTTTAAAATTTTTTAAGATGCAGACACGGCTCGGACACGGGATGGACACAGCTCGGACACGTTGGGACACAGGTTGGACACGTCAGGACACATTTCGGACATGGCGGGAAGAAGAAGAAGCTTCTACTGTTTTTTTTTTTTTTTTTTTTTGCTGTTTTTTTCTTTTTTTCAGAATTTTTGCCATGGTTTTTTTTTTTTTCTGGGTTGTTGCTTTTTTTGTAGTCTTTTCAGAACTTCTGTTGCTGTTTTTTTTTTTTCATTTTGTTTTTGCAGCTGCTGTTTTTTCTAATTTGCTGCTGTTGGTTTTTTGTAGTCTTTTCAGAATTGCTGCTCCTGTTTTTTTTTCCTAGAATTGGTGTGCTGCTGCTGCTGCTTATGTTTTCTTTCTTTCTTTCTTTTCCGAACTGCCACTGCTGCTTTTTTTTTTTTCAGAACTATTGCTATTGCCGCATTTTTTTTCCCAAAACTGCTATATTTTTTTTTCATAGTTTATTTTTCAATTGATGCCCCAAAATTAAAGCCTGTGCTATTTACTAATGATGGGAGTGTTGGTGGGGATGATGATACCATTGAAGTTGTGTCAAATGATGAATCATGAATGAAGCAAGGATTTTTTTTTATTTTTTTTATTTACGGAGTGGGGTAATGGAGGAGGGATCTTTTTTGTTGTTTTGATTTTGATGTAATTGTGACTTGTAATGTTGATTATGTCCTATGGCCTATTATTGTATTACATTATGCAATATGGATTTTATTTTTGACTTTTCTAGTATTACTTATGTTTCTTCTTTATTAATTGTGACATTATGCTTCTTAATTTGGCTAAAAATATAACTATTCTTTAATTTTATGATTATATATAAATATATATATTTATTATTTGCCATGTCCTAGCCGTGTCCTTATCCTAATTTTTTAGGATTTGCCGTATTGCCGTGTCCGTGTCATGTCGTATCCATGTCCCGTGTCGGTGTCCGTGCTTCTTAGCTGCCTGGGAATTCCCCCTTTCATCCTCAGCCTTAACCAGTAGCAGGCCTGCTAGGTTCAAAGATTTCAG
This sequence comes from Sextonia rubra, assembly GCA_037013555.1. Lineage (NCBI taxonomy): Eukaryota > Viridiplantae > Streptophyta > Magnoliopsida > Laurales > Lauraceae > Sextonia > Sextonia rubra. Next base: position 63,674,381 of record JASUAD010000001.1, read on the forward strand.
AAGCTCTAAGCAATTCTATAAGGTTCCTGGTTCAATGTTTATTTCTCTCCCTGACAATCAGATTGTTGTTTCTTCTACCTATGGTAAGGAGTTGAGTAGAAATGTGAATGAAGCCCTTACATGGGGAGGAGAATGTCATAGATTCTGGCTTGAGAGGAGGAAATTGCTTAGATTTTGAGGATGAAGCTACTGAGGTGGTGCGTGTAGGCAAAAAATTGGGCATTTCTTTTGGCCCACATGAGCAGGTCATTTGGAGGTGCATTATGGGTTTGGAGTACAAGATTGGTCATAGTGGTGGATTGGCTACAGTTGACAGGGGAGGGGGGGTAAGGTCTCTGGCATGACTTCCTTCTTGGAGGCGTTCTTGTTGTTTTTTTGTTTTAATGATAATTGTGTGTTGGAATATTAGGGGCCCTGGGAGGGCAACTAAAAGGGCTGCCGTTAGAAAGTGGTAAAGTCTAATAGGGTGGATCTACTTCTTCAAGAAACTAAAATTCATAAGGACATTGAAAGCATCATTTTTGGTATCTGGGGCTCCAGGAGGTGCAGCTGGGATTGGTTCATTCAGAGGGAGCTCAGGAGGTCTCATTTCTATTTGGAATGAGGAATCCTTGAAGAAGATGGAGGTTTTCAATGATCAGAGGGTGCTCTTTATCAAATTCCTGTCTCTAGCAGGCAATTTTGTGTGGGCAAGGCAAATATTTATGGGCTGAATGAGGAACTTGATAGGAGGGTGTTTTGGGATTCTTTGTCAGCTGTTAGTCTGATGACTAATGAGGGCTGTTCCGTGGTAAATTAACAGCAACTTCAGTATGGTTCATTTCCCTTTTGAGGAGGGGGAAGGTGTTGTCTCGAAGCATGGAGAAGTTTTCTAACTTCATCATTGGTCGATCTTATCAATCTTCCTCTTACTGGTTCAAAGTTCATGTGGTCTAATAATCAGTTTGATGCAGCCATGATTAGGATCAATCATTTCCTTCTTTCTAGGGATTGGGAGGTGCATTTTGACAGGGTCATTCAATCTGCTTTATCCAGGTGATTGTCAGATCATAGGCCGATCAAGCTCTCAATACAAAGGAGGCTTTCTGGGAGCCAAGGCCTTTCAGATTTGACAATTGCCAGTTGCTTCATAAGGATTCCTTGGCTTCAATAAAGGATTGGTGGGATGAATTCATTGTTTCAAGTTTTGTGGGTTTTAAGATTGTCAAAAAGTTACAAGTTCTTAAGTGCCAGCTTAAGTAATGGAACAAAGATGTCTCTGGGGGGTTGGAGGTCAGCAGAGCTTTGGTTTCTAAGGCAATTAAGGAATTGGACTCAAAAGAGGAAAAGTGTATCGCCGCCCCCCGCCCCCCACCCCCCCCCCCCCCCCCCAGTTACTGCAATTAATATTAATTATTCATGCTTAGTAGTTAATTAGTGTGTTAAAGAAAAAATATATGGATTGCAATTTTAGTGAATATATACAAAGTGTTAAAACCACTATCAAAATTGAAACCCATGAGATACCACGTAGAGATTATTTTTGGGGCTAGGCTCAATGATTAATAAAGATGGGGAGATTGATAAAGATATTCAGCAAAGGATAAAAGCAGAATGGCTGAAACGGAGACTAGCTACTGGAGTGCTTTGTGACAAACGAATACCAACGAAATTGAAGAGCAAATTTTACAGGACAGTGGTTAGACCAGCTACAACAAATGGAGCAGAATGTTGGCCAATTAAGAAGACGCATATGCATAAGATGGATGTGGCGGAGATAAAAATGTTTAGGTGGATCTATGGTAAAGCTAGGAAAGATAAATTAAAAATGAACGCTTTCGAAGGCATTTAGGAGTAGCACCAATAGGGGATAAGATTAGAGAAACCCGTTTAAGATGGATTAGGCATGTTAAGCGTATGCCGGTAATGGCACCGGTGAGAAAAAGTTTGGCTATCTAGTTGAATGGCCCATCAAGAGGTAGGAGTAGGCCGAAGAAAACACTGATGGAGGTCATTAAATCAAATTTGAAGAAGTTTAACTTATCTAAGGATTTGGCTCAAAACAGAACGAAATGGAGAAACAGAATACATGTAGCCAACCCTAACATAGTTGGGATAAGGCATTGATGATGATGATGATGATGAGTTAATTAGTGTGTTTATGTGCCAACCGCTTAGCTTTGAGGTTAGAATAGTGTTTGGATAGTTTTGGGAAGTTTTGAGAGCTTTCAAACCAAGTTTGGTACTTGGAACTTGGAAGGACCTACTTGGAATTTCAGGAAAAGTTGGTGGGCAATTCGCAATTTCAAAAACATGTCTTTCTTGGGCTACCTGGAAAGAGGAGACCGTTTAGAGAAACTTTTGTTCTTGACCCATACCCTCTTGATGCCCAAAAGTCCCGCATTTTGTCGCTTCACTTTTTCCCTTAAGTCGGGATGTAGTGGTCACTTTTAAAAGTGATGTGCATTCCCAGTGACTACTGGTTTACATTTAAACTCTAATCCCTGTGCACTGATTATAGATGAGTTAACTACTCATATTCAAGATGAGATACTTTATTGTACGTTGTTTGCAGATGATATAGAGTCGGTGGATGAATCGAAAAATGGTGTAAATGCAAAACTCAGGAGATGGTGAGAGGTTTTAAAATCCAAAGGGTTTAAAATAAGTCGCACAAAGATAGAATATATGGAGTGCAACTTCTGTAGGATATAAAAAGAGCTGGAACTATGTGAGAATTGAAGCATAGGAGATGCCACATAGAGATTCTTTCTGCTACCTTGGCTCAATAATTAGTAAGGATGGGAATATTGATGAAGATGTTGAACATAGGATAAAAATGGAATGGATGAAGTGGAGACTTGCTTCTGGAATGCTTTGTGACAAATGAATGCCAACAAAATTAAAGGAAAATTTTTACAAGAAAGTGATTAAAGCAACTAAAACCTATGGGGCAGTATGTTAAGCAATCAAGAATCAGTATATCCATAAAATGGAGGTGGCGGAGATGACAATGTTGAGTTGGATGTGTGATAAAATAAGAAAAGAAAAAATTAGAATGAGCACTTTTGAGAGCATTTAAGGGTAGCATCAATAAGGGATAAGATTAGAGAAACCCGTTTGAGATGGTTTGGGCATATTAAGCATAGACCTATAATAGTGCCGGTAAAAAAAAGTTTGGCTATACAGGTAGATGGCCTATCATAAGACAGGGGTAGGCTAAAGAAGACGTGGATGGAGGTAACAAAATAATATTTGAAAAAATTTAACTTATCTAAGAATTTAGGTCAAAATAGGTCGAATTGGAGAAACATAATTATGTACTCGATCCCAGCATAGTTGGGACAAGGCTTTGATAATGATGATGATGATGATGACCTTTTCATAAAGAAGCAGCCATCGTCTCTCTTTTCTTCTTCTTCCCAATCAACTGCACTTGCCAGGTTCACATGGAATGGGATTTTGTAGGCTACATGTTGGGCAAGTTCGGCTTTGGTGAAAGGTGGCACACTTGGATTTGGGAACGCATTTCATCCACTTCCTATTCAGATTTGGTAAATGGCTCCCTATCTCAGTTATTCATCTCATCTTAAGGCCTCTGGCAAGGGGATCCTCTCTCGCATTTTTTGTTTATTATATGGTGATGGAAGCATTGAGTGCACTTCTTATGAAGGCTAATGTTATGGGTCTTACCAAGGGTTTTGAGGTGGCGGAAGGCAAAGCTAGGATAACCATCTTTAGTGAGGAAGCCACTGTAGTAGGTCCTAAAGTGTCTTTTCTCCCAAGTAATATTTGGCTAACTCAAAATCAAGAAAGAATTTATGTGCTTTGTTCACTTAATGATAAAGAAATTCCAAGTATGTCCACATTTCATACACCTTTGAGAAGGATTGAAGTGATAATGAAATAAAGGGGTCAATGAAGTTAATAATCCATGTTACCACCTTCCAATTATTTTGGTCCCAAGTAGCTGCATTTTGTCATCCTTACAATCAATCCCATCTAGATAGCCTAAAAGACCTTTTTCCAATGACAAAGTGTTTCAAATGGAAGGCTGATCCAGAATTTTTCTTTCCATAAAAGCAAACTTTGATTATTTCAATTAGTCCATCACTCAATCCCAATAAATTAAATGAAAAAAAAAAGCTCGGACAGAGTCCTCTGGAAGACCTAAACCAAAAGGTATGTACCAATTTCTTGAAAAAAAAAATTGCAGAACACAATTTTGCAAGAAGCAGAGAACTAGACAGCCAACAAAAATTCAGTAGATTTGTTTGGTTCCCTATGTTTATATCAAACTAAAATCCCAATTCCAGAATAGTTTCATGACATATTTATGTATCCCTGACCAAAGTTGGATCCAGATCTGACCATTGATCATGGTGTGGATGAAAACTACTTCTATAAAATTGCCAAATGGAAGAGGCAAATAAACTAACCTTTTTCAGATTCAAAAAATTCTGAAAATATCAATATAAAACCCAGAAAAATGTGGTGACCAAGGCAGGAAGAATCCCAAGTGCTAGTATCTTGATCAATGGGGCCCACCGTGATGAGCCCTTTCTCGCACAGTGACGTGCTGATCATCTTAGATGAGGACTACTCCTAAAGTTTTAGATATATATACATATATATATATGAATGCTTATCAGGTGCGCCCAGTGTGCAAGAGCGCACCGTGCACGAGGCTCCCGCATAGCGGGGTCTGAGGAGAGCAAGATGTACGCAGCCTTACCTTCATTTTAAAGAGGCTGTCTCCGTGACTTGAACCCGTGTCCTCCAGAACGCTACCGGTTAGCCTTTACCGTTGGGCCAAGCCGCCCTTCTGGGCACGCTATGCAATACACGAGCATTTTTTTAGCAGAAAATACCCCTCCTAGTTAAGCCCACTAGGATGTATGATGATCATAGAAGTTCACCAGATGGAAAGATCCATATGAGTCCCACCAATATGCAAAATCTTGAGTCCATAAGATCATCCTAAAATTTTGATCTATGGCCCTAAAATTTAATGGTTTAAAAACATCATTTTATTATGTTTTCAATCCAATGTAAGAAAAAGTTGAATGAGTGTCAAATTTGAACTTATGACCACACATGGGAAAGGGGGTGTGAAACGATTAAATTGACTCAACGTGAGCCCTGTGACAAAAAAAAAAAAAAAAAAAAAAAAGGGCGGAAAAAGGGACATTTTTAAAGTAGAGCATTTTTTAGAATTTCTCTATATATATTAAAAGAGAAACAGTCCTGACGAACCATTTTTCACCATTTTGGAGAGTGGGGCCCACGTTGCAAGCCATCCATTTGGATCATACATGACCCCCGTGAATTGCACACGTCCACCACTTTTGGGTCCCACCCAAATAGACTAGACCGTTGGATAGACTTGGGTGTGCAGTCGATCCAATGGTCCAATTTATTTGGATGGAACCCAAAATTGGTGGACGTATGCAATTTAGAGCGGTCATGTGTGTGATCCATTTGAATCGCTCACAACGTGAGCCCCACTATCCAAAACGGTCTAAAATGTTCTGTAAGGACGGTTCTCCCATATTAAAATATATACATATATTAATATATATATATACATACACACACACATCAAGCACCAATGCTCACATTATGATAAGCACCACTTTTTGTGGGTGGGCCTCATCTGCCCCCCACCCCCCACACACACACCTACGAATGTATGATGACGGAGGATCAAATCATAATCCTAACCACTTGATCAATGGCCGACAGGTTTTCAACTTTCAAAATGAGTGCAAGCCAATCCAACGGTCTAATCCATTTGGATGAATACTAAAATTGGGATCGGTGACTATCACGGGGGGTCCTCGTTTTATGGATCACTTGGATAGATCACGAGTTGGGCCCCACTAAGTGTGTTGGCACACGGTTCTCACTTATTATGAAGACCGGTGCTCAGCAGAGGTTTTCTGCCATTTATATAATGCTACACAGCACCAAGGCATCTTTTAGGAGAAAACACCGGGATGCATTATGATCATGAAAGTTCTTTGGATGGAAAGATCCATATAAGACCTATCTATATGCAAATTCTTAAGTCCATAAGATCATCCTAACCTTTTGATCCATGACTCTAAAATTAAACCATTTAGAGGCATCATTTTATTATAATTTCAATCCAATGGTGAGAAAAAGTTGGATGAGTATCAAATTTGGACTTGTCAAAGGCATTTTTAAAGTTAGGCATTCTTAGAATTTCCATATATGCATTCATCCCCGACAGAATTTTCGTACACACTCCTCCATGGGGCCCACTATGGACCCCACCAAGAGATGACACCGGGGTGGGGGATAAAAAGATCCATGCAAGACCACCCTACATATCAAGTTTGGCCCCAATCAGATGTCCCTAACCGCTTCATCAGTGGCCCACATATTCATTCCATTCGGATCAATATACAGTCAATCCAATGGTCCAGTAAATTCAGATCTAACCAAATCTTGAGGCATGTGCCTATCAAGGGGTCCTATGTGTATTGCAAGGTTTGGATTGGGTGATAGCGAGCCGTGCCTAGAGTTTCTCACGAAAAAAATAGTGAGGGACGGATGAGTATGAAGATTCCTCTAATATATATAAATAATCCTATAAGAACTAGTTGTCACCACTTTTTTGTGAGAAGTCTAGGTGGAGCCCATCTATCACTCAATGCAAATCTTGCAATACAGAGGGACCCACCTGATAGTCACACGCCCCAAGTTTCAATTAAATCTGAATTTAATGGATCGTTAGATCGACTGTGCACCAATCCGAATGAACTGGATTTGTGGGCAACGGATGAAGGGGTCAGAGACATGATTGAGGCCAAACTTGATATTTGGGGTGGTCACATAGATCCTTCCATCCCCAAATGGGAACACAAGTAGGCCCCATAAAAAGTTCTTACGGTAGGTGTGTGAGAACACTTCTCATAGAATCAAAGCCCATATATATATGGGCCAGTTCTTCTAAGCTTGAGCTTAAGATAAGCCCAGAAGCTCAAGCCTGTGGGGCCCACCTGAGGACCCACATCGGGATGGGAATGGGGGTGATTTGAAAGACTCCCTAGGGCTCTCCTCTTTGCAAAAAATCAACCACGAACATGATTTCTATCATCTCTATTTGGGGCCCAAAAGTTTAATGGTCAACAATCCATTCGAATGGACGTGGGCATCAATCAATCTAATGGTCCAATAAATTTTGATTTGACCAAAAATTGGTAGACATGTGGAATTCAATGGGGTCATGTGTTTGGTCCATTTGGATAAACCAAGGGTGAGCCCCACAAGCGTGAGCTTATGTAATTTTATCCTAAGCGTGACCTTAGGAGACCTATACATATATATACGGTGAGTATTCATGTACACACATCCCTCACCATTTTGGTGAGGAACACTCCCTTTTTTAGACCTAACATGGTCAAAAAGGAATCATGAGGTGTGATGGTTTTGTCCTTTTGCACATTAATACTTTCAAAAAAAGGAGTGACCCTCACCAAAATAGTGAAGGATGTATGCACATGAATATTGTCATAACTATATATGAGTCTTTTTAAGGCAAATACAATCAATCTAATCATTACACAAGAAATCTAACAGGTAATGGGACAATTGGTATAATCTTTTAAAGACAGAAGTTTTGACTATCCTATCAATATCCATGTGAGGATATGATTACTTGGGCCTCGAGCTTAGGCTCGGCCTTTTTCATGGTGCCCAGTATATCTACCAGAAGCCACACCCATTGGGTTACTCCTCTTCAAAATCTTTCTCTAGGGAGTTATAAGTTGAGGCGGAAGGCAATTTTGCTACCTCTCTTGTTTTGCAAGGCTTAGCTCCTCCTAGAGTTGAGGCATTATGCCACCTTGTTGTTTCTAGGAAGGTCTCTACGGCTAACAATTTGAGGAGGAGAGGCATTTCTTCAATTTATTTTTTATGTTCGCCTAATGTGCAGGGAGGAGAGGGAGACTATCAACCATCTATTCCTGCATTGTCAGTTTGACTATTTCTTAAGGAGTTGGTTTTGGATTGGAGTGGGGTGCAGTGGGGCATTCCCAAGTCCTTGGAGGGTTTGATGGAGGCTTGGGGGTTATATCCTTTCTCTGGGATTGGCTTAGCTCTTTAGAGGCTTGTTCCATTTGTTATTCCATGGTCTATTTGGAATGAGAGGAATGATATAGTGTTTAGGGGTTCCTCGATGAATAAGGGAGATATGTTATCTTTGGTGCTTGTGAATATTGCAAAGTGGGCATCAATCAGGGAGGATTTTGATAGTCTAAAAGTTTAACGCATTTATCACAACTGGGAGGCCTCCTTTTATTGTCCAAGCTTCAAGGAGAGGAAAGAAGAGTCTTGGGCTCCTCCGTCGGAGAGGGTGTTTTAGTTTAATGTTGATGGGGCAGCAAGAGGAAAATGGGTCCCGCGAGGATAGGCAAGGTGCTTCACAATAGCCAAGGGGTGGATTTGGCTGTTTCCTTTATCCATGAGGGGCATATAGAGTCCAATGAAGTAGAGGTTGTAGCCATTCTCCAAGCACCCTGGATCCTCGTTTCATGCATTTGTGGTTGTGGCCGTGTCTTGGGCTTCCCATCCACTTAAGGTGCCATGGAGATTTCATTTCTATTTCAGTGAATTGAGAGCCATCTTGGCTTCACTTCGGGTGGACTTTCATCATGTTAGGCAGTCAGCTAACAATTTTGCAGATAGTTTGGCCAAAAAAGGGGTTGACAGGACCTTTAATTTGATTGTTTACTCTTTGTAGTTTGTGGTTTCTATGTTTTCTTTTTGTTTAGTTCCATTTTTCTGTGGTATAACTCTTTTATACCACTTTTCGACTTTATCTGAGATGGGTTTCCTGTTTCATCTGTTTATTGCTTAATCATTAATATATTGCATTCACTACCGATAAAAAGACAACAGGCCAAATGAAGGTGTTGACTAAAGGAGTTGGCTAGAGCCAAAGAAGAACAAACTGGGGGCTCCATCTGATTTGGTTAAAATACAAGACCTTATTGTGAGAAAAGGGTCAAGGAAAAGTTTGTCTCCCATGTGGCCCTACATCCGGACCCAGAAAGAAACAAAAGGGCTACAAATTAATTAATTGCAAGGAAATCCACCCTTCTTTCCATTTCCTTTATCCTTTAGATTTGGATGCCAAGAGGTAGATGCACTAAAGAACAATAACAGGGGTAATAGGGCTTGGGTTGGGTCCACTTCATAGAGAAAAACAAAAAAAGGAAAAGATCTTATGGAAAACAATATATAAGTCATTTGATATCAGTTCAGAAGGACTTGAATAACAGAATTTTCAGGAATGAGGAAAAATCAGCTTCCAAGCTGTTGGATATGTCAAGTGTTAAGAAAGGCAACAGAATTCAGAGGCCTTCTGGTTCTGGAATTTCTACATGATTCGGATTTTTTTTTAATGATGGGTGATAATTAAGAAAATAAATCACTTGTAAGATGGACATACGCACAATTTCATTTCAAATGAAAAAAAAAAAAGAACTGGCCCCTGGAAGGATTTTGTAAAAATCATGTGACCATGCCTAGTGAGGATCAGAGGTTTTTTTTTTATGGATTGGAGGTTTTATTCACAATGACAAGAGGTGTAGCTCTTTCTCTCGACTCAGACCAGTAGGATTAAAGCAAGCGGAGTAAAAAATGCGGCAGAACTGTTGGCCACAATTTTGGAATTTTCAAAATAATTTTCAGGAAAGATTAATGTTGAGGGCAACTAGAAAAACACAATTTAATGAGTTTCATTGCGCAAACTCACCTTTGAGGCTCTCCTATTATGGGAGAAATCAGATTTTTTTGCTCTTTTCTGTAGGGAGAAATCAGATATTTATCAACAGCCATGTCTGTCATTTTTCTAGCATGTGACAATAAGTCTGACTGGGATTGCCAGCTTAGAATTTGTTTAACATTTGTTTTTCATAGGATCAACTATATAATTTATCATCCCAATACTGCACTGCTTTTTCTAATTTCATACTTTTGTATTTACTGAGAAAAATTAAATGGAAAATAGTTGGATGCCCAGTCATTATCATCAACAACAACAAAGCATTATCCCATCTGTTAGGCAAGAAACACAAACTAATATTCAAGTAGTAAGTTCTATATTTATTGGTTGGTTGAGATCTGACTAACACTAAATAGCCCCAAAAGTTGGGGGAAAAAGAGGGGGAGAATATTGGCCTTAATAAAAATGCCCATAATATGAGCAAAGTGTATACACTATCTCATAATAAGGATGGTTAGAAAGGCATCAGAAAGAAGTATACCCTATTCAAGCTTCCATTGAGTGACAGCTTTGCTACTGGAAACCCCACTCCAGTGGCTCCATCGTTATGAGCAAATAAGGAATGGAAGTCCTCACCATTAAGGTTTGATGGATACCTTGCACATGACCGGACTGTAACTGGCTTATTTAAACCTGATATTGCATCAATCTTTCCCTGGAAATTGCGACAAGTTACATGAACTGAAATAGCAAACTCAAAAGGCTGCCAAACGCAAGATACATCATCTACCTAATGAATAACTTTCTGATGCATAAAGAAATATTAAATGATAAGAAAGAATTAAAAAAAACGATGATGAATTACAAGGGGTTACATATAAAAAGTAGCAGATGTGGCACCCTCACGACTTCAAAAACGGAAGTTACAAGCAGTTTGTTGGTGCAAAATTTTCTAAAATACTATTATATGCTACTGTGCCTAAGATGGTACCTGGAAACTGTGATATTTATCCACCCGATAACCAAGTTTTATTCAATCGCAAAATAAACGCAGTTGTCTTCAGAATGCAGACCATCACATGTCTGATTCTTTATCTCACCCTATGGATTATTTTCCTAATTGGAAATGATAAATATATTATATTAATGAGAAAGAGAGTGCCACCACATAACAGCTGTTCCAGAAGACAGAAAAAAAAAGGAGACCAACGTATAGGCAACATACTCGACCACCAACCATTACAAAATAAGGCCTGCCAAAGGAGCAACCCTGTCCACCCCTCGTTTGGCAAGAGAATCTGCCAAACAATATGCAAAACTGCTCACATTATTGAATCTAACCTAGAAAGAAAAAGACCAAACATGATCCTGCTAAGGTGAAAATGAAACTTCCATGGCATTTTTCTACAGTAGAGACCAATGAGATAGCATTCGAAGAATCACTTTCCATTCTTAGGCTCTAACTAAAATAAATAGAAGATTTTCTGATGGCTTCCACAATGGCTGGGATCTCCACTTCATTAGAGCCTATGATGCCTGCATACCTAGAGAACAAAGACACTACTTCTCATTGATGGTTGCGAAAAACACCTCTGACACCCGCTAAACTTTGTTTGACCTTGCTATGCCATTAACATTAAACTTCAACATGCCATATGGTACAGGGGGACCACAAACCAAACAAGGTTTTCAATTATGAAGGATATTGTCTATACTCAACTTGTTTCCCTCTTTTCTCACCACTGCCCAATTTGCTATATTCCCCGAAATTGAAGAAAGTTTGTCCCCCAAAGTTTATGAAGATCTATTAAGAACTTTCTCATTCCTCTCCTTCCTACATGAAAAAAAAAAATGTACGTCCTCAAAAGTTAACGAATATCTAATATTAGCCCTCTCGTTCCTCTCATTCCTAATTCTTCCCCAAAAAGATTAGTACTGACCTTTCCACATGACATACTAACCTGTTTCTTGAACTTTTAACAAGATCCCACAAAGCTTTCAATATCAAGTCACTGCCAACAAGCAAACCAAGATAACGAAGAGGAAGACTGCCAACCTTTCAGTGTAGCATGTCCGCCAACGGCCTGATAAACTCCTCCAAGCAGCCCACACCCACTAAAATGCTCTTGGATAGATTAAACTTCAAAACTGACACTAACTGAGCGCTCCTCAAAGTTCTCTTGAACTCTTGCAATCTCCTCCCAACTTGGTCGAACTAAAAATAAGTGTCGTATGCAAACTAGAGGTGAGGAATAGCCAGCTACAACCCATCCGAAAACCCCAAATCTTAGGATGAAGTAAGATGGAAATCAGCATTTCTACCACAAGAGTGAACAAGAAAGGGAATAAAGGAACGCATTGTCTGATCCCTGTCAAGGCTTTGAAGAGCCACAAAGGAGATCCATTCACCAAGGTGGAAAAGGAAGTAGCAGAAATGCACTCCCGAATCAAACATCTCCACTTATCCAAGCAAGGCATGCTAGATATCTATACACCAGCTTTGAGGAGGTGGGGAGAGTGTTGGGAGATGTGGAAGGGCTGATTTTTTAATTATTCAAAATTTTTTGACTGTTCTATATCACAGAAGAATAGGGTGTATTTTGTAATTTCTGAAAATATTATAATTATAAATTCAAGAGACCGGTCATTCAACCGACCAACACCGCTTTTCCCCCTTGATTCTCTGTTCATCTCTTTAAACCATAGTCTTATAATTTCGTCTTTTCTTCTTATTTCTTTAGGCTTAACTCGATTTCTTCCTCAAATTAAGGCTCCAAGCCTCCAACTGATCTGGTTTCAGACAAAACAATTGCAACTGTAATCAAGTTCTCAGCAATGAAAGGCTGGTTTTTCAGCAATCCAAATGAGATGCTTGGTGAAATTCCCAAACCATTTCCAAATCCTGATACCAATGGAGGTGTCGGGAAGGCACGCAATAGAGGAGGGAATTGTCAAGAGGTAGGTGAACTCCACTCCAATGGATTTTCCATCACAATTCACACCTCCATCAATAATTTCTTCCTACAACTCTGAAACTATCTAAGTTCATACTTGTATTTAAATAGAGACTAAATGTTCTTATTCTCAACATAAGTAGCCAGAAAAACAGCCTCAAATTCTGGATAAATTAATTACATCTTATGCTAACCACAGGCCCTACAACTTGCCAATCAGGAGAAGGAAGAAGAAGAAAAAATTAGCGATGTTTAAAACATAGTACAAATCAAATCATCATCACTAACGACCTTGTTCTCGTGTAATTGATTACTTAGGAGTTAGGATTGTATCTCTATTAGTTAGTCATTAAAAAATGAAGAGACAAAGGTCAATATCCTAAAATGGCCATCCAATAGCCTCCGTCCCATTCAGTAGAAAAAGGGAGATGGGGAATGAGTGCGTGTTTGTTTAGCCACCGGTAAAGTAAAGATATGTCCCACGGTCAAATGGTGTCTCCCCTTTGCCGTACTTTGGAGGGAAAATTAGTGTGGTAGAGTAAAGTCTGTACACTTCTACCTTTGCGTTATGAATCCTCGTGGATAAATCCATCAATTTGTCCCGCTCTATTGCAGCCTGAGATTAGAAATGGAATGAAGATAGATTGGATTGGTGAGCATAAAAGAATGATGAATGATAGAGAAAGGGGAGAAAGAGGGTCCAAAAGGTTACTCTCTGGGAAATGGTGTCGAAGATCCGATCCGCAGCCTCCTCCAGATCGAGAAGAGATTTACGGAGCTGACGGTAGTCCGCGGTGGAGCTACCGTCACGCCGGCGAGTCCCGTCCTCGGAGACCCGTAGCATGTTCCACTGCAAGGCCCCTTAGATAACGTATTGTTGGGTCGCTGGTGTCCAATATTTGAGGATGTGATTTGGTGATTTCATTTCTTTGTGTAACTATATTTCCATTTCAGGGGAAAATGAAAGAAAAAGACATAACTTTTGGATTTTTTTTAAATAAAAATATATTATCTATAATTTTTATTTTTTTTATTTAATGCATCAAAATTTATAACAGAGAAGATGAAGTAAAAAAACCCGAATAATGCTAAAATGGAAAGAGAAGCACATATCTAAATAGAATGTGATTTGATATATTGTAAACTTTAATCTCTTCAAATGCACCTTTGGAAATTCACCTTAAATTTAAATTAGGTTTTAACCCGTGTGATTCAAAGGCAGTTATGCAATTATTTTATTGTTCTGCATAAGATACTAATTATTGATAATAAAGTTTATTATTTAGGAAAAATTGTGCGAGCTAAGCTTATTCCAAAACTAAAATAATTTATTCTTCAAACTTTGATTGAAATAATAATCTTATTATGTAGCTTTGGAGGTGGAGAAAATATTTTTTAATAGAAGAGAATAATAATGATAATTATTGAAGATTTTGTTAAATGAAATTAAAATTAATATTTTGAAAAATCTTAAGGGTGCATGGATACATGCATGGGTTAGGTTTGAGACTACTATAAAGACAAAAATAACCAAATTCGCACTAAAGGGAAAAATAAAATGAAAGAATGATATCAATTATAAACATATAATTATTTTTAGTCATTGGGTTTGCATGGTTTTATTTGTTTCTTCTAAATTATTTTTATCGATAATTGTCTATGGACTTTTGTTTTCATGTTATTTTTTTATAGTGTTTTTATCAAAATTCTTATTATTATGGGTTTATTATTCTAATTTCAAAAAAAGTTTGCGGTAAAATACTCAACTCATTTCAAACAAATTAATATGCTCTCATTTTTGAAATTTTCCAACTATTTGTTGTTATTATTATAGGCTTTAGTTTTGATTTCAATTTAACTACCTTAATATTATTTAAATTTTTTATTATTTTTAACATCATAAATTGTATGTTGCATGTGCTAAGAGTGCACGTGGCTTGCTATTGTGTGTATGTATGCATATGTGTGTGTACATATAAATTGGAACAAAATAATGGGAATCATTAGATCTATTTATGAAAGTAGACCTCATTTACAAAAATAAAAAATAAAAAACCTTCTTCCTTTTCTATGATTGCCCAAATCCTCCCTTTGCTGAATACATCACTCTTGTCGAACGGCCTCCCTCCCTCCCTCCCTCTTGTTTAATAAATATTATTCTGCTCGGACGAAAAATATCTTTGAAGCACCATCCTAAATCTCTATCTTGACAAAAAACCTAGAACTCAATCTCCATCTATCTTGCAAATCAAATAATAAAATATAAACCAAACTTAAGATTAAAGAATAATTAAGAAACTTATATCACCTATAATCTATATTGTTCTAAATTATTATACTGTAATTATTTATTATATTACATGTACGGACGGAATTGATGATGGTAGATATTTTGATTCAATGGCATAGTGCTTGGCTTGGCACGCCTAAAAAGGCAAAGCTCGAGAGAGAGGGGTGATGTTTATATAAATTAGGAAGGCTTCCACTATTAGTTCAAAGTAACGTCTTAATTGGTTGGGATATGTATGTAAGTGATAAAGTGCATGCCTTTTCCTATTAATAAAGATAATTTTTTTATTAAATTGTGTATTTTATTTGGGTCAAGATAGGCTTCGAGCTCTTTGCCACTGAATCTAAGTTTGGCTTGCATATTTAACCTACATAGATTTTAGGTCCATGTTTGGCCCATGTACCAAAAACTAAAGCCAATCCCCAAGCAGCTTGGTCCTTGATCGGGCTTGCACTAACCTAGTCCACAAGCACCCCTAAGGCTAAATCAATTTTATTGTATTTCATTATATGGGTTGACATTCATTTTAAATTGTTTAGATTATTATTATATTGGGACCCGTGGTAGATTCTCAAAGACTTTAGGGGGTGTTTGGGTACAAGCAAAATAAAATATGAATAGATTTAGTTTTCACATATTATGATATTGATATATTACAATACTTTGTTAATTTTTATTCTTGACAGCTTTTGTATATTTTAATGGATTAATACTTCTAATGTTTGGGAAAGCCAAAATCTTCCCTCTCGCATTTTGAGACATTATATTATGTTAAAATTTACAATATTCACCCAACCCCTAAAGAAAGCAATGTCTATAATTTTTAAAGAAAACTTAGTATTGTAACTTATAATCTACCATTTCCAAATAGTTCAAAATAAAACCAAAATATTTTTATCTACTACATCAATATATATTGTTGACCCATAAAATATCACAGCTGTTATAATCAACTCAAAAGACTTCAAATGAGTTCGGAATGCAGCAATTCCAGTTTCAAAGTTGGTGAACTTCATTTGGTTACTCAACTCACCAAACGCCAAATTTGAAGTTCAATGACTCAAATCCAAGGATCACCAAAGTTCTAACTTCTGGATTACCAAAGTGGCTGAAACTCTTATGATAACTCTAAAGCAGGTTTGAGAATGATGTTTCAAAGTTTCAAAGCATTTGGACTTCATCTTAGTTCAAAATCAAGTTTCAATGATTGTTTGCTAGCTCTTTGGGGGTTACTATGGAAATTGACACTTCTACATGTTAAAGCAAACTTAAACTCAGAGGAATGCCTTCAAATACATTTAAAGACTATCATTTAAAATTTCAGAGCATTTGGATATCGTTTGGACCCAAACTCAATTCAGATGAAAATCTACTAAGCTATGTGGGGCTACTACGTAAAGTGACACCTCATGAAGATCAAAATCAGTTGAAAACTCTTGGAGGATGCTCAAACTATACTCAAGGGAAGCTCTGCAAAATTTCAATTTAAATGGACATCATTTGACTTAAAGCCTACAAATATGTCAACTTTGGGTCAATGACCTCATGAGAACCCCAAGTCATGGGGTCACTGACCACAGTCCTGCTTTCCGACATCCAAAATAATGAAATTTAGGCAAAAAACTTCAGTCATGCTCAAGGGAGATTCTACAAATTTTCAAGTCAAAAGGACTTCAGTTGGTCCCACTTCCACTGTATGTCAACTTAAAAGTCAGTGACCCCTACGCCAGGGAGGTCACTGGCCAAAATCCTACTTTCAGGGAACCAAAGCTGATGAAATTTAAAAAAAAGATTCAAAATATCTTTAAAATGGATTTCTCAAAGTTTCAAGTCAATTGAATGTCGTTCGGGTAGAAAACAAGTTAACTACTTACAGTGTGAGGTGAATAGTAACTTAAACATGCAACAAATAGGTCACTGTTCAAAATGCTACTTCCCCAAATCCAAACTGCATGAAATTCAGATGGATACTCCTTAACATCGGTCACTCCAAGTTTTGAACCAAACAGAGGTCATTTGAGTCTCAAAGAGTTGAAACAAGGGCCCATTTTCATGAAAAGTCAATAACGCAGCTGACTAACTTCAAAATGTCAAATCAAGCTGAAATTTTTATAACACACTCAAAATAGTGTAAAAAAAACATCCCTCCAAGTTTCATAAAGATCAAACATCATGTGGACCCCAAATAGGTGAAAGCGGGTCATATATGCAAAAGTCCATAAATGGACCTGGAGAGTGATCGCGGCTGTGGTCACTGTCACCCCTGGAGCAGTTCCGGCAGTTTTCCACCAGTTCTATCCACTCTTTTTCAAATGTTAACTCCCAATAACTCCTTTAAACTTCTCATAACTGCTGATAAAGTCTATTGTAAGGACTGTTGGGCATTTGAAAAAGGGAGAGGGTAGTTTTTCTAAAATTCCAGAGATAAGTTGCAAGATTCTAAATAAGTCACAAGGCATTTCTAGGACTCTAACCCACTTCTTCTTCTTTTTCTTCTTCTCATTCACTCAAGGTGAGAGATGGTTCCGGGAAGGAAGGGGGATATGGGTATCATTTAAATGAAGATTACGTTCAAGCACTGGCAATCCTTCAAAGGATGAAATCAATTCTTTTGTTTTTCCTACTTGGGGGAGGGGGATGGTTTTCTAACCATCATAGAAGTTGTGAACAAGCCTCTTTAAGCTTCATTCTATCCCTTAAAAATCATATGTTCAAAATGATACAACTTTGGCTCCATTTCGCTTGTATACAACACTTTTTTTGGATTTGTACAAAAACAGTCCATAACCAAAGGTGATGATCATCAAAGGTTTTGATCGATTCCACGGCCAAATTCAAGCCTTTTGATGGTCATCCAGCACTCCAAAGATTAAAAAAATAAGTTTTAGCACCTTGAAAGCATCACAAAAATGAAACAGAGCCACACAGAGAGCAAACAGTGGCCTTTCAGCTACTTTCTGCAAGTGACTGCAGGTCACAGTTGCTAGCAGAGGGCCAGTGAATGTGACCCACGGTCACTCACCCTTTTTCCTTATTTCTTGCATTTTTTTTTCCAATTTTTATGTACTTTCTTGTGTTTTCTGAATGTGAATCACATCTGGGACTTAAAGGAGGGGCTGTAAACTTTTCAAAAACATGTACACAACCTGCATCGCAGCGGTTAGAGCATTTGAACCCATGCAAACAAAAGGGAAATTAATGATAAACTGTAGTTATTTCCTATTCTTCTTAAACGCTTGAAGTGCGTGAATGTTGGACTCGAATCCGTTATACATTTTGCCATTTTCGAGCATGATCAATTGTGCATCTTCAAGCGAAACTCCCCTTAACACATGGCGCATCCAATTAGTAATAATGTATATCGCCCGTGAGTCACGAACAAAGTCATCCTCCATCAGTGGGTTAGTAATGCTTAATGCATCTTAACAACACTGCAGTCAATTATTATGTCAGATTCTATGAAGTTAAAATATACATAACATAAGTAATAACTGTGGTGGCAAACTTGCTCATATCAACAGATCTATAAGAAGTCTCGATCAATGGCACCAAACCAGACTACCAATATTCTCTTTAAATAAATTTGACTCGTCCAAATGCCACATTGCTACTTTTTTGCCATGATTCAAGCACTTAAACGGGAGACGGTCTTGAAAATTAAAATATACATTTGTTAACTAATAAAATATAACATTTATCTTGTGAAAATTAAAAAGCATACCTCTCATTCCCAAATGAATTTTGCAACATATGTTTGAAAGCTTTTCAATATTGAAGGGTCCTTCAGCCCAACAAGTTCTTCTCCATCACCGTCTTCATCTTCATTCTCTTCCAACTCAATAACTTCCTGTTCTTCCGGCTCTTCAACAATTACTTGTTCAGATATTTGACAATGCCTTCTTTTAGAAACCGTCGGTCGAGCTCTAGAACTATTTGCTATTTGCTATATCTGTAAAAGTCACCAAAACAAAATAGGTCACTATATTATTTCACTTGAACTAACAGTTTTCTCATATCTATAAGTATCACCAAAACCATTAATCATGCTTAAAAATGGCGTGGAAATGTGTAATGGATTCGATGTCCGACATTCACGCACTTCAAGCGTTAAGAAGAATGAGAAATAATTATAGTTCATCATTAATTTCCCTTTGTTTACATGGGTTCTAATGCCCTAACCGCCGGGATGCAAGTTGTTTATATGAGTTTGCAAAGTTTACAACCCCTCCCTCAAGTCTTAGATGTGATCTCTATTTGCAAAATACAAGATCATGTACATAAGGTGGGAAAAAATGCGAGAAAGAGGGAAAAATAGGGGGTGACCGTGACCCGCGGTCACTGCCCCAGGCCAGTGACCATGAAGCCACCGTTCGCCTCCGTTTTTCATGTTGTTCGTGCTGGTTGTTCTTTCAAACTTTTTCAAGTGTTGAAGCTCCTTTTCATGACATCTTGGGGTGTTGGATGACCATTGAGAAGATCGAATTCGACTATGGAATCAATTGAAAACTTTCTAATTCATCATTCTTGTTTACGGATTGTCTTTTGTTCAAGTCCGAAGAGGGCATCATAGGAAGCCAAAGTTGTGTCATTTTGAACCTATAATTTTCAAGGAACAAAATCAGGCCGAAATGGGCTCATTCACAACCTCTGTAATGGCCAAGAAATCCCCCTGAATGAGAAAAACAAAGATGACAACGTCATCTTTCGAATAGCTGTTACCGCACGTACATAGTGCGTTCTGTAATTACCCCACCCTTCTCCTCTTCCTCTGAATCTTTTTGCTCACCTTGGTGACTAAAGAAGGAAGGGAATGGTCGTGGGATGCTGCTTTTCTTGCTTGAATGCTCTTGTGTTCGTTCGATTCTCTCTTTTTCTCTCCTGCATGTGTTCTTTTGTGTCTCCTCCCCTCTTTTCTTTTCAAATCTTAGCCTTTTATAGACTCCCCAGCAGTTTCTGGCAGTTCCAGGTAGTTAAGGGAGGTTGTGGGAGGTTACACTTCGAAAGGAAGTGAAGAAGAACCGTCCAAAACCATAGGAAGTGCCCTTTGGGGGTCCGTGACCGTAGCCGCGATCACGGACAAGGCCTAATTTCAGGTTTTTGCATTTGCAACCCGTTTTCACCTGTTTGGGGCCCAAACGAAGTCCAATCTCCACGAAACTTGGAGGGATGCTTCTTGACACTATTTTGAACATGTAGAAAAAGTTTCAGCTCGTTTTGAACATCGGAAGTTGGTCAACTCCCTTGATGAATAGGCCGCGGTCACTCCCAAGGCCCATTTTTAGACTTTTGCAATTGTGACCCATTTTCACCTGTTTGGGGTCCGAACAAAGTCCAATCTTGATGAAACTTGGAATGATGCCTCTTGACAATATTTTGAGTGTGTCATAGAAGTTTCAGCTTGTTTTGACCACCTGAAGTTGGTCAACTCCCTTGATGATTGGGTCGCGGTCACGGACAAGGCTTTTTTTCGGACTTTTATATATGTGACCCGTTTTCGCCAGTTTAGGGCCCGAACGATGTCTGATCGCCACAACACTTGGAGGATTACTTCTTGACACTATTTTGAGTATGTCACAGAAGTTTCAACCTGTTTTGACTTTCAAAAGTTGGTCAACTCTCCAGTTGACTTTTTATGAAAGTGGGCCCTTATTTCAGCTGTTTGAGGCCGAAATGACTTCGGTTTGGTTCGAAACTTGGAAGAACTGACATCAGGATATCTTGGAGTATTTGCCCAAATTTCATCAATTTTGGATATCAGAAAGCAGGACTTTGGTCAGTGACCCCATGGCTTGGGGGGGATTGACCCCAAGTTGTCATACTTGTGGCTTTTCGGTTCGATGATGTCTGTTCAACCCGAAATTTTGTAAGGCCTTTCTTGGGTATCATTTGAGCTTCCTCTGAGAGTTTCAGCTAATTTGATCTTCATGGGATGTCACTCTGCACAGGGACCCACAGAGCATAGTATATGATCATCTAGACCAAGTTTGGATCCAAATGATGCCTAACTGCTCTGAATCCATGAGGAGTAGTTTTTAAATGTACTTGAAAGTATTTCGTTGAATAGAAGCTTGCTTCAACATGTGGAAGTGCTAGGTCCCACAATGATTCCCAAAGAGCTGGCAAAGAGTTTCTGAAACTGATTTGAGCTAAGATGAGGTCCAAGTGCTTTGAAAAGTTTGGAACTTTATAATCCAAAGCTCGTAATGCCGTCGCTGCATTATTTGCAAAATTTTATGGGTTAACAACCATAAGTCACCAGAATAACATTATTGTTCAGCCATCACAGGTAGAACACTATTATTTTGTTCGACCATTGTTGGCCGAACACATCACAAATGTTCAGCCACTGTTGGCCGAATACAGTCAATGTGTTCGGCTACTATTGGCTGAACAGGTTAATAGTGTTCAGCCTTGTGTGGCCGAACAACATTCATCCCGTTCAGCCATGCAGGGCTAAACAGGGCATGCTTGTAACAAGACATAGGCATTTCAAAGAGCAATCACAACAATGGTGTAAGGAGAGGATAAATCAAAGGCCATTATCCAAAAATCCACAAAACCCATTTCAATGAAAATTGTGGAGAAGATAAACGATTGAGAAGAGAAGAAAAGAGAAAACCTACCTTTGAAAATGGTGGAGAAAAGAAAAGAGTATCCTTGAGAGCGGAGACGAATAGAGGAGAAAGGAGAGGAGTAGGCCAAACTAAAGGAGGAAGGAGAGAAGAGGAGTGTAAGAGGAGATGTGTAAAGAAAGAGTATGGAAGAGGAATGTGTAGAGAAAAAGGTTAGGGGTATAGTGTGTACATATAAGAGGAATGTGTAGAGAAAGAGGATGGGGGTATAGTGTGTACATATAAAAGGAATGTGTAGAGAAAGAGGATGGGGGTATAATGTGTAAATGTAATGATTGTGAAGAGAAAAAATACAAGAAGGCTGCTATTTGAACACAAAAATTGTCTCTCCAACCATCATTTTATTGTATTTTTTTAATCCAATTTTACCCCTGTATAAAATTATAAAATTGCCCATTTCCCTCCAAAATGTACAAAATTTCTCCTCTTCATACACAATGATCACATGATGTTCATATTTTTTCCTTTACATTTAAAGCCTCTCATCATCTCTTCTTCCTTCATCTTCTTCCTACACATTCAAAGCCTCTCATCATCTCTTTTTCCTCTATCTTCTTTCTACACCATTTTCCTCTATTTTCTTCCTACACCTTTTTCCTCTATCTTATTCCTCCACCACTCACTCACAACTTATTATTCCTCAAACTTACCTGGATAAGGATATTATTAATCAAAAGGTGTAATAGAGAATGAAATAAACAAGTATTTGGTGGTTTACACTCCCAAGACGAATGGCAATGTTAGTGTATTATGATTTTGGCCAGTTTTTACCATTTTTTAAAGTTTCGAATTAAGTTAAAATGTTTTCATCCACCTCATGTTTAGACTTCTATATCCGAACGTGAAAGATATGTTTGGCCATGGGTAGCCGAACAGAGCAGGTGTGTTGACTAGCTACTATGGCCGAATAGATTATAAACATTAATTTTTTTTAGTGGTTTTTTTTTTTTTGTGAATCATTTGTTCCACAGGCTCCTGCAGAAGAAAGTAATGTAGGCTTTGAATGTGTTAAGGATTATACCAACAAGTTTACTACTCATGAGGTAAGGATGATTCGTCATAGTTTTTACCAAAACACTTTGTAAACATTATTATAAATGTTTATTTACTAAACTTTTTTATAAGTTTTGCATTTGTAAATCTTCCATAATTGTGAGGCATTGATCAATTGGGTTTGTATTGTTGGAGGGAGAAATGGCTTTGTCATTGTTATTAAAGTTTCTAACGCAGCTGAGGTTGGAGTAAAACCTAGAGTATTATTTGCATATGAGAGAAATAGACACTATAATGCAAAGAGGATCACTGATGAGGAGCCTGTTAAGAAGAAGATCAAGCAAACAGGCACAAAGAAATGTGGATGTCCATTTTCATTGAAGGGTAAAAAATTAGAAACAAATAATAATTGGATGTTAAAAGTTCTTTATGGTGTGCATAACCATTTTGCAGCGCAATATTTAGAAGGTCATTCATATGCAGGTAGATTATCAAAAGAGGAAACGAAGTTGTTAGTTGATATGTCTACCAGCATGATTAAATAAAGAGAGATTTTGATTGCCTTGAAGCGAATAAGTGAACTTAATGTGACAACAATGAAGGTGATTTACAATGCACGGCATAGGCATAAAGTCATTGAGTAAAGCGGGAAAAGTCAAATGCAACTTTTGTTGGAAAAGTTGGCATAGCATAATTACATTGAATGGCATATAAATTATGCGAATTCCGACATTGTAAAGGATTTTTTTTGGATGCACCCAACCAGTATTGACTTGTTATATGCATTTCCACACATATTGATAATGGATTACACTTATAAGACCAATCGGTATCGCATGCTTCTATTGGAAGTTATTGGCGTAACGTATACAGACATGACATTCTCTATATGTTTTGCATATATGAAAGCTGAATATGAAGGCAACTATATGTGGGTATTGAATATCTTGCGTTCTATAATTGGGGAAGGTATTTTTCTAGATATTATTGTGACAAACAGAGAATTGGCATTGATAAATGCGATTGATAAAGTCTTTCTAAATACTACACATTTATTATGCAAATGGTGCATCAATAAAAATGTACTTGCGAAATGCAAGAAGTTGTTCGAAATAAAGCAAAGTTGGGACAAATTCATTACGTATTAGAATATGCTGATAAATTCATCAACGGAATAAGAGTACATCGAACAATTAACAAAGCTAAATGAAAACTTTAGTACATATCTAATGGCACTTAAATATGTCAAATCCAGCTGGCTTGACTCATATAAGGAAAGATTTGTCTCAGCGTGGACAAACAATTATATGCATTTCGGCAATACTACATCGAACAGGTATGGTTAAGACCTTATTATCATTTATGAATGTTAATAAATTTTATAACATTATGAATTATAAATGTTTTCTATCATTCTTTTCTTTACGGGGCATAGAGTTTGCATGCATAGTTGAAGATGCACCTTTAATTTAGTCAAGGCAATTTTAAATTAAATTGGGCAAAGATCCATAGTTTGTTTGAATTGCAGCACATGGGTATTAAAGCATCATTTGAAAAAAATAAAACACTTGTTCAACACAACTTCAAGTTGACTGAATTCAAAGAGTTACGTAGGAACATATCCAAGAATGCATTGGACAAAATATTAATGGAAAGTAAAAGAGCAAATGTTGTTGGAATTGATAAAAAAGCATGTCTTTGCGTTATGAGATGTACATATGGTTTACCTTGTACTCATGAGTTTTGGAGCATATGATTGAAGGTTGGCCGATTCCTTTCTAATGCATACATCTTCATTGGTCTAAGCTTGATATGATGCCTACTTGTACAACCGAGGATCAAACTATGGACATAAATTTGATGGTGGAGTTATCTTATATTCAATTAATGTTTAAAGCTTCTGATTTTACCCATAAAATGCAAGTGTTGAAGAAATTACGGAAGATATTTAAGCCTTCCACTACATTTTGACAAGAAAGAGAAGTGAAGCCAAAGACACAGGGTAGGCCTCCATTGAAACATGATATATCGACTAAACATGTCCCAAGTGCTTTTGAGTTGGTCCCATCTACACAAGATAGTTATAGTCCTGTATCCACATGAGTGGTGGACGCCAAGGCCAAAGCGAAGAAAAAAGAAAAGGTTGGAAATCTATCAGTTCGAACAAGATCGAATAGCTCGAAGACTTCGTCTTAGCATGATTCATTCCCATGGGGAATAAGGCCTTATATGAGTATTGTCAAAGACGTGGTAACTAACAGTAATTGTGGATTTAAAGCTATTGCAGGACTACTTGATCTCAATGAAGAAAGTTGGCGATAGGTCTGGAGAAAGCTTGTAGGAGAGCTTATTACAAATGTAGATCATTATAGGGCATTGTATAGAGTGGAAATTAGAGTTGAATATCTAATAGCATCATTATTATACTATGTGGATCACCCACCATATGATCATTAGATGACTATGCTTGAAATGGGTCATCTTATAGCATATCGTTATAATTTGGTCTTATATCACTTGAGCAATGAACAGTGCCTTACTTTTCTTCCTTTAAGGTTGACCCCTGTGCCTATTTCTAATAGGAGAGAGATAGTTATAGGTTTTGTTCGCGGTTGTCATTTTGTTTAGCTACGATATAACTATTACGCCTTAGTATGTTTTATTATGCTTGTTAGTCTTTTCTTCATTATAATGTTTTTGTCTATTCTTTTAGGTTTTCCTAGTACCCGGTCATCTAACACCACCAATTGCAAATAAAGTGGCGAGAATTTCATCATTCTTGTGCGAGTGGATGGGAAACTGCATATACAGATCGCAACGAGTGATTTAGAGAACTTGTCAATCCTAGTGTAGCCACATGTGAAAGTATTGATCTAGAATGAAAATGTAAAGTTTATAGACTTAATGTAATTGAATATCATGTTGCACAACGATGACAAATTTCATTAACTTGAATCACAGTTTATTACATCATAGTCCATTACATAGAATTCATGATATGAAAAGTGAACTTGACACCAAATGAAAAAAGTTCATCTCTCCTATCTAAATCGACGAGAGTAAGCACGTGATGTTATACGAAGGTCTTTGCTTGATTTACCCTCGTCCTCAATGGTAAGTCTGCGCAAAGCCTGGGTC
Organism: Sextonia rubra; assembly: GCA_037013555.1. Taxonomy (NCBI): domain Eukaryota; kingdom Viridiplantae; phylum Streptophyta; class Magnoliopsida; order Laurales; family Lauraceae; genus Sextonia; species Sextonia rubra. Next base: position 63,700,124 of record JASUAD010000001.1, read on the forward strand.
ATATATCTAGCATATCGATGCAAACTATGCCTGTCTTTTGTGCGAATGCTTCTTCAACCACTGCCTCAATTCCTTTGTAAATTCGAATAGCATTTTTGTTGTGTAATTCATAATTGATTACATTATACGCTTGTGGCTCTGGCTCACCTTGACGAAAACCGGACTGTAATTCGGGATTTGTCAATGTTTTCCATGACGCAGTAGTGTCCCAATCCATGTAATTTGGTGCGTAATCCCAAGGACGACAATAGGTGTACTCCGGTTTACTTGGGCGAGTAAGTGATTACGCCATTGATATCATATTTGATCATAAACTCTGACTGAGGCATTAATTGATGCCGCTGTATTACCCCTCAAACCATGGACCGGCTCTAAAAGTGTTATAAGAATCGTTTGGACCCGACCAAATTACCAAAGAACTCTATTTGGATCGTAGGGCTCTACAATATCCACGTGTGTTAGGCATCCACAGTAGAAGGCAAATTGATGGAAGGGATGATCTCACATTCAAGAAATATAAGGCTCCCATGTGACCTGCACCATGAGAATCATTGTAAATCAATTGAATCATCATAGAATGGCATTATATGATCAATTAAAGAGTAATTTACCTTATCAATGCCTAAGAAGTCTAGTTTTTCCCACAAACCTTGTAAAGCCGAACTAATATTCTTACGAGGAATCCAATGCATTGCACGAGGCTACCTCACTGAGTGTGATACGTTGGCAGTAGGAGCTAGTGTTTCAAAGTGCTCGTATACCCACGCTTCAAGAAGCGTCAAGTATCCAACCATTTGTTTGACCTCATTTCGGCTTGTTAAGCCCAACTGACAGTACAGATATGCTAGTGCATCGGCACCCCCCATGCATAGTTCTTGATACATGAAACTCTTGTCCTGGTCTTGTCAGTAAAGAGTGTACAACCAAGTAAATAAAGAGGGTAGGCCCTGACTGCACAGTTAACACCATCCTCTCCAGCATCATTATTCACTTCAGCAAAATTCTCTCTAAACAATTCTAATTTTAGTGATTGGCTTCTTTGACTATATAGTTATTCTCTTGCTTTATTAGTAGAGACTTTCAATGCATTAACGATAAGATCTATGTTGTCGGGGTATGTCAGTATTTTAAATTTGTTGTAGTAAAACCAAAAATGGGAATTTTTAAGATGCATGAAACATCGTCGAGGGTAATTATCATCTCACCGAAAGGCATGTGGAAGGAGTTTGTTTCAGGGTGCTACCTTTCAAAAAAATCGGATACGATGGTCTTGTTCACCATCCGATAAGAACATTCAATCAATGGAGACAACATAGAATCTTTCATTAGCTACTTAAAACGCTCACTATTGTTCAATGACCACAAATCTAGTTTTTGCCCATGACTTAGGCATTGCAACGTTCTGCGATCTTGCATTCAAATATAAATCTTTAATTAGCTACCCCTCATTCAATAAATAGATTATTCTTTAGAGAAAATATGTTTACTAAAACACACTTCGCCGTTCCATATGAAATATGTAACATGAGTGTAGAAACTCTTGAGTAAGCTTTGATTAGTAGGCCCAATTGTAAGCTCCTCTCTTTGTTGGTCATTGTCTTCAAATGATAAGTGTTCATCAATTTCAGATTCTTTTCCACAGGCTCTTCCATTGTATGGCGACGCTTCCTATTAGAGGCTGTAGGCCTCACTCTTGAAGAACTAGGTCGGTCCATATTTGTGATTTACATTAGAAGTAATGCATTAATATCTTTAAAAAAAAGGGAAAAAAACTGTTCAGCTCTCCATGGCTGAATAGACTAGATCTATTAGGGTCTCTCTAGGGCCAAACAAATTGGTTCCGTTCAGTCCTGGAAGGCCGAACATGTCCGAGAAAAATTTGTAGATCACAAGATCTACTTACAAGATGGGTTCATTCTCTTTATACATTCCTCAAAAATAGTCCCATAAGATGTAGATCACAACCCAAAACCAATTTTCACCATTAATGGATTCATAAAACCAAAAATACTTCTAACACACAAAAATAAAAAGGAAAAGAGAATGAAAATGAAGACTTACCTTGCAATGGAAGAGGATCTTAGTCTTACAATGGAAGAAGAAGTGAAAGGAAGAAGAATGATGGAGGAGAAAAGAGGAGAAAAGAGAGTCGCTGTAGAGATAAGAAGGGAGTGTGTAAAGAGAAAAGAAAAGAGGGATTTGGGTTGAAATGAAGAGGGGTGGTGTAGAGAGAAGAAGGGAATGTTTGTAAAGAGAGGATAAATGAGGGATTTGGGTTAAAATGAAGAGGGTTGCTGTAGAGAGAAGAAGGAAATGTGTGTAAAGAGAGCAAAAATGAGGGATTTGAGTATTTTAGGGATACATGGTGTGTTAAGAGAGAAAAATATAATTTTTTGAAATTTTAGTTCTGCGTAGAGAGAAAATATGTGGAAAGAAACCAAGCCTTTGTTTATCAAACAATTCTCAAAATACAAACTTAGTTAATTACTCTATTGTGTATAAATAGAACATTTGTAAGGAGAGTAAAAATGGGTGGGTGTACAAATAGGAGGACTAAGTTAAAACCCTACCGACTACCAACTTATTAGTTAGTTTGCCTTGCCTCCAAAAAGACAAAAATCAAAAACAGCTCTGCTGCGAAAGGAGAAAATCAAAGTGAAAGAAGAGAGAGATGGTGGAGAAATTAAAATCCATTGCCCTAATCGGAGCTGGCGCTGCTCTCGGTTCTTTCGCTACATTCGCTCTTCTTAAGCTACTTCTCTCCAGGTAACAACACAACTTCCCTCAAATCTCCTCCTCCTCCTCCTCCTCCTCCTTTTCCTTCTCCATCATCATTTTTCCGCTCAGAGGGCGGTTGGGATCTTGCATCAAGGGGATGTCCCATCAAATCAACGGCTTGGATCAATGCACTGTGGGCCCACTTGGGCACCTGAAGTTGATGACCCAAAGCCCTATCTCTGCTACTGTCGATCATGAGGCTTCAACACACTGAACCAATGTTGGAAAACTCGTTACTTGTCTAACTCCAGAAAAAAAAAAAAAGACTTGGATGGAGTCAACGTGGTGACTCGAGGTCATTTATTTGAAAAAATTATTTTGGAAAATTTAAAATATAAATGACTTAATTTCTGATTTACTAAGTTTAGTTCATATTATCATAGAAAGTTTTGAAGAAATAGTTTAAGAATTTAATTGGCCTAATTGTGTTTGCAGACAGGCAGGAAGTAAAGGCATTATCAATAGAAATGGAGTTTTTTCTGGTCATTCAAGATTTGATATTGTTAGTGGTGAGTCACCATCTGACCTGTAAGGTGTCATTGTAGAATGATGGAAGATTTTTTTACCTCTGTCATTCTTTGTCTTTGCCATTCTTTTGCCTTTCTTTTTTTTTTTTCCCCTCCCTATTGGTTTCCCAATTTATCTAGACATGGAATGTGTTATTGCAGAATATTGTTTGTGAATATACTCTGGCTTGGCTCTTGTTTCCTCCCCTTTCACTTGCTTTTTGTTGATTTTGATATGAACCTTCCTAATTATAATACAAGAAGCACTAAGTCCAAATGAAGGCTTGTTATTTCTTTTAATTTATTTGATATATATTTTTATATTCAATGCCTTGATGCATGGTAATTTGGTTATCACTGATGGATTGTGTATGGCTTTGAGAATTCCTGTATTTTTGTACTTGTTTTGATTTTTACTGAGCATGTTTGTTTGCATGAGGGCAGAAGTGGAGTGAAGTAAAGGGCCAATTCAAGAGAGAGGAGAAGAAGAGGGGGTTAAAAGTTAAATGACAAAATGGAGACAACCCTGCAGTTTTCTTCATTGCAATGGGAGAAAAACTCCCAACTGCTAGGGCTCTATTTTCCCACTTCTAGCCATTATAATGTTCCCTCCACTACCTTGTTTCTCCAATGAAAACAAAACAAGAGGACTGGTAAATGGGGTTTAGCCACTTCCTAGTTTCTTCTGCTTTCTCCACACAGTAATGAATCCTTGCATCCCCCACTGAGTTTAGCTTTCCTGTTTTCACTTCCACCTTTTATCTTTTCCTTTGAGGGGACATTGGTCATATTTCTATAGTTTCCATACTAGAAGGGCATCATTTAAAGGGTGAAAAGCGAAATTATCGTGATAAAGATATGAACATGGTTCAAAATACCTATGTAGCGGCTGCATTATCGATTGTTGTGGTTGAGGCTGCTATGTTATTTTGAGAATAGCGGCACTATGGTTTAAAGCCTAGTAGAGCCAAGCTGTTTTAATTTAAAATACTATTTTTCCTATTTATGTTTCCCAATGGCCTTTCCTAAAGTAGTATCTACCCTCATATAGTTCCAAATCACTAAGAAAAAAAAAAGATTGGTTGCTACATAAGATCCATAATTTTTTATTACTTAAATTCACACCGTTATGCTGCTACATATTGTTGCAGCTGTTACGTATCACCCTTTGTATAGTGACTTGGCCAATGACTACTATGTTCGCTGCAACTGCTAGTTTTGATCCTTAGATATGAAGTGACCATACATGGCTTTAAGATTTTATTTATTGTTTTTCTTGATGAAAAAATAATTTACATCTAATATTGACCATTGATATTATAAAGTCCATTCTCAGTCCTAACCCCTGCCTAATCTTAATATTCCTTCCAAATAGAGAGAGTCCTAATCAAACTTTACAAATCATTTGACATTTTGAGTAATTGGAAAGACCCTATTACTTTAATACCCAAAAAAAAAAAAAAACAAAAAAGAAGATAAAAACTTTAGTGTGAATAGAATTGCCCAAGTATTAACTTACGTCAATTGCTTTTTGGTTTTTCCCATGTGGCCCTCTCTCCACAGCAGCATCATCTTTCATCCCTCTTCCTAGGGTTGGGGAGAAATTTGAGCTCAAGTTTGCCAAGCTTGTCCTCCATTCTCTTCGCAAACATATCTTAGATGAGCTCTCTCTAATGAATGTCTTCATTGTACACAAACTGATCTCTACATCATGCTTTATAAATGAATGTGTTCTCATTCCCCAATAGGTCACCTTCCTGTCAGGTTCCACGGCAGCCTAAAAGTCTATGGTTTGCTTTAATAGGTGCCGTGTCATCCTTGCACTTGTTGCAGAAAAGTGCAAGACTTTACATTTTGTTAAGTGTTGTCGATTCATTCCTTGAACATTCTATTTTGTATGAGCATGTATGTCATTCAGTTTTAGTTTCAACTTGTTCATTAGAGCTACTTGAATTAGTGACGATGATGCACAGCTAATTATCAATTCTGCATATCCAAAATATGCGATACCTTGTCACTTGTGCTTTACTGGCTTGTATTGGAGGCAATATGGGTAATTTTTGCATTGCTAGAGTAGTTCTTGCTTGCCAGTAAGGAAAGAAAGGGAAATAGTTCCTTGCATATTTCCATTCGTCTATGCCATTTTTGTTCACTTTGTCCTTGCATACTTCTTGCTTTTAGCTTGAATTCTCTTCTTTTAAGATTTCTGGTTAACTTGTCTTGTTAGCCACCTGACCTTGCTCATTAACCATGTGCGTTGGTACTGTTTGCATGGTTTTTAATATTGGTCGTGCATTTTGTTGCCATTGTTGCATTTCTCCTCCTCTTCCCCTTTTCTTCTCTCCTCCCTCTTCCATCTTCTTCCCTCATCTCCTTTTCCTTTTTCTTTTCTTTCTTTTTCTCTTTTTGTCATTAAAAAGAATTGGGCAAATGCACTTACAACTTCTACTAAGTTTTTTTTCCCTTATTTTTTTGATGCCTGAACGATATGATTCTTGTACTTGCTGAAATTGATATGCTCCATAGTGGGGCCTATCTATTGAAAATGCAAACCATTCAAAATAAATGCCCCTTCTTATAGCGGGCTTGGCCAAATTTCACTATAGTAAGAAATGAGCCAACTTTCAGATTGATCTGAGTGAAATTTGGTCATGGCCCCTATAAGAGGGAGGCAATTATTTTGAACAGTTTAGCATTTGAATTGGTTGGGTTGCATCCTCAAATTTCCCACAAGTCTAAGCCTTGGAGGGTCCAAATATTTTTTTTTCTTTTTAAAGTGTTTCCCAATCGAGGAGTGTGGATACTCCAATGCTCAGCCTGCAAGAATTCTTGAGGCTGCTTACTAGTTCTCACTTATGAAAAATCTCAACCACTCAAAATAAATTCCCCTTCTTAAGTGGGCCCTTGATAAATTTCACTCCATTAGGAGTTGCGCCCTTCATTAGATTGATTACTTATAAAACCTGCGAATAAAATGCTAAGAATAGTTCAAGTGTTTAATAGGGAATTATCTGATAGTGGACTTGAATCTTATTAAAATGAAATTTGGTGAAGACCAATATAAGAGTGGGGCATTTATCTTGAGTTGTCTAGATTTTCATTAGTGGGCCTCACTAAGGAGCCTCATGAATATCTCGTGAGTTTGAGCATAAGAGGATTCAAACTTTGAGGTTATAGGACGTGATAGAGATTGTGTGACCTATTGGTCTCGCCCGACAAATGAGAAATTCGATCCTTTATATCTGGGCCAACGGTTCTACTGATGTGGCATATTTAAGTTGATCATGGACCTAACTTCAATTGGATTGAAATTTTTGATGGAGCTAATATAAGGGGTGGTTGTTATTTCAAATGGTTTGGATTTTAGATATAGGCCACATAGATGGATTTATAAATTATAAGGATGGACTTAGAGATAAAACACAAAAAAGATTTAATAGTTAAAGATTGAACAACGATAAAAGATGCTAATGATTGAAGAGTGGATTGATGTTTTGACTCACAGTGTACAGTAAAAAAAAAAAGGGCCGCTCAGTGCACAAGGCTCCTGCATAGAGGGGTTTGGGAAGGGCAAGATGTATACAGCTTTACCTTCATTTTGAAATGGCTGTTTTCTTGACTTGAACCCGCGTCCTCCAGGCCACTACCGGTAAGCCTTTACCGTTGGGCTAAGCCACCCTTCTACTTACAATATCATCATCATCATCATCAAAGCCTTATCTCAACCATGTTGGGGTCGGCTATATAAATTTTGTTTCTCCATTCTGTTCTATTTTGAGCCAAATCTTTAGATAAGTTTAACTTCTTTAAATCTGATTTAATGACCTTCATCAATGTTTTCTTCGGCTTACCCCTATCTCTTGATGGGCCATCTACCTAGATAACCAAACTTTTTCTCACCGGTGCCATAATCGGCCTACTCTTAATATGCTCAAACAATTTTAAACAGGTTTCTCTAATTTTATCCCCTATTGATACTACCCCTAAATGCTCTTGAAAGAGCTTATTTTTAATTTTATATTTTTTAGTTTTACTATATATCCACCTAAGCATTCTCATCTCTGCCACATCCATCTTATGTATGTGCGCCTTCTTAATTGGCCAATATTCTGCTTCATATGTCATAGCTGGTCTAACCATAGTTTTATAAAATTTTCTTTTCAATTTCGTTGACATTCGTCTGTCACAAAGCACTTCAGAAGCTAGTCTCCACTTCAGCCATTTAGCTTTTATCTTCTGCTTAACATCTTTGTCAATCTCCCCATACTAATCATCGAGCCCAGATTATAATACCCAGGGGTGGAAATTCTAAACTGTTTTAAATATTTAAATTGTTGATGGTATTGGTGGGTCTTGTTACTGTTCAATTATTGTTAGGATAAATTTATATGATTTTAGTATTGTACATAAGGGTGATGGGACCCATACCTTACTAACAATATAGTAATTGATTGGAGAAAAAGGGGGATCCTTATTGCTCAACACCTCCTTTCCAAGGGAAGTGAATTTTGGGTGGGAGAGGGAGTCTTGTACATGGCTCTTAGTAGGAAGTGGGGATTGGCTATATGTAATCTAGGAGTCTTTTAATTGCTTCACTTTACTTTTTTCTAAACCCTAAGAGAGAATCAGAGGAGGGAGAAGCCTGTGAGTGAGAGAGAGAGAGAGAGAGAGAGAGAGAGAGAGAGAGAGAGAGAGAGAGAGAGAGAGCACTCACTGGATTTTTAGGTTTCGAAGAAAGATACTAAGAGGAAGAAGAAGGCAATTAATTGGGCAGCAGTTAATGTCCTACTCTTGACCATAGATAGCAAACATCGCAAGATTCTACAAAAGGTGAGTGGGTCTCCTCTTCTAGAAATTTATGTATAGTATCTTCCATAGATGTGTTGTTGGCATTGTTGGGGTTGGTATAGAATTATTATTGATTCACGTGAATGGATAATCTTATGAGTTGATGATCTTGCTATTTGAAGAGAGGGACGATCATGAAGGGAGTATCATGTGGTGGCTGGGAATTAGATGAAAACATAGCGGCTGCTATATTGGGCGTAGCAGCCGTGACCGCTACACTAAATTGAAGATAGCGTCGCTATTTTCCGTAGCGGCTGCTACGGGACCGCTATGGGGCCGCTATAGAGTGTGAATGATGACTGCTTTTCAAAAGAAATTGAAATACACATTAAAGCTTTTTTTTTTACTTTTTCTCTTCAAATAAAATTTTTACTCTACTTTTCTACCCTTTTTCTATATTTGAAAAAACACTAAAACACATAGGATCCCCCTTTTTTCCTTAAAAGAACACCAAAGCATGTAGGATCTCGCTGAATTGAAGTTGATGCAGAGAGTTCCTCTCAAGTGGAGTGTTTTTATGGAGCTATTAATTATTATGTTATTCCACATTTGTTGTATTGACTATTCACTATTTAGTGTTTATTATTGTACTCCTAAGTTCTAACTTTTAAATCTTGAGTCTTGACTTCAAGTTCAATACATTGTTTATTTTGTTGATATTAATTCATCACTGTTTTTTTAATAAGCCTTTCATTATTTAACATAACAACATGAATACATGTAAAAAAAACTGATCATTACTATTATTTTCTATTAATACAGCAATACAGGACTTCATGAAATGAGGGGACCGCTACACCCCTTTATCTTAATTACTTTTGCAAGAAAATCATATATTCTATCATTTTCTAATATTTAGGATTTTCTGAAATATTTTTAAAATTTTTTGATGATTTTTTCAAATCACACCGCTACGTCGTTACGTAACGCTCGCTATGCAGCGTTTCGACGGCGGGCCACTATGCCCGCCGCTACCGCTATTTTCATCCTTGGCTGGGATTACCTTGCACAGGTGTGATGAAAATTTTAAAGTGGGGATGGAGATCTAAACTCTTGGTCGACTGATGCTAGGGATTCAAAAACCCTGGGCTTTTGGACTTGATGGATCTGGCGGATCCTATGGACCTGGGCTGGGATAGTTGAGCCCCAATTACAGGACTAAGTGATGGCAGACGCACCATGCAATGGGTTTAGACATGATTGAATCACACAGATTGGAACCCATTGCATGTAATGATTTAAAACTGTAAGTGGGTTATGTACTCCTATGATGCATGCCACATGCAAATAGAGTAGAATGTGATCTTTTATGCATGATAATAAATTCTGAATTTCTATTTCAAGTAGAACAGTAATACAAGTAGTAATTCTGTTGATGAGATTGAATGTGGTGACTCCTTTTAGATCTGAAATCTGTATAATAATGAAGCTGCACCCCAGGTGTTCGCTGAAATTGCCATGTCAAAATTCTGTACTTTTATTGCTTGGAATTGATTCTTATGACTTGCAAAACCTGTTGTGAATCATATGTCTTAAGTAATGCTGAATTTATTGGTCTTCATAAAGGCGAAGGTGCTGTGACCATTCCCATACAATCAAACATCAACTTGGAATTGTGGTGGGGTAAACAGAATTAATTATAAGTAGGGGGCTGGTTACACACCTGAGCATAGTTGTGAATGCCATGCAAATTATGTTGAAGGTGAGAAAAGTTTATGTCATGTAACAGAGAGGTGTGATGATATGTTATAGAAGAACCCATGGTAGCCTAAATTACTAGCATAGTGCGGGGTGAAGACCTCGGGATGGTGTATTGCAAAATGTGATGAATGACCTTAGGGTCAGGTGATAATGGGTACTAGGTGTACCGAATGTGGAAACTGACCAAGAGGGTTGTAATGTGAAAGCTGTGTTAGACAGTATATGTAGATTGTGTTTGGCATTCTAAATGGTACTAGGAGCCAATTTGTGCATGGAATGAGTCTATGTGGCTGGATTGTGTGATTTATGAATTGGTGCTTGGAAGCAGTTAAGAGGTGTACATGGGAATGGATATAGATTGTGCAATACTGTTCAATAATTGGAAAGTAGTGCACCATGTAATATTGTGGTTCTTTAGAATTTACTCTATGCACGGATTAAAAACTTGGCTGAGTCGACCTGGACTCGGTCAAGCCTGAGTCGGGTTTGCTCGACTTGGGATTGTCCGAGAGGGACTACTCGCCCGACTCGGCTAAGTCCGCACGGTGATGGACTCGGCTGTCATATATATTGGTGGAGGGAGCCTTAAACACTTTTTTTTCTGTTTTAAAAGAGTGGAGAGGCTTGGGGAAGCTGGGAGAAGATTTTTTGTGAAGAGATTTTGGTTCAAATTTGTATTTTTTGAGAGATTTATGCTTAAAAAAATTAAGACTACTATTCATTCAAAAGAGGGGTTTTGAAATTTTGGTGTTTGAGGTATGGATTTTCATTTTTTTTTTTTTTTGCTTACATGGGTGAGAGGATCATTCAATATTGGTTGTGGTTGAGGTTGAAATTTTCACTTATGATTGCTATGAAAAATACATTTTTTTTGTATTTTTTGGCTCGGATTTAAAAAAAAAGAAAAAATCAATTTTGTTTCATGATTTACTTTTTTTTTGGTAGATTCTCACTCTTTTGGGTATGTACTACATAGATCTATGGTTTTTTCATAGATCTATGCTTGTATGATCTAAAGTTGTAATTTTTATGATATTTTGCAAAAAATAGATAGAAAATTATATTTATTGATTTGTACATGCTTATATAGTTTGGAAAAGATGATAAGGTATGCATGTAGGCTTGTGGGTGGATTTTCCACTCAAAGCTTTTTGTAAACATGTAATTTTTTTAATTTTTTGCCTCGGACTTAAAAATTAATTATATAAAAAATATATTTTTTTCAACATTTTGGCATGTTATGTATATGAACTTAATGGATGTGTTGTCTATTAAATAAATCTATGGTTTTATTCATAGATCTATGCATGTATGATCTAAAGCTGCAATTTTTATGATATTTTGCATAAAATAAATAGAAAATTATATTTATTGATTTAGACATGATTATATAGTTTGGAAAAGATAATAAGGTATGCATGTAGGCTTGTGGGTGGATTTTCCACTCAGAACTTTTTGGAAACATGTAATTTTTTTTAATTTTTTTGCCTCGGATTTAAAAATTAATTATATAAAAAATAATTTTTTCAACATTTTGGTATGTTATGTGTATGAACTTAATGGATGTGTTGTTTATTAAATAGATCTATGGTTTTTTCATAGATCTATGCATGTATGATCTAAAGTTGTAATTTTTATGATATTTTGCATAAAATAAATAGAAAATTATTTTTATTGATTTATACATGCTTATATAGTTTGGAAAAGATGATAAGGTATGCATGTAGGCTTGTGGGTGGATTTTTCACTCAAAAACTTTTTGGAAACATGTAATTTTTATAATTTTTGCCTTGGATTTAAAAATTAATTATATAAAAAAAATATTTTTTTCAACATTTTGGTATGTTATGTATATGAACTTAATGGATGTGTTGTCTATTATATAGATCTATGGTTTTTTTCATAGATCTATGCATGTATGATCTAAAGCTGTAATTTTTATGATATTTTGCATAAAATAAATAAAAAATTATATTTATTGATTTATACATGCTTATATAGTTTGGAAAAGATGATAAGGTATTCATGTAGGCTTGTGGGTGGATTTTCCACTCAAAACTTTTTGGAAACATGTAATTTTTATAATTTTTTGCCTCGGATTTAAAAATTAATTATATAAAAAATATGTTTTTCAACATTTTGTTATGTTATGTATATGAACTTAATGGATGTATGGTCTAGTAGATAGATCTATGGTTTTTTTAATCTTATTAGTTCAACTAACTTAGTTGTAATTTTCTAACATGTTTTCTAGAGTTAGATTAGATGGTTGACAAAAAGATAATGGGGTATTAATATATATTTTTTTAATTGACAAGTTCTGTAGATTACTAGTTACTTTAATCACAAATAAGATGGCATCACAGAAGAAAGAGATGGAAGTTGATCCTGAATGGGCTCATGGAGAGATTGTTAGTGGAGATTATTATAAGGTGAATGTAAATGGTGTGGGTGGAATCCATAGATTTAAATAGCATCTTGCACATATTTCAGGAGATACAAAAGGTTGTCCAAATGTCCCCACTAAAGTCAGGAAAGAAGATTGGAAAAGTAGAGAAGAAAAAAAATTCAAGAGAGGGTTGCTTGAATGGAGAGGATTGATGACTCTTCTGAGGATGATGATGATGATGAGGATGAAGAGGTTAGCGATATGAGGAGGGCAATGAAGCAGAGCCGTCAAACTTATGAAGCCGAACTTGCTTGTTTCAAAGAACAATGAGGTGGGGCCGGACCTTCAAGAGTACCTCTGAATCCTTCTAAGGATATAGCAGGGAAAGGTACCTTGGATCCATTTTTATATAGAACCCAAAGCATGAAGCAACTCAAGATTTCTAATTCTATGATGGGTGATATGAAAACCAGAGCTTTGAAGATAGGTAAAGCAATTTCAAAGTTCTTCCATTATAATTGGATTCCTCCAAATGTGGCTACCTCACCATACTATTGGGCAATGGTGGATACCATTGCTGAGGCAGGTCTCGGAGTTAAACCACCTACCGCTTATGAGATTAGTGACAAATATCTTGATATGGAGTATAGGGATTATACGAAGTACGTGTATGATCATATTGAGACTTGGAAAGAGTATGGGTGCACATTTATGTGTGATGGATGGACAAGCAACAATAAGCGGTATATAATTAATTTTATGGCTTATTCTGTAATGGGAACATGTTTTATTCACTCAGTAGATACCAAAGGACATCGATTGGATGCCCAATATTTTTTTAGTTTAATGGATATAACACAAAAAATCATTGAGGGATTTAGTGACCATGTTGTCCAAGTTGTGGCAGACAATGCGGTGAATTTTAAGGCAGCTGGGAAACTATTATATGACAAGTTTCTGCATATTATTTGGGTGCCGTGTGCGGCACATTGTATTAATCTTATGTTAGAGGACATTGGAAAATTGAAAGATGTCCACTCTACTATTGAAGATGGAAAGAGTATTATAAGTTTGATAGACAATCATCAGTGGTTGACCGATATGATGAGAGAATTCAATAATGATTGTGAGATTTTGAGGCCGGGTATTACAAGATTTGCTACCAATTTTTTGGCTTTGAAGAGTCTTTGTTGTCATAAGGCTAACATAATGTAGATTTGGATGAGTGAAGCATATATAAAATCTGCATTTTCAATACAGAGATTGCCACACCTTGTACAAGGAATTGTATTGGGTCCAAATTTTTGGCATAAGGCTGAGAGACTTACACACTTACTCGAGTTGCTTGTGAAGGTGTTGAAAGTGGTGGATGGTGATAGAAAGCCTACAATGGGCTATATCTATAATGCAATGGATCTTGCGAAAGTTGCTATTCAGGTAAGATCTAGAGAAAAGCATGGTACTTATTTATCAGATGCTATGGAAAATTATTGACAAAAGATGGAACAACCAATTGCATCAAGATATACACGATGCAGGTAAATTAAGATATACACAGTTGCTCCATTTTATGTTTGAAGTTTTAAACATTGATTTATTTATTAGAATTTAATCAATATAATACTTTATAACATAATGCAGCATACTTCTTGAACCCATCATGCTTCTATAGCAAGGGATTCTCTAAGCGCGAAAACGTTTTTCGAGGCTTTAAAAAACATTAGAGACAATGGTTAGTGGCAAGATGAAGAAAATTGCAATTCTTAACCAAATAAGGTTTCATAATATCACATTTTGTTTGCATCAAGATACTAGTAAACCAATATAGTTGTAATTTATTTATTTGAACTTGATAATTATATAGTTGAGGAATTATAAAGGCCCTCTTGGAAGTTTTGGAGATGAGCTCTGTATAATGTCTCGTAAAAGGATGGATCCAGGTATGTTATATTTTTAATAATCTTTAGTGGATTAATAATCAGTTACAGTTTTCTCATGGGGAATGGCTTAATTTAAATTTTAATTACAGCTGAATGGTGGAACAAGTTTGCCGATGATGCTCCTGACCTTAGAGATCTTACGAGAAAAATTCTGAGCCAAACAGCATCATCATCCGACTGTGAACGAAATTAGAGTACATTTAGCTTGACCCACACGAAAACCAGGAATCACCTCAATATGGAGAAATTGGATAAGTTGGTTTTTGTCCATTATAATATGAGGTTGAGGGCAAGAAATCTTCAAAGAAGGGATAATAGAGAGTATAATCTAATTAATTTAGATTATATATTTGAAAAAGATGACCCATTAGAGGACTGGTTGGCTAAAAGAGAGGCTGCAGTTTTACTAAGTATAGATTTCATAGATGAATGCATGTATGATCCTGATGAAATTGAGCTCTCATAACAGGAATCGGAACCCCCACCCCCACCCCCACCTCCCATTCGCAGATCTGCTACCATATGGGAAAAGGGGAAGAGTGTGGCAGAGGAGCTCTCACAACGTGAGCCAGAGTTGACATGTTTTAGTTCAGAACGTGTTAAAAGAGGTTAAAGATAAGTCAGGTTCGAGTGGTAGTTCAACCCTCTCCAAAGCCAAACAACTTCTTAAGGATCCAACTCTCCAATACAAGAGGAAAACAAAAAGTAAGGGTCAGGCAAGCAAGTATTTAGCCACTCATGAAGAAGAAGAAGAACACAATATATCATCTTCAAGCAAAAGTGGCTCACCACAAGGGGATTAAGGTTGTTTGCACAACAACCAAATGATGGTGGTGATAATGAAGAATTTCAGGATAATATCACTATCTATGACATGGGTGGTGAACTTGAGCCTGCTGGTAGACAAGGAAGAGAGCAATCAGAACAATTTTATGAAGAACCACATCAACTAGCATCAAGTCCATATGGAGGACAGCAATATGGACTATGAGCAGTCACAATTTGATCCCTCAATTGGGTAATATGGTGCGTACGGTGGTATTTTACATGGATATTGCAGGTAAGAGCGGTATGGAGTAATTATGATACCTATGCATCAAGTACCACCACCAACTCACTATCCTTATGGTCATGAACAATTCAATCAAGGATAAGGAGGACAAGAGTTTTTCAATTTTGATATTGCTCAATACTATTGTTAACAACAACATGATGATGATGATGACAACATCCAACCAGCAAGGCATTCAACATGGTATTAAATTTTATGAAGAATGTGTTAAGGACTAAGGTATGACCCTATGACCATATGTTTGCCATTGGACATTTGTTATTTCATACTTTATAATTGATAATTGATACTTCAATTCTTAGTTGATACTCCTTACTTGAGAGTTGAGTTTGATTTTAATTGATTTTCATTTAATAGTTCATAGTTCATAATTCACATTATACTTCAATTTTCACAAATCACAATATAATGTTCGTTGTATAAATAGTTGGGGAATTATAAAGGCGCGCTTGGAGGTTTTGGAGGGGCCCCTAAGGTTATTTTTCAAATTTTAAAAATTTTTAGAATTTTTAATCATTTTTATATATTGTTTAAACTAAAAAAAAACATAAAAAAGGAACTCGGCTGAGTCCTAGCCGACTCGGCCAAGTCGGCCAAGTCGACTCGGACTTGGCAAGGCCCGAGTCAAGCTTAAGTCTGGGTCTTCGAACTATGACTCTATGTATACCTTGTGAGATGCTAAATCACATATTTGCTAGAGTAGGAATTTCATTCACCAGTTTATACTGATGTTGGGTTGCCCCCTTCAGGTAACTGAGTTGTGGGTGAACCGGAGAATGGCAAAGAGCAGCCTGTAGTATTTGGCATGCGTGGCTAAGGAGAGCGTTACATCAATATTCAGTAGTTTAGGAGGATTGATAGTATTGAATATTTTAATTAGTTGAAGTATTTTATTATGGAAATTGTTAGACCCTGGAGACACTATTAGTTGGTTATTTAATTTGTTAGATTACATGAAAAGACATCTAATTTAATAAATGATGTTTATGCCTTATGTGTTCATTTGATTTAAGCATGTGAATTGTATGCCAATGTGTTATAACTCGGATTTCGACAAGGCCCCGGAATTTAGGTTGTGACATAGATAGTGAAAAGAACCTCTACGTGGTATCTTATGGGTTTCAATTTTGATAGTAGTTTTAACACTTTGTATACGTCCACTGAAGTTGCAATCCATATATTCTGTCTTTGTATGACTTATTTTAATGCCTCTAGATTCTAATGCCCCCTCCATCTCTTGAGTTTTGCATTTATACCATCTCTTGATTTATCCACCAATACTATATCATCTGCAAACAACATACACCATGGTTCTTCTTCTTGAATATGCGCAGTTAATTCATTCATAATCAATGCAAAGAGGTTAGGGCTTAAGGTTGATCCCTGATGTAAATTTATAGTCATTGGGAATCCACCTGTTTCTCCACATGTGATTTTCACATTTGTTATTGCTCCTTTGTACATATCTTTACCTTCTACTTACAGTATACAGTAGTAAAAAAAAAAAATCGAATTCTTGCATCCTCCAATATTCTGGAATTTCTTTTTGGATACTTTCCTAAATCTTTTGAGGTAAAAAAAATTATGCTTTTACCAGGTTTGCAGCTGTGAACATGACATATCGCCTAACACATTGCTTTTCTGGGTCAACGTAGAACGAGATTTTGAACCATTTTCAAAACCCACAGTGTACTCATATTGAGAGTAATAATAGAACAGCGGACACATGTATTCTTTTGGATTTTTTTTTAATGTTATGATGCAAATTTATTCCTCTTGGACTTCGTCTTTGGAAACTCAACGCTCCATCTTCTTCCTTGTGATATTGCTGCGTGGTGGTGTTTCCTTTTGGTTTTCTTCCTTGTTGTTTTCTTGAAGTTTCCATTGCAAAACTGCTGTCAAGCAGAGTTCCTTGGTGTTGCAGACCTTGTCGAAGCATATCGGGGACTGAGTCAAGGGGATAGCTGTAGGTGAGCAAATATGATCTTGCAGGTGAGGGGGACAGTGTTGTTTTATAATGTGAGCAAGTCTATTGTTGGATTCTAAGCATTTCATCAATTCGATCAGGCTACTTACTGGATTACTAGAGAAAGTATAAATATGATAGTTTACTTTGATAAATTCCTTTAATCCAATTTTTCTCCCAATAAAAAAGGAGAAAATGAAAAACACTTTCATACAATATATGGCTTACGTATTTAAGATAGCAAGTACAACTTGAGAATGATTGTCTTCTTTCTTAAACGCCTGTTAATATTATTAGTATCTAATCATCGGATACAGATGCTGCCAATTCTGGATTGTTGGGTGGTGAAAAATTAAACTGTACTCATATGTGTCTTATATGTGTTTATAGTTAATTTTCATGACATGAATACATGATTATGTTACTCCTCATCACTTGTTAGAAATATCTGTTTATTGAATGGTGTCCTGTTTTTTTTTTTAGGTAAAGGATTTCAGTTCTGTTTTAACACTGTTTAAATGACAGGAGAAGGAAACAGAACTAGAAGAGATGGGACCATTGATTTTGACCTGTCAAAAGACGAAATAGTTTCTGAACAACTCACAAGGTATTGCATACAAGATATGAGATTATTTAACTCTATGCTCATTCCAATTTATACCTGAGTCATGCCACAAATTTGAATATATCCCATTTCCCTTTTGTTTTTCCTGGCACTACTGCATACCATTACCAATCTGACATTTTGCTTGACGCGTCTGGTTTGGGGGTCTGTTTTTTTTTCCGTAATGGGTACCAATTGATGGGCACAGGACTTACACATTGTATTATAGTGTGAATTTCTTTGCACTTGTCCATGGGTTCATCTTTCAATTGCATGACTGTTGGGTAGGAAGGGGCAAAATATTTCAACTTTTTATATCAATAGCATTCAAAATGAAATCTATTTTGGGTCCTGTTGTCTTACTGCCTAAACTACTGACAGATGTATGGGATCATCTGAAAGAGTTTATAGGAGGGGGCTCAATACTTCATGGGCCCATCTTATCCAACTACACTTGTACTAAAGGAGGGCCTTACTCTCATGTGGAAAACGATTTGCAATATAATAGGGCTCTAGGCTTTTAACTGAATCAGTTATCTGGGTGTTTACACTCTTGTTATTTACATTCTTTTCCTATGGTTTTTCTCATGAGAGTATTTAAAAATTTAAGTACTTAAATCTTTTTATCAAATGAAGATGGTGAACAGGGAATGGATTTTTTTTTTATCAAAGTTGAATTTAGTTTTGGCTTCATTCAATTATCAAATCCTGATTATGTGATACAACTCCCAAGCAAGGATTGCATGACTTCCTCTGTTATTATTTTCAGGAATATCCAATTCTTTGGCATGGAGTCCCAGCGAAAAGTAAGTGAATCATTCGTTGTAGTCATTGGTCTTGGAGGAGTTGGGAGTCACGCTGCTTCAATGCTTTTGAGATCAGGAATTGGTAGACTTCGCTTGGTCGATTTTGATCAGGTTTAGCAATGATTTATGAACATGTCAATGTCACAATCTTTATGTTATTTTCCCCCATATTTTTTTGAGTTCTGTTTTGATACTGACATTATTCCTTTTCCATCTTTTTTGTCTTATGGTGGTGTGCGGCCATGGAGTAGATGCTTAGGATATACTGTCTCCTTACTCATTATAGTTTTTTACAGCACTGATTGTATTAATTGGTTAAACAACTCCTTTACTTGTCTATGCTTGCTATGCCCATGAATCCTGAACAATTTTATGACTTATTTTAGGAACCCAAGACATTGTTTTGCCTGGGCTCCATGATGGATAGGTTCTGGCCATATATGTCCCCCTATTGGTTGGTTCTTGATATCATATGGAACTGGCACTTTTGTTTTTTTCTCGTTATGTTGGGTTACTGGTCATACGTTATATTGCAGACTTGAAGACCCAATGATCGATCCCTTGGCATGTGTGTGAAAAGGTGCTAACACAACTAAACCATGAGTGTTTTTGCCAAACTGGCACTTTCAAATAGAGTAATGATACATATTTAACGAAGGCCAAACTGGGTGTCTAAGATATGGAAAATTAGTGGACAATCCTATATAAGAAATCAACTCTGGAGCACGAACTTGGATGGTCCAAAAATATGATCTGGACGGTCCTTTTGTAAAGGAGTAATGTTTCAGATTCTTTTTTGGTGGTCTTTTCTAGCAACCCAGGGAGTTCAAATTGTGACCCAGTAGAAAGCCAAAGATCTTAATGTCCTCTACTCAACGTTGGAGTTGTGAGAAAAGTTTTATGCTAACTGTCAACCTACTTAAGGCAACCCTTGTTTTTAATCCGGCATTGGGATTAGTGGCTAAAACTGGTGAAGTTATCCTCTACTCAAATGATGTTGAAAATCTATGAAAAGCAACAACAGGAGAGAAAAAAAAAAGGAAAGAAAGAAGAAATCTCAGTAATGAATACCAACTATTTATCAAAATCATCTAGTCATCTACTTAAACTGACTGAAGTCAGTATTTCCCCCAAGCACTTGACAATCCTTTTGAAATGGTGCAATAGAGTCTTCAAACTTTTCAACAGATCTTGGTGTACAGAAAATTGTGAAATTGTGCTTTAAGGCCCAAAACAGCTAAAAACGAAACAGTGTACCCAAACATTCAAGATATTTACTTATGGATTGCAAAAAACTCATATCGGAGAATTGTACTACCTAATGAGGTTGTTATCTTATGCAAGGAACAAAATTTTTTTGGTCAGTAACAGAGAACTATATTAATAAAGGAAAAGGTACAACTGTTCCTGAACCGCAAAGATGAAACATAGAACATAAGACATCTGACTGAAGTATTGGTATAAGAGATATATAGCAAATATGAAACCTAAGTACATGGCATTAGCACTTAAATTGCACACAGGATCAACCCCTAGTTTTGCAAGACAAGGAACAAAATTGCTGCAGGCTCTATAAAATCTGAGCCAATAAAAAAATAAAAAAAACCCTAAGATAATGGGTATCTATGATGAAAGCTGTCTTAAAATTTAGATCAAGTGGGAAAGATGGAAATTGACTAACCTCTGACCTGAATATTTTAAAAAAATCTTCATAAATCTCCTAATGAAAAACCAAACCTTAGTGGAAATACTTGAAAGAAAAATAAAAAAGAAAAATTCTTGAGAGGCTCTAGTCCGCACTATGTGATATCCTGGAGTCTTACATCGACTATAGAGAGGAAAGTGATTGGAATTATATATAAAACTTACACCCTTACTTTGCATGAGGCCTTTTGGTGGGTTAAAGCCCACCAGAAGCAAAACCGTGAGGCCCACGGGCCAAAGCGGACAATATCATGCATGGGTGTAGGGGTGGAGCATTACAAATGGTATCAGGGCCGACTCTCGACTAGTTCAAGTGTGGGTCCCTGCCGTGGTTTGGTGCAAGTGGGCGGGTTCATACGTGGGCGGGCCAAGAGGGCTGGCAGGCTATATAGACTGGCAGGCTACTGCAAAGGGACGCGCAGTCCTAAGGGGGGGGTGGATTGTGATATCCTAGAGTCCCACATTGACCATAGAGAGGAAAGTGATTGGGATTATATATAGAACTTACACCCTTACTTTGCATGAGGCCTTTTGGTAGGTTGAAGCACACTAGAAGCAAAACCGTGAGGCCCACGGGCTAAAGCGGATGATATCATGTATGGGTGTAGGGGTGGGGCGTTACACACTATGATAGACAACCCTTCATCTAATTTATTTCCTACAGTGTCTAGGGTGGTGTCAAAAAAGGAGTCTATCTGTATCTGACTATTTTGTGGTTAGTGGGAAATTCTTTATCTTGGGATTTGTCTTTTAGGAGTCTTCATCTGTCCAAGGGTGTCTAGTATACGGAGTTATTAAGTCTGCTTTCTAACATGTTTCTTTGTAGAGAAGAAATCTACATTTGAAAGCCCTTAGCATGTAAAGAATTTTCAAAGAAGGCCCTTTGTGATCCTAGATCTTCATTTGCTTTGGTTTAGCTGACTCCTCCGCAAGTGGAGGCGCCCTGTTAACTAGTGGTAGCAGGAAAGATAACCATGGTGGAGAACCTACCTACCAATGAGAGGCCTTGAGTTGAGCTACATTTTGGACACTTTTGCTTTATGCATGAAGGGGAGTTAATTAATCACTTGTTTCTGCATTGGTAGGTTGCTCCTCATCATTGGAGTTATTTAATCAATAGGTGTGGCCTAGCATGGTGTGTGCTAGTTCTTTATTGGACTTTGTTGAGGTTTGGAAGTGATGGCCTTTTAGGGGGTGTGCCACGTGGGTTTTTTCTTTGGAGGATTAGTCTGTTTGGTATTCTTTGGACTTTCTGAAGGAAAGGAATGAGAGAATTTTTAGGGGCACCATTTTTTCTTTGGAAGATCATAAATCTGTAGTGGGTTTAAGGGTGGCTAAGTGGGTTTTGATAAGAAATGAATTTGATAATGTTAAGAGGGAAGGTCTGTATGTCATGTTGTAAGTCAAGGAAGATGAAGATGGTTGGTCTCCTCCATAGATGGTGATCTAAACTTTAATGTGGATGATGCAGCTAAAGGTAAGCCATTAACAGATGGTATTGAAGGGGTTTTGTGTAAATGCAAGGGAGAAGTTCTATATATATATATATTATATAGGGAAATTCTCAAAAGCGCCGCACTTCTGCCCCTCCTTTTTTTTTTTTTTTCATAGGGCCTAAGTTGAGTCAATCTACTCTTGTCACACACTATCACCCACCCATTGACCCTTATATGATGGTCACAAATCCAAATTTGACACTCATCCAACTTCTCCTCACTATTGGATTAAAATCATAATAAAATGATATTTCTAGACCATTAAATTTTTGGGCCATGGATCAAAAGGTTATGATGATCTTATGACTCAAGATTTTGCATATTGGTGGGCTTTATATGGATCTTTCCATCCATTAGACTTTCATAATCATCATGCATCCTAGTGGGCCCAACTAGAGGGGCATTTTCTCCTAAAAAATGCCCAGGCTTTGTGTAGCACTCCCCATATATATATATTCTCAAAAAGTGTAGTTGTTAAGACTCTAATGAGTCTGAGGTCAAACCTTCTAGAAGCTGTAAGCATGTTCGTAGGCTCTTCTTAAGATAGGCTTATTGTGGAGAATGGCTCATCAAATGTGGTCTTATAAGTGACCCATATCATTCCACATCCTTTGAGGTTTCAATTTGTATATAATGAAATTAAATTGTTGCATGCTCATATTTAGGCGGATTTCAGTCATGTGCTTAGATTGGCAAATGTTATGGTGGATGCTTTGGCAAAGCAAGAGGTCTATTGAGTTTTTCGTTTTTTTTTTTTTTTTTTTTTTGCTTCTATTGTGTAATGTCAGTTGTCATGTCTGGGTTTAATGCTCTTATTCCTGTTTTAGGGTGATGCCTCTTCTTGGTATGAACCTTTATATCTGTTAATTAAAGCAACTAGTTACCAGTTTAAAAAAAAAATAAAAAAAATCAAGAAATGACAGAAGACAAGTAGAAGCCCATAAGACCTAAAACGGTAAAGATTTTTTTTCCTTTTTTTGGGCAAATTAATAGGGTATAAGTTTGTTGACAGTGAAACTAAGAATGCTATGAGTAAAGCCAAGTAAAAATCTTATTACAATCCATATGTTTAGTAAAGAGGGGAATAGGGTATCCTATCTATAAGATTGCTAATGAAAACTGGAAACCTCAATCATGTGAGGGTGCATTAAAGATGAAGCTGGAGTGGTCTTGGTAAAAGAAGAGCTATTATTTTAAAGGGCTTTCCCTCTAGTGAGCACCCTTATATGAGCATCATCTGGGAGCGTCGTCAGTTTTTGTGCAGGTGGGATCCCCTATGATCCATCCATGAATGTCCCAAATCCCATTGGTTTTACAACAATCTGAATGAGACCCACTGTGGAATTGGAATCCAAAAAAAAAAAAAAAAAAAATGGAATCATTGTAATACTGTTAAACTTGAGGGCCTTGGATCGAGGGGTTAGGGTGATCTGATGGACTCGTAATTTTGCACATATGACCTGCCCATCCAGAACTTTTGATCCCCACCTGCTGTGGCCCCAGGTAGGCCCCACAAGAGGGTATGCATGTGTCATGTACCGATGAAGTGCGTAGGTGAGGGGATCCCAATGTAACGACTAATTAAATATCAATTAGGCAAGTGAAATGTACCATGATGTTGAAGCAATCATGGAGTGATGGAAGTAATATTTGAGACGAAGGACATCTTTAGCTAGGATGTAATATATAGTATGACTAGGTGGCATGGTCCCATGGAAGCTTAATGGGCTTAATTGGTTCATATCAGTGTTCAATTGAACCTTGAGTATGTAAAAAGTGCTTGATGAATGCAAAGGGGCTGTGTTCTATCTACACAAAGAACAAAGGGGAGATTCGTAATTGTGCAAAATACTGAGCCATTGAACTTACAGCTATCAGATGGAACTTGGGGAAAGTAGCAGAGCCATTGCCTAAAACACGAACCATATGTCTTGAAGAAGCAGCTTGTGTTTATGCCCGTTGATCTACAGGAGATGCCATTTTCATATTAAGGCAACTCATGAAAAGTTTAAACAGAGGAGTTTACATATGGTATAGTTATTTATTGATTTAGAAAAGGCCTACCACAGGGTACTCAGATGGTTGATTTAGCAAACATTGATGGAAAAAATGGATCCCTATATAGAAATTATGCAAGACATGTATGATAGGGCAGTAAAATTGTGAACTTTTTGTGGGGGATGCCTGAGTTTCCAATTGGAGTTGGATTGCACTTAAGGGTCTGCTTTGAGCCCCACTCTATGTATTTGCTTTAATTATGTTCATCATAGTGGTAGATGTACAAGATGTAGTGGGGGTGTATGTTGTTTGTAGAATGTGTGTTACTCATTAGTGAGACAAGAAAGCATGCAAACAATGAGCTAGAACTTTAGAGTAAGGCTTTAAAGTCTGATGGATTGACTTTTAGTGGATCAAACATGGAGTCCAAGTTTAGTGGATTCAAGAGTGGTAATATGGGTTGGTAAAAATTGAAAAAATGATTTAGTGCCATTGTGCAAATCTTAATGAGGAGATGATTGAATGTGTTCTCTTTTCTCATCATCATGGTTTTATTTGGATTACCTGTCATTTCTACATAGAAACTGAGTTATGCTACTTGTCACATTGTAATGTTCAGTACTGATACTGATAGGAGACTGCTCAGAAACTTTTCTTGCTCATGGGTGTTGCTTATTGTTATTGTTGTTTTTAATGTTGTTGCTGTTACTGATAAAGATGTGCATACATTATTTATATACAGCTCACATTAACTTGAGAAATGTTTTTTCTATATGTGGAAAAGGTGTCACTCTCATCACTGAATCGACATGCTGTGGCTACTCGGGAAGATGTTGGTACCCCAAAAGCTGAATGTCTTCAGAAACACTTCACATCAATTTTCCCGGAGTGTCAAATTGATACAAAAGTGCGGTTATATGATACGTCGTCTGAGGAGGAAATTCTTTCAGGCCATCCTGATTTTGTTTTAGATTGCATTGATAATTTAGATACTAAGGTAGTTCATTACTTGACTATTCAGTATTTGCTTCAATTTTATGTCTGGTTATTATTTTTCAAGTTGTTATCATGAATGTTTTTTTATTATTGGTGACTAAAAATTATAATGAAGATGAATCAAAACACATGGAGAAACAAGAACACCGAGAACACAAACTTTATTACAAGAAATGCCAAAAAACTGAAAATTAAATAATATGTGCTACCAAAGTCAGTGACTGTTGCATATTGTGCATGATTTTTGATATAATGTTATGAAGACAAGTTGTAAATTTTCTGTTGTTTATTTCCATACATCATCCTCTAATTTGAAGGCCTCCTTGAAGGTATCACAATTTTGGTGCATAACCATTGAGTAATTTGCCTGCAAAAATGGCTGTAGAATAGAGAATTTATGGGAAGAGCTCCTTGCTCTTTTCGTCACATATGCAACTTGGTCAGTGCTAATCTTATGTTCTACCTTTCATGATCGTGAACATTATGATCATCATCCTGGTCTTGTCCCATCAGTTTGTTTAGTGAAGAGTAACTCTTAAGACTTGCTATAAAAAAAATTGGACAAAGCAAAGACCGCCAAACCTATGAAGTAACTGCAAACAAGAGCATAATGCATCTCTCTATTAGTGTGTACATGTGTGTAAGAATGAGAAATTCTAACCTGTACATTTTACATCCCTGATCCCATAGATTGTTACCTTCTGACTAGCTAAGGATACACCTATCCTGCCTTTCATGGGATGGCCAAATGAGCCCTCAACTGCAATAAAAATGAAAGATAAAAGGTTTAATTATTTTCTTTTTTCATTGATATCAGGTTGCTCTTCTTGCTGCATGTGTCCGTAGAGGGCTGAGGGTGCTTTCTGCGACAGGTGCTGGAGCTAGAGCTGACCCAACACGTATTCGGGTTGCTGATTTGAGGGAATCGTCAAATGATCCACTCTCTCGTGCAGTAATTTTCTTTCCTCAATTTGTATTATTTTGTAATTTGCCAGGAACCATATTTTTTTGGCTCCTGGTCTTATGGTACATAAATTTATCTGTACTATATAATTTAGGAAAATTCAAACATATATTTCCGTCTGCTTCAATTAACTGAAGTTTATGATATTTGTGAATCTCATGGTTTTTCCTTGGTGTTATTTTTGCATGAAATGAGTACCCAACCTTTTGTTTTATTGGAATAACTTGTAATAATTAAGTCATCGTTTGTTTATTTTCTTGAAGGTTTGAGATTTAAAAACCTCAAACTGGGTTATTTTTTTATTAAGTCCAGGATCATTCAGATATGGAAGATTATGTCTCAGCCATTGCATTGGCTTATTAGGAGAGCTATGACCATCCATGGGGCCCAACCTCCAGCCCATTCTCCTTATGAGTGACTCAACAGACCAAACTTTCCTGCATCTTGATTGCACTCTCCACTCAGTTGGACTTTGGTGCCCAATGGGCTCATTCATCTCACCAATGGGGCCGACAGGCCATCTGCATTGTCCCAAGGGACCTCACATTCGACTGTTTCAGATTAGTGGTCCATACATCTTTCCATATGGCTGGAATGTCAACTCATTAGGCTTGATTTGAATTTCTTCTTTGTTTCTTTTAATTATCACTTGATTTACAGGGTCCCTTTAGCCTTTTTTGCATTGATTTAAAACGTTTTACTGTCGAGTTATGGATGAGATTAATTTTATAGCTGTAATTAACTTGAAAACATACATATGCATGGCAATCTACCAGTGCACTCTCTTTTGATAAGAAAATGATCTCTTGATTTGGTAGAGTGAGCTCTATATATATGTACACATTTCAACCTTTACTTTTTTATTTAACAAAAATGGAACTCTGAAATGTGACCTTGTAGCCATGAACATGCTGAAATGTTTAGTCTGGAGTCTCACAGAAACAGGGTTGAAATTAGATTGATAACAGATCAACCATGAAGAGGAAATACGGGAAGATTGGAATGAATTTGGGTGCATTACTGTGGGTGAGAACATCCCTATCTAGATTGAATGGATCTGTGTATCAATTACAGCCCTAAGCATCCCCTTTATTGAGGTAGTTGAAACTATTTGCTGACTATTGTATCTAATAGATTAAAGTACAATACATTGTACAACAAGTGTGTTGAAGCAAGTGTCCTCCTCAAGTATTGTAGTCTGCAGACATATCTTAGTTACCCCCTTCGAATTGATGTTATTGAATTAATCAACAACAATTTATATGTGAAGAATTATTGCTTAATCTGGGCAAAGCTTTTGGTTAGCAATGTGGATGTTAATTGTGACATTTGGAAGGGTAATGATTTTATCAAAGGCTTCCCAAACAGTGTGACAGTCAACTTCAATATGTTTTGTCCTTTTATGACAGACAAGGTTGGTCGCAATTTGAATGGTGCTCTTACTGTTAGCAGGGAGAAGAATTGCACATTTATGTGGAAACCTTAGTTTAACACGCAGCCCCTGTAGCCAAACAATCTTAGAGCATGTTGAGGACATGAAACAGGATCCGGCTCATGTGGAGGATTTGAAAACTTTGTCTTGCCTCTTACATATTCATAAAGTCAAGTAATTATGAAGATAGATACACCATTCGATTGTGGAATGATGAGTGTCCGGACATCCAGCCAAGTGAGCATCATAATAAGCGGTGAGTGATATCTTGGTTGCCTCTGTATAAAAAAATATTCCAAGTTTGGAAGCCCCAAGGAGATGAATGATCTGTTTGATGACTGCCAAATGAAGATGCCAGGGCTGTCATGAACTGACTCACTATGTTAATAACATGAGAAATGTCTGGCTTGGTAACAGTCACCTAAAGAAGACTTCAAACAAGCTTCCTATACATTGTGGGATTAGGAAGAAGATTTCCATCATCTCGACGACACTTAATGTTGCGCTTTAAGGGAGTGTCCACAGGAGTAGGGTCTTGTAGTTAAGCTAGTGTAGTAATGTCACACCTCCAAACCAGATTACCAGAAATGGGTCCATGTCTCGAGGCATGACCTAATTAAAAATTTTCCCATTTGGATTGTAGTCCATGAAGTGAAGGCTAGTCAAATTCTATCACTGGAAAAAATATACAGTGGAAGCATTTAACATTTCATTCCAAACATTTATGCATACTGTAATCAATATGGATAGAGCAAAAGCATGGATTCCAGTTTCATTAATCACACGAAAGTTGCAAAAGAAGATGAAAGTATATTAATTACAATTTACAATTCTGGCCAACCCAGAAACATAGGCCATGATAAAAGATATGCAAAATATGTCCCAAAATAAGAGTTCTTGTGAGTTGTGATGACACATGCATGGAATTTTTTCTTTGTAGAAGACACTTGGATGGACTTGATGACTAGATTATGTCATCTGCACGCCACTCATGACACTCTTGTGGAAAGAGGACCACCTTAGTCTCTGGCTCAAAGGCAGGGGATTTGTCATACATAGCACAAGTGTAGTATTAGATTTATGAAAATCTAGCAATTAAACAAGTATATCAATCAAATAATATGATGCATCAATGTAGAGTGAATGACAAGGACAATTAAAAGACACTCTCAAGGACAAGTATGCTAGGCAATTGTGTACGAATACATATAACTTTAATAAATCATTGAAGGATGATAGACTATACATCAGATACATCCTAGCAGAGAGGCAAAACCATATAAGCTAATATACCATGGGATAGTATCATTGCCCTCTTGTCCTTGACAAAGTTGTAGAGAAAATGCTTGGGTTCATAGCTTAGCCAAAGTGCATGAGAATGCTCTACCAGAGTTTAGTACCTCATCAGTCATCGCATCAAATCATACAAATTCTCATTGTAACCAATGGTGTACGTTTCACCTCAAATTAACCAATTTGCAAATCACAAAGTAAAATACAATCTTATCTACAAGGGGTCCCATACTATGGTAGACTCACAACAACTGAGTGGTGCCTGACTCTAAAGATTCCAAAAGGAAAATGGTGACAGGTTAGGGCACTAGGCTATCTTTCTCGGATGAACAAGTTAGCCATCCCAATAAGGAGCTAGCTACTTCATACAAACGAACCCATCAAAACACATTTCCTTGAGTAGTCCTTTCCAAACTTTTCCTCAACTAGGCCCCTAGCCCTAGACATGGGCAAATCATACATAATACCACAATTGGTTGGAGCAAAACACATCCTAGGACTAGGCAAAGATGGCTTCTAAGTCCATCTAAAATCATTGGTACAATACTCTCAGGTCACAATTGATACAAATAACAATTAATAAGAATGTTTACATGCACAAGTCATGTAATTAAAGAACACCAAAAGTTACACATCAATATCCCAAAAATTACTATCAAGTCAAGGAAGCAATTACAATACTAAACCTAGATCTGTGATTGTCATTCACATGCGGATCATAGCACCATTCAATGCTATGCGATCTTAGGGCCCTTTATGTCCTTATGGTTATACCTTGGTGCTCTTCATGGACAACTCCCCAAAATCATCACACTTTTGGCTTGAAGCTTGCTTTGTATGCTTTTTGATTCAGAACTAAAGGGAGATGTGGGATGGGTAGGGTAAGAGATGGTAGAGATGGAGGATAGGGGGCTTCATACCCAAATCTGAGGCTTCACACCCATGGCTTTACTATTCTCGTTGCATGAGAGATTGCACAGATAGCAAAATCACTCGACTTTTTTTTTTCCCTTTATTAATCATAGTCTAAACAGCCAAGGAGGCTTTACATTGCTTTGTATAATAAAAGAGATAACCTAAAACTAATCTCAACCATAGAAACAATTCATGGTCAAGATTATAACTCTTAATATCACATATGAACCCTCCTTGCATAACTCAACAAAGCTGCAAATAATTAAATAAATAAAACAAATTAAATTAGTGGGCCTACGGATTGGACTGGGCTCAGAGGGACTTGGGTGACCCACAAATATTGGTCTGTCTTGCATCACTTTCCGAGCAATCCATAAGAGGAAGTTAAGCTCTAGCATCTGTTACTATTTTAGTCTTATCCGTAATCATCGTTAGGTAAAGCTATGGGTTCTATTCCAAGTTAAAGGTCCCAAAATTCAAGGTTGTTGACCAAGAGAAACCAGTGTTCAACAGCTAGCCATGAAAATATCATTGTTAGCCATGGGGAATAGTAAGCTCAAGCATCCCTTACCATTAGTCTCATCTTATCATTAGGCAATGCTAAGGGCTCTATTCAGGACACAAAATTCAAGGTTCTCTAACCAAGGGAAACCTATGTTTAATGGCTAGTTGTGGAAATACTATGGTTAACCATGGGGAATAATATGGTTAACCAAAGTTCAAGAAGGCTGAAAAATAGTTCCGAGGATTTGTAACCATTGTGTTCCCACAATTAGCTTGGGAGCCTACTGCTAGCCAAAAATGAATCTACGGCTAACCGGCACAACCAAAATTGCTTTAGGTGGTCTGAAACTAGTTTGATTCAATGGACAACTTATCCCATTCCACTTAGGCCTTAGGCCTGTAGAAACACAACTCATGGGCATAATACATTCTCTTAGGACCATACTTATCGCAAGTTCTAAGGCCTACAAAATTAGGGGTTTCCATAAACATGCAATTGGATTCCAATGTACACAATTGAGCTTAAATGGGGTATCTACAACTTTGAATTAACCCAAGAATCAACAAAAGCACATGCGCATTAATGTAATCTAATAAATGTAAGTTTGCTTGATTAGAGAAATCACTTGGAGATTGGGCAAACCCTAGCAAAATCTCTATTACCCTAGCCTTTCTCAAAATCAAACAACTCAAGGTCCCACAGTTGAAAGCCCACATTTAGGGCTTATATGCATAGTATAAAGATCAATAAAGCTAACCAAGAAGGAAACCAAAAGGATTTCTTACCTAGAGAAGTGGTAAGAGAGAGAGGAATCTAATGGAGAGGGGTTATTTTGCATGGTGCGGGGTGGGGGGTTTGAGAGTTGGGTTGGGTTGCCGATGGTGAGAGTACTTGATCATGTGATGGAGCCTTGATTGATTGGAGAGGAAATGGAGAAATTAGAGAACCAACAAGAGAACAAAGGCAAAGCTGGAACAAGAGGAGATCGATCCTCTTATATTGGCATGGGTTTTGGGATATTACAAATAAATGTCCACTTAAAAGACTTGGCCAACAAACTAAGGGAATTCAGGGGTTTCTAGTGGAAGTTCTCAGGTCCTTAAGGAAAGCTTCTCGGAAGTCGGAATAATGTCCTCTACCCAACAAGCATAAAGTCAGAATTTAATGAAATTACAGTCAACCACTTAAAGTTTCCCAAAAATACAAACTAGCCCTCCTGAGCATTTAACTTGGTCCAAAAGCTGTTAAATTGACTGAATCACTAATCTATTACATAATCCCACTTAATTAGCATCTAATTGTGGATTAATCAGCATGAACGTAAATCAATTAAGTCATGGGGACTAACCTGTGCTGATCGATAAAGAGAAGTTTATTGGATTTCTGGGCCTCAAATACTCAGAAAATATGTGAGTGGTCCTAGATCTTTCATTTGAAAGGAAGCATGGAGAGAGTCTTGAAGCCAAAGTATGCTATTTGAATCAGTCCCAATGGTGACGATGCCATCTTTGTAGACAAGTAAGATAGGAATGCCATAGTAGTGCGAAGGAGTATGGATGGATCATCCTTGGTTTGTTGAAATTGGTCTTAAAGGAGAGTTTGATGAACATTTTTGAACCAGGCCCATGGAGCTTGCTTCAACTAATAAAGTGATCACTGCAATCAACTAACACTATTTGCAGAAGTAACTGTAATCACATGTGGTGCATGTAAGCCTCTTCTTTGAGATCCCCATTTAAGCAAGCATTCTTCACATCCGTTTGGAAAAGCACCCGGGATTGAGATGTTGTAATCACCAATATGGTTTTGATGGTGGTCATTTTAGTAGTCGCTGCAAAGGTCTCGACATAATCATTGCCATACACTTAATGGTTGCCTAGGGCTCTAGAGCCACAGGCTTGGCTTTTATACTGATCCAATGAGACATCAGATTGGAGATTGATAGAATAGATCCATTTGCATCTTGGCTTGGCAGAGGATGGATAGGGCACAATATCCTGAGTGTGATTGTAAAGAGCATCGAGTTCCTCATTCATTTGCTCAATGGCCCACTTAGGTTAGGCTGCATGACTCGTTGTTGACTCAGCCAGTTGACTTATGTCTTGTTGACAGCTATAGGACTAGATTTCTTCCAATGTATATTGATAGTAAATATAAATTGTCCCAAATCAAAAGGGTTCACCAATTTCAGCATTCCGAAGATAGTGATTAAGAGATTATAAATAGAGGAGGCCACAAGAGAGAAGGCACTCAGACTAAATTCATTAAAACTGTCTGCATCTATATTCCATTAAGAATTTAAAGTTCTGTTAGGACTTAGGAGGAGGCTCTAAGATGGGGAGCCTGTCTGGATTGACCATATGTTGCTCTCACCCATATATTGATCTGGTTTAGACCTTGATATGGAATACATGTCTAAGAAATCGGGTAGTAAGGGTATTTTAGATGACGAAGGAGGAGCTAGTTGCTGCTGAAAAAAAAAAAATTGCTGTTCAACAAAGTCAACATTGTGAGAAGTACGAATGTGACAATTGATGGATCGTAACAGAAAAAACCTTTTTGGCTAGGAGTGAATCTTAAGAAGGCACACCCAGTAGATTGGATAGAAATTTTTGTATGGCCAGGTGGTGGAAGATGGACAAAATAGAAGTAGCCAACCGTATGAAGATGATCATGTCAATAATGGTGTCCTTATAGGTGGAAATAAGGAGATGGATGATGCAGTTTAGGAGATGGTATATGGTTAATGAGATGAACTATGGTAGAGAAGGTTTCAGCCCAGAAAGTGGATGAGAGACTGGAGAGCTAAAGTTCTGACCCCATCTAGTAGATGGCAACTTTTCCTTCCAAGTTTCAACTACCCCATTTTGTTGTGGGGTATAGGAACAAGTCTGTTGATATAAAATCCCTTTATTTTGAAGTTCTCAAAATTCATGAGAAACATATTTCCATCTTAGTCAGAGCAGAGAATCTTAATGCATTTGGAGAGTTGATCTTCAAATAAGGCTAATAATTTTTTCAAAAGCAGCAAAGAAATGATACATATCCATTCCACCCTGCACTTACATTGGTGGTGGTACCAAGTGGGCCTCAAGGGCCACAACATATTACAGTTTACTAGATTTATCTTTTACGGTAAGCCACTTTATAGGTATATTTGGCTGGAGCTTAAATTAGCTAATTGGACTAGAAGCTAGTAATTCTGGTCTACTTGTTGGGCTGGCTGGCCTCCCTTCATCCCATTCAATGTGATGACAATGAGGAAAACAAAAAGGAGTGAGGGAAATAATCCATCACTCAGCTGTCTGCTCTTGCTTTTCAAGTCGGGCAAAATAAAAAAGGTCCCTTTCTGAATAAGCCATCCTTCCTGAGAAGAGATATCGCTATGAGTGCAATATCTTATTTTTTTGGTGGGCTTCCTTGTAGAAGGGGAAACAATAAGAGTAAAAAAAAAAGAAGGGTTGTTCTAGAGTTCTTGATTCCATTTTTGTCCACTACAAGGTCTGTCTGCCTGCATGCTGAGGCATTGCAACTGTACCTTCCTCCTTGTTTTATGGATATCGCTCTGAAGCACACTCTAATCGACGTATGTTGGTGACTCCTACTTTTTTTTATTCACTCTGTCTTGAGGCATGCAGGACTTTTGTGTTATTCATTCTCTTTATCAATCCACTTGTTAAAACTGGATTCATTTTTAGGTGAGGCATCGTTTGAAGAAGGATTATGGTATTGAAGGTGGAATACCTGTAGTTTTCTCCTTGGAGAAACCCAAGGTGAAACTGCTTCCCTTTCAGGGACCAAATGGAGACAAAGAGAACCCGTCCGATTATCAGGTGAGGATGATTAGTTTCTTTCTCTGTTTTTTTTCAAAATTTTTTGGGTCTATATTTCTGAGTTATTAGTTACTTGTTAGTAATCATGTCACCATGACATTGAAATATAAGAAATAATTCTATTATTTATTATTTCGAAGAAAGGCTTTGCCTTTTCTTTTGTAACTTTCCTGATGTTTAACCCTTTCGCGGTTGCGTGCACCAAGGTGGCATAGTTGTCCAAGATTGAGTTGCCCTCTTGGTGAGCCCTACCTCATAAATGTTTGGCCCCGAAATATACTATACTTTGCATCAAATGCACCAACTGTTCCAAATAAATGTTGGCTGATTAAGGACTTGGTCAGCTTGTTTTAGGGCTAGATCTGAACTTTACAGCATGCACCACTGAATGCATGGCTTGAATGCATTACATTTGTGCCATATCCACCTTTGTAGATGCATGGAAATGGCTTTGAAACATATATTTATATAATTGTTGGCTATCATTTGGTTTATCATGCATGATATTTGAACATCTAGCTAGATGTTCTTTTTTCCCTGTAATGTAAAGCAATAGTCAGTATTAAATGTTACTAGATGTGGCATTGATATTCTAACGTGTGACCAAATTCTGATATCAGATTGTACCAGGTTTCAGGGTCCGCATCATACCTGTTTTGGGAACCATCCCTGCCATTTTTGGACAGGTCATGGCCTCCTACATTGTTACGCACCTTGCAGGGTTTTCTGTACAAACAGAACCAGTGATTAATTTGGATCTAGATCATTATCGAACTCTTCATCAACGCCTTATTGAACATGAAGAGCTGATATATGGCACCGCGGAGCAAGTTCAGGTATTAACTGAACAATTTTATGCTGCCTCTATGTTTTTTTTTTTAAAGTGATTGTATTGATTGCTCAAAGACAACTTTATAGTATCAAAGGCCTATATTGAAACAAAAAACCCTCAGAAAAAGGAGGGGAGAGCAATGATGAAAATAGCGGTTGCGGCGGGCGTAGCGGCCTGCTGTCGAAACGCTATGTAGCGGTAGCGGTGTATGGGTGTGATTGGAAAATGCCTTCAAAAAAATCTAAAAAAAATTCTTAGAAATTCAGAATATTAGAAAATGATGGAATATATACTTGCTTTGCAAAAGTGACTAGTATAGGGGTATGTGGCGTACCCTCATTGCATGAGGTCCTGTATCGCTGTATGAATATAAAAAAATAGGAATGATAAATTTTTTTCATTTGGATTAATGTTGTTTTGTGATGCTTAGAATATAACATTTCATAGTTTTATCTTGAAATATACACACGCATATATGGAGAAAGTTTTTCTATTAAAGTGAAATTTGATTATGGCACTAGTTTCTATTAGAGTAAAATTTCTTGGATTAGTTTTTTAATAGTCATTTCATAGTTATATTTTAAAATATATATATGTGGAGGGGAATTTTTTATCAAATTGAAAATTGAAAAGAGTCCATTTTCTATTGGAGTGTTATTTGGTTAGGCCCAATTTTCTATTAACTAGAGTGAACTTTGGTTGGGCCTTGTGTCCTACTAAATAACATATGTTCAGTTAGTGTGAAATTTGGATGTGCTTTATTTTCTGTAGCTGTGGAATCCTTTTTATATATAACTGTAAAAAGTAGGTGTGAAAGTTGGTTACGGCCCTATTTCCAATTTGAGTGAAATTTGAGTAAGGTGCCAATTCCAATTTAGTAATATTTGGCTACTGTATGACTTTTTTTATTTTAATGTTGTCGCCTCATTGTGGAGTCCATTAGTGGTTATAACAAGTTCTTCAGGTTTTATTGTTTTGGATGGGCCTATTTAATTTTTTTCAATGTTTTTAATGGTTTTTAAATGTTTTTTGAATGGCCTATTTAATTTTTATCTCTACCTTCCATCAAGTGGGCCATCGTGGGCCCATAACTAACCCATTAACAAAATAAAAGACACAGGAAGGGTATTTGCTGCCCTAACTTTCACCCAAAACAGAGGATCAAGATATTGGGAAAGAGGGAAAGGAGGAGGAGGAGGAGGAGGAGGAGGAGGAGGACTTGTTGCTTGCTGCTACTGGGTTTTGTGCCGCTGTCGCCGCTGCTGTTGCCGCTGTGGTCGTGCCATGATGCTGTTGCTACCGCTGTATCAGGTATGTCATTATGTCATTTGCAACTCGTCCATCTCTCTCTCTTTTCTTTTTTCCTCTTTTTCTTATTGTTGTTATTCTACCAATTGAGCAAACGAGAAGAGGCGGGAGGAGGGGCACTTATTTAACTCAGGCCGATACATAGTGGCCGATACATTCTTGTATCGGCTACTATAGGCCGATATAGTTGCGAGGGGTGATATTTTCAAATAAGGCCGCTATGCCCGATTTATTGGCCGATACGCTATGTATCGGTTGCTTTTTTCATCCATGGGGGAAAGAGCAAACAAACAAAAAGAAAAGACCCATGGCCCCTAAAAGGCGGGCAGGGCTTTCGAAAGAGCTAACTTAATGAGGGGACACAATAATTAAAGGCATAGAGACTTCCCCTTTTGCAAGACTATCCGCTTCTATATTAGCTGAAGATTGATTTGGGAGAAAGAGATGTTGAGCTTCTAAGAAAGAAGGTGTGTCTCTTCAATTAAATCTGCCAAGTACCATGGAGTAGAGTATGGATTGGATGGCTATCGTAATACACAAGCGGAATCACCTTCGACTATCAACCTAGCTGGGTTAAGCTGTATTTGTTCACGCAACCCAACATTCAGGGCCAACAGCTTAGCCTTGTTGATAGAACAAACAATTAAGTTGTATTTGTTCACGCAACCCAACATTTAGGGCCAACAGCTCAGCCTTTTTGATAGAACAAACTCCCTTCGGACCCGAACAATGGAGGAGAGTGCAACCCCCCCCCCCCCCCCCCCCCCAAAAAAAAAAAAAAAATAATAATAATAAAAAATTCCGCCCTACCCTGGTTTCCAAGTACCCTACCATCAAAGTTAAGTTTCAATGTGGTTGGGGGGCCCATTCCGCCACTAAGCCAGATCGGGTAAGCATTTACTAAGATGATACATTGTTATCTTTGATTGTCCAAGGTTAGGGTGCCCCCTAAAAGAGTAGACCAAGAAAAGGCAATGAACCTAGGCGGCGCTTTGACAGATTGGAGAGAAAGCCAGTTAATTTGGGTATCCCCATCCTCCCTAGAATTTGGGTATCCCCATCCTCCCTAGACTTAAGAGGAGAAAAAAGGAAGCCACTGTGAACTTTCCATTTGTAGTAACCGTCCAGATTCTTTAGTCATTACCAATGAAAGGGATGAAGACCTTGGAGATTGTAGACAACATAGAGCAAAACTGGTTTCTTTCTTCTGTGCTTAAATTTCTTTTGAAAGTGGGGCCCCAAACAACATAATCACTAACTTTTGATTCCCTATTACGGGTGCAATTGTAGAGATTTGGAAAGGATTTAGCTAGAGATTCATCGCCCACCCAAAGGTTGGTCCAGAAGAGGATCTGGTCACCTTTTCCAACCCGGTATTTGACCTGTTTCATGAACAAGTCCTAAGTTTGTAAAACTCCTTTCCACACATTAGAAGTAGAAGGGCCATGTACCATCCATCCATCCCTTGAAATGTCAAACTTCGAAGAAATAATAAGCTTCCACAATCTATGTGAGTCTTTTCCAATCCTCCAAAGCCATTTGCCCAAGAGAGCCAAATTCATCTCCTTTAAGGGTCTAATGGCCAGACTACCTTCCTAGATGGGCCTACAGACCTTACACCACTTGATGAGATGAATCTTCTTTTTCTCCTCCTTGCCTCGCCATAAGAAATCCTGTTGAAGTTTCTCAATGTGTTTAATCATTTCTCAATGTGTTTAATCACCTCCTTCGGACGTCTGAATAAGGACATGTAATAAATGGGTAGGTCAGCCAAAGCCACTTTGATAAGAGTTATTATGCTGCCAAAGGAAAGATAATTAGCTTTCCAAAGCGCCAATTTTTTCTCCACTCTTTCAATCACCAGATCTTAAAAAGGCTTTGGACACTAGCCCAATGTAGAGAAGGAGGCCCAAATATGAAGGTGGAAGTGTTCCTGGCCTGCATCCCATAAGGTCAGCAAGCGATATCAATCTTTCTTCAGCCACTGTAATGCCCAATATCTCGCTTTTGAAGAAGTTAATTCTTAGTTTTGAAACTGCTTCAAAGCATAGTAAAATGACCTTAATATTGCGAAGTTGGGATTCGTTGGCATTGCAAAACAAGATGGTGTCGTTTGCAAATTGGAGATAGCTGGATAGAAACCTTTTATCAGATTCGCATTTGTCGTTGCCTGTAACATTCAGCTTGAGGCTTCCCCAACGATGACTAAGAGAAATGGAGATGAAGGATCTCCTTGACGAATTCCTCTTGTAGTGTTGAAAAGCCAGTCGAAGTCTCATTTAACATAATAGAGGAGGTGGTTGACCTCAAACTTCCAGATATCCAGTTCCTCCATCTCACTCCGAACCCCATTCTCCTTATCAAGTATTGCAAAAAGTCCCAATTGACCCTATCATATGCTTTTGCCAAATCCATTTTGCATAAAATGCTCGGTCTTCTATCCCTGTTTTTGGAGTGAAGACATTTGTTGGTGATAAGAACACCATCCAAAATTTGTCTTCCGTTAACAAAGGCCCCCTGAGAATCGGAAATTATGAGAGGCAGTAACTTTTGAAGCATATTTGCAAGAACCTTGCTAATACTTTATAGATCAAACCAATGAGACTTATTGGCCAGTAATCCTTAATGTTTTCAACAGATACATTCTTAGCAATTAGAGTAATGAACGATGCACCAATATGTTTGGATAGTTTCCTTGTCCTATGGAATTCTCGCATAAACTGCATCACATCCTCCTTTGTGACTTCCCAAAAACCATTGGAAGAAAGCTAGGAGGAAACCGTCAGGCCTTGAAGACTTTATTCCCCCTTAGCTGAAAAACAACCATTTTGACTTCTTCCTTCCGCAAAACCTCCTCAAGTTTGTCTGCACATTCTTCATCAATGGTAGAAAACTACAAATTTTCTCGGGTTCGACGCACCCATTCATTTTTGGAAAAAAGACCCTTATAAAATGAGAGGGCATGGTTGAAAATATCATCCTTGGCTTCAAGTCTTCTGCCACCATCCTAAAGGGGTTTGAAGGAGGCAAAGTCATGGAAGAATTTCGTGTTTTTATCTCCTTTAAGCCATCGCAGTTTGGATCTCTGCCTCCATTTTATTTCTTCCAATATTGCTTTCCTTTGGAACTTACCTTTGAGGTCTTGGCGGTGAAGCATATCCTCTTCAGAAAGGGTTTTTTCTTCTTCTTCAGAGTTAATTTCTTTAATTGAACTTAATAAATCTGCCATCGCGATTTCTATGTGACCAAAGTTGGTTTTGACCCAGTCCTTAATTATTTCTTTTTACTTATTGAATTTTTGGGTCAATCTGAAAGTAGGGTGGCCTTGGACCTGGATTTTGTTCCACCAGGAGGGAATTAACTTCATGAAACTCTCCTCTTGAAGCTACATCAACTCAAAGCGGAAAGGTTTAGGCCCCCAAGACTGAAACTTCGAATCCATCACAATTGGACCATGGTCGGAGGCAGGTTTTGGTGAAATAGAGAAGGGGAATAAGTTTGCCTACTCCTGCAGAATTAGGAAACTGTCTAACCTTGACTTAATGGGGCTAATATGATGATTAGACCAGGTAAAGGAGGCCCCATTTAGCTGCAGATCAATGAGGTGCATACTGTTTATCCAGTCTGAGAACGCATCATGTATGGCGGCCTGCAACCACCATGGTTTAAAAAATTAGCCTAGTCGGGTGGCCTGACTAGGCCGGGACTCGGCCGACTTGGCCATGCGACTCGGCCATGGCACTTAGCTGAGTCTTAATGGGACTCGGCCGAGTCGACTTGGAATCGGTCATGACCGAGTTGGGTCTCGAGTCCAATTTTTTTAACCTTGGCGACCATCACCTAGTTTTTCTTCTAGGAATTTGATGATGTTGAAGTCACCTTCAATACACTACAACCAATCCAGCTCGCTTTGATAGCACTAAGCTCACTCCAGTTTTTCCTTGGTTTTGATTGGGACGATAAATAACTATAATTAGACACTCCTTTTGAGTATGGCTGTCGATAAATAGGACTGATACAGCAAACTTACCTCCCCAGTGGCTAACAATTTGACAGTTACGAGTATCCATAGGAGAAGAACAACACCAAAGGCCCCAATAGGTTTCAGGCACGCCCATTTGATGGAAGAATCACCCCAAAATATCTCTTGTTAGTTTCTCTTCCTCTGTGTTTATTTTAGTCTCCTGAAGAAGGACAATGTCCACTTTCTACAATCGAACCACACTCTTCATGATGAGTCTTTGCTCTGGAGCACGGAGACCCCTCACATTCTAGGAGATGATCTTCATTTAAACTCCCTTATAGTCACCTTATAGCCCTACTGGAATTGTTCAGAGCAATGTTGCTCACTTTTTGCTGGGTTTTTGTTATAATTTACTGAGCATTTGAGAGCCTAGAGTTCTCTGAGCAGCCTCTTCTTGGGTCCTTCCTTTGTTATCGATGTGTTATTCATCTCTTCTTTAGATTGGGCAAACCGGATGAGGTCCTCCCACCCCTTCTCCTTATTTCCAACTGCTTGTCCAATGATCTTCCCACATTCTAGTATTTTTGATTCCAACCACGGTGTCGAGGCAGTTTATTCCATTGGAGTTTGGTTTCTTATAGGCTTAGGGATTGTTGATGTGGCATTGTCGTAGTCATTTAACCTAAACTCCTCGAAAGCATCTTTTTGTCGTCCTACTATTTGCTCGGGAGTCATGAGAGAAATTCTATTAGAGCTCCTTGGTGAAAGACCCTCCATGTGCCATGTGAGCTTGCATGGGGAGTAGATCTTCCTTTTGCCACCGGTTTTACTAATAGAGATCCATCCGTTGTCCATTTTGGCGAGAAATAGCATTGATAGAGGGGGTTGATGTAGTATGGACCTGGCCCAAGGAGGCAGCTGAGCCCAAACATTGACCCGCGGGTCAACGCGGTCTATTGGGTTCAGCCATAGGCCCAATTGGCTGAAAGCTACTATGGCACTTTCTATAATTATCCTACTGCTTGCTTAATAGGATTGGGAAGTACTTTGTTTTAGTTAGTAAGTCAGTCTTGCCAAGAACTAGATTTGCTATTCTATTAATAAGAGAGAACTCACTGTAGTTGATTATGCTTTGATAATTAATAAAATTCTAGTTAGTTTTTCCTCCAAATATGGGTTGTTTCATGGTTGTGGTTGTGCCTTAGGCCTGGAATCCTTTTGGATTTGATCAATCTGTTGGGAGATTGATTTATTTTATCGATCGTGAATCGTGGCTGCGCTAACTAGTATCACAGACGAAGAGTGATCGTCGGTTTTCCTTCAAGTATGGGTTGTTTCGTGGTTATGGTTGTGCCTTGGGGATAGAATCCTTTTGGATTTGATCAATCTTTCAAGAGATTGATCTATTTTATCAATCATGGATCATGGCTGCACCAATTGGTGTCAGAGACGAAGAGCGATTGCCGAGAAGACACCGTCCTTTCTGGATTTTTATTCCATCATCTTCATCATCTTTCCATCCCCCACTCATCAATTCCACAAATCCAAAATCCACACCCCGTGTCCCCAAATTGAAGTCGTTCCCAAATCCTTTCCACAGACCCCAAAATTCAATCCCACTCTCTCTATTAGTAACCCCACACCTTTATTGCAACCCATCCGTGTTCTCAAAATCACCCCAACCCAAAAAAAAAAAAAAAATCGAAAACCTTTCCCGCCATCAGACGAACCAAACCCCAGCCCCCATCTAGCCCTCTTGACAACAGCATCATCATCCTGAGACTCTAGAAACCCACACGAACCTATTAACCCAAATCGACACCACCATCCCACCCCCGAGACCACGACACCCATCCTCGATCAACCCAGAACACAAAATCCCCATTCCAACTCCCAGAAGCCCCAACCTAACCTTCTTAAGCCCTGAATAGCCCTAAGACCATTCGCAGACCATTACTGAGAACTCTAACCACTTCATAGCCTCTTATGAGACCTTTACCACATCGAACCCAACCGAAGCCTCCTGCTTTTCAGCCGAACCCAACCCTAGTCACAAAACCCTACTCCCATCTTTTGTAAAGCCTCCAGCCATCATTAGCCCTTCAAATCTTCTTGCGGAGCCCCTGCACTTAAAAAAAAAAAAAGATCAGAAAAAGCAAAACGAGGGATAGAGAACATATCATAGAGGCATACCTGCATCGTCATCGCACTCCAGCCTCTTACCTTTGTCATTGTTGCACGATAGCGGCAAGGAAAGACATCCTCCATAGCCACTACCACCCCTTGTCACGACCCAAATTCCGGGGCCCTGACGGAATCTGAGTTATAACACGATGGCATACAATTCATACACATAAATCAAATAAACACATAAGGTCTAAGCAACATTTATTAAAATAAATCCCTCCATATAAAATTTAACCAATAAGGTTTTCAATATCTAAAAAAATTCCAAAGTAAATCAATCAAATAATAATTTAATGCCAAAACTAAAATTTCCCTAAACTACTGAATATGAAAGTATCGCTCTCCTCAGCCACGCATGCCAAATATTACGGGCTGATCTTCGCCATTCTCTGGTCCAACCGCAACTCGATTACCTAAAGGGGGTAAGCAGCATCAGTATAAATTGGTGAATGATTCTCTTACTCAATCATACATTCGCAATTAACATAGTGACATCATCAGCATAATTAAATATAAGAAATGAATAATTAAATCAATCAAATAATTCAATGAATAGTACTCATTTTACGATACTATTTTGAACCACATCCTTGCACCAAGACCACATCTGCATAAAAATTCATTATACAAAAAAAAATTCATCGAGATGCCACTCCTGCACCTCCACATTTAGCGGCCCCTAGGACCCTTCGCTTCAGAACCTCATTGTCCTAATCTCCACATCCACAGACAACATAAACAATCTATCAATCGAATCCAATGATTCCAAGACTAGACAATCACAATAAACAATTCTGTGCTAGTGGTTCAGATCAAATCATACATAGCAGGACTTATGGATCAAAATACTATCTTATTTATTATTTAATACATGCTTAGCCCCTTTTTATCACATACCATCAGTTTATCATTTGAACATTCCAATTTAACTGCTCAGAATAAAGAATTATAGAAGGACTTCTATGTAATTTTTATTAACATTATGGCTGTTGTTATAACTTCCAATGAAATATCTTTAACGTGGGTATATAATAACATCAGAGGAAGCCATCACAGTCGACTTCATCAGAAGACTCAAGACCCAGTTCGGTGATGGCCTTCCTCTCGCCCTGCCCTTTTTAGATCATTAGCTGTTGGAGTCCAATGGTTCAAATCCATTGAGATCGCAACTCGCAGGTTCGCACAAGGGTCCTCTATCAGAT
Organism: Sextonia rubra; assembly: GCA_037013555.1. Taxonomy (NCBI): domain Eukaryota; kingdom Viridiplantae; phylum Streptophyta; class Magnoliopsida; order Laurales; family Lauraceae; genus Sextonia; species Sextonia rubra. Next base: position 63,743,363 of record JASUAD010000001.1, read on the forward strand.
CTGTGGTTCAGATCTAGCATCATGTGGGTCATGTGGACCCACAACTCATGTCAGCAGAGAAGGGTATTCGTCGACTGAAAACATGTGTCCCTTTTTCCTGTTTGAATCTCCTCACTTTCATCCTTCTTTATTTCATAAATCAACTCTCAAGGGTGTATGATCACAAGGAAATCACCCTCTTCTTGTTCCAGATCAACCTATTATTTGTTCAGTCACCATCTTGCTCAAACAGGGGCCGTCAGACACAATCCATCGTGTCTGGCTTCCTGAAATCCTCAAATTTGATGACTCAGTTGATTTGTTCCCCACCACCGGACAGTTCTAATGAGGTCAACCTAGGGTGTTCTTTCAGATCATCGGATTTGATTGACTACCACATGATCCATGTGGGGCCCACAGTCTAATTATATACGCTTCACAAAAACGACATAGTTTTGGACTCATTCTTGGCATCAAGCTTTCTAAATCATATACAAATCACACCCCAATTCTCAAGAATAGACATGGGAGAGATCACTCACCTCTTGTAGACTCTAGTAGTATTTGGCCGAGCGTGGGACATCAACTGCCTGGGTGTTTGCCTCCTCCTTCTTCCTCTTGGTATCTCTTTTCAGTCTCTCTCTCTTTCTCTATGCTCCTCTCCTAGTGTTTAGAAAGAGGTAACGTGAAGCAATTTAGAGGCTACAAGAGTATATATATATATATAGATATGTACACCTCCGATCCCCCTTCTTGATAGGAGCCTATCCAATCTTTGCTTTCCTAATGGGGACTGTGTACAGAATTCCTTATCTAAATGAAAGATTTTTTTTCCTATCTAACAATTTGTTTTCTTAAAGGTGAAGATGTCGTGAGATCTTAGTAATAGAATGGGTCCCATTACTTAACTCCTGATATTAAATTCAACATCCTGTCCCACGGCCATTAATTAACAATCCAATGCCACCTTGGGATCAATAATTAAGTAAATATATATATATAACAGAGCCTGGCATTCCCACCTTAGGTATTACACCCCTCTTCGGTTTCGCTTGAGGCTCCTTGTGGATTTCTGCTTCTCAGGAGTTGACCTCCTTTCTGATTACCATTGTCTACTGTTCGTTGCAGCAAGAATCTCTATCGGGCTACTCTTCTTTGTCGTGCAAGTATGTCCTCCCTAATCCCCTCCTTGTTTTGTCTGGGACAAAACAGTGGGACAGAGCCAGTGAAGCCCTTCTGATGGGGACATCATACCAAATTCCCCAAAATCATTCAAAGTTTACCAAAGAAGAAAACGCAGGGTAGCGGATCAAAGCTCTAATCTGGTTGGATGATTAATACTTTGACATTGATCGCGAAGAAAATACAAATCCACCGTTGGATTGTCTTTCGGAGGAGATCCGGCGGTTGGATTTCGATTGATCACGTTGGCGGAGCATTGACGGCCCATATGCACAACTACCGTGAAGGCCCCACATAGGGAAGTGTCACATGGATTGAAGAAAGTGGAGGGTTCCTTAGATTTGATTTGTTTGGGCCCATGGTTTAATTTGTTTATGTCATTGGGTCCCATGATTTTATTTATTTGGTCTCATAATCTCTTGAATTGGTCCCTTAGTTTAATTATTTAGTTGGTTTGGTCTCATGTTAATTTTTATTAGAGTTTATTAGTGAAAAGGGACCCGTGTCTTGTCTATGTAATAAGTGAGAGAGAGAAAGGGGGACCACCATCATAATTGAAAAAAAAAAAAAAAGGAATGTGCGCAAGATGGACTTGCGCATGAATCCCAAGGTGCGCAAGTCCCTCTTGTGCAAGATCCCTTTCCCCCCCTTTTCTTCTTTTTCTTCCTTTCTTGTCTTATTCTTATTTCTTTTCCTTTTTTGGATGGAGAGGCCTTTAAGTCTAGATCTAGGTCTTTTCCTCCATTATTATGCATGTAAGAAACTGATTTTGGAATAAGAAAAGGAGCTTTTTCTTCTTCTTCTTCTTCTCCACTTGGTTTGCAAGCCACCTTCTTGCCAGCCACTACTAACGCCTCCTGTGATTGGAGTTTGTTGAGAGCCCAACAAAGGTAACCTTTATCTCTTCTACTTTTCTCTTCCTGAGCATTTTCTAGCAACCACAAAATTACAGATCTGCTGAATATAAACTGGAATTAGCAACCCTAGATCTGAACTTGAACACTTTGGCCATGTTTGTTTGATGAAAACCCTTTGTACGCAAATCAAGCCCTAAGTGTTGGAAGTTCTGCCTTCCATTAAGATCCACTTCTCAAATCTGAAGAATTATTAATGCGGGATCTGTAAAGGGTCTAGATCTATGGCTGATCCATCCCTTGGAATTAACTGACTATTGGTAAAGAACCAGATCTGAGATTTCTGCATTAATTAATTAATTTTCTGATTTCAGCACATCCATTACATTGCATTAGGCCAGGTTGTCCTTCGTCCTGCATCACCTTCTCCACAAGTGCTTTGCATCTGTTTGGGCCTCCACCTTAGGTCCGACCCACACCCATTTAACATCTGTTGGGCCCCACTCATGTCTGACTTGACCCAAACCAACCTAAGAGGAAAAAAAAAAAAAACTTGTTCAAAGGCCCATTGACTACAATCAAACGTCTAGATCCTTCAAAAGACTAGTTAAATTTTGTTATCCTTGCAATCAAGTCATTGTGCAAATTTTTGGAAACTCCAATGAAATTCAAGCAATTTTGTATCAATAAACATATGGCGATTAGTATGCCAATGAGTTTCATTTTGAGCAATTTTTTCATTTGAAGAAAGAAAACTTGTCAGTTGATGAATTTACTCGCCAATTTTGGGAGTTATACGAAATATGTGCCTTACAGGAGGATATGCTACATGATTTGGTTCGTTATCTCAGAGGCTTGAGATTGGATATCTTGGAGTATATGAATTATTGCAAAACCAGTCATGAGGCATACTTAGAAGCCCTTCATGTTGAATGTGTGCTTAGATGGTCTCACATGCAACTTGAGTCCGAAACACAATTTGAAGTTTCAGATCCTGTTGACCAAAGTCCTTTGTTGTTCCTTCATCAGTGCCTTTTAGTTGTGGATAATACTTAGAATGATGATGATGAAACTCTACTTCCTATCTTTGGGCATGAGTTAATTGCTAAGGTAGACGTTGTAATGTCATTATTGATGGTAATAGTGCTATGAATGTTATCTTCAAAGACGCAGTTGATAAGTTGCACTTGATTATTACAAAGCATCCAAAAACTTATCGAGTTGTATGGGTTGACGATTATGCTCTTCTAGTTTAGCAACAGTGCGTTGTTCCAATCAAGCTTGGCTCTTATGAAGACAATGTTAAGTGTGATGTTATCCCGATGAATGTTGCCCATATCTTATTTGGTCGTCCATGGCTTTGTTGTCTTAAGGTCATCATTGACCGTGTGGATGATACTTACACTTTTAATTGGAACTGAAGACGGATTTAATGGCGGCCTCTAGAAACTCCATTTTCATCACCACAAGGCACTCCTCTTGCATCATTACCTTCCACCAAAGAATCAAAGGAGAAGCCAAAAGAAGCAATTATCATCATAATTGCACCAAAGGAGATGCTAACCATGACAACTGACATTCACAATGCCACAATTGCGTAAGGTCAAGGCAAGCTGATCTCATGGAAAATTCTAAACACGATAGTGATAATCAAGAGCCACAAAAGGTTGTGGAAGAACAAAAACAAGTAGCCATTAAAGAATTTGATTAGGTTAGTAAGGACATTGAACATCCTGGAGATTTGATTGTAACTCCACTTCTATCAACTCACATTGGGTCACCGGAAAGCAAATCAATTGCTCTAGTGGTTTCGCAAGTAGATCAAGTTGTTGAAATTCCCCACATTGACTTCATCTTTGGCGATCACACATGTATATTTGAAAGCCAACAATTGGAGCATCTACTGGTCCATGTACACATCCGAACTAGATTCATACATTTGAAGATGAGACACATCCAACGTACTTTTATGTGGAGGAAAAGAATGCAACAAGCTTTCAAGCTATATCATGCAAATGCGGATCAAAAGACAAGACAAAAGTTTGTGCGATTGATTTTCGACTCAGGAGGAAGTTTCCCTCACCTTGCGGTCAACTTTTTCTCGGCATTCTCAAGTTGGCAAACTCATCGAAGTCGAGTTTTTTGAAGATGGGGAGAATTGATGGAGTATAGACCCGGCCCAAGAAGGCAGTTGAGCCTAAACATTTGCCCACAGGTCAACCTGGTCCATTGGGTTCGGCCATAAGCCCAATTGGTTGAGAGCTCTTATGGCACCTTTTATAATTATACTACTACTATTATTATTTCTTGCTTAATAAGATTAGGAACTATTTTGTTTTAATTAGTAAGTCTTACTTGCTAAGAACTAGATTTGCTACTCTATTAATAAGAGAGACCTCAATGCGGTTTTCCCTTCAATTATGGTGTGTTCCTTGGTTATGTTTGTGCCTTAGGCAGGAATCCATCTTAGATTTGATTAATCCTTTAGGAGATTGGTCTATTTTATCGATCGTGAATTGTAGCTGTGCCAAGGGAATTTTTTGCCTGTGGAGGGCTAAGATGAGAGAGAGGGGATTGCTCAACCACGATCAAAGCCAGTGTGTGGTCTTTTTCCATGATATAGCCGCTTGTGGGAGAAGAGGATTTCTGTTGGCTACATAGGAGTTTTTGTGAGTAGGGTGGTTACCGGTTGCCCTTTGCTCTTCATCAAGGATGGAGACGATGATGGAAGATTTTGAGTGGTCGACCTTTTGTCCTTGCTTGTTCCTCCACCTTCGGTGCAAGGAGGGATGACATCGTTATCGTCTGCTACCACTTCCAGAAGATCGCAATCCCTAGCCACCCTTTTGTTGGTCTTATAAGAGATGAGAGTTTGTCAGGTATACTAAGGGGCTTTGACCTGGGGCTTTCATCAAGCACATCGATCTGAGCAGGCTGAGGGCCCAATCCATTTTTCTCCTCCCTGGGTTTAGAATGGCCTGTTGAATCTGGGTCTAGAGAGTGGGTGCCGATTTGAAAATTACAGTGTGGAAGAGGGATTTTTGAATTCGAATTTCCAATGGTGATGTTATCGTCATTTGCCCAAGATTGTGAACAGTGTTTTTCCGAGAAAATCTCCTTTCCCTTCGTCTTCTGCTAATCTGGCTTCAGGGAGCAGCCCTGTCTCCTAAAGTACTAGTTTGACGATAATGGTTCCACCTCAACGTTGATTGAAAAACACAAATCCTCCAACCAAAGGGATAATTTCTGAGGAGGGGAAAGCAAAAAATCTCTAGCCACATTTATCCTACCAAAAAGGAGGTTTTCTCCTTCTTAATGGTTACCGGAACCATTTCGACCATTTTGCCAAGGCAATCTCCAAATAAGGAGAGGGTCTCTTTTCTCCAAGCATTCAAAGAAACACATGTAAATCTGATCTGAAAATTGCGGGGAGGACTTCTGATCACTTGTCCTTCTTTGGATGCCCAAGAATATAGATCTATTGTCGGTGGATGCAAAATATAGGTAGTCTGCCATTTCATCCTTGGAACAGAAATCTAACCAGACCACTCTTGGCCCCATGGACTTGGTGGTCTTTGGTTTTTCCCACCTAAAGCCAGCGGCGGCAGCATCTATGTCTTTCATGCTGATGCCAGGTGCTTTTATTTTGTTTGCTTTTTAATTTTATATTTTATACTTGCCATTGGGCTTCAATCACAATTGGGTCGGACATGTCCTGCTTTCAAGTTTTGGCCTAGTCCAAACTTGATTTTCTGCAATGGGGTCAGATTCAACATGAACCAAAACCTGGAACCCGACTTGAATAGGTCTGCGCACAAGCCTACCAAAGAGAATAAGTCCTTGCTTCATCTCGGTAGCTTTGCCGCTAGAATAGGAAAGGGATAAAAACCCTTTTTGCTTTCTGCGTGGCAAAGAGGAGTTGGATATGCGAGCAACGAACCGGCAACAATGATGGCTTTGTGGTTGTGGCTTGCCGAGATGTTGGTCGATGGTGCTGGTGGAAACAGGTACGCTTCTCCCTCAGATCTCCTTCTTCTTTCTCTTTTTTTTTTGTGTCCTCAGGTTCAAAATGGGGTCATTGACTGACAGGGATGGGGGATTTAGTTTGGTGATCTGGGTTTGGTCGACTATAGAGATTGGGAAGGGGTTTTGAGGGTAGTGAGATTTGGAGAGCGGTTGAGAGTTGGAAAGGAGTTTTGATGGCAGGAAAGGTTCGGGAAGGGCGAGCGAGGATGGGGCTGGACGTCTAGGTTGGGGTGGGGTTCGACTGATATATATATATATTTTCTACGTTGGTGTTAGGGGACGGTGGTGTCGGTGAAGAGGGGTGTGAGCAAAGGGTGGCAGGATCAAGATCAAGATTTCAGTTGGCAAAGTGTTGATTGGTTAGGGGTTAGAGAGGCTCGGTGGTGGTAGGGATGTGATTGATGATGGGGTGGGCTTCTAGGTGTTTCAGTGATGTTAGGATTGGCCAAAGGTAAGGATGGGGGTAATGGAGAAGTGGTGATACGGGTAATCACGCTGACGATTAGGGATCGCTCGGCTTTGATACCGAAATAATGCAGGCTCTAAGGTTAGGGCTGCGTAGGGGTGCTGAAGCACGTGTGTCTAAGGACACTTCAAATCGTTAAAAGACTTAAAACATACGAGGATGCATCTCTCAGGGATAAAACTCAATTCTATTAATCAATCCAAGTTTGAGAATTTTTTCTCTACAATGCCATATATATATTAAAAGCAAACTTAATGCCCAAGCAAACCCTAATCTATTAATAGAAACTTCCCTAATAATGCAATTAGAAAGCTACTAATAAAATAACTTAGTCCTAATCTAGTTAGATTTGAATAGGACTAATTGTGGGGCTCAGATTGCATCACGTACCCACTGTCCTATTTTGAACTCCAGTAGGAAAGACTTCTTTCTAATTTGTTTTAGGATTCTTTTTAAGCAACAAGGCTGACTTTCTAATTTTAGTCGGATACAAGAGTAGCCCTCCCTTCTGATTCTTGGTTAACCAATACTTTTTAATTCACGTCCTTTCTTATAATGAGAGTACAATTCCTGCGAAGTAACTTCTCATGGCCATTCTGATATTTCCCAATCCCCATTTTTAGAAGTCCACCAATAAATACAAACTATTTAATATACAAAGGGTGCCACCGATAATTCTAAAGGACTTGATCCTATGAAATTAAAATCAAGGGGCCCCACACAGCTTTAAATCCAATTCAAAAGGAGTGACTTAATCAAAACAATTTAACAGTTTACACATCACATGAGCAAAAGAAAGATCACATTAAGTTAAAAATTCCAAAAGCAAGGAAATTAAATAAAGATTTATAACTCAAAATTTTAGATTCCCTAATTCCTTCTAGGGGTTTTTGGCATATTAAATTATGCCTGAGTACCCAAATTGCACATATATTGCATAGTTGTTGAATTTGCTCCATTTCGACCAATTCTGGGTGGAATGTTCTTGAATCGGCCTGGGTGGAATGGAATGCCCCGCTCGAAAGTTTCCATGCCCAATTTCGGTGTTCCTGCTCATCCTCGTTGTTTCAGGCCCAACTTTGGCCCATGTTGCGTACTTTCATTCATATATAGTGAAAACTAGAAATTGTCCTTTATGGAGTGTAGTTTAATTTAATTGATGCTAGTATGCATTTTTAGTATTATTTTAGCATTCATATATATATATATGTATATTCAATTTTCTATTGCATCTTTTCCGGAATAGAACACTGGAATCAATCCATTTGGCGGAATATACCTTTACAAGGCTAGTTTGGAATGGGGACCGGGTTGGAATTGACAACTATGATTTATTGTGCTTATAAGTTATATGTTACAAATATAACATATATATAATGGATGCATAGCACATAATATAGATCATTGCAATTGTAGTATTGCTAGGGCTTTGGCTTAGTTCTCAGCTCAAATTTTTGAATTTGTCTTTCTGGGGGATGGGCCTGACAATTTGTTTTTCATTTGGGCATTGCTTGGTCAAGCCAGGTTAAGCCAGGTTTGCACCTCTACTCGATTGTTTCAGACCTCCTGTCTTGATTCTGGCTCTACTGGGATTATGAAAAATCACCATTGATTTGAGTTTGGGAAGGGAATGTGTGAAGGCTGGAGTCGGAGCTGTAAGGAGTCATGAAGGTGATTCTTTGCAATTATTGGCCTAACAACTTTTATACTTGTACTAGGCAGACGTTAAAGCTTTGTTGGTGGAATGTCACAAGATCTTTTGAAAGTTTACGAAGAATGCCATTGTCGAGGGTATCCAGTTTCCCCCATAAATTGGCACCATACGACTGTCATCCTTGGCTTGTAATTGACTAGATTGGGGAAATCCTAGACATTGCTTCTGAAGAATGGTTGTTTTTTTTTCACAATTTCTTTTGGAACAGTAACAGAAACTTCTTCACACACTCTTAAAGAAGTGAATAAGATACTGGATAGTTTGGCTTTTGTATCATGCATAATTTTTCTTTCGTATCTGTGGTAGTAGATAGTTTGGCTTGTGTATCATGTATAATTTTTCTTTTGTATCTGTGGTGCTTGATGATTGCTTTCATACACTATCTTAAGAAAAGAAGTCTTCTAAAATTACAAATCAAATATCTTGCTTTGAAAGATAGAAGCAATTCGTAAGTATAGTTCTAAAAATCCTCCACCTGGAATTTAGTGATGGTTGTCCAACCCAATTTGACGTGCATTAGCCCAGCTGTTGGGTCTGGTCTTGGTACACTGGGTCAGCTTCAGCCTGGTATGGCTATCTGCTGTAAAGGCTGCCTTGCATACATGACATTAGTTTATAAATTTTATTTTTACATAATTTTGTTTCAAAGCATTCCCCCCACCCCCAAACTATATTCCTGGTTCTGTCCCTGCTTGTCATTAATAAGATGCTTCGGCATTAAGAGCTGACATTTTGTATGATATGTTGTGCATTGGTACAATTTGGTGACATTTTTTGTTTGATCATTGTTTCCTTGTAACAACTCATCATTCATTTGATCCACCATCTAGGGTCGCTAGTGAAGAAAGTGTTTGCTATGTTGTGCATTGGTACAATTTACTAATATATATATATATATTTGTTTTGATCGTTGTTTTACTGTAACAACCCAATGTTCATTTGATCCACAATTTAAGGTAGATGTTGAAGAAGTGATGTATGTAGTAAAAGAATTGTGGCATGGACGAAGTGCTCGGGATCTATGTGTGAGAAGTATAGGAAGAGGAATGTGGCGCTCTGTAAATGAGTTGATGCTTGTGAGGTAAGGAGCAGCTTACCTAACCATCTCTGATTCTTAATGTAGACATTTATTTTATCTTGTAGTAGCTTATCGCTTTATAAGAAAAGCTCCTAGTATATTTTTATGATGTGGTGGCTATGTTAATGAGTTCTTTGGAATGAGCAACATAACCGTGTCAACTTGTGACCACATGGAGTACTAGGGATGAAACTGGGTCCCTCAGTACCTGTATACCTGATAGACCTGACAAATTATCAGGTAAGGGTACGAGATTTGAACTAATTTTAAATTCTGGTTTGGGCCAGGTCCGGGTCCATTTACATGCATTTGAATAACATCATTCAAGTGGGTCTAGGTCCCATAAGGTCTATACCGAAAGACCATAATGCATGAATCGCATCATGGTTTTAAGTGTATTGTTCTTTTCGCAAGCATTATTGTGTCCTGACAGTTGGTCCTTATCCATGTGCCATTAGGCTGGTTCCCCTATGGACCCAGGTGGTCCATGGGGTCTCCAAGTGAAAACTGTGATCCTCTCTATATAGGGGGAGAAAGTTAAACATCTAGTGGCTGTTTGGGCATCATCCTTACCTCTTTTCAAGGTCATTTCAGCAAATTCCATCATACAAAGTTGGAAGGAAGTGGCATTCTCATAACCTATCAAGTCTTGCATATTATATAGATGGACTTTGTAATGACCCAAGAATCTAGAGCTCTTTAGATTTTTAAGTCGTTATCATGTTTAGAATACAATAACAATTCATAAAGTAAATTCCAAGAGCATTAGTCCAAGCAAAGATGGGTATTTAAATCTCAATATTAAAGTCTTAACAAGTCATTACAGGTTCAGCTAGCAAAGGCACTCTCTTAATTTAATTCCAAAAATATTTCAAAATAAGGGCTAGCCCCATCTAATAATCAAGGATGTTCTTCGATCTCTCACTCAGCGATGCATGCTAAAATCTATAGGCTGGTCTCCGTCATTCCTAGATACTGCTACAAATGCGTTACTTGTAGTGGAGCGAAATACTAGTCAGTGACACTGGTGAGTAGAATTTCTAAATCAAGAGAACAATATAAAATAACATGATAACAAAGATAAAATATTCCAATTGTTATATCATATCATTCCCGGTTATACATCCTCATCAATTTATTGATAAAATCAACATCACACAAAGCTTTAAGATTCATATGTTTCCATGAAAGAAAATTCATAGGCTTACTTCGAAGGACAAGTCCATAATCTTATTCAACAACATGGCTTAGCGTATACAAAGATTGTTATTTTGTACTTTCATCAGGGATTCATATTATTGTCGTGACAAAACTGCCACCATTCTTAATTCATAGTAGTTGTATGAACAAGGGGATTTAGACTCGTGCCGTGACAAGATAGTCACCCATGTAATTCAAGTCAATTCATATTTATGTCGTGAGGAGACTATCACCTATGTAATTTTTATGCTTAAACAAGGGAATTCATATTCATATTGTGACAAAACGGTCACCTATGCAATTCTTATACTTAAATAAGGGAATTTATATTTGTGTCGTGACAAGATTGTCACCCATCTTAATTCAGAGAATTTCTCATGTTCACACATGGGGGATTCATATTCTTATCGTGACAAAACTGTGACCATTAATCGTTCGAAGATCAATCCAATACCAGCAAAAAAACAGTTACTCTGTAGCAATCAAATTCTGAATTCAATTTTAGTTCATAGGTTTTATCATAAGTACCAACACTTTTACCATTAGCCAATCTCACATACTTCTTGGAATCGTTGTTGGTATCACAAGTATGTGGCATTGACCATATCTTTGATGTTTTATTCAGTCATAGAATTAACACTTTATTCATCAGTCATTGAATTAACATTGTACTCATAATTCATCAGTCATAGAATTAACATTTTACTCATAATTCATCCATTAAACTTAGATCAAATATTATGATCAAATGTTCTAAAAGTACCATGTTAACTGTTCCCTCTAAACACATGTTCCAATGATGATATCCATCCAGAAATGTTTAGTAAAAGTAGAGAATATTACACAATAAAATAGATGATGACAGTTAATGATCGGGTTTGAAACTAAATACAACATTATTTCCATCTTGTGCTCATGTTTTTGGTACTTTTGCAAATAAAAGAACTTTCTTAAGTGAAAGATATATGGCTTTTAGAACTTAGAGGCTTCAATAAAGGTATCTAGTGTTAGTGATATGTGAATAAGAAGTCACAATCAGCAACTAAGAAATTTTTAAATAGAACTAATAACAGAGAAGGAGTCTCACGCCTAGTCTCGTTTGAATTCCTTGGATGAAGAGTACCAATGGTCCAATCCTAATGGTTCCACCACCCTAGTGGTCGACCACCTATCTCATACAAGCTGTAGGGACCTAATCTTAGATCAGGTGGGCCACATGGGCCCACAATCCACAAACAACCAAGCTTCTTTTTAACGACCTGAACTGCTATTTATCCCAGTTTTGCATTTCTTCCCACAATAAAACATCATATTCTATAGTAAAAACAGTCCATAGGAAGCACATCTATTCATAAGATTCAATTAATCAATCATCTTCACTGAAGAGAATGAGTTTGAGCCTTTATTCCCATCTACAGACATGTCGACAGTTTAAGTTTTTTGGCTGATGAGTTTTGATAATGGACAGTGGTCCATCAATAATCCAAATTAAGTAGAAACCTCTTGGTATATCATGTTGGCAGTAATATTCAGTTACTGTCACATGCTTATCTTATATAAACACCAACTGAAATATCATAAAAGAACACAGATTTTATACTATGTATATAGGGCCTTAGTGACTGTCGATCAATTATATTCAAAGAAAATTTCCAATTCATACAATCTAAGGGGAAAATCTACTCACCTGGTATAAGTAATGAGTGACCTCAATTCAGACATTCACTAGGCAAAAGCTCCTTGTAGAACTTCTTTGCTTCAATTTTCAAATGTCAAAATATTAGACTTCTATTTTTCATCCATGAAAAGTGACCAAAGAAGAGAGGAGGTCCCCTCTTATAGAGCATTGGACGTCCAATGGAGGAATCCTAAAAGGATTTCTCCTCTTTGAAAGGTCACATTGAGAAGGCTAAAGTCATGACTATTGGTGTAAAACGAGGAGCCTACTTTGAGGAGCTACATAGTCACAACCAAGTGGATTTGGGTCATATATCTAGACTAAGTGGAATTGGGTCATATATCTAGACTTGAAAGTTTTGACCCAATAGCCCAGTCCAAACATAAATTGGACTGGATGAAACTGGGCCTTTCTAAGCCCTAGTTGGCCCACTTAATTAATTCAGTGTTATTACAGACTTCTCCTTCAGGTGCATTAAAACTGAGTTTGGATCCAGGATTTGCGGGTGTTGGGGTTGTAATCCGCAATGATTAGGAAAATATTATGCTATCATATTTGGGTCCTGCTGGTCTATGCTCCATCAACAAAGCTTAAGTATTAGTGCTAAATATTGGCCGTCATGAAGCTTTGGGATTCAATCCTCGACTACTGATTATTGAAGGAGACTTGTTATGTGTGATTAAGTAGGCTTCTCACATATCAAGTCCTCCATGCTACCTTGCAGATATTATAGAAGAGATTTCTAAGAAATTTTTTTTTAAATTTTTTTTAAAGAGATTGTAGAGATTTCTGAGAATTTGAATATCTCTTTCCACTGCATCAAGTGTAGTGCCAATTCAGAAGCAGATCATTTGGCCAAAGAGGGAATTTCCTGATCTTCTCTATTTATTATGGCGGATTGTTAATATGTTTCATTTTTCTTCGGGTTGATGCCTGAATTTTTGAGGCCTTTTCTTATAGGGCTGATTCATTTTTCCCTGTTCTTTTTTGGGTTTTTTAAAATCTCAGTATAGATCTCTTATACTGTAAATGCCCTTCTTGTTTTTTATGCAGTCATCTTTTTGAAAAAAAAAAGAGTAAATGTAGATGAAAAACATCATTATGCATCCAATACCAAGTGAAATTGCATAAATTCCATATGTATGAAAATTGTCACAACCCGAGCCCAGAAATCGGGGGTTAGAGAAAACCTAACCAATGACACACGTACTCCCGTGCACGTTTACCTAGACCTCGTCCAAGTGTACACACACAGGGGATCAATCACACGTGCAAGCAAGTGTATGCGGAAGCTGTAAGTATCATGGCATACCACAAGATATATAAAAGATACGATGATTACAAAAGATTAGACTGATTTATAGCAATGTACAATAAAATAGAGGGACTAGTCCATAACTGCAAAATACAAGTATAAACCAAAACCCACAATACAATCCACAGCAAAATCCCCCAGATAAGCTAAGACATACATGGAGGGGAAAACAAAATGATGCAAACTGCTTTCGGACGAATGGATCAAGTCCACTCCTCTAGGCCGGAGGGGGCCTCACGTGTCTCTCCTGGAGTCGGGTCGACCGATGCAGGATCGGGAGATGGATTTGAGCCTGCAACACCAATAACAACTCATAAGTACAACGACTTAGCAAAATATAAGCCATAAGAAGATAACACGAATTGTGTCTATCAATGAGCAAAAGTAGTAATATGCAATGATCCATAGTGATAATGTCCGTATATTAGGCAAATAGTGCATATGAATAGGTATGCTATCAGAATCATATACAGATAAACTATCAAAGTGGCTACTACATTTGCCATATTCTCCCTTTCGAGAGCAATCGATATGAGAACACCATCGACCGAGCCAGGGTACGAATGGGTCTCCAGTTCCTAGGGTTCGGAATCCCAGGACAAATGCATTTTGCAGAGGCGATCACACACTATACCAAAGTCAACCCCGTCGGGTATCCTGAGGCTGAGGCTAAGTAGTGCCATATATAGACAATCTCAATCAAATCATATGATGCACAATCAATATCACATACATATCACAATCTATCACAACAAACGAAACAATAGTAAGTGCATCACGTACTGATACTCAATACGAAGAGCCAATGCGAAGAATCACTGACGAATGGTTACGCATAACGAATCATCACTGAGGCAAGAACCAAGTACTCCACATTAGCAATAACAAATACACAGTAGTGGATTGTACCTGCCCGGGTTTCGTTCTGGGGATGCTGCTACATTTCCCACAGATTCGAGAGGTCCAGCGCAGAACGCGTAAGAGGGCAAAACTGAACTCAATATGCAGTGCCATTCAGATTTACCTTAAGGAAGCAAGGTCAATTACAAGCCAATCCTAACCTAGTTGTCCAGTGTTTCTAACCGTGCATGCTGATGTAGTTTTAAGGTGTTTGATACACAGTTGTTCAATCGAGAAGTGTTGCATCTTATTACGAAAGTGTATCAAAGTCCCTTAAACCAACACCCATGGGAAGGTGCTTAACAGTTGGACAACACACATGAATGAATCACAGCCCGAATGATCATTCATGCAATATATATCTCTTCCATTGGGCAAGTCGAGTTACCTACATTCTACCTCGAAGGCCCTACAAGGTCTCAATATGAACCTATCCCATTTAGTCATTTTCACTGGGTATATGGCTTAGCCTTGCTTTGCTCTACGGCTTGGCCACGACGAGGTCACGGCTTAGCCGTAGGCCAATGCACGGCTTAGCTTGACTGTAGAAGAGTAGCAGATTTGCTAACTCTCAGTTATTTCAGGTGTCACTCTGTATTGATCTACGGCTAGGTCACGGCTGGGCTTACGGCTTAGCCGTAATGTATTTTACGGCTCAACCGTAGCACATTTCACGGCTTAATCGTGAGTGCGCTGGGTCGATTTCCTAATACAAAAGTACAGAAAAAGCGAATTCTCAACTGAATGAAGCAAATGAGAACAAAACTTACTCAATAGGGCTGTACATCAATGATCCATGCGAGAAGAGTACACATACACACAATCAAAGCATTACCAATAAGTGTTCAAGCTACTTATGCTTATACTTGCCTCAAACGGACACCACACACACACCAGTCGTTGTCTTGGGCTCAATCCGTTGTCCAAACACAATTCTACTAGTCAAACACTCAAGAACTCAAAGGCACAATGCATACATGCACCAAACTGACATGTGAGGAAGACCAAAGAGGAAAAACACAACGAAACACAAGACATACCGTCGAATTCACGCGAAGATGATGAGTGCACTGCTCCCTTTCTCACTTAAACAAGAAAGAAATGAAAGAAAGAGAAAGAAAGATGAACGAGAGAGAGAAGAACAGAGAGAAGACGATGGAGAAGAAAGGAATGCGGTGGTTGGGTCTTTAATAAGATAAAGATGAGTCCAAATTACAAGAAAGTCCACATGCTTACATAATTTACAGTTCGAGTCAAGTAGCGATCTAACGGGAGTAACGAGGTCGTTTGCATTCGAACTAATTATGAATGTTGACGAGCTCGACGAAATACACGCGTTGACATCAAGAGGACGCAAAACTGACAATGTCCGACAAAAGCAAACATTACGAAAAAGGGCTCGAAACTACGTAATCACTCAAAACCAAAGAAAAACAAAACCAAAACACACTTAACAACAATATCGCAATTAATTAGCCACTAATTCGGATTACGTTGGGTTGGAGTGTTACAAAAATGCAACCAAAATATCCTATATCTGATTAGGAAATGGGAAGTCCATATAGATCTGATTAAATAAATAACAAAATTACTTAATGATTGGATATATAATCTCCAATTGACACTCTAAAGTCTAAAGTGAGATGTTTAGGAAGACATTGGGATTTCCATAAATATGTGCTCAAATGTCCTGTGGTTCTATTAATTTAAATATTAATGACATTAGAAGACGTTGGGATTTCCATAAATATGTGCTCAAATGTCCTATGGTGCTGTTAGTTTTAGTTATTAATGACATTAGTGCGGATGCCACACTTGGAACATGCTTTCCTTGGGCCAGTGGCTCTGACACCAAGTTGCTTGTGTGTTAGTAACACTAAATGTAATTAGAATTTAGGGATTCATGTTGAGTGGATGAAATCTAATTTGGACTTAGTGATTTGTGTTAAGTAGATGCAGAAAACAGAAGGTAATTATGATGTTGATTTCATATTGTGGTCGATTAGTGGTATTCAAGGGGGCTTTTTGGTCAGAAGAGTTGACTTGGAATACTCAGCCAAGGCTGACCAGACTTTGGTTCGATGCCAAGACTGTAGAGTGTTTCCCCATCTTGAATAGGGAATATGCATTAACAATAGCACTGGGTAGTTTCTCCAAATGCATGTTATGTTGACAACAGCATTAGTTATTTGCTCCACATACTTGTTTTTCTGATGAAGAAGATCTTTACTATAATTCTTTGGTTATTTCTAACTTGTACAAATTTTCCAATTCTCCTACTTCAATAGTGACATATTTAATTGTTATTATTATTATTATTCCTTAAAAGTAATCTGATGTCTGTACCAATTCTTTCAAATTGTTACCTTTGATTCACATTTAAATGGTGGTATTTGCATGTGTTCTTTGTTCTCCACAGGTGGGACCAGACAAAGCCTGCATCTGTCACTAATTTGATTCTTTTCAACTTCAAAGAGGTATTGTCTTTTTGTTAGTTAGCAGGCAGCAGTTACAACGTACGAATCATCATCTTTAAAGCCTTATCCCAATTATGTTTGGTTCGGCTACATGAATTTTGTTTCTCCATTACGATCTACATTAGCCAAATCTTTAGGAATTGCAAATATTATTACCAAATTGAGTTTTTAAATTCCCTTTTTTAGTACTTGGTAATGACTTCTGAAGTTCCAACCTAAAATTCCGAGTTTAAAGCATAGATAAACACTTGGGGCAGTTTGCAGAGGAAAAGGGCACTCTCTTGGATGCCAGATATATTTCTGATATAATCTAGCCCAATCTTTGAGAATGAGGATTAATACCTGATAAGTTTGTTGCGATATCAATAAAATATTTTATTTTCATGCAGTTCATTTTTTTTGAAAGGGGTCGACAACCAATTTAATTTATAATGGATTCTAATTACAATGAATCAAAGATTTGTTTTCTAATTACAATGAATCAAAGATTTGTTTTGTTCTTCACAGGCAAAAAATACTTTAGTTCTTGTTTGGAGCATCTTGAGTTTTCCTTTAGAATCTGTGATAGGGAGGGTTGAGACTGAAATTGTTGAAGTGAGGATTAAAATGTTTTTTTAGTGGTTGGATGTGGCTTGGAATTCTAAGATGGGTTCCATGGAATCCTCATATCCATAGTTTTTGAGAATCCTCCTGTCCTCAAGGTGTTGGCAATGTTCCTGTCAATGGACACCAGGATTCCACACATCCAAATGAGCCCTAGTTTTTTCTGTAAGGCCTATATGCTCAGCTCACTGCCTTTTTTCTCTTTGGGGGTTTTGTGTTTGTGGGGGGGGGGGGGGCGGGGGGGGGCGGGGGTGGTGTTTGTGGGTGGGGGGTGGGGCGAGACATTTGTAATCCTTGTCTCTGGGTTGTGCATAGTATATCCCAGGCCTAGAGTTTGTACATCCGAGGCCCTTGTTTAATGGTCTGTTAGCTGTTAATTGTTTGGTCTTTTATTTATCGAATGAGGCCTTGATGGATGTCATTGTTAAAATTCTCTTTACAATTTATCAGTAGGGGTATGATATTTCCAGTTTGGCTTTACGGGGGAATGATCTACTCTTTTTTTCGCCTGGTTGGAAGTGTAGTTTGTTTGGATTTAGGTTTCTGTTCAGAATGGTGTATTCTTTGTCGAAAAAGATCTCTTAGTTCATATATTCAGTAGTTTGTCCAATTTGTTGCAGCAGGTTGCATATCTTGAGCTCAATTCTTATGATTTGTAATCATCTATTCACCTTCAAACACTTAAACTTTAGGCCTTCTCCAGTTCATCTCATTCATTACATCTGCAAGCATGCTTTAACATTTTTTTTTAAAATGATTTTAGGAATTTAGACCACTATTTTCAAAACTAAAATGTGAGGCACTATGCACATTCCTCGAGTGCCATAATAACCATTAAAGCCTTATGCCATCTATTTGGAGTCAGCTTTGTGACATAACCTTTCTCTCAAAATCTCCGAGGTTGGTCTTAATATATGACTAAGATGAGAACTGTTTCAATATGACAATGAGAACTTGCTATAGAATGGATAATGATGAGATTGGATTTGGGGAAAGGCCACTTGGACTATTGTTTCTTTCTGGAGACTACTTGTCGGGAACACAATAACTCTGTCTAGAATTTCCATTCTGAACTTGATTTTTCATCTTTCTACCTTGTCTTTTAATTTCTAAGGCAAAGGTGTAGTCTTCTGTATTTTCGCCTCACTTGGAAGGTATCAATTTACTTATTCAGACATTGACTGGAGTGAAAAAGGGTAGGACTTTGCAGCAATGCTAATAAAGAAGAGCCCTGCTAATGTCAAGAGTGAAAGAAATGGTGCTCACACGCCTTTTGATTAGTCAAATTGGTGGCCACCATGACCCAATCAAAGATCATTTTGGTTCCCTTTTCTGTTTTCTACTTGGAGCTTATAGATGCATGCACCTGTGGAAATAACTGTGCATGATATTATTTCCAATTCTTTTACTCAGGCTGGAGAGCACGAGTCAACAACACTTGATGATCTACAAGGGAAAGATCCAGAATTTTTTGCGAGGGTAACATGTATTCTGAAGCGAGCTGAATCAGATTTTGGGCTATAGGTTTGTGCATTACTTCTGTCATAATGATTTGTTTGCAAATATAGTTCGGTTAAACTTTTGGGGTAACTGACAAACAGTAGCTCAGAGCTTGGACTCATTGATGGTACAACAATTGGGAGTCTGAGACTCTGAACACTTCTTAGTAAAGTGATTAAATACAGGTTGATCAAATGATGTGTTCCACTAAGGACAAATCAAACCTATATATGTGGCTCTACCTTCCAAAGATCTGAACCATTATAATTGTGGGCCCACTATGTTTACCCATGCAAACTTGAGCCTTTTCTCCAAAGAAAACTTTATATGAATGTTTTGATTGAAGAGAATTTTTTTATAGAACTAGTTAGTAATTATTCATCATCATCATCAAAGCCTTATCCCAATCATGTTGGGGTCGGCTACATGAATTCTATTTCCTAGTTAGTAATTATTATTAATAAATTTATTTTTATGCATAATCACTCCCACCTAGAGAGAGAGAGAGAGAGAGAGAGAGAGAGAGAGAGGAGTAGGAGGAAATGAGGGCTCCTGATGAGAAGTAGAGAGAGGGAAATCGTGATGAGGCTTCTCTTCTTTGAGGGTTCATGATGAGATTAAGCAGAGAGAGGGAAGGACACTCATGACGAGGCTTCTCTTCTTCTCCCCTTTGCAATTGATTCTCAGGTGTCTGTAATCTCAGATTGTTCTTCATTTTTTAGCAGTATATCCTTCCCTGAAGGTAAACTCACTCCCTCCCTCTCACTCCCTCTCTATCTTTGATTTTCATAAATCCTCTCCCTTTCTCTGTTTTTTCTCCTTCTTTCCCTTTCTTTTTTTATTCAATTTTTTTATGGCCTCTTGTCTCTTCATTTGATGATGAGAGATGGTTTCACACGTAATTCACATTGCCCCCATTACTTCTCATGTGTTGGACCCTGCTTTCTGTCAATGGTAGTGTGAGGACTGCCAAGACTTCTCTGTTTTCAGTTAGGAAAATGATCTTCATTATGAGAAAACAATGGTCCAGTGTAGCTGATAGAATTGAAACTTGGATTTCTAGGTTAATTTATTAACAAATGGACCTCCTTTTGTCAAATCAACCCTTAAGTGAATGATTCTTCCTTCTGATTTAGATTTGTTCACACGAGATCAATATTTCAGTTAGGATCTGATTGTTCTTTGTTTGGGGTTTTGTTCATTGATTTAGGTTTCAGCTTTTTTGGATCTTGGATTAAGTTCTTTTGTATACTTTTCTGTTCAATGAGAAAATGCAGATATATAGGGGTAAATGGCGTAAAAAAAAAAAAACCCCTTATCGGGGTTGGTTGGTTGGTCCAGCCTATCTAATTGGTGGGCATTTTTGTGTTCAATCCTTGCCATAAAAATGTTGTTTGTAGAGTTTTACTTTTTTTTTGGCAGTTTAATGGTTATTGACTAGTGAGTGAGATCTCTCTCCTTGGTAGTATCCATTGTCAGGCCCACCATGGAATGGTGGGGATTGTGGACTTTTTTTTTTTTTTTTGGCACTCATTCAATTTGACTGCAGTGCCAGCATATAATGAAAGTAGGTCATTGTCTCTGAGGATTCAAAGCTAGTGGCAACCTCATAGTCCATTAGTAGATTTTACTACAATGATATAGGTTGCTATTTTTCCTTCTTTTTTGGTTTATAATCAGCACAAACTCAATTCATGTGGATCTGAATTTGATGACAACCAATGAAAGGAAGGGGATGAGATGGGTATGTCTGGTGTGTGTTTGGGCTAAATATCACTTGTGATTGTTGCTAATTGCATCTTTCTGAATAACGATGTGAAAAGGTAGTAGAGTGGGTTTTGAGGATGGAGAAGGGTGGTACCAATCTTTGAACCCCCGACCTTTCGTACATGCTCCTAATCAAGCAACCATAGAGACACAACGAAGATTGGTGTATTAGAGTGGGTTTTGATTGAGCAGAATTGATTGTCTCGGGGAAAGCAATATAGTTTGTTCTTGTTCTCTCCCATGTCATCCTCAAGTATGTAATCTTAAAAATAAATGTTTTTATTAACCTTAGTCAATGTTATGAATTAAAATTAATTTAATGTACTTCATTTGTGATCTTAGGTCAAATTTATATGAGCAAGTCATCGTCATTCCATTAGAAAAATTAGAATGGGCACCCGTTTGGATACGGGTATAAGATTTTAAAGACATCTTGTACAACATCTAATCCTGGATGAAAATTTTGTCAATGTCTAGATTTATATGTAAGTGTATTCATTCCAAATTAATCCTTTACTCCAATTTTCATTTTGCATACTGTTTAATTTGTTTATAGGGAGAAATAGGTTGCGGTTTATTCATTTGGATGGATGAAGTTGCATCAAAAAATATATCCAACCCAAATTCACGACGAGGACAAAATTAACATAGCAATATGAAGAAATAAAAGCATTGCTTGATGAGATCAGACAGGAAGTTTGACTTCTAAGATAAAGTATTGAAACTCAGAATGTCAGCCTTGGATGTGATTCTTCTAAGATGAGGCAGGAGTTGTGATTGTTGCATACTACATCTGCCTTGAGGATTTAGAGATTATGAACTAAATTTTATTTCTATTTTTTTTGGTACTTCTGAAGAGCCTGTTGTATGATGACTTACCCTTTTTACTTGTAATCTCTCTTTATGTGCTGAAAAAACACCTTTTAACTTATGTTAGTCCTCTTTATGTACTGATTATGAAAAGTGGATCAGGTTTCTTCAAATTTGGCTTCTCTATGCTTTCAATCAGGTTTTTTTTTTCCAAATTTGATAATGATGGCTTTCAATAAGGCTTCTTAAATTTTGCTTCTCTTGGGGTGCTCACTATATGCACTTGAGAGGCATTAACATCAAGAAAAGTGTTGTGAAGCTGATTTGATTTAGTTGGATAAAACTAAATGTTCTGGCCTCTAATTCTAACCTTTTTTTTTTTTCATGTGTTCTGGCCTCTAATTCCGTGTGTAATGGAGTGCAAAAACATATAATGTTTTGTAACTTCTATACAAGTAAATCATTTACACATGTATAAGTGCAAACAAACAACCCCATAAGAGATTGCTGAAGTGGTATGGCTAGTTTGTTTGCACTTGTGTAAATTATTCACTTATACAGACGGCTCTGAAGATTTAGCTGAAATCATAGCTATATGATTTCTAAATGGATGTCTTCTTAAATTGCGACTCTGGAGCAAAAAATGTCAAAAGATGCAATAGCTTCCACCAGTCCCTAAACAAATAAATCAATAAGTTGTGGGTCAATGCTCGTAACCTTTGTGCTTAACATACATCCAAAATCATCTAGCTATGACTGTTATCAATATTCGGTCAGATTCCTGAAGTGGTAAAACCAATTTCAAGGCTGAGGTGGTAAAGTAGGTTGTTCTGTTGCCATTATGGTAGCAGAGAGATTCATGAGAGGGATAGATTGTTAACTAGTAAGAGAATATAGTTGGAGATGTATAAGGGAGATTTCTTTTTACACTTTCCTTTACAAAGAACTTGAACACACTGCACATGATTCCAACCAGCTTAGCAAAAAGATATGCAAAGAATCTGAGTGCATCTATCCTACCGACATAGCAGAGAATAATAGTGAAATCAAGAGTTAAGAGTCTGAGTGAATCTATTCACTCCTAAGTTAATGAGTACAAGTTGCCTAACGAGTCATTCATGCATTTCAACCAAAATAAAAAAAAAAAGAAATTAAACACCATATCAAATCCAAATAAAAATCCATTTCAATCCATTTTAATCAAATTAATATGTATCAAACTACGACCCCACCAATAACAACTGAGAATGAACCAAAATGTCAAACACAAACAATCCATTTCAATTCGTTCTCATCCATGTAGTGCTTCCTTTTCAGTATCCCTGCAAAAAGGGAAAAAACATTCAAAAACTCATAGTGCACGGAATACATTAGATCAATATATAAAATAATTTACCTAACATCCATCCCATTACTGAATTTCAGAATCAGAGTACTCCTAATTGTTGCTCTTATTAGCTGATCGGTTTGTTCAATGTCCTGGCCTTCGCCTGTTAACCTGGATTATGTGTTAGAACTATTATGATTGTAAGGTTCCTCAGAGTAGCGAGAAATTAAATGTTTGTTTTGATCATAGACCATATACCTTTGCAAGAACACGGCAATTTGTTGTGTGATATGCCATACTTGTTGCAACCATGACAAAGGCGTCCCTTTGTACACGTCTTCTCCTTCAATGATTTTAGTCTTCTTGTGCACCCCATCATAACAACACGCACGGCTCTTATATTCAACCATGTTACTCGCCATTGTCTCAATTGCATTGTGCATACTACTATTTGATGTAGTTTTAGATTTTCTCTGCCTTATTTTTTTCTTTTATTTCACAGTGAGCGCCAACCAAGTATTCGAAGCATTTTTAAAATTTTTTTTGACAAACTAGCCTCATCAATAATCACCGAGAAAATTGATGATCGCTGACCATGTCTTTCCAAGAAAGAGTGAACACAAAAAGATCCAATATCAAAACCACATTTATCAACAACCATTTCCGTTTTGACATTCTGAGTCCATCGCTTCAAAATGTACTTTTCAGGTAAGTATCTTATACAAAATTGCCTAAAAACATGCAATACATGACAACATTGAATGCCCTGAGGCTCAAATGTTTTGCATTACAAGTTGCATGTCTCTCTTCCTTGTTCCAGAGAACCACTCTTTAAACAACGTCTTCATCCATCAAGTTTCTCATAACAAATCTAGAGCTAACATCGTCCTCATTAACATGTATTGGAACAATTGATGTGGTGAGAAATAGTTCGTCTTGAAACTTATAAAATATTTTTCTTGTGTAAATCTCTACCATCTGCTTCTCCATTGGACTGTATGTCTTCAATTTAGGCCTCTCATTGCTTGACTCATGATCCTCCTTATTTTCAATGAACCTTAGCCTTTGAACACCTTGCTCGAAACGTAATATAAAATCAACCAGTGGGTTCTTATAGATTATGTTGTGTTTCACAAATGCATTCTTGCTTTCACTTCTTGAAGTGGAGGACATCCCTCCAAAGAAAATGTGCTTTAAATAAATTGGTACCCACATATCACGGCTATCAAACAAATGTGCTAGCCATTCATTGGCTTCAATATGAAAATCCTTTATTATCATTTTCTTTTTATTTTCAAAATCATTAACCGTTTTAGAATTTTGAACATGACTTTTGATCACTTCAATCCAACCATTATTGTTAATAGAAATCCCTTTGAACTTCACAGGCAATTTTTCTAAAATGTGCCACATGCAATACTGATGACGTGTCTCGCATGACTTTCTTAATTGGCCATGTCATGGCCAAATTTTAATCCGTTATAATTGCCTTTGGTGGACCGCTTGGCATAGGTTTGAGCCATTTAGTAAACAACCACCCAAATGACTCAAACTCCTCAATTGGTAGAAATGCACAACCAATAATGTGGTGTGATTATGATGATTGCAACCTATGAATAAAGAAAATATCAATCCATAATAATTTGTCTTGTAGGTTGTGTCAAATGTTACAGCATCTCCAAAAATACCGAAAAATTATGGTCAGACCAAAATATAAGTGTTACCTTATTTTCTTCATATATATATATATATATATATATGAATCCTGGACTCATTTCTTTGTGATTTTTAAATTGATCAAATTACAACTGACCATCTAGAACCTTTTTCTTTTCCTTGCTAGTTCTATGAAGATTTTCAGCATCTTTCTCCATAAACCCTAGATTTTCAAGCCCCGTTGCAAATGTTCGAAAGATTGCCATTTGATGTGCATGACTAGTATTAGCAAAATCAAAGGTATTAATTAATTGTTGGTTTGCTTCTGACACTTCACGGTGCAATCTCAACATGAAGCTCGTACGATGAGTAGTGAGGGCATGAGAATGCTCAAGAACAAAATTGGACACGACAAATCCACCGGATTGGTCTTCTCACTTGCAACACAGCCCTACAATGTTCCTTTATTTTCATCCGATGCCTTTGAACAAAGTCCATATCATTCCAATACCTTTCATTAGTTTTTTTACCTCTTTGGAACAAACAAATCGCTTCCATTCTACCTCCCTATTCATTTTACAAGTTGAATCTTTTCTTACACTAAACATTGCATGTTTTGCATAACCATTATAAAATTCATGTGACTCCACTAAATCATCAAAATGAATTCCCCATCTTTGGTCTAATCGCATCATCTACTGCCGGATGATTTAATAACATGGTCGATGAGGAGCCAACATCCATTTTGAGACTGAATTGCAAATAAAACAATGAATCAATTTATGTACTAGACCAATCCAAATTTCATACGCATTACAGTAGAGTAAAATAAAAAAGAGTCAGATTACATGATTTACTAGACATTTTGAATAGAACCTAGAACAACCCATACACACTCCATTGCCAATAAATGTAACCTAAAACAAACAAAATGAAACACCTAGTTTCCTTTTTTTACTTTTTTTCCCCTCAACTCTCTGTTCTGTTCTCTTTCTCTGTATTTATGTTGGGGCTCCTGTGTTTGAAGCACACCATGAGATAGGATAAGAAATAAATCTATATTTATAGATGAAATTAGTGTATGTTGGTTTTTTTTATCATTTTTTTTCTTGAAAGTGTAGTCATTGTTATTAAATAAATTATTTTAGTTTTTTCCCAAAAAAAAAAATACATAAATAAGATAAATCAATTTACCATAATAGGAACAAGAGATGACATGCATCATTCGTCGTTTTTTTTCCCTTTTCTCATTTGCTCATTCAAACGGTTAATATTAGTCTGATTAGGTGCTTCCTGGTTTACAATGTTACTGGTTTGACTAAAGGAGGTCCATTTGTTAATAAATTAACGTATAAATCCAAGTGTTAATTCTATCAGCTACAGTGGACCATTGTTTTCTCATAAAGAAGATCATTTTTTAACTAAAAACGGTGAAGTCTTGGTACTGTTCACGCTGCCATTGACAGAAATTAGGGTCCAACACATGAAAAGTAATGGGGTTATAAGGATTTTAGTATGTTGGCTAAATTCATAGATTGGATAAAACTCTAGTTCTAGTCAAAGTTATATTTCTGTTTATTTTAAACTAGGAGTTTGAAGATGTTAAAAAGTCTTAAAAGAGCTTAAATGAAGGTATTTGGATTAAAAGTAATATACTTTACAAACTGAATGTCAGATATGGGCAATTGACTTACCGCTAGAAAGCTCATTTCGAGTAGATATTTATAGGTTCCAAGATTACGTCAATCGGATTTGAAATGACAAAGTTATAGTCTCGGTAAGTTTGCAGAATTTGTGCTATTCGAAATTATGAAATTGCCATTGAGCGAATTTCTATTTCTATTTGGAGTGGGACTTTCCTGTTTTATGCTAATTCCTATTCTGTTTAATTACCATTATGAGGCACGAAATTGGGGCTATAAAAAGGGGTTTTCTCTCAACCCTAAGGCATCCATCTCCCTATTCTAAGTTGAGAATACACATTAGAGATACCCTTCTTCTCTAGAACTTCCATTGGAGAGATCATAGGATATTACAATAATGTGGTACTAATGTGATATTTTCCTTCAATCCTTATTTGTACAACCTAAAAAGGGGTTATGGGCTTTGTATAATGGGCCAGATCCAGCCTAGGTCATTGGAGCCTTTGCTAAGGCCCACAGCTAACTTAACAGGTCTATTTCTTGATAAAGCAATATGTCCTTTAATATATTTTCTAGGATTTTGAAGTATCTCCTTCTTTTTAATTTTTCATTTTATTGGGCTCTAGATTCAATGAATGTCAAGCCCCTAAATCTGGGCTAGCCGAAAAGATAGAAGTCCGAATTTGGAGCTGAACATCTAGGATCTTTAGTCCGCAGTGAGGACTAATTTAAAACTCTTTCTTTAATTCTATAACATTTAAAATTTTAGGTGGAATTATTTGAATAAAATTTGTGGAAGCATGTAACATTGGTCCATATTATGGTATCCATCATACATGTCAAATACGACAGTGGAAGTAAAGTCTTAACTACAATTTTCATATACATTTGAATTACTATAATTTATTACAAGTTCCTCAAAACTGATCAAAACTAATAACAACTTCAATTATGGTGATAATGGATTTTCAGATGGATGACTAGACCTCCTCACTGACAGCTACCGAAGCACATTAATCTACTTTAGAAAAAGGATAGTGGGCTCACCATTTGCAACACTCAATAATAAAAGGATCAAATTCTGAAGGCTTTGGCAAACGCGGCATCCCAATAATACCATACAGACTTTCAAAGTAGAATAATGTATTCAATATGTTCAATGAGTAATAAATCTATAATCCATAATGAAACAATGTACGAATAGATGATATAATGAAAATCAATCGAGTGATTATCATTCTAATTTGTAGAGATATCTAGCAAATAGAACATCCACATAGGTTGATACTACATCATATTCGACAGTGAGTTATGTGGTATAATAAACCAGCATATCAATAATCCATAAGGAAGTTCCGAATACTCGGCCGATAACTAATCCATAAGGAAGTTCTGAATTGGCAGATAATTTTGATATTGTACAGGTGTACGTAGCAATGTGGCAGGTACTATATACTGTAGCATGACTACATGCATCTCCATCAATAACATAGCCAATTATGGAGGCAAAAACAATAATAATGAGCTTCTACCAAGGGTTATTGGCCCTAGGTTAAGGCTTAAACAACTTAGTGGACATATGTGCCAACAATAAAAGGGATTAATGAAATAAAGGTCCATGTCTAGTTGGAGCTTCTTGCATGAGCAAGAATGTCAATCTATCTTAGTTTAGTATATAATAGTCCATTCAAGGTCTATACAATATTCCATCCATAATTCATTTCATATACCATGCTATCCATCCATAGTACAATACCATCCGTTTCCATAAATATCTAGAGCTTGGTACCTATTCCATTTCAATCCATTCATCTACTTCATAGTCCATTCATCTCATTCACACAGCTTTGGAACATCTCTTTTGACAATTTCGGGTTACCTCTAAGTATATTTTAAGGAAAGGTCTCCATCCATCCATAGTACGTCAATAAAGCATTAAAGATAAGGATATAGAGCAATGTGTACAATAACATTAATCAATGAATGTATACAAACAAGCCCATCCTAGACAATGGTTGCGTATTTCAAGTGTGAATAGTAATCCCCTCTATATGATGGATGTTCCAGACTTGTAATGCAATTGCCAATGTTTTTGCCTTAGGTTCTCTAACGGTATGTCCATTACTAAAACATCAAAAAATCCATTTTCCAAACCGGTTCTCACATTTTACACTTTACTTTAAGACAACAAGCAATTAGAGGTTGATCTCATCCCCCTAATTATGTTAGGCATAATTTGAAGTCCATTAAGTAAGGTTCAATGTGATCCAAATGATGTCCAAAGTCCAAGGGTAAAAATACAAATTTTAAGAATTTAGCATTCTGTTGCAGGGTCCACTTAAGCCGAGGAGGTTCCCCACTTGAGCGCGCTGTCCAGAGTTTGGACAGCTCGACCGCAAAGTCCTTGCCTGTTGGACTTTTATGTTTTGGAATTGTTAGCTGAAGTGTTTTAGGATCCTCTTGAGTGCACTTGGGAGTCAATTCTAGCGTACTCTGAGAATTTTGTTCCGAATTGAGAGTTGGAACTCTCCACTTCCCTAAAACATTCATCCTTCTATCATCCTCTATACATTCATTTGAACGTGATAAATCATGTCCCCACCTCTTATGGTCTCCCATCCATTTTTACAATCATCCATCCCAATCTACACCGATTTCCACATAAACTATATCCATTCCATTCCATAAGAACATCCATTCCATAATTCCATAAGTGTAGATAGTAAAACAGTACTTAACATGTTAGGGCTATTTAACATCTTATAGAGAGTTCCATCAAGAGAGAATGGTATAACATGAGCATATACACAATAAGGTATTCTAAGAGGCATTTTATCAAACACTTATTATGCGATTTAAAAAAGAAGCACTGTAGTATCTATATATAAGAATATGAAAGATATGCAAAATTATATCAATTATCGAGGGATTAAATTTATGAGTCATACTGTGAAGTTATGAGAGAAAATAATGGAACAAAGACTTAGACAAAAAACTAAGATTGCTGAAAATTAATATGGTTTTATATCAGATAAGTCAACTATAGAAGTTATCTTTTCATTTAGACAATTAATGGAAAAATATCTAACAAAGAGGAAAAATCTATATATGGTCTTTATTGATTTAGAAAAAACCTATGATAAGGTACTAAGGGATTTAATTTGGTGGGTTTTGATGAAAAGAAATATCTTCAGATGTTACATTGAAAATTTTAAGGATATGTATGAAGGAGTATTAACAAATGTGAGAACTACATGTGGAGAAACAAATAGATTTTCTGTGACTATAGGTTTGTATCAGGGATCAGCCTTAATCCCTTACCTCTTTGCATTGATTATAGATGAGTTAATTGCTCATATTAAAGAAGAAGTACGATGGTGTATGTTGTTTGCAGATGATATAGTATTGGTGGATGAATCAAGAGATAGTATAAATGCAAAACTTGAGAGATGACAGGGGGGCATTAGAATCTAGAGGTTTTAAAATAAGTCGTACAAAGACAGAATATATAGATTATAACTTCAGTGGATATATAAAAAGTGTTGAAACCACTGTCAAAGTTAAAACCCATGCGATACCACATAGAGATTATTTTCGGTATCTGCGCTCAATGATTAGTAAGAATGGAGATTGATAAAGATGTTGAGCATAGGATAAAAGTTGGATGGATGAAGTGGAGATTAACTTCTGGAGTACTTTGTGATAGATGAATGCTAACGAAATTAAAGGGTAAATTTTACAAGACAGTAATTAGACCAGCTATGGCATATGGAGTAGAATGTTGGTCAATTAAGAAGATGCATATACATAAGATGGATGTGACAGAGATGAGAGTGCTCACATGGATGTGTAGTAAAACAAGAAAAGATAAAATTAAAAATGAGCTCTTTCAAGAGCATTTAGGGGTAGCACCAATAGGGATAAGATTAGAAAAATCCGTTTCAGATGGTTTGAGTATATTGAGCGTATGTCAGTTATGGCACCGATGAGGAAAAGTTTGGCTATCCAGGTAAATGACCCATCAAGAGGTAAGGGTAGGCTGAAGAAAATATTGATGGAGGTAATTAAATCATATTTGAAGAAGTCCAAAGATTTGGCTCAAACTAGAATGAAATGGAGAAACAGAATTTATGTAGCCGACCCCAACATGATTAGTATAAGGCTTTGATGATGATGATGACTTAGTATGTGAATAATGAAATACACATGTATAGATATTAAAGAGATGTTGCACTTGCTTCAAATTATAGTGAATCCTTTTAACAAGCTCTAGATTAACCAACCCAAGCTTTATAAGCACTCAAATCCACAGCTCCATTAAACTCGCTAAATCTACGCCAACCAAAACATGATCCAAGGGAAAAAGAAGGTCTTAGGCAAGCATCCATGAAAGAAAACAAAGTAAGAAAGGGAAATTGAATAGATTTGAAAGAAGTTTACCTTGATTAATAGAGGAGAGAGAGCTTTAGCTTGATAAAGAATTGGATTAGAGAAATGACGGCTTGATTCTTCAAGATCTTCAGTAGGAGGTGATGGAAGCCATTATCTGAGCTTGAAATCCTAGATCTAGAGATGGTTTTGAGTGAGTTTAGAAAGAAGATGGGAGAGATAAAGAGAAAACAAGAGAGAGCTAAAAGAGCATCGGTGGAAATGAGATATGTATGAGGGAGAGGTGTTTGAATAGACTTTTGTTGCAAATGAAAAGGAAATGGCTAAGATGCCCTTTTGGCTAAAGAGAAGGTAAGAGAATATCTTAGGGTATTCGGGTATTTCGGAAGGTGTTTAGAGAGTAATTCCTCCTAAGGACCTCCTAATGATCTAAAGCACACACAAGGATATCTCTACACTCAAAGCTAATAGCATATAACCGCTCCACAACTTCCTAAATTCTAATGTAATCCCTCTAAGACTCCAAGCCAATTCAATATACTATAAACTTAGGCAGAATAATAGGGGCATTATGGTGAGATTTTACATTGAACCTTTTGTTTTAGGGGTCATTGGTTTGCACTCATGTGCATATGTAAATTATGCACATGCTCTAATGAAAAAGAAATCATGGTATAAATGAAAATTCTCTCTTCGGATGTCAAAGAGGCCTACCTAAGGATCTCTCATGGATCCTTTAAATCATTCTCAATAGTATTCACATTTTCTCCTCTTTAGGATAGAACCCAATAAGTGATGCTATTAGATTAAATATGCCTACGTTTGGGTGAATCCTTCCTTCAATCCAGTTGAGTCCAGATCCTCTGAGTGGAAATCCTAACGGTAACCGACGAGATTTCACTCATATAATCTCAATTCAACTCGCATCAGAACCAATCTTTATTCCCCATTTTAAGAGTGGGAGTTCAAAATCTATGGGTCAGGTCCACCTATAGTAAATATAGCAAGTTCACACCGCATGTCCCATGAATTCACACTCATCCAAAGTTTAATCCAATTGGAGTGGTACTCCCCTTCCCTGGATTGTTCACATGCAAAATCCAAATGCTCCTCAAATGCTTACAACAAACAGGCCCTAGAGTTAACCATGAATTAGATTTAATTAATCCAACAATAGTCCTCACCTTGTTTACATTGTCATTGTGGTGGTCGCCATCGTCATCATCATCATCTCCTCTTCCATACTTCATATGTGGTTATATGATTCCTACTTTTTCACTCGAACACAAGTCAGTTCCAAATGAATAGTTGATTAGGCCCACCAGAAATTTTGGTAGAGTAATGGTTCATTTTCATTGGTTGATGACAGGTCAGGATAACACTTCACAGTTTTTATGAAACAGCTGAGTGGAATTTTCATACACAACCCAAGGAGAATAATGAAGGTGACTGGTTCCCAATGTTCATCTTGAATCCTTTTTTTTAAAGTTTTCAATGAAATCTGTAGTCAATGCAAACCATGTATAATGTGGATATAATTTGATCTTTATAAATGAGGTGGCTTTCTATATTCTGCAAGATGGGCTGCTGTTGTACCTGTACATGTTTTTTTTTTTGGTAGAAATGTTATACTTGTCCACGTTTAATTAACTCAAATACCATTTTATCAAAAGATGGGACCCTTTTAAATTCAGATGATGTTGTATCAAGCTCCCTTTTATATCTATTTCTTTTCTAAGATTCAAGCCTTTGGTTTGATGATCTAACCTAAATTCACTAGTATTATGCCAATATTCATTTTATGGTAATAAATCAAAGATTAAATATCAAAATCTGATAACCCAAGAAAACAAATAGCTGAAAAAAGAAGATTTTGTAGAACCAATTCTAGCAGAGGACCCTTAAAGATATGGACCATGCCAACTCTTTTTTACGGGGAAGCGTCCTCATGCATGACCCAACCATATGAAAATGCTTATGATAAAAAATTATTGTCCCCTATAATATAGAGAATAATATCATTTAAAATAAAATAATTAAATAGAAAAAACCAATTAAACCGGTATACAGCGGTGGAGAGACCAAAATTTTCATATTAATATGTGAGGGCCTTCTGTCATCTTTTCTTTCCCTCCCACACCCCCCCACCCCCCTCCCCCCCGCCCCGTTTTTTGTGATTTATACACTTATGTGGCAGTATCGCCAGATGCTTGCCTTATCTGGCGATATCATCATATATCTGGCTAAACTCTAACTGAAAACCTCTTTCTTAGGTTATCCACCCGTTTCGTTGTTTCTCTTCAGTGGTCTCAGCTCTTGATTCTCACTCTATTTTACCTTCCATTTGTTTCGTATCTTTCATACAGCACCATCTTTTTCTCTGTCTTATTTGTTTTTGGGTTCTTCAAACAATATATGAACAATTGACTGTAACAATCACCATTTGGTTTGTGGAGGTTTTTTTTTTCAAATAATATGGGTTAAATCATGGTTGGGATTTTTACAAAAAAAAATCTCCTTAAAATCAAGTAAAACAATGGAGGACCCAAACTCTTTAAAATGGTGGGAGAGGACCTCCCACCAAATTTCTATAATTTTTTGAACTTTTTTATTTTCATTACACTATATAATGAAGTAATATGATGTTGGAATATTTGTTTTTCCATGATATTTGCATTCCATGATATTGTGGAATGAGGGCAAAAAAGTTTTTAAAAAAAGGTTAAAATTTTGGCAGGAGATTCTCTCTTCATTTTTGAAGAGATTGGTTCGCTATCATTTTATTTGAATTTAAGAGCATCTATTTTGTAAAATCCCAATCAGTTTCTTAATAAAATGAAAATTTTTGCACAATAAGGCTCACATGATAAGGATCCAAATTGCCTAGGTACACACGTTGAATTCAAACTTCAAAGTCAATTGAATTGTCGACTGTTGGATTGGACACATTATAATATATTAAAAAGAAGGGTTTTGGGCTCAATTTTGATTAGATTCCATTTAATTTTGACATTTTTTTAATTGAGCATTTATAAAAATACTAAATGATATATAGGTTTGGGATATGATCTCATGACCTTTCACTCTTTTAGGGAAAGAAACTAACTACTACAGCACACAAATACATATGTATAACTATTTACTAAAAAATCTTAAAGCTAATTATATAGAGCATGGACCCTAACCACATGGGTCATGCCAGCGCTTAGCATGACTATTGGGTTAGTTGTTAAATTATGCTAGTCCAATCCAACGTTTGTTCTTCACAATAGCTTCACATTTTGTACAGCTGGAAGGAAAATCTGCATCCAATGGATAGGCTATATCACAAAAAATGAGCCCCAGTGGGCCGAGAAAATAGGTTTATTAATAGTGTGTTTTTTGTTGTACCCCAGCCAATGGGGCTAGGACTCCCGTACATGTCGGCAGATGGCCCACTCATTGAGAAAGGAGCCCACACAAATAGGAAGAGGTGGCATACCCAAGATTCAAACCTTTGGTGGGGAGGTGAGAATAGCCACTCATTATGAGTATAGTTAATTAGAGTTGAGCACAAAGGTTAGTAACTTAATATATCTTCCATTGGAGAAGAGCCTCAGCCGTCAACTTAAATGGTTCAAATCTAAAGAAAGGTGGGCACCACACGTATAGATATCCACTTGATCTTATTTGACTACACTGTCCGGTCAACTTTACTTAATCACTCCCTCTTCACAAAATTTCGATTGTACTTGCACAAAGGTGAGTGTTAATTCATTAAAAAATAATTTGCCACAAAATCAATCTAATCTAAAACCATGGTTTTGGGAGGTCCTCAGTCTTTCACACAAAAGAACTTCATATGATTGGGCCACTGCTTGCAACAATTTTGAATCATTCCTTATGGAAGTCAGCTTTGGAGACGTTTCTTGAATGCTTCCCATGTTAAATCCTTCTCCAAGTACTCAATGTTGGATGGGTCAAACGGCCCCTTGATTCTGTCTATAGACTTTATTACTGCCCTGGCTGGAAGAACACTTCTTGATGGGTCAGGAGAGGTTCTGCAACTCAAAGCAGATGAAAACCCCTGAAATTACATGCAAGATAATTAAATAAATAATAGTACATATTTTTTGAGGGGGAAATCCATCATGTGCAATTTTGGGGTCAGCCCATATTACCGCCATCTGATCTTGATCTTGATCAGATGGTTGTCAAGTGTGGGACAAGCAACCAATGATCAATCTATCCATTGAACACCACCCGAGTTAGTATACAAGAGATCTGATGGTTGTGATGTTGAAATTCAGTGCATTAAGACATACTCAACATCTTGTTGTGACCAGTTTATATGAGTGAGACCCATTCCTGAAATGGTAATCTGGTATAAAGGAATCCTCAAGATCTTGAATAGTGCCTTGCTAGGACTCATCTTAATCAAAGGGCAGGTTTTCCCTTTCTGGCCTGATTTGTGCAGAAGGATTAAAGCTCAATTTAGAGAAGGTTGGAAGATAGTGGTAGGAGAAAATATTTTCTCCTCTTCATAGGCCCAATTGAAAAAGAAATAAAAAAAAATGAAGAAATAAAGAAACAACGAAGAATCTTCATTGGGTGAATATATGAGGAAAAGAAAAGCCAGTGGAAAAGCAAAGGCTTGTGAAGAATCACCACTTTTTCCCAAACAAGGAAAACAATAAATTAATATGTACATTCATTTTCATACCTCAGTTATATTGAGCTGACATGACACAACATGACCAAGTCCACTCGGGGAACTTTTGAGTTTTAAAACAAGGATCATGATTCATGACACAGAATAGACGCACCAAGTTAGTCATTGGGTGCGCACCTTGAACACTATCACCTCTTCTTCCTGACCATCCACCATGGCCCGGACCAAAAGCACCTCATCCTGAGCCAATTCAGTGTAGGATTCTATCATGGCAATCTCTGCATTGAACCCGTATTCTTCATCTTCGTCTTCTTGGTCATATCTCACCATCCTCCTTGCACGAGGAAGAAGAAGGTTGCATTCCCTTTGGCGAACGCAGAAAGTTGTAGAAGAAGCCCTGAAGGCGGGAGAAATGGCTACAGGAACTGAAATGGGAATGTTTGCAATAGAGAGAGCAGGAAAGAATAGAGTCCTAGACAAGTTTGGATGTGCTGCCTGTTTCTTCAACATCGGAGGGAGAGGGGAAGCTCTTTTTGGTGGAAGACTGCTCAGATAATGCGAGAGTGAGTACCGTCTATCTGTGGATAGCCTTAACTTGAGATGGAGATGGCAATGGGTCGGGTTGAATGGTGACTCGCTCGAATCTACTTCAATTATGGCGGGTTTGGTAGTGGGCCTTTTCAGTTTGGGGCTGGTATGGATTTATAGCTTTTGAGTCAGTCAAGTACGGGTTTGGGTTGCCTGCCTGCCTCATTCTGTTTATCTTTGTGTGTGTGCTTGCATGTGTGCGTGTGTGTTTTTTATTTTTTTATGTAAAAGTTCAAGTGATGCGTTGCACGTCTGGGTCATGAATAGAGTAAGGCAGGTGTGAGTCAACGTGGGTAAGGGTTTAGCCCAAGCAGTAGATATTGAAATTAAAAAGCTTGGAAACTGAACTGGACAAGGAAGGTCAATCAAATTGGGTAGCTTGAATGAGTCTGACCATCTATTTAGAATTGGACAAGATACATTCAAGCTGCTTGACTCGATCGATGATCCACCGGCACGACTCAACTCACCAAGACTCGGGCAAGGCGACACTATTTTTAAAACTTTTAGGTAGAGTTGCAGCAGGCCCAACTCGATATTATTGGATGCACAACCCGAGCCATGAGCAACACAGCAGGTCAAGTTTAGTTAATAGCCAGTCCGGACTAAATCAAGATTCTATAAGGGGTTAATCATGTCCAACCAGTGCTCAACTTCAACCCAATATGAATTACAGAAACGCCGGCCTGAATCCAACATAATCAAACTTCAGCTGATGCCTAATCTAAACCCGAGTTCAATTGGGATTTAAGTTCAGAACCCAAGCCTAACCTAAAAGCAAAAATGCCCCACCTAAGTTCGAGTTATGATTGGTTCAATTAGTTGGGTTCATATTGTCTCCAACTCAAGCTGGATCTCTAGGTGTAAAGGAGCTTAGCGGAAGCTTAATCCAGCTTAAAATTGACTTAAACATCATACAACCCAACTGGAGCTCAATCCAAGCCAAGCATAAGCCCAGATTGACCTTGGCTTGAATTAAGTTAGGCTCAGTTTTGTAGTAGTAAATCGTGCTGGAGCTTTAGCTCAGGATTGATTTTAAATCAGGCCCAGCTAAGAACAGTAGTGTTTAGCTTGATAGTGTATATCCGGTATGATATTAGTCGAGAAAGTGCGCTTCTGGGGTGACATTCTTGTTTCTCAGCATCTAGGCCCTATTCAAGAGAAAGTTAGAATGTATCCTAAGCGTCTCTTGTATTTTGAATACTCACAATAGAAGATGTCTCCTTCTGTACATTACTTCATATGAATCTAGGAGAAAACGCTTGATATTCTCTTCTAGTCTCTAGAGTATACCTTTCTCTAGACAATTCCGCTTCTTAAAGGAGGTTAACTAGAGGGGCTGTATGTATGCGAAAGGTATGCTTTTGAGATACCCTAGCTCTCTTCTAAGGACATCAATGTAAGCTTTTGGAAACTCATTGTCTAGCATGAGTTTTACTAGAGGTTTCTACATCACTATCTATCTACTTTACTTCTTGACAGATACTTGTGAAAGATTAAAAACCTAATTTAGGAGTAACACACATAACTCTCCCACCAAGTCAACTTATTAGACAATGAAGTCAAATAATTGACATTCGAATCAATTCTAACGTATTCTCACCACGTTCCTATATTACTAAATCTTTTAGAAAGACTTTTTCATGGCTCTGATACCATACTATTCGTGTGTAATGATCCAGGCCCAAGAATCCATAGATTAGAGTAACTTCTGAAGCATGACACACGTACTCCATGAAATTCCCACTTGTACCTAAGTCCCGATGGAATCCCACAAGGGATATTCACATCTGACACGTGTGAGAACTATACAAGGACACAAGTCCAAGTATCAAACACGTGAAAACTTGTCAATATCACATAGAAGTATCAACTTTCCAATATATCAAACATTTCAATGGTATCTAAATCATGATAGAAGTCCAATAATAAAACATTCTAAACACAAAAGATATACAAACTCTAATTCTATAATATATATATATATATAACACTATACCCATAAGTTCTACATGACATGAATGTTAGGCCATAAAAAAAAAACCAAGCAAATTCCAAGCTCAGGGCACATAAACCTTAGGGTTGTGGGATGTCAGGTGAAGTACTGCATCCAGATATTCAAAATTGATAAAGACTTTAGATTCAAAGTTAGTGGACTTCATTTGGTCACTCACCTCTCCAGCTATCAAATTCAAGGTTCACTTACTCAAAACCATGGAGTCACTGAACACATTCAAGCTTTTGAATTACAAAAGTCGCTGAAAATCACATGAAAACTCCAAAACATGCTCAGGAATGATGCTCTAAAGTTTCAAAACATTTGGACTTCATCTCAGCTCAAACTCAAGCTTTAATAGCTGTCTACCAACTCCTTGGGGTCATTGTCACAACTGATACTTTTACAAGCTGAAACTCTTGTATATACCTTTAAATGCATTAAAGGTCTATCTTTCAAAGTTTCAAAACATTTGGACATCAGTTGAACCCAAACTTAGTTCAAATTACTGTCTACCAAACTTTTTGGGGTCATTGTGTAAAGTGACACCTCATGAAAATCAAATCAACTGAAACTACTTAAGAAAGCTCAAATTATATTTAGGAGTCGCTTAGAAATTCTCAAGTTAAATGGATGCTTTTTGACCCAAGTTCAACTACATGTTAGCTTAGGGGTCAGTGCCTCCTAAACCTTGGGGTCACTGACCAAAGTCTAGCTTCCAAGAGGCTAAAGCTGATGAAATTTGGATTAGAAACTCAAAATATGCTCAAGGTCAACTCTTTTTTCAAAGTTTCAAATCAATTGAACATCATTCAAGCGGAAAACAAATTAACTGCCTATAATTCAAAGGGACATTAACTTACAACATGCAACAAATGGGCCACTGATTAAAATCCTACTTCCACAAATTCAAATCACATGAAATTTAGATAGATACTTCAGATGCTCCTAATAACAGTTCCTCCAAGTTTCAAGTCAATCCAGGATTATCTAGGCCTCAAACAGCTGAAACAAGCGCCCACTTCATGAAAAGTCAAATGGAGGGTTGGCTAGGCTTGAAAGGTCAAAATATGATGAGATTTCCATGACACCCTCAAAATGGTATTAGAAAACATCCCTCCAAGTTTTGTAAAGCTCGGTCGGACATCATTCGGGCTTCAAACTGATGAAAATGGGTTATATAGGCAAAAAGGCTACAAATGGGCCTGTTTGTGAC
The DNA here is from genome assembly GCA_037013555.1 of Sextonia rubra. NCBI lineage: Eukaryota > Viridiplantae > Streptophyta > Magnoliopsida > Laurales > Lauraceae > Sextonia > Sextonia rubra. The sequence goes on from JASUAD010000001.1 coordinate 63,782,378, forward strand.
CGTGTCCACGGTTACGGACACCTGTAAAGTCACTTTGGATGGTTTGGGTTTTTGTTATTTCACTTTTAATCTGAATACAACTTCCCACAACACCAACAACTGCTTCTAAAGCCTCTAAAAGGCACATGGGCTCTGAACAAGGGGTTCGAAGGTTCTAATAACAAGAAGTAAGATTCCAAAGATTCTAAAGCTCTTCACAAGGGATTCCTCAGTCACTTGGCTAGTAACTCTTTCCATTATTCTTCCTCTCATAAGTTTAAGGTAAGAAATGTGTTTGAGGAAGAAGATAGGTATCAATCCTCTTCATAATGGATGAGTTTCAAGGCTACCAACTGCTAAAGGTGTTTAATGGGATGAAACTTTTTTCTTTGGTTCTCCCACTTGAAGGTTTAGGCAATTTCTAAGGTTGTGAACAAGCCTCTTTAGGTTTTACTTTGCACCTTGAAAGTTTTAGGATCAGAATAATATAACTTTGGCCTTAATCGTTTATGCAGACCCCTTCGGGATTTGCACAAACATGTTCCATAACGATAAAGTGGTGACTACTAAAGATCATAGATGATTCCGAGTTTGAATTCAACACTCCTGATGATCACCCAATGCTCCTAAAATCAGAAGACACAAGTTTCAACACTATGAAGGCACTATAGAAGCAAACAAAGATGAAACAGGGACAAACATTAGATAAAACGGCCACTGTTTGTTAGTGAACGTGGGCCATGGTCACTAGCTGGTGCTCAGTGACCATGGGCCACAGTCATTACCTTCCTCCCTTCATTTTTTTGCATTTTCTTTATCTTTTTCATGTAATTTTTTAAATTTACATAGTTTATATCACATCTGAGACTAGATGGAGGGATTGCAATTTTTTAACACTTATAAAGACCTGCATCCTCAAGGTCAGATCATTTAACCCATGTAAACAATGGAAATTTAATGATGATTTGTAATTATTTCCTATTCTTCTGCGTGTTCGAATGTGTGAATGTTGGACTTGATTTCTTCGCATTCATCATTATTTCGAGCGAGTTCAGAATGAACATGTACACGTTTAAATGAAAGAGTATGAATAGCAATGAACAAGTCTACAAGGATGTGCATTTTGTAATATGGATAAAGAACAAAATGAATCATGGCCTACAAATGTGATTTGCTGATGCAAATGTCATGAACATCCTATCAACCCAAAATTCTCAAAAAACCCAATATACGAAATCCTAGATGACGTCATGTCACTCTTCGAAATCTAGGATTAGTCAAAATGCTTCTACGGTCCACCTAACAAGGTCTAAAGGAACCACTGAGTTCTCCTCCTCAGACTCCTCGGTCTCAGCAAGACCAGTAAGAGATTTGAGCCTCTAATATCAATGGGATAACTTTGAATAAAACTATACAGTAAAGCATAAACACGATTAAAGTAATACAAGCTGTATTTAGCAAAATCAATTGATAGATGATTATAAGAGATTAATACAGTCTATTAGGCATTTTTAAGCATTGAATAAATCATGCTATACGAGTCAATAAGGAAAACATATTCAATTGGCTACTATATATAGGTAAATCCTCTCGGCAGGGATCTTGTTAGTGGGCACATAGTGCCTGTGCTCGTCACATCCGGGTTCCTTGTTTCTGGAGTCCGATGTTCCAACTACCATCTGCAGTGGCAATGGTCATTCTACCTAAATTTGACCCCGTCAAGTCTTATAGGGGTGAAATTGAGTGTCATAAGTCGAGCCCAAGAATTCGGGTATTAGGGTTAAATCCAAATGTGACACACGTACTTCCATGTAATACACACTAGGACCCATGTCTAAGTGGGATTACACAAGGGAGATTTATATGCTTACACGTGTGAGGTGCTTTTAAATGAACATCTGTCCAAGCATTCAATACGTGGAAACTTGCTAATATCATAAAAAAATTGTTGCTTAAAGGTTACACAATTCCCAAGATATCAATTCAAAAAACAAGACCTCATAATACCAATACTAAAAAAAGATAATACCCATCAAAAGATATGTACAAGAGTTGCATAGAGACATGTTTTTACAAAAGGAGGGAAAGTCTATGAACATTAAGAAAAATTTACATAGTCTCAAAATACAAGGGATCATGAATTATACATGATAAAATAAAACTAATGCAAATCATAAACCCTAATGCATTCACAACCCCAAAACAAAGGCCTAAGCATGCTCGTGATGTGTTCCATAGGTGGTTCAATCATAATGTATCTGTTGTCCACTTGTTTAAGCCTAATGGGACCTCGACGGCCTCCTCTGAAGTCTCCTCGATCTTCGCAAGGTTAGGAGAGGGACTTGAGCCTGTAACACTACGAGAAAACGAGTGAATAAAACTATTCAACAAAGTATAAGTATAATTAAATAAAAATATGCATTGTATCTAAAAAAATTAATAACAATTGATCAATAGAAGTCAATTCAGTACACTAGGCCTATTGTGCATTGAATAAACCATACTATTGAATAAACCATACTATAAGAATCACTAGGCTGAAATACTTTACTAATTGATTACTACATTTGCTACATCCTCTCTCTAGGGATCTTTGCGATGAGAACACCATCGACCGGGCCAAGGTATGAATGAGTTTCTTTATACATGGAGTTTGGAAGTTTTAAAGTCACACTGTAGTGGCATTATTCGTATACTACACCATAGTCGACTCTGTTGAGTATCATATGGCTGAAGCTGAGTAAAGTCAGACCATTTCGATTCATATGATTGAATTTGAATAAATCGTGTAATTCATTCATTGAGACCAATATAATACAGTATACGTTCAATTTATTCGTTCAATTCGTTCTTACTCAGTTCAATGTCTATGTCATTATAAAACGTATATAAAAAACAATTCAAATAGAATTAATTTATACATTATCATTTCGATTCAAAATCATTATTGGAATAATAAAAAATAATAATGGTAATCCAATATGCTATGTAATTCAAATTAATAAAATCAATGTAGTTCATAATCTAGTAATCTATTGTTTCTAACTATGCATGATGATGTAGTTCTAAGTTATCCAATACACAGTTGTCTCCTTTTGGTATTACATTGTATTGGAAATGTATATCGAAGTCCCTTAAACCAATACCTATGAAAAGGTGCTTAACGAATGGACAACACCACATGAATGAGTCTCAACCGTCAAGACCCTCTATGATGCTCAATTATTCCATTGGGCTAACGCATAGGGTAAAGGGATCTGAAACTAGGGTCCTATAAGGTCTTATAACATCCCTGATTAACCATAAGTTTTAATGGCTTACGGCTTAGCCGTGGGTGACATATAACTTAGTCGTAAAATACACAATGACTTAGCAGTGGTTACCCAAAATTTTCCTCCACATTCACGGTTGAACTGTATTTTGTTCTAGGCCTTAGTGGTATTTAGCTTACAGCTGAGCCACGGCTTGGCTATGGTTTAACTGTAGCACATTAGATGACTTAACCGTAGAAGGATTCTCAATTTTTAGCTCTCTGTATTTGAAGCCGTAAAATACTTAGAGCTTAGCCGTAAGTTTCAGAGTTTCTAAATCAGAATCAACAGAGGTTTAGTTTTCTTCAAAACCCTTTAACTTGGTTTCCACAATAATGTACCTACTTCATTAAGTCATTCTATACTTCCACTCCAAATTGGCTTTTCATCAAACTTTAAAGGTGCCTTATCATGCATTCAAAGTAAGTAGAATAAAGGTAAAAGTAAGGGCTGAAAAGTACATTAGAACCTAATAGATTTATAGGAATCATAATATATCAACATGCATTTAACCAAAATTTGCTTATACTTGCTTTAGATTTAGCTTTCAACTCACTAGTCATTCTCTTTGCTCAATAGAGAAAAAACACCCAATTCTTGAACCTAAATGCCATGCATGTAAGGAATGAGGAAGGAGATTAGTGTATGCTTGATCAAGGATTCTCCTTGACTTTGCTAAATCAAGAAATCTAAGAAAGAGAGAAGATTTCAACTTAGACCTCAGTTAGAGAGTTATAAGGAGAGATGTAAATCACTATCTTCAATTCTAGAAGAGAAGGAAGGTAGAGAAGAGATGGAATACTGTGATGGGTGCTTCAAATCCTGCATGCAAGATCTATCTTGCTCCCTTTAATACATAAAAATAAAAATGAAAAAAGAGGAAACTGCTATAATTGAAGAAGAAAAAGGATCGACCAAAGGGTTCTTGCCTCTTTTAACCTTGAGTTTTTTTTCTAAAGTTTACAAGAAGACTTACCCCTCTAATGTATTTTCAGTTTAAGTCAAATAAGGGTTTAACTAACACAGACAAAGTCAAATGCGTTCGAGTCAAGTATGGAAGTTGACGAGCTCAACGGGATAAATACGATGATATCAATATGATGTATGTATTACGTAAAACTATGCAATCAAAAATTACAAAAAAGGGCTTTCATATACTTAGTTAAGGTTAAACTTGATCCAATTACCTACCCATGACCTAAACATAACCCACTAAGACAAAACAAGTTATATCCATCCTAATGACATGTTAAACATCATTATTTAGGTTAATTCTATGGTAATTAGCTAATAACTTACCTAATTAGTAGCTAAACATGCTTAATTGGGATCGGAGTGTTGCACCGAGTAGAGTCTGACTAATTCGAATCAATTAATATAAATTGAGTAAAAATTCAATTTTTATCAATCGATTTCCATTCCAGTCTAGCTCAGTCGTTCTTCCTCAATTAATTTCAAAATCAGTATTAAAATAGTATGATAATTAATCAATGCAACATTAGTGTAAACAATAATTCAGTAATTTGTAAACAATGATTTAGTAATAATCAATCAATATAACATTATTGTAGACAATGATTCAGTGACAATTAAAGAGATCAATAATCAATTTTTACCATATGTAATGCAATTGGATTGCAGAGTTAAGGATTTTACTAGTCAATTCTAAACTAATCACCCGCAGCCTCTAACCATCAATTTTGATGTGATTTTAGGTTATTTGATACACTGCTATTTTTACTTAGTATTACGTTGCATTTATTGTATATCAAAGTCTCTTAAATCAACACCCATGATTAAGTGTTCGACATACAAGTGATAATACATGAATAAATCCTAGCCAAAATTATTCATATGTTATATAATCATCGGTGGTCCAAATTCTATAGTTAGGGGTTCCAAAACTAAGGACCTATTAGGTCTTTTAGTGTTCTAAAGTCCTATAGTTCTAGTTTCATATTACAATTAACCTTAGGGCTAATTACGAAGGGTTTGGGATCAATTGGGGTAATTATTGAACCCCTTGGTTAATTAGAAGATGTCTAAAGTTTACCTTTCAAAATTGGCAAGGCCTACTCAAGCATGGACCCAGGCACGCTCGAGCACCCTTGCTTCTGGGTTGAAAAGTTTTGACTAATGAATTTTCATTAGTCATTTCTGCACCCACACTTTAGCTCACGCTAATTGGCGCTCAAGCTTGTGCTCGAGAATTCTATCTATGAACTCAATAGCACACTCCATTCATCTTCAACTCACCTGTATATGGAACCTCCTGTTCCCCCATTCCATTCTCATTTATTTTACAACATCTAACTCCTTTCAATATCATAAACATCATCTATTCCTCATACCTCCATTCTTTAAATAACACATGCATTCAACAATATATATTGTAAGAAGAGAGACTGAGATTAGGAGATATGAATTTCAATCAATATAATAAAAATACTATCAGCATGCATTTATAAATTAATTAGCTTATACTTGCCTTGGTTGGTGGTGTTACAGCTCTAGTCAATTTCTTGGCTCAAGTTACAAACAAAATCCTCAATATGAAACCCTTCAAATAGAAAAGATGCAAATGATAGAAGAGATGAGATGCATGGCATGTATAAAGATCTCTTGATTTATTTGGAACCCTAATAAGCTAAAATGAAGGGAAGACCCTTATCGTAGTAGCTGATTGAAACAAGAAGTGGGGGAATTCCCAATTCGTAATGAACCCTAGCGTTAAAACCATGTCAATGAAGATAACATGAGATGCATGCAATAGACTGAGTCTTCTTGACTCAATTTGAACCAAATTCTGTAAAGAGTAAAAGGTTACTCACCTTAACAACTTGTAGAGAAGGGGAATTTGGGATTCTTCTCAATTCAACACAAGAGATAGGAGAGGAGAATATGTAGATGAAATTTGGAGCATCAATTCATACATGCAACCATCTTCTCTTTTGTTTTTAGGTGAAATTGAAGTGAGAAAGAAGAAAAGAACTTCAAGCAGATTTTTTGCAAGGAAAGATCAAGTGAGCTAATGTCTAAACTGTTTTTTACATTTAGTGTTTTTGAATTTATAGAAACCTCTAATTTCTATTGTGTATTTTTAGTTTGAGTGTATGAGGGTTTACTAGGTCTAATTGTGGTCAAATGAGTTTGGGTCAAAGATAAAAGTTGACAAGCTCAACAAGATGAATACGATGATATCAATATCATCCATGTTTGATGTATAACTACAAAATTTGAAATTACGAAAAAGGGCTTTTTTTATTTAAACAAGGTCAAGCCTAGTCCCAACTAGCTATCCATGACCCAAATTCGAACCACTAGACTCAAATAGGACTAAATAGACTCAACCTAGCTTAAACTGACATTAAAGAAATTATTTAAAATTAAACTAGATTAATTAGTGTTAATTACTCATTAATTAAGCTTAATTTGGGTTGAAGGGTTACAGAAGTCTTGAATATGAACGTCGACATATGTTTTAGGTGGTTAATAATGTGAACACATTAAACTTCCATTGTGGAATGTGGATCCTCTAAGCGTCTATTTCATAGAATTCCTTGGTGGAAAGGGCAAAATTTTATAGTGGGGCTTTCATATTAAAGCCTGATCCTCTCAAAGGTATGACCTCCCATGTATATGCGATGTCCCTAGATTTTAACCCAATTAGAGTTGATTCTATCTAAGGATTGAGAGTATCACTCCCACTCCTTTCTCCCACTCCTTTCTTCCATTGCAGAATTCTCTAAATGAGACACTCAGTAGATCCGGACTCTTCATTCATCATCATCATTGTAAAGTCTTGTCTCAACCACGCTCTACTCAGTTAGTTGAATTTTTTTTATCCATTCCGATACATCCTAAGTCGAATCCTCAAGTAAGTTGCACTTCTTTAAATCTATTTTACTACTTCCTTCCACATTCTCTTCGGCTTAGCCTTCCCCAATCTACAAAAGAAAATTTTTCCTTACCAGCATCATTTTCAACCTATATTGGACATGCCAAAACCATCTCAAATCTTAAAATTCATATTTGGATTGTGACAATTTTATACCTACCTAATATAATCCTCCTCTCTTACTTAGGCTTAGGACTAGGGATAGAGGGAAAGGGGGTAAAGTGGGGCAATTGTCCCCACTTAACTTTGTATGGTCAATTGAACTCATGGGATTAGTTTGTAGAATTTCATGGTCCCTTACAATTTTGCCCTCATTCATCTACTTTTCCTTCTACACAATGAGAGAATTTAAAAAGGGTTTGAAGATACTTTTGTCTTTTACTTGGTTGCAGAAAGAGTAAGTAAATCATTATTCAAGTTTTAAAGAGTAGTTGCAACATTCTCTCCCAAACATTTTTCCTTCATGGCAAATTTGAAGAAATCTTTCCTTGTGAATAGATTTGGCTATCTTGGCTTCTTCTTTGGATTGAACTTCAAACTCTTATCCACAATTTAATCAAAATAAGTCTATCATTAAAGGGCAACTAAATTGTATGTCTTTTAAATCAAGGGCTAGTGTGAAAATCTAAACAGAAATCTAAGCTGTTAAAAACTCGGACACTCTCCTTAGTTTGGCTATCCCCAAATTTTACTCATATAGGAGTTAGTCCCACTTTATTGAGCATATAATTAAAAATATTATGTGCTCAATCTTCTAGTGGGCTAAGGCTAACTCTTATTAAAGAAAAATTTGGAAAAACTACTTAAGGGGATGCTGTTTATTCTAAGTACCATGAATATGACACCTTTATTATTCATCTTTTTTATAACATTAGCAAATGGCTATTAATGTTTTACTCTCAATCATCTATACTATTGCAAGTATCATGGCCCATCTAAAGATTACAAGTAATCAACCAATGGATTTTCAACCATTCACACCTATAATAGGCATTGTGGCACATTAAATAATCATAACTAACCAATTAATTTATTTATAAATTATGGATGAATCTGTTTAAAAGTGATTAATCTTGCATGGGCCCTACTATAATTTGATTGAGATACAATTCTTAGTCCTAAATGAATAAATGATTATTTTGAGAGTTTGGATTCATTATGATTAGTTATATTACTTTATATTTTAACTATCTTTAAAGTTTTTGAGAAATTATGTCTTTAAAAGCATTTAGGTATTTTCAAATAGGATTTTATTTCTTTGGATATTATTAAAAAATATGAAAAATAAGTATGCATTTTTTAAAATGATAAGCAAAAAAATTATAAATATAAAAATATTATCGTTCCCCTTTAAAATAAATTTGGCTTTGTAGCTGTTAGTCAATTTATTATTATTTTTATTTATTTATTATTATTATTTTTACTTGGTTCAGTGGCCAAGTGGAAGAGAAGGAAAGCCACCCACCGCGGATCGATCCCTACTAGGTGGGACGGGAGTGGGGGCATTTACCACTAGGTCATCCCTAAGTTCCCACGTTAGACAATTATTGCTTGCCCCCACTAAAAGAAAATCCTGACTCTTCCACTACTTAGGGCTAACAGTATTATTTACAGAGTTATGTGGACTCATCATTATGAAGATATTATCATTTGTAATGTTAATATACCTCATTAAGTTACTTTTAAAAAGTTATAAATTAAGTTACGTTTGATTTCAAGGAATGCGTTTTCCAATTTTCATTCAGAATGACGAATTTGTCTTTATAATCTCCCAATGTGACTAGCAGTGGAGGGAGTGGGCATCCAGGGGAAAATTGCTCCCCCTCAAGTTTGAGTGTTCACACACTAACATAGGCGTGTGAATCTACAATGGGTCCCATCTATAATAGTCATCCCTTTCAATGGGCTGACCTCAAGTTTTACACCAAATAGACTTGGTCACACTCTAATATTGAGCATATGATTAGGGTGTGGAAATCCACATTGTGTCCTATCTATAAAAGTCATCCCTTTCAATGGGCTGACCACAAATTTTATACCAATACTTGGTCCCACTGTCATATTGAGCATATGACATTCTTAATAATATACTCAATCTTATTGTGGGATCAACTTATATTAGTATAAAATTTAGAAAAAGCTAAGGGGAGGTTGCATATTTTGAGCTGCTCTAATATTCATTAGGTGGCCCTAACTATGAAGTTCTACACTCACAAGAAGCATGAGTGAGACATTCAAATGATCTAAACTCCTAACTTTGCATTATCATACCATTTATAAATCTTTGAGTTTATTATTTCGTGAGTTGGTGAACTGATTTAAATGTTGTCCTTTTAACCACAAGCATCATTGCTCAGATGATCACAAGTAACGATAATGGATTTTCATTAATCAATAGTGGGTTGATTGGTTTACATGTAATCAAGCCATTGTTGGTCCTACTTTAATTAGAATGAAATAGAATTCAGCGCTAAAAGAAAGAGAAACGAATCATTTTGAGTGGTTTGGACTCATTATAACCTGTCATTATCATCATTAAAGCACTGACCCAATTGTCATTGTATGTATTCTCTCTTTTTCTCATTTGGAGTCATTATAATGAGCTCTATTACTTTTATATTTTAACTGCCCTAATAAAGCTTTTTGAGAAGTTATGTCTAGGAAAATGTTGGAGTACTTTTCAAATTTAGTAATTTTTAGATATTATTAGAAAAATCTGAAAAATTATTTTAAAATAATTAATAAAAGAACCAATAAAGATAAAATACTATGGATTGACTATTGCTTAGCCATTGCATGCGACAACAATTAATATTTTAAAATATCGACAATATGTACATGATGCAACTTTATTTAGAGAATAGGACTGGAACCTCAACTCCTGATGTAATATGAGTTTATATTATTCTGCTAAAAATATGATATATGACAATGTTTATGGGTCTCATGATCTGTTTTTTGTTTTTTTTTTTGGAGCAACCAAATTCTTGAAGAAAAGCCAAAGCACAAATGGATTAACATAAAAACAAAATGGACACACCAATTAAGCATCCACAAATGATGGTTCCACAGTTTTGACTATACTTTGTTACTAAATGAGCAGCTGTACATATTTAAGCTTCTCATGATCCCACTAAATATAATAGAACTTTAGACTTTTTTCTTGTTCAGCCAGTGGCTAGGACATAGAAGTAAAGGGCTCCTAATAGGATCTATGGGAGCGGATATCTTAACAACAAGGCCAATGCTCGATTCCTGATGGCTAATAAAGTTTAATGAGACGTATTTTATAGATATCTAATCTTACAATCTCTATTTCTCCTAGTGGGGCCTACCAAGCAAGACCTCCACTCCATGCCTCTTGAATTCAAAGGTCGTCAAAAGCAATGACAAAATTATCGTTCATGCTCAAGAAAAAGAGAACAAAAGGCTGGCTTTAATTCTACTAACCACCAAATACAAGAAAGCCTAGTGATTAGAGCCTTCTGGATTAAATAGACATGCATTTCTAATCATTATACCTAAAGGCCATATAATAAATTATCAACAAATAAATAGCAAATCTTCTATTTCAATTTTGAACTGCCCATTTCGAGGCTAATGTTGTTTGTTTGCACCATTTTATTGGGTAAGCATTGTTGTTTGAGAGAGATTTCGCAAGGACACTTTCGTTTAAGGAAATCTATGAATGAACCATATATATAAATCCTCATATTCATGGGTCAACACACTCATGGTTGAGTAGAGTTGGCATCTTAATTAGTTTCACACGTTCTATTGATCCCTTGGTCCTCATGGTTTTTACATTCAGTTTTGTATATCGCACGGCTTAATATAAAACATAATGAAGATGGAGTCAGGGGAGCCAAATAAGTTGAAGAAAACAAAGGAAAGGTAAATGAAGAGAATTGAGAGTTGGGATCACTAAAATGATTGAGGAAAACAACTAAAAAGGCAAGAAAGGAATAGATTTTCTTTTAGGGCATGTTTGTGTAACACTTTTCTGTGGAAAAAGGGATGGTTTTCTTCGAAAAAATCATTTTTAATGTGTTGTTCAACATAATTCCTCAGAATCACCTTTTCACTATGTCAGATTTTTCGTTGAGAAGGTTGAAAACAGAACTCTTATGGGGCACCATTGGACTTCCGTTTCCATAGGAATATTCACCCATTTTTCATTTCATTGTGGGTTGCAACCCCAAATCGAGGCTCTTTTTACTTTATCTACTACAATGCCTCTCCCCTCTTTTTCTATTTTCATGCTCCCTACCCCTCTTTATATCCTTCACCCACCTTTTACCCTTCTTTTTATGGTTTTTACCAAATATTCTGCAACCGCACCAAACAACATTATCTCTAAATTACTAAGAAAAAATATTTTGCACTTAACACCAACTTTTGTAGTTTCGTGTAACTCTTTTCTCTTAGAATTTGTTTCCATAGACTTTGTTGTACTCTTTCCACGGAAAGGGTATATAGACAAATGTGCCCTTAGAGATTTATGTTTGGCATCCAGCTATTTTTGGATAAGGCAAACATGTGGCAATATTGCCAGCTAAGTGCAAAAAAGTAAACAATATAAATATAAATATAAAAAAGAGAGAGAAAAAATTGGAGGGAGGCCCTCACGCTTTATATGAAATGTTCTGTCCATTCGCCATTGTTTACAAGTATAAAAGGGTTTTTTTTTTATTATAAAAACTTCTATATTTGTATTATATGCTCGCACTTTATATACATGTTTATGAGGCGATGTTATGCCTAGTAAGAAGTGGGTTCCAAAGTCCAAACAAAGGTTGGAAAACTCTGACAATTGACTATTGACTTAGCCCCTATTTTATAACACTATTTCTTGCCTCTTATTATCTAAATGTCCAAAATATTTAGAGTTTAGGAAAATAAGACCGTTTGACATGTGATTTTAGTCTAAAAATACCTCTACTATTTTTAGATATATAGAGGTAAAACATCTTAAAATCATATGCTCTAAAACTTACCTCCTCAAAATAAGAGTAAAAAAAAAAAGAGGCGTTGTTACAGTAAAAGTGTGTCATCATGCTGAGTACCTTTTTTTTTTTTCTTCAAATCCGAGATGGTAAATGAAGACTCAAACTGTTGGAATGTGCACAAGATTAAACACGGCTATTCATCCAAATTTCAACTGTTGAATCATCACCAATCTTAAGATATATGTAAAAAAGCGTGAGCCATTAGATATTTGTTTAAAATTCTATGGGCCCCAAATGCAAGATCCAAACTGTTAGTAATGTTTGGAGGGCTTAACACATCTATGGGGTCAATTTGCAAGTCTTGATTTCATATATAGTTCTCAAGAAATTTGTAAAAAACTTTTAGTCGTTGATGTAACATGCCCAATTTTGAATTATTCCACAGGTAGTCCATTTTTTTCCTTTTTATTACTGTTTTTGAGATAATAAATCACGATTCAAACCATTAAAAATGCTTGTAAGGTCAGTGATCATTAGAAGACTTAATTTTAGCCATTGGATCATTGCCAATATTGAGATATTTGCTAAAAAACGTGAATTATTTCCTATTTTTTAAAAAAATTTGTGAGCCATAAATACAAAATCCAAACCGTTAGATCTCATGAAAGGATGAACATGCCTATGGAGTCAAATATCAAAGCTTGATTTTTTGTAAATCTTGAGAAATTTGTAAAAAAGGTTCAATTATTGATTTAAAAAAGTCCATTTAAAATAGATTCTTATATTATCAAATACACATTTTAATTATAGCATCTTTTTTTTATGACTCTTTTTGTAATACCTCTATTTTAAATGGGTTTATAATAATAAGACTAGATATACCAAACAAGCCCTTACTCATGTTATTTCGTTTTCATGAATGAAAGAGTCAAATCCAGAGAAGACTCAGCCAAGTACCTCATTTTAATAAATTATTTGCATTTTGCTCATTTGATACGTAAATCTAATTTTAAACAATAAATGTGTATTTTTAAGTAATTGTACATGGGATTTGGACCATTAATTTAAAAGTGATGATTGTAATGAAATTTGAAACTCTTACCTACCCTTTTACATCCACTATTTGAACAAACAAATTGTGCAATATGCAATGTTATTCTTTCTATTTTTCTTATTACAGTATTTTTTTGGATGCATAAATTCATTAATTTGAATTGATTATCTTTATGTAAATAAATATATGTTTATATTTTGTAAGTATTTGGTTTATATTTAAATAAAATATCCTCTTTTATCCCCTTTTCCCTCCTCCCTCCTACCCCTGCAAAACCTCTCCCCACCACCAAGAGAGAGAGAGAGAGAGAGAGAACACCAACTAAAAATAACTGCTTGAGCTGATGAATGAAAGAGGAATCCAAATCAAGCTCTGTTAATAAACCAAATGGCCCACCCCATCATCTGCAATTGCTTCTCTCTTCAAACCCCACTGTTTTGCCAAAAACCCCATACACCAACTTCTTACACTTTTGTCCCTCCAAAACCAGGATTTGAATCAGTTTCCACCAAATTTAGCAAAGCTCCAGATGGGGAATTTTCTCTCCCAACAACCCCAGATTCCAAGATCCACCCGTCATCCTACTCCTCCCTCATTCAATCCTGTATCGACTCTAACGCCTTCGATTTGGGAAAATCCATCCATGCCCAAATGCTCTCCGACCGGAATTTTTGGCCGGACACCTTCCTCCAAACCAAAATCCTCATGCTCTATGCCCGCTCCGGTGATCCAAATGATGTGCGCATTGCGCGCCAACTGTTCAATGATATTCCTGAGAGGAACTCGACTTCTTGGAACACCATGATTCTCTGTTACGCAAGCGAGGAAGACCATGCAGAGGTGTTGGAGATCTTTTCCCAAATGCATATGTCAGGGATTCGACCGAATAAATTCACTTTCCCCAGTGTGGTCAAGGCCTGTGTTGCTAGGGGAGATGAGTGTGGAGTTAAGCAGGTCCATGGTTTGATTATTAAGAATGGTCTGGACTGTAATTTGGTTGTGGGCGGTGCTTTGGTTGACGGGTATGTGTGGTTTGGCTCGATGAATGATGCAGTTAATGCATTTGGAGAGATTGATGGAAAGAATGCAGTTGCTTGGAATGCAGTTATTGGTGGATATGTGAGGTTGATGAGGTGGGAAGAGGCTTGGCAAGCTTTTTGGAGGATGAGGACATGCCTCAGTTTGAGCCCCGATGAGTTCAGTTTTGCTACGGTGATAAGGGTCTGTGGTGCTTTGAGATCACTAGATAGAGGGAAGCAAGTGCATGCCCGATTGGTCAGAGATGGATTTGAGAGTAGCGTTTTCGTGGGTAATTCTCTGATTGACATGTATGCAAAATGTGGAGATAATAGGAACTGTTTGCAGGTTTTTAATTCTATGAAAGAAAAGGATCAAGTGACATGGAATTCAGTGATTTCTAGCCAAGCACAACTCGGGCTGTTTGATAATGCTGTTGTATTGTTTAAACGGATGCTAAAATCTGGCTATAAGAGTAACCACTTCAATTTAGGCACTATACTCAAGGCTTGTGCTTCTTTGGCTGATAGTGAAATGGGTCGACAGGTGCACAGTTACTTGATCAGGAATTTGCTTGAGACAGATGTTGTTTTGGGCAGTGCTCTGGTAGATATGTACTCAAAGAGCGGGTGCATAGAAGAAGCTCGCAGAACTTTTGACCGGCTAGATGAGAGGAATGAGGTTTCTTGGAATGCACTGCTTGCGGGTTATGTACTAGAGGGACAAGAAGAAGAAGCTCTTGAACATTTCCTTCAAATGAGATTGACAAATGCCCAACCTGATCAATACACATTTACAAGCCTTTTAACTCTGTCTGCTGATCAAGGGAATGAAGGCCAAGGACAGCAAATCCATGCTCATATAATTCGAACTATAGCTAGACAAAATATAATCCTAGAAACTGAGTTGGTTCACATGTATGCTAAATGTGGAAATTTAGACTATGCTCAACAAATTTTTTGTAGGATGCGAGAAAGGAATGCCTACTCGTGGAATTCATTAATCGTGGGATGTGAGCAAAATGCCAAAGTGGAGAAGGCACTGGAACTCTTCCATCAAATGCAGCTCTTAGGGATAAAACCTGATCAGTTTTCTCTAGATAGTGCACTTTCCGCATGTGGAAGTCTCTCTGATGGCAAGAAAGGAAAGCAAATTCATGGTTACATACTAAGAAATGCGCTTGAAAAAGATGCATTTTTAAAGTGCACTCTTGTGGATATGTACTCCAAGTGTGGTCTCATTGATCAAGCATGTAAGACTTATGACCAAATGAATGAAAAGGATGTCATACTTCACAATATAATGATTTCCGCATATGTAAGTTGTAATAAAATTGATGATGCAAGGCGTATATTTGATCAGATGGAAGAAAGAAGCACAGTCTCATGGAATTCCATGCTTACAGGATATGCAAAAGGTGGCTTGTTAGATGAAATGGTGAGACTCTTCCAAAGAATGCTAGAAGAAAGCAATGAACTTGATGGCCTAACCTATCTCCCCATGTTAGAATTTTGTGCAAGCATACCAGCTCCTTACCAAGGAAAACAACTGCATGCTTGTCTGATCAAGAGAGGATATACTCATAGTTCAGTTGTATTAGATAGTGCATTGGTTGATATGTATGCAAAATGTGGTGATATTGAAGAAGCAAGGAGATTATTCGATAGGATGAATCACGGAAACATCATAACTTGGAATGCAATGATTGCTGGCTATGCAAAGCATGGTGATGGAGCAGAAGTCCTTGCACTATTTGATCAAATGAAAGAGGAAGAGATATACCCAAACAATGTCACCTTTCTTTCTGTTCTTAGTGCTTGTAGCCACATGGGATTGATAGAAGAAGGCCTTAGAATCTTCATATCCATGATAGAAGAACATGGCATTGAGCCTAGAGTGGAGCATTACACTTGCATGGTTGATCTTCTTGGCCGGGCTGGCCACCTAGATGATGCGAAGGAAGTCATTGAAAGGATGCCTATTGAGCCGGATGTATCAACGTGGGGAGCACTATTAGGAGCTTGCAGAGTTCATCAAAATATTGATTTAGGGAGGCTTGCTGCTGAACGATTGTTTGATTTAGATCCAGAAAATCCCGGACACTATGTTCTGATGTCGAACATTTATGCTGCAGCAGGGAGGTGGAAAGAGGCCAACGGGTTAAGAAACTCAATGAAATCAGCGGGTATGACAAAGGAACCAGGAATCAGCTGGATTGAAATCGACAATGAGATCCAGAGATTTCATGCCGGGGACCGATCACATCCCAAAACAGATGAGATTTATGCCATCTCGAAGAATTTATCACTTCGAATGAAGGGGCTAGGATATGTTCCAAATGCTAGCTTTGTTCTGCGCAACGTCGAGGACCAGGAGGAATACTTGCTTCAGCACAGTGAAAGATTAGCAATTTCATTAGGGCTGATCTGCTTGCCTGAGAATGCCACAATCCGTATTTTCAAAAATCTCCGCATTTGTGGTGACTGTCATACAGCAATAAAGCTCATTTCCAAGATTACACACCGCAAAATCATTGTCAGGGATACCAAGAGATTCCACCATTTTATAGATGGATTATGTTCTTGTGGTGATTACTGGTAGATGTACGCTGTCTGATCCAACGGTGAATGAAAACCGCATGTGGAACATGATGCAGCATAAAGGACCATCAATGTAGTGCATTGATAAAGAATCTGCAACAACAGGCAGCACATTGAGTGCCGGAACAGAAAGCAGCACTTTAGAGTTGATATGTTGAAGAAGACATGGAGAAACTTGAACCAGTGTTCTTAATATGGGAAAAAGGTTAGTGGAACATCCCAGTTTTAACATAAATATTTTGAATTTTCATCTTTGCTCAAGGTTTAGTCTACTAAATGGCATCACCCTACAAGCCTCCTTTTTACACTTTGACAATAAATATAAACCATCCAGTTGGAGTACTAGCTTGTATGAGCTGTAGCTTGGAAAGCAGCCAACCCGTTCAACCATCTTCAAGATGGCCAAGAGAAGAAGTGTTCTAGGAAAGGAAAACAACATGTCAAAGATCTAACAGTTTTGATGCAGTTGTTGGGAAACAACTAGGACCTTGTAATTTTCTAGTAATTATGGGCTTATATGTAATTTCTGAAAACTTTGCTGAGATAGGTTTTTCTTTAATTTCTGAATATTTTGACTCATATAACTAGAAGTATTAGGGCTGGTCATTATTTGGGTTCAACAACCAATCCTCATGGTTCTGTCCAAATTCTTATCCTCCTCTTAAAACCCTAATCTTCTTCTCATTTAATCTTTTAGGATTTTTTTTCCTCTCTTTTACTTCAGAACACATTTGTATAGCATCCACAAATATGGATCTCCTTGGACTTCTGCCTTTTCGCAGAATGCTATGCCTTTTTTAATATCATAACCCTCCAACCCCAAATCAGAAATGCTTTTTTGTTGATTTGAGGAAAATTGAGCAAAACAATACTTTTTCCTAACGGAAAAATGCCTGCACAAAATGATGGAAAAGAAATTTGCAGAAAATTGGAATGTTTTTCCATTCCTCTTGTGCAGAAAATGTGTTAGGTGCCCTTAATTTTCTTGTGGATTAAATGTTTCAACCTGGTAAGTGAAGATCGAAATTTAAACTACATAAGTATTTGGTTTTACCGTTGTTCTCAATTCCTGTTCTTCTTTTCCCTTCCTTTCTAATTTTTCTTCGTTCCTTAAAATTTTCGCCACTACAAAAACATAACCCAATTCCAACTCACAAAACTCCATCAAACTCTTCACTTCTTTGTCCCAAGTTACCCCCAGTCTGTACCCAACCACAAATCCTAAGTTTGTCCTTAAAATTCCGTTCAAATTGAGTCCAAAATCTTGCAAAAAAATTGGCCTCAACCTCAGCTTGGAAAATCCTACTTCTACCCAAATTCCGCCTAATGCGAAAACTACAAACTTGTAGATCCTTAATTCGAGAGAAACTTTCTTTTATAATTACAGTAAGTGTTTACACAAATCTGTGTCAATTATGTGTAATACCCAAGGTTGGAAATTCTAAGCCTGTTTTAAATATTTAATTGTTGATTTTATTGGTAGGTCCTATTACCTTTCAGTTATTGTTAGGATAATTTATATGATTTTAAGATCATGTATGAGGGTGGTGGGACCCAATCGTTATTAGCAATATTAGTAGTTGAGTGGAGAAGAGGGCTTCCATCCGAAAAGAAGTGAACTTTTGGAGGGAGAGGAAGTCCTGTTGTGCGGAACCTCTAATGGGAGAGAAGTCTTGCACATCACTCCTATCAAGAGAAGGGGAATCTCCTATATAATCTAGGGAGCCTCTTGTTTGCCTTATCCCATCTTTTTCTAAAGCTTAGGAGAAAATCTAAGAGAGAGAGATTCATTGTTCAGGAGAGAGCTTGGATTTGCATGAAGAAGAAAAAGAAGGTGACCAGCTGGATAACAGTTGACGGATGTCCTCTCGGCCGCATGTTGTGAACGTCTTTAAAAGGTGAGTGGATTCCCTAACCAAGAGGTGTATAGGACAGTTTCTTGTAATTCGGCACAAGACGACTAATCTGGATGGGTTTCTATTTTTACATGTTTGCTATTATGGTATGATGAGGGAAGGGCCTGTATGCCAAGAATACCGATGACCGAAATCAACATCGTGGTTGAATGATGGTCGGCAGTGAAGATGAGGTTATGGCCTTATGGGGCATGACCAAACCTCATACAGGGGATCTTAGCCTTAACCAAGCACAATTTGGAGCTTTTGATCTGAGGGTATGAAATGCTGTTAAAGGCTAAACGATGCACATTGCTTTTTGATGATCGTTGCGTTGGCATGGCTATCATGACTGGCGGCCCTATTAATGCATTAGTTCAAGGATTAAATCATGTATTAATGGCTGGATTTGTTTATAACCTACTTATTATCAATGGTAGGATGATAGGGAGTTACTTAACCCAAATCCATTCTCATCACGATGAGAATTCTACCCCGAAGATGAGATTTTCCAGACTAGGTCATCTAGGAGGATTTTTTTGGCATGAGGTTGTGGGGCCAGATGGGCCACTTGATGGCTGATCAGTCCCATGGATCTGGTAAGGGACCCATGGGCGACCTCAGTAGTGTGGGACTCCCAAGGATTGGGCCTTAATTGGCCCACCATCTGATGACTAAAATTTCAGCTGTCGTGAGAGAGTTAAGGTAGAGCTGGGTGATGGCGATACACAGTTCCTTTGGGAAATTATTCAAAAGCCCTCTCTGTTATAATAATTACAAAAGAACTATCCAACGCCTTACTAAATAAGTGCCTAGTGGATAGTGTGAATTGATTATGGCATTATGATTATGACATTACATAATACAGCCTGTATCCTCTTTGATAAAGTTATGATATGAAAATTGTGACATTTATGAATGTGATTCAAAAATGGGAAAACGAAAATGGTGTGGCCTGCTCCTACGCTATCCATACCATTTATGATAAGAAGTGGGCAATGATCAAATGGATTTAGGCGATGGAGGCTGGACATGTGCTAATTAACAGACATGAAAATAATTGAGATTAATGTTGTATATGATTTATTTTGTGAAAGGATAGTATAAGGGAATGGAACATGCTCTGAACTACTAGCACGGTACGAGGTGGTGACTTGGTTGTGATTATGAAATTTGGACTATTGGGTCCGTTGAAAATTGGTTATGATGAGTATGGGTGTGGATGACAAGACATTGAGGTTCTAAGGTGGTGAGTCCTATGGGACACTAGTTGATGAGGTGCATGAGTGGTGTTATGCAAGATGGCAAGATCACGTAGGCCTGGTGCGAGGATGTAGTTCAGAGATGTAACCTATGTTGGATTTTTATTCACTAAGTTGAAATAATTAATGTTTATTGGTGAATTATTTTCCTTTGGTGCTATTTATGTTAATTAAGGATGTATGCTAAATTGGGGAATTCATTCACTAGTTTATACTGATGTTGAGTTGCCCCTTTAGGTAACAGAGTTGTGGGTGGACCGTAGAATGGCGAAAAGCAGCCCATAGTGTTTGGTATGCGTGGCCGAGGAGAGCGTTGCATCAATATTCAGTAGTTTAGGAGAATTGATAGTATTGAATATTTTACTTAGTTGAAGAATTTTATTATGGGAAATGTTAGACAATGGAGACACTATTAGTTGGTTATTTAATTGGTTAGATTACATGAAAAAACAATTTTAATAAATGATGTTTATGCCTTATGTGTTCATTTGATTTAAGCATATGAATTGTATGCCAATGCGTTATAACTAAGATTCCGAAAGGGCCCCGGAATTTGGGTCGTGACATTATGTAAGCCTCATGTCATCAACTTGTATTTGCCAGTTTTGTAAGTTGTTTAAAGAGATAGTCTAAATTTGCATAGGAGCAGATCTGTTTTTGTATTAGCTAGGCAGGTACTTCACTGTCTTCAGCTACTTTTTTTAACTGAATATTTGTGTAACGAATACTGGCAACATATGAAAGATATTCATTGTGCCTGAGGCCTGTTTTCATCCTGTTTTAGTGTGGGTTTGATTTGTTATTAGAGTGCAGGCCCTCTGTAGTTTATATGAAGTGGACTGTCAGCCAAGTCCAATTTGGGCAGTGGAGTGAATTGTCCAATCTGGCCTTCTCTATTAGAGATTAGCATCAAACTGTGTGTGGTCCTATCTGTGAAGTAGATGATCGATTAGTTTATGATGAGCAAATTAAGTAGATTTATTAGTAATCTTGGAGTTGAACATTGGAGTGCTATGTCTAAAGTACTTAACTATTTAAGGGATACTATAACTATGGCTTGTGTTATTCTAACTATCTAGTTGCAATTGAGGGTTACAATGATGCTAATTAGAATTCATACTTAGATGACTTTTAAGTCAACTAGTTGTTATATATTCACTTTGGATGGCGCTGTAGTAAATTGGAAATTAAAGAAACAAACTATGATTTCCCATTCTACTATTGATTTGGAATTCTTAGCTTTGGGAGCTACAGGCATGTAATCTAAATGGATTAAAAATTTATTATTTGATATTTCTTTATGGACTAAAAGAGGGCGGGTGTAATGCCCCACCCCACATGCATGCATGATATTGTCCGCTTTGGCCAATGGGCCTCACGGTTTTGCTTCTAATGGGCCTCAACTCACCAAAAGGCTTCATCCTGGAAGGGCCCCAAGCATGATATTGTCCTACCAAATTGTCATCAGAGTGCACAGCGAATGTTTTGTTTGTCATTAGGCAAGCAAGCAAACACATTAGTAAGACAAGTCCTAGGCACAAGGCTTCATGCAAGGTAAGGGTGCAAGCTCTACATATAAGCCCAATCATTTTCCTCTCTATAGTCGATGTAGGACTCCATGACGTCAAAATGAGGGTGCACGAGCCTATAAGTCAAGATAAGGGAATCTGTGGGGGACATGGGTTTGGAATGCTTCGGTCCTACATCACCTGGTGAAGTTAGATTGATCCACACAGGGACGTGTCGCCTTAAGGGGTGTAGATTATAACACCCCATCTCATATTGCATATGAATAAAAATGAGTTTGGTATATAATGAACTATATAGGTTGCTACTAGTAACTTGGGCTTAAGCATTTTGGGCCACGTGATAGGCTCACCAAGTTAGTGGGCCAATGGGTTACTTGGGCCGCGACAACGGGCCTTGGTGCAATGATAAGGTTGCTCCATTGGGACCTGGGCATCATGGGTTCGAAATGCATAAACAACCTCTCCTCTTGCGGGGGTAAGGTTGCGTACATCTGATCGTCCACCCTTTTTATTTCTTTATGGAATAAACCAATTCCTCCTATTATTATACATTGTGCTAGCACCTCAACAAATATTCTGCACATAATACCACTTAAAATGGAAAGTCTAGGCCAGTGCATTTGTAACATATCTATGTGAGATAATTACTCAGTGGAAGAGTTGTTGTAGTGGATTATGTGAGATCAAAGGATAATTTGCTAGATCCTTTGACTAAAAGGCATTGCAAAGGATAAAATAAGAGAAACAACTAAAGGGATGGGCTTAAGGCCCATTGATCATCAATAACAAGAACCCAACCTGATAAGCCTTCCCTAAGAACTTGGTTCAATGAGAAGAGGAAGCTATCTAGATGATGTGTTGTATTGACATAGAGAGAATATGTGTTTCCCAAACTCATCCTTATTGTGTAATTTATGTGTATGATTAAATTGTTAGTGCATATCTAGTAGTGAGAGTGTGGGGACATTAGATTTGATCCCTCTTGTTCTTATAAGGGCTACCTAAGAGCAAGGTGTAGGATCATTGATTAAGCCGCATTATGGTTGGATGATTTATACCCGGGCTTTCAACGTGAAAAAATTGCAAATCCACCATTGGTTCATCACCGCAAGGGCACCCGACGGCTGGATTTCGCGAAATTTTATCTCTAAAGAATTGAAGGCCCCATGTGCGCAATCATCTTGAAGGCCCCACATTGGGAAGAGCCACATGGGGAGAAATAAAAGAGCTTTTGAAGTTTAGAGGGGCCCAAGTTAATTAAAAGAGTACTAGAAGTATAAAGGGGCTCATGTTTTTTTTTTTTAAAGTAAGTAATGAAGAAAGGGGGCCCACAACTTAAAGTAGAAAAAGGGTTTTTACCCTTGGGATTCGTGCGCACATCTTTTGCACACAAATCCCAAGGCATCTTGTGCAAGTCCCTTCTTTCTTCTTATTTTCATTTATTTCCTTTTGTTTCTTTTAAGTGTGATTATGTCACCATCTCTCCTTAGGGTATTATTAAAAGACTGCCATTGTTTTCTTCTTGGTTATGTTATGCCATTATTATGAATCAAAAGAGAACTTTCTTCCTCTTTCTCTGAATCTCTGGAGTCCTTACCTTTCTCTTGAGAATCTCAATAAAGCCTCCGGATTGGAGTTTGGTGAGAGCCCAATAAAGGTATCTTCTATCTATTTTACTTTTCTGTTTCCAAGAGCTTTATTAACCATTGATCGGATCTGAGCCTTATTAGATTTGAACCAACCAAACGTCAGATCTGAACCAACCATTGTCCGCATTTAATCCTTGTTAGATCTGAACCTTCTTATCATAGACTTTTCATCTAAACCATTGGATATACATCATTGGCCCTAAGCAACTTGGAGGTCCTATCTTCTATTAAGATCCAACCTTTCTATTCTAGAGGGTTATTTACTGCGAGATCTGTGAGGTCACCTTGAATCTTAGATTTAATATCCACTTAATTTTCAATGTTTTGTTTTAATTGGCATGCTTATAATTTGAAATTAATTGTTAATTCGGATCTGATTTCATCATATTAGGATAGATCTCATATTTTCCTGCATTAGAGAGAGGGTGGGTTTTGTCTTTCATGAGTTTTGTAACTCATATGGCGTCATGCGTAGCTGTAGGAGCATCCTTGATAGACTCACATAGATGAGCTTGGAAGTAGGGCCACTTTCTATGAGAATTTGGGTTGATTCTTTAGAGAACTCATGAAATCTGGGGATAAAACACATGGTTGTAATGTCTTGAGCTACAGATGTAGTTGAAATGTGATATATATTTGAATTGATAAAAAAAAAGTCGAGTACTTCAATCACAACTTCTAAAGGTTTGGAAATATGTTATGACGGTGAGGTTCAAGCTTTGTCACCTTACTACTGGAATTCTTAGGTAAATATTTTGGTATAAGTGCGGGATTGTTGGTAGAGTTGGTGTTTCCAAATTGCCTTGGCTTTCTTTTCTTTTCCTTGTTTTTCCTTTTTTGTTTTTCTTCTAAAGTGGGTGGTGATTGGTTTGGTGTGGGAATGGAGTCCTACATTGGCAAAGGAGAAAACTTCTAATGCACTTTATAAGAAACCACATGCACTTTAACCTTGCGCTGCTTTAGGGTTTTGCAACTCACCTTGTGCAAGCACGCAAGTCCAGCCTAGCCTTGTGAAGCTGGATTTGGACACATTTAATTGGGAGTGTGCCCACGTTGAGCATCAAGCACATTCAGCGTTTGTACACAATTAAGAGTGAAGCACGTGGCCCACTTCATTAGGGATTTACGCTAAATAAAAGCGTTTGCACACAATTTTCTTTTCTTTTGATAGAACCAAATCCTGTTCTTCTTTTTTGCAACAACAAAAATACATTCTTTTGCCTAAGCGTATATTGGAGTCCTGGAACCACAATCGAAGTGTGATTGATTTGTGCTGCAAGGTTGTAACCTGGGGCGACTTTGGTGGTACTGTACATTTGCCTAAGGGGGTGGAACTCATCCTAAGAGAGCATCATTTGATGTGCCTCCACCGACTGTTGCTTTTTGTCAATCTTTATTCTTCGCCAACAATGCAGTCTTGCTTGTGGGCTTCATCCATCAGGTACCATTGTTTCTTACTATCTCTTCAGTTGACAGTAGCCCCTTTTCTGTTGCATTTTATTTCCGTCATAAGAGATATCTTTAGCCACCTCCAAAGGAATTTTAGTCCAATCACCATATGATAATAGGAAATATTTCATGAGGCTTGTTTCTTTTTGCATTTGTTTTATTGTAGCTTCCACACAACCAATAATCTAGGTATTTGCCAAAGGGGAAGATCATTTTTTTTAAGGGACTACATTGATTATCTGAATCTTATTTAATCTTGTTTATGAAGGTTGTTTTGATAAATAAATAAAAAATGTACTGCTTTTGTTGTTTTAGCATTGGGTACTGTGCATTTTCACTTTCAATTTTCTTTGCTTCTAAGCTTTTGTATGTTTTAGTTATGGACTAGAACTTTTAGTCTCTGCATTGTTAGCATCACTTCCTGCTTTCATTTGCTTCAGACTTATAGAATGCTTTAGTTATGTTAGTATACCGTTTTTGTTTCTTTAAGTTTGATGGAATTATAATGTTGTATGCAGTTGCAATCATTAGATACACTGGGGCTTGTGAAAATCACAAAGCTTGAATTGCAATATCAGTTGGTAAGTTTTCTTATCTTAATGTAGCCTTAGATTACACCTCATAAATTGTAATGACTCGAATTTTGAAATGCCAACTGGGCATTGCACTGTCGGCCTTTCGGCCAGCCCAATTCATGGTTGAATTGGGCTGTTGGACCTAAATCTTCAGTTCTTTAACTTGACCCAAGATCCATTAGTAGTGACTGTTTAGTTTCCAAGGGATGCTCTTTGTTTCTCACCAATAGATGTGACTCTTTAAAGAAGAGACATTCACCAATGGATGTGGCTCTTCAAAGAAAGGACACTACTCAACAGATGTGACTCTTAGAATACCCAAATGACTTTTCAAAGAAGAGATATCTAAGAAGAAAAGTCACATTGGATGTCCACTTGGTTTATATATATAGGGGTCATTGGTTATTTGAAATCTAATACTGAGAAACTTGAAATTTGGAAGCAAGGAACTTCAACTGAGAGCAACTAGCATAGTGAATGACAGAGTTGAGGTCAATCATCACATATACAAGGTGAGTAGAATTCAATAGAATGTGATTTTGTCAAGTAATTAGTCTTTCATAATCTATTCCTCTAAGTTTAAGTCTGATATCCAAAATTCTGTTAACATGACTATGTTTGGTGAATAAGACGCATTTCGATCTTTGAAGATGATGGGTGATGGGAGGGATGAGTCTCTCTTTGATTTAAACTTTGATTTGATTCATTGAAGTGCACACTATAACAATATCAGATCTGGATAGATGTAATTATGAAACTGTCAACATATCTGAAATGGAGAAAAGAAAAGGCTCAAATTCATTTTCTTTGGTAAGATGATTAACCAAATTGAATCCTATGATTGATACACTTCTATAGACTGTTTATTTATAGAATATAATGTTCTAATGAGTGAAGAAATTCAAAAATAAGCTACTGTTATAAACAGCCACAAGTGCTTTGAACTAAGTTACTATTTTACATTTTCTTTCCCCAATTCAAGTACTCTTTGAACCAGCTACTGTTATATATTTTTATAATCAGGTACAAATACATTTTTGAACTGAGCTATTGTTTTAAACAGTCACAAGTGCTTTGAACTAAGTTACTGTTTTACATTTTCTTTCCCCAATTCAAGTACTCTTTGAACCCAGCTACTGTTATATATTTTCATAATCAGGTACAAATACATTTTTGAACTGAGCTACTGTTATAAACAGTCACAAGTGCTTTGAACTCAGTCACTGTTTTACATTTTCTTTCCCCAATTCAAGTACTTTTGAACCCAGCTACTGTTATAAAAAAAAGAAAAGGGCGGCCCAATGCAGGAGGCTCCTGCATAGCGGGGTCTGGGGAGGGCAAGATATACACAGTCTTACCTTCATTTTGAAGAGGTTGTTTCCGTGACTTGAACCCGCGTCCTCCAGGACGCTACCGGTAAGCCTTTACCGTTGGGCCAAGCCGCCCTTCTGAACCTAGCTACTGTTATACATTTTCCCAATCAGTTACAAATACTCATTGATCTAAGCCGCTGTTATTTTTCCTAATCAGTCATAGATGCTCTTTGAAACTATGATACTGTTATAGAATTTTCATATCAAAGAAACTCAGAAATTTTTATAAAGAACGTTGGGTATCCAAAGAACCCCTTGGACTGATCTATATTATAGAAATACTAGTACTGTTGGGTAATGCTACTTGTACAGTAGTGATTGTTCTTCATTTCTAAGGATATTTAGCTATGAAGCGTTATGTTAATTTTGCACTCTTGTAAAGGATTGATAAGAAGTATTCCCTTGTATTAAATAAGATGTTGTGAATATGATGAGCCACCATAATATAACTAGTCTCAAATTAAACAGTTCCCATCACTACAGTCTCATTTCTTACTATACAAATGATGATGTTCAAATTTTGAATCTCAATTTAGATTGAATACTATTCTTAGTAGCCTATGTATGGAATGAATAATTAATATGAGACTCTGTGGTATATGCTTAGGGTGATTAATCCCAGTAATATGAGTATTGTATTCTTTCTATGACTAAAAAGAATTTCAAAGTCAAAGTCAAAGTCAATGCCACATAGACATCAATTATGATTATGAGTGGGGCGAAATTTTAGCTCATAATAAGTGGGACCGACCAATAAAAAAAATAATATGAATTCCTATTATGAAGTCTATATGAATAATATTACGAATTACAAGGAAATATCAGTTTCACCTTGGTGATGGAATTGATTTTGGAAATATAATTGGTGACAATTTTGTCACGACAAGAATATGAATTCCTTAGGTGAATGATGACAATTTTGTCACGACAAGAATATGAATTCACTTGATGAATGGTGACAATTATGTCATGACAAGAATATGAATTCCCTAGGTGAATGGTGACAATTTTGTCACGACAAGAATATGAATTCCCTAGGTGAATGGTGATAGTTTTGTCACGACAAGAATATGAATTCCCTAGGTGAATGGTGACAGTTTTGTTAGGATAAGAATATAAATTCACTTGATGAATGGTGACAGTTTTGTCATGACAAGAATATAAATTCCCTAGGTGAATGGTGACAGTTTTGTCACGACAAGAATATGAATCCTCCTGATGAATGGTGACAGTTTTGTCATGATAAGAATATAAATTCCCTTGATGAATGGTGACAACTTATCACGATAAGAATATGAATTCCCTTTTGATGAATAGTGACTAACTTGTCACAATAAGATTATGAATTCCATTACGATAGTACAAACCATAACATGGTAGTTCACCAAAATCATGTTGTTAGAGATGAATATGAAAAAAAAAATTTTCTTCTCTCAATTTAAGGAGATCCTATGAATACTTTGAACCCCAATGTGATGTAATTCAATTCATTTTATAAAGTAGTAATTCTACTCACCAGTGTTACTGACCAGTGGTTCGCCCCACTACAGGTAATGCATTAGTGTCGGGGCAGGAGAACGATGGTGATCGGCCTATAGACTTTGGCATGCACCACTGATTGAGAGATCGAAAGCATCCTAGACTTTAGAAGGGACCAGCTTTTATTGTGGAATATTCTCTTGTAATTAACTTAAAGATTAACTGTTCTTACTTTTCCCTTACTGCGTTATATGGACTTTGATATTGAGATTTCAATAATCATCTTATGCTTAGACTGATGCTCTTGGAATTTACTTTATGAATGTTATTATATTATAATCACGCTAACAACGTAAGAATTTGAAGAGCTCCAGATTCTTGGGTCGTTACATAAATGTCAATCACGCGGGGAGCATATATGCTCCTATTTTACTATTGTTATTATTATTTGAAAGATGCTCCATTTTATCGCTAGAAAAATTAAAGAGTTCTCATTAATGTCTCTTTTTATGCATAAAAAGAGGAGGAGATGAAGTGGTCAACTATTTCTAGCCAAATCATGTGTTCATTTTTTTTATGATGCGATTTTGGGAGGGTGTGAGTTTTTCTTTCTTTCTTTTCTTTTGTTGAAACTTTTAGATTGAAATATTACTTGAATAGTCTCTTCAATTGATTCATCTTGTTCTCAAAATGGCACATGGAGTCTTAGATGGTTTTATTGTTGTATTGTTTCAATTTGGACTACTAAAAGTATTCTGTAATGAGTGAATCAGATCAATGATGGCTGTCTTCATATTTAAATTCAACAAGGTGCATTCAAACTTATTCACTGTACATTCTTCCCATCATTTTCTAGGGATTTAATGATAAGATTTTATTTACTGAGTTGATACTTAAAAGCACAACCTTCCCTGTCTTCATTATATCTTACCATTCTTTCCCTCTTTCTCTTAATTTTTGAACTATAGAAACTATTTCTATTAGCTACTTAGCTAAATTGGGTGGCACTCGACATTTCGGGGAGAAAATGCAACTCTAATTGAAGCTGAGCATGCTCTTTGTCAGTGTATTGCATTGGTCAATGAGTTACTTATGAGGAGATAGAAAAATGCACTTGCACAAGTTGGCGATCAGCAAAATAAAATTAAGAGCATATTGGTCACTTTACTGGTCATCTGAGGTAACTCTCACTTATTAAGTGAGAGGTTACTTTTTTTCCACCAGATGGGATCCTCAATGACAAATCCAACCCATTAACTTAGTAACCCCAATGAATTAGCACATCATAATTTGACATAAATCTGAATTTACTTACTCTTGGATTAAATATCATAAAAAAATGTTACTTAAGAAACTACTAGACTTTAAGGCTTTGAATGGTTTCAATTTTCTGATTGAATTGATCTTTGCCCAAAATCCTATATGAAATGAGACCTTTCCACCTCAGTATACTCCCATAATTGACATGTATCTAAGTGGGTCCGACAAGAGGCTTAGAGTTTTAATCTCATACAATCTGTGAGAGCTTCCTCTTAGCAGAACGTGACCAGATGTCATTTCTGTTCGGGAAATTGCACAACACCCAACCATGAAATTAGGCATTTTGTTGAGGCCAAGCATTTTCATCAAGATGACCCAACTAAAGTTAGTTATGGTGTGGTTTTCAGTGCAGCCAAGAGTTTGTAACCTACTGTTCGATTTGCCTGTTGTCAAGGCAGTGCATCTCTCCCGCTGGAAGCATATCATGAGCGTTGTTAGTAGAAATGTGAGTGAGAAACAATCATGTTTATTGCAAGAATTGACAGATGAAGTCAGGTTAATGGAAGCAAAGCTGTCCCCAAACAGCAAACATAGATGAATGCTGCAGTTTACTCTCTTTTTTATCAGCAACGAAACTAATATTAAAATAACAAAAAGAGGGATGCAAAAGAAAGCAAAATAAGGAAGAAAGGTACAAAAGCGTCATACCAAACCTCAATCGAATACTTCTCTTATCAAAAACAAATAAACAAACAGCACTAAAAGTATTGAATACTTCTCTTATAAAAAAAAAGGAAAAGAAAAAGAAAGTATGGGTTACCGTACGATCACCATTAGTTGTGGAAATCCACGCCTGGTGACTAAAGTTGACAAAATTTTCTAGACGTTCTTCGCATTGCTATTTTTTTTGCAATATTGCCATACTTTTTTGCGATATCGCAAAATTTTAATTAAATTATGTGATATTATATAAAATACAGAGAAAAAGGTGCCCCATTGACCCTTTTAACAAGGCAATTTTATTTGATAATGGATAATTCAATTAAGATTTTGCAATTTTGCAATAAAACTATTGTGTTATCACAAAAAAAATAGCAATATGGAGAACATCTGGGGAATTTTCTCAACTTTCGTCATTAGGTGTGGATTTCCATGCCTAATGGTGGCTGTACAGGAAGAATCCCACAAAGTATCAAATAGAAACAAAAGGATCATCCCTATCCACAACTTATTTGCCTAGCAAGTCTGTGGAAGCATTAGTAGAACGAAATATATGCTTGAAGACCAAACGCATCAAAGAAGACAAAGCTCTAATATCATTAAGAATTTAGAGAAATTTTCAAGGGTACCTTTTTTTTTTGAAAAAGGTGATAGAAATATATTTAATAGGTAGAGAAGAACTACAACAAATGGAGGACAAAACCCAAAAAACAAATCGAAGCCCGTATAAGAGATATATACCAAGCAACCCAACCCAAAACAATAAAGACTGTAGTGTCTTGGCAGTTGAATTACAAGTTTGCTTCAACCCCTTGTTTGGCTAAACAATCTGTCATCCTCTTAGCAGACCTATTAACATGTCGAAAAATATACAAAACCCTAAAGATAGAGCCTTGATCAGTTGATCTCATTAAAATAGAATTGCATCCAAGGCCCTTTAAAAGAACTAGCCCACGCTACGGCATTTAAGGAGTCACTTTCCACTATGAGGTTGGACTGGAAAGTGCACTTGCGAAGAGCTTCCAAGATAGCTAAAATCTCTACTTCATTAGGATCTTTGATACCAACTTGCTTTGAAAAGATATACAAAATGTCCCATTTCGATTTCTGAGAACTTCTCTTATTCTAGCAGGCCCTGGTTTACCACGAGCTGCACCATCTACATTAAACTTTAGGAAACCCATCGGAGGAGGGCTCCATTGCACTTTCCTCTTCTTCCTAAGTCTGCCCATAGTCATGCAAGCTCCCCAATTGTACATGATCTTTTCTGTGTCAAGACTCAAGATGACAGAACTCCCTTCTAGTACAAGCCCATGTCACTATCCTCCACGGCACTGAAGACAAAAGAGTATCCCAGGAAGCTTCCTTATCATTGAAGATTCTTTCATTTCTTACCTTCCATCAAGACCACAAAATAGAAAAGGGGATAAGATTCCATAGAATCAAACCACATCCAATCAGTTGTTGGTTTGAATGAAGATGATTGTGACTGTTTCTGTTTCCTTTTTTTTTTTTTTTTTTTCAGTGGATCATGTTAGTGAACTGAGTGAAGTCAAAATGAATGAATGAAACATGCAGTATGGTAGATATGCCATTTTGGGTTGCAAATAGTTTTCTAAAATTCTGTGTTATTGCAAAGGATTGCCGATCAAGACAATTTCCTGCTCAAATGATGAGCTTGGTGATCGATGAATGCAACCATGCCACATCTAGGATTCTCTGACTGTAACATATTTTCGATCTGTTCAACAGTGCATCTGTTTGATGGATGAAAAGTGGCTTTCAGCACTTAAAATGCCTAAGCTCCAATTGGATTATGGTCAATGTTCCTCTTTTTTTATTTTCTATTATTTAAAACACCTTGGAGCTAGTTTTCTTTGAGCATTGAGCTTTGTACACAAGTCAATGGCTGGTCCTGTACTCTTAATCCACAGAGCATACAAACAAAATCTATCATTGAAACCAGAGGCTTGCAAGACAGTTTTGACTAATAAATCACATTTGTGTTTAGTTCTTGAGATAATTGTCTCAACTGTTTTATATCTGCACTGAATTCTTTTGCGTTATATTCTTATGTTGACAATATATAATGGTAATAACCCTGTTGTTGCAGGGGATATTGAATCAATGCCATTTATTGAGGCTTTGGGACAATTTTCCTATCGTGTAGGTAAGGAATTTGTGCATGCAATTTTATTAGTCTTAGATGTCTTTGAAACTAGCCTAATCAATCTTTTTGTTAGGTGCTGGAAACTTCTGTCTGGTTTATGTTAGTCTTGTGCCTGTATTGGACGTAGTTGGCTAATAGGTAGATAGCAATAATCACTGAAAATTACTATGCACTACAGGAAAATGTTTAAATTGCTTGTGGGTTCTTTAGTTTTAATGGACACCTGCAAAAGCTTCACAGTGCTGCCCTCTCCAGATCTTAGAAATCCCTGCAGAAATCTTTTGGTGGGATCTCAAATCCATGGATTCAGCAATTTTTTTGAGTGCACATTTTTCATGAAAATATCAGGAGTTAAGTCTCTTGCACTTCTAAATCCTTGAGATCACGAATTTATGCCAAAATATTTTCATGGAGAATGTTTGCATCGAACAGAGAGGACAGAGTAACCAAAATTTCTGGAGAACCATTTGTCTTCCTAGTCATTTGATAAGATGGGCCCCAAAATTTCTGGAAAACCATTTATCTTCCTAGTCATTTGATAAGATGGGCCCCTACTGTTCTCTCTCTCTCTCTTATTTTCTTAATGACGGCCACTGTTGGCAATGTCTTATTGAAATAAAAGAATCACGTAACAGTCTAATTTTTTATCTAAGCTTTCATTTTAATGTTTTTTAGGCATTTTACACACACGTGACCTTAGAAACAAATATAACTGACTAACATGTGGTGATTGGTGGCATGTGTATTAGTGAAAATCTGAGCCTGTCAGACCAGACACCCACCCTAGTATCTCAAATCTTACCCCAAAATGAGTTGCTCCCAATGTAAGATTAAGCATATAATTGTTTTTTTGGTTAAAAAAAAGCATATAATTGATAATGTGGTTAGTGAATTGGTTTTCGCTCATTTTGATTGGCTCATTTTGGACCAGGTCCCAATGTGGTAAATTGTGCTCCAAAACTTACATAGGGACCGGCATATTTTGGGGTAAAGTTCTAGGACATCATATAAATACGGAAAGTTCTAGGGCATCATATAAATACAAAAGGTGTTCATTTTGAGCTGCTCAAAACTTCATTAGGTGGACCCCACTGTGGGTTCTGTTCCTTCCAGTCACGAGAAGTTTGGAGGAGATCACTCAAGGGATAGGAACTCTGCTTCTATGGCTGGTGGAGAATGAAAATCATGCACTACCGCCTTGTGCATGTTCCCATTGGAGAAACTTTTGCAAAATGTGGAATAGTTTTCATTGTTCAGTAAACCGGTCACAAATAATCTCCTATTCATGCATCTGCGTAACCTATATTTTATGAATTTATTCAATACAATACAACCTTTTGTATCCAATACACCAGTGTTTGGTGGCCCTTAACAAGTCCTAGCCATACACGTGGTAAATCCTTATCATGTGATTTGTGCAGTACTACCTAGGTAGGCACATGGTAAATGCTTAACGTGATCATGACTGTTGATATGGTTGGGTGCATTGTGGATTATCATATTTAGATAACAGGAGATTGGACAATCCTACCTTTACCTTTTTGGAGTTTTACTTAACGAATGTGAAGTGGCTCAACAACTTTGGGTCAGGCCAAAGACCATCCACATGGGGATGTTTTGAGAATTCAAGTCTTGTGATGGCAATACAAGTGCCACTTGAAGTTTACCAAGTTGAATGATTTTGTTGGACACTTGATTGTATTTCCATGAACAGATCATGCCAATTTCATTTGGTGCATGTATGGTTGCATTAGAGTACAGAGGAATTCATGGTCTAATTAATGAGCTCCACTGAAGGAGTAAGGACTATGAAAGAGGTGAAGTGTAAATGATGAGGTAAGGGGTGAAGGATATAAGGTAGCAACAATTTAGATGGGACCTTGCCTTTTTAGTATTTGAATTGCTAGGGTGATGGCTGGATATTCACATCTTTCCTTGATTTGGTTCCATTAAACAGGAGTT
Source organism: Sextonia rubra (assembly GCA_037013555.1). Lineage (NCBI taxonomy): Eukaryota > Viridiplantae > Streptophyta > Magnoliopsida > Laurales > Lauraceae > Sextonia > Sextonia rubra. The sequence continues at coordinate 63,816,509 of JASUAD010000001.1, forward strand.
ATTTTATGGCCATTTTTGTATTTTCACCTTCGATATTCATGTAGGCTTATTATATGCGAGCTGGATCCATTTATATTTTTTTACTACTGTAGTTTGGTTCTTATGAAACTCCTACATGTTGGGATATCCTAAATGCATTTAAGCACACAGAAGCTGTCAAGGTTATTATGTTTGAGTTGATTTGAGTTCATGAACGGCTTTCTGTTATACTGGGTGTGAGTTGGATTCATCTCTATATTTCCTACCTGCTAAAATCTGTCAAAGAAGGTAGTAACTTAGTAAATTCTATCATAATCATGACTCATACACTTTTTTTATTTTGGGGGAAGGAGTGGTGCTGGGGTGTTGGTGGCTGTTCGGTTGGGGTGCTAGGTTGGTTGGGGTGCTAGATTGAATGTCAATCAGCCCTGAGAAACTTCTGAAACTATGCTAGACTCCCCAATGATGCCATTGAAGATTTAGCATGAAAGAGCCAACTGGAGGGGTTGCTGAAAAGTAAAAGAATAGAGTGACTTATGTAAATGAAAATTCTTGTACCATTGTGATAGCATGACCCTGTAGATACTGTTGCATGTGTACAAAGACAGGTCTGTACAGTTGTAAATACAAACAGGATCTTATATATAAGGATTTCAAAGAATAACTAAAAATGTGCATACAATACAGTGCTCTTATGACATGAGAAACTCTGCCTCTTGGTAGTATAGTAGTGCAGGTATTACGATCTCTGGTTCTTCACTTGCTGCTGTAATAACCAAGCCTACTTTTGTAGGCCAGCCCTTTTCCAGGTGGGCCATGGTAGTCCCAAACTATGTTTGGAGCCTGACTGGGAGTCTCCTAATTGATCGGAATGTTTTAGGACTTTTGGCAAGTCCATTATAGGAGTCCCGGTAGAATTCCTCTCTCAGATTATGTTTCCTATAAGACTCCCTGTAGTTTCCAAACAGGATTTTCCCCAAACACTATATATATAGATTGGCAGAACTCATCGTATGTACAGAAACAGTAAAGATTTTATAGAGAGAGAGAGAGAGAGGACTGATTTGGCTGTGGAATTGATTAGGAGGAGAAGAAGATCAATAGCGGGACGCGCGGCGGATGACTGACGAACGACCGACCACTACCCGATCAACACGCGTCTACACCAGGCGAGTAGAAATTTTTACATATTCAATGAGATGTGAATTCTGACGAACCCAGATCTTGGATCTTTTGGGTGATGTAATGAAACTGGGATGAAATCGAACATCCCGAATGATGTTTTCTTCACTGTCGACATACCCGAGTAATAAATCTGTAGAAAAACCCCTCGATTTAAACCTGTTGAAATGCCAAATAGAGATTTTAAGATAGGTAAAACCCCTACCTGATCTCCCTGGCGCATCAAGCCCCAAACCTGGATGAAATCTAAGCCGGAGAGGAGATTGATGCAGGTCGGTGCGTGTAAGGACAGATTCACGTTGGAGCCTACGAAACTCCCGTGGCCCACCTGATGAATGATCAGGTCCCTACATCTGGTAATGGACCCCTGGGCGACCACCATGGTGCAGGTCCCATGTGCATCCGACCGATGGGCCCCACCCTGCAATCGTCTCCAATCGAGCCTGGCGGTGCCTCCTCTGACGAACGCAACTCTCCTCTGACGAACAATACAGGCGAATGGAATTGTGGGGATGAAGTCCTGGAGGAGATTTTATATACTTCCCGAAATTACCAAATTGCCCTCATTGTTTAGTATGTCCTAAGAACCCTATTAAGACTGTATGGTAAATGCACAGCATGGTAAGTTATGGATCCAATATTAATTAACTACTGAATTAGTGGGTGATTAATTATTTGAACGTTATATGGGCTCTCCGTATCAATTGATTATTTCTTACGCCTTGATAAAAAATTATAATGGATATTTAGCCCATTCTAATAAGATATTTCCAATTGAAATTTATATATATATATTTTGAATTAGTTGTGGAAAAATTTTATGATGAACACTTATTTCCATTGTAAGACACGGGCAATGCCACAGCCTGGTACCAACTCCGACTCGGAGTGGGGCGAGGATTAACCAGTGTTATGTGGTACTGGCTAAAGAAAAGAAAAGAATAAAACAATGAAACTAATCATGGTGGAGATGAATCTATACTAAAATTATTGGAATGAATTTATCATTGATGATTGAAATAAGCGTGATACCAACTGCTGGCACTGAGTATAGAACTTTCCTCGTGGATGTTGGTCGAGGGGAAGAGGTTTAGCAATCATGGTGGCATGATAAGCCATGTTGTTAATAGAAATGTAGATACTCCAGTTGGGAGTATCGGAACAGGCTCAACATTCATGGTGGATGACAAACCATGTCGTTGACAGAAATGTAGATACACCGTATGGGGTATCGGAACTATCTGATGCCACAGTGGGAAATCACTCAAGAAAGAAATTGATTAGAATGTTACTGAAATCATATCATTGAATATATATATATGTTTCCAAACGATTGAAATATGCTTCATCTTAATGTTTCTTATTCTACTCACCAGTTTTACTGATTAGTGGTTCGCCCCACTTCAGGTAATGGAGTTATGGAGGTTGCGGAGAGTGACGGGGATCAGCTGATGGACTTTGGCATGCGTAGCTGATCCAGAGCGCGGAGAAAAAAAAAAGAATAGATTTATAGCTGGGATTAGCCCAAGACTTAGATGTTATTATTATCTTTCTTTTTCTCAATTAGGAATGGTCTTATTCAGAAGTGTTGTCAAGACATATAATATTTACATACTGGTTGAAATAAAATAAAATTTGATTGTCTATGACCTTGATGCTCATGAGAATTTGACTTAAGTGGTGTTGTTATTAAAAATCTGAGTGCGGCTTAAGAATCTGAAGAGCTCCAGATTCTTGGGTCGTTACAAAGTGGTATCAGAGCAAGGTCTTGGGCAAACTTTAAAATACTTAGAAACCACTAGGCAACGTGGTGAGGACGTGGATTGGGTATTTAGATAAGGAATTTATTTACTACATACTAACAACTGTATTTCCACTGTAGGAGAAAGAACATGACTTCCCAAGGAAACCCCATCCGTAATTCCAATGGAACTGAAAGTGGTACCTCGAATTTGAATGAGGGACAGACTCAAGTGCCCGAATATGTGAAAACTATGTTTGATACTTTCATGAGAGCATATAATCAGGTGCAAGAGCAGATACAAACCTTGGCGCAGTGACCAAATGACAATGATCGACCACAAGGTGGGGTCCATGCTGGGGGAGGCAGAGACAGAGAGCGAGACTCATTATACAAGAGGTTCAATAAGTTTCGCCCTCGATATTTTGATGACACCATAAATCCATGGGAGGCGAACAAATGGATAGAAAACATGGAGGCAATCTTTGAAGTGATGGGCAGCACGGATCACCAGAAAGCCCTGTTGGCAGCATTTAAATTGGAAGGAGATGCAAAAGAGTGGTGGAAATCTGCAAAGAAAACCTATACAGGTCCGGAGGGCGAGATTACTTGGGTTTTCTTTAAAAAGGAATTCATTATGAAGTTTATACCGGAGCATATTAAGGAAAGGAAGAGAAGAGAATTCCAGAATCTAGTGCAAGGAGACATGTCAGTGACAAAGTATAATAATAAATTTACTGAGCTGTCTCATTTTGCGGAGGGCTTGATAGCAACAGAGGAGATGAAACGTAATAAGTTCATTGAAGGGTTGCGTCCGGATATTAAGAAGGATGTACGGCTGGGATAGCCAGTAACTTATGCGGATGCTTTAAAAAGGGCATATGTATCAGAAAAAGCTACTGATGAGATCAATGGGGTGACTCCACCGACAACGACAGAAAATGGAAAGAGAAAACAAGAAAACCATCCATCCCGGAAGAAGCAAAAGGTGGATCCTCGGGTAGAATGCAGTCGCTGTGGTAAGAACCATGAACTGGCGCAGTGCCCATGGCAGCGCGGTGCGTGCTTTACATGCGGCCAGGTCGGTCATAGGCGTAAGGACTGTCCAAAATGGCAAAAGAAAAATCAGACACAGCGACAGGGACAGCAGTCGCAGCAGGACCAACAAAATTTCTCACAGTCACGCCAAAACCACCAAAATTACCCTCTTCGAAATCAAGGAAATCCATAGCAGAGTAATCAACCGAATCAGCCACCACAGAGGAACCAACAGAACGGTCAGTACCAGCAGAGGGGATATCCACAGAATCCGCCACAGGGGCAGAATTATAACCAGGGAAGAAACAATCAAGGCGGAAATCAGCAGAAACAGCAACCTAATGCTAGGGCTTATGCAATCACACAGCAGGAGGCAGACATAGCAAACAATGTAGTTGAGGGTACGCTTTTTATCTTTGGTACTAAAGCCATTACACTATTTGATTCTGGTTCTACACACAGCTTTGTTTCACATGTGTTTGCCCCAAAACTAAACATGCAATCCTCTAAACTTTCCTAAGCTTTAATTGTATCAACCCCCACTGGAGGACAAGTGAACACTAGAACAATATTCTATGATTGCCCCCTGAATCATGATAAAGTCGTCATGCCCGCAAATCTAATAGTATTACCAATGCATGATTTTGACATTATTTTGGGAATGGACTGGTTAGCAAAGTATAGGGCTGTGTTAGACTGCTTAAATAAGATAGTTCGCTTCAAATCAAAAGGATATAAGGAGGTACAGATAGTGGGAACCAGGAGACCCATGAAATCTAGAGTGATCTCGGCAATTAAAGCCAGCCAATTACTGAGAAATGGGTGCAGGGGCTACCTTGCATTCGTCACTGAGGAGAAACAAAAGCCTGAGTTGGAAGATATACCGGTAGTGAGAGAATTTCCCGATGTATTCCAAGATGACTTACCCGGTTTACGGCCAGTACGGGAGATCGATTTCATTATTGAATTGATGCCAGGAACAGCCCCAATCTCTAAGGCACCCTATCGCATGGCGCCTGCTGAACTAAGAGAACTGAAAGAACAGTTGCAGGAATTGATGGATAAAGGATTCATTAGACCTAGTGTCTCACCGTGGGGAGCACCTGTGTTATTTGTTAAGAAGAAAGATGGAACCTTGCGCATGTGCATTGATTATCGGCAATTAAACCAGGTCACCATTAAGAATAAGTATCCTCTGCCGCGGATAGATGAATTATTTGATCAGCTCCAAGGTGCAAGATGCTTCTCAAAGATTTATTTACGGTCTGGATACCACCAGCTAAGGGTGAGGACTGAAGATATACCAAAGACAGCTTTCAGGACACGATATGGACATTACGAGTTCCTAGTAATGCCGTTCGGGCTAACAAATGCACCAGCGGTGTTCATGGCACTCATGAATCAAATTTTCAAGCCATACTTAGATCAGTTCGTAGTGGTATTCATTGATGACATCCTAATTTACTCAAAGACGGAAGCGGAACATGGGAATCACTTGCGCACTGCACTGCAATTGTTAAGAGATAATCAGTTGTATGCAAAGTTGAGTAAATGCGACTTTTGGTTAGCGCAGGTAAATTTCTTAGGCCACATCATTTCAGGCGAAGGCTTGTCAGTGGATCCTGCAAAAATCGAAGCTATCACTAATTGGAAACGACCAACCACAGTGGCAGAAATCCGAAGTTTCTTAGGACTCGCAGGATATTACAGGCGGTTTGTGAAAGGTTTTTCTTCTCTTGCGGGACCTTTGACTCGGCTCACCAGGAAGAATGTCCAGTTCAACTGGGATGATAAATGTGAGTCTAGTTTTCAGACATTAAAGGACAAGCTAACCACAGCACCAATCCTAGCCCTACCATCTGGCAGTGGTGGTTTTGTGATATTTTGCGATGCGTCTCTTCATGGACTGGGATGTGTACTCATGCAAAATGGTAAAGTGATTGCTTATGCTTCCAGACAACTGAAGACTCATGAACAGAATTATGCGACACACGATTTAGAATTGGCTGCAGTCGTCTTTGCCCTCAAGATTTGGCGACACTATCTTTATGGGGAAGAATTCCAAGTATATACAGATCATAAGAGCCTGAAATATGTCTTCTCTCAGAAAGACTTGAACTTGAGACAGAGGCGATGGTTGGAATTTCTAAAAGATTATGATTTCTCTATTTCCTACCACCCTGGTAAAGCAAATGTAGTAGCCGATGCATTGAGTCGGAAATCAATTCTATTAGCCTGTTTGACAACAGAATGGAAATTATTAGAAGAAATCAAAGATCTAGAAGTAACTCTTTGGCCCATCAGTGATAAGATTTTATTGGGAAATTTCAAGATGCAGCCAGAACTCATACAGCGAATCAAGGATCACCAAAGGGATGATGCGGCACTTTTGGAAATTTTCAACAAAATGGATAACAAGCCAGAATTTTCACTTGCCAATGGTACCTTGTATTTCCGAGATCGGCTATGTGTTCCTAATATCCGAGAGATCAAGGATGAGATATTACGGGAAGCACACCATACTCGATATACAATTCACCCGGGGAATACCAAGATGTACCAAAACCTCAGAAAACGATTTTGGTGGATTGGGATGAAAAATGACATTTCTGAATTTGTAGGAAGGTGTCTCACATGTCAACAAATAAAGGCAGATCATCAGAAACCAGGAGGATTGCTACAACCACTTCCTATTCCTGAATGGAAATGGGAACATATTACTATGGATTTTGTGTCGGGATTTCCACGAACCTTCCGGAACAATGAAGTTATTTGGGTTATTGTGGATCGTTTGACTAAATCCTCACATTTTATTCCTCTCAAGAATAAAACGTCGATGAAAGAATTGGCTCAAAAATATGTCAAGGAAATTGTTTGGTTACATGGCATTCCGGTTTCCATTGTTTCGGACAGGGACTCCAGGTTTGTGTCTAACTTTTGGAGGAAACTACAGATGGCTATGGGAACACAATTGCATTTTAGTACGGCATACCATCCCCAAACTGATGGCCAGACTGAAAGGACTAACCAAACTCTTGAAGATATGTTGCGAGCATGTGCCTTAGATTTCAAAGACAGTTGGGATGAGCAATTACCACTCGTGGAGTTTGCTTATAATAATAGTTACCATTCAAGCATTCAAATGGCACCTTTTGAGGCGTTGTATGGACGAAATTGTCGAACTCCTATTTGCTGGGAGGAGGTAGGTGACCGAAGAATACTTGGACCAGACTGGGTGCAGACTTCGACGGATAATATCAAGAAAATCCGAGATAGGCTAAAGACTGCTCAAAGTAGACAGAAAAGTTATGCTGACCATCGCAGGAGAGAATTGGAATTCGCCGTAGGAGACCATGTTTTTCTCAAAGTATCCCCGACCAAGGGAGTAATGCGATTCGGGCAAAAGGGTAAATTGAGTCCGCGTTATATTGGACCTTTCGAAGTAACGGGACGAGTCAGTGATGGGAATGCTTATGAGCTTGCACTACCACCTCAATTGTCAGGTGTCCACAATGTCTTTCATGTATCTATGCTAAAGAAATATAAACCAGACCCAACACATGTTATAGACTTCGAGCCTCTACGGTTACAACAAGATTTGTCCTATGAAGAGAAGCCGGTGGCTATTCTAGAGACAAAGGAAAGAGCCCTGCGAAATAAGACTATTCGATTAGTCAAAGTCCTATGGCAGCATCATAATCAACTCGAAGCCACCTGGGAGTCAGAGGAGGAGGTCCGTGACAAATATCCACAACTTTTCCCATCAGGTATGATTTAAATTTGGAGGACCAAATTTCCTAAAGGAGGGGAGTATGTAATAACCAAGCCTACTTTTGTAGGCCAGCCCTTTTCCAGGTGGGCCATGGTAGTCCCAAACTATGTTTGGAGCCTGACTGGGAGTCTCCTAATTGATCGGAATGTTTTAGGACTTTTGGCAAGTCCATTATAGGAGTCCCGGTAGAATTCCTCTCTCAGATTATGTTTCCTATAAGACTCCCTGTAGTTTCCAAACAGGATTTTCCCCAAACACTATATATATAGATTGGCAGAACTCATCGTATGTACAGAAACAGTAAAGATTTTATAGAGAGAGAGAGAGAGAGGACTGATTTGGCTGTGGAATTGATTAGGAGGAGAAGAAGATCAATAGCGGGACGCGCGGCGGATGACTGACGAACGACCGACCACTACCCGATCAACACGCGTCTACACCAGGCGAGTAGAAATTTTTACATATTCAATGAGATGTGAATTCTGACGAACCCAGATCTTGGATCTTTTGGGTGATGTAATGAAACTGGGATGAAATCGAACATCCCGAATGATGTTTTCTTCACTGTCGACATACCCGAGTAATAAATCTGTAGAAAAACCCCTCGATTTAAACCTGTTGAAATGCCAAATAGAGATTTTAAGATAGGTAAAACCCCTACCTGATCTCCCTGGCGCATCAAGCCCCAAACCTGGATGAAATCTAAGCCGGAGAGGAGATTGATGCAGGTCGGTGCGTGTAAGGACAGATTCACGTTGGAGCCTACGAAACTCCCGTGGCCCACCTGATGAATGATCAGGTCCCTACATCTGGTAATGGACCCCTGGGCGACCACCATGGTGCAGGTCCCATGTGCATCCGACCGATGGGCCCCACCCTGCAATCGTCTCCAATCGAGCCTGGCGGTGCCTCCTCTGACGAACGCAACTCTCCTCTGACGAACAATACAGGCGAATGGAATTGTGGGGATGAAGTCCTGGAGGAGATTTTATATACTTCCCGAAATTACCAAATTGCCCTCATTGTTTAGTATGTCCTAAGAACCCTATTAAGACTGTATGGTAAATGCACAGCATGGTAAGTTATGGATCCAATATTAATTAACTACTGAATTAGTGGGTGATTAATTATTTGAACGTTATATGGGCTCTCCGTATCAATTGATTATTTCTTACGCCTTGATAAAAAATTATAATGGATATTTAGCCCATTCTAATAAGATATTTCCAATTGAAATTTATATATATATATTTTGAATTAGTTGTGGAAAAATTTTATGATGAACACTTATTTCCATTGTAAGACACGGGCAATGCCACAGCCTGGTACCAACTCCGACTCGGAGTGGGGCGAGGATTAACCAGTGTTATGTGGTACTGGCTAAAGAAAAGAAAAGAATAAAACAATGAAACTAATCATGGTGGAGATGAATCTATACTAAAATTATTGGAATGAATTTATCATTGATGATTGAAATAAGCGTGATACCAACTGCTGGCACTGAGTATAGAACTTTCCTCGTGGATGTTGGTCGAGGGGAAGAGGTTTAGCAATCATGGTGGCATGATAAGCCATGTTGTTAATAGAAATGTAGATACTCCAGTTGGGAGTATCGGAACAGGCTCAACATTCATGGTGGATGACAAACCATGTCGTTGACAGAAATGTAGATACACCGTATGGGGTATCGGAACTATCTGATGCCACAGTGAGAAATCACTCAAGAAAGAAATTGATTAGAATGTTACTGAAATCATATCATTGAATATATATATATATGTTTCCAAACGATTGAAATATGCTTCATCTTAATGTTTCTTATTCTACTCACCAGTTTTACTGATTAGTGGTTCGCCCCACTTCAGGTAATGCAGTTATGGAGGTTGCAGAGAGTGACGGGGATCAGCTGATGGACTTTGGCATGCGTAGCTGATCCAGAGCGCGGAGAAAAAAAAAGAATAGATTTATAGCTGGGATTAGCCCAAGACTTAGATGTTATTATTATCTTTCTTTTTCTCAATTAGGAATGGTCTTATTCAGTAGTGTTGTCAAGACATATAATATTTACATACTGGTTGAAATAAAATAAAATTTGATTGTCTATGACCTTGATGCTCATGAGAATTTGACTTAAGTGGTGTTGTTATTAAAAATCTGAGTGCGGCTTAAGAATCTGAAGAGCTCCAGATTCTTGGGTCGTTACAGCTGCGCTTCAATTTTGTGATGTGTAGAAGAAAGTGTAGAGATTGTGTGTAAGAACTTAGAATGATTTGAGTGGATAACTGTGTGAAATCCGCTAGCTAAATTGGGTAAGAAATAGAAAAAGAAAAGAAGAAATATTGCCTTGTTGTAGGTGCTATGGACAAAATGATGTTAAATTTCAATATGTTTAGTGTGCTCATGCGGTGGGATTCTTCATTATTGAGGAATGTGGATGGAACTCTTGTTATTTACAATGAAGGGTTGGTTAAGAGAACATCACAGATTATGAAGCAGCCAATGTTAAGCCACAAGTTAGCAATTTTGCAACTCAGCAGAAAACCATGCTACAACAGATTGTTCCTTACTTTCGCAGGAAATAAGGGATAATCCAAGAAATATGTAAAACACAGTGGTGGACCAGGATTATTTCCTTCGTTGTCAAAATTAGATGTGCGGAAAGAGTAACGAAGCTACTAGATAAAGGAACTAGAACTCTGGACAAGGTACTTGAAGATAGCGCCAGATACATGAGTACATGACACTGCAGTCACCCAGTGAATACTAGTAGAGCAGCAACAAATTGATGTTTTGCATTTAGAAAGACTTCTTTGACCATTGGTATTGTTCTATTTGATTACTGAATGATCTTCACTGGACTAGGATAATGATTCTCTGAGAATCTTGGAAGTCACTTCTATTCTGCATGTATGAAGATTGAAGAGTTTTCAGACCATTGTTATTATTTTACTTGATTACTGAATGTTCTTTGCTAGACTAGGAATATGGTTATCTAGGAATCTTGGAATCATTCTGAGAATATTTTGTTCTGAGAATATCTCTCCCTTTCCACACAGCTATAAAATCCCTCCCTAACTCCCTCCTCTCTGTAGGAGTCTTGGAATCTTCTGGAAATATTTTATTCTGAGAATATATCTCCCTTTCCACCTCTCTACAAAATCCCTCCGACTCCCTCCTCTCTCTATCTCTCTAGATTTTCTATCTTACAAAATACTTGCCAAACAAGTTTTTGGTCGTTCATTCTCAGAATGAAAGATTCCTAGATTGATGCCAAGCAGGCCCTTTATAGTCACTTTTATTCTTCTGTGTGTTTGATGTATTACATTAAATAGAAATTCTATCTTATGATGAAGTACTTCTGGGATTTGATTGGATGAGAGAAAAATTAGACAAATTGATGTAGAGTCTAGTGAATACTGCACACTATTACAGATCTAAACTATTCAGTATCCTTTTCACTTTGTGTCTTCACTTAAATGACCCCTTAGAATGTAACAATGAGCTTGATATATTACAAGCTAGAACAGTTCTATCTTTATGCTGATAGCATTCCAAATTTAACAGCTTGCTAGTCTCATCTATTTCAATTTGAAGATCTTGAGTCTGGACTTACAATAGCAGATAATGCCATGTTTCTTTTTACCTATGGAAATCTTCTTGCAGATCATGCACTTATATTGATGGTGGTGGAGGCACTCAGTAGTTGATCTGAGCAAAATTGAAGCTTCTAGACAAAAGTGTAGTCCTCAAGGCCAGGTTTCCAGGAGACCACAGAGCCCACAGTTTGTTTGAGTGAAGGTCAGTAAGAATATTTAAATGCATCCCCTTACCCATTTTTATCTTGTGTTTGGATTGCTCATCTTTCCCTATTTGTGGTCCATCCAGATATAGAAACAAACGAGTGCTTGACAGACCATGGTGGATGCTGCATGATAAGTCCTTCAATATTACTGCTTGCAAGGTATTCTGTTAAGTTGACATTTGCATGTACCTTGAATCACAGTTTATTTGAGCATTTTGTCAACATAGATGGTTACCCATTCAGCCTTTTTGTGTCTTGGGGTTGAAATCAGAAATATTATTAAGATGGAGTACCGACTTTCCAAATTTCTTCTTTCTAAAACTCAGTCACAGGGTTATGGTTCCTGGAAACTGAAATTGTTAAAACTTGGCTCGCCAACCAAAAGCAGCAGGACTCTTTCTTTTCATTATTTATAAAACTGAGTTGATTTGGATGATTTTCAGGCTGTTGCCTGTAATACCCAGGGTTTAAAAATTTGGGCCTGTTTTAAATGTTAATTGTTGATTTATATGGTGGGTCCTATTACCATCTAGTTATTGTGGGATAAGTTATTTGATTTAAACATTATGTATAAAAGTGATGGGACCGATCATTCCTTGTTAACATGGATTTGTCACTACGAGGAGAAAGGAGTATACTTCATGATACTTTCTATCCTAAAGGAAGTGTTGCATAAGAGTTCTGTGAGAAAGGAATTCATATATAGGACTCCTACTAGGAGAAGTGAGGATCGGCTATATAATATAAGGGGGTCTCTTATCTGCTTCACTCTACCTCCTTCTGAAGTCTAGGAGAGAATCAGAGAGGGAGATTTATTGTCTAGGAGAGAGCTTGCGAGGAGGAAGAAGGCAACCAGCTGGATAGCAGTTGATGGATGTCCCTCGACCTCACAATGTGAACGTCTATAGGAGGTGAGTGGGTGTAATAACCCTGAATTTTAGAGTGGGCCAATTTGGCTTAGAAAGGCCCACATTCAGCTAGCCCAACTCATGATTAGATTGGGCTGTTGGGCCTAACTTTCAGGTCTTTATTTAATAATAGAACTTGACCCAAGATCCATTTGTGTTGATTGTATACTTTTCCAATGGAAGCCCTTCGTTTCTCACCAATAGATGTGACTCTTCAAAGAAGAGACATTCACCAACAGATGTGACTCTTAGTATTCCCCAAATGACTCTTCAAAGAAGAGAAATTCAAGAAGAAATGCCCCACTTGGACGTCCACTAAGTTTATATGTAGGATTCTTTGTTTATTTTGAAATCTAATACTGGGAAATTTGAAATTAGAAGCAAGAAACTTCAATAGGGAGCATCTTGGATGTCAAATTTGAGGTCATTCATCACTTATACAGGGTGAGTAGAATTTCAATAGAATGTGATTCTGTCAAATAATTAGTCCTTCATGATCTATTCTTCTAAGTTTGGGCCAAATCTGATACGTAAAATTCTGTTAACATAACTGTGTTTGGTGAATAAAATGCATTTCCATCTTTGAGGATGATAGGTGACCACAGGGATGAAGTCTCTCTTTGATTTGAACCATGAAGAGTCCATTATAACAACATCAGATCTGAATGGATGTAATTATAAAAAAACTGTGGATATGTCTGTAATGGGGAATAAAGTCTCAAACTCATATTCTTTTGTGAAGATGATTAGTTAATTAAATCCTATGGATTGATAAGCTTCTTATGGACTTTTTTTTTTTTTTAAAGAATATGAGGTTTTATTGTGTAAAGAAATTCAGAACTGAGAAAATACCAGTTCAGGTGGCCAAAAAGAGGATTGACTGTTTGTGGGTTGTGGGCCCATGTGGCCCACCTGATCTAGGATCAAGTTCCCACATTTGAAAGGGGACTGGTGGGCGACCATGTGGCTGGTGGGGCCATGATGATTGAATCATTGTGCCCCTCCATCTCAAGTACCCAAAAAGGGTTGAGGCGTGAGACCCTTTTGTAAAAAGACTGGGTCAACTGAATGACCCATTGGGCCAGCCCGTTGGGTCGGTCCAATGGGCCGGCCCGTTTGGTATGATAATTACAGATTAGGAAATCTGTAATTATGATCTGTAGACTGCTGTACATTACCATGTATAGGGAGATTCTGATTGATGTAGATTGCTGTAGTTTCCTTTTATTTTTTCAGCACAGTTGTAAATTAGCTCATTTATAGGAATCCTTGTATATTTAAAGGCTTGTAAGGGGATCATCAAAGCAAGCAATTCATTGTTAAGATCTCTGCAATTCTTCTTGTTTTTCATTGTTTATCATGGTGTCAGAGCCACTGTTGTGAGAAAGAGGGGAGATCGGACGTTGGTCACGCCTCCAGACATTGGCTGGGTTACAGAGGTGGGGTCCACACTTGATCAGAGAGGGGGCGCACCAGCTCACGGTGGTCGACCACTTATTGGAGATATTCTGTGATTTTGTTTTCAGATTTTTTGGGCTGCATTAAGGTACTGTTTTGTGGCCATCTCTATTCAGCATTTTATGCCGGACTGTTTTCATCAAGACCGTCCAGTTTTGTAATCCGCCGTTGGATCAGACTTGACCAAGGCTTGTTGGGTGCGAAAATTGGTTAGTCTTTGCTTTCTGTAAGCTGATTTGTGAACTAATTGGGTTTTGGTAGTCCAATAGCCATTCTACACCCTGTCAACAGGGACGCTTCTTTATTGTTTTTCTTGCATCTCCATCTTCTGCTGTCATCTGTAATGGCTGAGAAGGTGACTGGTATTATTGTTATTCTTGATGGGACCAATTATGCTTACTGGTCCCATCTCATGATGAATTTTTTGAAGGGGCAGAAACTTTGGAAATTTGTGATAGAAAAGAAGCCAGGACCTGACACCAAGGATCCTGCTTATGAGGATTGGGAAGCATCTGTGGGTAAAATTAATTCTTGGATTGCAAATTCAGTCACCCCCTCCATTGGACATCAATTGTCTAAATTTTCTCATCCAAAGGATACCTGGGATTATTTAGCTCGGTTATATGTTCAATCCAATTCCGCCCGCCGTTATCAACTTGAATGGGAAATTAAAACTGCCGAACAAGGCTCTCAGTCCATTCATGAATTCTATGTCAAAATGACTGCATTATGGGATCAATTAGCTCTAATGGAACCCCAGTTTACCTGCTCTGCCGACTCAACTACTTTTGAAAAATATCGGCAGGAAACTCGACTAGTTCAGTTTCTTATGGCTCTTCGCCCTGAGTATGAACACATTAGGGGTCTACTATTACATCGATCTCCATTGCCATATGTGGATGTGGCTTTGTCTGAACTTCTAGCAGAGGAACAAACTCAACAGATCTTATCAAAGCGCAAAGCCGTTGAGTCCGATCACGTCCTCGTTGCTGCTAAGTCATCCTCTTTGGGTAAACCTGTCGGTTCTAACAACATCTGTAATTATTGCAAAGAATCAGGACACTGGAAGAGAGACTGTCCTCAGCTGAAAAAGAAACAGAATCAGAAAGAGCCAAATCAACGTCCCGGTCAACGTCCTGGACAGAACCAGACAGCAGCAGTGACTGCTGAAGCACCTCCTGACTTCTCTACTCAGATCCAGACTATGATTGATGAACGCCTGCAGCAGCTCCTCCTCACTTCCTCCAGTGGTCCCAATACTACTCAAGCTGAACCAGTTAATTCTACCATGGCCTCATTCTCTGGTAAAACTCCATCATGGATATTTGACTCAGGTGCCTCATCTCACATGGTTTCTGATTCATCATTATTAAGTATCAGTCGAAAGCCTTCTACTCTTCTAAACATTCATACTGCTTGTGGCACCACTATGCCTGTTTCCACCATTGGTACTATCACATCTCAGTCTTCCTCTGGACGACTATCTTTACCGAATGTTTTGTGTGTTCCAGGAATTGCTATTAACCTCATTTCCATCAGTCAACTTACTAATTTGGGTTATCTTGTCTCGTTTAACTCCACTGGTTGTGTTGTGTAGGATCCTCGCTCCGGGAAGCAGATTGGGATTGGCCATAAAGAAGGGAATTTATATCACTTGACCTCTCTTCATGTTCCTTCCTCACCACTTCTGGCAGCGTCTACATCAACTTCATCCTCTAGCTTATGGCATCTTCGGTTAGGTCATTTGTCCAAAGGAAAATTAGATTTTTTACTTGCGAATAAAAGCCTTGGAAAAGTCACTTTCTCTGAATCTACTGGTTGTATTGGTTGCAAGTTGTCAAAGCAAACTATTTTGCCTTTTAATAAAATTACCTCAGTTTCCAGTGCACCTTTTGCACTTGTTCACTCTGATCTATGGGGCCCTGCTGTTCAACCCACCAAGGGTGGCTCACGTTATTATGTTATCTTTGTGGATGATTACACTAGATTTACTTGGCTATACATGTTAAAACACAAATCTGATTTTCTCCGTACATACTTGAACTTTACCACCATGATTGCCACCCAATTTTCCGCTAAGATCAAAGTTTTTCGCTCCGATGCGGGGGGGGGGGGGGGGGGGGGGGGGGGGGGAATATCGGTTACAACAATTTCAAAACCTGCTTGCCAGTCATGGTACAATAGCTCAACTCTCCTGCCCAGGTACTCCACAACAAAATGGGGTAGCCAAACGAAAACATAGACATATCATTGAAACGGTTAGATCTATGCTACAATCCTCTTCCGTGCCCATTACATTTTGGGGAGAAGCTGTTCTCACTTCAGTTTATCTCATCAACAGAATGCCATCTTCTGTTTTATCTGGGGCCACTCCTTTTGAGAAACTTTATGGTACAAAACCCACTTACTCTCATCTAAGAGTTTTTGGATGTACTTGTTTTGTTTTGCTTCCCTCTAGTGAGCGATACAAGCTCTCTCCCAAGTCTGCTATTTGTGTTTTTCTTGGCTATGGTATAGAACAAAAGGGATATCGCTGTTATGATCCACAATTGAACAAGTTACGCATTTCTCGTAATGTTACCTTCATGGAACATATACCTTATTACTCCTTGCCATCCTCACAGCCTGTCTCCTCTGTACACCCCCTTGATCCTTTTCCAGATTTGTTTCCATCTGAGACCTATCCTACTTCAGAAACTTCTGTTGATCCTCCGCCACTTCTTGTCTATCAACGGAGGCCCAAACCTGACTCCATCCCTTCTGATGTAGCTGAAGTCCCCACTCTTCCTGAAGATCAGGATTCTGTTCCACCATGGAGATATCCACTTCGTACTCGCACCCCTGTGCAGCGTTATGGATTTGTTTCTACCAACTTGTTTTCCCTTCAATATCGCAACTATCTTGCTACAGTCCATTCACATTTTGAACCCAGGTCTTATACCGAAGCTTCTCAGTACCCTGAGTGGCGAAAAGCCATGGAAGAAGAGTTAGCTGCACTTCAGCAAAATCACACTTGGGAGCTTGTCTCTCTTCCTCCAGGAAAGAAAGCTATTGGTTGCAAATGGATATTTAAAGTGATCATTCAGGTATTTCTGAGCTCAAACTATTCCTTCAGAACCAATTTGAGATGAAGGATCTTGGTCATCTTCGCTACTTTCTTGGGCTTGAAGTGGGATATTCCAAACAGGGGTACATCCTCTCTCAAATGAAGTACTGCTCGGACATCATCCAGCGTGCGGGTCTTACAGATCTCGCTCCAATTTCTACTCCCTTGGAAATCAATGCACGGCTGAGTAAAAACAATGGTGTGCCTTTAGCTCATCTTACTCGGTACCGAGAAGTTGTTGGGAGTCTTGTTTACCTGACTATTACTAGACCTGACATTGCTTATGCTGTCCACATTGTGAGTCAATTTATGGCTCAGCCCACCTCGGTTCATTGGGGTGCTGTCTTGCGGATTCTTCGTTATTTACAGGGTACCCAATCATATGCCTTGCTTCTCTCTTCCGATAGTTCGCTTCATCTTCGCGCCTTTTCTGACTCTGATTGGGCAGGGGATGTGGATGATCGGCGTTCAACCACTGATTATTGCATATTCTTGGGTCATTCCTTGGTTTCTTGGAGGAGCAAGAAGCAGACATCTGTCTCCAAGTCTTGCTCGTTTCTCGTCTTCCTTGAACAAGCTCCTGCTGCTGCCGCACCATGAGCTTGAGGAGGGGTGTAAAAAGACTGGGTCACTGAATGACCCATTGGGCTGGCCCGTTGGGTCGGTCCAATGGGCCGGCCCGTTTGGTATGATAATTACAGATTAGGAAATCTGTAATTATGATCTGTAGACTGCTGTACATTACCATGTATAGGGAGATTCTGATTGGTATGATAATTATAGATTAAGAAATCTGTAATTATGATCTGTACACTGCTGTACATTACCATGTATAGGGAGATTCTGATTGATGTAGATTGTTGTAGTTTCCTTTTATTTTTTTCAGCACAGTTGTAAATTAGCTCATTTATAGGGATCCTTGTATATTTAAAGGCTTGCAAGGGGATCATCAAAGTAAGCAATTCATTGTTAAGATCTCTGCAATTCTTCTTGTTTTTCATTGTTTATCACCTTTTCCAGTCACAAGTGCTCTTTTGAATTATGTTACTGTTACACATTTCATATCCAGTCACAAGTGCTCTTTTGAACTATGTAACTGTTATACATTTTCATACCCAGTCACAGGTGCTCTTTTGAACTATGCTACTGTTACACATTTTCATACCCAGTCACAAGTGCTCTTTTGAACTATGCTACTGTTAACACATTTTTGTATCTAGTCACAAGTGCTCTTTTGAACTATGAACTGTTTATACACTTTCAGACCCAGTCTCAAGTTCTCATTTGAGCTATGTCTCTGTTATACATTTTCATATCAAAGAAATTTAGGAATTTATATAAAAGACTCTGGGTTCCAATATGAGAAAAGGGGGATACAAGTACTGTTGTATAATTTTATATGCATGGTAGTGACTGCTCTTCTTTTCTAATGATATTTAACTGTGAAACTTTCTGTCAATGTGTTAATTAGTATAGCTCTATTGTAAGGTGATTATTAAGAAGTCCCCTCTTTTAATAACTTATTAAGATTGTGTGAATAAGATGAGCTACCATAATGTAACTAATTCCAAATCAAACAGTAGGTACTCGCATCGTTATAGTCTCATTTCTTACTACTCAAACGATGACGCTCAAATTCTTACTCATAATCTAGATTTAATACTATCTTTAGTAGCCTGTGTATGGAATGAAAAATTAACACGGGACTCTGTGGTACTTGCTCAAAGTGATTAATTCAAGTTTTATGAGTATAGTATTCACTATATGACTAAAAGAATATCAAAGACAAGGTCAATACCACATATTTGGGGACACCAATTATGATTATGAGCGGGGCGAAATTCCAACTTAAAGTTTGTGGGACTAACAAATAAAAGTAATATGATGATATCTATTATGAAGTCTATAAGGAATAATATTACGAATTGCAAAGAAGTATCTGTTTTCTGTTGGTGCTGGGTTTGATTTTGAAATATAATTGGTGACAATTTTTTCACGATAAGAATATGAAATTCCTTATAGAAACATAAGGACCATTATGAATTTAGATGGGTGACAGTTTTGTCACGACACAAATATGAATTCTTTTATTTAAACATAAGAAATTACATTGTGGTAGTCTTGTCACGACACAAATCCCCTTGTTCAAACAACTACTATGAATTAAAATGGGTAACATTTTTGTCACGACACGAATACGAATTTCCTTGTTTGAACATAAGAAATTACATGGTGGTAGTCTTGTTACGACTTGAATCCCCTTGTTCAAACAATTACTATGAATTAAGAATGGTGGCAGTCTTGTCACGATAAGAATATGAATCCTTTATGAAAGTACGAATTGCTAATAATGGTGTACATTAAGCCATGTTGTGGAATAAGATTATGAACTTACTCTTTGGGGTAAAACTATGAATTTTTTTTAAGGAAACATATGAATCTCGAAGCTTTGTGTGATGTATGGGATTCTATCAATACATTGATGAAGACATATAACCGAAAATGAAATGATAGAACAATTGTAATATTACATCTTTGTTATTGTGCCGGTTTCTTTTGTTCTCTTAATTTAGAAATTCTACACACCAGTGTTACTAACTAGTGGTTTGCCCCACTACAAGTAACGTCTTCGTAGCGAAATCTGGAAATGATGGAGATCAGCCTATAGATTTTGGCATGCATCGCTGATTGAGGGATCGAAGCACTTCCTAGATTATTAGATGGGGCAGCTCTATTTTGAAATACTTTTTTAGATTTATTGTCTTTTCTAGCTGAACGTGTAAAGACTCGTTAAGACACTAATATTGAGATTTTAAATCTTAATCTTTGCTTGGACTTGCTCTTGGAATTTACTTTATGAATGTTATTGTATTATAATCATGATAACGACTTAAGAATCTGAAGAGCTCTAGATTTTTGGATCGTTATAGTGGGTCCTTCCAATTTATTTAATTGCATCGATGATAGAAAACCATGTTATTAATGAGAAATCTGATTTGGAGATTAAAACTCATATTAATTAAATAATCTAGCAGGTGTCGGTGATGTTGCGTACTATGATAGTAGAGTTCTATTTGATTGAGGTGTCGGTGATGTTGCGTACTATGATAGTAGAGTTCTATTTGATTGGGGTGGATGAATAACCATAGTAAACTTTTCCAACTGGTTTCACTCATCTTTAATGGGCGCTGTGTACTGATTGATTGACTTGTTTTTCTGATGAGAGGGTAATCCAGCCACTGACGACCCTATATTACTGTAATTCGGAAACCTAAATCATGTTTTTAATGATTAAGATTGCTAGAAATCCTTAAACACTAACAGTGGACTGTTAAGGAAGTCTACCTACTTCAGATTTTTCCTGTTCGATGGGAGAATCTGGTTCAGAATATGAAATTTGTATTTTGAGGCCGACTGGGATGATTTTTATTGCAGGGAGTTGTGGGCCCAAGTGGACCATGGGTGATCAGCCCCATGTATTTGGAAGCAAATACATGGGCGACAAAGGTAGTGTGAGACTTCTATGGAGTGGGCCCCGTATGGCCCACCATCTGATGGAATAAATATGGGTTGGCGAGGAAGACCTACAACAGAACTGGTTCTGTTGAAACTTGTATTTCCTTTGAGGAAATTCAGTTTGGTTGAGGCTTGTATTCATTGGAAAAATTAAACAAAAGCCCTCATCATTATATTAATTTCATAAGAGTCCTATTATCGTCATTAATGAGATCCTTTTAGAGAATCAGGATGGTGGTTACTGAGACTCTGTAATGGGAACTGTTCTTCCATGATAAACATATGACATGGGAATTTTATAAAAAAAAATGATAATGATGAAAAGGGTGTGGCCCGCTCGTACACAGATAACAACCAATTATGATGAGAAGTGGGGCAAGATGATCAAACTTGTCCATTATATGGGGTGGTTGCACTATAATTAATGTTACGTAAAATTATATGTAATTTTAGTACCTTTCGATATTGTGCATGATTATAAATTATGAAAAGGAAAGGAAATGGATCGTGCTTTGAACTACTAGTATGGTACAAATTGGTGGTTTTGTAGTCAGGGTATGAGATTATGAAATCTGGACAATAGGGTCCAGTTGCAGTTGTTGTGAATGCGCATAAACTGCAAATTATGTGACGTGGAGGTCCATGAGAAAGTGGGTCCTATGGGGCTCCAATTGATGAGATGCACGCGTGATATCTTGAGATATGTGTAATGCCAAGGTGATGTGTTGATATAAACTGGTGCAAGGATGTAGTTCAATGATGTGTCATGAGATGGATTTATGATTGAATATTTTTTATATTGGGTTGAAATATTTAATGCTTATTAATGCTTTATTTTAATATGATTTTCTTTATATGATATGTTGATGCATGACAGAATAGGAAATTTATTTACCAGTTTATACTAATGTTGGTTGCCTCCTTCAGGTAATAGAGTTACAAGTGGACCAGAAAACGGCAAAGATCAGCCCATAGTGTTTGGCATGCATGATTGGGGAGTGCGCTATATCAATATTCAGTAGTTTAAAGAAATAAATAGTAGTTGATATTTTACTGTTTTCTTAGTTAGCTTGAAAGATTTTATTATGAGAATTGTTAAACAGTTGAGACTCTATTAGTTGGTTATTTATTTGGTTTGATTATTTGAAATATAATTTTAATAAATGATGCTTATGCCTTATGTGTTTCATTTGATTTAAGCATTGGAATTACATGCCATGCGTTATAACTCAGATTCCAATAGAGCCCTGGAATTTGGGTCATGACATTGCCCAAATCATTATTGGTGAAAAAATTGTTTCATCGTAAGCATACCTTATCTCATCTCTGAGTTGGCTAAAATATTGGTGAAGAATGCGGGCCATCGTTTTGGGTGAAACACAAGAGGAGGCAAAAACAGTATAAAAGATAGCATTCAAGTTTTGGATTTCAGTGTGATTCATACGTAGTAATAGAAAACACTTTCGGATACCCACTGTACACATCGGTCTAAATATAAGCTATAATATGTTCACCCTGTGGGGCCTACCTATGATCAATTCAGCCCTAAACCCCCATGCGCTGCATGTGAATTGGCACTTATCGGGGCTACTGGTGGATTGAGACACCCTTTTCTATAGGTCTGCACTGCTGACCTTTGGGGCCTTAAAAGCAATCATTGTGATGATTTGATTAGGTTGATTTTATATTTTAAGGCATCCCTAATCCATCCTAGATCGTTGAATCCCCTTACTGCCCCACCCCGACCCTTTGTGGTGAACTCCATGCAGCCAGGCGGGTCCGACAATGTCGCTATCTGTGGATTGGTCCCTGAATAATTTTTTTCCCACATATTAGAGATCAGATATTCTTTAGAGAATTGTGAATGCCCTCTTGTAGATGGTGTCAAGTTTGCAGACGATGGGTATCCCCATTGTGAATGTAAAAATTTGATATGATGGAAGAAATTATCATCTGGGCCTTGCATATGCATCTCAGCCCATTTTTCTTTTCTCTGTTCCTTTGTTGCTTGGATCATTAAAAGTTTAAGTGATTTAATTTTTCTTGTAGGACTATCACAATGGCTGCAAATTCCCCGTAGGATTTTAGGGAGATGAGGACAAAGAAAAAGGTAGAAGAAGTATGAAGAATATCAAAATCAAGACAGCTCTTTTGAATGAAGAAGATCCATGAAAGTTGATACTACAATGTTGATAGTCAAGACATCCTTTTTAGTTTTTCATTTTCATTTTTTTTTTTAGAAATGATATTACTGAATGTTGTTAAAAAAAATGTTATACGATATGAATTTTTAAAGAGGTTGTACATTTGAGTGAAAGATATTAAATTTAACAATTGCATTTCTATGAATAGGAATGCTACAAAAAAAAAATTTTTTGTTGGCTATTAAAAATAATATTAAATTTAGGAATGGTTTGAATCGTTCTAAACAAATTCGGAAAATTGTGCTCTCCTCCATTATTAATTTAGAATGGTTCTAGATTGTCCCAAAAAAAATTAAAAAACTGGAACATTTTAAAACAGTTCCAAAATTTAAGATTTAGGAACAGTTTACCGTTCCTAAAAATTAGAGACACCCACTTTAGGAATGGTTTTAAACCGTTCCAAAATCATTTGAATGGATCAAAACAATTCCCAATGGTGAATTTTTGGTATATTCATCTCTGCATATCCTCTTGTTCATTGTGGGGTCATTGGGTCAAAGAAGAATAACATGAACACCAATCGTATTGGACAATCGTGGTTTCTAATGTATTGTCATTAAATTAAAATAAAATGATTAGCAATTTAAATTAAAGGGTTTAGAAGGCAAAACAGGACGACTGAGATTGTCCCAAGCAGTAAATATTTGCTCTTCAGCATTCCTAGGTAAGATCTTCTGGCTATGGCCCATTCTTTTGAGTTGGCTCTTCCTCAATTGCTCATCCCCTTGACGATGCCATGTCCTACATAGCTGGTTACCTTACCGGAGAGGTGCAAATGAGCAAGGGCATTCTTCCAATTCTTCGTCGATTGGCTCTTTCTTTTGGGATGTATATAATTACTTAATCTTTAAAAAAAATCATCTTAACTTCTTATTTTGTTCTCTTTTATTGTCTAGCAATCTGTACTATCTATAGTTAGATCTTGTGAAAATAACCATCAAAATTAAGTTTTCTTTCTAAAAGATTAGTACTAGAAAATAACTTTCAAGAGCACATTTTCAAAACCAAAAGTTATTTTCAGGATGAAAAGTGATGATTTTGACTGTTGGTTGCTTCTCATTTTGAGTTGTTGGGTTGTTTGACTGTTGGTTGCTTCTCATTTTTTATTATTGGGTTGTATGAAAAGCAAGTTTGTCCTTCCAACATCTCTAGCCTGAGGGGGTGGACTCTTCAATAGCTCCGTGGAATGTTGGGTGGTGGGGAAGGTTGGAATTGGTGGGATGGGTACATGAATTTATTTCATAGAGATCATCCTCAAATGGAAGCCCTAGTTAGGCATCGGTACGGACCTGTTTTCAAAAAGCCATAATCAATGATACGTTTGGCCATTAGATTTGGCCAACATGTTAGTACAGTAATAGCCCATATTGATTTTCATGGAATCCTACATGCGATGTGTATGATGATGACAAGGGTGTGAATTGAGTATCTCATGACATGCGCATAAATTTTTTAAAGAGTCGCCAGCCTGTGGCCTAGGGTTGAACATGGGCATTTAATTATTCAAAGATTCTAAAGCTTTTGATTCCAAATAAGGTAGGTTTGAAGTCTATTTTTGGATTAAAAAGATGTTGGATCCGGATCTGGATCTATGGGATTCGAAACGGGATCTTTATATGTTCTACTCGAGAATTTGAATACAAGATATCATATATTATGAATATGAACAGGTTTTACGAACCTACATAGTTCGAGTTAGATTCATATTTGAGAGTCTACTTGGTTTTAATCAAATATCATTTGAAAGCCACATTTGTATCTTTAATTTTATTTAATCTTTTCAGTTTGACTACACTAATGCAATCTGCATTTTATTTCAGATCCATATCTAATTCCAGATCCAAACTCCGTCAGTTTTTGCTGCCGGTCTCAAGCCCTGGTAAAGGAGGAGGGTTGCGTTAGGTAGGTGACAGCCAGCGTAAAACTTTGTCACAACCCAAACATGAATTGTGAACAAATGATATTTCACGATAAGGTTAGGGCGTTCTCCGCTTTAAGCGACACATTGCAGCGTCGCCCGGCTGCAGTGAAAAGTGTGCAAGGGCTACCACATGACTTTGGGCTAATATGATTAAAGAAGTTAGTCCATGAGAAAAAGAGGATGAATAGGAAAATTAGACTTGCCACTTGGAATATAGGAACCTTAACAGGCAAGAGCATGGAATTGGTTGAGGTAATGAAAAGAAGAAGAATTAGTGTGGCTTGTATACAGGAGACAAGATAAAAAGGGAATAAAGCTAAGGAGCTCAGGGATGAATATAAGCTTTTCTATGTAGAAAAGAGTAATACAAGAAATGAAGTGGGTATAATTGTAGATAAGGATTTAAAAGAGAAAATTGTGGGGGTAAAGAAGTTTGGTGATAGAATTATAGCAATTAAACTAGTAATAGAGGAAGATATAATTCATATCATTAGTACATATGCTCCCCAAGTAGGACTAAAAGAAAGTGTAAAAAGACAATTTTGGGCGGAGATGGATGATCTAATACGAGAAATCCCAAATAGTAATAAGATTTTCCTTGGAGGGGATTTAAACGGGGATATAAGAAGAGATAATAAAGGATACGAGAGAGTGCATGGAGGGCATGGATTTGGAGAAAAGAATTGATTCGAAAACACTATATTGAATTTTAAGTGGCATTTGATCTTGTAGTAGCAAATATTTACTTTAAAAAGATATATGAGTATTTAATTATATATAAAAGTAGGAGTAATAGAAGTCAGATAGACTTTTTTCTAGTTAGAAAACAGGACTGATTAGCTTTTAAAGATTGCAAGATCATCTCAGGAGAGGGTTTGACTACGCAACATAGGTTCGAAGTTTTAGATATTTGCATTAGAAGTAAAAAAAGAGCAGTTGTAAACAAAATGGACAATAAAACAAGGTGGAGAGATTTGAAAGGGAAAAGAGCAAATATATTTAAGGACAAAATGATTGAGAAAGGAGAATGGAATATTGAAGGAGAAACTATAGTAATGTGGAATCAAATGGCTAATTGCATTAGGAATATTGCAAAGGAGGTCCTTGGAGAATCAAAAGGGAAGAGACATATTAATAAAAAAACATGGTGGTAGAGTATGGAGGTTCAGGAAGTTATTCGACAGAAAAAATATTGCTACAAAGTTTGGCAGGGGACTAAGAGTATAGAAAATTTTGAGTAGTATAAGAAGGCAAAGAAAGAAATTAAAAAAGTAGTAAGTAGTGCAAAGTTCAAAGTATATGATGACCTCTATAATAGGTTAGGAACAAGAGAAGGAGAAAATGATATTTTTAAGCTTGCAAAAATAAGAGAAAAGAAAAATAGGGGCTTAGATCATTTCAAATGTATCAAGGACAATGAGGAAAATATTTTGGTAAAGGACAACAACATTAAAGAAGGATGGAAGGAATATTTTAGCAAACTTTTAGATGAAGAATATTTGAGCAATACAAGAGTTAAGAAGGATACTTCATTACAAGAACATAATTTTCTCCATAGAATTAGAGGGGTGAAAGTGAAGGAAGCATTAAAACGAATGAAGACAAAAAAGGCAACAGGCGCAGATGGTATCCCAATAGAGGTATAGAAATGCTTAGGAGATGTTGGAATAAGATGGTTATGTAGACTATTCAATAAGATACTTGTGACAAAGAAAATGCCGGATAAATAAAGAAGAAGCATTGGAGTCACACTATGAAGTTATGGGAGAGAATAATAGAACAAAGACTGAGAAAAAAGACCAAGATTTCTGAAAATCAATTTGGTGTTTTTGCCAGGGAGATCAACTATGGAAGCTATCTTTTCACTTAGGCAATTAATGGAAAAATATCGAGTAAAGAGGAAAAATCTACATATGGTTTTTATCAATTTGGAAAAAGCGTATGATAGGGTACCAAGGAATTTAATTTGGTGGGTTTTAAAGAAAAGAAATATCCCTAAATGTTACATTGAAAATTTTAAAGATATGTATGAAGGAGCAATAACAAATGTGAGAACCACATGTGGAAAAACAGGCAGATTTCATGTGACTATATGTTTACATCATGGATCAACTTTAATCCCTTATCTCTTTGCATTAATTATGGATGAGTTAACTGTGCATATTCAAGAAGAAGTACCATGGTGTATATTGTTTTTAGATGATATATTATTAGTGGATGAATCAAGAGATGATGTAAATGCAAAGCTTAAAAGATGGCGTGGGGCATTAGAATCTAGAACCTTTAAAATAAGTCGTACAAAGACAGAATATATGGATTGCAACTTTAGTGGACATATACAAAGTGTTGAAACCACTGTCAAAATTAAAACCCATGAGATACCACATAAAGACTCTTTTTGGTACCTAGGCTCGATGATTAGTAAGAATGGAGAGATTGATGAAGATGTGGAGCATAGGATAAGAGCTGGAGGGCTGCAGTGGAGACTAACTTCGGGAGTGCGTTGTGATAGACGAATGTCAGTGAAATTAAAGGGAAAATTTTACAAGACAGTGGTTAGACCAGTTATGACATATGGAGTAGAATGTTGACCAGTTAAGAAGATGCATATTCATAAAATGGATGTAGCGAAAATGAGAATGCTTAGGTGGATGTGTGGTAAAACTAAGAAAGATAAAATTAGAAATAAGCGCTTTCCAGAGCATTTAGAGGTAGCATAAATAGGGGATAAGATTAGAGAAACTCGTTTAAGATAGTTTGGGCATGTTGAGCGTAGGCCAATAATGGCACCGTTAAGAAAAAATTTGGATATACAGGTGGAGGGTCCATCAAAAGGTAGGGGTAGGTCGAAAAAAACATGGATGGAAGTCATTAATTCTGATTTGAAAAAATTTCACTTATCGAAAGATTTAGCTCAAAATAGAACGGAATGGAAAAATAAAATTCATGTAGCCGACCCCAACATCGTTGGGATAAGGCTTTGATGATGATGATGATGATGATGATGATCCAATTCCAGATCTAACCTTTTAAATTGATGCTAGTATATATGGATTTCATGTCGGATTCAAAACTAGATCCAAATCTATAAAGACGGTTATGGGTTCAATCTAATTTTGCCTCGATTAGTCCCATTTCGCTATGCAGTGGCCACTTTACTCATTTAATCAATCTAAACACATGTATACAAATATACATGTTGCACCCGCCTACAAAAAATATGGTCCTCCATTGAGTGAGGACTAACTCAACTTGTGTCACTCTTTTTCTATTTTACTTTGTTAAGGTAACTTTCACACTTATGAAGTAGGCCTCTTACCATGCAATTCTTACCTAGGTGTCTCAGGTTTGAACCCCGGGTATACCACTTCTTTTCACCTATGTGGGGTTCCTTTCTCACCTGTGCAGGTTTTTTTTTCGCATGTGTAGACTCTTTTTCCGCATAAGAGACCTTTCCTCTCATGTGTACGGGCTCTTTAGCTGGATTTAACCCCTAAGCTAGGTTATAAAAAACAACCTTTCACACTCTTTTGTGCCAAGTCACATAACTTTCACACAACTCACACTCACATCAGTTGTGTAGGCATTTAAAGTTTGCACCATCCTACTCTTATCTTACTGAATATGTGAATAAGGCTGAAATTTGAATAACTTTGAATCCTAAAGAGAGTACATCTTTCAATCATATTACTATCATAAAGCTTGTAAAATGGACGAGTTTATTTATCTATCTAACGAAGGATGTCTCAACTCTTTGGGCTAGGCTAATTCCTTCGGGACAAAAGGAAGCTGGTTAAATCCCCTATTGCTCCAATGTAGGGCAAGCACAGCTCAAACTCACAACCTCCAAAAGCAAAACATAGTCCTAAGCCAAGCTAAAACAAGGATAAAAGTATTAAAATTGTTACAGAACTTTCATAAAGAAAAATTAATTGGATCAAGTTATAAAATAATATTTTTGTAACAATATCATAATATTCTTACATAATTTAAAAAAAAACTTAAAATATATTATTAGCTTGACGTTGACCTCTTTATGGTAAGACATCTTAGTTGTAATGATAGGTTGATTTCTGCTGATTGGGATTAATAAGAAATACTATTAAAAATAAAGAGTATAAACATTTGCATAAATAATGAGATAATCACATGGACCTTAATGGCCTTTCTCGTATTTGAGCAGCAAATATTTGAGAATCGTACTCAATGTCACAGGAAGTGAAATCTTAGAAATGAAAATCACAACTAAATTAACCTACAGTGAACCCATTCTTCAAAATAAAATCTTTCTACATTCTACAGACATTAATAAATTCTGACAAAAAAAAAAAAAGATGATCAGTCCTAAATCCGAATAATCTCTAGAAATCAATACTGTAAAATATGCGCGACCCAAAATATAAAATCACAAAAGTAATTTCAATATTTTCAATTCTCAAATCACAAAAAGAAAGTTCTAGGCCCCATGTAAAAAATTGCAATCTTCATTCGCTTCAAATGCAAATCACCAAATTATGAGCCCAAAACCCCAAACCGAAAATCAAATTAATAATCCAAAATCTATTTTTCTTAATTGGAAAAACTTTTGTATCAAAATCACATAACAATTTTTAATTTTAATCCCAAACAAATTTGAATCCCAAATTCAAAACTAAAAATCTAATTAAAAGTCCCAATCTCAATCCCCAAATTAATAAGTCCCAAGTCCCAATTAAAAACTAAAATTTTTCTTTTTTCATTATTGACGAATCCTTTATTAAAATTACCAAAACAGTTTTTTATTGTACAAAGCAGGTTGATAAAAGGCCCATGGGTAAAAACTCCAAAGTTGCTATAAGAAAATATATAATTTTTAGATTAAAAAACAAAAACAAAACTCTACATCAAGATTTATAATTCAAACCATGAATATAAAATCAATTCAACATTAATGACTGAATCTCTAAACCCTAAACAAACAAAAAAAATTCATATTCTCAATTTAGAAATAAACATTTTACAACCCCATATAAAAATCTAAATTTACATATCGAATCCAATTCCAGTCCCCAAATTTAGAATCCTAATCTCAAGCCCATTCTCAATCCAATAGAGAAGAAAAAAAGAAAATTATAATCTCAAATCAGAAATTTGAATAAAAAATCCAAATCCAAATCCTAATCTCAATCTCTAAATGAAAAAACACTACACCAAAAATGTCCATCTGGAACGGTTTGAAACTGTTCCTAAATGAATCTGGAACGGTTTCAAACCGTTCCAAAAATGGGTGTCGCAGAAATTTTGGAACGGTTCAAAACAGTTCCAGATTTCCAAAACTGGAACGGTTTTGAACCGTTCCAGTTTTGGAAATCTGGAACGGTTTAAAACCATTCCAAAATTTTAAAACCGTTCCAAATTATTCCCTAATATTTTCTTGCCATTTTTTTAACTTCTTTAAAACAATTTTAATAATATTTTTTTATATCATAAGTTCTTTAAACCACTACTAATCACATATTTAAAAATAAAATAAAATAATTGTGGTATTCACATTCATAAAAACTTTTCTTGCCTATCCTTAACTTTTTTTTCACATGAAAACTTCTTAATATATGCTAATCAATTCTAATAACATTGTTTATTGGAAACAAAGACAGATATAATGTGCATCCATATAGCCATACATTGTAATTCCAACAGAGAGGTTACTCGATTAACTTCAATAGAAGCAATCAGTAAAACATTCAGTTCTTCTCATCAAGTAAAGACTAAAGAGAGAGTCTCCCTCTCTCCAAGTCAAAACAAAAATGGGGAACAGCAGCATTTCGATTTCTATCATCTGCACATAGAGGACACTTTCAGAGTGTCAAAAAGCTCTTGCACTCTGTCCATCTGATCAACATTCGCGTGGCCGGCAATCATCTCCACCCATGTGTGGAGGTTCTGTTCTGGCATCTGTCGAAACAATGAGAGAGCGGCTTCCATGTTCCTATGCCTGGCATGCCCCGCAATTGATACTTTCATCCTTTGATACAAATTACCGAGTAATCTACAGTGTGTAAGAAAATTAAAGAAGCAAAGTAATGAATGCAGGGGCCACCTCTTTGCAATCTAGCCTGCATGAGATGTGCTACCATCTCAAGGACACGTTCCCCTTGAGGAACCGGAAACCCACAGACCACTACTTCCCCAATTGAATCTGGCAGGTCTAATCCCTTGAATTCAAGCCCTTGGATTGTGCTAGGCATGGCTAGCGGAATATGTGCAAGTACATATAATCCCATAAAAACAGCAGAAACCACAGTAAAATTCCCAAAATACCGAACTGCCAGCTTCCAATCCGACTGCTGCTCCATCTGAAGAGGGGCCAACATCTGCTCCTTGCTGGAACCAAGCTCTTTCAAGTCGACCGGCTTTACATTCTGAGATAACGAATCTGCAAATTGCTCATAGCTTTCCTTGAGACCTTGTCGAGCCCCACCTTTGATCATACCTTTCATCATAGTGCTCTGTAGAAAATTTATGCGCCAAGAAATTATCAGCCGTGATGCTTGATCTCTTGAAGGCAATTCAAGGCTGGGCATAATACAGAATAGTAGTTTAACCTTGAAACAGTTCCCATATGGAACATCTGGTGTGCTTACAGAAGACAAAACTGCAAAGGACTTTCCGTCAGCCTTCAGATATAATTGTTCCTCTGTAGCTTTCACAGCCTTAACTAATCTTGAAGCAGCTTTTGTGTAGGTAACAACTCTTTTTAATCTGTCCCCATCATTTTCAAGTATCCAAGGTCCTTCTTGAATCTCTGTAGTACCTTGCAGCTCTGCCAAAGATCTAAAAAATTCTGAACCAGGTGAAAAGATGAGGGAGTTGAGGCCAGCAGGAGCAATCACATAAGATTGGTTTAGAAGTACTCCTGGTAATATGCTAGGCATTTCTACTCCTTGGTCTCGAGATTCTAAAGCTTTCATTGCTTCATCAAATGCACCAGCAGAGGAAAGACCTTCAAAGAATGATCCATTTATATCCATCAAGAGATCCTCAGGAAAAACAGTCTGCATGCATGGTGTTGCTATCAATTGTACATAGAATTGTATGTATGCATTTCATGCATATCAAAGCACTATAGAGCCTGAACTTTCCGACTGAATCACAAGAAGACTATTCATGATAACAATGATTTTGTCATTTCAAAACAGATTTTGGCCCAGTTGGCTCTTCATGAACCAAGTGCAGGTAACTTGGTTTGCGCATCAATCAGGGTTCATGCATTTGGACAGCCTAAATGACCTATGAGTATTATCTTTTACCAGTAAAAAAAATTGCTGGATAACGGGCCCTTTGGGACCCAAACTAGATATGCAATTATGTTCTTTATAATCAGACAACCACAGGGCAATTTATCAATCCTGACAAAACATAAGGTTCCTTTCTTGCTTTCTTTGTTCTATTTTTCCTTCTAATTGAAGTAGATATCTTTAAGATTCTGAGACTTTCCGGCACAGCAATTAGGGATCTATGTATTTACCCTGTATAGTTTTCATAGATATAGTTTACATTCCTAATCAGCTTTGTCCCCCAAGTAAAAAAGCCTTATACAGAACTTGTAACTTTTTTTTTACTATAAAATCACTTGAAAGTATTATAACATAAATATTTACATTAAAAATATTACTATTTAATCTGATCAATGGAATTTTCTAAGTGTGTCTTAATTTTTGGCAGATATCAAATCAGGTGCTCTGTTGTGGAGTCATTGACACATACCATACTCATGAAATTAGCTCTAATAAAGAGAAACATTCAAGTACCTGATAGGATCATCATTGACTGAACCAAAGTTTTTTCTTGCAGACAAGCTAAGGAAAAATTGAGTTTCATATTCTGTATAGTAAACTGAACCATTAAACTGTCTAAGTTCAAGAGCAGAAATAAATGGCTGCCCGGTGGTAGCATTAGATAGACACACACTGATTGTGGGAGAATAAGCCAACAAGATTAGCTCTTCAACTTCTATTGTATCAGCATCAGAGATTACAATTGTTGACCAATGAGTAGCTCCAAGGTAGATATCAAACTTTGGATAAACATTACTGTTGTCAAAGTTCCCATATAAGAAGGTCGCTCTCACTAGGTACCGAGTCCTTGGTTTGACACTTAATCTATAACAATACTTCTTGTTATTGGCAGGGCAGCATTCCAAATAAATTTCAACATAGATAAAACAGGAAAATGGGGCCTCGAAAAATTCCATGCTGATTTTGTAGTAAAAACACCGTCACTAGTGTGTTTCCAGACGTGAGAATCTTGCCCCAAGTATAACTTACAAAACTTCTTGAATGAGAACTGGATTGCCAACATCAGCCAACTTGTGAAGCAACCATCCAGAAGAGGAGCACACATCTTTTAATTGTAGACCTTCAGAGGAGATAACAAAGCCTTTACTAGCAAGAGATCCATTTCCTGCCCAGTTATCATACCAAAAACCGAGGGAACCTGTCCGAATCTTCCATTGACTTTCATTATGAATCTCCCCTTCCAGCCTGCAACCTTCTTCCTTTCTCTAGATAGAAGAGGTTCAAACATAGAAAGGGTTAACTTGCTATAAGAAAGGGGAGCACCAAGATAAGTATTGGGAAAGGAACCTTCAACAAAACCAGCAACTCCAGCATCAAAAAGACACTTTTTTGAGGATTAATCTTCTGAGCCGAGACAGCCTCATATGAAGAAATAAAAGCCATCAAGGCACAAAACTTCTTTTAGATCCATTAGTGCATATCAACAGATCATCTGCAAACAAAATATTTGAGATAGAATCACAGCCTCTAGGAACAGAGAATGAAGAGACTGTTGTCCTGAGTTATTTTATGCAGCCCTCTACTTAAAGGTTCCTCACTCAGCACAAAGAGAGGGGTGAGAGTGGATCCCCCTGCCTCAGTCCTCGAGTAGAACCAAAAAACCCAGCATGAGTGCCATTCAAACACACTGAAAAGTTAGGCCCCACATAACATTTCTGCAATAAAGCTACAACACAGACATTAAATCCAAAAAATTTCAGGACTTGAGAAAGATAGCTCCAATCTACTCTATCAAAAGCCTTTGCCATATCTACTTTAAGAATTACATTTCCACCTCTAACCTTCTTTGCCAAACTGTGAGTCAATTCTTGAGCTAGTGCAATACTCTCAGAAATGAGCCTGTCCTCCACAAAAGCGCCTTGCTGTAGTGAAACTAGTTTACACCTTGCTGTAATGAAACTAGTTTAGGCATTAAAGTAGATAATCTACTTGCTAGAATCTTGGAGAAAATCTTGTAAGACACCTGACAAAGACTATTAGGTCTGAAATCTGCAAGAAAAGTTGGAGAATCAACCTTAGGAATCATAGCAATGAAAGTGTGTTTAAGAATCAGGAAGATAACCCCCTCTGAAAAATTCAAGCAGAGCATCATGTAAATCAGATGCAATGACATTCCAGCAGTTCACAAAGAAAAAAGAAGAAAAACCATTAGGCCCTGGAGCTGAGTCAACTGGTATAGAGAAAACAGCAGCTTTTATCTCCTCCCAAGAACGTGGGTGCATCATAAAAAGGTTATCCTCATTTGTAATCAAAAGAGGAAGAACCTGAAGCAACTCTTGGGGATCAGAAACAGGTTCCCCTGATAGATGCTAGTGAAAAAAATCTACGGCAGCAGAAATAATGCGAGAATGATCAGTAGACACTTCTCCATTAGGTAAAGTTAAAGTAGACATTACAGTAGACACTTCTCCCAAAGACATTGTGGACTTTCTTCTTTTATGTGCCATCATCCGATGAAAGAATTTTGAGTTATGATCTCCTTCTTGCAGCCAAGCAACTCTAGATTTCTGCTTATAAAATACATCCTCCTGTAAAAGCACTGAATCATATTTTTTCTCTAAGCTTCTCAGCATAGCTAAATCAGAATCCAAGTTTAGAAGCATGCAATGAGCACTCAGCAGCTTGAATTCTATCCCTTAAATCCGAAAGCCTCTGAAAAATATTGCCAAATACTGACTGATTCCACTCTTTTAAAGCACATTTCAGTCTTTTTAATTTGAAAGCCAGCCTATCCACACCAGATAAGGAGCAATCTTGATTCCAATTCTCAGAAACAATATCAACAAAACCAGGATGCAGAGTCCACCTTCTCTGAAATTTAAATGATGGAACGACCCAACTTTTGGCAAACCTCATTCTCAAGCAAAAGTGGGGAAACTGGCAATCTGCTGATTATGATATAATCTGCATTTTAGTGTTAGGAACTACACCAGTGACTCGATTCACTCTTCTTCCTTTTTTCTCGACACAGTCTGTCTCAGTTTCAGAGTCAGAATGAACTACTCTATTAATGTCCTTCTCCTTCAAAACAGGATCCACTGATGAATCCAAATTTAAATCTTCACAAACTGCAGCAAAAGAACTAGAAACAGGATTATTGGCGCAGCCCTGGATCTGGGATGGGTAGTAGAACAATCTCCCGAGGGATTGTTCGAATCCGAGGATTCAAAGTAGGCACGATGAAATAAGGAACGAGAAAATCTTTGCACAACTGAAATTTCTATTGATAAAAAGCATACCGAATACAGTGAATATTACTCTTTATATAGGAGTGATCGGTTCTAACTATAGAAGGAGGACTAATTCTACACAAATAAGACTTACTAAAAGGACATAACAAAAATAGAAAGTGTATCAATGTATCAATCGGATGTCTTCCTACTAAATTAAGAAATAGCAAAATAGAAAGTGTATCAATCGGATGTCTTCCGATTATGTGATCTGGGCCGGACTTGGGTTCGGCCTGCATCAATTATGTTCCAGATTAATAGCAGTTTCTGAATCATCAACAGCCAAATGCTTCACAGGCAAGATATAAGTGTTCCCTCAATCCTTTGGTAGACAACTAAGGCTACTAAATTAAGGTCAGGATATAAGTGTCTCAAGTGGCGCATGCTCATTAAAACAATTTGGACACAGCCTTGTGGGCCATCGGCACCCATATCTAGATCAATTCACTGCAGTTTGTGGCCTTGATCACCATTCCTCTCTACTCTGCCTTCAAAAACCCACTTTGATCCTTCAATGTGCCTAAAATTTCTTGATTTTGCCATTGGATGTTGGTTGGGGTTGATGTAACTCATGCATGACCTTCTGTTACATGCCTTATTGATGTCTCAATCGTCCAAATAGTATCTAATTTTCATGATTGGGTGAAATTTTTACTGCAAAAGTCACAATGACATTTCTGGTCTCCCACTGTATCAACAGTTACAATTGTGTGGTTAGTTGTTCTTACACAGCTGTCTAAATTCTCTACTCAAGTAAAGCTTGAGTAAGCTAATTGTTTGGAATCCTGCAATCAGGGATTTACCTTGGGCTAATTTTTGTGGCATGGTGGGACTAAGATTTTCCTTATAAATGACATAGATAATGTAGGTATGCCAGGAGAAAGAGAGACTGAGAGTGATGTTGGATTCGTTTATGGTTTATTGATTTTTAATGATTGTTTGTACTAATTATTTGAGATTCATATGAGTGGGCAAGACTTTAGATGACTATAAGCCGAGGGTATCAAGTGGCCCAAAATGCTTAAGCCCAAGTTATCAGTAGTAACCTATATTTCATTATATACCGGACTCATATTTCATTCATAAGTGATGTGGGATAGGGTGTTACACTTTCAATTTTTGAGATAAAGATTTAATTCTGATTTAAATATCAATAGGCTTTAGAAGGATTTATAAACATAAAGAGAATGCAAGTATAAATAGTTTTGTTCAATTTAGTATCTAAACAAACAAATAGTAATTTGATCAATAAAACTAGAAAAGAAAAAAAAAAGAATTGAAGTTTTCAAAATAAATAGGACAAGAAACAAACATTAAATAGCAAGTCAATATCCCTATGTA
Organism: Sextonia rubra; assembly: GCA_037013555.1. Lineage (NCBI taxonomy): Eukaryota > Viridiplantae > Streptophyta > Magnoliopsida > Laurales > Lauraceae > Sextonia > Sextonia rubra. The sequence continues at coordinate 63,853,044 of JASUAD010000001.1, forward strand.
AAATATGCCCTAAGTTCTAGAAAATGGGCTCTTAAATTTACCAACAAGTTCCATTCTCTAGTCCATATCCATATTTGTATCTTAGAATTATCCTTTTTCATATAATTAAATGCCATCATGCATAATCAATGAAATAACACAAATATTGCAAGTAGTTCTCCTGCTTCATCCATACTTAAAATCACATTGGTTAACTATTAGATTATCTTGGATAGGTCCTAGGGGTGCAATACTCAGCAGCTGTGGTCATATAACAAATCAAACTGAAACGAAGTTGAAAATATGAAAGCACGACAAACATCTTTGATTTATTTATACACATTACATGAAGTTTCAATCAAAAAGAGTAAAAACAAGTACTACAAGTGCAGAACTGAGAATTGTCTACCAAGATATTCAAACCATTTCGACTTAAAGATATCTACCACCAACAAGTACTACAATGCATAGAAAAGAAAATAAAATATATATATAAATAGCATAAAGCTTAAAAATGCTTCAGATTTCAGTCAAATTTTCCTTTCAATATCCAATCCGAATCTTGAAAGTGGCACAAACACAAGGAGGAATTCGGCTCTAGACAAGTGAAGAGAATAAAAACTTTAAAACCTACAGATTAGGGTTTCAATTCATGGTATTTTTTTTAATAGTTTCAATTTATTGCATCCTAAAAGCTTGTGAATTGTGTTGTTGGGAAATTTCTCTGCAGTTACTTTTTAAATGCGCATGTGTGTGTGTGTGTGTGTCTGTGTGTGAGAGAGAGAGAGAGAGAGAGAGAGAGAGCCTATCTCAAATAACAGCAATGATAACAGGAACAAATGACATTAACATTCAGAATAATAATAATAATAATAATAATAATAATAATAGTAATAACAACAACAACAACAACAACAAAAAATAATAATAATAATGCTCAATGTTTCATATTTTACAAGGGCAAAAACCAATGGTTAGAATCATTTGATGGAAGAGGTTTCTGGGCTATATCCTATATATGACAGGCCATCAAATGAAAATTTTGGATCAATAAAAGTGGACCCACATCTATGGTTTGCAGCATTCTGAACACTGTTTAAATGAGAATTGTATTCCAAAAAATAAAACCAGCATTAACAGATCCAAAATAAAAAATAAGAGAATAGCTCAATGCTTATATTCTGAAAAAATTCGAGCAAGCTGTCAAGCATGTACAAATGAGCCAAAGAGAGACCGACTTTAAGAGGTATAGACACCAAAGGTTTCGTAAAACCCCAAAAAAGTAACAATAAAGGTTTCAAGCTCTAGTTAGATTGTACCTTATAAAGAAAAAATTCAAATTCTAAAAATTGTAAAGGCATCACTTCATTTTTTTTTAACACCCAAGAACCAAAAGTGTGGGAATTTGTGCACTAATTTTTTTCTTGTAACAATAATCCTTTCTGCAAGAGGTATCAGCTTCATAGTTAATACAGTATTTGCAAAGAATTACTTAGATAACAGTCCCTTTGCTAAAATCTATATTGTCAACTAGACAAATTAGAATCTGCTTGTGGCAAAAAATTATCATAAATCTGAAGTCATAAATTTAGAAACTTCAAATAAAAATACATGTGCTCACAAATCTATAAACTATCAGTTTTTAAATTATTATCATAATTGGCAACCTGCATCACAAATGGATAGTGCCATTTCAAAATTTTAACTTGTACAACTTCAAACAAATTACATAGACAAAACAGAAAGGGAAAAACAAGAAAAGGGTTGCAGCTCCTACCCCACATCCCATATCCAGAGCAGCCCTCAAGACACCACCACTTAGAGGAATGTACTGTCCAACTCTCTCAATATATTTTACGGCTCCATCAGGGAACATAGTGTCACCCCAGGGAAAGCAAAGTAAGGGCCTTTTTCATTCATCCAGCCCTGATGGCCTTTCCCATCAGCAATTTTCTCATGTGGCATGTTGTTGTGCCATATCTGCAAATAAAAAGGAAGAACTTAAGGTATATGGAAACATATGTTGTTCGTTCCATGATGACAAGATCTAATCCGCTTGAAAGATCCGGAGTGTTCATCCTATCTTCTCAATGAATAGGAGACAAGACACCGACTTCTCTTTTTCATCCATTGATTAGCTATCAGGAATATGTACATGTAATTTATTAAGCAAAAATAAGCAATATGACAAGTAACATAAAAGGAAAAATAATAGTAACTAGGTGCAATTTCTTAAACTTAGAAGGCAATCAAGAATCCACGCATTACAACTTTCTTCTTACCAAAATCTTAATGGAATATGATTCATCATTTTTTTACAATACCACTACAACTTCCTCTGCACCCAAGTGGAAGAAGACAATATACTGAATCTAAGTGAACAAAAATCCATCTTGCTTTCAAGCCCTCTTCAATTGACTTCCAAAGTGATGGATCTCATGTGATCCCATCTGAGGGGATAAACTATGAATACAACCATGTGCTAAAAGTTAACTATCAAAATGGAGGGTGACCGATCCAATGATGAGAGGTTTGATTAAAACAACTTATTCAGGTAATATCCTTAAATCGCATGCAAGCACGAGAACAAAAATTCCTAAAAACCAACTTAATCGAGGAATATGTAACTGATTCTAATCCAATCCCAAACCAATCAAAACTATCCAAATCCATTTTATGTGAATGGATCAACATCAAAACAGCAAACAAAAACCAAAACAGAAACACACAAATTCAGCCACCAAAACTCCTAGCCAAAGAACAGGCCTTACTAAATATCGAAAAAAACCCCAAAAAACCTGTTGCATCTGGCAACATATGAACATGATAGATTAAAAACAACAAATTCAACAAAAGAAACCCTAAAAAATGCTAATCCAACCTCAAACAGCCATAGATCAGCATCAAAACATCAAAGAAACACTACAAGCGTTATAAATCTAGAAACGCAATCTCAGATCTAAACCGAGATCTAGGATAACAGACCTGCATGTTGCACTTGATGAGATTCAGAGGCGTGACGGCCATATGCGTGAGGTGCAGGCGGTGTAGAAAGCGGGCGAGTACATCTCGATCTTCTCAGGATCGCTGGGCGTGGGAACGACGAACGCCTTGGAAGCTCCATTGGGGGAGATCGAAGGATATGGAGATCTAGAGAAGCTAGGGTTTTGGAAGAGGAGGAGGAGTAAAAGAAGGAAGGAGGGTTTTGGAAGTAGGGGATCAGGAAGAAGAAGAGCAGAAGAGGAAAAAATTTGCCCATTGAGAAAATAAACGTTTGGTAAACCCATTTCTTCTCAAGCGTACCTCATGCAGAACGGGTCAGATCCGTTTCAGTTCAAGAACGGCCCAAAACCGGGCCCAGAGTCCGTTCTTAAAATGTGTTTTTGGTGTAGTGAAACAAAAGGCCCCAAGTAAAAATCCAGAACCTTCTTTTGTTTTATCAGCAAAATCATCTACTAAAATTACACAAAAATTTCTGATCTTCAATCCCAAACTCTAACTTGTAACCCTAACTGAAAACCCAAATTCTCTTCTTTCTTATTTTTTTTGGAAAATTCCTTTATCAGAGTTACTTAAAAAATAGAAATTGTCAATACAAAACCCAAAAAATGGCTAACTTTTAAAAACCCATAAACCCAAACCAAGAAACCCAATTTAAAAAAATAATAATAAAATCCTAATCTCATTCCTCAATTTTAAAAGCCTAAACAACAAATAATAATTCTCCTAATTTCTGAAACAAATACATGTATGTTGATTCGGGGGGGTCATGTCCACAAGATCTAGTTCGGAAAATTCCGTTAAAAAGCAAAATCCTAATCCCAAGACTCCCAAATTTAAAAGCCCAAAATACAAACAAAAATCTCCTAATTTTTCAAACAGACACATGAATGTTGATTTGATGGATCCACGAGATCTGGATGAGGAATCCAAGAGCCATGTTTAGATTTTAAGAATACAAATTGGAGGAGTTGAAAGGAGAGGGCCAACTTTGTCTATAAGAGACTGAAGTAAATGAGAGAATTAAGGGAGAGTACCCACTTGAGCCAGGACAGCTGATGTGGCTCAAGGAGAGAGCAGAATGTATGGGATGTTCAACTTTTTAAGATATAAGATTCTCATTTTCTGCTAACAGATTGATCTGAAGAAAACCTTTTCAAACCCAAAAACTGCAGCAAGTTTACACCTGACATCTCAAACCCAAAAACGGCATCAACTTTACACCGACACCAATGAAAAACAGAAAAGGTGAACCATGGGACTTGTTGTCTTTGTCGATAAGGCACCCGCAGTTGGAACCCTGGTGGGCACCTTTTACTTCTCACTCGTGGCACTAAGCCAAATTAGCGGGAAAATACAAAGGTGAAACATGCTTGTAAGATAAATACTATTCGTATTATGCTCTGCCCCACTCTTAAACAACAAGCACAACTTCATCTGGAGTTCATTAAAAGTACACTTATCCTAGACGCCCATCAGTGGGGACCATCCAAACAGGTCTCCCATTTGATGGAGTGCATCCATTAATATACATCGATGAAATGACCCTAACCGTCTGATTATGAACTTTGAAAATTCCTCGACTGACCTTTTTTCTCTTAACAACCAATTTGATGATGATCACCATTGGATAGAATCATTAGATATGTATCAGGGTTGAAAAACATTGGACTCGTCCAATGCAAACAAAAAAAAATTGACTTAGATGAAGTCATTGTAGAGACTTAGAAGAGTCATGTTTTTCAAGAGAAAGTAATTTAAAAATATTTAAAAATGAATCAATTGCTTATAAAATATAAATAAACACTTATTTACTTGAATTCATGATAATAAATCCAAAGTAATAAATTTATATATTCAAGAAAATTATTACAATAACAAAAAAAATATAGAACATATTACATATTATAAATTTGTTAGTCCAAATATCGAATAGAGAAGATCAAATATGAGATTCTATTTACATTCTAGTCATCATTTTTAAATTGATAACTCCAAACATCATGCATAATTACTTATAAATAAACTTCAATTATTTAAATTCAATCTACCTATAAAATGGTTCAAAATGTAAACAACTAATTAAGATGAGATGACTCGCAAGAGTCTCTCCTATATTTGACTCAGTCCTTCATCAAAATGAGATGATTCAGGATAGTTGAAAACCGATCGAATAGTTTTCCAACCATGACATGCACAATATCTAAATAATTAAACTCTATTCATGATGGGTTACACTATTTTTATTTTCTAGAGTACTAGTTGACAAACGTGAGGGAAGATTCTTTTTTTTTTTTTTTTTATGAAATTGAATTACTAGTACTGCTAAGAAATGCAATTCAAAAATGGTTAATTAAAGAAACAAAGGACAAACTTCATACGTGGCCATCAAATAATTTCCTCTTTGTAGGGTACAGTGAATTAAGAGAAGATGAAAAATCACACTGCCATCACCCCCATTAAATCAAATTATAGAGAAGTTAGGTTTCATCTACATATCTACCTTACGTTAATAATCCTTTATTCAAATCCATTTCATCATAAATCTCTAGCGATCCAACCTAAACAAATAAGCTTTCCACATACGTTAAAATGGCAGGTTTATTTATTTTCGTTACATGTGCGTAAACCTACTAACTACAATTAGAATTTCTTTTTAATGATAGAATTAAAGAGAAGCCTATCCAAACTCACCCCAAGTTTAATCAGCACTGGACCTCAACTGGCATTTTGTCCAGTCTCACGATGGTTGCTTTCTCTGGCGTAGCCTGCCCACTCTAATGGGTTGGACCACCTCTTCCCTTCTACTGCATATTCCTAGAGCATGCCTCAGCGAAAATCCACCAATGTTTCTGGCCATCTTCTTCATAATTGTTCCATTTTGGGACATGGTCGAGCACTTCTCGCGATATCCACTGCCACCCCCATAGCCACTCTGGTCACCACAAACATTACTGGAGTCCAATAAAGAGTTGAATTGCTGTGTAATCCTTCCAATCTCATAGGAGTCGAGTAGGGTTATGTCGGTATGGGTCGGGCTCAACCCAAGGCTCGACGGCTCCCAAGTGGAGGAACACAGATCGGATTGATTCTTCTTCAGTGCTTCTAATTTGTAGCGAGAGGGTTTAGGCGTCTGGTGTGCTCTTGTGTGGTTGAATTCACGTGTCGCTTTCCCCTCATAGTTGGAGCCATGTTGGTACCAAGCCCAGGCTGCCGCCTTCACAACTGCGACTTCATCTACATTAACAGTCTTCTTTGGTCTCCTTCTATCCATGAATTGATTCCACTGAAACAATATCACTAACGAATAGAAGATGAAATATTTGAAATACTGATGAAAAGCAGTATTAAACTGAAGCTACTGTAAGAGATTGAGATTGGGATCAAGAGCAGAGAGAGAAAGAGAGAGAGAGGCCATTGGAGTATTGTTGGATTGTCAAATTTCAATGGCATCATTTAATAAAGTGACCCACCAAATGCCCTAAGAAAGTTAGGTGTGCACAGCTTGTTTTGCTTGTTTGAGAAGTTTGATGATACGGTAGACTTCGCAAATGAATCTGGTTGACCAAATTTGGGTTGAGTTAACTTAAACCCGAATTTGTTGATTTCAACCTTAACTCAACCCGTTTTTAAAACGGATTGGAAACCTTCAACTTACACCCACGTGGGTCAACCCCACCCGACTCGCCTAACTCAAATTTGATGTGAATTGAGTTAGGTTGACCCGACCTAACATATTTAATTCTCATTTTGTATATGATTTAACTTATTTTATGTGATCCAATTTCATTTGTAAAGCTTCCATTCATTTAGATTTATTTAAAATGTTGCATTGAGCATGGATTTATAATTTATCAACTTTCAAGGTGTAAAAATGGGGAATCTATAAATATTTTATAGCCCATTTATTGAGAATTTGAGATAATTCTTTTTCAGTTTTTGTTCAATTTGATAATTTCATATTTGAGCATAAGTATAAGACTCATCAACAATATTGTATTTCATTCATATCCATATTTGAGGAGTAAATTTATATGCCAACATAAAAAAACAATAAGCACATATCAATATTTCAACTACAAAACATTATATTCCTAAATAAAGAATAAGATTTATATTTTAAGTATTAAAATTTTACATGACTCCTCCACAAAAGATTAAGAGTAAATAGTTTATGGCCCATATAAATAAGAAAAGTCACATGAAAATTGAAAAATCATAGTAATTTAGTAAAATCTAAACCGGTTAAACAGGTTAGGGCAGGTTAGGCGGGTCAACCCTAACCCGACCCGTTTTTATACGGGTTGGTAAATCATAACCCTAACCCGACTCGTATTTCAAATAGGTTAGGTTACGTGGGTCAGAAACGGATAGAGTCGTAGTGGGTTGGTGGGTCAAGCTGGATTTTGCCAGCTCCACTTAGGGGACAAAAAGTATATCACAGTTAAAAGTGACCAACTCCTAATGCAGCACAAGTTGGATGCATCAAGCTTTACGATAGGATTAACTCCTATTGGAGTAGAATTTGGAAACATCCCATTCACGATAAGGGTAATGATTTTGAGCCAGATTGGATTTTTTGTGGAATGGTTCGGCTTCCCCACTTAGAATTTTCTTAGGGCCTATTTGGTTAAGAGTACTTTTTAAAAGAATTCCTTAGAGCCTGTATGGATAAGCAAAAAATAGAGTGGAGTGAAGTTCAATGGGTCCTAACAGGTTAAAACTTCAATTCTATCATATTTAGATAATTTTTGTCAAAAAATGAAATATTGTTGTCAACCCATGTATACTTTATTTTATTTCAACCTTAAATACTTCAATTTCCTTGAGTAAAAGACAATTCTATTCTATAATATTTTTAAATTTTCATTCACATCAAGCATCCAAACAGAGTGAAGTAAACTAATCTACTTTAACTTTAATTCACTTCTCTTCCACTTTTTTCTTCATGTAAAATTTACTTCATTTTAGTCCACTCCTCATTTATCCAAACGAGCCGTTGAAATGCATAGATTGTCTGAGGGAATTTTGAATTTGTCGTTTGAATAGGTTTGAGTGACGAGAATTAGCAGAAATGAACATTTGAAAAGACATTTTTGGCATGAAAATTCTCAAAATAATTCTAGATTTCAACGCTACTTTTGCCTTGAGCATTTAGAGTTATGGGGAACAAGCATTTGCAAACAAGCTATCCCCAAATGCTGCGACCAAACTGGCCCAATAGACTCGGAGGATGTGGACTAGAAAACAAAGGGTTAATAACCGGTATGTCATTGACATGCGACTTCGCAGTTCTTTTTCTGCGGCCCATCGATGATGTTTGGCATGTGGGGGACAAAGTGACACTAGTGCATATTGAAGCCATGGATACAAACCTGCCCACGTCATGCAGCATAATATTTCTATAAATTTGGATAATTGGTGGATCATGTTTTACTTGTCCACACCAGTGTGGCAACGATTGTAGATATTTAATAACTTCCTCTTATCTTAGTGGTAAGAGGTTTGACTTATACATGTGGCAAGGGTTCAAATTTCGCCAGGGATTATTTCACATCCAAAGACTAGTTATTTCATCCGAAGTCTTCTTCCTCACCTGAGATTCCTCTCAACATCCGAGGGCTCCCTCACCTGAGGCTTAGGGGCCCCAACCCCCTTAAGGTTGGAATGCCCAAAAAAAATTTTGTGGATTTTTTTTATTTATCTCAACAAAATTGTACTATTTTCTTAAAACTTGTTGTCATGATAATTTAGATAATTGTTATGTTTATTTTTATCACGATATTATTATAATATTTATTAAAATATCACAATATGAAATGCCAAAAATTATCAGCCTTACTATGGACAATTTATGCTGAGTACCAACTAAAGAGGAAATTTTGTGTTACAATGTGACGGGCGCCACTCAACTTGAGCGTCGATGCTCACTACAACACCTGGGTCTAGCTGGCGGGACGGTAACAGCAGATCAAAAGATCTCCCCCTAATCGGCTAGTGTATGGCAATTGACGCTCGTGTTATAATAAGCTCTACTTGGTCTACTATAATAAGTTTACCCTTCAAAATGAATTAACATTGATCGAACAAACTAGCTCACTCGGAGGGGTGCCAAACCCTAGGACCTACGACTATCAAGGGGGATCCCTGCTAGATGGTACACTCTGATGGACTATAAAATAGTCCCCTTCATGTGTTAAAAGCCCAGACACTCGCCACAAGGTGAGGGCCGGCACTTAGTCTAATTTGTCATATGCAAAATGGAATAACGAAATTCAAAATAAAAATATGATGGACCACCATTGTCACCACTCACCGTCATCATTATTTATTTATTTGGTTTTCAGAAGATTATATTTAAAAAAAAACAAAAACCAAAGAAAGTCCATATAAGGACAAGATACAAAGGCCAAATCAATACAAAGGCCAAACCAACACTACGCACAATGACCAAACTCATCAAAAAAATATTACGTATAACTATTAATTCTTACTGCTTTTGAAAATACATTCATCTTTTTGACCTTTATGTTCGTTCTTTCTTCTCATTAATATTCAAACTCTATATCTATAGTTTTCAATTTAAAATTTTTTTTCTATTATAGTAATACTTTTCTAATAAAAACCACACCGTGCCAAGTATCATAAAAGTCTTTGATACGTAAGATCCAGTAGCATTCTTGGCAGAAAGATATCATCAATTATGGGAGAGGTGGCTTTAATCCTAGCCCATGCTCTCATTTTCAGCAAGCCTGGCTGCCTGCACACTGCCTTGCAAAGGCTTAGGTAACCTTTGGTTCGCTGGAATGAAGGTCGGAATGAAATGGTCATTCCGTTGAAGTAACCATTCCCACGTTTGGTTCGTAAAAAAGTGGCGGACTGACCATTACTTTAGGAATCATCATTCCTTTATACAGGGGAATCACCATTCTTTTGGGGGGGGTGAGGTTGAGGAATGGCCATTCCATTCCTTTGCAATTTTCCCTTGAGTCCAAAAAGCCCCTTTCATCAAACAAAACTTGAGATGCCCGATCATAAGACCTAGCCTCCTTCCTCTTCATCTTTGACCTCTCTCTCCTTCTGTGATTCGTCGCCAACCCTCTTCCGTCTATAAGGCATGTTCTGTGACACCCCCTTCTCGTCGTTGGTTGATTGGAATCCGCCGCAGAGGGAGATGGTTGGGACAGGGAGATTGGGTGAGAAAGGGAGAGAGGGCTATGATAGAGAGAGAAGGAGAGGGGGTAGGCGACAGAGGGAGAGGGTTGGGACAAAGAGAGAGGGCGAGAGGGCTGGGAAGTGAGAGATAAGGAGAAGGGGCTGGGCGAGAGAGGGAGAAAGGGCTGGGAATAGAGAGAAGAAGGGCTGAGTGAAAAGGGAGAGAGGATTGTGATAAAGAGAGGGAGAGGGGCTGGGCGGGAGAGGGAAAAAGTTGGGACAGAGAGAGAGGGAGACGGGGTTGGGAAGTGAGAGAGAGGGAGAGGGGGGCTAGGCGAGAGAGGGAGAGGGTTGGGACAGAGAGAGAGAGGGAGAGAGGGCTGCGAAGTGAGAGATAGGGAGAGGGAGCTGGGCGAGAGGGGGAGAGACTGCTGGGAGCATAGAGAAAGAGGGAGAGGGGCTAGGAATAGAGGAGAGGAAGAGGGGCCGAGCAAGAAGGGAGAGAGGGCTTGGAGAGAGGGAAATTTTGGCAAAAAAAAAAATTTACAAGGATATTTTGGTCAGTTTTATGTAACTTTTATTCCATTCCCGGTATCATTCAAGCATGCCAAACACAGGAACTAGAATGAGAATCCTATTACTGGATTGATTCCTCTGTCTAACCAAACGTTGGAATGGGAATTACTATTCCTGCCTCATTCCATTCCAGACTCATTCCAATCTCCATTCCATTCCTGCCAAAAATCATTCCAGCGAACCAAACACTACCTTATATGCTTCCGAGTAAAACTATCTCACGGTATTACTCAGCCGAATTGACCATGCCTTATAGTTGGGGCCACAGTTAAAACAATTAAGAGAATTTTATGAAAAAAATTACCTTAAGTGACTACTTTACCAAAAAAAAAGATATTAAAGATACGCATACCAAATGGTTCCATAGAACCACTTTGGTATTTTTATTATGTAAAAATACAAACCAAGGTCGAATTCTCGTTTTAACAGATGAGGGTCGAATTCGAGGCTTATTTGTACAAGTCTGCTTCAAATTCAACCCTACCCATCGACGAGGAGCTTGAGCGCCACTTGCGCGGTGGCCTCCCAGCTGGAGTTGAGCACTTCCGAGAGCATCCACATCATTGTGGGGAGGAGGTCCTAGAAGCAGTCGAGGTTGGCCGAGGATGAGAGGCATTGGATGAAGCTGGTGGCAACAAAAAGTGAAGCGATGCAAACGAATGGAAAGGCAAAGGGGGAGAGTGATTGGAGGAAGAAGGAGTGGAGAGAGGGGAGGTGGAGGAGGAGGCAGTCGGGCGAGTTGGGAGAGGAGGGCGAAAATGAGGAGGGTGGATTCACGGAGGAGAGGGACTTAGCAGAGGAGTGGAGGAGGAGTAGGAGGAGATCGGGCCACGCAGCGTCGGGGAGTATGATCAATGTGGACCCCAAGTGCAAGGTCCCGATATAGTTTTACCTAATGAGTCCGGGATTGTATCCACATAGAGCTAGTTTTTGCAGAAAACCTGTCCTAATTGAGAAAAACTAAAGCTACCCTAATAAAATTTACAAAATTACACACTACTACTTCTGAAAATTAAAATTAAATTACAATTTTAAATTTGAAAAAAAATCACAAATTAAATCTAACCTAAAAATCCTAAATAAAAAATCATAAAACTAGAAACTACAAGACAATGAACTAAATCAAACCACCAATATAAAGGAATAAATAACCATGCAATAAATAAAAAAATCAAAAATAAAACATTCAAATCTAATAAAAAATAATAAAAAGAATTCTATTTCTCCTTATTTTTGGAAATCAAAGTATTGTATTGGCAGAAATAATAAAAATCTACAAAAACACCACACTAAGTGCGTGCCATCACCACACACAAACACACGGTGCCGATTTAAGGCGGAACACCTTGACCTCACTAATTGTGTATTTAAAATTAAACGAACCAATACACCCAATAATACCCAAAAATAATTACAACTAGAAAAAGAAAATCTATCCTTACTCTAGATTAAAACATCAACAAGAGAGGACTTTGCACACAATCCATGCTCTTATCTTCACTCTTCACACCAAGGAGGATTAAATGAAAGGAGAAGATGGAATGGAGAGGATGTATCCAAGTGGGCTTGGTCAAACCCTACTTGGATTGTGATGAGATGGAAAGGAGAGAGATAGATGGAATGGGTTTGAGATTTATGTGGTATGGTGGAGTATGGAAAAGGAAGGAGAGAAAAAGGTGATGGGAGGGATGGCTTGGACATGTGACGTGAGGTAAGCAGATAAAGAGAGAGAAAAAGGGATAGGAAAGATGGGCATGAGATGTGGTGGGTATCTTGTACTTCCTTTCCTTTATGGTACATATAAGAATATATAATGGATGAGAAAGATGGAAAGTCTACAGGAAAGAAACGTGGGTAGGACTAGAAAGTTGAGAATGGGTAGGAGTTAATGACATGTGGAATGGTTCCTCTTTGGTCTTGGAGATTGAGTTTCCAAATATATATATATATATATATATTAAAGAGAGAGAGGGAATGGCATGAATGATGGCTGGATTTGATAATTATGAATCGGGCATGCTTGGCATGGGACTTTTCTTCCAACTGTAATTGGGTTTCCATATATATATATATATATATGCAAGAGAGAAAGCAAGGGGCGTGGAGTCTCCTTCTTCTTCTATATATATTTTTTCTTTATAGAAAGCATATGATGGCATGGTATCCAACCACCTTTAAACTTCTTTCCTTTCATAAAAAAAAACTTCATAACATTGGCTCCACCTTGGATTTCTTCCCAAATAATGTCTTGGCTTCTAATCTTTTATGCGGGTCCCTTTTCTTCAATTTTCCTATACACAAAAGTGATTTTTTAAATTACAATAACAATTTTAATTGAAAGTCATAAATGCATTAATGCGGGCCCAATTTACATAAAATGACAACATCAATCCACATCATTGATCATGATTTAACTTTATTTGACTAACGATGATGATAAATTTTATCATTCCATGTAAAATCATGAAATTGAAAAAAAATCTTCTAAAAATAGAAAGTTTTAAAAATGGAAAGTTTTATGATTTTATGAAAGATTGAGGATTTTCAATGATTTTTGCAAGAAAATTCTAAAATGAATTTTAAAATTATAAAAATGTGAATTCCAACTAAATGAAGAAATTTCTAATGAATAAGCCCTTAAAATTCCTGAAAATACACATAAAATAATGCATTTTTAAGGACTTATCAGAGGAGGATGGAGGCGAGCTCTGCAACGGTGTCATACAGCTTTCTAGAGATGGATTTGGAGGAGTCGTCTCAGCGGAGGGAGGAGAGGAGGAGGGATTTGAGGGAGGAGTCGGTGGAGGGGGAGAGGCGGCTCCAGATAGAGGAGGGATCTGAGGCGGAGAGTTTCTTACGGAGGAGGATGGCGGACATGGCGCGAAGCTCAGCCAAGGGGGAGGAGTAACAAATGTGCGCGAGTTTGAGGGCGAGCGAGTCCGGGTCATGGTGCTTGCTGAGGTTGAAGATGGTCTTGAACTCGTATCTGTCCTCGTTAAAGCTAGACATGAGGTTGGAGAGGAGGGGCTCAAATGGGACCCAAGATCTCTTTGAGTAGGGGTTTGTCCGTCTGATTCATCTCTTCCGAGTCCCTCCTGTACATCATTTGCATGCAATTCAAAACCAGAAAATAAAGAGAGAAAAAGAGAGAGAGAGAGAGAGAGAGAGACTATCTTCCTCCAATCCCTCTCCCCCTCCACCTTCCCATTCGTCCACATTGACGCACTTTTCACCGCCGCCAGCTTCATCCAGTGCCTCTCCTCCCCAATCGACCTCAACCGGTTCCAGGACCTCCTCCCCCCAATGAAGCAAACGCTCTCAGGAGCACTCAACTCCAGCCAGGAAGCCACTACGTAGGAGGCGCTCAAGCTCCTTATTGATGGGCAAGGTCAACTAGGCTTGAGTTTGAGGCAAACCTATTAAAATGAGCCTCGAATTTAACAAAGAGGGTCATATTCGACCCTGGTTTTTTACATAAAAAATATACCAAAGTGGTTCTGTGGTGCTATGTGTATATTTAATATCTTTTTTCTTTTTGGTAAAGTGGTCATTTAAGGTAATTTTTTTCATAAAATCTTCAATAATTAATGTAAGCACCATTGGACAAAGGATAATAAGCTAGAAGTTACTCTAACGGTCTTGCTGAGCCAAACTTGTTCAACTCACCTAAGTCGATGGGTTAGTGCGCCATGTTGGCTCAGCCATATCATCTTGGAGTTGGAAAGATTTTTAGGGGTTTTTGATAGTTTAATTCCTTAAAAATATTTGTATGAGTAGAGTAAAGTGGAGTGAAGTGAACCTCCATTTTAAACATGATTTGATGTGCCTAACATATCAAAAATTATAAAAATTTAAAATTTCTTCCTTTTTTTTAAAAAAAAGTCAAAAACAACATTCTCAAGCTACTAAATGATTAAAAAAATCATCTACTTTCATACAAAAAGTCAAAAAAAAAATCCCTCTCAAAGAACTAAATGACAGCATTCAACCTAGCTCTAGCCTTTTTTTTTTTTTTAGTTCGCCTAGAACCCATGATTACGATGGGATTTATTAGTTTCTACAAAATACAGTGATTGAAATATGAAGGAAAAAGTAATATTATCTGTCACCATATATCATTTCTTTTGAAAAAATAAATCAACATTTTATAATTAGTTAGTGAAAGCTATAAACTTGTGAGATCTTTTATTAAATTTTGCACAAAAAACCATAAATCATTTTTAAGGATTTTACTAAAAAATCATGGAAAGAAACCCTCCAAACTACGTAACTCACCCAAGGTATGGGTGCCAGGGAGTGGTCACAAATAACCACTCTCATGTATTTTTTTCTATCTAATATGGGAGCATCGAACTTGCCACTGTTGTTATACAGTGGCGAGTTCGATGCTTCTATTGGGGTAAAAAAAAAACACATTTCTAACAATTGTTATGCTTAGCGATCAATTTTTGCAAAGTTGAGTTGTGAAGAGACAAAAAGATGGAGAGAGGTGACGGGGATTTGATCGGGACAAATGAGTGAGATCTAATCAGGGCTACTCCTTCAATTTCGTCTGGGGAAGGAGAATATGACGATGGGGTTAGAGAGAGTCGTGGTTGAAGGAATGAGAAGCTTTCATCGTTATAGGCATCGTCCCCTTCTTTGAGTTCACAGCTAGGTCTTGAGCTCGTCCATGGCGAGAGCATAGAGATAAACAATGTTCTAAGAGGTAGCCCACCCGATCCATCCAGCAATGTACATGAACAAGATGTCGGGTGTGACAAATTCAATCTGGTGCCTTTGATCACCGCTTACAAAAGTGAGGCAGCCCATCTGAGCTGTACAACAAGAAAAAGAAGCCACAACAAAAGGTGGATTCTGGTTATGGGTAGAGAGAGAGAAGAGGAACAAAAGAAAAACAAGAAAAGAAGCTGACGTAGAAAAATGAAAATAGAAAAAAGAACACAAGAATAAGGAGGGGAAAAGATATGAACGTAGTGATAGGAACCATTGGTTCTAAGTAGTGTTGTCTAGGCCAAAATCTAAGAAAGAAAAAAGAAGGCAGAGACAAGAAGAAAATGGAGGAAACTGAAATGAGAAGATGAAAAGGAAAAGGAAATAGAAAGTAATACAGGAGCATCGAACTCATCACTAGCGCAAAATACATGCGGCAAGTTCGATGCTCCCATATTAGATGGAAAAAAAATACAGAGTGGTCATACCTTGGATGAGTTATGTAGTTGGGTGGTCCCCTCCCATGATTTTTTTGCCAAATCCTCAACATTTTTTGTTTATAAATTCTGCAAAAAGAAAAAAACCATGAAAATCATGAAATTTTTTAACCATGAAAAATCAATGATATCATAAGTAATGATGTCATGGGATTTTGGGAAAAATAGTAAAAATAAATAGATAACCAAAGTCAAGCTATTCTACTATCATTCTGGAGTCTTTTGTCATTTTCTCGTGGAATCCAATTTTAATTGAGATTGAATTGTGAAATTCCGAAAATTTCAAACCATAGTTGGATCTTCGAGAAAGCACTAGGTTAGGGTCTCGCCCATTTAGCCATTAGTTCAAAAGCAAATATGATACATATTTTAAATACCTAATCAAAATAAATAGAGGATTTTACAAGAAAAAGCCCCTTAAATGTTATATAAACACGATTAGACCTTAGTTAAGTTGGTGTACTAATTAGGTTAATTGGGCTTGAATTCATGCAAATTTTTTTTTATGTGGAGCATCACTCAGCAGTCTATTTATATATATTCCACGTGACTCTTTTTTTTTTCTTTTGCTCTCATTGTAATCTCCTTTCTCCTCCTTCCCGTGCTGCTCGTGGTCTTCCTCCTTCTCAGGTTTCTTCCCAACCTATTTGAGTTGTAATATCATATCTCTTTTGAAGTTTTAGAGGGTCCTTCAATAGTGTGGCTGATTTCCTCATAGATTTGACGTAATCTTCCTATTCTTCTTGTTCATCTTTCTTTAACTTCTTTCCGATATTGTAGCCATACACGTGTATATCATATTTCATTTATCTTTTTATGCTTCTGCCTTTTAATTTACCCTTATGTTTGTGTATTTTTTTCGATATTCTCTTTGTTGTAACCGTTTTTTTAGTTTTTTCATGCTTCTTGTCCTTACGATAGAAAAACATTTTCATCTTTTGATACAAATGAAAACATTTTCATCTTTTTTATAGAAATGTACAAACATGAAGGTGGATGCTTGAAGATGAATGACAAACAAATTAATATGTATTCAAAAATACTATTCTTAGCTAATCTATGAACGTTTATTTATTTGCACTATAATGTTATTTTTCACTAAACTATTTTTACTAATAGAATGTCGGACGTTGATAAGAGATTTGTGGTATTTCACTATGATAGGGAAATTGAATTTCATGATCAATATCCTGTATACAAAGGTGGAAAAACAAATGCAAGATTCATATGACCTAATATTTCATTCAAGTCACTACTTAAGTTAGCTATTGAAGTATCAAAATAAAATTTAACCTGCGATAAGATTGACATTTGTTATCTACATTAAAATGGTCGTGTTACCTCATTAATTACCATTGAAGATGATGATGATATGAAGCATATGTGGAGATTAATGAGAGAAATTATAAATGGGATATATCTATATATAAATAGAAGAATGAAGTATGTTGCAGACATTTGCAAAGAGCAAACAAGGTATGTAAATTGGTTTTTTAACATGTATATATATAATGCTTTATCCATTATAAAAGAAATATAACATGTATTCATTGAAAGCCACATTTGATGGAGGTACATCCAAGTAACCATGAATAAGTACTAATGCCAAGTAGAAGTAACTATGTGAAAAAGCGAACTAATCATATTCGTCGTACGGAATTGCACACCACAAACCTTAGTAAAGAGTAAAAAAGGTATGTAATTTTGTTTTTCAAGTAATTTATTAAGATCACTTAGTATAGAGTTGTATATGTTGATTTATCCAGTACTAACAAGATTTTCATGTATTTAATGAATGTCACATTTGATTGAGGTACGTCCATCTTTATATGGTGATGTGAATAATCCTACTATCAATATTTGTGAAGAAAATTATATGAAATTTGATATTCATACCAATGAAAACAGTTCATAAAATATTTATGTTAATGTAGATGTGGTGGAAGGAGTAGACATTGCTGATTCAGATATTGTTGGTGACATAGATTCTAACCATATAATAATACCTTTTGTTGCTCTACTCCTTCAAGGTATACAACATGTGGATGTCACATTTGAAGACAATATAATTCTTATTGATGTAGTTACTGATTTGGGGCATCAGTTTTCACGATAGATGTGGTTAGGCCATGAATTTGAAGATCGTAAAAGTTTTAAAATGACTATAGCCAAATTTGTAATCTATAACAACTTTACTCTTAAGTACTTGAAGACCAATAAAACCAAAGTTACTGCATATTGTAAGGAGAGGAATTGTCCATGGCGCATCAATGCTTCCATCGTTGAAAGTGGGCCTAGATTCAAGGTTCAGAGATATGAGCCAAAATATAACTACTCAAAGCAAATAATGGGTAGTTCACATCGGCAGGCATCATCGGAACTCATTGCAGAATTCATAATAGATAAAATACGTCAAAATAACAATATCAAGCTAAAAAAGATACGCCATAAATATCAAATGGAGTTTGGAGTAAAAATATCATATAAGAAGGCACATATAGCCAAAGACATAGCACTGAAACGTCATTCAAGTCGTATGAAGAATTACTTCGTATGCTCTCACTTTATTACATTGAGTTGAAAATGATGAGCGCAGGTACGGTTACAAACATTGAAACTATAAATGAAGATAGATTCAGAAGATTCTTTTGGTCTTTTATACCTTGTATTAGATCATCCATGTCTTGTTTGAGGCCATTGCTTGCAGTTGATGAATCACATCTTCGTGGGAAGTATCCAGGCATTTTGTTGGTAGCGGTGACATTTGATGGAAATCATAAGCTTTTTCCAATTGCATTTACATTTGCGAAAGCCAAAAATCATTCCATTTGGAAATGGTTCTTTGCTAATTTGCAAGTCACAAGATATTGGACTATCGTTTCTGATCGGCAAAAAGGCCTTGTTCTTGCTCTTACCAATATAATTCTAAGTGCACATTATTGTTATTGTTGTTGCCATTTAGTTGAAAATATTAAAACAAAATATTGTAAAGATGCAACTATGATGAAATTTTGGAGTGCAGCTAAGGCATAGAGAGCATATGAGTTTGATGCATATATAGAAGAATCCGATGAGTTACTGTTGATGCTTTCAACTATATTAATGAATTTTGAAAGCAACATTGGACTAATGCATATGTTGAAGGCCAATGATATGACATGCTAATTAGCAATACGGCTGAATGCACAAATAACTTGTTGAATGACACTAGAGTGCTTCTTATTGTCAAACAAGTTGATGAGAAAAGGGCCAAATTGATGGAATTTTTTTAAAAAGGGCATCTCGAGTTTGAGAAAGTAGATACAACATTGACTCCGTATGCGCAGAAACTTTTCAACATTGAAATGAAAGAAGCTCATCAACTAGCTCTTCATCCTGCTGGTTTGTATGAATTTCAAGTTCATTCTCCTTCTTATGTGGATATTGTACATCTTGATCGCCAATCTTGTACATGTTGTAAGTGGGAACAGTTGGGCATACTGTGTTCACATGCGATTACCGCAATGAATGAAAGGAATATAAATGCTTATCAATATGTTGATGATTGCTACCTAGCATCTGTCTATCTTGCAGCATGTAATGAAGTTTTACATGCAACTCCTGATTGCAAGCAATGAGAACATGTGCAAATGAAATAGTTTTTCCTCCACTTGCTTCTAGACAGCCAAAAAGGCCTAAGAAGAGTCAAATTCGAACAAAAGACCATAATAAGGTTCACAGAATTAGTACTTGTTCTAATTGTAATGCAAGGAGGCACAACCAACAAACCTGTTGAGAACCTCCTAGATGTGATTGAATTTTGTAAACAATGGCTTTTGTAGTGGATTCATGTCTTTTATGCTTTGAGAGTTATGGTATATAATATAAACAACCGTTTGTAGTGAATTCACGTCTTTTATGTTTGGAGAGTTATGGTATATAATTTAAATAATGTCTTTTGGAGTGGATTCATGTCTTTTATGTTTGGAGAGTTATGGTATATAATGTAAACAGCCTTTTGTAGTGGATTTATGTCTTTTATGTGCAATTAATATAAATTGAATATAAATTTTGTAAGTGATATATGTTCATCTTGATCATATAACAATGCAAATTCCTCTTTCATTATAACTAATTACTGCAATAAGTTTGAAAATGAAGTCCGTGCAAAATTGAATGTCATGAAATAAATCCAATACAACTCTTCATTCTAAGTTTACAAGTTTAATGAATCTCAAATACTATCATAAACCTTCTTTATTGATTCACGTTGATGGTAATTAACAAATATCATCATTTACAAATACATATATTCAGCGGTGGACCCAGGAATTTTATTTCAAGGGTGCAGATGGAAAAATAGAAATTATATATAACGGAAGTCATTTCTCAACTCTAAAGATATATATATATAGTTTACAATTGCCAACAACAAATATCTTTGACAATTATTTTGGTAGGGTAAAAACTTACAAGCTAAAAGATTGGAACACAAAACTAACTTCTAGTTGTCTATTGATAAAGTTGAAACACATATGAATACAAGAACTTTTACTAAATTTAATTTGGAGAATAAAGGCCTAACGAAAAAAAAACCTAAGAATGAATATTTTTAAAACTAAACCCAATGGCTGCCTACAGGTTGTCATCTACACAAGTCATGAAAAACTCAAGTAGAATAACTAAGTTGATGCCTAACTAAAGGTTGTGCTCTACACTACCCTATTGCAATAACTAAATCAAATAACAATAGCCAATAATAAGACTTTCTTGTATATCTCCAATAATTACTTATATAGATGAAGTAAATGATAGACTACTTGTGTCCCTTGATTATATTTCCTCAAATTTTTCATGGACTCATGACAATAGCCACTTGCTTGCAAACATTAAAAAAAAAAAAAAGGGACTAAGCATCAAAATTTAGTTCTTACAATTCCCCCTAATCCCAATATAAGTGAAGTAAAGGAGAGAAAGAAACATAAGAATAAATATTATGCATAAATATGATGACTGATTCATGCATTCATGTACATCTCTTGTTAAATGGAATCCTTCAATACAAATTTTTATACATATACCCTTCTTCAAAACTGAAGCATCTCTTTGGCGCAATATATCAAACGTGAGTAGGCAAACATACCATTACAATATTTTTCTTCAAACAAACATTAAAGTCCATATATATTTTGTTCTTCTTGAAACAAACATCAAATCCACATATCATCTGTTTTTCATATACAAATCAATATTAATCAGATATTCAATTGCGCAAACTAACAAACACCCTGCATTTTGGAAAAAAATCAAACACATTGAGCCATATCGTTTAATGAGAAAAAAAAAACTTTGAAATAGATAGATGATAGATGATACACCTTTATGATTAGATGCGATATTGTAAAGAAGTTGATACTTTAGAAAAGATGAAGAAGAAGAGAAAGATGATGACCTCAAAAAGATGTCAATCCATGTGTGGCACAACACGAGCAAGACGGCAAACCCTACACCGCATAGTAGGACCCAATGGAGAGAAAATGATGAATTTCCACTCGAAATAGTGAGGGACCACAAGCTAGGAAGAAGGAAAGAGCAGCTGCGTCACTAAGCAGAAGGAAGACAAGAAAAAAAAAAGTGCTCGAGGGTTATAAACCCTAGGCTAAGTGACGCTGCCCACATTTAAAAAAACATAATTTTGCATACATTCGAGTCCAATTTACCGAAATCATATACCAACTTAATTAAGTTCTAATCATATTTATATAACATTTAAAGGGCTTTTTTCCGTAAAATCCTCAAATAAATAAATAAAATTGATAGACCTAAGTTAATCTCTAAAACTATTTTTCTAGAAGATCACAGAAAATGTTATAAATTAAGGAATCACATTTATGATTACCAACAAGCCAACATGGCTAGGCTCTGTTGATTAACCTTCGAGTTCAAACTACGGCTATTAAATGTTTCAACCAGGTTTGACTAGAGCTCAACTCGTCAAGGGGGTCATCCAAATTCTGTGTATTATAAGTATAAATTTAATACAGAATATAAATACTTTGGTGGATACTACAGTAATATTATTAGTTTAAACAATTTAAAAAATCAATTCAGTCAGCAATGGAGTCTGGAGTAGTGTAATGACATGACAAATTATCATATTTTCACCAGGAAGCCATAATGCATTTATGTTGCTAACCACCCAAGATAGATATATATATATAAGGAGCACTAGATAGCGCCCGGGCATTTTTAAAAGTGAAAATGCCCCATTTTGCAACAAATAGGAGACTAGGAATGTGGAGAAATAATTAATGTTACTTTTTAAAATGAGAGAAAGTCACCACATGGCTTATTCCTCATTGGAGGATACAAAGAGGGCAAAAACGGCCCTTTTGAAATGGGGCATTCCTGAGATTATATAGAGAGAGAGAGAGAATTTTGACAAGAACCATCTACATCGTACATTGCAAACTCATCTAAGGAGGCCATTTGGGACCAGACCAATCATGAAAGAGGAGGAAATGAAATGATCCCAAAGAGGCTATGGGCATAGAAACTATTCACTCCATTAGATCATCCTAATCCTTTGATCTACAATTTAAGGCCCTTTTGTTGTACATGAATTGAATAACTAAAATATATATTTAGTGAGACTTCATATTTTGAAACTATTTTAAAAATCTCACAACATGATCAAATTGACAAATTTTATCCCATGCCTTCGTTATTTTGCAAAAAGTGGCAATACACACACAAGGAGAAAAGTGAATACATAGAATTTTCTCCTTACTAGCAAGAGCCATACACAACTCAAAAAGATCCTAGCATATCAGGTCCATTAACCCATAGTCAGTGGCGAAGCCACGATTTTCTTTAGGGGGGGCAAGCAATAGCCAACCAACAATATTGGCAATGGCTTTACCACTATTTTTTCATATTAATAACAATAATATACATTAAAAAAATTTTCTAAGGTTTGAATTGAATTTCATTAAGTGATCCAAGTAGACCATCCATTGGGCACAGTCAATAGGTGGTGCAGCCCCAAATCACCAAGCAAACGTAAAACAATCTCCCCAAAGATTGTTCGAATCCAAACATGAATTCCATCATCTAGGGTACAACCTTACTCACAATAACAACTATAATGAGAGAAATCTCTGAAATTATAATTGAATAAACATGTCTAATACAATAAAAGGCTCCTTTTTATATAGAAGGGGCTATTGCTAAACTAGAAAATACTAACTTTAAACAATTATGACTTGCTAAATTAAATTAAATCCTAATCCCACTCAAACATAAAATAGAAATAAATAATTAACTACTATCTAACTAAAGATAGGGATCCTTAAGGAGATCAAGTATCAAGTGAGGCCGGTGATCTGGGTCGATCTCAACTTTCCCCGACTTAGAGAAATTTGACTCTAGCAAGTTAAGTGCTTGATATCTTTCATAGAGATCAGGATTGATGCACTAGAAATTTGTAGCAGTGATCCACGTAGCATCGAAGAAAAGACGATTCTGCCAGCAAACATAAAACTTTCAGTGACTTCCTTGACATGTAGAAACAATTTGATCATCAAGGGTGTCAACAATATCATCAGTAGGTGGGAAATTAACTGGTAGGGAAATAAGTTGTTTTCCATTAACTCCCTCAGCATCAGAACCGTGGTAAAGAATAAGATCCTCTACATTGAATGAAAAACTAATACCTAAATTAGTATGAATGTTAAGAACATAGGCATTGGGGCTAATATTTTGCAAAACTTTAAATGGACCGGAGTTACGAGGATATAACTTCTTATTAGCTCCAGAATACAACCTTTCAGGTCAAATATGGACCATAACCATATCTCCTTCATTAAATTCAACAAATCGAGATGTTTGTCAGCTTGTTTTTTATAAACATCGTTGCTGGCCGCTATATGGCGATGTACTTCATTATGCACAAGTTGCATGTGTTGGAAGAAATGTTCTTACATCGACTAGCAAAGGCACGAGATAAACAGGGAGTCGTGGACGAACTCCTATGATAGATTCAAACAATGACGTGCTAGTTGACCAATTAACTGAGTCATTGTATGCAAATTCTGTCATAGTAGTACTTAATCCTAGTTTGTAATACGGTCACGCACAAGACAGAGTAACAACTGTCCAAAACTTCTGCTTACCGATTTTGCTTGTCCATCAGATTGAGGATGTTAAGCAATGGAAAAGTTAAGCTTGATATTAGACAACATCTACAAGGTTTTCCAGAAATAGTTCATAAATTTTGTGTCCTAATCAGAAACAATAATCTTTGAAAGACCATGTACCCAAACAACTTCTTTGAAGAATAATTTGGCTACCTTGTAAGCATCAGCAGTGGCAGTACAAGGTATAAAGTGTGCCATTTTTTAAAAACGGTTAACAATGATAAAGATAGAATCAACCTTTCTGGCGGTCATGAGTAAACCTAGCATAAAGTCTATGCTAATATCTTCCCAAGGAGTGTGGGAACAGGCAAAGGCTGATATAAACCAGTGTTCTTCTTGTTTCCTTTAGCGAGCTAACATATTCTACATCTTTCACAAATATGAATCGCATTAGTTTTCATGCAAAGCCAATAATATCTATCACTGATAAGAGCAAGCGTTTTGTCACAACCTAAATGCCCGCTACTTCCTCCTACATGCAACTTTCACACAACACGGTCACAAATAAAAGTAACTAGAAAATAGAGTTGCGTACCTTTGAATAAGAAACCATATAAAGACTATAATGAGGATGTTGAATATGATCGCCATTGATGAGATCAGCATAAATAGAACCAAAGTCTTTGTCAATTGCATAGTATTGTTTAATTTGCTCAAAGCCTAGCACATTAACAGACATGGCAATCAAAAGATGTTTTCGCCAGCTTCATGCATCCGCAATAATGTTTTCCTTTTCTGTTTTATGTCAAATGCTAAATTTGAACTCCTATATATATGCACTCCACTTATCACAATTAACTCTGATCTTTTGTTGAGAGTGTAAATGTTACAAAGCAACATTGTTAGAATAGAGCACAAATTTATCGGCAATCAAATAATGCCTCCAATGATGAAGCGTTTGGACATGGGCATAAAATTCCAAATCATTGGCAGAATCCTTTCACTTTGCATTGGAAAATTTCTCACTGAAGAATGCAACTGGATGCCTTTCTTGGCGAAGAACACCTTTAATGCATAAATTTAAGGCATCACAAGCAATTTCAAAAAGCTTGTTAAAATCAGGAACATGTAGGACTGGCACTTCGATAATCTTTTTATTGATCTTTTCGAAAGCCCTGATGGCTGTGCTGGTCCACTTGACTTCACTTTTCCTTATACAATTAGTAACATGGTTCATCATAGTACTAAAATTTCTAATAAACCTTTTTATAGAAATTAGCAAAAACATGAAAACTGTAAACTTCAGTAAGGGTAATAGGAATAGGTCAATCAAGAATTGCTTTCACCTTTTCAGGATCCATTTTGATACCTTGTGCAAACATAATATATCCTAAGAAAATAACAGAATCACTCAAAAGTACATTTCTTGATATTAATGTAGAATCACTCTCAACGAAAAAGTTGACAGACTTTATCCAAGTGCTAAAGGTGATCTTTTGTTTTGCCGTACATTATGATATCGTCTAAATAAACGACAACAAATTTTCCAATGAAAGGCTGCAACAATTGTGTTATAACACGCATAAAAATACTATGAGCATTGGTTAAGCCGAATAGCATAACCATCGATTCATAAAGATCATCCTTTATTTTAAAAGTAGTTTTCCATTCATTATCTGGTTTTATGCGGATTTGATGATAATCGCTCCGCAGATCAATTTTTAAAAAAATGCACTCACCAGTCATCATATCTAGCATATCATTCAATCGAGGAATTGAGAAACGATATTTGACCATAATTTTGTTGATTTCACGACTGTCTACACATATTCGCCAACTTTCCTCTTTCTTTGGAATGAGAAGTGTTGGAATGCCACAAGGACTGAAACTTTCCCTGATATAACCTTTTAAAAGCATATCATCAAGTTGCCTTTTTAACTTAGCATGCTCCATTAGACTCATCCAATATGCAAGTTTAGTAATGAAGCTCCTAGAACAAGATCAATGGCATGTTGTATGTCTCTTAATGGGGGTAGTTCCTTTGGTAATTCGTCAAGAACTAAATCAACAAACTTCTTTAACAGTGGCTTCACTTCCTGTGGAATAGACGTAGCAGAAGAGTCATTTGCCACTTGCTTGATAATTAAGGCATATATAACACCTTGCTCTTTGTTTTCATATTCAAATCTTTGCATAGTTAAAATATGAGATGTAGGAAAAGAGGCTGTAAAAGAAGATGAAGGTGATATCAGTAGAGTCTGCAAAGGATGCAACATGATTCTTCTACATCTCCATTTGAAAGTATAGGTGTTGTGTTCATAATTAGTAATGACTTTAAGTTTTTGTAGCCATGGTCGTCCAAAAAGGATATATGTAACGTTCATTGGAATGATGTCACAACAAGTAGTATCCTCATTTTGCCAATCTTAAAAGGAACGAAGCATTGCTGACAAACAAAAATGGAATAATTATCAACCTATGCAACTTTATAAGGTCGTGGATACTTCACTATGGATAGTTTAAGATTTTCTACTGCTTCTTGAGAAATGACATTCGTTGCACTACCGCCATCAATAACCATAGTGCATGACTTGCCCATGCAATTGACTCGAGACCGAAAAATAGAAGCATAATTCTAATCTTCTTCTTCCTCCTTTGCATCCACTACTAGCAGGTGGCAATCTATAAAGAGCAATGGAGTGCCATCATCAGCGTCTGTATAATCTAATTGATCTGCCGAATTTTCATGAGGATATGTGTCAACTTGTTCCATTTTACATGTTCATCATGCTGGATATCACTATCAGGCTCATTAAAAGTGTATAAATTACTATGAGGGCACTCATTTGCATAATGTCTTCATTGCTTGTAGACACGACAAACAATCTTTTCATCTGTTCTTCCACAAGCACAATTATCATTATGATTCTGTGGAAACCGCTGATTTTCTTGTGGAATAACCTGTCTTTGCTAAATACTTAGTTGAGGATTCTGAGGTACTTGCTGAGTTGGCCGTTGAAGAGGAGCCCTATACCCTTGTACTTGATTACGATTATATGGAGGGTCAGGGCCTCTTCTCGTGAAAGACTTCCTGGCTTACAAAGCATTGCGTTTTCACAACTAAATCTCATATTGTGATTTTCGAGCTTTATTGAATATTTCATTAACGGTGGTGTAGTCAAACATCGTTACCTCTCCTCTAATATAAGCACACAAGTTATTTCTGTATCTAGGGATAGTCCGACGGTCATTTGTCTTTAAGTTACAACGAACAATGCATTCACGAAACTTATTTATGTATTCTTCCACTGTCAAAGAACCTTGTGGGAGACTTAGATACTCTTGGTGGAGTGTATCCATATAATCAGAAGGTTGAAATTGCTTTTGCGCCTATCTTTCATGTTATTCCATCAAATAATAGGTTGGCCCACTGCAAGTTTATTATTTTCAACGCCGTACCACAAAATTCAAGCAGGAACTTTAGTTTAACATTGGTGAAGGTTATCCGCTATTCATCATTCATACTATACCACGGAAAATAATCTTCCAAAAAATTAAACCAATCAAAAAAAATTTTTGAACTCGGATCACCATTAAAATCAGTAAAATCAATTTTGACTTTTCTTGTAATGTCATCAGCTAGGAGTGCAACAGGGGGACCTGAGGGTCTCGTTTAACCATAAGGCGCTACATAAAATCACGAATGGATTCTTGATTCTTAAGCCTTTCTCGTTGGACGTGTGTGTGCACTAGAGACACATTAGACACCCTTCTTAACTGGCAAACTGCTTATTTTATAACTCAGCAATGGCAGATTTCGTAATTTTTAGACGTCCCCTGACATCTTCCAATTCTTGACTTATTTTAAGTATGGTCTCACCGCTTTGTCTGTCTGTCATCCAATGTCGAAGATCATCACCCTTTCTAGCATGGTGGCTTTTTTTATTATTATTATTATTTACCGAGGAGGGAAAAGGTTGGGTTGGGTTGGACCTGACAACTGGCCCAACAGGCTAGACTGGGTTCAGTATTATTGTTGAGATGATAGGGTGGGTTGGGTCAAAACTGAAGGTCAAAACTGAAATTAAACAGATGGCCCGTGTACAAAAAGGCTCTTTAGTGGTCTCAATATGTGTGCGGAGAGGAAAAATAAAGGAAAGATGGCCTCAGTGTTCTCAACTCATACTTGGATGGGAAAAAGTTCACTGCAATGGACACGATGAAGCTCTGGTGGTTGAACCCTGGTTGATGATAATGCCGCGACTATACTACTCGGGGAAGGAGGCCAGGGCGTTGCCGAGACTACTACAATGGAGCGGTCGCAAGGTTGGTTGTGGCGCTGGACGGCGGCGAGGCTAGAGCGTCTTTTGTGAACGATACTGCTTCTCCTTTTCTTTCTTCTTCTTCGCTTCCCTTTTCTTTTTTTTCTATTTGGGGACGGATGACAGAAACCGAGAGGGGCTAAGTTGGTTTCGTGGGCAGGATCAGGTTTTAGGAAAGCGATGGGTCTAGAGTTGGTGATTAGGTTTAAAGAATGACAGGATTTGAGGATCGGATGGTTTGGGGAGAAGATGAGGTGGTAGAAGGGTCGGTAAGAGTCATTATTTTAGGGTTTGAAGACGATTAGGGTTCTCAATTGGGGTTTGGTTCATCTAGGATGATGGTGGTGGAGAGATAGCTGAGGAAGCGGTTAGGGTTTCAACACGATGGGTCTTGGTAAGGGAATTGGTTTCGGGATTAAAGGGTTTGCATGGGTTTAGCGTTTTGGTATGGGTTTTTTTTTTTTTTAACAGAGGTGGGCTTCGGCAGAGAGTTGATTGGGTTCTGGTGTGAGTGGTTTCTGTGCTTTTGGGTTCTCTGTGGCAGGGATGGGTGACAAAGACAGAGATGTGTTTAAGGCTGCTGGGGTATTCAGTTAGGATGGGAAAGGGTAAACGGTGAACAGTGGGTGGAGAGATGAATTTTGCAAAAGACGATGTTTGCCCAGCAAGCAACCGGATATGTGCTCTAATATCAAATTGGCGCACCCCAAAATCTCTAATCCCTGCATCTCTAATTTACCATAAGAACAATCTCCTAAAAGATTGTTCGAATTCAAAGATAAAGTCCGGCCTACTCACAGTAAGAACCATACTAAAAAAAAATCTCTAAAATTATAATTGAATCATTACAATGAAAGGCTCCTTCTTAAATACGAAGGGCTATTGTTAAACTAAGAAATACTGATTCTAAATAATTATGACTTGCTAAATTAAATTAAATAAGTTCTAATCTCACTTAAATATAAAATTGAAACAAATAATTAATTATCTAACTAAAGATAAGAATTCTTGAAGAGATCAAGGATCAAGTGGAGTCCATCACTGTCAGCAGGCCTGTGATCTAGGCTAAATCCCTACATCAATAGGCCAACTGGATATACAGTTATTTAGAAGTATTATAAGTAGTTTAATTTTATTATGATTAATATTAGTAAGTTTCCTATTTTGTTTATACTTATTCAGATATAAGAAAGTGTTTGAGATCAAGCCAACTCCTTTCTCCATTTTAAGATGATTAGCCTTCATTATAAAACAGACATTGCTTATTATCAATAATATTTAAATTATGAGAGTTTTTTTTTTAGTTACAATTTTTCTTCTCATTATGAATGTGCCTTAGTGGCTGAATCTTTCTTTGAATTCAGTCAATCCTTTGAGAGATTATTCTGTTTTCCCAGCATCAAGAAGGTGACATTAAAGAACTCCAATAAATAAAATATATTCAAAAATAATAAATTCTGTGTATATAAACAAACATTATGTCAATCATCCATAAAAAAGGACTCGCACCGCAAGTTTGAAAACTCGGTTCTCAATTCTAGAGTAGTTTTTACATTCGCCCTTGATGGGTTTCCATTATTTGAAAGTGTTGCATGATCACCTCATTTTTCATATTATTAAAAAAATAAAAGCAACCTAACTAGATTTTCATGATGCGGCTAAATGGGCCCACTTATGCAAAATCTGAATCAAGCAAGAAAAAAGAAAAGGGCCCTCTGCCTTATAATGGTATAGATTTCACTTAAATTGGGCATCATAATCAGAATGACAACGTTTGAAACACTTGAAACAAACTAATAACACAATTTTTTTGTACAGATCAATCAATATTAAATTTAGATTATGTTGCGTGAAATTTCTCAGGAAACACAAGGACACTTGTTTTGCGGATCATTGATGATCGAAGGGCACCATGTCGTCTACAAGTAGAGCCAGAAGAAAAAAGTAATAATAAAAGAAAAGAAAATCATAAAAGAGCCCCACAAGCATTTCGGAAGGCGATTAGTGGGCCCACTTATGATAATCTAAATCATTGAACGAATGGACGCCTCGTTAAGTACGGAATATAGTACAAATCAAATTTCATCCAAATGGCCCACCGTTAGATCCATGACATCTAATACACTCTACTGAACAGAATAAAACATTCAAACATTTCTTCTAAATCAATCTAATGAAGAGCCTGGCAGTAGGGTTCACTTTTTTCATAAAAAGGGAGATATTTTTCTTGCTGGGTTTTAACTTTTCTTTAGCGAGCGCAGCTATCACTTTTATAAAGCGTGCCACACTAATGACAATGAAGATTTGTAGGAGGTTATATATATATATATATATATATATGCGGAGAATATTTATGTGCATAAATCCCTTACTATTTTTTTTATGAGAACTCTAAGTGGAACCCATTGTATGGTCCATCCAAATGGACCACACACACGAATCCCTAGAATTAAACCCGTTTACCAATTTTTGATCAAATCCGAATTTATTGAACCGTGGAATCAACTATGCACCCATTCAAATGGAATGAATTTGTGGGTCACGGATGAAGGGATTAGGAACATGTGATTAGAGCCAAACTTAGTATCTAAGGTGGTCCTACATGGATCTTTCCATCTCCCCTTGTCTCATCCCTTGGCAGGGTCCACCATGGGCCCCACAGAAGAGTATGTAAGGTTTCTTGGTGAGGGACATATGCACATGAATATTCCATATATATATATATATATATATTGGCTATGTTCTTATGAAAACTGTTCTCGCACACCTACCATGAGAACTTTTTATGAGACCCACTTGTGAAACCCATTTGGAGATTGACCAAAGGGGATGGAAAGATTTATGTGGAACCACCTCAAATATCAAGTTTTGGCCCCAATCACGTCCCTAACCACTTCATCCATGGCCCACAAATCTAATCCATTCATATTGGTACACAATTGATCCAACGGTCCAATAAATTCGAATTAGATCAAAACTTAGGGTGTGTGACTATCAAGGGGATCCCTATGTATTGCAAGATTTGGATTGGGTAGTAAATGAGACCTAATTAGAGTTCTTACAAAAAAAATGATAAAAACTAGTTCTCACATAATTATTCTATGCATCTGTCCCTTACACTATAATAAGGGACACTTCCTTTTTTTGAATGTATTAATATACAAGAAGACAAAACCATCATACCTCATGACACCTTTTTGACCTTGATAAGTCTAAAAAAGGAATGATCCCTTACCATATAATGAGGGATAGATGCATACTAGATATATATACTTATAAAAGAGCGATGAAAGTACTAAAGGAACAGGTGCTTGAAATTTTCTATTGAAGGAGAAACGTGTGTACAGGAATCTTTGGTTGGAAAAAACATCAATGGGTAAGCTATTCTCAATTCTCTTCAAGCAAAAGACAAAAGTATCATCATATCCTTCTCAAATTCTCTCTCCTTCTGAAATCAAACAATGTTCAGGGGCAAAGAAGTCAAACAGAGAAACTTCTCAAATTCCACTCAAATTCCCTTTGATGTTATGAAAGGAAGGACAAAAATTAAGGGGCACCTCATGTGACTTCGCCCACTGCTCATAGCAGGTCAGGCAAGCAAGGCAAGCCCATATTGTAGAAACTACAGAACTACTACTCATGCCCTTTTAGAAGCAGGCATGACTGACCTCTCCAGACTCCAGTTCAGGCGATGAAACAAGGATGAAAAACTGTTGCCAGCTCATTTTGTGGAGTGGGAGCTTTTCCCCAATACATTGTGCCCATTAGTTTAGCACCCAAATCCTGATTAAAGAATATTGAGAGCAGGCTTTCTTTCTATTGGTGAGCTGCTATATTTGCACTAAAAAAATCTAAGATCTTTCAAAGTAAACCATTACCTTAAAATTAAAAGTCACAATACTAGGAAGCTGGGGATTTGGCTACCCTGGGCTACAAAGACAAGGTTGAGAGCATCGATCAGCAGAATACACCCCTATCATTTCTTCAATGCAAGCAAGATAGATGCCGTACCAATTCAGCGTGGAGTGAATGGCCAGCCTGAATCAATTCAATTAGCATGGATTTGAGTATTTATTTACAAACTACAATGATCTCATGAATATGCTTATCACAAAATCCTTACTTCTGTATGGTAAATGAATAATAAAATGACTTCCATGGTAGCAAATTAATCACGACTCATACTGTCAAAGTAGAATGCCATACAGGATGATCAATAACAGCATTTGAATTACATCTGAGCAATAATGAATTATTAAAGATTGCATCAACAGTAGCAAGAAAACAAGGCCACCCAATAGTAAATTTGTACAAGATTTGGCTTTTGCTTGTTGGCCCATGATCTGATCCTCCAGGCCATACTGTTAAAATCACGACCTAGACCAACATCCATCTAAAGTCAAAAAAGGACCCAGCAGCCTAGCCTGTCTTACTTAAATACCTGTCAAGACTGGTACCTGGCTATCAGACCAGATTCAGGCTTGAAATCAGGCCCACAGGGTGCCCTTGCACCTGAATTTTGAAATTCAACCCAAAACAGGTTGAGAGTGGACATCCCAAACCAAATGCAGAGTTGCAACCCTACCATTGAGCTGGATAACCCACAAGTGCTAATAGAAATGTCCAAAGTCATGATTATTTGCATCACTGTCAGGCTGTCAGCTGCAACAGAGACATCTGAGCCACTGATTAAGGACTTCTGTACAGTACAAATGGATGCATAGTAAAAATGTTCAAATATCAACCTACAATTCAATGGCAATAAGCCATTCAATCAGCTACTAAGTTCATCTGACCAGTTTGTTTTTTTAGGTAAGTCCCACTAGGCCCAGTTGATGACAGTATGCATCTTGTATGTGCATGGCACTTGTATGAAGCTGTGGTGTGTGATAACTTAGGTATAAAGATCTAATAGATCTTTTAACTACCCAATAATAAATTTGAATATTGAAACTTCTATATACAATTAAATCAAGGCCCCAGATAATTGCATCAGGCTGGAAGTCAGCAATGAAATTTTGACAAACCTACATAATGAGCACATAAATCAAGGAAAAATGCAAACCTTATATGCCACCACGTGTGCCGAGGGAAGTCCTTGATGACCATCCCTAGAAAAAAGGGAAAGGTCCCCGATGAGATCTAAAACCTTGTGACGACATGGTTCATCATGGAAACGCAGTGGTGGATTCAACCAACCTGTCCTAGCACTGCATCATGGGCATAGAATTCATAATCAGATGGATGGAAATTGGAAGGCAATCAACAAGCATTTCTTTACAACAGTCTCCACTCTCCATTAGTTAATGCAATTTATAAAATTTGCCCAATAGATATCATGCCCGCAAGCAATTGTAAGAACGTATATGTTCATTCCATACAACCAAGGTCAAAAACAAAGAAACGAAAGCACAGGTATAAGAACATTATAAACAAGTGCAAAAATAAAAGGAGCAGGTCAAGGTGTGTCCCTGTTTAAACCCAACCTACTCTCATCTCCAACTAAATATCAACAGACGAGACACAGACACCAACCTGTGCATCCACCAATCTAGCAAGGGAAAACGTTTAAAACATGAATGCAACACCCCATTATAGTAGATAGTGTTTCCAATTTTCTCAAAGATAGTAGATAAAGTTACAGGCAGATGGATTGTCTAACCTGCAAACAATGGCATTTTCCAATGAACCTCCTTGAATGAGTCCAGCCTTACGCAACTTCTCTATCTGCACAACCCTTATTAAAACTGCATCAGATATTTTTGAAGTATAGCTTGGATGACACAATTGACAACTAATCAAATACAGATGAATAAGAATAGTGGTCAGATTCAAATAATAATAATAATAATTAATAGCTCAACAGTGCAGGCTGAATCAAAACCTTAAATGCATCAGAGGCATATAACAAAAGAACACAAGATGGTGATAGTGTCATTCTAACATAGAAATGTTCAACAAAACCTACAGAATACATACACTTCTCTGCATGGTGCATTATATTCTGGATTTGCATTATGTCCCTATTCAAGAACCAAATGGTGCCACAACAGTATGGAATAAGTTCCATATTGAATTTTAAAAAGATGGAACAAATATTCAATTATAACATGAGAAAATGACAATGAAACCTCATGCAATGCAACAACTTGAGAACAAAGGCCTCATATCAATATGCACTAAATAAAAAATTGTACATGACACAGTCGTAAACATGCAGCTCCAAAGACAATCTGCTCTAATAAATTGACGATGATATAGCAAATCAGAAACTTCAACAGCAGCAAACAAAAACTCCATTTCGTAGGAGAAATATGGAAACAAACCTCCTCATAAATACAAAAGGTTCTTGAAGAAGAAATTTCCATAGCATAGACTGAGTCATCTAGAGGGTAACAAGAGAACCACTGGCACCCTATAGCAGTCGCCTGCAACAAAGAAGCACCAAAGTTTCTTAAATGACACGCCAAGTAACATCAATGACATGACATCTGCCTTTCTCACGTTCCTATCTTCTCTATCTCATCAGGCATGCTCAGATGAGTAGTAACAATCTGATTTATGTCAAGAAAATCTACGAGCAGCATAGTTCTGCTGAAGAACAAGGCATCGAATAGAAACTAGCACAAGGAGAAAAAGCAACTGATCAGTGTCACAAGAAAAACCAACTGATCAGTGTCACAATTAGTGAGGCCATCAAACTATTGAAACACTCTGAAACATATATTAACAAAAGATAAGTACCATGTGCATGTGGTGCTTGAAAAAGAAACTGGTGTCTTCTTGTTAAACTCAGGAATAGTACATCTTGGTCCTGTGTTTCAGAAATATAAGCTGCTGATCACGTGATCCAATTTTCGAATGGAACATGCCTCATTGTCTTTCATGTCAGATGATCTTTATCATCCATGAAATGAGCAGTTAGAACAAGTTATCTGTACATGAAAGATGGGGAGGAAGCAGAATAAGGAAAGGATCTTTTCTAATAACTCTGTTGAGGATCTTTTCTAATAACTATGTTGCCTGCAATCAGCTCAGAGGGACTTACTGCAAAAAAATTGAGAACTTCAGAGAAGAGAGAAGGAATGGCGCAGGGGGAGGTGCTAATGCTTCACATACCAGAACATGAAGCTGTAATCACTAGAAACCGCCATGTCAACATTAAGCATTCAAGTTATTAGGCTACTGCAAGTACTACCCAAGCGCTGTTGTGGATTTGTGACAATTTGGCAGCCACAAAGACACACTAGACCTGAAACTTTAAGTTCAATCTGAAGTTCCCTAAAACATGTCCAAAGCAATGACATTGTATTGCTTGCATTCAGATTAGAAGAATTACCAAGAAGTAACTATTAGTTTACCTAAAATGTTGTTGTGTATGTTTCTGAAAACACTGCATCCTCTACGCAAAAAGAAACAACTACTAATGGTGGCCAACCTCATGAGTGGATAAATGGAAGATATGACGACAACAAGTAGTTCAAAGCTTTAAGTCCAGGAAGTTTTTCAGTACGTGTCCAAAAACTCCCTTGACATCCAAAATCAAATCATGGATCTATTAGTGGTTGACTTCCAATTTATAATTTTTTTGGCAAGTGGTACTCTTCTGGGTCTTATAACTATTATGAATTTATTAGTGGTACACCACAGTGGTTAAAAACTATTTACTTAGACGTGGCAATGGATCCCCAGTTACATGGACTCAACGAGGACTGTGTTATGAGATATGAGGGGTCTAATTTGAAACTTTCAGTTTACATGGACTAATCTGTAATTACTGAAAAATTTTGAGTGCTTTTTGTAATGTTCCAAAAAATATTGAAAAGTATAAATAATAGCAGGCTTCTGGTTGTCCAACCCAATTAGGGTATCCACTTCTCCTAATTCTCTTTCTTTTGCTTCATCATCTTTTCAGGTTAAAGCCTAGTTTTTAAGCAAAGAAAGCCCTTTCAACTTGGTACCAGAGCATTAAAAATCTGAATTAGGCCCATCAACAACCAGCAAGAGATGAGTTTCTAGAAGAATCTTTTGCTTTTAATTTTTCCCTAAACATTGGGGCTGACATCAGCTACCATAGTGCTGATGCCAGTGCCCTAGAGCAGTAACAAAGGGTTGTGGATGTGAGGGTATTTTTGATGAATGGCTGAGCATATTCAAGTTTTATTGAAGTTGGATGCATCCTGGGGGTGGAATTGTGGGGAAATCAGCCTTATTTGTGATTGTTAAATCATGAATGCGCCTTAATTCATAAGTTTTCGTGGGGAGGATGAGTATCCATCCTCAAGTGGATAATTGTTAAGAATATTATGTAGGATTTGAGGGTTGACTTTGTTCCATATAAGTGAAATCTGGGGACCTATTTTGTTTAAGGACTGTTTTTTACTTAAAAAATGTATCAAGGATTTTGTTAAAATAAATAATGGCATCTAGTGCAAGCCAACAATAGCACCATTGAGAAAAAGTTATTCTACGCAGGTTGATGGCACACCAAGGAAAAGGGATGGGCCGATGTGCACATGGATGGAACAAGGATGGAGGTGCAAAAGTGCAACTTATCCAAGAATTTGACTCAGGATAGATCAGAATAGAGGAGCAAAATTCATAAAGCTGACCAGATAGTTGGGACAAGACACAATGGAGCCCAAATCAGGGGAAGAGAGTTCAATGGGCACTTCCTAGTTGCCTAGCATTATAAATCCAAGTAATCAGATTACAATAAATCTTGTTTAATGGAATGTCATCATGTCTAAATATAATGTTAAGGCAAAATGGATGGGACATTCTTGGTCAGTCCCTTGGTTGCTGAAGCTTATGGAAAGGTATCAGCTCAGTTAAGGAGCTATTCACAACTTCCGTCACATACCATATCAGATTTGGAGTTGTATTTCTTGCTGGCATGATGTTGGGGTTGGCAACTGATCTCTGGCAGTTTAGTTCCCAGTCTTATACAACTGTGCTAGAAACTGAGAAGCTAAAGTCATTGATTATTAAGAAAAGTCCTCTCATCAAGTTACGTGGAGCATGATCTTTAGGAGAAACCTTCAGGAATCAGAAGAGAGACCTATTTTATCTCCTGGATGCTCTATCTTATTTTTATTCCAGAAGATGGTATTGATAGCAGAGTTCGGTCCCACTCTGAGGATGGCATCTTCTTAGTGACTTCATTCTTGGCAACTCATCCCTCAATCTCACTTCCTTCTCCTATGGATACTCATTGGGAATTTATGTGGACGACGAAGGCCCCTCCAAGAATTCTAGTCTTTGCTTGGCTCGCTCTGCATGGGAGAATCCTTGCTATGGATAACCTTTGTCGAAGGAAAATGGTAATCGTTAATGCTTCGCCTTCTATGGCTTTCAGCTGAGGAATCAGTCTATCACCTTCTAAAGTGGAAGGTGTCCTACGTGTTGGAAATTTATACTAAAAGCATACTTTTATATATTTTTCTTTGACTGATTTACTTATTAGTAAAGCTTGCCTTTTCCATCTCAATGAGAATTTGTATGGGTAAATGGTTGCATTATTATTTACTGTGCATAGGTGCGTCTTTTATTCTATAAAGTAGACAAGTTGGTGTGTAGAGTTCAGCTTACGCACGGAAGACTTATTTGTCGATTCTTATAGAATATAAGTTATTGTTATTCACAATCTAGATAGAGCTGGACACACCATCGGTACGATTGTAGCATGATGTTTTAGTAGGCTTATCTTGGCTACGGGAAACAGTATAGTTTCGACTCGTTATGCTAGTACACTTTGTGTATATTGAACAGGACCACTTTTGGGTTATTATCTTTATACTGACTATATAAGATTATTAACATCCAAATGGTTATTATGAGAGCTTGTACTCTTAATCCCGATATAAATAATAGACATGTGCATTGAGTATTTGGCATTTTGATTTACAAAGGAGTGAGACCTTTTATGGGTCAATAATCTCAGTAAATTGGATGACTACACTACATGTATGGTGCATATTAGTTTATTGACGGAATCCACATCCCGTAATAGGAATTGATGATATCCCCTTGATGAAGATTATAAATTTTGATTATGTCAAACCCTGCAGGTGGACTTAGTGTCCGACATATCAAATAAGTGTAAGGTCTCAAGGAATTATAAAGATATAGATTAAATATAGGCATCAGTAATTATTTAATCGATGGATATCTGAAATCTTAACGTGGGGAGATTAATAAGCATTTAATAACAAGAAGCTCGAAATATTATTTTGAGAATAAGGACATGAGTACAATTATAATTCTTTAGTGGACTGAATTGTAATTTATGGATCTAGGATTCTAATTTGGGTCAAATTAAGGTTTCATATTTCTATAAGAAGCCTATTCCTTATTTCCTTCTTAAGGTCCCTATTGTAGCCTATAAATATGCGCTATCGCTCTCTAGAAAGAATATACAAGAGAAATCTCATTTTTGAGAGCAAGGAGAATTCGCAGAAGAGGCCCACACCCTGGTGCGAGTTTGAGCATAGAGGAATACAGTAGAAAATATTGAGATTTTCAGGCTGTTATAAGATCGAGATCAAATCAAAGAGATCTCGCAAGTATGGTTCTTGAATCATTAGCGTTTAAACTTATTTCCGCAATGGTCTGTGCACGATATCAAAGGATCCTGCCAGCTACCTCCTTACACTACGATCTTTGGAACTCAGTCCTAAGTGGGTTTGACTGCAGCTAGTTTCTTCCTCCAACAATTGTTGATTTGTTCAACGCATGGATGCTCACCATAGGCTCTCCAAAATGATGGACTTTGTGGGTCTTTCCTTAGTTGCAACAGTTTGAGCCATCTAGAAAGAAAGGAATCAAAGATGCTTTGAAGGACAAGCTGCCTCTGTTGAAGAATCTTTAGAAAGATGAAGCTAAGCATTGCTCAATGGGTCACTCCCCTTCCTGAGTTTTAGGGTCTATCCACAGATTCCATTGTTCATAATTGGAGGGAGTTGGCCATCTTTATAGCGTGGGCTGTATCTTTTCCAAAACCTCTTTTTGGCTGTCTTTTAAAGGTGGTTTTCCTGTTAGCTTTTCTAATTTGAGGTGTTTGTTGTTTGTTGGGGGTCTTTTTCCCTCTTGCTTTTATATAATCCTATTGTACTGTTTAGGCCTTTTCTTAATACAAACTATCATTCAAAAAATTCATGTTTAACGATAAAAAACATAACAAATGGGCTTATCCCGCGACAATGGCTACTGGTAGGGGTAAGAGACGTGGATTTGTAGATAGGAGAATTAAGTAACCTCCTATCGATGATCCAAAATAGGCAGATTGAGAATCTGAAAATATGTTGATAATGAATTGGACTCTCAGAAAACTAGTGAAAGAAAAGAAAACATCTTTCTTCTTCTACCTGTGGAAAATCTATTCCATAAGTGATGTGAAGCTTTGATGAAGGAAAAGCAGCTATAAAAGAGTCATTCTTCCATACAGTCACTGGTTCATTAAGGAAAGGTTCCAGTTTTTCCATGGTATTTTCATTCTGATCCTTCGCAACACACAAACCAGCTTCTTCGATGGCCTCCACCCATCCTCTTGCTGACCCATCTAGCATAGGAACCTGCATATCAGTTGATTATGTGCACTCAATGTTTCTTTTATATATAACTATAAGCGGAAATGCAAATGTCAAAGTAGTACTCACTAAAAGAAA
Source organism: Sextonia rubra (assembly GCA_037013555.1). Classification (NCBI taxonomy): domain Eukaryota; kingdom Viridiplantae; phylum Streptophyta; class Magnoliopsida; order Laurales; family Lauraceae; genus Sextonia; species Sextonia rubra. The sequence goes on from JASUAD010000001.1 coordinate 63,893,069, forward strand.
AATTAGCACTGATGGTAAAAGCTCTCAAATAAATAGAAGAATGGCTTTCTTAAGTCCTTAAAAGAACCTTATTCATCAAGAATATGCAGGCTGGACCATGAGAATCAGCATCCAAGCTTATTCCACATGTGATAAATCCTAGGAGTCAGCACCTAAGGGTTTCCAATGAAGTCATCGCCAAACAAGTTCTGGGGACATCATAAAAACCAATAGTAGTACGAAGCTTGTGAAAATTTTCAAAACAGTGAATGAGACATCCACACATTGCATAAAGATCTCATGAGTTCATTAGACATCCTGCTAGACATTTTTTGTGAGACCTGAACTACTCCCTTATTTGGAGAACTTTAAGACTCCTCATTTAAATATGGTTGGGCAGGTTTTACGCTAGCCAAGAAACTCAAGTTTCTCAAAGATAAGATCAAAGACTGGGCACTTTGAGGATGTGGAGGAGAAAGTGAAAATCCTAGAAGATATTAAGACTCCGGACTTGAAAGAAGAACTGAGCCAATTGTCCGAGGAAGAGCTAGTGAGAAGGGTGGAATTGAAAGAGGAGTTCCATAGAAAATTGAGAGAGAAGGAAATAAGGTGGAAGCAGAGATCCTGCTGTAAATAGCTTAAGGACGGTGATAAAAACACAAAATTCTATTACGGGATGGCTTCAGCCAAGAAAAGGATGAATAGAATTCACTCCCTTATGGATGGTGACAACGTACTTCAAAACAAAGAAGAAATTCTGGAGTTCTTTGCCTCTCTTTATTCAAAGGAAGAATGGGATAGATCATTGCTGAACAATTTATGCTTTGACTGTATTGGGGAAGAGAGATCTGCCTGACTAGAAAGGAAATTTGAAGACAAGGAGGTGAAAAAAGCAGTTTTTGAGCTTGGTAGAGATAAAGCACGAGGGCTCGATGGATTCCCCATTGCATTCTTTCAGCTCTTTTGGTCGGATGTATAAGGGGATGTGTTGGATTTTATGTGGGAGTTTCATTCGAGAGGTATCTTATCCAAGAATTTATGTACTTCCTTTATTGATCTAATCCCTAAGAAAAAGCTGCTTTGTCAATCAGAGACTTCCAGCCCATAAGTCTCATAGGGAGTATTTATAAAATTTTGGCTAAGGTGTTAGCAAGTAGAATACATAAGGTATTCCCTCACATTATATCTCTCCCAAGGAGCATTTGTAAAGGGAAGAGATCTTAGATGGTATCCGCATAGCAAACAAGGGTATTCATTCAAGACATAGAGATGAACTGCCAGGAGTGGTATGCAAATTGGATTTTGAAAAAGCCTATGACAGAGTAAAGTGGGAATTTCTTTTATATTTGATGTGAAGGATGGGCTTCGGCATGATAGATTGATAGGTGAAAGTCTTACTTTTACTTGCTTTTCTATTCTTATTAATGGAACCCCTAAAGGCTACTTCTAGGCTCAAAGAGGTCTTCACCAGATTCATTATCATAGGCAAGGCTTTCAGTAGAATGTTATCAGCAGTAGTGGATTCCAACATTTTTCCAGGTTTCTCTCCAGCCAAGAAGCTCCTATGATCAGTCATCTGCAGTTACTCATATCTTTTGTGAGGCTGATAACATCGAAGTAAAGAATGTGAAAGCAGTCGTGTTGCATTTTGAAGCAGTTTCAGGCATGAAGATAAATTACTTCAAAAGTGAATTAATAGGAATCAGGGTGGAGAATCAAGCTTCTCTAATAGTTGATGTCTTGGGTTGTAAAGTAGGATTTGTTTCCGACTTCTTATTTGGGCTTGCCTTTATGCATAGCAACTGTGCCAAAGGTTGTTTGGAATCTAGTGGTAGAAAGAGTGGAAAGGAAACTCGCTACTTGGAAAGCTAAGTTTTTTTTCTTTAGGGGGCAGAATTGCTTTGATCTAATCTACCTTATCTAATCTTCTTGTCTACTTCATGTCTCTTTTCAAATGCCCAACATCGGTGGTGAGGCAAATTGAAATATTTGAATGGGACTCCCTCTGAAATGATAATGAAGATGAAAACAAATTTCATTTTGTTAATTGGCCCACAGTTTGTAAGCCCAAAAAAATAGGGAGGTTTGGGAATCAGACCCCTAAAACAGTTGAATCAAGCCCTTTTGGTCAAGTGGTTATGGAGACTGTGGGGAAAGCAAGAAAGCCAATGGTGCCGAGTGGTTGTGGCTAAAGGCATTCTCGCCGAAAAGGAAGCTTTTACAGCTAATATCAGATTCAAAGTTAGATCAGGTGAGAAGATCCACCACTGGCTTGATCCATGGCTCGGGGATAGACCATTGGCAATTCAATTCCAGATATATTCTCCTGTGTCAGGGACCAGAAGGCTACTGACAATAGCTACAAGGAGAGACGGGGAAACTTAGTTCAATGGGCCCTAATTTTCAGAAGAAATCTATGGGAATTGGAGGAAAGGACTATTTTTCGTCTCTTAGACATTCCGGACCAAGTTTCTATTTACGAGGAGGCACGGGACTATAGGGTGTGGGCTCCATCCAAGGATGGCACCTTCTCTGTAGCTTCCTTTTTTCCAGGCATCTCTAGAAGATACCTATGAACCTAGCCCGTCTCACACTCTTTGGAAATTCAAAGTCCCTCCAAGAGTCGCTTCTTTTGGTCAGTTAGTGCTTCATGGAAGAATTCTCACTATAGATAATCTTTGTAGAAGGAAGAAAATAAGTATCAATGCTTGCCCCATGTGCCTTGCTTCGGAAGAGACTGTGGAGTGTGGACCACCTCCTTTTAAATTGTAAAGGTGCCCAAGTGCTTTGGAATTCTGTCCTTCACTGGTTTGAGTGCAGTTGGGTGCTCTTGAGCTCTTTGCTAGATCTTTTTATGCTTGGAAGATGACTGGGGGAAATACTAGACAAAACGTCATGTGGAGATCCTCATTTCTGGTGGTCTTATGGGTTTTATGAAAAGAAAGAAATGTAAGGTGTTTTGTTGGTGCTTCTTCGTCGGTTGATGCCATAAAAGACAAAATCAAATTTCTAGTGGCTCAGTGGGTTTCCATCCTTCCTATCTTCCACAGCCTTCCCATTTATTTGATTCTTCATAAGTGGAGGGAAGTCACTTTTTCTTGCTGAAATCATTAGCTTCCTTATCCTCTATAGGACATCTAACTTAAACATTCACTTTGTTGTTGTTTTCTATCAAGGGAGTAGCTTCTGTTTTGTGGGCTGTCTATCTTTGGGCTCCTTTTTCTTAGTTTTGCTTTGTTTAATCTCTCTCTTGTACTGTTTTGCCTCTTTTATTGATTTTTACACTTTCTAAAAAAAACGTACAAAGAAACAAAGAAAACTTTTAAAAAAATAAAAATAAAAAAAACCTCTTAAAATAAGTTTTTTGTTACATGCGGAAAGCCTTCAAGCAATGGGCTGTGTATTGTCTTTGATTGCTGTAGGCCAAACAATGGGTCAGCCAACCCAACCCATAGGCCCAACAGGACATCCATTTAATTAGGAATCTTATTTTGAAAGTTTATTTATTCAGCACTATCTCAAATCAGAGTTTTATATAATTTGGATTGTTAAGAAAGTTCAGTAGCTTCCTTCATTGTTTAGCAAAATTATTAGTGTCCAAGTAACAGAGGGGAACAATCCTACTCTATATAAGGGTTAATCAGCTTCATTGCAACTCATGCTTATTTCAATTAATTAAAGATTTCAGAGTGTTCTCTTTCAGTTATGGTGTTTACCAATATTGTAAGTGTGCCCTAGTGGTTGAACCCATCCTTAGGTTCAATCAATCTCTCTGGAGATAGATTTATTTTTCCAATCAAGGAGCCGGGCTGCGCCAATTTTGTACCAAAGCCAAATTCTGATCAGAGAGGAGACAGTCATCCTTCCCAGATTCCCTCTCTCATCACCGTCCACTTCAATATCCCACCTATGCATCTCCGAACCCATCACCATCTTAGTCGATCCCCGTTGTCCAATTCAACCGACCAACCCATCTCCCTCATTTGACACCAAACTCCCTATCCACTCACTATCAAAAGATATCCCAAATTGCCTTCAACAGAACCCCATCAAGAAATGTCTAATGCAATCAACAACCCCATCTTCGTCCACATCATCTCCTTCAACAGAACCAAAGAAAGAGCAAAAGGAAGAAATAGCAGTCATGACTAAACCAAATGAGAGACCAGCCATCCCACCAAATGGCAAGAATGCAGTAGATGAGGAAGGTCAAGGCAAAGGTAATCTCATGAAAACAAAAGAACAAAGATTAAATTGCCGCAGTATTCATCAAGAGACACAAAAGGTAGAGGACAAACAAAGACAAGCACAATTTCAAGACTTTGATCAAGAGGCATCAAAAGAAGAACCAATCATTGAAGTCCACACATTGACTTCACCACTGGGGATCAACAATGGATGGTCAAAGAAGGTGACGTAATGGTACAAACATAATTTTCAAAATCAGAACCGTATTGCAAATCGTTCACACCCATGAATCGAATCAAATCGTGAATCATATCGCGAATTGAATGATTTTTTTATTTGTCAAGTAAAAATAAAAAATAATTAAAAATTAAAAGAAAAATTAAAAAAAATAGTTATTCATAACCATCCATTTTCCCATTTATAGCAGCATAAATACAATGAAAAACATGTCTATCATACAAATGTATTGAGAACATCATGACATAAATTAAGAAATAATAAATGATATGTGTAAATAGTTAAATAAGTTTAAGGTATAAATATATATTTATTTTTTGTTATCTTTAAATCAAAATATAAAAGTAAAAATAAAATCCAACCCATCAATTTTACACATTAGGATATCTCTTGAAATTAAGAAAGTATTCTTAAAAAAATAAAGTAAAACAAAAGAAGATCCAGACATGCACCATACATACAATCAAATGCTTTAATTAAAATGTATCTCCTTTATTCATCTCTAAAACCTCTATAAAATAGCAAAAATTCTTAAGAGGTTTTGTTAACTACTAAATAACCTTTTAAAAGTAAAAATGCTAAAAGAGAGAAAGAATAAAGAAAGAAAAAGGGTAAAAGATTGTTTATATTAATATATCCATTGTAGTAATTCTTGCTCAGCCGAATCGCTTGAATAGTAAGATTCAATTAAACGAGTATCGAATCGTAAGATTCACACATGAGTCCTAAGATTCATTTGTAAATGGGATTCATTTGCATAGATATGAATCATTTTCCTTAGGATTTGGGATACGAATCGTAGGATTTTAGTAACTATGGGTACAAAGGCAACATTTGACACATCTAATGGTCAAATCACACATCCGAGCTAAATGTAAACATCCGAAGAAGTAACTTCCGATCTACTTTTAGATGAAGGAGAAGTAGAGTCAAGCTTCCAAGTCATGTCAAGAGAATGAAGAACACATAAAAAATTCATCATTCGTGTGATTGATTTTCGATGCAAGAGGACATTTTCCAAACTTGTGGTTCAAATGATCGCCGGTATTATCAAGTTGTTAACTCACCAAAGTAGAGTTTTTGCAAGCCATGGAGAATTGATGCAAACCGAACCATAGGTCGGCCAACCCATTAGGTCCAGTCCATAGACCTAACGAGACATCCATGTAATTAGGGATCTGATTTTGAGAGTTGATTTATTTAGCAGTATTTAGCCAAAGCAAACTTTTTGCAAGCCGTGGAGAATTGATGCAAACTAAATGATGGGTCGGCCAACCCATTAGGTTCAGTCCATAGCCCTAACAAGACATCCATTTAATTAGGAATCTTATTTTGAGAGTTGATTTATTTAGCAGTATTTAAATTTAGGACTTTCACTTAATTTAAATTTAGGAGTTTTAATATTTAGAAAGTCTTAGAACATGTTTGTTTGTGAGGTGGAGTAGAGTAGAGTAAAATAGAATTTTTGAAATTCAAACTTCCCCCTTTCTTTTTTAAACAAAATTCAAATTTCCCTCATTCTTTTTCAAAAAAAAGTCAAAAAGTCATCACTAAATTACAAAAAAAAAACTCAATTTTTTATACAAAAAGTCAAAAAGATTCCATATCAAGCAACTAAAAACAAAAAGTCATCATAACCCCATCATATAATATTCTTTCTTGATTTTGGGTTTACTCTACTCTATTTTACTCTACCCCACAAAAAAACGTGCCCTTAGTGTCCAAGTGATGGAAGGAACAATCTTACTCTATATAACGGTTAAAAGGCTTCATTGTAATTCATGCTTATTTCAATTAATTAAAGATTTATGGGTTTTCTCTTCGAGTTATGGTGCTACTACTTACCAATATGGTGAGCGGGCCCTAGTGGCTGATCCATCTTTGGATTCGATCAATCTCTTGGGAGATTAATCTATTTTTCCGATCGAGGATCTAGGGCTGTGGCATTGATTCTTCAACGTAAATATTTTTTTTTCTTTTTTCATTTTCTTAGAATAGAAAGGAGTACAGCTCTCCTCACAATGTTTCTTTTATAGAAGAATGTATAAAAGAAAAGCTTCGATTTAAAAAGGGATCATTCAATACATATTGGGATTTATTGACCAATATGCTCAATTTGTTGAACAATACGCATGTGAATGCTATTAAAAGTGAAAAGGAAAAAACATTACTCTCAACTGGCACGACAGATTTGCCGGCTGATACACTATTTTGATCCATGCCCTTCCTAACTTCTTTTTACAAACAGTTAAGAGAAATGGTTTTCTCCTCAATGGGTGGAGAAAACACCATATTCTCCTGTGAAAAACATGAAATTGAACCTTCTGATACTCTCCACAAGGGGATTCCGCACCCCTCGATTTCACCTCATTTCCCCACGTAATTAGGATTCCCCAATTGCCATTATCTCCTCATCCGACGAGCTCCAATTGTCATTCTCTCTTCATTCAACAAGCAGTAAGATGCATCATAAATTCCTAGCTTCTGGTTTACAATGTATATCCTGAGATACACTCATGCATGAGTTGTTTCTTTTTATTCGAATTCCACATCAAAGTAGATTGTTTCAGCAGTTGTTTTCGCAGATGGAGATTCGCATTCCAGGTTAGAGAATGTGCATAATTTGCATAGCAATAGCATCCATTATGTTATAAATAATAAAATCTTTCACATGGCAGTGAAGATAAAGAGCAAAGAGAGATATAACCAAAGCTTTCTTCTACTCCTAATACAAACTCGAGCGTCACCTCATCGCCCGCAACCATCTGGATTCCGCAATTATCAACCCCTGTGGCCTCCAAGGCCGAGAGCAAGTGCTCCACGGTTCGAACCCTAACTCCAACTGAGTCTCTACTCAGCGTCGTACACATAACCGATTCGGATACCGAGTCAATACAAGCAGGGATTCTGACAAGGGACTGGTCGTGATCGCCATTGCTGCGGCGGCAGAGGAAGAATCTTCCCTCGCCGGCCATGGCCGGGGACAGCTTCGCAGTCGTCGGGGCGCCAGAGTGGAGGCCTGTCCCAGATCGAGATACCTCCTTGGCTAGGGTTTTCTGGAGCTTCCCTGTCTATAATAATTGAAATGTTAGGGTTTTAAGAGAGAGAGAGAGAGAGAGAGAGAGATGATGATGATGATGAATCAATTGAAATGTTAGGGTTTTAGGATAAGGGATAGAGTTGAATTGCAAAGAGAGAGAGAGAGAGAGAGAGAGAGAGAGAGAGAGAGCACCGGTTTCCATGAAATGGAGGGGGCATTGGAGAGCTTTGAGAGATTTCGAAAGGAAGTGAACATGCGCGGGAGAATCATGCCGATAGGAGCCCGATCAGAGGAGATTTCCTTTTGGTTTTTTCGTTTGTTTTATCAAGGGAGATATGATGTGGTCGGTAGACTGAAACTTTGAACAAGTGGCAAATGGTGGGGGCCAGATTCAAAGTAGGGGCACATGGATTGATTGGCTTCTAGCAGATTTTGGACGGTTCCAACCGTGGACATTCACTTATGGCTCATGTCACAGCGGCCAAATATGGACCTCATTTCTAATGTCATGGTTTGGATATGTCTTAGCCCGGTCAACTCAGATCATGAACTCCACTAGTTGTGAATTGTGATCCACCTAAATAGACAGTAAAACCTGACATGCACATCCAAAGATCAGCCTAAACCCTACCCTTCTTTGACTAACACCTATCTCACCTAGTACCTGACCTACCTATAAATCGTACCATCTAAAAATGAAGAGGGAGAGAGGAGAAAGAGGCAAATCTCTGTATATTCTTCAATAGCCTTCTTTGATTCTTTAAAAAATGCTTTTGGATGGAGTTTAAGAATGCAATGTGTTAGAAAAAAGTTGCATGAGATGGGATAGATTCAACCTCACAACTTCAACATACAAAAAATGGTAACAAACTAACATTCATTCATTCTCTTTTATTTTTACATGAGTTCATGACTCCAACGTTTAGGTATGCAGGCTGTGTATGAAGAGTACAAAATATAGCCCCTCCCTTTGGTCTCAAATGTGATCAAAATTGAATAAGAGAACGATAAGTTACATAAAATTTGCAAAACTACAGAAAATGGGTAACACAGGCCTAGTGACACTACAAGCCTATAATCTGCTTATCTTCTTCTTTTGTCTTTTCTTCCTCTAATGGCTTCGAAGGTTGTTTGAATTTCTGTTTCTGATAATGGGGTAGCCTACACGAGGGTTTTGATAACAGAAAATGAGTTTGGAATCACTACGGCCTTTGATAGTTACCACTTGTTTATCATGGACTGCATCTACGCAAAGTCTAAAGGGGCTACGGATTTGAAGGTTCAACAAGTGACAAGAATGTGTCACTCCCATTTTGTGCATTTTTAGAACCATAATGAAACCTTATGGGGTCTTTTCACAACTGTAAATTGCACTTTATTTACCTTTCAAGTGAAAAAGATCAAAGTGAAACCATGAGATTATCATTTATATACCAGATTCCATGACTTGCTCGGTGTTTGCACATGCATGAATGCCTCTAGGAGAGTCTTCAGAGACTCGAAGAGGTCTTTCCCACGTCTGCCACCATATCTCACCTTGCATAGGTAAAGAGAATAAGGACTTGAAGATGCTTGGAGAATGTTTTAATACTTGTGGATGTCTGTGAACGCCTCTGGATGCCTTCCAATGCCTTGCCAAAGAGGAGGAGAGTGTTATTTATTGCCCTTGGCAACAGCTGGAGTAGTTCCAAAGAGTTACAATTCAAAATAAAGTAAGAAAATTGTTCAAATTGCTTTGCAAGTGTCAGACTGCACCTACAAGGCAATGACCACTGGTCATTCGGTCATTGCTGGTTTGAGACCCAAATCAACTTCAAACTTCATGAAACTTGGAGGAAAGCCTTCTAACATTGTTTTGAGGTTGCTAGACAAGTTTCATTATGTTTTGGCTTCTATAAGTTGAACAACTTAAGTCTCTTTTCTTTATGCATAGTGTGAGTAGGGTGTAGAACACTGTTTTGATCAATTTGAGCCCAAATGACCTTAGATGGTTCTAAAACTTTGAAGAGTTGATTCTAAATTTTCCTGTAAGTCTCCATTCAATTTTCACCTAATTTGGTCTACAGGAAGTATGATTTTGCTCAATGACCTCTAGGTATTGGCTCAATGACCATAGGGATATTGATGACATATGACTTTTCAACTCAAATGAAGTTCAACAATTCTAAAACTTTGGAGAGTTAACTTTGAGCATGTTTCACTAAATTTGGTCTTCAAGCAGCATGACTTTGCTCAGTGACCATATGCATTTGGCTTAATGACCACTGGTATGGGTGAGCCTGGGTCAAGGCTCAAACGGAGTCCAATTGGCTTAAAATTTTGGGAAGTCACTTCTAAGCATGTTTTGAGCTTTCCATATGATTTTCACTTAGTTTGGTCTTCCAGAAATATGAGTTTGCTTAATGACCACTTAATATTTGCTTAATGACCACTAGGCTACTGATAACCAGTGCATTTGAACTCTAATGAAGTCCAACTACTTTGAAACTTTAAGGAGTTGTCTCTGAGTATATTTTAGAGTTCCCATATAGATTTTACTCAATGAAGTCTTCTGCAAGCATAACTTTGTACAGTGACCACTGAATATTGGCCTAGTAACCACTAGAGGTTGGTGTCTTCCTAGATAAAGGGCCAAATGGAGTCCAATTGCCTTGAGATTTTGGCTAATGCACATATGACATAAACACAACCTTCTATGTGAATTTCATCCACTTTGACCATCCAGAAGCAATACTCCATCTTTTACCCTCAAAACCCTAGGGTTTGCAGTAGCTTGAACCTTCTATGAGGTTCCCTCAAGCTAAATGGATGTCTGAAAATATTATAATTCTTCATGCATTCTCTCAGTTGTAAACCTTTGTACTACTGAGATTTTTTATAAGTCAACATAATGGAAGAGTGTTCATCCCTTTCATAGGTTTTTTAGAGCAATTATTGATCATAAATGGAATACGTAGGTTAAGAGCATCTCTAACTGAGATGTGTTGGTTTTCATTTGAAGGCTTATGTAGCAATTTGAAGGTTTGGGATTTAGCATCTTCAAAAGTAGGAACTCCACCCAATATGCCAAATTTATTATTTTATTATATTTTTACAATTTTTTGGAACCCACATCATAAAAAGCTTTTCAAAATTTTAAAAAACAGTTGCATTCTTGTGGGACCCACTTCATAACATATTTTAAAAATGGCATGTTGTTTTTTTATGTGTCAAATTTGGCATTGCAACTTCTCATACCAAATGCCACGTCAATTTTGGCTTTTCGAATGGAGAGTCTTCAAATGACTTTTCCTACAGCTGAAAGTGCCATGTGGCATTTGATATCTTGGTTGGAGATGCTCTTAAAAGCCATTTCTTTTTCAACTGTTCCTTTCATAACACTTAAATCTTCTAGGATTCCCCCATTTAGGGTCAATTCTCTCTCTCTCTCTCTCTCTCTCTTACATATTCAATGATATTTTCAACATAGAACTGTGCTCATTGCTCACCTAGGAAGTTAAGGAATCTTAGTAAGTCTCAATAATTGCATGCGAGTGACTATGAATAGCCACACTGGTTGCTTAATTAGGCATTTCATTTTTTTTTTTTTTTTGAGTCAATGGTTAGTAACTATATCAGAACAGTTAGATCTATTGAACTTGTTTTTCCTCATTCTAGACCACTTCGTGTCCTAGTAATATAGACGTTGGTTGGATTTGTTGGCTGCTATTTGCATAAAACTTAGACAAGTTGGTTCTCCAATTTGATGGGTTTCTTTTTTTTTTTTTTTTTTTTTTGTTTTTTGGGTCGAAGCACTTCATTCATCCCCACGCTTTGCATAACTAGTAATCCTTTAACTCATATATAATGATGTTTCTATGATCCTATCAAATAATCTCCTTATTCCTTTAATTCACTACCCTTTGCATACATGTTAATCATGGGCTAAACGAAAGGTGGGCTAGCAAGGGCCATGGCCCCCCCAAAATTCCAAAAGCCCCCCTTTAACTTTTAGGGCATGCTCGGTAGCAGGTGAAGAACTTGCAGATGTATGAATTCCTCACTACCCTTGGAAAAAGGAATACCTTCACAGTGGATTTTATGACCAAGGATTTTTCATGTTCCACGTTTGGTTAGAATTTTAAAATGATTGGAGATTTCTTCAATCCATATTTGGTTAGAATTGTAGAATAACAGAGATTTTCTCAATCCACATTTGATATTGAACATAAACATCCGTAAAAAATAAACATCTCCCTTAATATTAGGCCTTTGGCAATTAGTAATGGCCGAGGCGTATTAGCTTAACAAGTGAAGCCACTTCACTATATTAAACAAAGTAAGGCCCATGATCAATTGAACTAGTGGGATATACTATTTTTCCCACTAATCAAGACACATTTAATGATGGGATTCAAAAGGCTACTTGATCGCACTCAAAAGTGATGTGAAATACAATGAAATTAAGTCCAACATTCACACATTCAAGTACAAAGAAGAATGGAAAAATAATTACCATTCATCATTAATCTCCCTTTAATTTACATGGGTTCAATGCTCTGACCTCGAGGATGCAGGCTGTTTATAAGTTTTGAAAAATGACAACCCCTCCCTCTAGTCTCAAGTGTGATCCAAACTTGAAAATTAAGAGAAATTACAGAAAAAAGGGGCAAAATGCAAAAAAAATGGGGACAGTGGGTTAATGACAGTGGCGACAAACAATGGCCGTTTTGGCCACTGTTTGTCCCTGTTTCGCCATGGTTTGCTTCTGTAATACCTTCAAAGTGTTGGAAATTGTGTTTTCTAACTTTGGAAGTGTCGAATGATCACTAAGAATGTAACACTCCGATCCTAATTAAACATGTTTAGCAACTAATGAAGTAAATATTAGCTACTTACCATTGAATTAGCTTAAATAATGATGTTTAACATGTTATTAGGATGGATATAACTATTTTTGTCTTAATGGGTCATGTTTAGGCCATGGATAGATCGTTAGGTCGAGTTTAACCTTAACTAAGCAAATGAAAGCCCTTTTTATAATTTTAGATTACATGGTTTTACGTCATTCATATATCATATTGATATCATCGTGTTTGTCTCATTGAGCTCGTCAACTTCTGAATTTGACCCAAACGCATTTGACTTCATTTGAATTAATTGGACCATCATTTGACTTAAGTTGAAATACATCAAGAAATATGGGCTTTTTATAAACCCAGAAAATTGGGATTTAAAGGGAGCCAAAACCCACTTCATTCGATCTTTTCTTTACTCCCTGTATTCTCCTTGGTCCAGCACTCTTTTTCTTTCTATCTCTTCATCATTATTTCCCTTATACAACCAAAGGTCTTAAAGCTTACATGTGTGATATGAGGTTCTCACCTCCCATTTCCATCATCTTCTAGCTCTTCTCATTTCTTTGAAGTGAAAGACTTAGGTACATTCTCTTTCTAATCAATTTCTAAGGTAAAGTCCTTTATCCAATGGTAGAATTCTTAGTTAAAAGAACCAATGGAGTCAAAGAGACTCTCATTCTAACACATGCACTCATCTCTTCCCTCATTTCTTAAATGCATGGCATTTAGGTTAAAAAATTGGGTATTTCTTTTCTATTAAGCCAAGAAAAGGACTAGTGAGTTGAAAGCTTAATATAAGGTAAGTATAAGCAAATTTTGCTTGAATGCATGCTGGTACATCATGATTCCTGCAAATCTATTGGTTTAAACTGCATTTTTGCAGCCCTTCCTCATACCTTTATTCCACTTACCTGGAATGCATAATAAGGTATCTTTAAAGTTTCATGAAAAGCAATTTTGGAGTAAAAGTATAGAATGACTGAATGATGTAGGTACATTACAATGGAAAACCAAATTGAAAGGTTTTAAAGGGAACTAAACACATATTGCTTCTGCTTCAAAAAAATCTGAGCTTACGGCTAAGCCATAAGCATGTTATGGCTTGAAATCCAGGGAGCTAAAAATTGAGAATCATTTTACGACTAAGCCGTATAATATACTATGGCTAAGCTGTAACTAAACTGTGGCTCAGCTGTAGACTAAATTCAACTAAGCCGTAGAGCAAAAGGCTGCTCAATCATGATTGCAAAGGAACATTTGGGTAACTATAACTAAGCCGTGCATTATATGGCTGAGCCGTAGGATGCCCACAGCTAAACCGAAAGTTACCTACGGCTATGTCATAAAGCTGTTGAAAATTAGGGTTAAGTAGGTACTACTACAAGACCTTGTAGGGCCCTAGCTTTTTGATCCTTTTACCCTATTAACTGGCCAAATGGACTAATTAAATACCATGAAAATTCTTAAGGGCTGAGACTTATTCATATGATGTTATCCATTTGTTAAGCACCTCTTTATGAGTGTTGGTTTAAGAGACTTCGAGACACATTCTCGACACAATGTGACATCAAAAGGAGACAACTGTATATCAGATAACTTAAAACTACATCATTATGCACAGTTAGAAACAATGGATGACTAGATTATGGTTGGTTTGTAAAACTACCTTAATTTTATTAATTTAAATTGCATAGCATGTTGGATTGCCTTTATTGCCTTCCATTATTCCAATAATGAATTTGAATTAAAATGATCATAGATAAGTTGATTCTCAGTGATTTATTTCTTGATATACATTTTATCATGAATTGAGTAAGAACGAATTAAATGAATAAATTGATTGTATACTGTAATTGTATTGGTCTCAATGAATGAATTGTATGATTTACTCAAATTCAATTATATGAATCGAAATGGTCTATCTCTACTCAGCCTCAGCCTTATGATACCTGGCGGGGTTGACTTTGGTGTAGCACGAACGGTACCGTTGCAGTGTGCCTTTGGAGCTTCCAGACTCCATGTATAAAGAGACCCATTCATACCCTGGCCCGGTTGATGGTGTTCTCAACGCATAAATTCCTAGAAGAGGGATATGGCAAATGTAGTAACTAATAAGCAAAGTGTTTCATCTATTGATTCTTATAGCATGATTTATTCAATTACACAACATGCCTAGTATACTAACTTGATATCTATAATTACATGTTAATGATTGTTTTTTAGATACAACACATATTACCTTAATTATACTTATACTTTGTTGAATAATTTTATTCATTAGTTGTTTATGGTGTTACAGGCTCAAATCCCAGTTCCAATCTTGCAAAGATCAAGGAGACTTCAGAGGAAGCCTTCGAGGTCCCATCAGGCCTTGATGAGTTGATAGCAGATACTCTCTGATTGATCCACCACGAAGTGCGTCAAGAGCATGTTTATGCATTATTTTAGGTGGAAATGCACTTAGGGCTTCATGACTTGTATTAGTTTTATTTTATTATGCATAATTTATGATCCCCTGTAATTTGAAGCTATGTGAATCTTTTTGACTGTTCACAAACTTTCCTTCCTTTTGTAAAAACATATCTCATTACTACTCTTGTATATAACACATATCATATAGATGTGTGTTAGTTTGGTGTTATGGTATTTTGTTTCATGAAATGGTATTGTCAAGCTTCTGCATATTGAATACTTGAACAGATGTTCGTTAAAAGCATCTCACATGTATAAGTAATGTGACTAACCCTTGTGTAATTCCGCTTAGACTTGGGTCCAAGTGTGTATTACACGAGAAGTACGTATGTCACTTTTTGGATTTAATCTTAAAACCCGAATTCTTAACCTTGGGTCATGACAAAAAGCGTTGTATTTGATCGTAGAATAGTGTACGACCTTTGGTAATTACCACTTTTTGTTCCAAATTACTTTTGTGTAAATTTAGAAATTGTGCTTTTGTGTAAGCAACTAAAACCAAAGTTGCGTCATTCTAATCTTATAGTTATTAAAGAGCAAAATGAAGCATAAAGAGACTTGTTCACAACCTTAAAAATGCCCTAAAGCCCCCCTTCAAGTGAGAAAATCAAAAGAACATAGTCTCATTCACTGGTATGCTTGATGGCCTTAACACTCATCTTTTCTGAGTAATAGACATATATCTTCTCTTTCTTTGAACTATTTCTCACCTTAAGTTAGTAAGAAGGAGAAGAAAAGTAGAATTGGATGCTTGTGGTGCCTTGGGAACTTAAAGATCTTTGTTTGGAACTTAGTTGAAACCTCTTAAATCTTCTAAATCTTGCTTAAACTTCTTCTTTAGAGCCTAAGTGTGCCTTTTATAAGCTTCAGAGAAAGTTGGGATAGTTCTTAGCTGTTGTGAGGAAGTTAGGTTTCAAAATAAAGTGAAATAACTCTTCAAAACTGTCTATAACTCCTTTACATGTGTCTATGACTGTAGCCTCGGCCATGAACATGCCCAATTTTGGGTTTTTTGCATATGTAATCCATTTTTATCAATTTGGGGCTTGAACGATGTCTGATCTTTACAAAACTTAGATGGATGTTTTCTAATAGTATTTTGGGTGCTCCATAGAAATTTCAGCCTACTTTGACCTTCTGAAGTTGGTCAAGCCTCCCTTTGACTTTTTATGAAAATAGACTTTTGCTTCAGCTATTTAAGAGCCAAATGACCTCGAATTGACTTTAAACTTGGAAGGATTGATGTCAGGAGCATCTTGAAGTGTCTATCCAAATTTTATATAGTTTAGATTTGTGAAAATAGTATTTTGACTAGTGGCTCACTTGTTGCATATTCTAAGTCAATATCCTCTTATATTACAGATAGTCGGCTTATTTTCTATCCGAATGATGTTCAATTGATTTGAAACTTTGAGGAGTTGACTTTGAATATATTTTAAGTCACTGATCCAAATTTCATCAACCTTGACCTCCCATAAGTAGGATTTTGGTCAGTATCCCCATGGCTTAAGGGTCATTGACTCCTAAGCTAACATGTAGTTAAAGCAGAGTCCAATAAAGTCCCCTTGACTTGAAGATTTGTAGAGTCACTTTTAATCATGATTTGAGCTATTTGTCTGAATTCATCAACTTTGGTTAGTGAGCCCATGGCTTGGGGTCACTAACCTAAAGTTGACTTGTTTGTTAGACTGTAGGCAAATGACACCCATTTGACCTAAAATTTTTTAGAGTCACTCGATATATAATCTGAGCTTTCTCCAGCAATTTCAGTTGGTTTTGACAAGTAAAAATATCTGTTGTCACAGTAACCCCAAGGAGTTGGCAGACAGCTATTGAAGTTTAAATTTGAACTAAAATGAAGTCTAAATGTGTTAAGACTCTGAAGCATCATTCCTAACCATGTTTTGGACTTACCATGTGATTTTCAGCCACTTTGGTAACCCAGAAGCTTCATGTTGCACACCTTTGGATGTGGTTCATCTATCTTTAAGTGAAGTACATTGAAGATCAAGTAGGTCCACCATCCTTGCTTATATTATCTTAAATTATTTTCAAGATAACTGAAGAAGATTCAAGAAAATCCTAGATATTTTAAAGAAAGAAGGCCACCTCATCACTAGACGCTTTCTCTTAAAAATTCTATCAAAAGTCTAAAGGTAAAAAGAAGATTCCTTAAAACAAAAAAGAAGCTACAAGGCTATTGCAAAAAGGAGAAAATAAATGAGACAAGAAAAAAAAAACCTACCTTACCAAGATATGGGCTAGCTACAAAATAGTATCTTGGGAGAAAAAAGATGACACACATGCCTTATATTAACCCATGCCTTGGACATCTAAGGGAACATCCCTCTCCATGCTCTTTTTCTCTCTCTTTCCATTTCTCTCTCCTCTCTCCTTTCTCCTCTTCTTTCTCTAGTGTAGAAAAAATAGAAAATTAATTTGGGCATTCTGGAGCCTTGTTTCAGAAGCTAGATTAGAAGAGAGTATTGAAAGCTAGTAATCATCTTAAAGATTTAATGAAGTTCACATCGTTTTCAATCAAGGAGTAAATCTCTTGATGAGAGTGTCAGATGAAGTTAAGTGCATCTCACAATTCTTTTATGTGATTTAATTTAAATATTTTTTGTTTTTGCATGCTTGACTAGAATACTAAATCTGCCTTCTGTCTTAGACAACCTAATCCATTTAATTTATATTGAACAATGCTTTATTCATATATATTTTCTTAATAGGTTATGCTTAGATTACATTCTTTGATAATCTATCTTTGATTAATATGATATTTAGTTAGTTCATGATTTTATTAGGTGAAAGAGATTTTTTTCCTTAATTAAATTGTAAAAAAAATTATTTTGTGATAGACAAATTATCATGATTAAAAACAAATTTGTTTCTGATCTGAAGGATTTTTGAAGATAGATCTATTTATTGGTTGCATAGATTGGTAGTGTGATTACTTAATGGATTCATGACATTCTTATTTGCGTTTCATTGTTGATTTTCCTACACTTTACAATTAGATTTTTCAAGTTATTTTTATCTCTTTCATCTTTTTTATTGTTCTAAAAAAATAAGATCTTAATTAAAAGGAAATTTCAAAAGTGCTCCACGTCCGCTCGACCTATACTTGCTGTTGTCTTAACAAGACAACTATGCATTTACAGTTTTAAGTAAATTGATTAAATTCACATTATAGATACCACGTAATTTTTAAAGTGGGTCTCGTATTGACAATCAACAAACAATTGTGGCCCCACATTATAATCTAATAAAATTTCCAAAAGTGGGCACCACATTGTAATTTTTAAATGTAGGTCCTATGTACAAAATCACAAAAAAAAAATATAGCTCCACTTTGTAATTTTTAAATGTGGATCACGTAGTTACAATCACAAAAGATGGACCTACATTATAAATCCTATGAATGAAGCACATATTCTAATTTATAAATATATGTATCATAATGTAATTTATAAAGATGGATCCCATATTTACATTTAAAAAAGGTGGGCCCACATTATATTTTTTAAAAAGATAGGCCCACCTTATATATCCTATGAATATATAACCCATATTCTAATTTTTAAAGGTGAGTACTATGTTGTTATTTCAATAAGTGAGTCACATGTACACTAATAATAAAGTGCTGCAAACATTAAAAGGTAGGTCCTACATTTTAAATCCTATGATTCTCTTGCTTTCATTCATTAAAGAAAATTTTTCTACATTGTTATCAAACGAGTTCCATATGGCATATTCTTAGCAAGGTATTTTAATATAATGCTGTCAAACAAGTTCTGAAAAGTTTAATTTCGGCACAATCCGATCTCAACACAATTAGATTTGAGCACAAAATTGCAAACAATATTGGTGGAGCAATGCAAAACACGCCCTACGTTACCTATATACATAAAGGAAGTTTTTTTTTAAGGCACATGATGGATTTAATAATTAGCCTCTAATGTGGTGTTCCATTACTTAACTTAACAATTTATTTAAGAACTCAGGGGACCTTGACCGGGAGGAGACGTTGTTTTATTTACACCAGCCAAGGGGCGCGGGTGTCCTTTTAAAAGAAAATTGGCTGAGCAAAAAGGTGACACATGTTAACTGATTTCGTTGCATGTAAGAAAGAAAACTACCTTTTCTTCTTTTCTTTTTTCGTCTTGGGTACTTTTAGGAACTCGAGAGCTAGAAAGTAAAGACTCATATTTACGTCACCCGAATTCTTAATCGGAATCTCAAGTTTACCTAAAAGAAATCTGATTTATCTCTAATAATTTTTTAAATGAAAAAAGCTAAGCAGGTCATGCGGGTGAGGCGGCTTCACCCTAAACCAACCCAATTTGTTACTGGACAGAAAACATGTGGCCCATTAACAACCCATATTTCATGCAGGTCGATTTTGGCATATTAAATAGGTAAAGTCAGGCTTTGGTTAGTAGGTCGGGTGAAGTTTTGCCTCCCTACCTGAATAGTGAACTGCAGTTAGATGACGTCATGTGGCGGAGCACAAAGCATGGAGCACTGGATCCAAAGGATTGGAGCACACTGAGTATAGCTCCTCGCTGGATAGATTAGGCTAGTTTAAGATTAGAATAATTTAGAATTTTTGGAAAAAGGGGGTGGAGAAGAAAGTATCCCATATGCTAACGTGGCACCCATAAATATCATGATACCGATAAATCTAAAGCTGCCAGACTAAATAAGAATAGCCTCTTATGTAGTGGTTAAGAGGTATTAAGTCTTATCTAATTGCAAGAGTACTAATAGAGGCATACACTTGTTTTTGTCTTCTCGATCCAAAGGATTGGAGCACACTGAGTATAGCTCCTCGCTTGAGAGATTAGGCTATTTTCGTATTAGAATAATTTAGAATTTTTGAAAAAAAGGGGGTGGAGAAGAAAGTATCCTATGTGCTAACGTGGCACTTATAAATATTATGATACTTAGAAATCCCAAGCCACCAGACTTAATAAGAATAGCCTGTTATGTAGTGGTTAAGAGGTGTTAAGTCTTATCTGATTGCAGGAGTACCAATATAGGCAGACACTTGTTTTTCTCTTCTTGACTTCCGAGAGAGTATAATTTCATTAATATCTATTAGGATATAGTACGCATTACATGTCAAGAATATTTGTATAGATATTTTGTATAGGGTTTATAAAGGGCTTGGGTTGGCATGGATATTTTTATTAAGCAATAAAATACAGAGATCGTATGAGAGCCTTGCTGGATCTTATCTCTATACGTTTTCATTTGAATAGGTGTTTGACAAGTCTTCCTCATGTGGGCCATGACCATGGTTATTACCCCACCCCACCCCCATTGAAACTGAGTTCTATGAGAGTGACCATGGGTACGGACCGCCATGTAAGCTAGGGAATACCTGCGTGCCTTGCAGGGAGTCCGAACTCCCATTCTTTTGAATGGAATCTCCACGCCACCAATAGGCAACGTGCGATAATCACCGCGGGGTGAATACAAAAAGGACTGGGGCTGTCAAAGGCCAGGGCCCAGGTTTAGGTAAGCCCTTATCCTACCTTCACATGTGCAGGCCGAGCCTAACTAAGTAAAGGCCCTCGACTTTTACAACGGACCTATAGTTTTTAGGCCCTTACCCAACCCTCAAGAGCTAGAGTCAGGCCAGGGTCGAGCCAGGGTCAAAAGAAAGGAGAATTTTTTTCTTTAATGGAAATAAATATTTTATATGCAACAGCCTATGCTATCACCACCACCAACCAACTTTATACAAACCCTCCTCCTTTATCTGGGCTGGAGACCGGCAATGCAATACAAAAGGCAGTATGGCGGAGTTAAAACTTTTTTTTAAAGCATTGGTGGTGGGATAAAATCATTTTTACAACATAAAACATAAGGTGGATAATAATAATAATATAAAACATAGTGCTTTATCTTTTAAAAGACTAAAATGGCCCTCAAGTGTTATTGTTTTATGACTGTTGGCTGGGTATTTTGATAGTTTCTCACAAAGTGAAAAGTGGAAAACACTTAGTGATATCATGGATATGGCTTTTGTCAAAAAGTTTAACAGGCCCAAAAGGCTTGTGTATGTTATATATTTTATATTAAAATTTAATAAACAATGGGCCGGACCGGGCCCCATCGGGCTTGCTTAGTCAAGCTTAAGCTCAACCCTCTATATGTCGGCTTTTAAAAATAGAGTCCTACTCTACCTTTGGGCTTTAGATAAAAAAAATAAGCCTTTATTTTAGGAGCTTTTGTGGGTCAGGTCAGGCTGAGCCCCCTCTCTAAAGGGCCGAATTGACGGCCCTAATCCAAACTCACCGTGGAGTGAATACAAAAGGATCCGGACTCAACTTGGTGTTGCGCTGCGCGTCCAGAGGATATTTCGTGGATATAAGTTTTAGTCAATGTTGGTGGGCAGTAGGGTCTGACCGTGTTCATCTTTTCCAACGTGCCTTTTCACACCAAAATTTCTTTTCGCACCAATATTTCCACCTTCCAACTGGACTCAACGGTCTACCCGAAAAAGAAAAACAAAAGGAAATTGGACTCTATTCCAAAATCATCAGACCATGGATTCCTAAAAAATTATAAATCATGGCCTTCACTTTACGCACATGCACCTTGTCGGTAGTCAACATCACATGTGCCCACTTAACTGGAATCAATTTTTCTGAACTCATGTAATTCAACGTGCTGACACAACTTGTTTACCCAGCATCTCCGACGGCACCTTCAAATTTAGAGTTGTCATTTTGACATTCAAGATTTAGATAGTGAATTTGACATTTCTAACTTTGGCACTTTTAATTTGGGATAGCTCGTAAGAGATGTCAAATATATTATTTTATTATTATTTTTTATTTAACCTTATATTAAAATATCTCTAAACAGTATAAGTACTTCAAATTTTAAATTATTTAATAACAAAATATTGAAAAAAAATATTTGATAGTTATCTTTTTGAGCTGCTAAATTTGACATAACAAGGGCTTTAATAAATGCCATGTTAGCTTTGATATAACTTTTGGAGTTTCACATAGCTGCCAAATATTATTGTTGATTGCTCATATGGCCATTTGACCATTTCTTTAGAGATGCTCGACTTACTGTAAACCTAAAACCACGACAATCCCTCATGACCCACTGCAGACCACCCTTAACTAGCTCATGAACCCGTTTACTCAAACATTTACTAACCACTTGCAAATCACCACTCGACAGTGGACCCACATCATTTTCTAAAACACCTTAGGCCCAGTTGTACCCGAGTGACCCAGAACCTACTTATTGACCCAATTATTATTCCAACCCACATTACTTGTGGCCAACTAATCTGATCCATCGGTATACCGTAGCAACCCTGGGATCATCACTTGGGACCCTTATCACTTACCATTTAATGTTACTGAGCACTAGGAGTCTGGGAGCCACCATCCGTATCGAGTATATATAATCTGCATCATCAAGAGGCTTGGATAAGAAAAGTAGGCCATGGGATTCATCATAATCATCTATAAGCAAGTGTCAAGTTCAGTTAATCATTTTTTGTGTTCATTGTGATTTGATGTGATGTGTTTTTTCATATTATGTTTTCTCCATAATTTTTTATTACATTATATTTTCTTCTAGTTTCTCCATAGTTCTATATATTTTTTTATTGAATTAGGATTAATGTATCCTGTTGTTAGATTTATAAAAACATCTTTAGTTTGCTGAAAATTGAATTAGTATAACCTAGTTATCCCTGAATTTATAAAACCGTTCCAAAACCGATTTGGCAACACTTGTATTGACTTCAAAATCGTTAATCGATAAAATCAGTAAGGAATTAATTTTCGGTGTTTTCATAGAAGTTTATATCTTTGAGTTGCTAAACCAACCCAGATGGAATTTTTCTTTTCTGAGTCCAGTAAAATATTCTATGAATTTCCTTTGATATATTGATCAACCGTCAAAACTGCAAAAAAATTGACCCTTGGTAAACGTACACTGTGCTTGAATTTTTTCGGTTAGAGCTTCAATTATGTTAAGTTGAGATATTATTTGCGCATGCTAATGTTACAAACCAACCTTGTATAGAGAATCAATTGTGCTTATTTAGTTATTGTTTTGTTTACCTTTGACCCTTGCAAAGACATTTACTAAAGTATAGGCAACACAAAGTGGGGACGCTCATAGAATGGATACTTAGCCTTCTATTTTTTATGCATGATATTGAGATTGAGAGCCCTTTGTGCATTACAATTAGATTGTAGCTAGCTTATTTGTTTGATGTTATTGAAACTTTTAAGATTACGCCCAAAGGTAACAACATGTTACTGAAGCTTGTGGGATTATGCATAACGGTAATGTCCTACCACAGCTCTTGGAATTTTGTCCAACGATAATAAAAATGTTAAAATTAAGTTACGAAAGTTATGGATTAAACTCCCATCTATAACATTGGACTCGAGCTTGAGCTTAGTCAAGGATTAATTCTGACAAACACATATTGTGATTTGTTAGTGAGGATAAACTTTATCTTAGAAAACGATTAGCATTACCCCGGCCTTATTTCCATGTCCTCTTAGTTAAGTGGTTTCTTCAAAATCATGTCACGTCTGACCGTAATGTGTTGATTTAACCTATTTTTGTTTACTTAATCCAAATATGTTCGATGTATGTGTGTATTTTGAAGAAATTTGTTTTAAATTTAGTCTTTGACTTTCCAAATTCTATGATAAAATTTGGTTTTTAAGTTATTACTTAATTTCCCAAGACTGTATCACCATTATTTTCAAACTAAATAAATTGAAATTATTTGATGTTAATTATTTTCCAACTTAATCACTTTTGAGTTATAATTACTTATTTAAAATCAGTAACCAATATTTGATTACTTACTAAGCGCCAAAATTCACCCCTCCCCTCCAATTCCAGTTGTGCGAGGAATTTTGGTATGCTTGGATCCTGGGAAGATAAATTGAGGGGTTCGAGAATTTAGCGATAAGAACAAATAAATTCAGTCTTTTTAGGATTAGAAATTGCTTTCTTCTTTATTCAAGTGATATATCATGGCCATTGGTCATTTTCATATAATATTTTTTTACTATTGAATTGATTTTTTTAATTAATAAAGAATTTTAGTCAAGCTCTTTGTTTCGACTGTAAAAATGTTAATTGGGACCGTCACACCTCTCTGTGGGTCCCAAGAGCATTGGATTTCAGGCGTGATGGTTTATTATGATAAAATTTATATTGATGACTCATTTGACACTCATCTAACTCTCAAGGTAGCTATCTCTCAACCAAAGTTGAACTGTCATATTATATATAGGGACGGGCTATTTGAACTCACAATCCATCTTAGTTCACTCACCTCATTTTTATTAAAAAAGAAAAAATTGAGATGACCCAATTGCCGTCCCCTTCTCTCCCCACTCACCTTTTTCTCTTCTTTCTCCCCCCTTCCCCACCTCCCCTTCTCGGTGAAGATCGCCAACTCCAGTAAGGGAGCCGGTCGGTCTTCCTCCCCCCTCTCTCTCTCTTCCTCTTCCTCCCCTCCCTCTCCCTCTTCTTTTCTCTTCCTCTCTCCCTCTTCCTTCTCCCTCTTTCTTTCTCTCCCTCCCCTCCCTCTCTGCCCGATTTGGCGGCCAGCGATCTCCCTCCCCTACCTTCCCTCTTCCGCTTCTCCCCTCTCTCTCTCTCTCTCTCTCGTCTCCTTTCTTTTCTTCTCTCTCCCTCTCCCTCTCCCTCTCCCTCCCCTCCCCTCCCCTCCCCCTACCTTCCCGATCAACTAGCCTGCTGCCACTCGGCCTCCTAGTCATTGTCTACTAGGAGGCGGGGCACTGGGGGGAGGGGGAGAGAGACAGAAAGAGGGAGGGGAGGGAGGCCGGCCGGCTCCCCCTGCCGAAGCCGACAATCATCACTAGGAAAGGGAGGTGGGGAATGGAAGAGAGAGAGAGAGAGAGAGAGAGAGAGAGAGAGAGAGAGAGGAGGGAAAGATGGGTGAGAAGAGAAAGGGAGGGTGTTTGGATCATTTCCATTTTTTCTTTAAAAAAAATGAGGTGATTGAACTGAGATGGATTGTGAGTTCAATTAGCTTGTCCGTTGATCTAAACCATTTATATGGTGGGAAGGGCTATTTGAACTCAAAAAAGAGCTCAGTACACTCACGCCCTTTTTAAAAAATATTTATATATAAAATTATCCAAATGCCCCCCTCTCCATCTTCTTCTTCCTCTCTTTCCCCTCTCTGTCTCTCTCTCCCCTTTCCTATTGCCCCCTCCCAACGACGATAGCCGGTGACAACGAAGGGGGACGGTGCATACCCTCTTCTTTTCTCTTTTGCTCCTTCCTTTCCATCTTCCTTTCTCTTCCTCTCTTTCTCCTCAATTTTTTTCGCCCCCATTCCCTCCCTCTTCTTCTCTCTCCCTCCCACGCTCTCCCTCTCCTTTCCAGTCGACAGCGACGCCCACAATCGTAGTCAACTAGTCACTAGACGAGAGATCGGGCTGCCTTGGTGATGGGGTCGCTCGATCTCTCATCCGGTGACTAGTTGACTATGACTGTGAGCGTTGCCATTGACTGGGAAGGAGAGGAAGAGGGAGAGGATGGGAGAGAGAGACAATAAGAGGAAGGGGATGGGGGAGAGAGGAAAAAAACCAAAGGAGAAAGAGAGGAAAAGGAAAAGAAATGAAGAACAAGAGGGAGGGGGCCGTACCCCTACACCGTCGCTGGGAGGTGGAGGCAGGGAAGGGGAGAGAGAGATAGAGAAGGGAAGGAGAGGAAGAGGGAGACGGAGAGGGGGGCATTTGGGTAATAATTATATATATTAAAAATGGTGAGTGAACTGAGCTTTTTTTTTTTTTAGTTCAAATAGCTCCTCCCTATATATATATATAGTAACAAAATATGACCATAAAAAAAGTAATTAACTTTTAAAATAGAGCATTTAAAAGGATTTAAAAAATAATAACTAGAAAGAAGAAAGAGGGATGAGAGAAGCATCATTAATTATAGAGTACACATGGGCCATAATTAATTAAATTTAGAATGTTTACAACTTCGATTGGCATTCTTGGTGAGAAATGCTTGAACCCTACTAACTAACAACCCAAAAGCATTATCATGTGTTATATAACTTGACTGGTATTTAAAGTCAACAACTGACTTTTTTTCTTTTTTTAGGTGAGTTGGCTCAGTGGGCGCTCGGAGGAGTAAGGACCAGGCACCCACCGGGGATCGATCTCCAGCGGGTGGGTGGGTTGCCTATCCACCAGGATAACCCTTTAGTCCCAAGTCAACAAATGACTTAATGAAGACGCTTGCTCATCTACCATGTATGCATGTGTTGTTACGTGCTTGTAATTCACAAACAATCCAAAATATGACCACGTATATAATTTATAATATTAAGAAAATAAAAATCATAAATAAATTTTAGTCTAAAATATATTAACGTGGATAAGAAAAATCTAAATATGGATTTTTTTTCTACAATTATTTTTATAATTGGGTTGAGTTGAGCTTGGTTTTTCTACCTTTCAATATGAGGCTAACCTATCTATTAAATGAGTCCAGCTAAATAATCAAAGCCCGGCCCGAGTACTCAAAATTAAGGTCCAAACACGGACTAAAGCAAGTTGGGCTCGATGGCTCAAGCTGGGTTAATCCATGAACATCGTTAGATAAGAAAATCTAAATACGAAGTGATTGAATAGAGACCATGGAAGATTAGACTTTTTAAAAGGAAACTCATTTTAAATTGATTTCTTTATTTTCATGACTAAAATAAAAAATTCCTCTAATTCCTAAAAATCTTTCCCTCAAGTTAAAAATGATTTAAAACTAACATTAAAATTGAGCTTAACTTTTCAATTAATTGCTAAATTGGAGCTCAATTGCAATCAAAACTGCCCGCACTTAGCTACCAAGCTTGACCTGCCTATTAATGGGTCTAGCTAAATAATCCAAGGCCACCCCGATTACTCAAACTTAACGACCAAGCCCTAGCTAAAGCGAGCTAGGCCGGATACAGGCTTGATCCATGAATATCTTTAGATAAGAAAATCTAAATATGGATTAATTGATTAAAAACCGTGGAAGATTGGACTCTTTAAAAGGAAACTCATTTTAGATTGATCTCGTTATTTAGATGGCTAAAATAAAAAAATTTCTCTCAAGTTTCTAAAATCTCTCCCTCAAGTTAAAATTGATTTAAAATTAATATCTCCTTTTAGATTTGTCTTTTTATTTAGATCACTAAAATTAAAAATTTTCTCTCAAATCCCTCAAGTTAAAATTGATTGAAAATTAACATAGAAATTGAAGGCCAATTTTAATTAATTGCAAAATTGAAACTCAATTGCAAAATCAAATCATATACGGTTGATATAGTATAATTAGCGGACTAATAAAGAATACATTTTAATATAAAAAATTACTGCTATAGCTACATCAAAATCTGGGCCCTATGATAACAATGGTTGAACTTCTCTTGGCTCGACATATAAGGTTGGTATATACTCTAGAGTTCTTTTACCAGAAATACTCTAAAGTTGAGCGTAGGGTTCGGTCCCTTAGGCTGTTGGCAGTCTGAATTTCGTTGGGTCAGTGGGTGCAATGGTGAGAATCGCTACTCACTGACCTAGCCTATTTGTTAACTAGTAAACTTGCAAATATAAAATCGGAGAAACGGTTTAGTGAGATAATATGGTATATGAGCTAACGTTTTAGGTCCACCTGGAATTGTACCAGTAAGGATATGAGGGATTGGAAGATGATGATGGAAATTAGGTATGTGCAAAAACTCAACTCAATCCAATTATGGGGGAGAGTGGATATGGTAAAAATTGAGTTAGTTTGTTAAATTTAAGACTGACCTACCAATTCAATTCAATTGGATATGGAAAGGTGAGGAGGACGCCATAGATTGACAAACCTTTTTTTACCCATCATTATATATATTATTATTTTTTCTTTTTTTTCTAGAGCGCCACATCATCTTCTAAAAAAATCAATATCAAAAAATAGTTTTTCTTATCCCCTAAAATCTCTTTTTCTTTCTAAACCTGAATTCCTCAAATCTAGGGCTTGCTTCTTTATTAAAAATAACAAACATATTTTACTATATTTGTAGATAACATTTATGAATTAATTGAAATATCATCAACACCCTCCAAATCCTCGCTTTTACATGAATTATTACATTAATTTAGAATCGCCTTTGATTGGATGATCTTGACCCAATGATTATTACCCACTAAATCCATGCAATTATGCATAGTCATATTTCATTACAAATTTCTCAACATCTCATCCAATCCGTGTATTTGTTTGGCCACATTGCATCTATGAGTTGGCCAATATTGGCAACTATATGTGTTTATTATGCAAATCATTGGTAGATAGGTGTATACTTGAGTGTGGCCCACCTCATTCTTTTAATCTTAATTATGTATAATTAGCTCATTTCCAACTGGAGAATCTATTGGTAAGGGAGCTCTCAAGTTTAATGCTTGTTTTTTTTTTTTTTTTAACATATTGAGAAGTCATCTATTTGGATGTGGTGGAGAATATGGCAATGAGCCCAAGTGGTAGCATATGGGGCCACTGCTGAATTCATGGGGACGGTATGACAACATTAGGCTTGGAGAGGTTGTAGTTAATAGATTGTTTGAACTTGAACCAAACAATGCTGGCAATTATGCGATGCTATCAAATATGTATGCCTCAGCAGAGCAGTAGAAAAAATGTGAAGAAATTGAGAGAGTTGATGAAGACAACAACAATAAGAGTAGGTGAAAATGAATTCTAAACTATATTTTTTTGACCTTATAATTGGGAGGAAAATTTTTTCAATGCATTATAAATATGAGATCTCAAATCAATATTCTGGTAAATGGATATCAAGCTTTATTTATGATAAAATTCATGTGCTTGCATTGTTTTGAATCACTTAGCTCTTTAATTTTGTGAGAGTTCTGTGTTGAACCAATTTGGTAAAAATTCTAATTTGTTTCTTAGGTTTTTGAATAAAAGTTTAAGTGAAACTCAATTATTACTAATTAATGACAGAAATTGTTTTCCATTTTAAGGATTTAAAGATAATAGATCGAGATATTCTAGCATAATACCCATACTCAAAAAACTTTGAATTTAAAAATATTAATTAAACTCATGAAAGTGGGAGAGAAAAAGAAGGAGTGGAAATAAAAAAATAAATAAAAATAAAAAGATTAATATCTTTTTTTATTTTTTAACTCTTTTTGTATTTAGCACGTATTCATATCTAGCTCCTAAGCTGAGAATATAAAGATTAATAGAATTCAATTTTTTTCTTATTAATGTTTCAATCAATCTTATATTTAAATATATTCGCATGTTTTGGGCCTGGGTTTAACACGAGCCTTTGTTGCTAGTATATTATTAAAGCAAACTAAAAGGAAGGCTGTCGAGGCTGTCAGGGCTACCATGTCAGCAACATGAAAATATCCTTCTAGAAAAATACTTTAAAAATTCATTGAGAGCTTTGAGGTGTACTTGTATAACTAGTCCTATCATTAGACTCTCGTCTCCTAAAATCTCTCTTTTATAATTATCATATCCTACCATTTAGAAAGCTAAAAGATAGTCCTATCCAAAAAGAAAAGAAAAAATGAAGAAAGCTACAAGAATATTGGATCAAGGATCGGCATTGTCCTATGTTGCTAAAATGTTTGGGTTAAACACATATAACACACCTCACGTGTATAATTGTTGGGTTAAACCCAAATTTAACCCACCTGATTTAAACAATGGTTGGGTTAGGGTCAACCCAACTGTCCACCCCACATGACAAGTGATGGTATCAAGTACGCCTAACAACCACAAAGTCTACATCCTGTCCCAAGTTCCATATCACAGAAAGTGACGATTAATTAGTCCAACAATTAAGAAAGAAAAAAATAATTTTTAAGGGATTTTGTAATCCATCATAATTTAATTTCTTTCATTGCTCTTTTATAATATATTTATTTTTTTAATTATACTTAAAATTTTTTAAATTATAATAATTTTTAATTTTAGTTCTGGGCATAGCCCGGGACTTTGTTTCTTGTTTGGTATTAGCTTGATTCAAATGGGAGAGTGGCCACTGAGGTGTTGGCTTTTTAGGGAAGAGCTCAAAGAATTCTAAAATCTTGCCTCAAAATTTAAAAAGTCATCTGGCCCATGAATATGGGAGCATCAATGGGGGACTAGATTAGAAAAAGTTTCATTTGAAATAGCTTGTGCATCTTAAATATAGGACTGCCAATGACGCCAGTAAAGAAAAGTTTACTATGCAAGTTGATGGCCTACTAAAAAGAAAAGGTAACCCGAAGAAGACGTGAATTGGGGTGGTAAAATTAGATTTGAAAAAGTTTAATTTTTCTGAGGATTTAACTCATGATATATTTGAATGGAGAAACAAAATTCATATAGCACGAGGCTTTGATGATGATATTTAAAGGTGCTCTAAATAAAAAAAATAAAAAGTGATAAAATGTGGCTAACCATTAAATGTTATTCTTCCTTGTGTTATTAGCTCTATGACAATAAATCAACTCAAGTTAAAATTTACAAATTTTCCATCAATGAAATTATTTAAAGAAAAAGGAATGTTTCTAAAATACATATTAATCTGAATAGAACATCAAGATCAACTGAAATCAAACATCATAACTAAACCCTTGCTTTGCAGGTCTATTTTTTGCCCCTACTCCTCTATTTCTCTAAGGTGGGCAGAGGTTTGGAAAAATAACGTGTTTAACACCTTTTTCTAGCCTCTACACACTTTAGAAAAGTAGAGGAAATGCCTCTTTTTTTTTTCCGTAGCCCCTTTATGATGCACTTGGAAAATAGAGGACAACAAAATAGAGGAAATGATACACTTGTAAACCCTTAGTTTGTTTTTTTTTATTTTTTTTAAAAAAAAGTATGAGAGGATAAATCAAGATCAAATACGGCTATCCGACCAAATTTTAGTAGTTGGATCATCACCAATCTTGAGCTCTGTGCAAAAAACATTAGCCATTGGATGTTATTTTTTGAATTCTATGGGGCCCAAATACAAAATCCAAACTGTTAAATTTCTTTAGAAACACTAGAGACCCTTTTTCCTTTATTATTGTTTAAGCCTATGTTTTAAAAAAGTTTATTTAAAATAGATCCTTGCATTGCCAAACATATATTTTTATTCTAATCTCTTTTTTTATGGCTCTTTTTTAATGGCCTGATTTTTCATGGGTCTATGAGAAAATAATAGAGATACCGAACAAATCCTAACTTCAACAATTCTTGACGGAAAAAAAAGGTACAAACAATCCTGGAAAATCAGAATTAACACATTAAAAAAATAGATCCCAACACTATAACTCAAATGAAAAAAAAAAAAGTTCAAGAAGAAAAGCACTTACATGGATATGATGATGAGAAATGGGATCAGATCAATAGCTAATTATTTAGGAGGTACTAAAAATTTAATCATACATAAACATACACAATACATGCAGCTAATACAAGTACTGAAGTATAACGTTTATGCCCTAGCTTCCACGATAGCTGATGAGATCATGAGTCCAGGAACACGTTCTCCGGTCGTGTGACTCGTCATCATCCATCCTTTACATCATGGGCACTTGCAGTACAACCCATTTATAATTGGAGGGGCTTGCTTTTCATCATTCTACATAAATTGATATCGTAAGCACAATGAAATTAAACATAGAACTGTTGGGTTTTGTCTTTACATCTGTCCTCATTAATCTATGAAACAGCAGTCTAACCAAATGATATTGACTTCTAGGTTCATGACCATTTCTGGCCGGAAGAGATATATATCTATTGGTTCTTCTTGGCTTCAAGTCCAATACCCCTGTTGGACTTAAAAAATATTACAACACCCGTCAAAAGTGTCACATCAGTCGGTGGGCCGTGTCTTTCTAAGTGGAAGAAAATCCAGCTTGAAAATGACCAACCTTTGTGGGGGGGTTTGCTGTAACGAAGATTCGTTGGCACTACAATTTTTCTTACTGCGGTAAAAGAGGGATCCTGCATTTCTGCGTCTTTGAAATTAAACTGCTTTCTATAAAAATAAATATATATATTATTTATTTTTTTGTAGGAAAAAGTGTTGCGCGTCACTTGCGGTAAAGGAGGAAATATAAGCCGCATGGAAGCATTTTAAGGGCGCAGCCTCTCACTAATAGGACTCTCTAAATCCCATTGGACGGTTAAAAAATTTATGGTACTAAATAGTTGGGACCCTCGTGACATTGTAAAAATTGTAAATTTTTCATAATGCTCAATATAATGGTAGGCCCACCTCCTATTTGATTGAATATCGTTAAAGGCTAATAAAAGATATGCCATTAATTTTGAAAAAGAGGTCACTTTGAAAGACCTGATGATCTAAATGGTTGAAATTAAAATGCTTTCTATAAAAAAATAATAATTTATTTATTTTTTTAAAGAAAAAGTGTTGCACTAAACAAGGAAACATAGGCTGCATGAAAGCATTTTAGAGACGCAACCTCTCACTAATAGGAATCTCTAAATCCCATTGGACGGTTAAAAAAATTATGAGACTAAATAGTTGGGCCCCTCGTGATATTGTAAAAATTAAAGGTTTTTCATAATGATCAATATGATGGTGGGCCACCTCCTTTTGATTGAATATCATTAAAGGCTACTAAAAGACATGCCATTAATTTTTAAAAGGAGGTCACTTTGAAAGACCTGATGATCTCAATGGTTAGTTTGATGAAAATAGGCCATTCATCATGAGGGTAACCTAAACTTTTGGAATAAATTGATAGTTACTTTTACTAACTTGGTTTTTTATTTTATTTTTTATCATTAATATGATCCCATGTTGAGTAAATTGATCCGAAGTGAACCAATAAATTGTAGCATAAGTGGGGCCATACGGAGTCTGGATCTTCTGATTTAAAAACCCATGGCGGGACCGGTGGTCACCGTGAGGATTTTCCTCACTTAATCTCAGTTCAACTACATCCATGGAATTTTACAAGTCTTCATGTTGGGTACTGTAAAAAGAAGGAAGTAAATCACACTAATGAGAGAGAGAGAGAGAGAGAGAGAGAGAGAGAGAGAGTGCACGCGCTGGCCTCTCACTGTGCAACTCAGAAAGAGTTAAGAGTGAAGTTAAGGAAACAAAAATCACGAGAGAGACGTCGAGGACACAGTTGCGCTCATTGAGTCTTAATGATAATTGAACTCATCAACATCAACAGTCATCACAAAATCAATTTTATCATTGGTCCGAGCCAGCAGAGGCTAAAGATTCGAAAGCTGGCGAGGAATACTTTGAGTCATTGAAAAAAAAAATTCTATCATTGTTCGCAAACACGAGCATTTTACTTAAAACCACGCTTGGACATTCTCTAGCCCCCCTTTTTATATAGAGCCACTAACCAGGGAAGGCATGTTTCCTCGAATTCTCCGACACATCAAATTTGAATTTTGCTACAAAAAATGTCCGTGCTTGCTAGGAAGGAAAAATAGGCATGTTTTGCAATAATGTAGAAATCCGGATCATGTAGAATTTTTTCAATATTCAATGACCCCAAATCGGAACCATTGCTTGTGGAATTGTAGAAAACTAAATCCATTTTTTCTGTTTTTCCTTGCATGAATCATGTATTTTAATGCAGGGTGTTAAGGCGTTTTCTGTTTCCACTTTTTTTTTCATAATATCATTTGGAAAATGTAAGATCTAATATGGTTTTCAATAAAAATCAAACTTTAGGATATTGACTTATGCATTAAACAATGGATAATCGTAAAGAACAAAAGTGTAGCTTGCGCCATGATCTTGTTGATGAGTAGATCATATTTATCAAATTGGGTTTTCTCCTAGTTCCCTTATCACCCACTCCAAGATGTGTAAGAGTTGATAGGTATTTTGCAGATCTCGTAGGTTCAGGGAGAGGACAAGGAGATTTCTTTCCATCAATGAAATCTATTGAATGTAAGTTTCCTTAATTCTCTCAGAGAATAGTCAAATAAGATTTCTTAATTGATTAGGCTTTCTAGCATTGAATCCAAGATATATTTAGTAAAACCAAAAACCAAAAGAGGAAAGTATCTTAAAATTAGTGGACTCAAACCGTGGGCCTCAATAGTATTAGACATGTGGTCATGAGGACCACACATGTCCAACAATCTCCTACTTTGTCCAAATGACCACATATGGATTTCTCACTTAGTCATGATGATGACATGAATGCAATCCTCCTTTCATTATTATATATATTTTGAAAACTAATTTAAAAAAATTACTTAACTTGGATTCAACGAAATTTAAAAATCTTAACGAGTGGGCACTCATTTGAAAAACAGCCCAGTCAATCTTGTTTTTGCTAATTCTTATATACTGTAATTAATTGAAACCATTGATGCGGATCATGATGGTTAAACATTAATTCTGCGACATAATTTCTTCCATGTTTCACAACATTAGTAATTCATTTAATCAAGTTATTGTAATGGACTTAGAGTCTTATTGTGATTGCATCAACTGTTCAAAAAATGCAAAAAATAAGCACAGCAGTACAAGAAGAAAAATAATAACTTCGAACTTACAGAAAGTGCAGTTAGAAGTGTTAATATGATGATCAAGGCTAATACTCAACACTATGTCCTTAAGACAAACTTTATTTCCCCTATGGTGCTTACGGTGCATAAACGTTTGTCTCCCATGATACAATGATTGATGCAACATAGAAGTAGCACTTCAATCCATGTTGCATGGTAAACAGAATTACGTTCTTAGGTAGCATTTGATTCGCTGAAATGAAGGTCGGAATGGAATGATCATTCCGTTGGAGTGACCATTCCCACGTTTGGTTTGTAAAAAAGTGGCGGAATGACAATTACTTCAGGAATCACCATTCCTTTATACAGGAGAATCACTATTCCTCTGGAGGGTAGAGGAATGGTCATGCCATTCCTTTGTAAGTTTCCCTTGAGTCCAAAAAGCTCCTTTCATCAAACAAAACTTGAGATGCCCGATCATAAGACCTAGCATCCTTCCTCTTTGTCGTTTGACCTCTCTCTCCTTCTGTGATTCATTGCCAACTCTCTTCCGTCGACCATAAGGCATGTTCTATGACACCCCCTTCTCGTCGTTAGTTGATTGGAACCTGCCGCAGAGGGAGATGGTTGGGACAGAGAGAAGGAGAGGGGTTGGGTGAGAAAGGGAGAGAGGGTTATGATAGAGAGAGAAGGAGAGGGGGCTGGGCGACAGAAGGAGAGGGTTGGGACAAAGAGAGAGGGAGAAAGGGCTGGGAAGTGAGAGATAAGGAGAAGGGGCTGGGCGAGAGAGGGAGAAAGGACTGGGAATAGAGAGAAGAAGAAGGGTTGGGCGAAAAGGGAGAGAGGGTTGTGATAAATAGAGGGAGAGGGGGTTGGGCGAGAGAGGGAAAGAGTTGGGATAGAGAGAGGGAGACGGGGCTGGGAAGTGAGAGATAGGGAGAGGGGGGCTAGGCAAGAGAGGAAGAGGGTTGGGACAGAGAGGGCTGGGAAGCGAGAAATAGGGAGAGCGAGCTGGGTGAGAGGGGGAGAGACTGCTGGGAGCAGAGAGAGAGGGAGAGGGGCTAGGAATAGAGGAGAGGGAGAGGGGCTGGGCAAGAAGGGAGAGAGGGCTGGGAATAAAGAAAGGGCTTGGAGAGAGGAAAATTTTGGCAAAAAAAAATTCACAGGGATATTTTGGTCAGTTTAATGTAATTTTTATTCCATTCCCGGCATCATTCAAGCATGCCAAACATAGGAACTGGAATGAGAATCCTATTACTGGATTGATTCTTCTGTCTAACCAAACGTTCGAATGGGAATTACTATTCCTGCCTCATTTTATTCCAGACTCATTCCAGTCTCCATTCCATTCTTGCCAAAAATCATTCCAGCGAACCAAACGCTACCGAGAGAATGCAGGAAGGAAGGAAATTATGTAGCTTTTGAATGTAATTCGAGATGAACTGGCTGTGTTTGTTAACAGAGGAGACACTACAATTGAAAATTAGACAGAACCCAACCCGACCCGCCTCACCCACCTGCTGGTCGGGCGGTGGCGGTGGTGCGCTCGTGTGTTGATTGTGGTATTATGTAGGTCCTCCTTTGGGATAAAATATGAGTGTCTTTTGGAGCACAAATCTCATAAGTAAACTAAAGGTATATAAACACATACACACATTTAGTAAATTAGCAATGTGGGACTTCCTCTTTTTATTATTAATACAAAGCAACTTTAACTAGTCACTTTTGGAGCTAATTTCTCATTCACTTTTTAAATAGTTTTTAACTAAATAATGGTTTAGTATTATTCTTCTCATGTAGGAAAACACATTAATACTTAGACTTGCTTCAAAAGATGTGTGGGACCTGCACTTATTATGGTTCAAAGTTGCTCAAAAATCAAAGTTAAAACCTATTTTTCCAATAGTTATAAATCGAGGAAAACAATAGGAATGGACTAAAATTCCTATTAATGGTCCAAATGAAATTTATCTAGCTTTTTAATAATTTGTTAATTGTGTATACAAAAAATAAGCAAGAGAACAAAATCATTATTAATGAAAATTGATCAGCTAAAAGTGTCTAACAAACAAGCATAAATCCTTTCAACCACCTACATTAAAGTAATACAATAAGAATCATTTCTCTAACATTATCATTATATGCCTCTACCAGTAATGCTTTGGTTATAGGATCTGTAATCACGTGCCATATACTTATCTACTCTATAAACACAATATCAACCCCAACCTTCCCTTTTACGACAATATATTTTATTTGAAAGTGTTTTGCAGTGCTTGAACTCTTGCCATTATTGGAGAAACGAATAGTTGAAGTATTATCACAATAAGTTTTTACCGACTTAATATTGGAGTCTATGATTTGAAGTTCCGAAATAAAATTTCGTAGCTATATAGTTTGATTAGTGGCCTTAAAGCATGCCACAAATTCAGCTTGAAATGTGGAAGAAGCAGTTGTAGTCTATTTAATGCTTTTCCACGAAATAGCCCCACCAGCAAGGAGAAAAACGTATTTTGATGTAGATCTCCTTATGTTGAGGCATCTGACAAAATCTGAATCTGAATATTCAATCACTTTCAAGTGATCAGATATTCTATAAGTGAGCATATGTTCGTTAGTCCCCTATAAATATCGCATGACTTTCTTTGTTGCCTTCCAATGAGCCATGCTAGGGTTAGGCTGATATTTACCTAATATGTTAACTGCAGAACTGATGTTTGGACCTGTACAAGTCTAAGCATATAGGAGGCTTCATACTACTGAAGCATATGGAATGTCATGCACCTATTTTCTCTTGATGTCATTTTTAGGACATGGATCTTTAGAGAATTGATCATCTCTTAATATTGGCACTTTTTCTTTGGAACAATTTTGCACGTTGAATCTTTCAAGAATTCTATTGATGTGGCTTTCTGTAATAATAGTCCTAGTATACCTCGAGACCTGTTTCTAAAAATCTTAATTTTAAGTACAAAGGAACTCATATGCTTTTAGGTTTGCCTCATGAAAATGCATGAAGTTTTGTAACAAGGTCTATTTGTGAAAAATCAAAACTCTTCAACATAAATATCTTCTTACATGCTGGCGCCAAAATTTACTTTAATAATACATGGACTTACTACCCTATTGACCTGAATAAACAGAAGTATTTTTTGATCTTGTTCGTCTGCATCAAAATGCATAGTAATCAAATATAAAGGATTTCTTCCATAATTAGTTGAAATTGAGTGATAAGAGTGAATTTTTAAACATGAGTATCAAATAATCTTTCTTTTTATAACAATGGAATTAAAAGAAATACAGAAAATGAATAGTTAAGGGTGATGACCTGTTATTCATTTTCTATGTTCTTTGGATTCAATGGCGAACCCAAGATCTTTGTTTGGGTGGTGTGGTCAAACCTAAGAATTGCGTTTGGATGGTGCGGGTAATGGTCAAAGCGAACAAATTATAAAAAAAATCAGAATTTTAAAGATTTTTTAACTTGAGTTATGTAGGTGCTGTAACTACACTTGGGTCCGCCTTTGCTTGGATTCTATTTTCCGTAAAAAAAAAACGGTTTTGTGATGTTCACTTTTTCAAAATTGACGGATAGTATTTATTTTTAATTCAATTATTATATATTTTAATACAAATAAATAAATCCTCCATAGAGAAACGCAGTTCGGTGCAATCGTAATGGGCATCCCTGCTCACTTTTTTAAGTGCCATGACCCATAGCATCAACGGAGCACAACTGTCGTATGCAGCAGAATACGAATCACTCAAGCGGAGCACTATCGTGGAGTAACACAGGCAGAGTACGGCGAAGGATTGGAGCACATCAGGAATGGCACCTGGGCTAATTGAATAGTCTAATTTAGGACTAAGATAGTTTGGGAGTAATGGGCTAATTGAATAGTGTAATTTAGGACTAAGATTGTTTGCAATTACTCCATGTAATATTCTAAAAACACTGACCTTCGTAGTATTGTGTTACATATGTAATCAATTTCTAAAAGTCCAGAGTCCTATTAGGAGGAGGGAATGCATGTTTAAATGCTTTATCTTTTCCCCTAAGTGTGGCCTCCAAGTATAAATTTCTAGTAAGGATGAGCGCATACTTACTAATCGGATTGGCAACCTTCTACTGGATCTAGTGGCTAAGTTGAGTCTTCGTAGGTAGATCCGGCACCACGTGGCACACAAGTTGAGTGCATTTTTGACAGATGACATAAAAGTCTCTAAACATTGGAAATTTACATAAATCCAGATTTTCATGGATGATGGAACCCAATCTTTCTGCATCCCCCCTACTTTGTTTTGCATACAGGGACTCAGCTTTTATTAACCTGACCAAATTTGCACTCTGTATAGATTTTTAGTAAAATTTTATGCTATTAATTTTGCACGATGTACTATGGAACTTTAAAGGATTAAAACTAGAGAAAGATCATTTAGGACGCGTTTTGGAAGTGTAGCTTCGTAACTAAGACTAATTCAAAGTTTTAACTCAATCAAGTAACTTTGTCCAAGTAAATGCACTCACAAGCTCACTTAAATTTGCACAATACAATATAACTATTACAGAGGTCAATCAAATGACCATATGTGTAGTGCTAAAAGAGACGTGTGTGTGTTAACTATAAGATTTTTCAGTCGAAACGTACTACCTTGAAGGAAATTATGAAAGACATTTCACTAGAACTCGAATCAAAATTATTGTTGAAAATCCATTAATATATGAAATATGGGAAATTACTGTGAAAATCCATAAAACAACTGGTTGTTTATAAAATACAGGAGATTAATTACTTTTGGATTAAGTGCTATTTCCTTCATAAGCAACTTGTTGTTTCACTGCAAGCAATAATCCTTCCCTCTAAATTGAAGGGCCATCAGACCGTAATTTCCGTTGGATGTCAGGCTCCATAAATTAGATTGGGCTTTGTAGGGGATAGCTCATAAATGTGCTCCATATATATCAGACAATTCACTAATTGGAGAGTCCAAACATTAGCAAAGAAAAAAACATGATATTTTCTATGAAAAGCTAAACTTAGATAGCTTTTGATTTTGCGTATTTGGTATCTTTGGCCTTGCTTTCTTCTTTTTTATTTTATTGAATAGCCCTGCTTGTGGTTTTGCACAAAATTTCCTCTTAAGCTCCTCCCTCTTCTTATTAATGCCAGCTTCTTCTCTGTTGCGACTCTCGTTTTAAGTCCTCACATGCTCTGCATGCTCTTCGGCTGATCCCCTTACTAGAGATATATAATTTAGACATGAAAACTCTGTTAGCTTGTGCAACTGTTTTCTCTTTCTCGTAATGTAAATATACTTACTGTCCCAAAAGAATATTTTGATTAGTAGAATCAAGATTGTCATTATCATTTCAGCTGAAAGTAAGGTGCTATTTGTCAGTAAGACCAAAAAGGACCATTGT
This sequence comes from Sextonia rubra, assembly GCA_037013555.1. Lineage (NCBI taxonomy): Eukaryota > Viridiplantae > Streptophyta > Magnoliopsida > Laurales > Lauraceae > Sextonia > Sextonia rubra. Next base: position 63,932,796 of record JASUAD010000001.1, read on the forward strand.
TTGGTGTTTGCTTCCTTCACTCTTGGCATTCTGCATGTCGTTTTATTTTTAGCACAACTGAAAACCGTATTGATGCTTTTAACGAGGGTGAATTTGCCAAGTCACTCGTAATTTAGCACGAAAGCACCTTAGCCTCATTAGAGTAGCTAAAACCCTAAAAAAGGGTAGGGGGTGTTTGGATAAACACGTCATATAATATTACTAAAATTGGATTTTATAAGATCATTACTATAGAATAAAATAGTATTATATTATAAGTGATAATGTTTGATGATATCTTAAAAAATTCAATTTCAAGATATTTACTCTTATAGGGATGTGGAGAAGAAAGAAATCTTACAATTTTTAGTAAAAAATCATATATTATAAAATGCATTCTAAGGTAGTCAAATACTTAATTTTTAGGTAGATAAATTCTATTATCATGTAACATATAATATCTATTCTTCTTCTTAATCTATTTCTAATATTGTGTACTTGACTGAAGAAAAAAAAGGGCATTTCCTTGATGACTAGGTAAACTATGATAGGTCCAACCACGGTTGTCATGTTGTGAAATATCAGAAGATCCGAACACAAACAAAGCTTCTACTTGTAATTATGAGAAGAGAGCTGCTATTTGAAAAAAAAAAAAACTCTCTTCACACAAGAGAAAATTTTTTTTACAAAAATTAAAAATTCCATTTTACCCTCCACACATCTCTCTCCCTCCCTCCTCTCTTATCTTGTTTCCCTCTAGTTGGCAACGAAGGCCGGCCAGCAGGAAGGGTCTCTCGCTCCTCCACTCTCTATTCCTCTCCCTCCCTTTTCCTTTAGCCTCCTCTCTCTTCCTCTCCTTCAGCCTCGTAAGGCCGACGGGGAAACGAAGAGATGAGAGGAGGAGAGGAAGAGAAATATGAGAAGAAAGAAGGAGATGAGAGGAAGGGGAAGAGGAATAGAGAGAGGGCGAGAGAGAGAGAGAGCTCCCTTCCCGCTGGTCGTAAGTAAAGGGGAGGAAAGAGGAGGGAGGGAGGGAGGGAAGATGTGTGGGGGTAAAATAAGATTTTTAATTAAAAATTTTTTTTCTCTTATGTGTTGAGGGATAAGTCGTACAAAGACAGAATATATGGATTGCAATTTCAGTGGACATATATAAAGTGTTGAAACCACTGTCAAAATTGAAACCCATGAGATACCACGTAAAGATTCTTTTCGGTACCTAGACTCGATGATTAGTAAGGATGGGGAGATTGACGAAGATGTGGAGCATAGGATAAGAGCTGGATGACTGAAGTGGAGACTAGCTTCGGGAGTACTTTGTGATAGACAAATGCCAACAAAATTGAAGGGAAAATTTTACAGGATAGTGGTTAGACCAGTTATGACATATGGATCAAAATGTTGGCCAATTAAGAAGACACATATTCATAAGATGGATGTAGCAGAAATGAGAATGCTTAGGTGGATGTGTGGTAAAACTAGGAAAAATAAAATTAGAAATGAGCGCTTTCGAGAATATTTAGGGGTAGCACCAATAGGAGATAAGATTAGAGAAACTCGTTTAAGATGGTTTGGGCATATTGAGCGTAGACCAGTAATGGTACCGGTGAGAAAAAGTTTGGATATACAGATGGAGGATCCATCAAGAGGTAGTGGTAGGCCGAAGAATACATGGATGGAAGTCATTAATTCAGATTTGAAGAAGTTGCACTTATCGAAAGATTTAGCTCAAAATAGAACGGAACGGAGAAATAGAATTTATGTAGCCGACCCCAACATGGTTGGGATAAAACTTTGATGATGTTGATGATGTGTTGAGGGATGCAGCAATTCTATTATTAGAAAGTAGAACTGGTTACATTACATGTAAAATCCTCAAGAAAATTAAAGATAGGAATGGCAGTTCCGATATTCTAGAGATCACCTTGTCCAATTGCAAACCTTCCTTCTTCTTCCTCCTTCAAAACCAGCCACAGACAAACCATAGCAGCAGTCGCTTATCATAATCATAAACACTTCAGATCCCACAACAAGAGAGAGAGTAAAAAGCAGAAGAACAGCAGCAAGGAAACCAAACAAACCAGAGCTGAAAGAGGCCTTAATGGCGTGTACATACCCTTTCAATCTCAACCTCTAAAACCCCAATCCTCTAATTCTCTCCCTTCTATCTCATATGGGCTATCAACACCAACACCAACAACAACACCACCACCCCAACGCCAACGATGGCGTCTCCCACCGAGTCAACAGCCCCCGGTTCTCCGGATCCATGACTCGCCGGACCCATTCGTTCAAACGCAACAACACCCATCACGAGATCGATCTGCCCCTCAATTCTCCGAGATCCGACGCTGGTAGAACCCCGCCGGCGGATGCTGACGGGCTGGAATCGGTGCCGGAGAGGAGACAGAATGCGAATGGGCGGAACCCATCTCGGAAGGCGGTGATTGCGGGCTGCTATTGGAGAGAGAGGAAGAGACTGGGGCATTGGATGTTCATGGTCTTTTGTGGGGTTTGTTTCTTTCTGGGTGTTTTGAAGATATGTGCCAATGGATGGATTGGGTTCTCTGTTGAAAGGGAGGAAAAACTTATGGCAAGTTATAATTCTCATTCTCTCTTTTAAAATTTTTTTTTTTCTTTTTACCTCTTGTGATCTTTGGGTTTTATTGGTTTTGGTTATGATTAGATTGAGTGACAGATTCTTTGTGAATGATTTTGGTGTGGTAAATGGGCTTTGGTTGTGATTATGTTGGGAGAGAGATTTTTTGAGGGTTTTGGAAGAAGCCCATGTTTTAAATCCCTCTCTCTCTCTCTCTCTCTCTTTTAAAGGTTTTTAATGGATTTTGGGATTTTTCAGAGATTAATTGATTTTCATGATTTCTGTTTAAGGTTCGTTTCTCTCTCTCTCCCTCATGAATAAAACTTGTTTTTTTTAATTAGTTGATGATGAAGGATACTTGGATCATTTATGTGCTTTTTCTAAATTAGTTTTCTTCTAGTTTATCTTATTATGATTTTTTTAGTTAATTAATTCTTTAATGGCACTAGTTTGGAAGATCTCTATGAATTTGTTGATTGTTTTATTATATTTCCATATTTACATTGAATGGGATGTTTCCATAATTCATTTTTTAAAAAACAAAGGAGAAGTTACATATTGTAATTTTGAAACGGGGTCTAGCTGTATATTCATGGGTCCTTTCCAACTTTTCCCACGTCAGATTTATTTTATGTTATTTTTTAAATTTCTATTGGTGAACGGTCTTCTCTCTCTACGTTGCTTCTTTGTATTTGAGTAATTTTGAGGATCAAGGAAAAATAATGGGATAATAGTCACAATATTGATGAGCCCTTTCTTTCTTTTCCATAGCTTTTACCCCTCGTTGAGAACAGATGCTGAGAAATATATTCTCATATGTTTTCCAGCTCTATGGGCCCCACTTTACCACCTTTGATCTGTTTACTCTCCCCATGCTCCCTTGGATTGGTACTAGATTCAGTTCGATACTCATCCAATCTCTACACTTCAGCCCCCTCGTTTTTCCCTTGTTCGCATGAGAACCACACATAGGATAATATTTACACATAATATATACTGAATTCGTACTAAATCTACAAAGCAATATGTTATTTTTATGTGTCAAATAAATAATTTATAAGCCATGTGTGTCATTACTCATGAGCAAGGATGAAAATAGCGATAACGGTGGGCGTAGCGGTCCACCGCTGAAACGTTACGTAGCAGGGGCGCTATGTAGCGGTAGTAGCGCTATGTAATGGTGTATTTTGAAAAAAAAATTAGAAAAAATATAAAAAAAAATCCAGAATTTTGAAAAATAAAAGAATATATATTTTTCTTATAAAAGTAACTAAGATAAGGGGCCATAGCGGTCCCCTCATTGCACGAGGTCTTGTATCATTGTATTAATAGAAAATATAGTAATGATCTTTTTTTTTCTCACATGTATTGATATTGCTTAGAAACAAATGAAAGGCTTATAAAAAAAACTATGCAGTGAAGAAATGTCATCAAAATATATTTTTTCTTGAGAGAAGTAAATAAATAAGTCATACTATGTAAAAGAAGTAAAGAAATAAGCCTTACTATGCATTTTAAAAAAAAATTTGGGAATAGCTATCAATCACACTTTGTAATTGTCTGTAGCCGCCCCATTGCGGTCGTAGCTGTCCTGTAGCGGAAATAGTAGTGCTAACTTCAATATAGCAGCGTAGCAGCCCTTAGTTTGATCTATGCTCATGAGAAGTTGAAATGGGGCATTCATTCTAATCTCTCATGTGCAATTTTTTTTTAGTGACCTAGGTGAGGGCTAGGACTCATATATAGACACCAACACGACACCAACTCACCTGTTCGAGGTAATGGAAACTGGCACATGTGAGGGATATACACTCAACTCACACATGCGGGATAACATGAACCTACACATATGAGGGACACACACTTAATTCACATATGCGGGATAATGGAAACCTAGGCATGTGAGGGACACATACTTAACTCACACATGGGGGACAATGGAAACCCACACATGGACAATGGAAACCCACACATGTGAGGGACACACACTCAACTCACACATGCTGAATAAGGGGAACCAACACATGTAAGGGACAATGATGCGGGCCAATCCCAAATCTGGCCGAGATCATAGGCCCGCTGATAGTGACGGGCCCCACTTGATCCTAAATCTCCTCAAGGATCCCTATTCTTAGTTAGATAGTAATTAATTATTTATTTCTATTTTATGTTAGAGTGAGATTAGGACTTAATTTAATTTAGCAAGTTATGATTGTTTAGAATCCGTATTTCCTAGTTTAGGAACAGCCCCTTGTATAGAAGAAGGAGCTTTTCATTGTATTAGACATGCTTATTCAATTATAATTTCAGAGATTACTCTCATTATGGTTCTTATTGTGAGTAAGGTTATGCTCTAGAGGCTGGAATCTATCTCTGGATTCGAACAATACTTCGGGACATTGTTCTATGCTCGATCGGAGATCCGGGGCTGTGCCAGACACACACTCAACTCACACATGCAGGATAGTGGGAATCTGTACATGTGAGAGACATACACTCAACTCACACATGTGGGATAATAAGGACACGCATGTGTGAGAAAACACAACACAACTCACACATGTGAGGTGATAAAACTCACATATGCAAAGAGGGGGGAGTTGGGGATGGAACCTAAGACCTCCCAATAAGAACCAATATTCCTTACCACTAGGGTAAGGAGCCGTTCTTAGCTCTCATGTGTAATTATCAGTATCATGGTCAAAACTAACATAAAATAAACACAGTTACATAATCACTACAACGCAATGGGGCAAACTAGTACCTAAATCAATATGAACCGCTTTTTGGTTATAAACATGAAAAAAAAAGAAAAAAATGCACTACTATCCATGTTCAGCCGAAATCTAGACCCAAACAACTGAAGGAGTCTAAAATTTGGATGAAAACAACCTAATGGGTTGGAAATTTGAAATTTGGACCGACACATTTCGTAGGGTTTGGTTCCGTCACTTTACATAACCAAGTAGTTTCCTCCTAGTTGGCTGAAACAATTTGAAATTGACTATTATAGATGCAACTCTAAGTCCACTGGTGCCTCAAGTCAGGGCATCATTTTTCTGTGAAAGAGTGTTCTCATTTGATCCATTTGTTGTAATATAACCGGGGCCGAAACCAGGAATTTTGGCTTCGGGGGCCACAGTAAACTTGAGAATTTCTTGGAGAGGCCTATTTATTTCTTGATATACAAGGGAATTTACAAACTTTATTGGAACGCTATGGCCACCCTTAGCCCGCGTTTAGTTCCACCCATAGATGTAACATGTTCCCAGAACCTATGATGCCTAGATACTTTAAAATAGGTAATGTATTGTGTCATTTCGTATCCGATACTTCACTTTTTATGTAAAAAATCCATGTACCTCCTGTATCCATGGCGTGTCCCAGTGTCCCTACTGTATCCAAGCTGTATCTGGCCATCCTAGCCTAGAGGCTAAAACTTCCTTTCCTTGTCTTCCTTTTTATTTTTTATTTTTTATTTTTTGGGGGTTGGTTGGGGGGGGGGGGGGGGTGCGGATTTTCATATCTTGCTAGCATAGTGTCAATATGGAATGTGATTAAAGCAGAAGTATAAAAGTATTTTAAAAAAATACCAACAAAAACTGTTCTAAAAAGTTATTAAACTTGTCACAATAACAATAATAATTATGCCTGAGTTTGGTGGCTGATAGTTTTCTTGTCATTCCGGTTAGTAAGATGGAAGAGAAATTCTTGTCATTCTCTTGGGGGCTTCTTCCCACAACATGATAGGGCATGACTGGCATGTCATGGAAAGCCACTTAAAGTGATTGGTAAAATCGAAATAATTCAACCGGTAAACTTACTCTTTCTAACCATGGTAGTGACCAATGAAAGGCTGAAGAAAGCTTCCTGACTATTCTTGGAATAGTTTATTTTGTTATTTCCTCATCACTGAGAGAAATTAAAATGTATCCACTGTAAAAGAAAGGGCCAATTGTGGTATTCTTGCATCTCCATTTCTTTTGAGCCTCCTTTGTTATTCTTCTTTCATGGTTTTGGGCTCTATTCATTTATTTTTATTATGTTTTTTTTCAAATGCATGATTGGCACATACAAATTCAAGTTTAAATTGTGTAGACAAGAACCTCTAATACAATTGGAAGGTGTTGATTGTTTTCCTGGCTAAAGTTTGATTTATAATAGATTGGATTGACTTTCTTTGATGATGATGTTGATGGTGATGAGATTGTATAGACTTTGCAGCATATACATGCATGATGTACCTGATATCCTTTTACGTAAATTAGGAATCTGGTGCTTACTTTAGCAGACATATTGTTTCAGGCTCAAGTTGGAGTTGCCTTCTGAGAAAGAAAAAAAAGAAAAAGATTTTGTGGAATTTGTAGAATATAGTTGTATCTGATATCCTTTTATGGTAACTAGGAATCTGGTGCTTACTTCAGCAGCCATATTGTTTCAAGCTCTAATGCCCACAGCAATAGAGAGGGAAGTGACAGTGAGCGGACTCTAATGACAGTAAAACCAGGATTAGGAAGCCAAAGCATGACCGAGGTATGTCCAATTCCATTTGAAACAGTTTGATTATCTTGTCAAAATTCATGTTACAAATGCTGAATATCTGATTTGGTCTACCATCTATGTAATGTTGAGAAGGCGGATTGTAATCTTGCTTTTATAAACTATAGTTGTTTTAGGAGTGTTATTATTATTATTATTATTTTACTTTTTAACCAGAGGCTAAGTAAATGTTACCAATAAGAAGAAGAAGAAGAAGAAGAAAAGAGGCCAAATACATGTCAATCCAAAACCTTTTTGTTCTCTTATGAAGGCAAATAGTAACTTACAGAGAAAGAAAAAATGTTCAAGACGTTAGAAAAACAAAATTTATAGCTTTGTTCTTTTAGCCATTAGAGCTTACATCTAAAAGTTATTATTTTAAAATTAAAAAAGTCACTGTTAGGGAGTAGGGACCAATAAGGTTCTGAGTGAAGGCAGTTTGTGGCTTTTATTCCAGATTCAACTTATAACTACTGTATCCGAAAGCTGTAGTTGTGTGGGAGGCCTGCCTCAAGCTGCATCCCTTACCTGCATTAAGATGGATGACGAAAAACCTGTATTGTATCTTAGGCTTTTAGTTCACTGGTCACCCAAATGTGATTTAGGAAATTCATATTTGAGATGCGATACTTTGCAATGGCTGTAGTGGGTTATGGAGAACCAGGTAATTTTTTTTTTGTTTTCTGTTGCTTCTAGTTGAATTTGGTCATGTGGAGAATACATATTCACTTGAGCCGTCCAGCCAATCTATTCCACTTGTGAAGCCAATACGGTAGAACTATCAGCTTTAAAAGACTAAAATTTCCCAAAATTCACCTTGTCTTTATTATAAGAAAATGTCCTAATTTATACATACAAGAGAGAATATAAAGAAATTTAATAAAATTTAAACGTATTAAAATTTTGAATTGCACTTATTCTAAACTCAAATTGTTTCCTAAGTCTAACATCTCTAATATCCTCCTGCAATATTCTCGGAATTTCCAGATGTGTGATTGGTCATATCCAATGAAAACCGTTGATCTCGATTGATGTCTTGCTATGATGTCCTTTGCATTTCCTAGGCGACCACTGCCTGTCTGTGGGGTCTATCACTATTGCATCCAGCTATTTCTGAGTCTGTCACTGGCGGTGGCACATTAGATTATATCTGCCATGATCTCTTACAAAAGCATGGAATTGTGCAGCTTAATTATAATGATATGATTGTGAGGCTTGGATGAATTCATGGATGAGAGGGGATGTTTGATTTTTGCTCAGGAGGAAAAAAGGTAATTTGTAGAAATGGAAAGGGCAGGATCATTGGCATCACCAAAAAATCATAAGGTACCTACTGGGCCATGGTTTTGAAAACATGTAAACATCTAAGGAGCTACATTTTCATAGAATTTACCATGTCTTCATAATGAGAAAACATCCCAATTAGAACTCATTTTAAATTCAAACTGTTTCCTAACATCTCTAACAAAAACCACATCGATGACATGTTTATATGAAACGGCAGGTTTCCTACAAGATGGATGGTTACTTATGATGTCAATCATTAACATTACTATAAGAAAAATACATTAAGATTACTGTAATGGAAAAAATCTATTTATCAGTCTGAGTCATCCATCATTTGGCAGACTCACCTTTGACTTTGAGGAATTATTTCAATACGATGGTCCTACCTATCTCATTTTTTTAACTTGGGAAGTGATTTCATGTAGGTTTGAAAATGGTCAATTTTGGCTGGGTCCATAGTATACCTGGAAACCCAACTGATATGACCTGTAGTATATGATGATAGCTACGGCTTTATGTAAGTCGTAGATGTCCCGTCCTCTGTTTTCGAAAATATTCCAAAAAAAAATATGATGATAGCTCTCTTGCAGTTAAATTGGTAGGTTAGGACTTGTTGACAATTTATATTGCTTCTAATATATTTACAAATTATAACGCCTACTAAATAAGTTAATATAATTTAAATAATACTTACCTATTCCATCAACACTAATCAGCAAATCTTCTGTTGTTTACTTGTAATTAAAGTTAAAGTTTTATTTTCATTGCTTAGACATTTGGGCCAAATAACGCATAGATCCAGGTGTACACACAGCGAAAAATGAGGATTTAATGGGTCATGGGCCTGATTGAGTTAATGGGTCAAGGTTGGTTCATTCCTAAGACTAGAATAGTCAAGGTCAACTGGGCTTGGGCTAACCATCTACAACCTCAGTCCAACTTTGGAAGGTCAGATCGGGTCAACCTGATTCAGGTGATTGGATAGACCTTACTCTGTCACATAATGTAATGCCATATCAGTCCAGACCAAATTAGATAAGCTCAGATTGGGTCAAGCCAGAACTAGCCCACCAGCAAGTGCTTGCCACAGCCCACTATAGCCGAAGTTTGTGTACCTTGGGTCTTATAAATTTTATCAACCGATCTTCCAAAATAGAAAATTAATGACCTTTGATATGTGTATTCTAATGTGAGATGGATCCTTCATAGGTGTAAAATAGAATAGTAAGAATATAATTTATGATACAGGAATCCACGTTTGCTAGATCTATGCATGCGATTAACCATTGTGCAGGGCAAGATCCAAGTGCATCTATTGGGTCTGTGTCTTTTATTCCGGTTTAAACCGGATGGTCCATTGGGTTAGCCAAGGACCGGGTTAAGGTCATGGGTATTTTGGTAATTGTTTGGGGGCTTTCTTAGGGGCCAAGAAAGCGGAGATTATATAATGATGTAATTTGTAACCTTAGATCTTGCATGGAAGAAAGTGCCCTCTCTTGCCTGTGGTGTTCCCATACGATGTAGGAGAGACGATGAGTGCATGAGTGCCTTTGTATGCCTTTGCTCGTGATAGTGAAGATGGTATTGTTTTTGTGCCTATGGATATAGCCCTGGTTTGGGTAAACCATGTAAATTTTCTGTGTCTCTTTTCTTGTGTGTGGCTTGATTGTCGATCGCTCGTTACGCGCTTCCGCATGTGCACAATAGCATCAAATCCAACAACTATATGATTGCATGTCAAAGTATAAGAACATTTGTGGCTGAGATTGTTCACACAAAAGGTTGGTTCACTTGTAAATATTACAAAACACTTAACCTAAATGACTGGATATGGGCTGCCCAATCTAGTCTGATATTAAGTACGGCTAGCAAGCTGTTTATTAACTTAATAGATGAAATAGCAGGTCCTGATAAGCAAGTAACCTGTATAGCAAGTAGAACTCACCAAAAAACTTGTTAGGATCATGTTCTGCACTTGTGATTGCAAGTTAACAATTGTACTGCAAAGTACAATTCACAGCTTTCCACGGGCTAGACTATCAGTAACTAGATTGGCTCGATGACTAATTTTGTAACGACCAAAAAATCTGGAGCTCTTCAGATTTTTAAGTTGTTATCATGATTACAATACCATAACATTCATTAGGTAAAATCCAAGAGCAAATCCAAGCAAAGATGAAGATTTAAAATCTCAATATTAATGTCTTATCAAGTCTTTACAGGTTCAGATAGAAAAGACAATAAATCAAAGAAAGTATTCCAAAATAGGGTTGGCCCCATCTAATAATCTAGGATGCTCTTCGATCTCTCAATCAGCGGTACATGCCAAAATTTAAGGGCTGATCACCATCGTTCCCCTACCCTGCCACAAATGCATTACCTGTATTGAGGCGAACCACTGATCAGTAACATTGGTGAGTAGAATTTCTAGTTCAAAGAAAATTATCATACATAAAAAAAATTAAACTGCATCAACCCGTGATACAAAGTATTCATAGGTTCTCTTTAAAAGAAAAGTTCATAGGCTTTCCTCGGAAGGAAAGTTCATAATCATATTTAACAACATGGTGTGATGAATCACCATGTTTATTGTTTTACACTATTATAAGGGAGTTCATATTCTTATCGTGATAAAATTGTCACCATTCTTAATTCATAGTAATTGATTAAACAAGGGGGTTTATATTCGTGTTGTGACAAGACTGTCACCCATTTGATTCAGAGTAATTGTTCAAACAAGGGGATTCATATTCATGTCATGACAAGACTGTTACCCATTTGATTCAGAGTAGTTGTTCGAACAAGGGGATTCATATTCATGTCGTGATAAGACTGTTACCCATTTGATTCATAATTGTTGTTTGAACAAGGGAATTCAAATTCGTGTCGTGATAAGACTGTCAATCATTTAGTTCATAGAAATTCTCATATTTCCACAAGGGAAACTCATATTCTTGTTGTGACAAAAACCGTCACCTTTCATTGTTCGAAGATTGATTCAATATTAGCATAGCAATACAGATTTCATTTTAGTTCTAGGTTTCATAATAAGGATCATCACATTTACCATTGATCAATTCCACATGCTTCGTATTGAATTCTTGCCCCACTATGAATCGTTATTGGTATAATGAATATGTGGCATTGACCATATCTTTGATGTCCTATCAGTTATAAAAAGAACACCGTACTCATTATTTCATCTATTAGACTTAAACCAATCATTGTATCCAAGTACCCCCCAGAATTCCTCATTAATTATTCACAGCAACAATAGATTTTGTTGATGATATCAATCATGGATTATAAAATTCAGAAAAAGAATATTATAGTGAGTGGTAAAATATCAACAGTATCATAATGGCAGATAGTGACAGGATTGAAAACTAATCACAGCATTACTAACTATCTGATCATGTATTCTTAGTACATTTAATAAGGAGTTTTCTTAGATCTTAACCTGTAATACTCGTAGTATTACACATGACATTACGCTAACAAAATATTACATAGATAATTATCATCAAGGAAGCTAACAGTTCTTGTTAATTCTTGCAATAGTATGCATAATTCTGTTAGCTCTTATAACTTAATAGACCATTCTAAAGGAGAGATTTAATAATTCTTCAGACCCAGAGGCTTTTATGATATTAATCAGAACATGTATATGTTTCAAACAATCAACAAAATAAAGAAATCTCTCAAACAGAACTATCTATGATAGCTGAATAAAAATAGTTTCACTCAACAGTATGGTGGAAATTCTTTAACAGAAACAAAGACTAAGAAGGGCCTCATGTCTAGCCCCTTTTAAACATTTTAGATAGAAAACCTCAGTGGTTTAATTCCAATAGATCCATCATCGGTATGGTCGCCCAACAGTCCTCTTTCAGATGTGAGGTCCTGATCCAAGATCAGGTGGGCCACGTGGGCCCACAATCCACAAACAGTCGAGCTTCTTTTCAAGGACCAGAGCTGGTATTGAACCTAGTTCAAAATTATCTTACTCATTAGACCATCACATTGTATGATAAAAACAGTCTTTAAGGAGTACACTAATCATAGGAATCAATTAACCAATCATCTACAAAAAATATAATAAGTTTAAACCTTTTTTTCTTATTACAGAAATGTTGAAAGCCTTGAAATTCCCTCCATACAAATTTGAATGTTAATATCAAGGATTATTATTAGTCCAATTCATAGTAAAATACATCTCAGAGGTCAAGATGGATTTATGTTTATTCTCAAGACAATTGAACATATCAACAGAAACTTATATATGTTTAAACCAGTTTTCATTCAATATCATGATTTGTAAAAGATCATTTTCTTGACAGCAAATAATTCGGCTGAGTATATGAGAGATTCTACTCACCTGGTATATGTAATGAAGGACTTCAAATCAAACATTCACTAGGCTAATGCTCCTTATTGAAATTCCCTGCTTCTAGTTTTCCAAGTAACACTATATTAGACTTCTATTCTTCATGAAAAGCTACCAAAGAAGAGAGGTGAATCCTCTTTATATAGAGGATTGGACGTCCAAATGGGGAGTTCTAAGAGGTTTTCTTATTTTTGAAAGGTCATCTAGGGAAAACCAAAAGTCATGTCTATTGGTGAGGTTTTCTCCTTTTTGAAAGGTCATCTAGGGAAAACCAAAAGTCATGTCTATTGGTGAGGTTTTCTCCTTTTTGAAAGGTCATCTAGGGAAAACCAAAAGTCATGTCTATTGGTGAGGTTTTCTCCTTTTTGAAAGGTCATCTAGGGAAAACCAAAAGTCATGTCTATTGGTGAAAACAAGGAGCCATCCTTGGGAAGCTGCAAAGTCACAATTAAATGGGTTTGGATCACATTTTTATACCTAATAAGGACCTAAAAGTTGTGGCCCAGCAGCCCAATCCAGTTATGTATTGGACTGGTCGAAACTGGGCCTTTCTAGGCCCAGTTAACCCACTTGAATAATTCAGGTTATTACAAATTTGGCCATAGCTTATCAGTAGCCAGTTGGGCATTATCAGATTAAAGAGTTGATCTCATAAAGGGAGGGCAAAAGCATGAGCAAAGTCTACAGAGAAACCTTCCAACATAGTTATAGATTTATAATTATGGCACAATACATTCGATATTGAAAGAACTCTCCCAATCTTGGCCAAATTTTGAATCCACTTTCTAAAGAAGAGTCCTATTTTCACTGAAATAAAGAAGAAATGAAAACTCTGATAAAAATGGAATTTGCCCCCATGATTTTAGAAGTTCATGGACTTGGTGTGTACTAGGGGCACCCCTCCATATGGATCTTGGAATGGTGATGTAGGTGCCAAATCTGGACCGGGATGGCTTGCCTGAGCTTAGGGTTTTCTCTGGACTATCTTGATTACAACCAACTTGCGATCTGGACTGGACCTTGCAACTTCTTGTTGGATTGGTTGGTTGTGGACCTAGGCGTGGGTTGGGTTCAATCAACTCGTGTCTAGGGTATTATGAACCCCATGGACCTCAACTTGTTCCTCAATTTGAAATGGATCAAAATCCTGAACCACATCTAAATTTTCTGGATTGGGTCTCTTAGTATTTGGGTACCCATTTTCATCTCTACTTTTGTAGGAAAATGGACAAAACATATGGATAATTGCTGTGAATTGCGAAGTGTGGCCTACCTAATAGTATGCGGATCAAGGATCAAAATAGCGGTAGTAGATGGCATCATGGCCGGTCGCCAAAACGCTATGTAGTGGTGTAGCAGCATGATTCAAAAAAGTTGTTAAAAAATTATAAAAAATTCTAGAAAACTCAAAAATTGTAAAAAGCTAGAATATGTGTTTGTTTTGCAAAAATAACTAAATAAGGGGGCGTAGCAATCCCCTTAATGCGTTCTGTCCTATATCGCTATATAATTAGAAAATAATAGTATTAATCTTATTTTCCACATGTATTCATGTTGATTACTTCTAGTAACTTATGAACTAATGAAATGTAGATAAAAAGCTTTGTATGCCATGAAAATATCATCAAAATTAATAATGTATCAAGAGTTTAAGACTTAGAGTGACTCAACAATCAACATTCAACAGAATAAATGACATAATAAATAATTTCATAAATAACATTGTACTTAAATAGTTGAGACGTGAGAGTTAATATGAAGTTGATAAATAATATAAAGTGATTTAGTTGACCACATTTAAAAAAAATATTTTTTTTTCAAAAACCCTACTAATATGAACATAACAAATTAAATAAATTCAAAAATACAAGAAAGATAGTGTGATTCATCCATTGGATTCATAGATCTAACACTTGGGAGTGATTTTCAGTTGATTTGGTTGGTGTTTCTTCCAAAAATTTTTTTTAAATAGGAAAAGAATTCAAGAATAATAAAAAATAAAAATAAATAACCCATAAAAAATGGGGGTTTGATGTATGGGAAATATAGATCCATCACTTAGAAGCCATTTCCAAGAGATTAATGAAGGAAACAAGAGGAATAAAACCATAGATCTAAAAAAAAAATCACATAAAAAATATCTTTTGAAAAATGCTTTTCATTCCAAGGAAGAGAAATGATCTTGATTTCTTGATCTCTATATGTTTTTTGTGTTTCTTTGACTTTGATATCAAGAAAATGGAGGTAGAGACTTGTGATGCATGGATACTTCAAAATGGGCAACATATCGTGTCATATCGTATTTGATACTTTACTTTTTACATGTAAAATTTGTGTCCCTGCCACATCCACAGCTTGTCCTTATCGTATCCATGCATATCTGGGCATCTTAGGAAGGAACAGCCAGAAGGGGAAATAAAGAGACACAAAGACACAAAGGAGAGAAAGAGCCTTAAAAAAAAAAAAATCCAGTGGCTACGTAGCGGCTGCTATTTACTCGTAGCGGTTGCTACAGCCCGCTGCAGGTGTTATCGCCTTGTAGCGTATTTTATTCCTTTATGTGGATCCATGGGATGACCCTACCATCATGGACCATTCATGCTTTTCTGGTCACTCTGTATGCCAGAGCCCATAAAATGGATATATGTACCATAGTTTCTGATAGGTGCTATGACATGTTTAACATGTAGATTTGCCTCGTGTTAACTCAATTTTGGATTTTTCCTTTTCCTTTTTACTTTTTTCAGGACTTGGGTATCTGGTCCAAACCAAACAGTGAAAATTTTACTCAATGCATTGATCACCCAAGAAGTCATCGTAGTAAGTTGTTTTGTATGATTAGACATCATGGATGCATTGTATATACCCAATTATGGATGGCAATATTTCTTCTAACCAGATGGTTATCTATTCGACATTGATTGCATTGGGGTGGTGTGGAATTTCGAAGTCACCATTTGTGCAATATTGTTTTTCTTTTTTTTTCATTCCAAATGAATTTCTGTGGTTGGAGCAGTAAGTAATTTGTTGGCAGGCAAGGCAGGACAGTGGTATCCTGCTTGATTGTGAATTCTAACTTTTCACATTACTGTAAATGATGCATTGCAGAGTGGTCAACAACCTGCCTGCCAAAAGGTTCAAACTAGTGATTTAAAGTCCCAGATTAAAGTATCAATCAACCTAGTTACATGTGACTTGTTTAGTTGCAATGCAAGTTGGTTGAGACCTATTGAATTCTAAGAGTAGCTGTATCAAGCCAACTTGATTGGGTTGAATCAATACTTGACAGGGATTTAACTCCACATATATCCCAATGCCCTGTTAGCAGTTTTTTGGTTTCTTGACATATTTATCATTTCTCTTTGTAGAGTGGGATGAAAAGACAAATGGATACATTCTCATAAATGCAAATGGTGGTTTGAACCAGATGAGATTCGGGGTTTGACTACTGTATACCAATTTAAATAGGCTTCTATTTATATTTTATTGTACATTACTCTGATGAATTATATTTTAGAATGCAGATCTGTGATATGGTTGCTGTTGCTAAGATCATGAAAGCAACACTGGTCCTTCCTTCACTTGATCACACATCCTACTGGGCCGATGAGAGGTTTGTCCAAACAATTACGGTAGAACCAATCGTAATTAAAAAATTCAGTGACTTCACCCATACACTGTATGAGGTGAATCTTAATATTGTCTGAAAAGTCTAGCTGCTAAGTGGACTCAGTGAACGTGATTAGGTTGAGCTCATTGGGTTTAACATTGTATGACATTGTCAATTTATCCTAATGTAGTTTTTTAATGGGATATTTTTGTAGTTTTCATCATTCTTTTATAATTTCTCCAGTTCTTGAAAACTGTTCAAAAAGAAATAAATCAATCCATTCTGTTTATTCAATGTTGACTGCTTTATTATTGAGTCAAATGCATGATGTTTTGGTGGACTGCTGACTTGGTTTGAACTTTTGACTTCTTAAATTATGGATTTTTTTTGACAATTTAATGCAAGTATATCTTCATTAGAATCTGACTGTCTGTTTCTAATTGTATTCTTGGCAGTGGCTTCAAAGATCTCTTTGATTGGCAGCATTTCATAGAGACCCTTAAGGACGATGTAGAAATAGTTGAGAAATTGCCAGCTGCATATGCAAAGGTTGAACCTTTTGTGAAGACCCCGATATCTTGGTCCAAGGTTTGTAATCTGTGCTTATTGTTCTAGAGGAATACTTATATATTGCTCGACCCAAGGATATTCATAGTATCCTTGGGCTTTGAGTTTGTGTACGTGAGGCAGATGCTTTTGATGATCTTGACTGTTTTATGTTGGGGATGACCTTGAATAAATCATACATTTCAAAAGATCCTAGCCCATGTGATATCTGTCCCTTCTCCAGTTTAAATGTGGACTTTTTTTTTTTTTTTTCAGTTTTCTCAACTTTCAATCTACTGGCCATAAACTTAGCTGTCACTATTCTCCATTAGAGAGAGATCTGAGCTTCATTGTCTATTTTGAGGCCATCATCATCAATTCTAGACTATTGATCCATGTGCCTAGAAATCATTGTTTCCTGAGTGTGCATAGCATCATTTGCAGAAATTGAATTAAAAATGCACACCTCATGGTTTCATTCAGATCATACAGGATATGTGTGAAGTGGCGGTAAAAAATGTTAAACCTGGGGTGAGATAGTCGAGTTTCTGGTAGGAGTTGGATTGTGCTGAGGGTTCATTTTGAGCCCTTCTTTGTTTGCCTAAACAATTTTCAGGATGACATTTGTTTGGCAATTGTCATTTGCAGACGATGTCGTGTTCTCATTAATAAGCTAGAATTTTGGAGAAGGGCTTTTGTTCAATGCATAAGAAATTAAGACTAAAGAATTGTTGAAGGCTGTTGGTCAACTTGTTATGGATGGGTCTGATGCAGCCCCTTTCTGCGATGAAATTGACCTAGCTCCTCAATGGGGCTTGGCCGAATCCTTAAATAGATTCAAATATTGAAGGGTCAATACGCAAATTTGTAGTCATAGGATGGGATGATCTTCTTAGGGTTGGAGATCCCTTCCCAATTACAATTTCTAATTGACTCAGATACTCTCCTAAACATTAGATACTCCTGATTGACATAAAAAATGGAAACAGCTAAATGATAGGAACACAATAGAAATAGTCACAGTTATGGTTGTCCAACCCATAGCTTATGGGCCAAACCTGGGCTTGGCATGTCTTTGTACTAACTCTCCCTGGCTTGGAAGAACTCATTTTTGGGAAGTTTATGTTCTGGTAGTGTTCATAAAGATTTAGATTTAGTTTCTGGAAGTTATGATCTATGATGCATTGGAGAGATGACGATCTTCTTGCCAATGGACGAGGAACTTTTGTGACCCATGACAGACCACCCCCCCATGGGTCAACCAGCCAATGGGCCCGGCCCATCTATTTCTCTCACCGTGATGACCTCTCAATGTTCTCAAGGCGGGCATTGAATTCATCAGTTTGTGCCTGTGATTGCTGCTGCACAGTAGTCATTTGCGCCTTCATTTCTTGTATGTTCTCGGCCATCATGTCTTGCATGGTCTTATCACCAATTGTTCTAAGGTCAAATTGGGTGGGAAGATCCTGTCATCTTAGATTTTGGGGTTGGATATCCTTACCACTCCTTGTGGGCATGCAAGGGTGCAAACCTAAAATGAACTACCCTAATGATGTAATGTAGTAATAACCTAGAATGAACTAATCTAATGATGCGTTGTAATGGTGAGCTAGACAACTCTTTAAGCAATCCTAAGCTCTTATATCTAAATTGATGTGGAGCGGCAAACGTGGGGTGGGGGTGATGGAAAAGTGGAAGGTATGAAAATTAGTGATTTCTTGAACATTGGCCTCGCGCCAAACTCCAATCCAGGAGGCAGTTGAAGCTTGTTGTGAGAACTTCGGGGAAGAACTCGAAGGAGAACTAGAAACTTGATTTTCATTTGTCAGCAGCCATTCACTAAGCCAAGAGACTTTACATCAATATATAAAGAAAAGAATATGGACCATCCAAACATACTCATGCCCAGGATTAAAACATCTATTCTTAAAATACATAAACCGTCTTAAAACATAATTAAAACACCTAATAGGGCAAAAATAGATGGTTTGAGCCCAATGGCTGGTTGAGATAAATGGATCGGGCCCATTGACTGGTCAACCCATGGGGGATTGAGGCTGGCTCCACGAAGGCCTTTTAGAAGATCAAAACAAAAATGACAGAGGCACCAGTCATGCACTTGCCTGATTTCTGTAAAGTGTTTGAAGCAGCGTGTGATGTGTCCGGTGTTGAAATTGGAGGTGTCTTTTGTCAAGAAAGGCACACAGTTGCCTATTTTAGTGAGAACCAAATTAGGCAAAGAGGAAGAAATAATTAAATTATGGGAGGGAATTCTATTTGATCATTCAATTGTTGAAGCATTGGCAACACTATCTGTTACCGCAAGAATTCGTTTTGTAATATGATTATGAGGCATTGTAGTACTTAAGTTCCCAATCTAAGCTGAGAGTAAAACATGCAAAGAGGGTTGAACTCTTGTAGGAATACACATTCATTTTGAAACACAAGGAAGGAGTGGAGAACAAGCCCCGTAAATGTGTTAAGTTGTAGGGTCAATATAGTCCATTCCATGAATCTTGCAATCATTGGGTTTGAATGTTTGAGAGATGATTACCCATCATGCCCAGACTACAGGGATTTGTTTGCTTCACTTTCTGATAAACCTATGCAGAGCATTGATCGATCCACATTGAAAGATGACTGCATCTTTCGAGGAAATCAGATTTCCATGAGGTAATTTCTCATTTGGGAGTTTCACACTGGTGGAGTAGGGGGTCATTTTAGTCACGATAAAAACATTCTTCTTTTGGAGGATCAATTCTCTTGGCCGAGTCTCAAACGAGATGTCGCTCGAACCACTAAGCACTTTTGTACTTGCCAATTAGCAAAACAACGCAAGCAAAATACGTGGTTGTAGACTCTTTAGCCAATGCCACATGCACCTTGGCAATACATTATAATGTATTTTGTGCTTGGACTTCCAAGGACCAACAAACAACATGATTCCACACTTGTTGTGGGCTACTTTTCCAAGATGGCCCTACTTCATTTCTTGCTCTAAAACATCATATGCTTTGCATGTGGTGAAAATTTTCTTGGCTAATTGTTAGTTTGCATGGTGTCCCAAAAATAATTGTCTGATGGGGATGTTAAGTTTACTAGCTATTTTTGGAAGATACTGTGGAAGGTCATGTGGGGCAAAATTTAACTTTTCTTCTGCATACCATCCATTGACTGATTGTCCACAACCTTCCCGACCTCCACCACTAAAGCTCAAAGGAAGGAAATTGTGGACTATATCTTGAATGACCAATTGGTTTCCACTAGACAAGGGGGTATATAGAAGTTCCTTGTTAAATGGAAAGATAAACCACATCATGACAGTACATGGACCACCAGAGATGAGTTGCAATGCCTTAATCCGGACTCACTTGAGAGACATAATAGTTTTATCTCACCAAATGTGAGATTTTCTTTGTTGAGGGGAATTGATGAGGACATCAACTCTAATTCCCTCAATTCCTTCCAGATGTGCTAGCAATTGAGGCGTAGGATTGCAAATCAAGCTAATTTGTGGATGGATGTCGTGTATTGGGACTTTGATCACCAAGATATTGAAAACCCACTGTTGGATTATCATTTTGGCAACATCATGGCTCAATATAGCGAACACACACACACACACACACGAAAAAGAAAAAAAGAAAAAGAAAAAGAAACAAAACCCAAGATCCCCACAATTTAAGTCGAAAGTATCTTGGTATGCTTGTGCGCATCTTTACGCATGACATCCCATGTGCAAGACCTTATTTTGTAGACTTTTTTTTTACCTTTCTTTCTTTTATTTTTTTATTTAATTTTAATTATTTATCATGTCATCATTTAGGGTTTCATGTTTGAAGGACACTTGGGTATTGTTTCTACTTCTTTTTATGCTCTGATGAATGAAAGCCCTATTGAGTTTTCCTTGTGTTTCCATTGTGTGCTCATGATTTCTTCAGTAACTTCCAATTCATGGTGTTGACAGCTACCAATGCTCAACACCAATTGTCATCATTAGGAGTACTTTCTCACCACCTATCATTCCCATCTTAAAGCCATCCCATAATACCCAACAGCCCCTGTGGCAACAATATGACATCAAAAGCCTTCCCAAACCCCATTTAACAAAGGCGAACCATAGTGTTCCCCCATCCAACCCAACCAAACCTGATATTAGCCTACATCTTTGAATTTTCCAACCCTTCAAACCATACACATTGAATTATAATACATCCCTTAATCTGATTTTATTTTTGAGCTTAATTGTGATATTGGAAACTTATTTTCAAATCTAAATTATTTAATCCCCTAATGCACATTGGACGCTTGCAACCTATCCGAGCCAAGACTTTCAAACATTTCCTGGCAAAGGGACAAACAACCTAATTGAATCGATTATTCCCTAAGCATGTGGGAGTTCTATATTCCATTAAGACCCTTCCCTTTTCTCACTTTAGGGACCATTATTGTGGGACTTATAACGATGCCTTGGATAGTCACATAATTTCCTTGCTTGATTTTCTTTATTACGAGTGTGTTATTGGCATGCTTTATAATTAAAGTTGGAATATTAATTCTAAATTGGAATATCAGGCCGCCATCCAAAGAAGTTACACATGAAAGGTGTACACAGAAACTACAATCAACTAACAACACAGACATTCTTTTGATTGATCTTCAACCTAGGTGGACATTTACTGAACTCGTGGTCAGGTTCTTTCCAAGCTGGGGAGTGATGCAGATTGACCTCAAGCCACATGTGTAGGGCTCAAGTAGATTCAAGATATTAATTATATGTCATTAGTTTTCTAATCTTATTTAAAAGAGTCGCAATTAGGATTAGGTTTTCAATATTATTTAGTTTCCTAGTTTAATTAGGTTTCTTTGGCCCTAAGTTATGTTTTTCTATTTATATGGCATTGTGGAGAATAAATTCTAAAAGTTATTGATTAATTGAATTGGATTTTTGTTAAGGTATATAGATCCTTATGTTATAGGAGGAAGAAGAAAAAGAGCACAAAGGGGAAGAGCTTTGTGCATGTCAGTCGTTACCTAGAGATGGTGATCGACCGTGTTTATATACACTTAACATTTGCCCATTCACAGGATATGATTACAATGATTATATTCTAATTATATTTTATTACAAGCTAACAGGGAAGCTGTAGAAAGATTTCAATTATCCATGTATGTATGCCATGAGAGGACCTTTGACCAAATCCTACAAAGATCCCACGTGCGGGATAAGATGGAATGAAGTGTGGGCTTTGGTATGGGGCTTTTCAGAGTGGGTTAGGTGGGTCAGTTGACCTATCTCTACGCTCCCTTTCAAATTGAGGCTGGGTGGAACGAAGCATCAATTTGGAGATAAGATAGTCATGTCGATCTTGGGGTAACCCTTTAGTAAATACATCGGATAGTTGATCATGTGAAGAGACATAGGGCAAATAGAGCTTGTTAGAGACATAATGCTGATGACTGAGGTGACAGTCAATTTCGATGTGCTTAGTGTGCTCATGGAAGACGACATTCTTTGCAATACAATTGGCATTGGTGTTATTTTCATCAAGCGGAGTAGGGTTTTTGAGAAAAATGCCAAACTCATGAAGGAGTCGAAAAAGCCAGACAATCTCGCGACAAGTGGAGGACATAGACCGATATTTAGCTTTAGCAGTTGATTTGGAAGGTGTGCTTTGTTTCTTACTCTTCTATAAGATGAGCAAGGTTCCTAAGAACATACAATAGCCGGTTGTAGATCAACGAGTATCAAGGCCGCCTGCCTAATTGGCATTAGCATATGCTTGAAGTTGTAGGGAAGAAGTGGTCAGATTAAATAGTCCTCGATCACGGGTGCCCTTGACATAGTGAAGAATCTGGAAAACAGCTTGAAGATGCGGTTTTCGAGGTTCATTAAGGAACTGACTGATAGTATAAATGACATGAGAGATATCTGGCCTTGTCATAGTCTAATCTAGTAGGCTACCAACCAACCGTCGAAACAAAGTTGGGTCTTCAAGAGGTGGTCCATCTTTGCTAAATTTAACATTGAGTTCAATCGGTGTGGCAAATGTTTGGCATCACCAAGTCTTGCCGACATAAGTAAATCATCAGCATATTTGTTTTGTACCACACGAATGCCATCCTTGTTTCTTGAAACTTTGAGTCCTAAATATGAGTGAGGGGACCCAAATCTTTCATCATAAAAGAATTCATGAGATGAGTTTTGAGGTTGGAAATACTAGCCGAATCGTTGCCACTGATTATCATATCATCAACATAAATCAAGAGAATTGTACATCCGTGGGAGGTTCTTCGAATGAATAGAGAATTGTTATTTGTGTTGTGATCAAAATTTGCTATAATCATGGCAGAGTAGAACTTGTCAAACCATGTAAGTGGAGCCTGTTTGATCCTGTATAAAGACTTTCAGTTTGTAAACATGTCGTGGCGGATATCTATATCCTGGTGGAGGACGCATATGGACAATCTCCTTGAGGTTGCCATGTAAAAAGGCATTTTTGACATCCATTTGCCACAGAGGCCAGTTACGAGTTGCTGTAATGCCAAGAAGACATCGCATTGTTGTTATTTTGGCTACTGAGGCAAATGTTTCTTTATAATCAATGCCATATTCCTGTTTGTAACCCTGGGCAACTAGTCGTGCTTTGTAGTAATTAATATGCCATTAGGTTTGAATTTGAGTGAATAGACCTAGTTGCTACCAATGATGGAGGTATTAGATGGAAGAGGCACCACCTCCCAGTGTTGTTTATCTCGAGAGCTAACAATTCGTCTGTCATAGCAACTTGCCAACATGGAATGTTAGTAGCTTGAGAATGAGAAGTTGGAATGGGGATTGGTTCTGAAGAAGTAAACAACACTGGAAAACCATATTGAGTAGGGGGAATAGGCTCACGACTAGAGCGTCGCAAAGTAGAGTTACATTCAGTGGAAGTGTCATGTACTTGAGGAGCCGGCTGGGTGGTGGATTGGTAGTGAGAGTATCTGGAGGCAGTGTAACTGGAGGCGGTTGTTTGGTGTGCCACTTGTAAAATTGAGTAATCATAGGAGAAAAGTCAGGTGTTGGGAATTGAGGTAGGTAAAAAATTTGGAAATTAGGATGAGGATTGGATGAATGGAACGGAATATGTTTCAAGAAGACAACATTTCGTGAGATATGTAGATGGCGTTCCTTGTGATTGTAACAAAGGAAGCCTTTGTGCTCATCATTGTAAGCAAGAAACATGCGACGAGCAGCTTGTGGGGATAACTTGTTTTGCTTAAGGGATGGGAGATGAACAAAGCATAAACAACCGAATGCCCTCAAATGTGAGTAGGAGGATGGATGACTAAATAAATACTCAAAAGGAGACTTTACTGAGGACAGTTCTTGGAAGTCTATTGATGATATGGGTAGCAGTATGTGCTACTCCACACCAAAATTTAGGTGGAACTAGGGATTCAATAAGGAGGGTCATAACAGTTTCTAAGAGGAGACATTCTTTCTTTCTGCAATGCCATTCTATTGTAGTGTGTGAGGGTAAGATTTTTGTCGAATGATCCCTTTATTAGCTAAAATGGAGGTGAATTCATTTGATGTATATTCTCCCCCTAAATCTGAGCGTAGGATCTTAATGGTCTTTTCAAATTGAGTACTCACCATGTTGTTGAATTTGTAGAACATTGAAAAAACTTCAGGTTTTGATTTTAAAAAATAGATCCATGTATACCTACAATGATCATCAATGAATGTAATGTAGTACCTATACCCTAATCTACTCAATTTAGAAGTGATACCCCAAACATCTGTGTGAATAATATCAAAAGGACTAGTGGCATGAGAATGATGAAGAGGAATTGGCAGCATATGACTTTTACTCATGCAACAAGTCTCACATTTCAATTGTGTAAAAGAGGTAAACATAGAACTAGCTACATATTTTTCCAAACTACCAAGTTTAAATAATGAAAAAAAATTTGCATTATTTAAATGACCAAGGTGTTTATGCCAAATGGTCCACACTTTATTTAAAACACCCATAGAAGAGGCAAACAGCGAAGGTCGTCTCATGTCCAATAGAAAGAGGTGCCATGCTTACTCCCCTTCTCGATCACCCTCCCAGTTTGCCATTCCTGTATGACACAACCAGAGGAAAAGAAGTGAACAAAACATCCACAATCAACAAGTTAGCCAATGGAAATTAGATTAGCAGCCAAGTTTGGAATAAAATAAACATCAGATAATTTAAGGGTTCCATGGATGTGGTTCTTAGACTAGAGATGGGCAATTGTTGACCGTTGGCCGTGGTGATTGAATCATGGCCCATATATGGTGTAGTGTTGTGCAAATTTTGTGCTACCGAGGTCATATGATTAGATGCACTATAGTAAAGAAACCATGTTGAGGGTATAGCCTCGGTAGACTGGGAAGTAGATGAGTGAAATGCAGAAAAAGCTGAAGAGTAGAAAGACAAACGACTAATAACCATGGAGGTAAATGCAGAGGCCACAGAAGAATGTATTAGCTCTCAAATCTGAGCGGTGGTTAGAGTGATTGAACTCTAATTTACCATGTTTGCATCTAAGAAATAAGCTTTTTGATGGTGATTTCCATCATTGCAGGGCCGACAGATTTGAATAAATTCTTAAATCTTCACTCCAAGGTCCAGGTGGTCAGAGTGATTGAATTCTAATTTACCATGTTCGCATCTAAGAAATAAGCTTTTTGATGGTGATTTCCATCATTGCAGGGCCGATAGATTTGAATAAATTTTTAAATCTTCACTCCAAGGTCCAGATAGGTTGATTTCCCATTTAGCACAGAGCCAAAAGGGGGTCGACTAGCAGTCCCACTCCCTATCATTAGATTTGATTGTTGATTTGATGATCGATTGGGCTCAAAACCAAATCTGGTTGATATAATATGCTAACGATCACTGTAGCACTAGTATATAATAGCCACAGTTCATCGAAGGATCAAGTAGGTTTTACTCACCTTGTGTAGAAGTATGTTGCTTGGGTAGTGATTGATCTCATGTTAGACATCCGCTACACGTCCCGCTATTGATCTTCTTCTCCTTTTAATAATTCCACAGCTGAGTCATTCTTCCAATCTCTCTCGTTCTCTCTCTTATAATTTCTATCGTTGATGTGTGAGAGATAAGGGAAGCCTGTTGTCTAATATATAGTAGTGCTTGGAGGGGAGTCCTGATTGGAAACTACAGGGAAGTCCTATTGGAAAAGTATTCTTAGAGAGAGAGAAAAGTCTATTTGGACTCCTCATTCTCCTAGCAACCTTCTTCTAGCCTATTATGGACTCACCAAGAGTCCTGATCCATGACTTGCAGATATTCTGATCAAATTAAGACTCCCCGTCTTACTCCAAACATAGTTTGGACTGATATGGCCCACCTTGTAAAGGTTGGCCCACCAAAGGTAGGTTAGGTTATTACAGTTCCCACAGAGCATGTGGTACGGGAGTGGTTGCTGCATTCCTGTATTCCTTTTATGCCCTTATAAAAACCAAACCAGACATCTACTCATGGAGCCTGTGGTAGCAGCTGTGACTGATACATTCCTGTATTCTTTTTATTGCCTAAAGAAAGTTGACTAACTCAACATAGTTCACAAATCTTAACAACATTGGCCTTCATATGAGACCATAAATACCTGTCACAAGGAAGAGCAAGGTTCTTATCAAGATCCAACTGTCCTTGGAATCCACCACCAACATGCAATTTTCGCACATGTTCATATACGGAGGTGGCCAGTAGACAAAGCTATGTGCCTCGTAATAGTTTACCATCATGAATACTGCAGTTTGGATGCTTTAACTTGTTCCCCATACTTGTTCCCCGTTAAGAAGATCAACATAGATGCATCCAAAATTCTTATTGACAGGGGCATTAAGTCAAGGAGCAAGAAGAAATTAAGTAACATGGTCCCGTTATGGATGGATGACTCTTTTGTAGGGGCTAATCCATCATGGTTTACAAGATCCACCATTGGATCAAGGTTTGGAGGAAGATTCACTGTTGAAGATATCCATAGGCATTCAAGCAAAAGGCCCCACATGGGATGTGCCAAAAGGAAGACTTGTTGCTGATTTGAAAGTGTTTTAAGTTTAAATAAGGGCCCAAGATGCTTTAGTAGAGTTATTTAATAAAACAGGGTCCCATGGTATGAAGTTAAATTAAAAGTGTAAGAGAGGAGGGCCCCACAACTTAAAACACTACACAAAAAGTGTGTGAGAGGGGATGACTTGCGCATGAATCCCCATGCGCAAGTCATCCCACATTCGGCCACTTTATTTGCTACTTTTTTTTTTAATTTTATTTCTTTATATTCTTTTTTCATTGTTTTATCTCATGTAAATTCTCATTAAATCTCAACCATCCAATGTTTAGGGTTGAGTTTTCTTCTCTTTTAAGTTGTAACTCCATCCTTGGATGCCATTATTGATAACTAAAGGAAATCCTTCTCCATGAAAGCTTTTTTGGAGTTCTCGATGCAAGTTTTTCATATTTCCTTGCCCTAGTTGGGGAGTTTGGTGTGAGGCCAAGAAATCGATCTTCACAAAAGGTAATCTCCATCTTTTCTTTCTTTTGGTTAAGATCTCCATCCCCTCCACTTAAATCTCTGCAATGAGCCCTAAGAAAACCCTTGTTCTGCTCTTGGATCTAGCTAAATATTGGCCAAACGAAGGAAAACCTTCTCAACAGTTCTAGATAAGAAGTTTGGCTATTATAAGTCCTGCAATCAGATCTGAAATCTGATAAGATACAGCCCAAACAGCCACTAGATCTGAATATCACCCATTTTGGACGGATCTGAACCATAGATTCGAAACGCAGATTCCCTCATATAGGAGGAATATCCTATTAACACAGTCTACTCAGATTTGAATATTGATTTTGAGATCTGAAAATTAATTGGACTTGAATCCCTAGAGTGGTTGGGAGTTCTAACTCCCAAGGATCTATTTCCCCACCTTAGGAACATCATTTATAGGCCTGTGATTTAAATGGCAGATTTAAACAGGTCTCTTTTGCTGAATTTAATTATGATCTTGTGCTGGTGCCAACTTTATGTTAATTAGTGTGCATATTATTTGGATACTTGATCTCTAGCATTTCATTCAACATTTCTTAGGTCTTGCATCACTTATATTCAATATATTCACGTTAGATCTCCTCGAATCCTGGAAAAGTAATGAACATGGTAGTCAATAAATGCTTTTGTCAGCTTAATGAATCTCCTCCCTGATTGTCTTTGTATCCTTATGTCGGATGGCAATAGAGAACTTCACTCAATATGGCATTCAGTCAATCTTTGTTGGTTATGTAAATGCTTTAGGGCTTCATGGTCGGAATACTGGATGAATTCGTTTCCAATTAAGTAGTGTCGCTAACATCAAAGAGTCTGCCTATAGCATAGAGCTCTAAATCAAAGGTGGAGTGCTGTTGTTTGGCTTCAGAGAGATTCTTGCTAAAGAAGGCTATGTGATGACCCTCTTGGCTAAGGACTTGTCCGATACCCATTGGATGCATCGCAACTAGCTTGAAAGACCTTGGAGTCTGAAAGCCACAGACTGGAGCTTCAGTCATTTTGTGTTTGATCTGATCAAATGTGCAGGTTGCTGCACTCTGACCATCTAAATTCTCCTTGTTTCGTGGAGCCGGTAATTGGGGCCATGATGCTATTGAAATTCTTAAGATGCATCAATCAGCAAATCGATGGAAGCTATGGACCTTAGAGATAGTTGTTGGAGTTGGCCAATCAACAATGTCTTTCAACTTGGAAAGGCTACAGTTTACTCATGAAGGTACACTGTTTAAGATTAAGGTAAAAGTGCTCGTGGAGAAGGACCCTGAAGCATGCCCAAGTGATCAAGTTGCTCTTCCTTTGACTTACTAGAAATCAAGATGTCGTCAAAATGGACAATAACCTTACCAATGAATGGGCACAACCTATGATGTAAGGATACTTCAAAATGGGCAACGTATCATGTCGTATCGTAGCCAATACTTCACTTTCCACATATAAAATCCCTGTCCTTACCATGTCTATGGCGTATCCATGCCGTATTTGGGCATCATAGGGCACAACAGCTGGGTCATTACGCCCATGAAGGTACTTGGAGCATTGATGAGGTCTAATTTCATTACCAAACAATCATATAGAGACCTTTCTTTTTCTTGAATGTTGTCTTCCAATCATCACCCAATTGAAAGCCAATTTGATGGTGTCATCTATGGTTTGAAAAGATACCATCTCTGAACATCATGTGTACCATATCATCAAGCCGAGGGATAAAAAAAACTTCACCCATTTTTTTTCTCACACTTGCATATGATCGTGCCATCTGCCCATTTGTTGATGGAGGAGAGTGATAGCAGCGATGGCTACTGTCTTAATCTGGCTCGGCTCCTAGTCGGCTTGGCTTGAAGCACCACAAAACATAAAAAAAACAGGTTTATGTCCCAGCTTTTGACTCGGCTTTAGGGCTTGGCCTAATTCTTTAATTGTCCACACACATAAGCACTCACAATCAAAGAAGAAACTAAAAAAGGAAAACTCTTTTATTAAGGTAATGACCTAACCATCTGAAGGGCATCAAACTGTCAATACATAAATTTGTGGGCTTAGGATGGGACATCCTTGCTAGGGTTGGAGACCCCTTCCCAATTCAACTTTCTAATTGCACTCAATCAAGTGACCCAAGTGCCAGGGTTGACTATTTATGACTCAACTTTCTAATTTTTGTATGTTTAATGATGACCAAATTTTGTGTGTGAACTGATGTCAGAATGACCTGAAATTGAATTCATTGGATAGCTTATTCAATTAGCTTCCCAATGAGCCCAAGTTTTCACTATTTTGATTCATATTGAAAAGTTATGCACTTATGCCAATTATCTAGTAGATATTGGAGCTAGAAATTTGAGGTTACTTTTTTCATTTTCTTATTTGTCATTACATTCAGATGGTCAGTATTGAGCTTTCACTTTTTAATGGTTCAAATTGGTTGATTTCCTTCTTTTACCTATAAAAGAGATGTAGAGAACTGCCATCCCATTGATGATTGGACAAAGTTGTCAATTAATAAAGACAGCCCTTTCTGGGCTTATTTTGCGGGAGTTCTTGGAGATTTAACAATTCTTTTGATTTCCCTCACGTGTTAATAGCTTTTGTTTCTATACGATTTTTGTTTCCTTGGTGGATTGTGATGAATGATGAGGCAAAGGGCCACGCCCTGCTCTCAACCATATTATTTCCCTTTGTTTACAGCCTTTTTTCAATTGGGACTGCATCAGAAAATGTGGGTTTAAGGATTGATTGTGGCTAATGTGTGTCGTACTGAATGCCCACTAATGTCACGTGGATGATAGATTTAATTCTTTGATTGTTGTTTGGATTTTATATTTTCAGAAGTCAGCAATGACTAGCAGCTCATTGGTTTAGTCTTATGGTTCAGGTCATTTACTACAAATCACAGGTCCTTCCACTTCTGAAACAGCATATGGTTATTTACTTCACGCATACTGATTCCCGGCTTGCGAACAATGGGATTCCAAGTTCTATTCAAAAGCTTAGGTGTCGTGTGAACTACAGATCATTGAAATATGCAGCCCCAATTGAACAGCTTGGGAATACCTTGGTTTCAAGGATGCGCCAAAGTGGAAGTCCTTATGTTGCTCTCCATTTAAGGCATGCTCTGCTACTTCTGTATTCAAGTTTTAGAGTTTCTTGGCCGGCAATTTGCGGTGTTTGTGTTAATTTAGTAATCACTCAACAGGCATGATTTGGTGACAACTCTTCCATAGAATTCATAAAATGAAATGAGTTTGAATTATAGATTTTCAAATTTGAAAAATTCAATAAAATATTTTTAGAGGTTTTAATTAGATAAAAATTCTGATGTGATGGAATAAAACAAGGTGGATGGTTGTATGTGCTGGTCCTAAACCTCCTATAAACAAGGAGGGTTGTGTTAGGTAGGGTGACAGCTGGAGTATAAGTTTTGTAACAAGCCCAACAAAAATTCTGAGAAAATTCAAAGATCATGGAGGGCATTCTTTTTTCCTTTTTTGTTTTTTGCCTGAACGAATCCATGGTGTTTGGTATTTATGACATGGACACTCTTGTGACATGTTGGACAGCCAAACTAGTTGATTATATTTGAAAGTCACAATTTTTTTTGTTCTTTCTGAAAAAATGCTGATGTGAAAATTTTTATTTATAAAATGGGTGGTATGGTATGAACCATTGTTTTTTGTGAGTGTAATTTTTTGAAATCTTGCATTAATGAAGCAGGGGGATTAATTAGCCTCAGGAACTGTTTACCCAAGATCATGTTGCTGTTGACATTGTCCCTGCAATTGGTTTTTGAAATCATGCATTAATGAAGCAGGGGGATTAATTAGCCTCAGGAACTGTTTACCCAAGATCATGTTGCTGTTGACATTGTCCCTGCAATTGGTCATCTTTATGGTTGAATATGGTGTGCTCCAACTTTGGTTGGAAGCTTAAGATGGAACCCATCAATTGTCCAAAAGGAATCAAGAAACAGATGTCTATCACCTTCTAGAATCTAGCACTGTTTTTGGTGTACATTGTCTTCATCATCATCATTAAAGCCTTGTCCCAACTATGTTGGAGTTGGCTATATGAATTCTATTTCTTCTATACGACTTATTCTTAGATAAATCCTCAGATATGTTAAACTTCTTTAGATTTGATTTTATTACCTCCATTCACATCTTCTTTGGCCTACCCCTTCCCTGTGGTTGGCCATTCACTTGTATAGCTAAACCTTTTCTCACTAGTGCCATTAGTGGTCAACGTTCAACATGCCCAAATGAGTTTCTCTAATCTTATCCCTTATTAATGCTAACCCTAAATGCTCTCGAAAGCTCTTATTTCTAATTTATCTTTCCTTGTTTTACCACACATCCACTGGTGCCATTAGGTGTACGTCATCTATGGGTTATATTTCATTTTAACCCTTTGGATCACTAAAACATGATTCTTGGTCTTAGGAAGTGCACACTTACTTGAGGATTATGTTCACTAGAATATTGCTGGTTTTCAACTGTGTAACAAAGAAAAGTGTGCCTCGCTCTATTATCATCTCCAACCTTTTTTGTTTGTATTTTTTAAAACTAGATATGAAAAGGATATGCTAGCATTTACTGGTTGTGATCACAATCTGACGTCAGAAGAAGCAGAAGAGCTTCAGCGGATGCGCTATGAGGTTAGCCATTGGAAGGAGAAAGAAATAGATGGGGCTGAGCGAAGGAAGTTGGGAGGGTGTCCTCTAACGCCAAGGGAAACTGCCTTTCTGCTCAAAGGCTTGGGATTCCCTTCAAGCACCCGCATTTACTTGGTCGCTGGTGAAGCTTATGGAAATGGAAGCATGCAATATCTTTTGGATGAATACCCCAACATCTACTCTCATTTGACACTTTCTACGGAAGAGGAGCTGAAGCCTTTTAGAAATCATCAGAACATGCTTGCAGGATTAGACTATGTTGTTGCTCTTCAGAGTGATGTTTTTGTGTACACTTATGATGGGAATATGGCAAAGGCTGTACAGGGGCATAGGCGGTTTGAGGATTTCATGAAAACCATCAATCCAGATCGGTAAGATTTCAGAGTAACCTGTTGTTTCCTTGAATCAATTAAGTTGCATTGCACTCACGTATGTATGGACCCCATAAGCATGCTTGGCAAATTTTAGAAAATCTTGAGATTGTTTTCATCAGAAAGGGTTAAGAGTGAAGGACTATGACTTTATATCTATGAGGGATATCATGATTACATACCCTTCATTTCTTTGAAACTGAACCTTGTGGTCTCTTGTGGGATATCATGATGGTCTCTTGTGGCCCGTTTGCATTATTTTTTGGAAGACCTTGGATTATTTATTTATTTATTTTTAAATTTGAGTTTCTCTTAAAGGGGCTAAGAATCCTAGGAATTTGAAGGTCTCTTGTGGCACATTTACATAATTTGTTATGGAAACCTAGACTTATCATTATTATTATTATTATTATTATTTAGTTTTAAAGTTGAGCTTCTCTCAAAGGGCTAAGAGTCGAGAATGAAAGGTGGAGCTTTATGAGGGACTAGCAAAATGTTGGGTTCCCCCTTCACCCTTTTGATGAAAGCTTAATCCCTATGAAATCCTAGGAATTTAGTGGGAAAAGCAAACCCATTTGCACTTCTTTTCACCCCTTTTGAGACATTCCCTTTTACGAGGAATTCTTAGAATTCAGTAGGATTTACTAAATGTGTTGTTCTCATGCATCGAACATAGACACACTAATGCAAATACATGTATTCCCAGAGTCCCCTCACCTATTAGATTACTAAGTTCCCATTGTTTAATTTATTTGTTGAATTCATGCTACTGTGAAGTTGCACATTTCTAATGCTCGCCATGCCATCATTTTTTGTATCCTAATTTGCAAGTGGCTTGAATCTGTGCAGAATGGATGGTTATTCATTTGCTCTGCATTTAGCTTGAAATGCTTATGAGGTCTGATGTTTCTTTTTTTTCCCCGCCATTTTTCTGTCCAATAACATTGGAGTTAGTGTTGGAACTACTCCTAATAGCAACGTGGGATGGGAAAGGCAGATTAGTAGTATCCACGTTGACACTTCAAGATTGGCTAATGGGTGTGACATTCTTCTGCCAAATTCGAAGATGATAGTAACATTGTTAAGAGTTGCCTTATCTATTAGGGTATTTTATCTTTGTAAAGGGTTTTGGGTGTTCTTTTGGTCTTCAGTATGCACTTCTTGCCCTGTATACATTCTTTGTATTTTTTGATATGAATAAAGTTCCGTCACCCAATTTAGAGGACTGTGGTTTCTGATTTCTGATTTCTGTGTGATCCCAATATACTTGGGGAACATATAATCATTCATTTTTCCAAGCATTTAACCTGCTTTCAATTTGGGTTATGTGTCCTTTTCTCTCTCTCTCTCTCTCTTTTTTTTTAAATATCTCCACTGATAAATCTTAAGTCTGCAATTATTTGGATACTATTTCTTTAAAGCATACAATGACCTTTTTACTACTTTCTTTTATATGTATGTGTGCGTGTTTATGATTTTTCCATATTGATTCAATTTCATACATTTTCCAGTCAGCACTTCACTACTTTTTATGGGGTTAGACTCTATTGCTGACACCCTATTGTTTCTGCAGGATGAATTTTGTGAAGCTTATTGATGAACTCGATGAAGGAATGATCACTTGGAAGAAGTTCAGTTCCAAAGTGAGAAAGCTACACAAAGACCGAGCTGGGGCTCCTTATTTAAGAGAGCCAGGTGACTTCCCTAAGATGGAGGAGAGTTTCTATGCAAATCCTTTACCGGGCTGTATTTGTGAAAGATCACTAGAAAGGAAATAGCTTTCCTAATTCATTGTTTTGGCTTCATAGAGCAGATGAGAGGAGTTCAGAAGTTCATAGTGTAGCAGCTAATGAGAAGAAATTGCTACCTTTTTGAAATTGCAACCTTTTTGCCTCCCATCCTCAAAAGCTGGGAATTGGGGATTCATTTTATCTGAAACTCCAGCCCAATGCTGAGTCAATTGATTTGCGGGTTTTGAAATGAATGGTACGAGACTGCAAAGCACCTATCATTCAGCTCAGTGAACTTGGAACTCTCCATGGAGTCCTAGCCTTCCACAATACAGAAGTTCGTGTTGTAGAAACTAAAAGTGTTCAGGTGTTTTACCATTGATTTTGAGAACACAAAAAATTTTTTATAGGGATTTTCACAATGTTGTTGTAAGCCTTGTGTATTCATATGTTGCTGTAAGAACTGAGTAACACATGCGAAGGAATGCCATGGTAACAAGAGAAATCAATTACAGGTACTTTCTTTTGATTTGAAATGTATGGAAGCTGATGATTAGAAAAGGGCATCTCTGATGCATTTATTCTCTGTTAGATGATCCGATGAGTGTTTTTCTCTCTGTGTTCTCTCCCTGCCACCAACCAACCCCCAACAACACTTATATATACTTGGCTTGGGCGGTCACCAAACTGTTAAGTGGGGATGAAAATAGAGGTCCGTCAAAATCTGAAATGTAAAAATTGGGTACCGAGTCCAAGATTGGATCTGTTATATCGGTTATGTCTGGGTTACCAAACTGATAGGAAGGGATGAAACTACAGTTCCATGAATATCTGAAATGGAAAAATGGGGTAGCGAGTCCATGATTGGATCTGTGTATGTCTGGGTTTGGAATACTTGAGATCCATTCGTTTTATCCCTGGGACTTGTGTAACGACCTAAGAATCTGGAGCTCTTTAGTTTCTTAAAACGCTATCAGGTTTATAAAATATTAACATTCATAAGTAAAATTCCAAGAGCATTAGTCCAAGCATAAATTAAAATTTTAAATTTCCAACATCAATGTCTCAAAAGTCACTAAGAAGTTCAGCTAAGGGAACAAGTTTTTAATTTAATCCAAAGAAAATTCCAAAATATGGGCTGATTCCATCTAAAGCATAAGATGTTCTTCGTCCGCTCACTCAGCCGCGCATTGCAAAGTCCATAGGCTGATTTCCGTTATTCCCTGATCCCGCTACGAATGTGTTATCTGTAGTGGGGTAAACCGCAAGTTAGTAACACTAGTAAGTAGAATATTGAAATTAAAGAAAAATCATCAAGCATGAAGTGAAAACCACTAATTTTTAACGGAGTAATTTGACCTCTCATTTCCTTCCTGAATATCCATCCACATCAAAGTACTGGTCGATTTAATTACTCCACAGAGGGGTTCAAAGGTTCATACGCTCTCCTCAAAAGGAAAGTTCATAGGCTTGCCTCAAAGGGAAAGTTCATAATCTCATTTAACAACATGGCTTATCGTACCACCATGATTGTTGTCTTACACCTCCACGAGGGAAAGTCATATTCATGTTATGACAAATTTGCCACCAATCTTAATTCATGCTGTTCTTATACTTCTACATGGGAAATTCATATTCATGTTATAACAAGTCTGTCACCAATCTTAATTCAAACAGTTCTTATACTTCCACATGGGAAATTCACATTCATGTCGTGACAAGTCTATCACCAATCTTAATTCAAGGTCAAATCCAGTACCGGTGGAAAACAGACACCCCATAGTGATTCATAATACAAATCTTCAATTTAGCTCATAGACTCGATAGTAGGTATCACCGTACTACTTCTATTGGTTAGTCCCACATACTTTGTGTTGGAATCTCGCCCTACTCATAATCGTAATTGGTATCCTAAATATATGGCATTGACCATATCTTGATATTCTATTTAGTCATAGAGTGAATACCATACCCATATTACCTACACTTAGAACTTAGATCTAATCACTGTGATCAAGTACCATGAGAATTCCATATTAATTCACTCTATACCTTGGCTACTAATGATAATATTAAACATGGATTATGAAGCATCAACATTTGAGTAGTAAGAAGTGCAGCCGTAGCAATGATAGTATCAGAATATCTTCACAGCTAAATATCAATAGTGAAGAAAACAGTCACTGCTACTGTCATAGAATTTTGTATAGTTCTTGTTATCTCCCTTTACCTATATTATGGACCAAGCTTTAGGGGATTAATAAATCTTTAGGGCCCAGAGTCTTTTATATAAATATCTGAGTTTCTTTGATATGAAAATGTACAACAGCAACATGGTTCAAATAAAAGTTGTGACAGGGAAAGGGCACTCGTGCCTAGTCCCTATTGGATCCTTTGGATGGAGGGGCCCAATGGCCCAATCATCATGGGTCCACAGCCTTATGGTTGCTCACCAGTCCCTTACCAGATGTGAGGACCTGATCCCAGATCAGGTAGGCCACATGGGCCCACAACCCACAAACGGCCAAGCCACCCTTTGATGACCCGAACTGGAATTTTTCCAGTTTCTGATTTTATTTGCACATAAATCCATCATATTCTATAATGAAAATAGTCCTCAAAAAGCACTTCAAACATAGAATCAAATTAGTCAAACATTTACACACAAAAGAATGATTTTTAGTATTCATTTCCCATAATAATAAAGTCGACAGTCTTCATATTTCAATATATATCAGGTCTAATGTTGGATTAATGAATCTCCACTTATCCAAATCAAAGAGAGACAATATCCTTGGGTTCTTCTGACAGTCCCAAAGATGGTTTTGAATCTTAATCCCAAGACAGATATATTGATAGGACTATAAGCTGGCTCAACACATAATTCCTTTTCAATAAAATAGTTCTGGGAAGAACATTTCCTTGATCAGTACCGTATTTGTTGAATATAGGGGAAGTTTTACTCACCTTGTATATGTAATGAGTGATCTCAAGTCAGACATCCACTGAGCTAGCTACTTCAAGTTGGTATTCTTTGTTTCTATTATCAAATAGCATAGATTAGATCCCTCTATTTCTTCCGCTCTTTATCTATGAAAAAGTATCCAAACAAGAGAGGGGGTCCTCTTTATAAACTAGTGGACGTCCAGTAGAGGAATTCTAATTGGATTCTGCTTCTTTTAAGAGTCACATGGAAAGCCACAAAGTCACAACTATTGGTGTGCAAGGAGGAGTTATTTTAGGGAATTACAGGGTCACTTATAAATGGGTTTGGGTCAAATTTCTGTCACCTATAAAAGACCTGAAAAGTCTTGGTCTGGTAGCCCAATCCAGCCTTGAGCTGGGTTGGCCGAATGTGGGCCCATCTATGCCAGATTGGCCCACGAGGTTGGTTTACAACCTGAAGACATTGCACCTTATATAACTTTAGGGGTTGTTTGTTTTCTACTTATGTAAAATGTTACATATGTAAATGATATGTGTGAATCTTTTTACATATGCAAAGGATATACATGTGAAATACATTTCAATGTTTATCATAATCACCATTTTCATGTAAGTAAATGAGTACATCCAACGGTCTTAGATGTATGTGGATTTTATTGATGTTTTTCACAAAATTCTCAAAATTGTTAACCCACAGAAGGATAGAAAATTAGATCTAATGGTTTGGACTTTTTCACAAACTTCTCAAAATTCAAGAAGGATTCAGATAAAGAATTTGATATTTATAGCTTTCTTAGCCATAAAAAGAAGATAAATAGTTCGGATTGTAAATTAGGCCTCACATGAATTAAAAGAATAAATGTCTTTGATGGGCATCATGGGAGGAAAATCACCATAGATTTCATTGTACCATTTTCTTATGCATTTGGGGGCTATGGAACGGTTTCATACCTAACGGGCCGTGAAAATGAAGTTGTGAAAAAGTCCTCATTTTCACACCTGAGTTACACACCACATGCATAAATTGCTACAAACAAATGTGACACATGCTTAACCATCACTATGTAAATCCTTTACATATGTAAATGAGTGTAAATAAATGACCTTAGAATCTCAATTTTGGATTCGATCCAGGCATATTCAAAATTTGGGTCTAGATTTGGCTATATTTTAATTTTGGTAGAGTTACAAGTCTTGGTTCCTCCTTTAAGATAAATTCCAGCCCAAGCTTTAGATAAATTTTGCAGTGAATCCTTTCTATCTCCAGCACTGCAGATTTGGAAGATAACTGAATTGACTATAAACTAACCAAAACAAGTGGCCATTCAATGAGAAAATCTCCTCTAAAACACATGACATTGCAACACACCCCTGTAATCTATCTGGACATACATATACGATGAAATCAACTCACTGAGTCACTCACGGTATATTGATACAAGATCATAAAAGTCATTACACATGACATTGCAACACACCCCTGTAATCTATCTGGACATACATATACGATGAAATCAACTCACTGAGTCACTCACGGTATATTGATACAAGATCATAAAAGTCATTTGAATTTTAAACGCAAAAGAGCTATTTTTGTTTTGGGGGGGGGGGGCTGGTATTATATTTCCCTTCCTTGCCGCAACGTTCCCAAGACATTGAAAAAAAAAAAAAGGAAGCTGCAATATGAACTTAAAAAGGGACTCACAAGACTCACCTTCTTTATACACTCATCATATTAAATTGAAAATTTTGATTTTAACTCCCTACACTCACCAATATACCTAAGTTACCCTTTCTCCTATTCTCTGTACATACATCTCCTTTTCCCCTCATTCTATTCTCTTCCTCCTTTGTTCGGCTCTTCCAAGTGGGCTCTCTTCTATTTGGCTGTCCATTGTTTCCATTCTCTTCTCTTCAATTCTCTTCTCTTTTGTTTTCAAAGGTAACAACTTCTTCTTCTTTGCTTCACTATTTTTATTTCTTTTCTTCTCCACCATTTTCATATCCTCAAGCATTCTCCAATATGAAATGGGTGATGTTATATTTGGATTCCTTTAGTTGAATGTATTGGAATCACTTTCCATTCATAGTGATCAGAGAAAGATGAATGAAGATGGATCTTTTCGTGTTTTTTTAATTTTTTTTTACAAGTTGTTCGGCCCCTACTGACTGAATATAAAAATAATGTTCGGCCATTCCATATTGAACACTATAGCAATGTTTGGCCTTTCCGGGCAGAACATAACTACATTGTTCGGCCACATATGGTCAAATAATTTAGTTATGTTCATCCTGTAAATGGTTGAACGATTTTTTTCCCTTCAATTTCCATGTAAACTAAACTAGTTTTACATTAACAGATATGACTAGTAGTTCTAGATTTCGACCGATAGCTTTCAATAGCAGTCATTGTGAACTAGTTGAAGAAGTTCTTGAAGAACTCGAAGTCCCCTACTTAGAATTTGAAGACGATATTGAGGATGAAAATGTTGATGTAGAAGAAACATATGTGGGGCTAATAGATCAGTCATTATTAAGTAGTTTCTAAACACATATTGCGAAATTTATTTGGGAAGGGGAGGTTTTTTTTTATTTATTACATTCAAAGATTATTCTACTCTTAGTGTCTTCAATAATGTATAATTTATGTATGCAGGATAGTGGTCCATTGAAATGCTTAAGTCATGGCTAGAAGGTACCTTTGTGGCCATTGAATGAGTCAAATGGGTTTAGACAGAAGATATCTAGATCTAGATTGGGGTTGCTGATCAATGCATCTTACTGATCTATAAATAAGGGTTTTTCATGTTCTTTTGTGGAAAGGTGGCAACTTGAGATAAACACTTTCCACATGCCATTCGGTGATATGACCATCACATTGGACGATGTTGACACTTTAATGACAACGACAAATCCATTTCTCCTTCCAATGTCGTGAGCCCACTTGGTTAATGCATTGCGACTGTGGAATATCTATATATCACCATATTAACTAATATTTTAGTAACTCACAACATAAATTGAATGCATAATTCACTTTACATCTTACCTCATGAATGGGAAACTCATTCATATAGTTCATTACACATTCCGAGCCAAATTCACTGCATCGGGTAAAAGCACCATGCTACAATATGAAGTTACAGTAAGTACAAAAGGAAAAAGGGAATCATATGTTTGGCTGTGAACAGCTGAACAAAATCATACTGTTCGGCTGTTCATAGCTGAACAAAATAAAATTGCTCGACTTTGAACAGCAAAATAGTCCAATTAATGTTTGGCCCTATAAATCCAAACAAAGGACGGACTGACCCACAAAAGTTTTTTAAAAAGCATGAACAAAAATGGTTAGAAGAGATCAAAATACATATTGTACTGACATTCTCGCTGTTATTCTGATTAAAAACCACTATTTTGGTGTTAATCTCCTCCTCCATTGCACTATTTCGTTAGAGAGCTCTACCAATTTTAATGGGATAAAGACAAAGGAAGGAAAAAGGAAGGAAAGAAGATGAATGACAAAGGAAGAAGATGAGTTGCACAAGGAAGAAGATAAGTGACAAAGTAGAAAGGGAAAAAGAAAAAAGGAAGAAAGGAAAAGGGAATGAGAGAAGATGGGTGCTCTTGTGTGTGGAAAGAAATCTAGATTTTGGGAGAATGGGCTTTTTGGTCAATTCATGAATGGGTACGGGTAAAATTGTAAATAAAAAATATTGAATCCATGAGTGTACTTAGTCCTTTTTTGTTTTCAAATAGCAAGACCCCAAAAAAAAAAAAAAAAAAAAAAAAGAAGAAGCATTCTTTCTCTCTTATGTCTTTTTCTTCTCCTTCTCTCTCACAGACAAAGCTTTATACTCTCAGACTCTGTTCGTCGTCCACTCTTTTTTTTTTTTTTCCTTTCTTATTTTCAACTGTTTGTTACAAGGCCATAGATAAAAATATAAGGCCCCAATTTAGGGAGAGAAAGAGATCTGTGGGTGGGAAAGACAGAGAGACAGATGGTACCTTTCCGTGGG
Source organism: Sextonia rubra (assembly GCA_037013555.1). Lineage (NCBI taxonomy): Eukaryota > Viridiplantae > Streptophyta > Magnoliopsida > Laurales > Lauraceae > Sextonia > Sextonia rubra. The sequence continues at coordinate 63,974,062 of JASUAD010000001.1, forward strand.
AGCTGAGTCAAGAATGCGTGAGTCTTCAAGCCATGAAGACGTTGACTCAGTTGAGAGTAATAACAACAGCAGCAGAATGAAAGAAGACTTGGAAGAAGAAGAAGGAGCGAAAGAAGAGAAAAGGAAAGACGAACAAGGAAAAGAAGGAGACCTTTTGGTGGTCATCGTGCCACCAGCTTTAGTGGTCTGCACTCGATCTCAGGCCTCCTCCCGCCTGGTGACCCCCACTCCGACCGCCGAAACCACCACGATAGCAACCATCACAACCACTGCGTTGAGAAGCTCGTCCCCAGTGGAGACCGATACACCGGCACCTTTGTTGAAAAGGCCCCCATGGCACCAAGAAGTACCTTTGGAAGGACGGCTACATGTACAAAGGGTAGTGGAGGAAGGGCAAGGTCACAAGCCGGGGGAAGTTCTGCGACCCTCCGGCGCCACCTACAAGGGCGAGTTCAAGGGGACTAAACCTTTTGACTTATCTTGTAAAGTAAAGTAAAATAAAACTTTAGAAGTTCAAAATTCTCCCCTTCATTTTCAAAAAAATTTAAAATTTCCTCTTTTTTTTCAAAAAAAAATAAAAAAGTTTACCTCAATTACAAAAAACTCTACTTTTTGTACAAAAAGTTAAAAAGATTCCATATCAGCAACTAAAAATAAAAAGTCATCACAACTGATTATATATATTTGCTCTTGATTTTGGATTCACTCTACTCTACTTTACTCTACCCCACAGTGGAGTAGAGTAAAGTAGAGTAAAATAAAATTTTTGCAATTCAAATCTCCCCCCTTCATTTTTAAAAAAATTCAAATAAAGTATTGTAAAATAAAATTTTTGCAATTCAAAATTTCCCCCTTCATTTTTTTTTAAAAAATTCAAATTTCCCTTTTCCTTTTTCGAAAAAAGTCAAAAAGTCATCACTAAATTACAAAAGACTCCCTACTTTTTATATAAAAAGTTAAAAAGATTCCATAGTAAGCAACTAAAAACAAAATGTCATCATATCCTCATCATATATTATATTTTCTTGATTTTGAGTTTACTCTGCTCTACTTTATTTTGCTACTACATAGTGTCGAGTAATATGGTCCTAGCATGTTAATTGGTAATCTAATACTTAGGATGACTATTTGTAAAGGTTCTTTGAATGCATAGTCAGTACAATGCTTGTTTCATACCGCATATGTCTATTTGCACTCACAGAGTGTGCATTCCTTTTTATGTTAAGTTGTCATTATCTTTTTTGCCTTATGACATGTCCGACCTTGGTTTAACTAATTCAGAAGCATGAGTCTTGTTTAGGATATTGTGAGCCTTCATGCTTGTACCATCCTTGGGATTATAGATTCATGGTTGGGGTCTACTTAGTCAGAACGCATGGCATTAATGCCCAATACCTTTCGAGTAACCCAAATCCGACTAAACCTTTTCACTTACTTTGAGGCAACTCTTTATATATATATATATATATATATCAAAATGCTGCTCAAATTGGGTTAGACTTTGGCATTTGTAATTTAGGGTTTTTAAATTAAGTCTGATTCGATAATTGCTAAGTCCTCTTCAGTATTCGCTATTACATTGCTTAGTATTTGGTTATACGTATTGGCCTTCCATAAGCTTTGCTTGGTCTATTTTGCCTACTTAGTCAACTTTGAGACATTAGAAGAGCTATCGCTTTGAAGGTTAGTCCGAAGGCTTTGTTTTAAAGGTTTTGTTGAGCATGTGGCAGTTTCTCTTCCATTAGACCATGCAACTTGTTGTATTTGAGTAGGCACCACTCAAAGCTAATTTATTATATATATATATATATATATCACCATTGTAGCATTGTATCTTATTTGAGGTGTCCCAGAGACCACCTCGGTACCTTCGTACAGCCCATTGTCTAATTGACCCCTAGCTATGGTCATGCCAGAGCAACTGGATAGCATTGGAGAATTTAGTCATGTAGTTTGCCTATTTGCTTAGAAATAATGGTAAGGTTTTGTGAATTAAGATGATTTAGTATATTTACAACAATTCACACATGATCATACCAAGATTAGTCTTTAATTGTTTTCCTTTAATATGTTGTCTTTATACTCTATTTTAAAGCAACATGATAATGTCATTTACATTGATAATTTTCTAGGCTACCTGGAAATTGAGATGGTCTCGAAGGAACTGCAGGGCTTTGTTGAATAGAGCACAGACAATGTGATTTAGGCATCACATTGGATGTGAGAGGGCGTCATATTATGGGTTTTTTTTTTTCGTATGTTAAATCTTGTTGAAGTCATACATTAGAAACACAATTAAATATGCAAATAGAACACAATCCCCTATCTGCACTCTACATCTAGGGAAGTAAGAATCAAAATCCACTCTCTCCACCCGCAACACCACCCACTGGGGTAGTCACTACAAGCACACAAGACATATCCTCTGTTATCCAATCAAAGACCAGTGCAAATGATGGTCATACATATGAATGTCTAGAACTAAAATCAAGTATTACTCTAGCGTCAAAGCCATAAATATAAGGGGAACCTTTGACCATATTCCTGAATGGCTCAATGACCTCATGAGTCAATGCATATACTCTCCGCTTGCCTGTTGTAAGGTCTTGATCCTTAATTACTGTGATTATTGCTAATAATCATAATTAGTAGCTAATTAAGTTAGTTTAGATGTTAATGAGTTGGTTTTGATGATTTGCTTAGTGTTCATGAGATTATTTCGAGGAGTTTTGGAGAGTTTCAAATAAAGTTTGGTACTTCAAAAGGCCAATTCAGACTTTGGGATAGGTCGGGGGGTATTTTGGGTATTTCTGAAAAAAATATGGCGAGAGGTAATGCTTTACAACTTTGTGTCAACTCATGTTCATCCAATGCTCGAAAACCTATTGTTTTGCCTAATTTCGCCTAATCCGGAGCACAATTGTCATTGGATTTGGAGAAACGTTTGTTCTTGGGCTGAGTCCATCAGAGCCCTTGCTCTTGGCCCGAGTCCATTAGAATCCCAAAAGACTCCCGTTTAGCCAACTCAAGATGCCACTAAAAAAGGAAATGTTTGTCATTTTGTAAGTTCCTTACGTTTATAAAAAGCCCAATCCCCAACTTTGTATTCCCCCCTCTCCTACACAGGTTCCCACTCCTCTCCTTTTCTTCTTGCTTCTTCTCCCTTCCTTGGTGGATCTCAAGGCCTCATTTTGCCTGAGCATCTCTACACCACGTTCTCCACCTTCTCCTACACATGCTGATTTTAACACCTTGAGTGTTAAAATCTTGATTATGACCACCTTCCCTTTTATTTTGTGTAATTTCAAGTTCTATCTCCAACCCTAGCATAGTTTGTGACCTTTTAGGGCATTTTGGGCACATATTTGGGTTTTTTCGATTTAGAGCTCTTGGGTTGCAATTGAGGCTTTCTTGAGTTCGTTTTTAGTGTTAGAGAAGCCAAAGCGAGTAGTTAATTTCAATTCTAGAGTATGTATACATGTTTTTCATGATTTTCATTTTCTAATCCATTGCATGCTAGAAGAAGCCCTTTGTTTTAGCTAATGTTTATGTATTTTAATTTATTTAATATGTGTTAATTAAAGTGTTAAATTACTATTAAAAGGACCCTAAACAAGTTACTTAAATCCCATCAAAAGATGGCCAAAAAGTGGGAAATAAATCCCTTTGAAATGGGGAACTAACAACTATAATAGCTGCTGACTGGACATGGGCCTCCAAGACCATGTCCAGCCACACAAGGAGTCCACGTCTGAGAACTGGATGCTATCTGCCCTTTTAGGCCTTTTTAAAGTGCTTTTGGCGCCCATCTTTTCCCACCTTCTTAGGGCAAAAGGTGGGGACTTGTGAGGTGTGAAGTTGGCCATTGAATGCCCCTCCAATTAACCAATTGGTGTGATTTAAATGCAATGTTTCTTGAGTTGGAGACATGTACATTTGGCATAGATAGAGTACTTGGAACTCGGACTTGTGAAAGGCTTGAACTTGGACCCCAAGGAGAAATCCTTCATCATCTTTGAGAGTTGTCTTGACAAATGTAAAAGATCATGCCAAGTAAGAAGTGTGCGAATCCAAGATTTGCAATGTCAAACACCGTAAGAGAACCAAGCTGCTTGTATTACCAGACACTGGAATCTTAGATGCGAATAGTGTTGAATAGTGTGGTCTTAATATACTAAAGACAACCTGAACCTAGGATGGGTTTTTTCTATAGGTTTCTTGACTGTTAAATATCTTGGTAGGATTGTCGAACTTGATGTACATGTCGTTCGTGAGCATGGTGCTTGCACCTCTTCATTACTAGCATATGCATTGCTTTTGCACATGGGACTCCCCGACTATTGCGTGACTATTGTTGGCCTGTGGAAGTCCTGCCTTAGGAATGGGACATGCGCTTGATCACTGTTTCCCTATCTAGCTGACAGGATCCATGGTTTGTTGGTTACTGGGGGTTAGTGCGTGAGCCTGGTTAGTGCGTGAGCCTTTGATGCAAGCTACAAAAGCATGTCAAAGGCCATTCAACAACTAGTAATGTGTATAGTCTGAACTCTCAAATCACCAAAAAAATGGGCCTAACATTAACCAGACTCCCATCCCTAAAAGATCTCCTCCGAGTGGTCCATAGGTGCCTCTTAACCAGAATGCACAATATGCACCACCACCACCACCCCGACCACCCAAAATGAAGTCTTTGGAGAATATGTCTGCAACTTTCACGCAAACACAGATAATTATCAATCAAACCACTATGTAGGCTATCCAGGAGTTAAGAACTTCAGTTGGCGAAATTAAGAATACACTCTAAGTTAGAAAGGGACTTTCTGAGTATAACCTCAACCTAACCTGAAAGGATAACATGAGGTGCCAACTCAAGTTCTTCAACCTCCTAGTGATCGCCTTCAACCTCCTAGTGATCGCGCTCGAAAAGTGGTGTGAAATGCAACGAATTCAAGTCCAACATTCACACATTTCATGCGTTAAGAAGAATGAAAAAATAATTACAGTTCATCATTAAATCCCCTATGTTTACATAGGTCAACGCTCTGACCTCGGGGATGCAAGTTGATTACAAGTTTTGAAAATTTACAATCTCTCCCTCTAGTCTCAATGTGATCCAAACTCAAAAATTATAAGAAAATACATGAAAAAGGGAGTAAAATGCAAAAAAGAGAAGATGGGGAGGGAGTGACCGTGGCTTACGGTAACTGATAGACAATGGCCAAAATGGCCATTGTTTGTCTCTATTTTCGCTCTGTTTCGCTTCTGTGATGCCTTCAGAGTATTCGAACTTGTGCTTTTCGACTTTTGGAGTGTTGAATGACCATCACGGATGCTTAATTTGACCATGGAATCGACTACAACATTTGGTAATTATCACTTTTTGGTTACCCATTGTTTTTGCACGAATCCAGAATGGGAGTTTCATGCAAGCAAATTGAGGCTAAAGTTATATCATTCTGAACCTATCATTTTCAAGGAATAGAATGAAGCCAAAAAAGGCTTATTCACAACTTCAAAAATGGCCTAAAGCCCTTCAAGTGAGAAAGCCAAAGGAGTGTGGTTTCATCCTTTGTATGCTTGATGACCCTTGTATCCATCTTCTTTAAGTGATATGTATACTTTTTCCCTTTTTTGAACTATTTCTCACCTTCAGTTTGTGAGAAGGAGAAGAAAAAGTGAACTTGTAGTGCTTGAACTGCTTGAGAAGCCTTGTGACTTGCTTTGATTCTTTTGGAACTTGCTTTGAATCTTTCGAACTTGTTTGGAACCCTTTCATAAGTGCAAAAACTTGCCTTTTATGGACTTCAGAGGTAGTTTAGAGAGTTATGGGAGTTTTTTGTTCAAAATAAATTGGAGAAGACTGCTAAAAACTTCTAGGAACCACTTACAGGCATTCGAGACTGGCCGCGGTCACGAATAGGTCCAATTTCGGGGTTTTTGCATATGTGACCCGTTTTCATCTGTTTGGGTTTCGAACGATGTCCAACCTTCACAAAACTTAGAGGGATGTTTTCTAACACTATTTTGAGTGTGTCATAGAAATCTCAGTCTGCTTTGACCTTCTAAAGTTGGTCAAGCCCTCATTGACGTTTCATGAAAATGTGCCCTTATTTCAGCTGTTTAAGGCCTAAATGACCTCGGATTAATTTGATACTTAGAGGGACTGACGTCAGGAGCATCTTAAAGTTTCCATACAAATTTCATTAGTTCTAGACTTATGGAAGTAGGATTTTGACCAGTGATCCACTTGTTGCATGTTCTAAGTCAATGTCTTCTTGCATTGTAGGCAGTTAGCTTGTTTTCTACCTGAATGATGTTCAATTGATTTGAAACTTTGTAAAATTGACTTTGAGTACATTTTGAGTCTCTAATTCAAATTTCATTAGTAGCCTCCTAAAAGTAGGATTTTTAGTCAATGACCCCCATGATTAAGGGGTCATGGACTCCTAGCTGACATGTAGTTGAAGTACGATTAAACGAAGTCCTCTTGGCTCAAAAATTTGGAGAATCACTTTTGAGTATGACTTAAGCTTTATATCCAAATTTCATCAACTTTGGTCACCTGGAAGTAGGAGTTTGGTCAGTAAACCCATACCTTGGGGGTCATTGACCCAAAATTGACATTTTTGTTGACTTTGAGTCAAATGACATCCACTTGACCTGAAACATTACAGAGTTAGGGTAAATTGCATCATTTTCACTAAATTTCATAATTTCATGCATTTGAGCATTCAATGTTGAATTCAATTTAAAATCATTCAAAAATTCAGAAAAACGCATCTTTTCATTAAATTATTCTTTTGCATTAGCATACTATCTTCGCTTATATCTCAAAGTTTACACAAAAATGATGAGTGTTCTATGCACCACTGCGTAGAGTACAAAAAATTGAAGGTGAGGTATACTCATGCATTCATATGATGTGAATTGGGCCTCAAGCTAAGCATTATTTTTCTATACATAAAATGATAATTTTTTAATTTAATTTGCTATTGTATGTAAGAAAAATCAGATTATGGGACCCACTTCGAGAAGAAATTTTGAGAAATCAAAGAGAAGAAGAATTGAAGAAAGAATAACCCATGAAACTCACACATTGGGGGGCATGAACCCCACAACTGCACACCCATGGGGGTCCCACATATTGTTGCAAGTCCAAGGAAGCTTCGCACTATGTTTAATTTGAAATTGAAATTCAAATTTGAATTTAGGAGGAGAAAGGAAATTGCTTAGATGCCGAGGGACCAAATAAAGAAAGAAGGAAGAAGGAAGGAGGAAGGAGGAGAGATGAAGCCAACCAAGAGGTTACCACCACTTGGACATGAAGGGGGCTCCACAAACCCTTGCAAGCCAAGATGGGACACACCTCCTTTGCACAATTTGAAATTTTCAAAATTTTAAAGATTCCTTGTAAATTTTGTTAGCCTAATGTGTAGAGATTTCATGAAGTTTCTAGAGGATTTAAATTAGAAAGTCTTGTTGCTAAAGATGTTAAAGAAGGAAAGTCTTATCCAATGAGCTACTTTGTCTCCAAGACTTACTAATTACTTATTATGGCTTAGAAGCTAAGCTAACTTGTTATTAAAAGATGCCATCAAATAGGGAAAAAAGGAGTATTCAAAAAGTAGAAAAGGAGCAAGGGGAGACATCCAACACTAGTCCACCCCCACTCTCTCTCCTCCACTCCATTCCTCTCTCTCTCTCTCTCCCCTCTTCTACTATACTTTCTTTTCTTTTTCAAGAAATAATTTTGTAATTTTGTGAGAAGAAGAAGAAGAAGAAGAAGAAGAAGAAGAAGAAGGTAGAGGGCTAAAACTCTTTTTGTAATATAAGAGAAAGGAAAAGTTGTCTTTTTTTTTTTTAACTAATTCTATGCATGGATATATTCTTCGAAAGGTGTGAATTTCTTTATTATTGATCTAATTTACATTGTTTAAGTTTTTATATTCTTTAATTTTTTCAGATATATTGAATGCTTAAGGACATTTAAATAATGAAAATACGAATGTTGGAGCCTTGACACCTCTCACTGCATTAACAATCTAGCATTCTATCTTGGCTCATCCTTATGGAGGGTTTAAGCTGAGCCATTTGTACTTTTAGTGCCAAGAGTGTAACTAATCTTCATCCTTAGATTGCAAATCATATTTTTTAATTTCTGAATTTTCAATGTATTATATCTGATTTTTCTACTTTAAATTGGTTGTTTTAATGCTTTTTACATTGTAAACAGTTTTTTCTTTTCTAGACTAGGTTTATAAATTAGTGTTTTTAGGTTACATATTTTTTATGATGTGTATTGACCTTTAATTAATTAATGTTTCAGAGTAGTAGTTACTAGTTTTGTATATATTTTGTTTAGGCTAGTATTAGATTTCCTTTAGGATAGGTAAAATCTAAAGTTAATTGTTCTTACTCCCTGTGGATCAACCCCACACTTAACTTGGTTATTAGTAATTTGCAACCTTGCACTTAGGGTTGTCAAACAAGTTTTTGACATTGTTTCTAGGAGAGTGCCACATAAGGTAACCCTTCAAACTTTCCCTTTTATGTTTTTTTTCCCGCTTTGTAGGATTGATTATTATCTTTAGCATCATACTAGTCATAGGAGGTGTATGCATGGAATGTTTTGACCATTCCCTAATTGGATAAAATGAATTTAAATTATGGATTTTTGAATAAATTCTGTTTTGTTTTTTTGTTTCTAAATTTCCAAACTCATAAATCTTATTTTTGTTTTTCGAAAATATAAAATTGTTCTTAGTTACCTTTCTTAGCTTGTTGCCTTTCTTGAAAAATCTGATTATTTTAGTAGGTTGCTTGTTTTTAGATAGTTTCCTTTTTAAAATTCTGTTTTTAGTAGGTTTTATTTCTGTAAGTTTTCAAATTAGTCTTTGTTTTTTAATTAGCAATTGACAGTGTTGGAAACTTTCCCGAATATGTTAGTCTCCAAAATTAGAAAGATACTTAACATAAAAATCAAAATATTTTTTTTTAAAATGGAATTTTTGAGAAAGTTTATTTGTTATAAAAAGTTTCAAAAATTAATTCTGATTTTTTACAGAAAATTTGAAATTCTTAGAAAGTTGCCTATTTTAGACGCTTTCTAACATAGAAAGTCACCTTAAATAGTAATCTAATTTTTTTTTGGAAATCTGATTTTTAGGGATAGTTTCCACTCTTAGGTACTCCAAAAAGATCATCCATAAAATTGGACACCTAGCCCTCTTGATTTCAAGATTGCATCAGCAAGAGCCAAGTTGCAAATGAAATTCAAAGCGACGTTTAGAATGCAAGGAATCACCAATCAAGAGGTTAATTGAAATTTATGAACATCCTCAATCTCCTCGTCCTTCTAGATTGTCCAATAACACGGCGGATATGGGAAGTGGGGTTGGGATCAATGATCCAGTTGTTAACTCAAATACCAAACTCTAATCCAATCCCAATCCAAATAAGAATGGGAGTACTGAACTTGATGTGAATCAATTAGCTAGATTGTTGTGTGACTACCTTCAACCAACACATTTAACTACACCTTCGTGCATGGTTGTGCCCGTTACTATGGGACACTTTGTTCAATGTGTGCAAGCAACCATAGGATGACAATAACAATTTCAAGGAAATAGATTTCATTGACACCATAGTTGAGGAAACTTCTGAAGAGTCCTTGAGCTCTCATTCTAATGAGATCTTGGAATCAAGTCCTAACATGACCAATCTTGTTGAGGCCCCTGATGACACTCTGAAGATGGTCGATGTAATTTGGAAACCCCATTTCAGGAGCAAGTACTATTTGGTACCCAACAACTCCCCTCTCAGGTGAGGCCACTCAAACCTCAGTTGAAACCCCTTCCCTGAAACTTTGATACGCATACTTGGGGGACGATGAAACGTACTCAGTAGTTATTTCATAGCATCTTTATAAGGATAAAGATATCTGACTATTGAATACGTTTCCTCACGTTATATTTTTCATTTATGTTTGCATTTCATTTATAACATCGAGGATTATGTTCATCTTTGGTTGGGGGTAGGGACAAGAACCCTTGTCTTTTTTTTTTTCAGAAATTTTACATGATTTTTTATGTTGTTTCTAGGTTTTTAGGAGTTTCTCAATTTTTTTTCATATTTTGTTGTTTTCCTCATTTTTTTAATTTTTAGGAAAGGGAGTTTTCAAAAGAATTGTTATAATCTAATGATTTCTCAGAATCTAGAATTTTCAAAATTTTGGACAAAATTGAGTTTGGCTCACTTGTCTATTTGAATTGTTCTTGAAAAAGTGTTGAATTTTAATTTTCACAAAACACATATACATTTCTAAAGTTTTAAATGAGAGAAATTAATTGTTGTTTTGAAAGTTTTCCTAAAAATACAATGTGAGGCCGAACCTTCGTTTTCATAAAATTTGTAGTTCATTTGGGTGGATTTTCTAACCTTAAACTAGTGAATTAAATTATAGCCGGTTTGTTCGAAAAACGGCTTGGGAAAGCAGAATGCACCACATTAAGTTTGGCGGTATAAAAAGACACGAGAAGGAAAAATAATGCTTTTCATTTTTATTCTTCATTCCCGAGTTTAATTTATATGGTTTAAGGTACTTTGACCTCTAGGGTGCAAGTTGTTCGCATTTCTTTATATGCAACTCTCTCACTTGGTCTTGGATGATCTTTGTTTGTCAAAAGAATTACAAAATGTAAAGAAAAGAAAATGTAAAATGCATGAATGAGGGATTGGGGGGGGGGGGGGGGGGGGGTGTGGTGTGTGTGGAGTAGTCGATTGTCATGAGACTGTGGCCAATCCAGGGTTGGATTCAGGCTTCTTACTCATGGTCGCGTGTTGCCCCCTTTCTGAGTCAATCAAACGATCTTCATATTCTATCACTTTTTTTCTTCAGTCCGTAGAATGTGAATCTCAGGATCAATCATGCTTATTTGAACCAAGCAAAGTGTATATGATCATCTCATTTCCCAAGGACAAGCATGATTGAATCCACAGACCTCTTTGATTGCGAAGTGAAGAAGACGAATAAAGTCCTAAATGATATATGACTTTAGAGGTTTCTTGTTAGATCTTGCATGGTTCCAAAGTACTTATTTGAATTCTATAAGTTTTTTTAGCGATTAAATACCCTGTGAAGATGTTGGGCTTTCTTGAATCCGGCAGAGTCTGGATGTCCTCTTTTTTCAATGATTGATGCTGAATGGTTGCTTAATTCTTTGTCACACTTCTAAACACCATGGTGTTTGATGTCTTGGTTGATGAATCCTTCGGAAGGTTGCCTATGTCGGCTATTTATAGGCCTGAAAGTGCCTCCAATCATTTGAGGAAGGGAGTGATTTAGGCAAAAAAACATGATCTTTTAGGGGAGTAGCCGACTGTATGTTCATTTAGTTGGCTACTCTCCTCTAGTTAACTATGCTCGGTTGTTTGCTGAGATTTTGTCCCTTGAATAATGCTGATGTGTTTGAATTAGCCTTGGAGAGATTAAACTCGATCTGAATCGGCTGTTTTTATTATGATTTTGGTTACTGGCTTTGTCCAACCGACTATTGCATATCTAGTCAGCTACTGCACTTATGCAATCAGCTACTACATCTTTTGTCTTGTTTTTTGAACTTTTTGACTTGTTTTTCCTTCCAAACTTTGAGAGAATCTTCCTAATTTTGTCCTTGAGATGTTTGGGCCCTGGGTTATGTTGACCTTTAAAAAAACACAAATGTTGCAGTGAAAACTTCATAAGGAAATTCTATGCCAAGGGCACATAAACCCTAGGATTATGAAATGCCAGGTCAATTATTCCAGCCGATATTCAAAGATGATGCAACTCACTTAGAAAACTTTTGATGAAACTCACTCATAAAACTTTTGATGCAACTCAGAGTGTAGTAGCTCAAGCTTCAGAGCAAATGGGCTTCATTTGGTGACTTAACTCCTTAACCATCAAATTCAAGGTTCATTGACTCAAGAATTTAGGGGTCAGTGAACACATTCAAACTTCGGGATTACCAAAGTAGCTAAAAATTACATGAAAACTCCAAACATGCTTAGGCATGATACTTGAAAGTTTCGATGCATTTGAACTTCATTTCCGTTCAAACTAAAGCTTCAGTGACTGTCTGCCAGCTCTTTGAGGTCATTGTGACAACTAATATTTCTACATGTCAAAATGTAACACTCCGACCTCGTTGGTACGTGTGATTTTCCCTTGTGCGTGTGTACTCAGGCTGGGTTTAAGTGCATATGCACGGGAGTATATGTGTCACTGGTTAGATTTTTACTAACCCCCCATCGCCTGGGCTCGGGTCGTGACACAAAATCTGCTGAAACTCGTGGAGAAAGCTCAAATTATAATCAGGAGTTACTCTACAAAATTTCAGGTCAAATGGATATCATTTCACCCAAATCCCAACAAACATGTTAACTTTGGGTCAGTGTGACCCCCAAGCCACCAAAGTCTTACTTTCTGGTGATAAAGTTGATGATATTTGGACGCAAAGCTCAAGTCATATTCAGAAATGACTATGCGAGCCTTCAAGCAAAGGGGACTTCATTTGACCTTAAGAAGATCTTAAAAAGGAATGCAGAATTGTGGAGCTGTGGCATTACATAGGGTAAGTTCCTTACAGCAACATTCTTATGTTAAATTAAGATTTTAGAGCAAGATTTGTAGTTTTCACTGATGGGTATAACTCGGATGGCTCTCAAGAGACCATGGTCTTCCAAGATCTGCTGATTGGTTTGCTTTTCAGCATCCCAAGGGGGTAAGTGATGACGATGAGTCACAAATCACTGAATATTAGCCACCTGAACTCAATGAAGAAATAGATCCATCTCAACACACTCATTGGAAATGTTTAGCCCTTGATGTAAAAGCTAAAAAACCTAAAAAACTGAATCCATGGAAAAGGAACAGGCCTTGGCTTAAACCCCTAAATGAAACCCCAAAAAGTTTCGTGGTGTAGGGAGCTTCCGAAAATGTTGTAGAAGAACCCCCTCCCGAACCTCCAACTGAGGAGCAAGTACTAGAAATAAACTTGGAAACCCGAGAAAATACTTGTTCTACCTTTGTAAGCTCTCAAATCAAAGGAAAAGAACTTGATGTGTATGTGAGTTTCTTGTGAGAGTTCATGGATTGCTCTGCGTAGACCTATGTAGAAATGCCACGTCTTGATCTAGAAGTTTTCATGCACAAATTGAATATAACAGATGATGCTAAGCCCTTAAAGTAAGATCAAAGAAGGATAAAACCAAAAATCATGGATAAAATAGAAAAAGAAGTCTAGAAACTCAGAGATATTTACTTCATCCATGAAGCGCAACACCCTAATTGGCTGGCGAACATAGTGCCAGTCACAAAAAAAAAATGGGCATATCAGAGTTTGCATCGACTTCAGAGATCTGAACAAAGATTGTCCTAAAGATAATTTTCCATTACCCATACCAGAAATCATGATTGACAATACTTTCAGATTTGAAAGGATGTTGTTCATGGATGGGTTTTCGGGATACAATTAAATCAAGATATATAAGGAGGACGAGAAGCACACATCCTTCAAAATTCCCTTTGGTGTGTATTGCTACATTGTCATGCCCTTCTATCTTAAGAATGTTAGAGCCATAAACCAAAGGGCGATGATGAAAATTTTTAAAGAAATGCAGCATAAGTCTGTCAAATACTATATCGATGACTTGGCAGTCAAGAGCAAACAGAAGTCAGATCATTTAGCTGATCTTTATGCAGTCTTCGAGTGGTTGCAAAAATTCAACCGTTGAATGAACCCTCTGAAGTATTTCTTTGGAGTCTTTTTTGGGAAATTCCTAGGACTTGTGGTTCGAAAAGGTGGCATCGAACTAGATCTAGTCAAAGTCAAAGCTATATTGGAGATGCGGTCTCCAAGAACACTTAAAGAACTTAAAGGATTGCAAGGCAGACTCACCTACATCCATTGGTTCATCTCAAACTTATTCGGAAAGTGCAGAGTGTTTTCCAGACTAATGAAAATAGGAGTAGACTTTGTGTGAGATAAAGCTTGCGAAGATGCCTTCTAAGATATCAAACGATATCTCACAAACCCACAAGTTCTTTCAGCTCCAATTCTAGGTAAACCTTTCATCCTCTATATTCAAGCTCTCGACCACACTCTAGGGGCATTATTCACTCAAAAGAATGATGAAGGTAAGGATGTGGCTCTTTATTATTTGTCACGGATGCTGGTTGGTGTTGAGCATAATTATCATCTAGTGGAAAAAGTATGTCTTGCACTGATGTTTGCAACACAAAAACAACGTTACTACATCCTTTCCCTGTAGTGTACTTGGTTTCCAACATCAACCCACTAAAGACATTTGTAACAAAAGTCGGAGCACTGAGTGATCGTCTAGCCAAATGGTCTATTCTTCTCTCTTAGTACGACATCAGATATACCCCCTCAAAGGCAATAAAAGGACAAGCTCTCGTCGAATTTTTAGTAGAACATCCACTCTTAGAAGATTCTGAATTTAGAGATAATCTCCCCGACAAACTAGTCTTCTTCATTGAACAACTATGGAAGCACCCCATTGATCTAGACTTATGTTAGATCATGCATTTTGATGGAGCTTCTTGAAATAATGAGCTAGGAAAACCAGTTTCAAGAGTTTAAATCATTTTCCACAACTCAAAAAGACTCTATGTCCCTCACTCCTTCTCAGTAATCAAGGCATGCTCAAACAATGTAGCAGAACACACAACATTGATTACGGGTCTCGAACTAGCCTTGGAATCGGGCATCAATATGCTTGGAGTCTATGGAGATTCATAACTTGTAATCACATAAATGAATCTTGAATATGAAGTGAAGAAACCAAACTTATTTCCCTTCTTCAACAAGGCTTGTGAACTCAAGGATAAGTTTATGTTAATTGAATTTTATCACATTCCACGACATCAAAATGTTAAAGCAGATGCACTGGCAGGATTTGCAGCCTCAGTGTTAATCCTTGAAAATGACAAAATGGCACTGGAAGTTGTTGAAAGAAGACTTTTACCTCCGCTCGATACCTATAAAGCAGTAGCAGATTGCTTTGATGTGATTAAGAATTGGATTTTATCTTTCCAAAATTCATTCAGAGATTAGAGAGATCATTTTATCGATTACATTCTTTTTGGTGTCTTGCCAGAGAATACTAAAGATGAAAATAGTATTTAAAGATGAGCTCTAAAGTTTCACTCTGATTTGTTTTCAAAAACTCTTTATCGTAAATCATATGATGGAGTTTTTCTCTATTACTTGTCACCGAAAGAAGCGGATCAAGTACTCAAAGAAGTTCATTATGGCTTATTTGGTGCTCACAATGTTGGACCAAACCTTCACAATCAGATTTGAAGGTTGGGTTACTATTGGCATACCATGGTGTCTCATGCTATCAGTTTTGCCAAAAGATGTAATGAATGTCAAATCCACGGTGATTACATTCATCAACCACCTGAATATCTACATCCTCCATCCACCTCTTGGCCGCTTGAGTCTTGGGGAATGGATATAGTTGGAAAAATCCATCCATCATCAGAACGTGGTCATCAAGTCATTTTGGTCGCAATGGATTACTTCTCTAAACGGGCAAAAGCATTGCCCTTTGTAAAAGTTAAAATAGATATGGTGCTCAATTTCTTGAATACTCATTATCATCTGTTGTTTTAGGGTGCTTAAACGTTTGCATCATGATAATGGCCCTCAGTTCAACAATGACAAATTCTACAGATTCGATGACAAGGACGGAATCCAATGCCGTACTTCCACGGCATATAACCCTGTAACTAATGAACTTGCTAAAGCTTTCAACAAGACTATTTGCAAAATTCTGAAGAAAATGGTCTTTGACAAAAAAAAGAGTTGGAGTACCAGACTTCCAGAGGTTTTATGGGCTTATAGAATCACAGTTCGAGGTCTAACAAAATCAACACCATATTCATTGGTTTATAGCTGTAAAGCTATGATACCTTTTGAAATCCAACTCCCTTCTCTTCGGGTAGCTATGATAAACAAATACACTGAAGAAAAGAATGCCTAGCTCAGACTTCAAGAGTTAGAAAGCCTTGATAAAAAGAGGTTTGTTGCTCAGCAAAGCATCGAGTTATATCAAGCTTGTGTGGCTGGGTCGTTTAACAAAAAGGTTAAATACAGAGCTTACAAGAAAGGAGGCTTAGTCCTTGCAGTTAAGAGACCCATGTTTTCCATACACTTGTCAAAACGCAAGTTTGAATCCAAATGGAAAGGGCCTTTTGTCGTCGCTAGGGTCTACTCCAAGGGCACCTTGCTCTCCTCACACTTGAAGGAGACAAATGCATGATGCCTATCAATGGAAAACTTCTGAAGAAATACTATGCTTGAATGTCATTGGCATACCTAAACCATGTATAGTGTACATTCTCACCCCTAAAACCTTTGGTTCCCAGCCTCATGACCTATGACTCTTAACCATAACCTCTCAGACTTTTACAAAATGACTATGAGGACAAGGCCCATCGGCCCCTTTAATCAACTTTTGTTACTTAGATAATGTCCTTATAAGATTCCTTGTAACATCCTACTGTATAGACTAAGTCTTTTTGTGGACCCTATATAGCAAAGCTCAGCTATATGGAATAAGTCTTTTTGTAGACCCTACATGGCTAACCTTCAACTATATAAATTAAGTCTTTTTGCAAACCCTATATAGCTATCATTTGTTACATGGAATAAGTCTTTTTGCAAATCCTATATAGCTACCCTCCGTTATATGGAATAAGTCTTTTTGCAGACTCCATATAACCAAAACTCAAACAAAACCTAAAAACCAAAATTTTGTCCAATAGGATTAAGTAATGGACCTTGGAGAAAGCCTCATACATGGGGCACCGGATAATGTCCACCTGTATGACTCATTTTCTTTGTTGATTTGTAAATCCAAAAAATTGCAAGTCACACCTCATGCAAATTTAAGAAAACTAAAACCAAAGCAAGCCGTCCAAACCATACACACATCCAAATCATCCATACAAACCATACAAGCATCCATACAAAATTAAACCAAACATTCCATGTTAATGACAAAGTGGAGCAAAATAAAAAGAAATTTCCATTGATATTCATTTGGAGTTCAATACAAAAATAAAGTTAATGTACATAGCCATCCAGGCTAATTAAAATGAAAAGAAAAAGATAAAAGAGCGAAGCAAAAGCTCCAGTAGGGAGAATCAGTCCAAGAATTTCTCCAGTTGCCTTCTTGTATTAAGAAGCATCAGGGTGCATCTTTTATAGCTTGCTTAGGTGGGTATGGTAGTATTGATGTCAATCTTATCCAGTTTGATGTTCATTTCACTCTCCAGAGATTGCACAAAATCATCCAAAGCCGTCTGGTTCACCTCCACATGCACAATTAGATCATTTCTGCGTTGATCATCCACTGAGAAGGATTTTTTCAAGTTGTTAATGTTATTGTCCAAAGAAGAGAGTTCTTACTGCAATACGGTGATCTGCTATTGTATTTGTTCATACTCAGTTATACACATAGCTATCTCCTTTGTTTTCTTGGCCCATACTGCATTTGCTATCCGTATCTCTTCTTTAGTGTTTTTAATATCTGTGGCCGGCTGGATTCTATGTCTCAACACTTCATCTTGAAAAGCTTTGTCATAATCAACACTTCTGTCCTAGATGTCCTTTTCTTCAAGTTTGCTGAAGAAGATGAAGAAAGCATCATGAAGACCACTCAAATCGATTCCGGCACCAAAAGATATTAACATATTAGCTAATGCTTTGGCACCCTGAATCATGCTTTGGCACCCTAAATCTTCTCAGGGGTAAGATCTCCTTAGAAGAGTGTGGCCACGATGCTATGAATGGCCATCTTCATGGCAAAGTTTACGGTAGATTGAGGCTTCGAAGCATCGCCAAACAAACTGAGCTCCTTAGAGATGGAAAGATTTAGCTCTTGCTTTTGCTAATTTAACTGAGTCTGAAAGCCTGAGTAGTCATCTCCTTCTTTCTCAACATTTGCACCCTCACCCCTATGAATAGCCAATGCTTCTTCGTGGACAGAAGGTGAGTCATGTGAGCCTTACAAAGACAAATGGTGGAAAGATACCTATTTGTGTGCGGTGTTACTGTAACATTCAATAATGTTTTCTGGGACCCTCCACCTTTAGTAGTAGAAGCTTCATTTGATATCTTTTGCATAGTTGGGTCTTCAATAACTTTCTTAGGCAATGACTAATCGGCCCTAAAATGAACTCCTGAAGGTGTCATAGCCTTTGGTGATGTGAAATTGCCTATAATTGGCAGCAAGCCACTCGCAACTGGTGTTGCAGAAGTATCATCTTCCATAGGATCTGCAACCTCATCTTCAAGAACCAACTTCTTCTGAGCAGGAGGGCTAGTCTTTGTTATGACCGGCTCTGTCATGACAGCCTCCTCAGCTGGGACCATCTCAATATTAGCTTCCTTTTCTACTATGCCACCGGGTTCAATGTATGGTTCTTGCTGAACATCCAAAGCTTCATGAAGCCTTAGTACTGCATTAGTCCTTAGCATATCAACAGCCGTGGAAGGTACACTCGCATGAGATCTTGAGTCTGAATCCAAACTCACTAGGGGAATCACATTTGGTATGAATGCAGGCTTAACGTTGATGGGTGGTACAATGAGTGCCGATGATAACTCTGTATCATTGTTGACACTTTTGGTTGGCGAGTCTAAGGACGAGAAATCTTCCCTGAGCCTTCGCAAATCGCTCTTTAGAGTACTGGTCATAGATGCCTTGAGGTATTCGCTATGGATAGAAATGTCATCCAAATTAATTAGAGCTTCGAGACCCTCTCTCTTTACTGGCTCTTCAATTGATAACCCAAAAGGCTTTCTCACTGAAATGGGAGGCACAATAGGAACACTCTCATCCACTTAGGTACCTAAAAGGAATGAATGAGATCAAATTACAATGTTGAAACAAAATTTTCAATTTTCAAATATTCAAGTTAAAAGTTATCTTTAAAAGTTGGATTTGTCATAATTCCTTCGGCAGTACTGGGGACTTCTCCCTCTTCTATTGAGACTTTGACAATTAGCTCCTCAGAGATTTTAGGAGGAATTTTTTCCTGTTCGGTATGAGGGACAGCATAAATTTGAACTACATCGCTACTCATTTGCTCCAAAACTAACTCTATGGGTACATTGTTGCCAGTTGCTTTGCCAATAGTAATGTAGCACCCACATCATCACCAGATTTCTCCACAACAATGAACTTTGCCGGCATATCCACTGCAGCTCTTCTCCTAGACTCAAGTGTCATTGCCTGGTCAAACATAACTTTTTCAAAATCGAATTCGATGTTAGTATCACTATTGGTTCGTTCCTCAGTGGTGGGAGTATCAAAGCCGCTATCTCTCTCATTGCCTTCGTCTAAGGCATAGTCTTCAACATTTCAGCCACCTTTTGCACGACTCTGCCAATGGTCAAAGTTTGAGTTGATAAGGTTGCAAGACAAAATGTAAACATCAAAATAAGAGCGAAAGAAAGTCAAATAATAATGTCAAATAAAGAAATAAAGAAGTGTTACCAGCATTTAGCCTTTGGGAATAATAAGTTCCGGGGCTTTCATCCTTTCTCTTTTTTGAAAAAGCTCCTTTGCTACTAGTGGATTTAGTTACGTGTTTTGAGTGTATTGCTCGAAGCTTTTTATGCAGAACAGGACCCGCTAGAGGTCTTGTTGACGCTACAATTGGTGGCCTCGATCTGATAGTTACTTCAGTTAACTGAGCTACTTTTACTAGACTTGGACTAAACGTACCTCTATTGGTACTGGAGCAGCAGTAGTGGTCTTTGGCAAATTTTAGCGAGCAAAGTCTGCCTCAGCGGCAACGCTCATAATAGCATGCTCTTCTTCAAACTTTCTTATATACTCACCAACTAAAACTTTGGTTCTAACAGAGCGAAAACCAAAGTCTAGCGCAGCTCGCCCAACTCACCCAGCCTTAACGAGACTCTCCCTTTCTTACGTGTTCTCATTCACAGCCAGTTACAACTTTGCTGTAGTCACATTAGGAGGAGGCAAAAATTCCTCATCTTCTTCACCTCTCAAAGAGCGGTGAGCTTTGCAGACATTTGACCCAGCTACGAAGCCAATTTGCCATTTTTTTAATCATATAACCAAATTTCAAAGTTAACCGGGATGAAATGATCTGTTTCCACCTTCTTTCCTTTTTTGGAGCAGTTAAAGCACGCCATTTGATGCAAGGATTGCTTGTCTATGTTTCTACAATGGAAGTGGTACTTTTTGCATACCAATGTGTGAAACTGCTCGTGTATCCAAAATATGGGAGATGAGGGTAGCCAAAAGGTGCCCCGTGTTAAGCGCTTGATAGAATTCCCAATCATTTTAAGCATCTTGCACGGAACCAAGTGTGCTTCAAATTCGGCCGAGTGCTCCCACGACGGCTTAATAGAAATCAAATTGCTTGCAAAATCTAGCAGGTCTATAAAGTTGAATGTTAATGTATGAATTCTTCCTATATACCAAGTCCGAGGGTCTCAAGCTTAAGAAACAACTCTTTTCTTCATCGAATAAGCCAACATCTTGACCATGCTCCCTAACTTTGTCAATCAGTGGTTCTATTGCATCTCTCATGCGAGTTGGGACTTCAATGTTGGGCACATTGTTTTGAGAAGTGGCATAATTATGGAAATTAGGAAAGTTTTGGCATAATTCAATCATGGAATTGGTATTGATCAAATAGTTGCCGCCTACCACACCCTTCATGTAGATGCTCCCTGGTGCACGACTGTGTGAATGAAGCCCATTGCAGTGGTATGTGAACCAGGTATACAATAAGTGCTTGGCATAATACCTATTAAAAGCTTTCCCCTCTTTGATAGTGAAGCTCGACAACTTCAATTCGATTAACATATATGTTATAAAGGCAGGGCCTAGAGCAAGACTGCGTCCAAATGCCATTCTAAGCACTGGATATATGTAGCCAGGCCTAAGGTTGCCCTCGGAACTTGGAAAAAGAATATCTGACAACTATGCTGCCAAACATGTAGCAAGCCAGCGCTTCCTCTTCAAATCTAGATACTTGGCAAAAATACATGGCATGAAGTCTGGATCCTCATGATAGATAATTGTTGGCTCCTTCTTGGGGTCCTTATTAAGGATAATCTCTTTCCATTTAAAATATCCACCCTCATTCACAAAGAAAGGGCTGGTGATGGTCTTCATCCGACTCATCCATTGCACAACTTTGCCTTGACTCCGGCTGGATGTTTGGATTGAATCTTCGAGAGCAAGGAGGAGATAATATGTAGTTCGAAGTGCATTGTCCATGGTGGCCAACTCTTCATTGGGTGGAATGGTTTCATCATAAACTTCACTGTATGGTGCTAAACCAAATATTTTTTTCACTTCACATAAAGAAAACCACAGCTATATGTTCAAAGCAACGAAGGTACCGGTTACTAGGCAAAACAATTTTAGAATAGCCCTGCATATGCTCTTATTCTCGCAAGGGACTTTCTGTGTGGTGGCATTTATAGCGTTGAAGATACCGATCGCTCTCAAATCCTCTTCATAATGGTGCTTGATTAGAGTCACCCAACCTTGCCAGCTCTAATGCAGTTAAACCATCCATGAGACTAGTGTCTTTAGCCAAATTAGGCACTCCCATCTTCAATATGGATACCAAGCCCGATTGTCCTTAATTGTGAAATCACGGTACCCACTGCAAGGTATAGGGTACACAATTCTATCACTTCTATCTCCGACCTTGGGATCTCCATAAAATAATATGGAGGCTAGCACATGAATTTACCAATTTTGAAGTGGGTATGATGCTTTATCTAGGGAAATAGATCATTTCTAGCTAGGATAGACAGAGCCATTGTCATTATTCTCAGCTACCACTTGACTGACAAAACGGTGGTCACTTCATAAGAAACTCCTACTGTGTCTATATTGCGATACTGTACACTGTCAGCAGGTTATTTCACGGTCTCCTTTGTGGCATCCCCGAATATATAGTGTGGTTTGTCAAAGCTCACTTTGTCATTACTCTCCCAATTGGTGTTATTCGCCAGACACCAATATGTGTACCAGTTCCTTTTTATTAGGGCTTTGGTTCTTTGATTTTGAAAGTAGCGGCAAATACATCATTTGGGTCTTTCGGATTAGGATCACCTGTAGTCTTGCTCTTTGCACGGCTCTTTGATGCCTCTGCAGTTGAAGTCGCAGGTGCTTTACCTATTCTATTTTCAAAACAAAAAATCAGAAGAAAATATCAGTAACAGCAAAAATGACTAAAGCATGGAGTTCTACCAAAATTTCGGCAACATCTCCCCTTAACAAAAGACCAAAATGAGAAAATAATACTCAGTTCTGAGACAAAGAATTAACATCAATGCACACTTAAGTCCTAGAACTGAGGCTCCCAGTCCAAACAAGTGTTCAAGCACCTTAAGACCTTTCAGGGGACAATCTGATTCGTGTTCGAGTACGAAAGTTGCAGCATTCAATGCAAGAAATGCATACACGATACAAGCAAAGAATGACAGCATCTATACATAGCACGGAGCATATACAAGCTCAAACATGTATTAAAGTACAACATGCGAAAGCATATGGCACGTCTCCAATAAAGAGCAACGTCAATTTTTGAAGCACTGAAAACAAAAGTAAGTGCTATCTGTCCACCGGCAACCAATTTTTGTCACTTTCTGTGGTTTCATCAAACTTACTTGCAACTAATAGAGATTGTTTTACTCTCCACACTCAAATTCAAAGTTAACGAAAAGACTTTTACACTCCTAAGATGATATCTCTATCAAATTTCGGTAAACAAATTCTCGTGTGGTGATTTGCTATGATGGGACCATTAGACATTCTTGTAGGATTTCAAAAGTGCACTATTCTCAGTGTATATAGAATAATGAAGGAAATATTGCTTTGCAAAGTTAATTTCAAAACAAAGATCATCAACTGTCATCAATGATTGGAAGGTGATACTGTGTTCGTTAGCTTCCCAAAATCACAGTCGGCATCACTCAAATTGACTTGGATTGTACACCTCGGGTCGGAATCAAAAAAGACAAGGAAGGGTAGATTAACCTTGGAAGTTGTAGTTGAGAAAAGCAATGTAAAAATCTCATTCAAAGCTACATCTAACCACTTAACCGGAGGTTCATCCTATTTTCATCGGTTTTTTTCATCGGACGCTCATATTCAGGTGATTTATACTTCTCATGTTTTTTTAGATTTAAGGGGAGTAACCTTTTCATCAAA
This sequence comes from Sextonia rubra, assembly GCA_037013555.1. NCBI lineage: Eukaryota > Viridiplantae > Streptophyta > Magnoliopsida > Laurales > Lauraceae > Sextonia > Sextonia rubra. The sequence continues at coordinate 63,997,351 of JASUAD010000001.1, forward strand.
ATCAAAAGGAAAGCATTATGGGAATACTCAATTTGCTGATCATGAAAGAATCCCCACAGAAGCTATGGTGGTCAAGTTTGTATTCACTTCATGCTAGTAAATGGACAAACTACTACAAACCAATCCCTTGTAACTCCCACAGAGGTAGTGATGACTCAACTGGTGCTTGCACTATGCTAAGGATCAAGTGCACTATCATTTCTCAACCCTCTTACACAGTCTAGAAAAGCCAGGTGTGTGCTCAGAGTGTGTTGGTGTTCAAGCAAATTGGGTAGGTGTGATTCACCAAGTTCTACAATGAAGTGATAATGCCTAATATTCTGTTTTCCTAGACAAAGTTTGTCTGCTACAAGTTTATTGGAGAATGACTTCTTTACAAACCTTTGAAGTTCAAGGCCTCATATGGTATTCAAATGATTTTAGACAAGTCATGTGCATCTCACCTTGAACAATTTGCCAAATCAAAGGGAAAGAGGAAATTTTTTGCTCTAAATCTAGTTCATTTAATTGTGATCGTGGTTATCACTGTGGGTATGCCCAAACAGTGCTTGGGCATGGTGAAGTTCCAAGGTTTCTCTTCTTAATCATATCTTGAGCTAGAAAAGGAAGGGAGGTCACTCAAGATCAAGACCGTGGGATTTCCCCGGACTGTGCTAACCATGATCATGGACTGCTGCTGTGGTGCTTTGATCGTGAGTTCCAAGTGCAAAACCATGATGTAGTAATATCCCGGTAAGTAAGGGGTTGAATCCACATGGAGCTATGTATTTTAAGATTCCTTTTTCAACTTGTACCTACCCTAAATAAAAATCTAAGACTAGCCTTATTTAAAATCTAATAAATACAAGCATCCTACTTGCCAAAATTAAATTAATTACAACCAATGAAAAGAAAATAAACTTTCCTAAATCTAAAAACCTAAATCTAAAAATTCCTAAAATAAACCAAAAATTGCTGCAAAACTAAAACACAAGTTAAAACTTCCAAAAATAAAAACTAAAACTAGAAACTAACTAAAATAAAAACTAAACAATGTTAGAAATAAACGAAAGTTAAAAAATTTCCTAAGTTAGAGTTTCCAAAACTAGAAAATTTTCTAATTTAAAATCTTCAACTAAAACAAGTTTAAAAAGATATTTTAATTCTAGAAATGATCTAAAACAATAAAAAAACATAAAAATAGGAATAAAGTTAAAATTATAAAGTTAGCAAAATTAGTAATGCAATGCATGCCATGAGATGCCAAAAAATTCTAAGTTTAGAAAACTAGTATGCTGATGCAAATTTTATGCATGATTTGGATTATTCTAATACATCATAAATCTAAGTTTAATGTCCAAAAATTATGCTCTACTGATGCAAGAAATTAAAAAAAACAGAAGTGAAAAACGATCTAAAACGAAAAAATTATGAATGCATGAACATGACAACTTTACAAAATTCTGTGCAGAAATTATGATCTTAGTTGACTGATTGGCAAAGTTTAAGCCTCTGGTTCACAAACCTTTTGAAACTATTTTGATCTGAAATTTGGTGGAAGGAAAGACAACATTCTAAACTTTAATATTCACAAGTTTCAAAGAAAAATATTATGATTTGATTGATTTACTCACTTCGAACTTTTTGCTAAAAATTATTTATGCAGTTTGCTGAAATTGTTTTAAATTGTGCTGTTTCTGTATTGAGTCCGAATTTTATTATTAAATTTAGATTTGAAAGTTTAATTTTCAGCAACTTAAATATGCATAAAATCCTATGATGTGAAAATACATACAATGAATTCTAATCCAACCATCACACTATGCAAAAGCAAAACTTAAAATCAACATGAACATAACAAGAAAAAAAAAGTGCAGAGAATAAAATAAAAGTACAGGAAGATTTAAAAAGGTGCAAAATTTTAAAGGTAGTAAACCAAGAATTTAAATGTAGTAGTGCTGGTATTTAAATATAGTAAAGGCAGTAAATGCGGTAAAAACAGTAAAGTTATCTTCTCAAAATTTTCTTTTAAACTAGGTTAATGATTTCTTCAAATATGATCTTAGTACATTAGATTGTCAATCCCAGCACAAGAAACATTAATAAAATATCCACACAAACCATAAGAAAAAAAAACAAAATTTTAAAAAGAACAACATATACTAACATATAAAACTTCTTTACAAAAGATTATCAAATAAAGTTAAGAACAATACATGCTAAGATGGAAAAGAAAGAACCTCTATTAGTTGAAATTCCTAAGGGTGTAGTGTGGCCTTAGTGCTAAGCCTCCTTGAGGACTAAGATAAAGGGAGAGAGATAAAGAAAAGGAAGTGTAGAGATCTAGAAAAAGATCTCTTTTTCCATGAAAAATATGGGAGAAGGGTGCCCTATTTATACTTTTTCAAATCTCACCCTTCACAAACTTTAAAATCTTAAAAATAATAAAAAAATGAAAGAAAAAGGATCCCAAACAATGGCTTGGGTGTGACATATCTTTTGGGATTTTTTTTCTTTTTATTTTTCTTTTCTTTCCTCGCTTACTTTGTTTGGAAGTCTTTCTTGGATGCTTCTTTCCTTCTTTGTCTTTGCCACTTGCATTAAGATGTTTTAAAAGATGAAGTAGGGATAAGAATCCTCTCTTGGAATCAAACTTGGCCCATATGAGGTGTAGAACTTCCCCTTTTTATCTCTTTGCATTGTCAACTTTCCTTTTTTGGAAAGTTCTCCTTATTGGCTCCAAACTTGAAGAGATCTTCTAGATAATTCTCCATTAATTTTTTTTCCTTCTCTTTTTCAACCAAAAATCTGAATAAAATCCTCTTTTGGACGTGAAATGCTTGCTTGGATATTTTTTTTCATTTTTTTTCAATTAAATCTTTTCCTTCTGCAAAAAGAACTCCTATGTGGCTTTCCTTGTCCATCTTTGATAAGATATTTTTCAAATTCTCTTCAAAATCTCTTGAAAATATGCAACAAATAAATGGACCCCATCTTAGAAGTTTTACAAGTGTACCCTACACATATACATGTGTGTGTGAGATCATGAAGCCAACTTTTGCATTTTTTCTTCCAATTTTCTTTTCGTTTCAATTCTTCTCTTCTTTCTCTTGAAAATCAATTCTTTACCTCAATTCTTTATAAATGGGATTCATATAATGAGTTTCCTACAAAACAAATGTGAATTCATGTGAAAAGATAATTTTACCCCCAAGATCACAAATGCATGACTGTGGGCCCATCTCTCATGAAATGACAATGAAAATGCACACCATTCTTTATGATTTTATGTGAATGAACTAATAATGATAAAAATTTAATTTATTTCATGAGAATATAAATTTTCACAAAACTTTCTAAAAATAAACTTTCCAAAAATGGCAGGTTTCATGAATGTAAGCAAAAAGTATGATTTTTAAGCAAATTATGCAAGAATGTACTACAATGAATTTAAAATGCTTGAAACCATGATATTACACTAAATGAGGCTCCTTTGGCTTAATAAGTCCTCAAAATGGGTCAAAATGTATATAAAAATATGCATTTTTAAAGGCTTATCATGCCTCAGTTGTGCAAACACCATGAATGGAGCTCACATAGAACCCTCACGTCAAGAGGCAAGCCAGGAACATGAAAGAAAAACAAAAAAAAAAGCGAAAAAAAGGGGCAAGCCCTGATTTTACTGCATCCTGAGCCATTGTGAGCAAAAAGCCATGACAAAACACAAACAAAGAGGAGGCTAAGACTGTTACCAGCCACAGCAGTCGTCTTCAGTTGACAATTTTGCAAGCCAAGAAAAAGAAATTTAGTGGAAGAAAGGCTCCAAGCTCTACTGCCTTCGATCTTTATCAAGTGAAATTTAAAACGTTGATGTAAGGGCTAAGGACGAGACCCATTTCACTTATGAAAACCACATCCAGACTCTGACTCCTCATTCTTTCGTGGTCACTGCTGTTTTGAAGAATGGAGCTCACTGCTTGGTTTATTCCCTCAAGAAAATAGGGGGGGTTTCTTTCCAAAACCAACCAAAATTTCAATTTATCTTAGGTCAAACCTGATTTTAAGCCATCATCTCAAATTGTTTTGAACCAAAACCCATAAAAGCAATCTTTTTCAAAATTCCGCCTCATTCTTACTCATGTCAAGTCAAGTGAAAACCTAAACTTTGATTTTTTAAAAATGAGCCAAAAACCTATGAAAGTCCAAATCCAAATCTATTTCAAATCCAAACCTTTGATTTTCTTAAAACCTCAGGGATTCTTTTTGTAGATTTTCCCCACAATCCCCACAAAGATGTCACTCTGGATATCTGTAATAAATAGATCAAAAGAAAATCAAATCGATCTCCAAAATCCAAAATCTAAAACCAAATTCATAAATTTCTGAATTTTCTAAAATCTTAGGGATTTCTTTTTGTGGGTCTTCCCTACAATCCCCACATAGATGCTACTTTTGATATCTATAAAAACAGAGCAAAGAAGTTTAGATTCCTTATGTTTTTACCAAATTTCAAACTGTCCATGGTTTTTTGACCTAAAATTTTAAAAATCTTAAGTTTAGGCCTACAACCTACCTTAACAAAAGTACTTTCTCATCGAGCCATTCATTATTCCCACAGATTGACTATTTCGATGCACAATGATTGTCATACTATAATCATTGCACCTCGAAGAGGCACTTGTTGACCCATAAAAAACTACAAATGTTGCAGTGCAGACATTATGAGCAAATACCAAACCAAGGGCACATAAACCCTGGGATTGTAGAATGCCAAGTTCAGTATTATATCCGGATGTTTAGAACTAATGCAACTCATTCAAAAGACTTTAGATGAGCTCAGAGTCTAGCAGTTCAAATTTCAGAGTTGGTGAACATTATTTGGTCATTTGATTGACCAAATTTAAGGTTCATTGGCTCAAAGTTTAGGGGTCATCGAACACACTCAAGCTTCTGAATTACCAAAGCGGGTTGAAAATCACAAAGCAGCTCCGAATTATACTTAGGAACGATGCCTTAAAGTTTTAAAGCTTTTGGACTTCATTTCAACTCAAACTCAAGTTTCGGTGATTGTCTGCGAGCTTCATGGGGGTCACTGTGGAAATTGACACTTTTATGCATCAAAATAGGCTGAAACTTAGAGAAACACCTTCAAATACATTCAAAGACTATCCTTTAAAGTTTCAAAACATTTGAACATCAGTAGGACCCAAACTCAGCTGAGATAGTTGTCTACTAAAGCTTTTTGTGGTCATTGTGCAAAGTGACACCACATGAAGATCAAGTTAGCTGAAAATCTTGGAGAAAGCTAAAGTTATAATCAAGAGTAGCTTTGCAAAATTTCAGGTCAATTGAATATCATTTGACCCAAAGTCAACAAAAATGTCAACTTTGGGTCAGTGATCGCCAAAGCATAAGGTCAATAACCAAAGTCCTAATTCCAAGTGACCGAAGTTGGTGAGATTTGGATACAAGGCTTTAATCATGCTGATAAGTCCTTAAAAATGCATATTTTCATAAACATTTTAGACTATTTTAAGGACTTATTGACTTGAAAGAGCCTTATTTAGTGTAATATAATGGTTTCATGCATTTTAAATTCATTTTAGTATTTTTCTGCATAATTTGCTTAAAAATCATACTTTTGCTTACATTCATGAAACCTACCATTTTTAGAAATCTATTTTTGTAAATTTTTGTGAAAATTTATATTCTCATTAAATAAATTAAATTTCCATCATCATTACTTTATTCACATAAAATCATGAAAAATAGTATGTATTTTCATCGTCATTTCATGAGAGATGGGCCCGCATTGATGCATTTGTGAATTAAGGGTAGAATTGTCTTTTCATATAAGTTTACATTTGTTTTGTAGAAAATTGATGACATGGGTCCCATTTTAAAGAATTGAGGCAAGAAATTTATTTTCAAAAGAAAAGAGAGAAGAATTTAAGAGAGAAGAAATTAGAAGAAAAAAAATGTAAAATTGGCTTCATGGTCCCACACACATTCACATGTGTGACGGCACACTTGTAGGACATCCAAGATGGGGTCCATCTACTTTCTGCACATTTCAAGATATTTTTAAAAAAAATCTGAAAAAAACTTCATCAAAGATAATTAAGAAAAGCCACATGTGAAGACCTTTTTTGAAAAGGAGTAGAAATTAAAAGAAAATGGCAAGATAGATCCCACGCCCAATACTAGTTGATTTGGGTTTAGATTTTGTTGCAAAAGAAAGAAAAAAATCAAAAAGAATTATCTTAAAATGTCTCTTTGATTTTGGAGCCTACAAGGAAAATTTCCATTAGGGAAAGTTGATAACACAAAAGACAAAGGAAGAAGCTCTACACCTTATATGGGCCATGTTTGATTTCAAGTAAGGATTTTTCACTAAGATATCTCTCAAAGAATCTCCATGCAAGGTGGCAATAACAAAAATAAAAAGAAGCATCAAAGATAGACTTCTAAAGGAAAAAAAAAAAGAAATTCCAACTCAAGCTCTAGTGGAATTCACGCCCAAGCTTGACATGCAACCCAATTTTTTCCAATTTAAATTATTTTGAAGAATTTATCATATCAAGTGAGAAGGGAAAATTTGGGGCTTAAAAAAACTATAAATAGAGAACTCCTTTGGTGATCCAAGGCATGGAAGGAACTCCCCTCTAAATCTCTACACTTCATCTTCTAACTCTTTTTCTCTCACTCCCTTCATCATAGTCCTCAAGCAGACTCTGCTGCAGTTACACCATACCCTTAAGCTTTTCACTAGAAGAGGTTTTCTTTTCCATAGTAGCATGTTTTCTTCTTTAATTTTATTTTTCTATCTCTTGTAAAGACTTTACATGCTAGTATAATTCTTTCAATTTTTTTTTCTTTTCTTGCGGTTTGTGTGGAAAATTTGTTGATATTTCTTGCTATGTACTTGGATTGATGACCCAAGATACTAAGATCATGCTTCAAGTAACCATGAACCCAGTTAAGGGTAACTTTTGAGAAGAAAATTTCACTACCGTTACTACCTTTAAGTTCTTGTTCACGACATTTATTTTTCTGCAATCACTACATTTAAATTCCTGCATTTACTGCGTTTAATTTCAGCACCACTACATTTACTTTCATTGCACAACTACATTTAATTTCCTTATCCTCACTACATTTATTTTCCTACAAACTACATTTAATTTTCCTCCATATTTGCTTTTATTTTGCTTTTATGTTTTTACTATGTTCCAAGGTTTATATATATATGATTTGATGGTTGAATGTGTATCATGGCATGCATTAGTTGTGGGTTTTTTTTAAATTCTGTTTAAGGTATCAAAATAACTAAGTTTCAGAATTATTTAACTGAGTTTAAAACTCAGTTTTGGAGATATTCTTAGATGTCTACAATCAGTCCATGTTGAAGAAACTTTCTAGTTAAAAAACTGAAAATCACATGTTTAGTTCACATGTTCATTGTCAGATTAGTTGTGATACTTAAGAACCATTAAAACCCATGGTTTGGAGAATGATTTTGAGCATGTTTCAGATCTGTAATATGAGTTTCAGTACTCATAATTCAGAAATTCTACAACTTTGTTTGGTACCTGCACATATCAAGTTTTCATGCATTCTTGCATTGTTTAAATTGGAAGGTTCATGGGTTATAAGTATTGCTAGAAACACTTCCTAAAACTTGATTTTTCATCTCAGTTGTACCCAGAAATACCTCAATTTCGGACGTGAAATAGTCCAAGAATAGCTTACATCTGTATTAAAATTCTGCACTGTAGAATTTTTGTAACTAGTTTCATTCATTCATGCATATTTTTCTTGTTTTTCATTCTTTGTCCTTGCTGTTTTTTTTTATTGAATTCATACATTCATTAAGTGTGTTTCTCAACCACCAAATTTAAATTAGATTTGCATTAAGTTAGATTCATATTTTTATTAAATTTTGCATCACATTTAAATTTCTGCAATTTTTCTCATGGCATGCATTATGTTGTTACTTTGTTTTCTAACTTTCTAATTTTAGAATTAGTTGCTAATTTTAATTTAGGAATTTGACTTAGGAAAGTTTCTAATTTAGATTTTTAATGTAGGTTTCGTTGATGATTTGTTTCTATTTTATTTGTATGTTTTATTTTTTTCGTAGGTTTTCATAATAGAATGTTTCTAATTTGATGTTCTAATTTGTGTGATCTTTTGCAATCAATTTTAGATTTCTTTTTAGGTTAGGAAATTTTTATTTTTGGAATGTATTTGATTTATAAATAGGCATGGTGATTGCAATTTTCTAGTTTTAAGTTAGTTTTAGATTTTATTTAAGGGAGGTGACAAGTCAAGTTAGAAACTTTATTTTAGCTCCCTATGGATTAACCTGGTCTCATCAGTTTCTTACTGCATCGCAACTCTGCACTTGGAGTTGATGAGCACATGCTCAGAAGCGACCTTGTAAAATTTTAAACCGAGAGGACTTCATCTGACCCTACTTTAATTACATACTTGCTAGATGTCCGTGATCCCGAGTCATGGGGGTTATTGACTAAAAATCCTACTTTTAGGAGGCTGAAGCTAAAAAAATTTGAATTAGAGACTTGAAATATGTTCAAAGTCAATTTTCCAATGTTTCAAATCAATTGAACATCATTTGAGCAAAAAACAAGCTGATTGCCTACAACACAAGAGAATATTGATTTAGAATATACAACAAGTGGGTCGTTATTTGAAATCCTGCTTCCACAAATTCAAACTACATGAAATTTGGATAGACACTTCAAGATGCCCTTGACATCAGTCGCTCCAATTTTCAAATCAATTTAAGATCATTTGGGCCTCAAACAATTGAAACAAGAGTTCATTTTTATGAAACGTCAACGGGGGGATTGACCAACTTCAGATCATCAAAACGTGTTGAAACTTCTATAACACACTCAAAATAGTGTCAAAGTTTCATGAAAATCGGACATATTCAGTCCTCAAATAGGTGAAAACAAGTCAAATACGCAAAAAATAAGAAATTGGGTTTGTCAGTGGTCACGGCTACGGTTACTGACAACTGTGAAGCTGTTCCTAGCAGTTTCTAGCTATTTCCTCCACTTTGTTTCGAACTCCAACTTTCCATTACTCCATAAACCACCTCTGGCACTTGGGAGAGGGTTCGAAACAAGTTCCAACAAATCCACACTACTTCAGTAAGTTAAAAGGCATTAACAAGCAAAATTCCAAGCATTCACAAGGCTCCCAAGGCACTTCAAGTACTCCAAGTCCACTTCTTCTTCTCTTTTCTCATTAACTTAAGATGAGAAATAGTTCAAAGAAGGAGAAGAAGCATGCACATCACTTAAAGAAGACTAATGCAGGAGCCACGAGGATGAAGTCTATTCCCTTTGGTTTTCTCACTTGGGAGGGGTTTTAGGCCATATCGGAAGTTGTGAACAAGCCTCTTTAGGCTTCATTCTTTTCCTTGAAATTATAGGTTTAAAATGACACAACTTTGGCTCTATTTTGCTTATAGAAGCACCTTTTTCAGATTTGTATAAAAATAGTCCGTAACCAGAAAGAAATGATTACCAAAGGGTTTAGTTGATTCCATGGCCAAATTAAGTAACCCTTAAGTAAACGAGATGAAGTAACAAACTCACTAATGGGCAAAACTAATGACTAAACAAAGCCTAAGGTCACTAAGCAATCGAACAATATTTCGGGAGGAAATTGTCCAACCCGAAGGGGTGAAAAAGGTACAAGTGGGATTTGGGTGATGGGGAGGTAGGAAGGCAAAGAATGCGTGCATACCAACCTAATGCACCACCATTGTGGATCCAGTCTCCTAATGGGAAGTAGGGCAATAGTTGGCTTGTTAAACCCCATACTTGTCTCACTAATCCAATTGCCATGCTAGGGTTGAGTACATCATACGGTATGAAAATAATCATGATTGAACTCAAGGAAATGATGTACATCATGCGCATAGACGCGTATCAGGTTAATTACACCGTTAACAAACCCATTTTAAACTGCTAATCTAAGTCTTAGGCTGCAATTAACATGTTGTGATAGTAAGATTTAACCTTATGCGCATTTAGTGACCGGATGCCAGAAATATAATTCCTTAGAGTGTAAGGAAGTTATTTGAACCCAGAACCCTAACTGCATGCATACTCAACTTCAAACTACACCAACATGCCTCTGAACAACCCCGGGGGATGAGTGTTTGCTCAAACATTACCCCACAAGTCCATTAAATCCATTTAGGTCATGTCATGGTCATGGGTCCGTTTCTAACCCTAAAGTTCAAGGTTTTTACCCAAGAACGATGTCTTGCCATACCTTTAGAAAGGCCAAAATCCACCCAAAGGGTTGAGAAATAGATACACATGAATATTCCTTATATATATATATAATCTTTACCAAATTGGCATGTAATAGCAGCATGAGGCCATGAGCTCTATTTTTTCGTAGGGTTAGGTTTTAGGATTGGTATGGGCCCAAATCAGTATAGTTTCAAGTTAGATGTTAATGGAATCAACTGTTAGTTGTTAATATGCCCCCATAATGGATTGCCATAAATACTATAATGATCCGTTCGTGATGGTTGGGGAAAATGTGGACAATTAAAAAAGTTTCTCATTGCCTTGTGTTTCTCATAGGATTCCATATATGTGAGATGCTACGAGTTTTTAAGAACCATCAAAACTAATTGCGAATGCCTTTGTAAAGGAATAAATAGACATAGGTATCTAAAAGACAAATATCAAAGACTCTTATTGTCTAAACGATTAAATGTCCCCCTCTTATTGTCTAAACTATTAAATGTTGTCGTCTTAATTTCTCCACTCAAAATAAATGTCCTTTTAAATAGTCCCTCAACAAATATTTATTAAATAACGGTTGGCCCGATGTCACATTGCTCACTTATAAACATCCAAATAAAATGTTAAAAACATCAATTAAGTATCCAAACATTTTATTTTATTAGTAAGCCTCTGATAGGGTATACTAATGAATAAAATCCACTAGAAATAAATGCCCTTCTCCTAAATATAAAAAGTGAATTTTTTTACAAATCAACTATAAAATAGTGATAATTATTTTAATTGATTGGATTTGGGATTTAAATTGTGGATTACTTGATGGATTTGTAAACTATACAGATGGATCAAGGATAAAACATCAAAACTTGACATATTCAATAGTTTCAGACAAAATAAAAATACAGGATGCTTTGTCTTAGGAGGGTTGATATTTTACTTTAAAATGTGCACTAATACAAAAAGATATTATTTTCCAAAATTTACAATATTCTAATTTTTTAGATAAAATTTAAGAATTTTTTGGAGTAAAACAAAAATCATGCTGCGACGACCACAGCAAACCGTGATCTATAATATATTGGTATTTGGGGCTATCCGATACCACAATTTTAAACTATGGTTAGCACATAATAGCGTAGAGAATTATATCAATAGTTTGGACTTTTCATGATAAGTTTTCAAAATTTGTGAAGAATTAAAATAAGAAATTTGACATTTTCACGCTTCTTAGCCATATAAAGAAGATGAATAGTTTGAATTGTAAATTAGGGCACACATGAATTAAAATAATAAAGGTCTTTAATGGGCCCCATGGGAGAAAAACCTTCGTAATTTTCACAATGCCGGCATGTTTTTCATTTGGCGCTCTAAAATGGTTTCACACCTATAGGGCTATGAAAATGAATATACAAAAATACCTCATTTTCATGCCTAATTTACACTCCCCATGCATAAACTGCTACGGGCAAATGTGACACATGCTTAACCATCATGCACGTAAATCATTCGTATATATTAATGATCGCGCTCGAAAACGTGATGTGAATACAACAGATTTGAGTCCAACATTCACACATTTCAAGCGTTAAAAAAAATGAAAAATAACTACAGTTCATCATTATTTTCCTTTTATTTACGTGGGTTCAAATGCTCTGACCATGATGCTGCAGGTTGTTTACAAGTTTTGAAAATTTACAACCCCTCCATTTAGTATCAATTGTAATCCAAACTCAAAAAGTATAAGAAAATAAATGAAAAATGGAAAAATGTGAAAAAAATAGAACACGGTGAAACTGTGATCGTCGGCCTCAGCCACTAGCAGACTTCTCTCTGTTTCGCTTCTGTGATGCTTTCATGTTGGACCTTGTTTTCTTCTATTTTTGGAGTATTGAATGACCACAAAGAGTACTTAATTTGGTTGTAAAATCAACTAAAACTTTTGATAATCATCATCTTTTGGTTACGGATTGTTTTGTACAAATCTAAAAAGGGGGCTTACCAAGCAAAAATGGATCTAAAGTTGTGTCATTCTGAATCTAGAACTTTTAAAGAAGAGAATGAAGCCTAAAGAAGCTAGTTTACAACTTCTGGGATAGCCCAAAACCCCACCCAAGTGAGAAAATCAAATGAAGTAGACTTTTTCCTTGTGGCCCTTGCATTCGTCTTCTCCAAGTGAGACCTATGCTTCTTCTTCTTCTCTAAACTATTTCTTACCTTAAGTTAGTGAAAAGGAGAAAAGAAGTAGACTTGAAGTGCTTGAAATGCCTTGGGAGCCTTGTAAATGCTAAGAATTAGGCCTTTTAACTTGTTAAGATTGATTGGAATTTGCTTTGATTGCTTGGGACTTACTTCGAACCCTTTCCCAAGTGAAAAAACATTCCTTTTATAGACTCCAAAGGTGGTTTAGGGAGTTATGGGAAGTTAGAATTCAAAATAAAGTGGAGAAAAGTGTTGGAAATTGCCAAGAACCGCTTCATAGGTCTTAATGACCATAGTTGCGGCTACTAACAAACCCTATTTTGGGGTTTTTGCATATGTAACCCGTTTTTACCTATTTGAGGCCTGAACGATATCTGATCTTCATGAAATTAGAGGGATGCTTTTTGACACTATTTTGAGTGTGTCATAGATATTTTAGCCCGTTTTGATGTTCTGAAGTTGGTCAACTCTCCCGTTGACTTTTCATGAAAATGAGCCCTTATTTTAGTTGTTTGAGGCCAAAATGACCTTGGTTTAGTTTGAAAATTGGAGGGACTAATGTCAGGGGAATCTTGAATTGTTCATCTAAATTTCATGCAGTTTGGATTGTGGAAACAGGATTTCAAATAACAACCCACTTGTTGCATGTTCTAAGTCAATATTCACCTTACACTGTAGCAGTTAACTTGTTTTCTACTCGCATGGTGTTCAATTGACTTGAAACTTTGGGAAATTGACTTTAAACATATTTTGAGTCTCTGATCTGAATTTCATTAGCTTTGGCCTCCTAGAAGCAGGATTTTGGTTAATGACCCCCATGACTCGGAAATCACAGACTCCTAACTGACATGTCATTGAAGTAGGCTCAAACGAAGTCATTTTGACTTGAAAATTTGCAGAACCTATATTGAGCGTGACTGAAGCTTTATGCCCAAATTTCATCAATTTTGGTTACCTAGAAGTAGGACTTTAGTTAGTGACCCCATCCCTTGGAGGTCACTAACTCAAAGTTGACATGTTTGTAAACTTTGGCTCAAATGATGTCCGTTTAACCTGAATTTGTAGAGCTTCCCTTAAGCATAATTTGAGCTTCCTCTAGGAGTTTCAACTGATTTGATCTTCGTGAGAGGTCACTTTGCATAGTGGCCCCACAGAGCTTGATGACAACTATCCGAATTGAGTCTGAGTCCCAATGATGTCTAAATGCTCTAAACCTTGAAGGATAATGTCACAACCTGAGCCTAAGAATTTGGTTATTAGGATTAAACCTAAAATAGTGATACACATATTCCCATGTAATGCACACCTAGACCCAAGTCTAAGCGAATTAACACAAAGGAGAGTCACATACTTACACGTGTAAGATGCTATTAGTGGACATCTGTCCAAGCATTCAATATGCGGAAGCCTGTCAATATCATTCATGAAATAAGTTATCATAAGACCAAACTAAAATACATCTATAAGTACAAAAATTGAAATGAAGCATGTCTTTACAAAAGGGAGGAAAGTTTCTGAACAATAAGGAGGAGTTACACAGTTTCATAATACAAAGGATCATGATCCTGTATATCAAAATAAAACTAATGGAGGTTATGAAACCCTAAATGCATTTACATCCCAAAATATGCCTAAATATGCTCTTGGCGCACTCCGTGGTGGATCAATCAGAGGGTATCTACTGTCCACTCGTCTTGGCCTGATGGGAGCTCGAAGTCCTCCTATAAAGTCTCCTCAATCTTTGCAAGATCAGGACTAGGATATGAACCTGTACCACCATAGATAACTAATGAATAAGACTTTTCAGTAATGTATAAGCATAATTAAGGTAATATGTGTTGTATCTAAAAGAATCATTAACATGCGATTATAGAGATCAATTTAGTATACTAGGCATATTGTGCAATTGAATAAATCACGCTATAAGAATCAATAAGATGAAATACTTTGCTAATTGGGTATTACATTTGCCATATCATCCTTCTAGGGATCTATACGTTGAGAAGACCATCGACCGAGCTAGGGTATGAATGGGTCTCTTTATACATAGAGTTCAAAAGCTCCAAAGGCATATCGTAGAAGCACCATTCGTGCTACACCAAAGTCAACCCCATCAGGTATCATAAGGCTAAGGCTGAGTATAGCCAGACTATTTTGATTCATATAATTGAATTTGAGTAAATCATGCAATTCATTCATTGAGACCAATACAATACAGTATACGATCAATTCATTCATTCGATTCGTTTTTACTCAATTCAATGTCAATGTCACGATAAAACGCATATCCAAAAACAATTCAATTAGAGTTAATTTATCCATAATCATTTCAATTCAAATTCATTATTGGAATAATAGAAGACAATAAAGGCAATCCAATATGCTATGCAATTCAAATTAATAGAATCAAGGTTGTTTTACAAAGAAACTCTAATCTAGCCATCCATTGTTTCTAACCGTGCATGACGATGTAGTTTTAAGTTATCAGATACACAGTTATCTCATTTTGGTGTTACATTGTATCGGGAATATGTATTGAAGTTCCTTAAATCAACACCCATGGGGAGATGCTTAACAAATAACAAATGGATGACACAACATGAATAAGTCCTAGCCCTTAAGACTTTTCATGGTATTCAATTAGTCCATTGAGCCAGTTAATAGGGTAAAGGGATCCAAAAACTAAGGCCTTCAAGGTCTTGTAGTAGTACTTACTTAACCCTAATTTTCAATAGCCTTACGGGGCTTAGTCGTAGTTACCTAAATGTTCCTCCGCAATCATGGTTGAACCATCTTTTACTCTACAGCTTAGTTTTATTTGGTCTACGGGTGAGCTACGGCTTAGCCATAACACATTATACGACTTAGCTGTGGCTTAGCCGTAGAATGATTCTCAATTTTTAACTCTTTAGATTTCAAGCCGTAACATGTTTACAGCTTAGCTGTATGCTCGAATTTTTTTGAAGTAGAAGCAATACGGGTTCAATTCTCTTCAGAACCTTTCAACTTGGTTTTCCACTATGATGTACCTACATCATTCAGTCATTCTACTCTTCTACTCCAAATTTCCTTTTATGAAACTTTAAAGATACTTTAATGTGCATTCCAGGTAATAGAACAAAGATATAAGGGCTACAAAATGTAGTAGAAACCAATAGATTTGCAGGGGTTATGTCGTACCAATATACATTTAACTATAATTTGCTTATACTTGCTTTAGATTAAGCTTTCAACTCACTAGTCCTTCTTTTGGCTCAGTAGCGAAGAAACACCCAATTCTTGAACCTAAATGCCATCGGTTCTTCGAACCAAGAATTCTACCATTGAATAAGAGATCTTACCTTAGACCATAATTAGGGAGTTTATAGGGAGAGCTATAAATCACTGTCTGTAAAGAGAGCTATAAATCACTATCTTTTCAGAAGAGAAGGAAGGCAGAAAAAAGATTAAACGATGGAATAGGTGCTCGCAATCTTACATGCAAGACCTATCGTGCTCCTTTAGATGCAAAAGAAGAAGAAGACTGAAAGGAGGGAAAAGACATTGCTATAGTTGGAGAGGTACAAACTAAGCAAAATGGGTAGTGAAACCCATTTGAAAAAATATATATAACTCTAAGTTTATAAGAAAGTCCTCTAACAAAAGATTGTTACAATTTAAGTCATTTGAGGGTCGAACTACTACAAACGAGGTCAAACGCATTCAAGTCAAGTACAAAGGTTAATAAGCTCAACGAGATGAGCGCGATGATATTAATATGATGCATAAGTGATGTAAAACCATGAAATCAAAAATTACGAAAAAGAGCTTTCATCTACCAATTAAGGTTAAACTCGACCTAACTACCTATCCATGTCCTAGACATGACCCATTAAGACAAAACAGTTTAATCCATCCTAATGACACGTTAAGCATTATTATTTAAACAATTCCAAGGTAATTAGCTAATAACTTACTTAATTAGTTGCTAAACATTCTTAATTAGGATTGGAGTGTTACAGACAATCTTTGAATGTATTTGAAGGCATTCACCTAAGTTTTAACTTGTTTCGACATGTAGAAGTGTCAATTTCTACAGTTACCCCCAAAGAGCTGGCAGACAGTCATTGAAGTTTAGTTTGAGCTAAGACAAAATCCAAATGCTTTGAAATTTTGAAGCATTATTCCCAAGATGTTTTGAAGTTATTATGTGATTTTCAGCCACTTTGATAACCCAGAAGCTTGAGTGTGTTCCAAGGCCCCTAGACTTTGAGCTAATGAACCTTGAGTTTGAAGTTTGATAAGTCGAGTGATCAAATGAAGTTCACTAACTTTGAAATTTGAATTGTTGCACTCTGAGCTCATCTGAAGTCTTCTGAGTGGATTGCATCAGCTCTGAACATGTCAATACAGTACTTGACTTGGCACTCCACAATCCCAGGGTTTATGTGCCCTTAGTTGGGAATTTACTTGTAATGTCTGCATTACAATATTTGTAATTTTTTGTGAGTCAACAAGTGCCCCCTCGAGGTGCAATGATTATAATATGACAATCATTGTGCTTCACAATAGCCAATCCGTGGGAATGATGAATAGCTTAATGAAAATTCAATTTTGTCAAGGTAGGATGTAAGCCTAAACTTGGGATTTTGAAAACTTTGATAAAAACCATGAAAAGTTTGATAATGGAATTTGGTAAAAACATAATAAATCTAAATTTCTTTGCCCTATTTTCACAGATATCAAAAAGTAGCATCTCTGTGGGATTGTGAGGAACACCCACAAAAGGAAATCCCTGAGGTATTTAAAAATTCAAAATTTTATAAATTTGGTTTTGGATTTTGGATTTTGATTTGATTTGATTTTTTTATAACCTATTTGTCGTAGATATCTAGAGTGGCAACTCTGTGGGAACTGTAGGGAACACCCACAAAAAGAAATCCTCAAGGTTTTAAGAAAATCAAATGTTTAGTTTAAAACAAATTTGGTTTTGGGTTTTTATGGATTTTCAGTTCATTTTCAAAAATCAAAGTTAAGGTTTTGATTGGCTCGACACGAGCTAGAACAAGATGGAAATTTGAAGAAAGATTGGCTTTGTGAGTTTTGATCCAACAGCAGTTTGAGATGATGACTCAAAGTCAAGTTTGGAGCCAAGATAAATTGAAATTTGGGTTGGTTTTGAAAAAGAACCATTTTTTTTCTTTTCTTTTCCTTTTTTGTTTTAAAAAGAGATGCCCCAAAGTGGTTTCACTTCATTGTGGGAAAACACATTTTTTGTTTTTTTTTTTTTGGGCAAATTTCCCAAAATGAGTTCATATGCACTGTGGAAAACTCATTTCTTTTGTAAAATACCCGAAGTGGGCCCACCATGTGTTGTGGGAATTTGAATGATCACATATGAGAAAATGAGCCACTAAGTGGTGGGTCCCACTGCTCTAAACATAGTGGCCATGAGGTTTAGACAGTGGTCTTGGTGGACTTGGCCAAGCTTTAGATCCCACTGTTAAAATAGCTTGTATCTGTGGGAAAGAGAGTGAAACATCAGTGGCCATGAGCTTGGGAGGGCCAGGCAATGGGTTATATTGGTTCAAGTTTGCAGTGTCTGTGGGAATGAGAGAAGGTCATGGAACCCACTTGCCAACATAATAGTGTTTCATGAGTTGAGTCATCAAACCGCGGTCCCCATCTTTAAACATGCTGTGTCCGTGGAAGATGAGGTTAAAGCAACTATGACCGTGAGGTATGGTAGTGAGAGGAAGGCTCCACCTTTCAAAATAGCAGTGACCATGGAGATGGGTCCCATTGGTTCAAGACTGCAGTGATTGTGAGAGAATGATCACAATGAAATGTTGGGCCATTGAGCAATGGGTCCCAATGCTCAAGCACGTTGTGACTGTGAAGACTCGAAGTGAAGCCTCGTGTCTCTGCACGTATTATATAAAGCTCATGTCCCTATTTTCCCCTTCATTCTATTGGTTCCAAACCTTCTGAGTTGTGGCCTAGAGCAAGAGCAAGAGGCGAGCATCTCCTCCAAGCTTCTTTTTGCAATTTTCTTCATCTTGAGTCAGTTAATATGGCATCTTGAACTTCATTTTTTCTTCGTGTGTTGTCTATGGCTGAATGCAATTTTGCTTGATTTTTCTTTCAATTTCTACAATGATTTGCATTTCGAATGATGCAAAGCATTTCTCATGTACCATTTCTCTCTCTTCTGGTGAGTTATGACCAAAGTGTCTAAGATCTCTATGACTGCTCACGGTTCAGTGGTTTTGTGAATGACGAGTTAGAGGCAGGTGTTGGCCATTCTTGTTTTTTTTCTTCTTTTTTTTTATTTCCTTTTCTTGTTCTTGGGTTACCTCTGGGTTACTTTCAATGTAAGGGTGCTGCTTGAGCTCTCTTCTTAGCTTGTTGCTCAAATTGGGCAACATCCAGGCAAGCTCACAGTCACGGCTAGCACTGTCCATGGGACTGCCACGGTCACAGCTAATTTTGTCTTGGCAAACTCATGGTAACCACCTCTTTGAAGGAATGCTTAACTTAAAATTTTTGTTTTGTTTTTTTCTTTCTTTGATTTGCTTTGGTGCTTTCATGCTTTGGCTGGTGTTAGCTCTTCTCACACGGTCCATTAGCTTTCATGAATTTGCAATGAAATGTACCCAAGTTCTCAATGGACATCCAAGGCTTTGAAGAGCTTTATATGTAAGGAACTGAATTATGGGCTCAAACCCTTTCACCTTGAAGTTCTCCATGATTGTGACTTATCTTAGATGCAAGATTTTGTTGGAGCTTTTTCTGCCAAGGCTCTCTTGAATTGGACATTGTCCAAGCTGCCCAATGGCCACGGCCTTCATTGTTCTTGGGAGGTCTACGGTCATGGCCTGATATATAAATTTATATTTTTTCCCTAATGTAAGAGTACTGCCATGGCTCCCTTTGTAATAGTTTACTCAAATTTGGTCTTGCTCAAGCAAGTCCCCAGCCACTGCTTGCATTGTCCGGAGAGATTCCATGGTCACAGTCATTATTGCTCAAGCACTCTCCACAGTCACTGGTAGTGTAGTCTGGGCACTTCTCATGGTCACAGCCGATTTGTGACTGTTTCTGCTCTCCACTTTTTCTGTTTGGGGTGCTCAATTCCTTCAATCTTCTGTCATGTAAGATAGCTCATAATTATCATCCCAATCTCATGTTATCAAACGAGGTTGAGTTGTATGAGGTTCTACTCCTGAAGCCTTGAAACGTTTGTAGAGAATTCACTATTTCGTAAACTTTGAAGTGAGAAAGTTCCATCTGAGGGATATAGGACACCAGATTTTACCAACTCATTATTAAGTTTAGTGAAGATCCATCCACTTGTTCGGCTTGATCATTGACATATATAAGCATACACCTGGCTTTTGTGGGCTATGGGAAGTGTCAGGGGTTGAGAAATGACATCCCGCTTGATTCCTTGCATAGTGTAAGGAACAAGTCGAGTCACCAATCCTCTAAGGGATTTACAGGGGATTTGATTTGTAGTAGTTTGCTTTGTTACTAGCATGTTGTGAATATGAACTTGACCGCCATAACTACTGTGGGAATTCATTCATGGTCATCAAAACTGAATATGCCTATGACATACTTCTTTTTGTTTTTCATGAGAAGGTGACTCCCCTTAAATCTCAATAAACATAAGAAGTATAAATCATCCAAATATGAGCGGCTGGTTAAAGAAACCGATGAAAATAAGATGAACCTCCGGTCAAGTGGTTGGATGTAACTTCGAATAAGTCATTTTACATTGTCTTTCTCAACTACAACTTCCAAGGCTAATTCACCTTCCTTGCCTTTTCCGATGCCGACCTAAGATGTATTTATCTGAGTCAATTTGAATGATATCGACCGTCTTTATGGGAAGCTAACGTATATAATATTACCTTCCGATCATTAACAGTTGATGATCATTGTTTTGAAATTAACTTTGCAAAGCAATATTTCTTTCATTAGCTCTATATACGCTGAAAATAATGCATTTTGATCTCTCACAAGAATGTCTAATGGTCCCATCATAGCAAATCACCGCTCGGGCCTTTGTTTGCTGAAATTTGTTAAAGATACTGTCTCGAGAATGTGAAAATCCTTTAGTCGGCTTCGAATTTAAATGTGAAAAGTAAAATAATCTCCAATAGTTGCAGATAAGTCTAATGAAACCACGGGGAGTAACCGATGGTGGTTGCCATTGGACCGATAGCACTTACTTTTGTTTTGCTTTAAAATTGATTTTGCTCTTTGGTGACTTTGTTGAAAACATGCCTTATACTTTTAAATGTTGTACTTGCATACATGTTTAAGCTCGTTTATACTTTGTGCCATATATAGCTGCAACACGTTTTGCTTGTATTGTGCATGCATTTTTTGCATTTGATGCTATAACTTTCATGCTCGAACACAAATCCGATTGCCTCCTGAAAGGTCTAAGATGCTCAATCACCTGTTTGAACCAGGAGCCTCGGACTTAAGTGTGCCTTGATGCCAATTCTTGGTCTCAGAACTGAGTATTATTTTCTCCTTTCGGCCTTTTGCTAAAGGGAGATGCTGCCGAAATTTCGGTAGAATTCCATGCCTTGTCATTTTTGCTATTACCAATATTTTCTTCTCATTTTTCTTTTGTTTTGTAGACAAAAAAGGCAAAGCACCTAAGACTTCAACTGCCGGGGCATCAAAGAGCCATGCAAAGGGCAAGACTGCAAGTGACCCTGATCTGAAAGATCCAGATAAAGTATTTACCGCTACTTTACAAATTCAAGAACCAGAGCCTTGTCAAGAAAGAACTGGTACACATATTGATGTTTGGTGAATAACACCGATTGGGAGAATAATGACAAAGTGAGCTTTGACAAGCTATGCTATATATTTGGGGATGCCCCAAAAGAGAACATGAAACAACCTGCTGACAGCGTATAGTATCGTTATGTAGACTCAGCGGGAGTTTCTCATAAATTGACTACTGTTCGATCTATCAAACAGTATCGAAGGATAATGACGATGGCTCCAACTATCCCAACGAGGAATAACCCATTTCCATGGATAAAGCATCACATCCATTTCAGAACTAGTAAGTTCATGCTCTAGCCTCCATATTACTTCATAGAGTTCCCAAGGTCTAAGATAAAGGCAATAGAACTGTATACCCTAAACCTTGCAGTGGGTACAGTGATTTCACAATTGAGGATAGTTGGGCATGGTATCCACACTAAAGATGGGAGTGCCTGGCTTGGCAAAAGACACTAGTCTCGTGGATGGTTTAACTACATCGGAGACTGGCAAGGTTGGATGACTCTAATCAAGCACTATTATGAAGAAGATTTGGAAGCGATAGGTATCTTCGATGCTATAAATGACACCACACAGAAAGTACCTTGTGAGAACAAGAACATATGTAGAGCCATTTTGGAATTGTTCTGCCCGGCGACTAGTACTTTCATTACTTTAAACATGGAGCTGGGGTTTTCTTTATGGGAAGTAAAGAAAATATTTGGTTTAGCATCATACGGTGAAATTTATGATGAAACCATTTTACCCAGTGAAAAACCAGCCACCATAGATGATGAATTTTGAGCTGTATATTATCTCCTTTTTGCTCTCGATGATTCAATCCAAACAACCAACCGGAGTCGAGGCAAAGTACCAATGGATGAGTTGGGTGAAGAGTATCACCAGCCCTTTCTTCATAAATAAGGGTGGATATTTCAAATGGAAAGGGATCATCCCCAGTGTGGACCCCAAGAAGGAGCCAATGATCATTTACTATGATGATCTAGACTTCTTGCCATGTATTTTTGCCAAGTATCTAGATTTGAAAAGGAAGTGCTAGCTCGCTACATTTTGTACGACATGGTTGTCAGATATTCTTTTTCCAAGTTCCGAGAGTGACTTTAGGCCTAGTTGCATATATCCAACGCTCAGAATGACATTTGGACACTATCTTGCCTTAGGCCCTGCCTTCATAGCATTTATGTTAACCGAGCTAAAGTTGTCAGTTTCACCGTCAGAGAGGGGAAAGCCTTCAATTGGTATTATGCTGAGCATTTATTGTACACTTGGTTCACATACCACTGCAATGGGCTTCATTCACACAGCGATGCACCAGGAAACATTTACATGGAGGGTGTGGTAGGCAGTAGCTGTCTGATCAACACCTATTCCATGACTGAGTTACGCCAACACTTGCAGAATTTTAATAATTATGTTGCCTCTTGTGACGCTGTGCCCAATATTGAAGTTCCAACTCGCATGAGAAATGCCAGAGGATCACCGATTGACAAAGTCGGAGAGGGTGGTTGGAATGTTGGCTTATCCGATGAAGAGAAGAGTTAGTTCTTAAGCTTGAGACCCGCATACTTAGTATATAGGAAGAATTCATATATCAACATTCAACCTTATATACCTGCCAGATTTTGCAGACAATTTGACTTTCATCAAGCCGTTGTGGAAGCACCTGATCAGAATTAAAGCACTCTTGGTTTTTTGCAAGATGCTCGAAATGCTTGGGGATTCTATTAAGTGCTTGGTACTGGGGCTCATTTTGGCTACCCTTATGTCCCAAATCATGGATACACGAGTGGTTTCGCACAATGGTATGCAAAAAGTATGACTGCCATTGTAAAAACATATACGAGCAATCCCCATGTCAATTGGTGCCCTTTAGCTTCTTCCAAAAAAGGAGAGAAGGCATAACAAGATTGTTTCATCCCAGTCAACTCTGAGAATTGGTTATATGATGGAAATAAATGGCAAATTGGCTTAGTGGTCGGGTCTGATATTTGCAAAGCTCATTGCTCCTTGAGAGGTGAAAAAGATGAGAGATTCTTGCCTCTTCCTAATGTGACTGCTGTAAGGATGTAGTGGGCTGTGGATGAGAACCTGCAGGAGAGGGAAAGTCTCACTAAGATTGGGTGGGTTGGTAGAGTTGCACTAAATTTTGTATCTGCTTTTGACTTTGCTAGAACTAAAGTTTCTGTTAGCGAGCAAACAAGGAAGTTTGAAGAAGAGCAAGCCATTATGCGCGTAGCTGCCAAGGCAGACTTTGCGAGTTGAAATTTACCAAAGGCTATTAGTGTGGCTTCATTACCAATAGAGGTACATATAGTTCCAAGTTTAGCAGAGGTAGCTCAGTCGACTGAAGCAACTACTGAATCAAGGCCATTAGTTCTAGTGCCCACAAAACCTCCAACGGCTCCAGTTCTTCATAAGAAGCTTCGAGCTATACGCACAAAACATGTAACTAGATCCCCTATTAGCAAAGGAGCTTCTTCAAAAGAGAGAAAGGCTGAAAGCTCTAGAACTCGTCATTCCCAAAGGCTAAAAACTGGTAAAACTTCTTTATTTCTTTGTATGACATTATTATTTGATTTTCTTTTGCTCTTGTTTTGAAGTCTACATTTTTTTCTAGCAACCTTATCAGCTCAAACTTCAACCGTTGGAGGAGTTGCGCGAAAGGTAGCTGAGATCGTTGAAAACTATGCCTCAGATGAAGGTGATGAAAGAGATAGCGGTTTTGATGCTTCTACCATTGAGGAACTAACCGATAGTGATATTAATATCGAATTCGATTTTGAAAAAGACAAGTTTAACTAGGCAATGACGCCTGAGTCTGGGAGAAGAGCTGTAGCAGATATACTAGCAGAATCCATTGCTGTGGAGAAATCTAGCGATGATTGGGGTGCTGCTACTACTATTGATAAAGCAACCGGCAGCGATGTACCCATGGAGCCAATTGTAGAGCAAATGAGTAGCGATGGAATTCAGACAGATGCCACTGTTACTTCTGAAAAAAACACTGTCCCTTAGACCGAACAGCAAGAGATTCCTCTTAAAATTTCTTAGGGACCAACTACTGAAGTATCAATGGAAGAGGGCGAAATCCACGGTACTGTCGAAGGAATTCCAATAGATCAAACTGTTGAAGGTAACTTTTGACTTGAATATTTAGAAATTGAAATTTTTATTCCAACATTGTAATTTGATCTCATTCATTCCTTCTTATGTACCCGACTGGAGGAGAGTGCTCATTTTGTGCCTGCCACTTAAGTAAGAAAGCCTTTTGGGTCACCGATTGAAGAGCTAGCAGGGAGAAAGAGTCTTGAAGCTTCGATTAATTTAGACAATATCTCCATCCATAGAGAATATTTTGAGGCGTCTCCGAACAGTACTTTAAAAAGTGATTTGCAAAGGTTCGTGGAAGACTTCTCCTTAGATGTGCCAACCAAAAGTGTCAATAATGATCTAGAGTTATCATCGACATTTATTGTACCGCCTATCAGCATTAATCTTGCATTCGTACTAGGTGTGGTTTCCCTAGTGCATTTGGATTTGGATTCAAGATCTCATGGGAGTGAACCTTTCGCAGTTGCTTATATGCCGAGGACTGATAATGTACCAAGGGTCGATCAAGTGTTGGATGTTCAGACAGAACCAAGCATTGGACCTGTTGGTGTAGTAGAAAAAGAAGCTGATATTGAGATGGTCTTAGCTGAGGAGCCTATTGTGACAAAACCGATCATAGCCAAAACTAGTCCTCCTGCTTAGAGAAAATTGGTTCTTAAAGATGAAACTACAGATCCTACGGAAGATGATGCTTCTGCAACGCCAATTGTTAGTGACTTGCCTCCAGTTACTGGTAGCTTCACATCACCTAAAGCCATGACACCCCCAAGAGGTTATTTCAAGGCTGATTAGTCATCGTCTATGAAAGTTATTAAAGACCCAGCTGTGCAAAAAATATCAGATAAAGCTTCTAATGTTAAAGATGGAGGATCCTGGAAAGCATTATTGAATGTTATAATAACACCGCATATAAATGGAGATCTTTCCCCCACTTTATCTTCACAAGGGTTGTATGACTCGCCTTCTATCTGTGAAGAAGCGCTGGCTGCTCATGGGGGTGGGGGTGTAAATGTTGAGAAGGAAGGAGATGACAGCTCAAGCTCTTAGACTTAGTTAAATTCGTAAGAACGAAAGTCAAATCTTTTCGTCCCTAAGGGGCCTAATTTGTTTGGCTATGCCCCGAAGCCCCAGTTTGCCATAAACTTTGCCATGAAAATGGCTATTCATAGCATCTTGGCCACACTCTTCCAAGGAGACCTTACCCTCGAGAAGATCCAGGGTGCCAAAGCATTAATTGATATATTGATATCTTCTAGTGCCAAAATTGATTTGGGTGGTCTTTGTGATGCTTTTGTCATCTTCTTCAGTAAGCTTGAAGAAAAGGACATCTGAGACAGAAGTGTTGATCACGCAAAAGCTTTTTAAGATGAAGTGTTGAGGCATAAAGTCCAGCTAGCCACACAGATTGAGAGCACTAAAGAAGAGATACGGGTAGTAAATGCAGTGCAGGCCAAGACAACACGGGAGATAGTTGTGCATATGCCGAGGGTGAAAATATATAACAGCAGATCACCATGTTGCAGCAACAACTCTCTTCTTTGGAAAATAACATTGACGACTTGAAGAGATCTATTTCAGAGGGCAATCGACGTAGAGATGATCTACTTGCATGTGCAAAGGTGAAGCGGACGACTCTGGATGATTTTGTTTAGTCGCTAGAGAGTGAAATGAACATCAAGCCAGATGAGATTGGCATAAATATTGCTGTACTTGCTTATGCAAGCTATAAAGGGCGCATCCTGATGGAAGGTGTTCTGAACGCAAGAAATCAACTAGAGAAATTCTTAGACTAATTCTCCCTGCTTCAGCTTTTATTTAGCTTTTTTATTTTGATTAGCCCTGGGGGTTATGTATACATTGACTTCATTTTTTGTATTGAACTCCAAATGAGTATCAATGAAAATTTCTTTTTTATTTTGCTTCACTTTGTCATTGGCATAGAATGTTTGGTTTAATTTTGTATGAATATTTGTATGGTTTGTATGGATGATTTGTTATGGTTTTTGTTTTCTTAGACTTGTATGAGGTGTGACTTGTAATCTTTTGGATTTACAAATCAACAAAGCAAAGAGTCATATGGGTGGATATTATCCAGTGCCCATGTATAAGGCTTTTTCCAGGGACCTTGCCTTTATCCTTTTGGTGTCGAAAGGGGTTAAACAAGGTGGATGTTATCTGGTGTCTATGTGTGAGGTTTCATCCGGGATCCTTGGCTTATTCCTTAGGACAAAGATTTGGTTTTGGTTTTTGTTTAGATTTTGGCTATACGAAGCCTGCAAAAAAGGCTTATTCCATATAACGAAATGTAGTTATATAAGGTTTGTAAAAATACTTATTCCATACAGCTGAATTTGGCTATACAGGGTCTGCAAAAGGACTTGGTTTATATAGTAAGATGTTACAAGGGGTTTTATTAGGACATTATCCAAGTAACAAAAGTTGACTAGATGGGCATATGGGCTTTGTCCCCCTAGTCATTCTGTACAAGTCTAAGGGATTTTGGTTAGGAGTCATAGGTTATGAATCTTGAAACCGAAGGTTTTAGGGTTGAGAATGTACACTGTACATGGTTTAGGTATGCCAATGATATTCAAGCATAGTATTTTTTAAGAAGTTTTCCATTTATAGGCATCATGCATCTGCCTTCTTCAAGTGTGAGGAGTAAGTAGGCGTCATTAGAGTAGACCTTGTCGACGACAAAAGGCTTGTCCCATTTGGATTCGAACTTGCCTTTTAACAAGTGTGTGAAGAACATGGGTCTCTTGACTACAAAGACTAAGTCTCCTTTCTTATAAGCTTCGTATTTGACCTCTTTATCGAATGACCCAGCCATATGAGCTTGATATAATTTTATGCTTTGCTGAGCTGCAAGCCTTTTTTCATCAAGGGTTTCTAACTCTTGAAATCTGAGCTTAGTATTCTTTTCTTTAGTGTGTTTGTTCATTACAGCCACCCAAAGAAAAGGGAGTTAGATTTCCAAGGGTATCACAGCTTCACAGCCATAAAGTAAGGAACATGGTGTTGATTTTATTGGACTTCAATCTATAGTTCTATAAGCCCATAAAGCTTCAAAAAATCTGGTACTCTAACTCTTTTTATTGTTAGAGACCATTTTCTTCAGAATTTTACAAATAGTCTTGTTGAAAGCTTTAGCAAATCCATTAGCTGCAGGGTTATATGCTGTGGAAGGACAACGTTGAATTCCGTACTTGTTATAGAATCTGTAGAACTTATCATTGTTGAACTGAGGGCCATTATCATGATGCAGACGTTTAGGCACCCCAAAACAACAGATGATATAAGTCTTCAAGAAACTAAGGACCGTATCTGTTTTGACTTCTGTAAAGGGCACTACTTCTACCCATTTGGACAAGTAATCCATTGCGGCCAAAATGAATTGATGACTATGTTTTGATGGTGGATTGATTTTACCAACTATATCCATTCTCTAAGACTCAAATGACCAAGGGGTGGATGTAGGATGTAGATATTCAAGCGGTTGATGAATGTAATCACCGTGGATTTGGCGTTCATTACATCTTTTTACAAAACTGAAAGCATCAGATACCATGGTAAGCAATAGTAACTTAACCTTCGAATCTGATCGTGAAGCTCTGGTCCAGCCTGATGAGCACCATATAAGCCAAAACAAACTTCTTTGAGTTCTTGATCAGCTTCTTTTGGTGACAAGCAACGGAGAAGAACTCCATCATATGATTTGCAATAAAGAGTCTTTGAAGGTAAATCAAAGTGAAACTTTAGAACTTACCTTTGAATACTAGTTCTGTCTTTAGCATTCTCTAGCCGAACTCCATGAAAAACATAATCAATAAAAGGGTCTCTCCAATTTATGAATGAACTTTGGAAAGATGAAATTGGATTCTTGATCAAATCAAAGAAATCTACTACTGATTTATGGGTATCAAGTTGAGGTAGAAGTCTTCTTTCGACTATTTCCAACGCCATTTTGTCATTTTCGGGGATTGACATTGAGGCTGCCAAACCAGACAGTGCATCCGCTTTGTATTTTTATGACTTAGAATGTGGTGAAACTCAATTAGCATAAACCTTTCCTTGAGTTCACGAGCTTTATTGAAGAAGGGAATCAGGTCTAGTTTCTTCGCTTCATACTTAAGATTCATTTGTTTAACCACAGTTGTAAATCTCCATGGACTCAAAGCATATTGATGCCTGATTTCAATGCTAGTTGAGACCTATAATCAATGCTGTGTATCCTGCCACATTGTTTGAACATGGCTTGATTAATGAGAAAGAGTGAGGGACATAGAGTCTTTCTAGGCTGCAAAAAATTATTTCAGCCACTGAAACTGATTCTCCTAGCTCATTAGTTCTGGAAGTTCCATCAACATGCATAATCCAATGTAAGTCCAAATCAATGGTAGGTTTCCATAATTATTTAATGAAGAAGGCTGGCTCATCAGGGAGATTGTCTTTGAATTCAGAATCTTCTAAGAGTGGATGTTCTGCTAAAAAATCAGCAAGAGCTTGTTTTTTTACTGCCTTTACGGGAGTATATCTAATGTTGTACTGATAAAAAAGAATAGACCATTTGGCTAAACGATCACTCAGTGCTCTAGCTTTTGTCATAACTGTCTTCAGTGGGTTGATATTGGAAACCAAATACGCTACATTGGAAAGGATGTAGTGACATAATTTTTGTATTGCGAATATCAGTACAGGACATTCTGTTTCCACTGGATAATAATTATGCTCAACACCAACCAGCATTTTTGACAAATAATAAAGAGCCACCTCTTTGCCTTCGTCATTCTTTTGAACTAATAATGCCTTTAGAGAGTGATCAAGAGCTCGAATATAAAAGTTGAAAGGCTTGCCTGGAATTAAAGCTAAAAAAATTAGTGGGTTTGTGAGATACCGTTTGATATCTTGAAAGGCATCTTCAGAAGCTTTATTCCATACAAAGTCTACTTCTTTCTTCATTAGTCTAGAGCCCTGACAAGTTTGAGATGAACCGGTGAATGTAGGTAAGTCTGCTTTGCAACCCCTTGAGTTCTTTAAGAGTTTTTGGAGAAGGCATCTCCATTATAGCTTTGACTGGATCTAGTTTGATATCACCTTTTCGAACCACAAATACTAGGAATTTTCCGGAAGAGACTCCAAAGAAACATTCCAAAGGGTTCATTCGATGGTTGAATTTTCACAATCTCTCGAAGACTGTGTGAAGATCAGTTAGATGATCTGACTTCTGTTTGTTCTTGACTGCTAAGTCATCGACATATTATTCAACAGACTTATGCTGCATGCCTTTGAAAATTTTCATCATCACTTTTTGGTATGTAGTTCTAGCATTCTTGAGACCAAAAGGCATGATGGTGTAGCAGTACACTCCAAAGAGGGGTTTGAAGGATGTTTCCTTCTCGTCCTCCTTGTATATTTTAATTTGATTGTATCCTGAAAACCCATCCATGAACGACATCCTCTCAAATATGAAAGTATTGTCAATCATGATTTCTGGTATGGGTAATGAGAAATCATCTTTAGGACAAGCTTTGTTCAGATCTCTGAAGTTGATGCAGACTCTAATATGCGCATTCTTTTTTGTGACCGGCACTATGTTAGCAAACCAGTCAAGGTGTTGCTCTCTATGGATGAATTGAACATCTATGAGTTTCCAAACTTCCTTTTATATTTTATCTAGGGCTTTTTGGAATTAATTTAATTCTTTTTAGAATTCTGGTTTGATTAATTGTTCTTCAATTATTAATGAATAAAGGTCTTTTAAAGATATGCAATTTGTTTTTCTTTATAAAGGATTTGATTCTGAATAAGATTGATTTGTTGAATAGAAGATGATTCAACGAAATCATAGATTAATTCTTTGTTGTCTAAAATGGTTTTTAGACCTAAAGAGTCAACCTAAAAAGGCTGTATTAATTATAGAAAGGGATTTCTAAAGATGACATCATTGGTTAAATCCTTTCCCATCATGAAATTAGTCTTTATGCATTTTCCATTTTTACAAATATGACCATTATTTAATTTATACTTGATATACATCTTTTGACTAGCAGTTGCTAGGTTGAGACTGTGATTAGTTTTCTAATAATATCTTGTTGGAAGTAATCCTTCTCTAATAACATTTTCATCTGCACCGCTATTTAGCAAGTAGAGTGCTTTGATAAAGAATTCTTAGATCTTTTATTGTGAGTTGAGTTTTCCACTTTTGAACTTGATTTATAGTTAAGGAATTTAAAAATCTATTAACTTCTTCACTGAATTCTTCATTATTTTCTGAATTATCACTGTTTTCTTGATAAAGTTTATTAACACTATGATGAAACCCAAGAACTTTAACACGTCATTTGAGATCTTGGATTTCATTCTAATTTTGTTTTAGTTGTTTTATTTCTTTCTTTTGATTATCAATTTCTTTATAAAGATCATGAATAGAAGGCTAAGAAAGTACCTATTGGTCTTTCATTTTATTAAGAATAGTTTTTATACTTAATTGTTCAGGTGGATTATTTGATGTTGGAGCTCTTGCTCTTTGATTTTTATTTCCTTTATTTATGTTATGCATTTTTTCAAAATATTTATTTTTTAATTCTTCATCTTTAAGATCTTTAAACATTTCTAATATCATTTCTTTTTGAGTAGAACGTACATTTAATGATAAAGAGGAAGAACCTGATTCATACTGAATTTCACTATCAGGCATGTTACATGGACATGTATATGATGAGCGAGAGGATTCTGCATCAGAGGAATTGGATGACTCTAGGGAAAAGGATGAAGATCCTTTCAGAATAGTCTTGATTTCTTTTTTAGCCTTTATTTTCATTTTAGGACATTGAGGAGCAATATGCCATTTTTCTTTACATTTGTAACATTGTATTTCCTTTTCCTTAGGATGAGAAGAGGATGCATTATTTTTTGTATAGTTTTTGTAAGATCCTTTACGAGACTTTTTATGAAAATATTTTTTTATGGTTTCTTTTATATGGAACATAATATGTTGGAGTTGAAAAATGTTTTGATTTTCTTTTTTGATAATTTCTTTTTAAATTTGTTCTTTTATTTATGCTTGATGGGCTGATTAAAG
Organism: Sextonia rubra; assembly: GCA_037013555.1. Taxonomy (NCBI): domain Eukaryota; kingdom Viridiplantae; phylum Streptophyta; class Magnoliopsida; order Laurales; family Lauraceae; genus Sextonia; species Sextonia rubra. The sequence goes on from JASUAD010000001.1 coordinate 64,028,818, forward strand.
GTTCCATGCCAAATTGAAAGCAAAAATCACCAAGTTATACTTTCCGATATGCTTTTGATTTTCAATTTGACACTTGAGTTTTAATTCATTGCATAATGAAAATCCAACTTTATTAATCTTTTGGATTAAATCATCATATGTATAGCGATCATAAGTAAGATTTCCATTATTTTTTATTTTAATATTTCTCCAACCTTTTCTACAAAAAGTTTAGGAAGACCAGATATGAAATTTTCTTTCCAAAATTCTGAATTGTTTGCATCAATTGTATAGAGTTTTGATAGAAAAACATCTTTATACCAACGAAACTCAGATAACGTTCGGCATGTTAGATTGATTAATTGAGATTTTAATTTCTCTTCTACATTCATATAATTACCAACAAAATGTTTTATAACATTGGTAATAAGCATGTAGATAGAACCTTGAATGTGATGACCTTGAGTATTGATAACAGGATTTTCTGAAGTATCTCTTTTTACTGCTTGCATAGTAACTTGTTTTTCTACTTCAGAGAGATATTTCTCCCACGAACCACGTAATTGTCTAGTAAAACGAAGAATAATTGTATTTATTGTATGTCTTTGATCATTACCAGCAGATATGATGGTAAAAGCATAGATCATCATATGTTGGCATAATTGAAGGATTTAATATTCTGATAGACCATCTAGATTCCATTCATAGCCAGAGGAATTGTCGAAACGAATACTATCTACATTAGCTTTTTCTTCGAATAGAAGATTTGCTGGAGGTGGTCTAGAATAATAATTTCTTGCTTTTGCTGTAGATATTGTTGGTTTTGGTCTTTTAAATATTCTATTGAGTTGTAAAGGTTCTTGATTTTTATTTTGATCAACTTGATGTTCATTAGATGTTTTGGGCTTTTCATCTATATATTCAGAAGCAGAGAATTCTGAATCTAAACTAGAAGCTTTAGAATTTGAGACTAAAATATTTATAGATTTTTCTTCATTTTTATCTTTATTTTTATTTTGAATTTTTATATTTGTAAAACTATGGTATATTTGATTGATTAATTCATCTTAAAACTTAAGAGTTTTCTTTTCTAACATTAGATCTTTAAGGGTTTCACCTTGAAAACCTAAAGATTGAGTCTTGATTACCTTCTGAAGATGTATATCATATAACTTTAGAATATTTTTAATTTTTTTTTCAATTCTATCAATCTGTTGACCAATAGTATAAAGATTGAAATTTGTATAATTATTTTGTTCTAAAATATGACTTAAGTTAATTTTATAAACAAAATCTGTGTTACCTTTACCACCTTATATTTTTGCAACATCTTTTACGAAGAGGAATACTTCATTATGGGTTTTTGATTATTTTTTCAACATCAACCTATTTTTCCATCGATAGATGTGGGAAAAATAGGTTAAAATTGTAGGAAAACCTGCCATTTCCATCGCACCGCATGGCAAACGAGGCGCTGCGTTCTCCCCTATAGTTGGGCTGCACAGACAAGCCCTACAATTTGAAAAAAAAAAAAAAAAAAAACAAGTTCCAATCACAGCACTTAATCTATTGGGCACCATGCCCACTTCCATATAGCGTTAAATTAGTGGGCCCCACATGCGGGTGGCGTTTCTTTTAGTCGGTCTCGGCATTTCTTATACCCCCCGCCTCTGCGTAGAGAGAGAAATCAACTCTCAGCTCTTGCTCTTGCTCTCTCTCTCTTTCTCAACCCTAGTTCCATTTCCTGAAACCAGCCTAGCCTCTCTCTCACAAATGCCCTCGCCAATTCATCTCTCCATCTAACCCCAGAAACCGTAACCCACCAAACCCCCTCTTCTCCCTCTCTCTCGCAGCCATGTCTCTTCTATCCATGGACAATAAATACCTCACAGAGGACTGCGTTCGAGATTGGAAGAGCGCCACCTCCAATTTCAAGCTTCCCAATCCCGTCCCTACTCTTCGCTTCCTCTATGAGTTCTGTTCCGTTCTCGTACGTCTCTCTCTCTCTTCTCTTTCTCTCTCTACCTTTTTTTTTTAGTTCTAATTCTATTGTTGCATGTATGTATGTTTATATGTGTCGTGATAGGTTCGCGGAGAATTGCCATTGCAGAAGAGTAAGCCAATATTGGAATCGGTGGAGTTTTCGGACAAAGAAGAAATGGCATCTACTTTGGCGGATATTGTCGCGCAAATGGGACAGGATGTGAGTGATAACTCTCTCTCTCTCTATCTCTATCTATATAATTCTACATGTATACCATTGGAATCGGGGGATTGCGGGTTAAGTATCGATCTCAGAACTGATGGATGATGTGAAACCCTTAACTTTAGAGAAAGAGAAAATTTTACCCTGAATAGTGGATAAGAAATTAGGAGAGCCTGCTGATTAGGGAAAGAAAGGAGTAGAGAAGTAAATGGGGAAAGAAGCGGAGCATCATTCCTTTCCTCTTAAGAGAACAGCGTTGGTGTCGTGGTTTTGGACTTGGAGATTTGTCTTGAATGGACAATCTTATAGTTGGAAAATTCGTCGCGGACCAGGTTTTGGTTTGGCTTTCAAACCAAAATGTTTTGACTGATTAGGAATCTTGGTGCAATGTTTCAGAGTTACGTTTCGGAGAAATATAAAATTTAATTGTTATAATAGTGTTGTCAACGTAACAATTTAATGTCATCATTATGGTCCATCAATATGGGACGTATATTAATGTTATCATACCAGGCCAACAGTGAGCACTTTGCAATAATTTGGAAAAGTCGTTTAGATTAAATTCAGAAAACTGTCCAAATTGGAATGATTTTCAGGGTATTTTTTGAAATTAAATTCAGAAAACCGTCCTAGTTGGAATGATTTTCAGGGTATTTTATGAAAAGGGGCGGCGGGGGAAGGGGGGGTATAGTATTAGGTTCGTTGTAATGGATGAACCAAACTAATTTGGAAAACTCATCCGATACGAAATGAATTTTCTAAATATGCAATGGCTTCACCCAACTTGCTTCTTCAGTCATAGGAACGGCCCACATGATGAGCCAATAAGGGTTCGTTTGCCTTTTGTGCATGGGATTTGAAATTGGGTTTTGCATATATAATTTTTTCACATACATATGTTACATTTGTGGAGCACATTACCTTTTTTTTTTTTTTACTATCAAAATAACCATTTTCATATGAGTAAATGAGTATGTCCAATGCCGAGATAGGAAGTATGCTTTCCCTTCTTGAGACAACTTATCTTTCTACATATAAAATGGACAAACGACTTTGGAAACCTGATTCTAAAGTTTTAGTTTTTCTTTTTCAGTGAAATATTTATGCTCTGTTTTGGTTAATTCTAATAGCAGGACGACAGGTGGCCATAGGTTTTGGAATTCTCTTGTTCCTCAAAGAGGATTGATTTTTTGTTGGGTGGCAAGGTTGCATAGAATTCTTACCATGGATCAACTTAGAAGAAGACATGACCATTGTAAATGGTTGTACGATGTGTTTCAAAGGGATGAGGAAATAGCTAGTCATTTGTTGATTCATTGTTCCTATGCATATAAATATTGGGTTGCTGTTATAAGTATGTTCGATATGAGCTTGGTTATGCTATGCCACATAAAAGATTTGTTTGAGCAATGGAATTTTTGGGGAAAGCTAATTCGTTCTAAAATGTTGTGGTGGCTTTCACTTTATGCGATCTTTTGGAAGATTTGAGTAGAAAGGAATAAAAGAGTTTTTAATGGCAGATGTAAATCAGCAGTGGAGCTTGTTCGGTCTATTGTTTGGATTGTCTCGGAATGGGAAAGCAATGTGCTTCAATTTTTTGAGGTTCCTTTAGAGGATCTTCATCGATCATGGGCAGCTTGTTTTGGAGGGGGAAGGCATCACAAAATGGTCCATAACATCAGTTGGATATCTCTGCGAGAAGATATCTTAAAGCTGAATTTTAATGGTAGTTATGTTTTTCATATTTGCATTGGCGGCATCAGAGGTGTTATTGGAGATTGGATGGGTCGGGTTGTGAAGAATTTCTTAGGCCCGTGTTAATTCTTTGGATGCTAATGGTGCTGAACTTTATGCTTTATTCGTGGGTTGTCGAGTACTGCTGAAGATGGGCGGTTGCAATGCTATCATTGAAGGAGATTCTTTTGCTACTATCCAATGGGGTTCAGGAAAATCTTCTTATCCTTGGAGATTGGCAGATTGGGTGGAGAAAGTGCAAGATCTGTCTTCTCAATTGAATTTTACATTTATTTATGTCTTGCAAAAGGCGAATGCTATGGCAGATGGTCTTGCTATGGAAGGAGTTTTCAGATTACAGATTTGTTTTGATGTTTAATCTTGTTTTCTGATTTTTGCTTTCTGTTTTTATTTGCTGGTTGTATCCCTGTTTTCATTTTCTTTTCCTTTTTTGTTTAAAATAAAATTTGCCATTATAAAAAAAGGCCTAGCCCATATGAAGAGGATATCTCATGTGTGGATCTTTGTGGGATTTAGTCTACATTCTGTACATCATTATAGGATTGTAATTACTCCCAATCATGTCTGGTTTTTCCTTATTGGCTTGTAATCAGATTATAATGAGATGTAAATTAGATTGTAATTAGAGCCTTTGATTAGGCAACAGTCAATATAAATACATATGGCCAATCCCATCTTGGGATACGAGAGAATTCTCTAATTCCTCTTCCAGTTCTTCTTCTTCTTCCTCTTAATACAAGGATCAATAGATCCTTATAACAAGACTCGTTGGTTTTATGGGATAAGTGATAAGAAGGGAATTATGAGTGGGGAGTTACCAACTCACCATTAGAAATGGGGAGAGAATGTGGTGTATTCATTAGGATACGATACAAGTCAAAATCATAACTAACTGTCAAAATTAGTGCTAGAATGCTTGGCTTTAATATATTATAATTGGATATTGAGAGTTGAAGATTTTAAGGCCTTAAAGAGCAGCAGCAGTGAAAGTATTATAATATGGTCGTTTAAATATATTTTGGGTATTTAATAAGGTCAACAATATAGTTCTATTGCAAGTATCTTATCATTTTTGATGTTGAAATACATCATGTTATTTTCTGAAGGTTGTAATTAAAGCTCTGTTTATTCTAATTGAAATATATACAGAAGTATATCCTAATTAAACTATTCTTGGAAAACATTAGATTAATAATATCGTCATATTCACCAAAATAATTGACATTATGTTTAAATGTATATTTAAAATAATGCACCTGCACCTGGCAAGCCAGATGGAGCCCGTTAACAAGCTGAGCTTAAGTCAATCCTATTCAAGCCTCTTAACAAGCTGAGCTTGAGCAGACTAGGCTGATTCTACCCTAGATTTAGCTTGGCTCGTGAGGCAGCCTGAGCTTGAGCTTTAGCATGATCGAGCCAAGCAGAGCTGTATTGTTGACATTCCCATTTTTTTTTTTTTTTTGAAAGAGACATTCCCAATTAAAACATCCAACTAGTAACTTTGCTTTAGATCTAGGGCTTGGATTGATTTAAGGGCATTGTTTACTATGGACCTTATAAATGCAACAGTGGGGCTGCATGATCATTGTAGTGGTTTTTAATTTCTTTATGGTTTGCTTTCTTTCCAAAAAGGACAATGTGTGACCTCTATAGAAATATACAAATTTCTGCACCAACTTAGGTCCACATGTGAAGTAGTGCACTTTGAGGAAGACATTTATTATTTCCATATCCGGGAAGTGCGCCATATTGTCGTAATCTTCTAAGATTATCATAGGAATATATATATATTTATATATGGGAAATACTACTATGCATCCATCCCTCACCTTGTGGTGAGGGATAATTTCCTTTTTAGACCTAACAAAGTCAAACGGGTGTCTTAAGGGTGATGGTTTTGTCCTCTTGCACATCAATACTTTCCATATATGGAAGTGTCCCTCACCATAAGGTGAGGGATAGATGCATAGTAGTTTTGTCTTTTATATATATCCATTTTGGGGTTTATAACTTTATATCATTGCTTCTGTATTTTCTATAAGAAAGATTGACAACCACAGAGGACTTGTTGGCAGTATGCCTTTTGTGTGGTTTGGTATGTTTATTTGCCTTTTCTTTATTTGGTGATGGCGGTTTGTTTGATGAAGTTCTAGGCATTGAACTTTGGACACCCATTCTTGCACTCTAAACATGAGTATTAATGTTTTAGACTGCATTATTAACCCCCTGTTCTAAACTTGTATAGATTTCTTAGGCAAGTTAACACTTTGGATGTTGGGTATTGTGGGTTATTTTGAACATTGAGTTAAAGTCAATGATTGTTAATTTGCTTGAGGGTAGGACTTTGCTGCTTTTGTTGGTAGTGATTTGGAAGTTAATTGCAATAGTTGCTTTATTTGAATTGTACTCTGGCAGCTGGAGTGCGTGGATTATTAATAGGATATTGCCCGTACAGTTGCCCTTAGACCTGGCAGTCGCCCTTGAGTGGTCGAAGTTTAAGTATTTTCCACGGCTGTTCGTGTGACATCCTACGGCTGCGCAATATCACATATCATATTGTGCAATATCCTAGGGCAATGCGATATCGCATGTATTAGCCTGGGCGACGTACTAGGCTGTGTGATATCACGCCATTATTGTACGAATAGTTTTACGGGAAATACTTAAACTTTGATTGTTCTAGAGAAAATGTTATATCTAAAGGGCAGTTGTATGGTCAAAATCCCATTGTTATTTATCAAAGATCATTGTGGAATATAATTCTATTATGACAGAAATTTGTGCTCATTATTTCGTTCATGTGTAATCATTGGGCTATAATTCATTGAGGGAGATGGATCTGGTAGGCAGGTTGTGGGCGGATTAATTGTGTAAGTTGTTTATATGGACTGAAAGGAAGAGAATTTGGGGAAATTTCGCCCAACTAGCTCTTGCTGGTGGTATGGCACACTCCAGTTTTGGGAGAGGCCTAGGATTGAGGTCAGGAGGCTTGACTTTAGCTTTTTTCTTAAAGAACAAGGAAAAATAGAAATTGGGGAAATTTGAGTCTATTTAACATAACCTTTAGGATTGGACAATGGTGAATCCCTCGCTTGGCATCTTCATTGAGTGTGTGTGTGACCAGTAATTCAACTCAATTTTGCCAATTTTCGTTGTTGATGCTTGTGGTTTTACAATGTGAGCCAACATGCTGATATTTTAGGCTTATATTCTTTTGTGATTTCTGTGTTTCTTCAAACATTCTGGATGGGCAAACCTTCTAACATATGGATATATGTATCATTTTTTGTAGCTTACGATGACAGCAGACAATCGTGTCCGTCTCGTCAAAATGGTAACCAGTTTACTCATGATCTCTCTTTTTCGAAGTCAGAAATGATCCAAATAATTCCACCAATTTCATGTAGTAAGAAGCATACAATCTTTTATTGATTTGGTATGGTTACGATGGTATTTCCTAGCAACTTGGTTTTGTACCATTCCAAAAAAAAAAAAAAAAAAAAGCGCGCGCACACACACACACACACTTGGTTGTGTCATTAATGTATTAAAAAAGTCTCTGTTTTTTGCTCATTCTGCCCATATGGTTATTTGCTTATCAACCCTTTTTAATAAGAATTTGATGAATCTGCATATTGGGCTCATAAATCAAAATGTGCTAGAAGTGCTCACAAGGACCATAACTAATTCTAGCACCCAGTTATTCCTTGTGAGTCCTGAGTTTTCATGTATAAAATGAGTTCAATTTAGGCAAAGCTGATGGTGGAGCATTCAGTAATGTAATCATTCCCTCTACTTCTTTACTTGAGTTAGAGGTTGCTCGTTGAGGAGCTTTGGAAGATAGTACCTACACCTAATACTGCGTGTCCCCTGCAATTGAAGATTTGATAGTTGACTTTGCCTTGTTCATGAACTTCTTCTGTTATCACACCCCCCCCCCCCCCCCCCCCCCCCCCCCCCCCCCCCCCCGGGTTCCCTCTCACTCTCTTCCTCCCCTCTTCCCTCTTCCCTTTTGCTCCTCTTATCTATTATGGTAATGGATTTTTATTAATAGTAGTGCATCAGTACATGAGGAATATACTAATGGCAACAAAACGGCCACCCAACAAGATGGTAGAGACTAAGACAGTCTACAAGCCAACAACTCACAAAGTAAAAATTAAGAATATAGAGAGCTTATTTTGCACAATCAATAGGTTGTGGCGACTGACACCCTCCTTTGCTAGGAGATTGCCACCGAACTCTTTTGTTACACTCTCCATAAACACTAAAGACAGTTGCAGCCATAATACACCATAAGATGCCGCTTAAACACATTTAATGAAGTAATTCCTAACATGTGGTAAGCACAGCGATGCAGGACAATTCCATGGTCTCCATGGTTCGACCTGCCTTTATGGCCCAGCCCACAGATCCTAGTTTATTTAGGGTTCTATGTGCTTTAAGTTATTTTGCTAAGATATTTTAATCGTGGGTGTCAACTTGATTGGATGGTTCGGATTAGTCCTAGGTTATTTTTTTTTTCTATTTAAGCATTATAAAGCCTCTTTGGCTTAGTTAATGATTGATAATTAATGAAAAGTTTTGTGATCTTCCCCAAGTTTCATCAAGCTCTCCTCAAAATCTTTAACGTCTCTTGGATTGGAGTTTGGTGAGTGCCTAATTCTTTAACACCTCCTGGATTGGAGTTTGTTGAGAGCCCAATTCTCTAACGCCTCCTAGATTGGAATTTGGTGAGAGCCCAATTTTCCCTTCTACCTTCACCTTTTGCCTTGCCTGCCTACAAATCCATTCCGTTCCGCATTATTTGGTATTAGGGTCCAAGATTGATCCATAGCCTGGATTCGAAATTGACAATCCATTAGCTTCCCCAATCAGCCTCATCACCGCTGCAGTCCTAGATCGATCAAATGTCAATCTAACCACCCTATCTCTACCACATTTGAAACTCTGAACCCAACTCAACCTCCCCTGCTGTTGAAAATCACTTATTGTTGCCAAACCCAAAACTTTCTTCCCCAGCCTTTGTTAGACCCACCCACCCCTTGCTCCTCCATCACCACTATTCCCGACCCCTACCAGTCAAAAATCTCACCCACCCAAGCCCCCAAACCCAATTCAACCCACTCAGGTCTACCTAGGGTGGCCATATCCCATTTGGCTAAGCCCTAGTCCAGCCCGAATCCAAAAACAACCATCTGAACAAAAAAAACATCAAAAATCTCTGCGAAGAAAACCTTCACCCTTACCCCTAATCTTGTTATTCATCCTCTGCCCATCGAGCTTCTCCAACAGATCAAGCACTCTATTCCCATCTTCGGTCTTCCCATCCCCAACCCAGACAATAAACAAAGAAAAAAAAAGAGAAGACGAGCAGAAAAGAGAAAGAAAGAAAAAAAAAAAAGAAGAAGAATCAGGAAGAGAAGACAAGAAAGGGAAGAAGGCATACTTGGTACTGAGAACACCCTCGCATGTCACTAACTTTTAGCCATTGCCGCTGTTGGTTGCATCGTCGATGCTGTCAGTTGTGCACCAAGCTGCCAGTCCGTTTCGTACTTCACTGTCGCACAATTGTTGTCGTCTCCATCTTCGAAGCCGTTGCTGTCATATCCATCATCGTCAAGCATCATCGGTGCCATCGCACCTCATCACCATCACCATCACCATCACCATCTTCTGCATCGTCATCGAGGTTCCTCTTTGCCTAGGTTTCGACATTCGTCAAACAAACCTCAAAAGGTTTTTGTTTTCGTCATGTTGGTTGGACTTAAGTTGTGAGATTATGCTTGGGCCCAACTTGATCTAATCTGACCTTATCCACAGATGCCCAGCTTGGTTTGGTGACCAGGCCAGTTCTAGTTTGGGTTAGGTGGACCCGACCTAGCGCAAGCTACAGCAGCCTGCCTGTTGACAACAGCGTGACATCGGCATAAAGTCAAATAGATTGTTTGATCAAGATCAACGATAGCATCTTATTTTGTGATATCAAGGCCATCCGGACTCTGATTTCAGATTTGTTTGATCCTGTATGTTCATTTTGACAAGATCTACACGATGGTGTACATATTGAGGCAGATATCATCAATCAAGGGCCCGTCGTTAATTCAATTTCAACAATTCATCTTCAAATCGCAAGATCTCCTTCATCTGGACTCCAATTTCAGATTTGGTTGATCCTGCGCGCTTGTTTTGAAGATATCTACATAGCAGGTCTGATTGATTAGTATTATTATTATTTATTTTAGAAGTCTTCCATATGAATCAGAAGAAGAGCTTTTATTGCAGTTTCACCATGCTATGCTTGGAGTGACATATTTAGTGAAGTATGGATAGTGGTATGTTGATAATAAAGCCTACTTTGATCAATTTTTAAAATTGAGATAAGGCAAGCTATCGGTTCTTGACTACGATTATGAATTTTGGAGGCTATAAGATTTATGTGGACTACATGAGAGTGCTGAACATTTTGTCACTATCTTTGTTCGAGGTTTGAAACCAAGCATTTCAAAAAATATGAAGGCCTGCATGACCGTACTTGGAAGTATTTTAGGAAGCGATTCGTGTAGAGCATTTGATAAAGTGCTATCGCTTTTGGAAAGCTAAGTTGTAAGAGGAAAAATCGAATGTTGTGAAACCACATGTGGAGAATGTTCAGGCTGATATTGAGAAGCCAAAGTAGGAAAGAAATAATTCCACAATCAATTTAGACAGTGTTGGTCAAGCAGTGTAGGAGGAACAAGAAGAAATACACAGTGAAGAAAACAACGAAGCGTCTAATTATCTCATGGATTTGATCATAAGTCTACTTTTTGAAGAGCAAAATACATAATCAGCTGAACATGTTCTTTTGAAGGTTGAAAATGATGATCAACTAATGCCAACAATAAGTAAAATTGAAGACTTGAATATAGTTAGCAGTCAACCTCAAGATTCAATGGATATGAATGTAGAACCACATTTAGAAAAGCCTGTCTCCATCGAAGAAAAGGCCAATGTTGAAAAAGTTATGCAACTCATTGATGTCTCTTATATTGATTTCATCTTTGGGGATAGATCATTGAAAATAGAAGATTGTGATTTACTGCTTCAAAGCCAACAACCGATGCATCTACCTGTTAGATTACAAATCAATGCTGAAGTCAAATATCAGAAGAAGCCATGCGAACATTTCCCTTCTACTTGGTTGAGTAGATTGATTCCAGTTTCCAAGTCATGCCAAGAGGTTGAAGCCCAAAAAACACATCGAGGATTTGTACGCTTGTTATTTGATCCTAGAGGACTTCTACTAAAATTCGAGGTCGAATTTTCTCTAAGAAGAGGATAATTGCTGTAGGACAGACCCATGGTCCCCATGGATTGACCCGCCTTTACGGCACAATCCACCTATCCTAGTTTATTTAGGGTTTTATTTACTTTAAGTTATTTAGGCTTTTTACTTGATTGGATGGTCCAGATTAGTCCTAGGGTATTTCTTTTTTCAATTTAAGCATTGTAGAGCCTCTTTGGCTTAGTTAGTGATTGATGATTGATGAAAAGCTTTGGGATCTTCCCCAAGTTTCTTTGAGCTTTCTTCGAAATCTTTAACACCCTCTGAATTGAAGTTTGGTGAGAGCTAGTGGTGGACCCAAGATTTTCATTTGAAGGGTGAGGACAATAGTTAATTGAAAAAGTTAAATTATTATTTCGTTACAATTTCTTAACATTGATAATGGAAAATGATAAAATGTTTTGCATTTAAATGATTACAAAATATTCAAAGACATCAACTAACATTTCTTATCAAATTTACCAAAAACAAAAAACATTCTTTTGTTAAAAGTCATCTTAACTCCAAAACAGAGTTTTTACAATAGCTGGACCACTCTCTAAAACAAAATCATCTAACAAAACCGTTAGATGATGCACCTCCGATCAATAGATGAACCACTCTTGTATATAATGAAAAAAATCCATGTAAATCCAAAACAGGAAAAAATTCCAAAATCACAGAGAGAGAAGAAGGAAGAAGAAGGGGGGCGCACATGCAACCAAGGTTGCGAAACTCATAATTCAGACCGACTTGTCCATTTCTAAAGTATCAACTCGTAGAGTCAACTCGATGACTCGGAGGAGTCATTTTAAAAAATTAAAATACACTGACATCACCACATGGCAATAAACAAAAGAAATGTATTGGGGATGTTAAGAGTCTTTTGCATAATTTGGAACATGGGTTTTTCATGTTGAGAGCTTTTTCATCTTCTTGTTTCTTCTTAAATATCTTGATGAGAAATGGCCCCCAAGATTTGAAATACTAGGGTGGGTGATAGCTTGGTATTCATTTTCCATCTCTCTTTGATTCAATTTCTGTTAAAGGGGATGTTATTTGATTGTATTTTTATATATCCATTTGGTTCTTCACTTTTAATCACTTACCGAAATACAAAGCACTTTAGAACTCCTAGGAATTAAATTGCATGAACTGATGACTAAACATGCCCCTTAATTATAAGTGGCATCTATATTTCTTTGATGTTCGCCCATATTCAAGTGCTGGATTTATTTTTTTTTCCGAAAATGTGCACTTGAAAATACCTAGTTTCTGTTGACAACAAGAAAAGATTATAGTTGGATAGTCCAAGTTGGACTCTATATAGAAACTTTGCAATCTTATACTTAAAAATTAAGATGCAGTTAAGGCAGATAGAGGGTTCGTGCTAAACAAATCAGTTTTCATGTATATGGAAACCGTGGATTTCAATGATATAGATATGGATACATTTCATATCATACTAAACAAAACAATTCACTTCCATGCATATTAGCAAAACAACAATTGATCTCAAAAACTTGTGAGAAAGTTCATAAATTTTCACAATGAAAGAAAAAAAAAATCATGCCCTAAAAATCTAAGATAAAAAAAATCACAATGACATTCGATGGTTGCAACTTGCAAGCATCATAACATTAATGGAAGAACATCGAATCAGATCTAATGCAGGAGAATGGAAGAACAACGAAACAAAGAGAAAATAGAAAGAAAGAGTATTGAGTAGTGACTACACTGACCACTATCACCTGCCACTGCTTACACATTGCAAGAGAAAGGAGGGAGAGGGAAGATTGAAGGATGCTAAAAGAGATATGGGTTGCTGGGTTGGAGAGATCGTTGGAGATTGGAGAATGGAGAGGGATGTGGGGAGAAGAACAATTTTTGATTTGGGAAGGGGAAAAGATTTCGATTTGTGTTGGAGTTGGAGTGTGGGCTGTGGGAACATTTAAGTAATGGGTCATGAGAAAGGAGAGCGCAAGATGGGCTTTTAAGTAGGGGCATTGGTTTTACAACCTTTATCTACTATAAAGGATTTCCAAATTTCACTGCACCCACATCACGACATGTGGGTCTACCCCTGGTGAGAGCTAAATTCTCTAACGCCTCCTGGATTAGAGTTCGGTAAGATCCCAATTTTCCTCTCTATCTTTGTCTTCTACCTTGTTTGCCTCTTGAATCTATTCTGTTATGCATTACATAGGGACAATGAAGGAATATATATATTCTTTTGTTTTGTTGGGAGGGGGAGGGGGGGGGGGGGTTATCCTTTCGCCTGCAAGCATATATGGTGTAGAGACTTGCAATAATGATTGATGACCTCCCAATTCACCATTATCTTACTGTAGGGAGCCCAGTAGCTCCCAAATGTTGGAGAATGCTTCTTTCTCCTTTAATATTGTCCACAGAATTGGAAAAAAGGACCCAATAGAAAAAGTCATTGTTCAGACCTATGGTCACAAGCAAAACTTGAGAGACAGGACAGTTTCTAGATTTCTTTGTGATGTAGGACGGACCCTTGACCCCATGGGTCTACTAGCCCGTTTGGCCTATTTTAGTCTAGTCCAATCCATTTATGTTTTATTTATTTATTTTATTAATTGAGTTGTGTAGGGTCCATTAGCTTCATATTACTGTTATAATCTCAACCCTTTAGGTGTCTTAATGGTTGGGATCAATTCTAGGGTTATGTTTTTTGCTTATTTAAAGCATTGCAAACCTCTCTGGCAAAAGAATGGTGGATGACTAATGAAAAAAATCTGGTGTTTTTGGTATCTTCCCCAAGTTCTCTTCGAGCTCTCTCTCCAAGTTCTCGTGGCCTATTGGAGTGGAGCAACCCTTTAGGTGTCTTAACGGTTGGGATCAAGTTTAAGTTTATGTTTTTGCTTATTTAAAGCATTCTAAACCTTTGGCAAAAGAATGATGGTTAACTAATGAAAAAAATCAAGTGTTTTTGGGATCTTCCCCAAGTTCTCTTCGAGCTCTTTCTGCAAGTTCTCTTTGCCTCTTTGATCAGAGGTTGGCGCGGAGCCAATTCTCAGATAAACCTTGATCGTATCCCCCCTTATCTCTCCATCTCTAGATTGCTTGCCCTACAATTTGCTCGTCTTTCCGCATTAATCGGTATTAAAGCTGAACATTGATCCACCTAGATTCGATAACCGGCTCTTCCTTTATTCCTTCCGTACCAGCTCCATCTCTATTCAGTAGTCCTAGTCATCACATTTCCTTCATTCGAACCATAATCACCATATTCTTCCCAAACCTACATTGATGCCGACCCTAGATCCTAGATACGATTCCCCCATCTCAAATCCAAATCCAAAATTATAACCCTTTCTTGCACAAAATCACTTGGTCGACCACCATCTAGCATCAAACTGTAACCTCCAAGACCATCATCACCTCCTAGCTGACTGGCTTCAAACCCAAATTTCAAAGTTAGAGACTCATCCCAAAACCCATCAGTTGACTCTCCAATCCTCCAAAACTACAGTCTACAGTAACCGAACCATCTTAGCCCACCAATTCCCTTCAAAACTAGTCGAACCCACAAATTTCCCTAAAATCCCTAAATTCCCAAAACTCTAATCCCAAAACTCCCTCAAATTTTGAAACCCTATTTCTCCAAAACCCCCAAATTGCCAAAAGCCAGGCCACTTGAGTGCCAACGTAACCCCATTATCTTGCCCCCCCTAACCCAATATCCTCAAAATCCCAAATGCCTTGTTTGTTCTTAAGTGTCAACCGCAGCCAAAAAAAAAAAAAAAAACATAGAAGAGAAAACATAGAGTAGAGAGAAGATAATAGAGGAAAAGAAGTCCGGCGCACCTGGCACCAGATTGTTGCGGTCGAGCCACCACTGCATCGCCAGTTGCTATTGTTGTTAGCTCACATCACCATTGTTGCCGACTTGCCATCACTTCTTGTGCCTGCCACTGGCCACCACTGATGTAGCAATTCTTTCATCATTCGCTCCTCATTGTCTCGCTTGTGGTAGTCTTCGTCGTCATTGCAATCTCCTCACCCTTTTCCCTCTTGGTGATTGAAGTGCAGATGCAAAAGGGGGTCGAACATCCTTTTGTTTATCCTCCTACACTTAACCCAACGTAAAAACGAAGACGAGCGGACTCACTTGTTCCAATATCACACCCATGTGACATGACTGAACTCAAATTCGGGGCCCGAGAACCCGAGAGCAGCCGCAATAACTATAACAATAAGACATGAATAAACTCAAATTTGGGGCTTGATTTCAATTCAGGCTGACTCGAACCCAAGAGCAGCAGGTGTTGCAATGGCAATAGCAGTAGCAATATCAGTAGCAGTAGTAGCAATAGCTCACTCATGAAAATCTTATTAGTAGTTTGAGTTTTTTGAAGAGCATCCTGGAAGAATTCCTTCAAAAAATTGAATGTGGAAGAATATGCCGACGAATTTGATAGGCTGCAAGATGTATGTAAACTAAAGAGCAAAACATGACTTCAAACACTTTCTCAGAGGTTTGCAACCTAGCAAATTGAAGAATATGAAGAACCACACACATATGCACGAGGCATATTGGGAAGCAATTCGTGTTGAGTGCTCAACAAAATGTTTTCACTTGTGAAAAGCTAAGTTGCAAGAAGGAAAATCAACACAAATAACAAAACCCAATGTTGTGGAATCCATTGTAGAGAATGTCAAGGTTGATATTGATTAAAAAAAAGTAAGAAGCAACTGATTCCACAATAAATTCAGATGAAGTGGTAGTTAAAATTCCCCCAAAGGATTCTACTTTAGATGAATTGAAAGAAAAAAGAGACTGATTCTCCTTCTGGTGGTGTTAATTAGTGTAATAGGTAATAGAAGATTTTCTAGACATCCTTAGATCAAGTAGAATGCTTTCTTGTAGGAGATCATATTTTGGAAAATCTGGGAGACAAAGTGACCAACAGCATTGATCGAAAGATGCAAGCAACAAAATCTGAAAATAATCTAAATTGCCATATTTGGATAGCGCTGATCAACATATGCTAGCAACAAAGACAATTGAGGACTTTAATACGGTAAGAAACTGAGAATCCAATGGATATGAATGTAGAACCACCTCCAGAAAAGCCAATTCACTTGTCGGAATAGAGAGATATTGTTCAAGAAGTTGGGAATGAAGATTAAATTATTGAGGTTCCCAACATTGATTTCCTATCCGGGGATAGATCACCAATGCTTGAAGATTGTGAGCAGCTGATCCAACTCCAGGACTTGAAGAATTTGTTCATTTGAGCGCACATCCGACCTTAGTACTTGTATACGGAATCAACAATGGAAACTTGAATTTTGCTTTCATCTCTGATAGATTCAACAGTTGCTTCCTTGAAATGTTAAATTGTGCATCAAAACACAATTCAGCCATCAAAAGAAGTGACATGTCAAGCCAACTTTGAATTGTAAGAAGAGATTGAAACTTCCACTCCATGCAAAAAAAATAGAGATCAACCAACAAATCAGAAGTTCATACGGTGGATTTTTGACCGAGGAGGACTTCTATAGATTTCGAAGTCTAGTTCTCTGCAAGACGGAGGATAGATGCATGACCCTATGGGTGAACCAGCCCGTTGGTCCTTATTCAGTCTAGTCTAGTCGATCAATTTATGTTTTATTTGTTTATTTTATAAATTGAGTTGTGTAGGGCCCATTAGTTTTATATTATTGTTACAATCTCAACCCTCGAGGTGTTTTAATGGTTGAAATCAAGTATAGGGTTATGTTTTTGTTTATTTAAAGCATTGTAAGCCACTTTGGTAAAAGAATGTTTGATTATTTATAAAAAAAAGAATCTAGTGCTTTTGTGATCTTCTCCACGTTCCCCTGGAGTTCTCTCTCCAAGTTCTCTATTCGACCCGGATTGGACTTTGACGTGAGGCCAATTTTTAGGTAAACCCTGAACTTATCCCCCTATCTCTCCATCTCTATCCTACCTGCCTTGCAATCTCCCATTCGCTCTGCATTTACTTTGTTATATAAGTTGCATTTTAAGCTGGGGACCTTCCCTTTATACGGGTGAAATATTTGCATGTTTAAAAGTCTTTTCACTGACAACATTAACGAAGGAAATATTATCATAAGAGTACTGTCACCAAAGTAGATGTTTGCCCAGAATTTGACTACTTGTTTGTATTCCACAGTATTTGGGTTTTTTCGTGAACTTTACAATCACAATTATTGATTTTCCACCACTAGAAATACCCTGATTAGCAATTTTAATGTCTTGGCTCCTTGCCATCTTCTTTAATGTTTTATTTGCAGTTAGTGAATTCTTTATACAGCCCATTGTTGTCCAACCCTTTCTCCAAAGCCATTTTATCAATTTTGACTTCTACATTCAACAACTTCATATGTTCATTCTTCAATAGACCTTCCTTGCTTTTGGGGAAAGGATGCAAAGTTCCAGTTTAATCAATGAAAAATATTTTGATCTTCTAATCCTTGTACAAGTAACCATTTTGGCCCATTTTTTGCAAGGTAATTGGTAACCATAAAAAAGGGGCCATAAGAGACTTTGCCCTAAAGAAACACCTCTCAAGGAGTGCATCTATCAACCTCATTCTTTGCTAAAGAATCCGCAAACCCATGGCAGTCCTAAGCAAGGATGAAAATTGTGGTAGTGGGCATGGCGGCTGGCTGTCGAACAGCGCTATGTAGTGGTGTAGCGGAGTGATTCGAAAAGTCGTCAATAAAATCTAACACAATCCCATAAAATCCAGAATATTAGAAAATGGTAGTATATGTTTTTTTTTTTTTTGCAAACGTAATTAATAAGGGTGCATAGCGGTCTCTTAATTGCATGAGGTCTTGTATGCTATTGAATAGAAAAATAAGAGTAATGATCTATTTTTTCACATGTATCCATATTAATTACTTATGCTAACTTATAAACTAATGAAATGCTTATAAAAAAGCTTGGTCATGAAGAAATACATGCTTAGAGTTTTGTTTCAAAAAAAAATATCTTAACTCACTCACTCACCTCTTGTATAGTGGCAATTTGATCATCTTCATTCAAGTTTTTTTTTATTATTTAAACCTCCCTTAATCCTACTCATTAATCCGTATCTATTGCTTCGGTGTGTTGTTAGAACATTGTGATAGTAGAACATTGTGATAGTAGAACTTGGGGTTTAAGAAATTACCTACATAAAAAAAGAATGTGCATAACTACGAAAGTTAAAAATAAAAGTATAAAAAAATTAGTTGAACTATATTAATTATTTGCAACATGCAATGGATGGTGTGATTGATCATTCCACTGGGCATCAATAATTTTGTGGTATTCCTCGTAGTATCTTCAATTTTCTTGTATGGCTTGCTTTGGCCATTCCATTGATTACCCATTGTTGGCTTACCATCACCATCTACATGCCGCAACACTTTCACTAAAGGCTCAAAAACTTTCGATATGTTATTTAATTTGGCAAAAAATTTATAATCTCATTAAATTTGGGACATCGAACCCTGAGACTAGTTGTTGCATTGCTCTACTTCAAATGAAGCCATTGTTCTAATGCAAATGCTTGAATAAGCTCTATTTTAAATCTTACTAGGCTTTCCATTTCAATGAAATGAGTAGCAAATCTCGTGAATCTTTGATGCACCAAAGCATGGTTGTTTGCGAATCTCTTCATTATTGCTAGCAATCATACATGCTTGCATATAAATCTTGTAATGCCTCTTCAAGCCTTCATCACATGCGATACAATTTTCGTCTTTCCAGTTTCTTCCATGATGAGGTCTATGCAATGTGTTGTACATGGGGTCCAAAATAGATTCTTACTTTTTTCCGTCAATGGTTTATCGGGCTGTTTTAAAATTGGTGCCACTATTTGTAACAATATGTGCATTGTGCTTCTCTCCAACACTATTTACAACTTTCCACAAGACCATATGTATATATCTTGATGTTTGTCTCTCTTTGAATCCGGAAACGGACTTCACAAAGATGGTACCAATGACAGAATGCACAAAAATTTTATTTATTGTGTTGGGGCATTACTCGTCCGTTTGTCACACATAATGGTCACCTCAGTCTACTGCCATATAGGCTTGCAGGTCTCCACCTACCTTTTTACTTGTTTAAACTCTACTTCCAAGATTTCAGTATCTACATCATATGCAGCGGGTGCCAATGTACCCCACCTAGCTTTAGCTGTAACATCAATAATGGTTTGAAAATAAGGCGAGTCCATTGCTGTAGGGGGTATGTTCTTATGACTTAGCAATTATGTACCCCACCTAGCCGTTTTGCACCCTTCAAAACCCATTAAGGACTTTTAAGATTTTAGGTTGCCTAGCCACCTGTGATGTGCTAGAGGATCTACCGGGCTGACTACTCTCCTAGGGGTTTGTGTAGCTCTATGAGTAGAAACTAACTTTATATCATCTTCCCTTTGTTGAGTGCTAAATGCTTGATACCTGCCCCCCGCAATGCCCTTGCCCCTGTCCTTTCTTCCTGCACTAGATGAGCCCTCTACATCATATTTTCTACCTCTATCAAATACTCGAGTCTCTCCTTCTTCTTGGTGCGCTATGAGAGACTCTTGGTGTGCAGCTGTCATCTGTGGGTCATCATCCTCACCGTCAGAATCAACAAGAACTTTCTCCCATATATATCATTGCGGGCATCATTAACTGCATTTTGCTTCTTTCAGTTAATCTCTAATTTTCTCTGTTTTCCTTTATTTAATAAATTTCCTCTCTTATCCAACTTCTCTGGACACTTTAGGACACCCCGTTGCTTTGCCAGCAATATGGGCTACAAGTTGCATGAATCTTGTGATGCCCCCATTTGTCACTTTTTTACAAAACTTAATTAATGTTCAAATGATTTCCATCAATTGCCTCACCATGACTCCATACTGGATCTACTTCTTGTGGCTTATTTTCACGATAACTATGACACTATATAATCTTACATCAATTATATAAAGACGTGAAATGATGGAGGATTCTACTTATGGATTCGTAGTTGCAACACTTAAGAGCAATCTTGAAGTGATTTGGTTGACCACATTGCAAAAAAATTATTTGAAGAAGAAGCCAAAAAATTCCAAGAACAGAAAGTAAACAAATATTTTAATAAAGGAGAAAGAATGGAGGGTCCAATTATGACATTCATAGATGTAACAATTAGTTGCAATTTTCAAGTGATTTGGTTGGCTACATTTATAAAAACTTAAAAAATCCTAAAAGTTTAAATTAAAAAATTAGAAAAATGAAAGAATGTAGGATTCAACTATGGGATTCATGGATCTAACACTTTGGTGCCCTTTCAAGTGATTTGATGGGTATTCGACGAGTAAAAATTAATATTTTTCAAAAAATGCAAAAATCCAAAACTAGAAAAATTTAAATTTCACAAAAATATGTTGCTTTGATCGATGTGAAGCATAGATTTAACAATTAGGGATTTAGGGGTCATTTTCAAATGGTTTGATTGGTTTTATATGAGTACTTGTTAAAAAAGATTGGTTTTCTATGAATAAAATTTTTTCCAAAAAAATAAAAATCCATAAATTAAAAAAAAAATTCAAAAAGCACAAAAATTATGTGGGCATGATATATGGGAAACATAGATCTAACAATTAGGGGTCATTTTCAACTAGTTTGATGGGCTTTCTATGGGTAATTTTTTTTCCAAATAATGTAAAAATCCAAAAATAAAAAAAGTAAAAAACACAATGTTGATATGTGTGGTTGATCTATGGGAAACATAGATATAACAATAAGAAGTCATTTTTATGTGATTCATGAAAATAATAAATAAACTAAAAAAGATGGAAAAAGATGAGTTGGAATGCTTGGTCTTTCTTTGTAATGGTTATATTTGTTGATTTTTGACGTTCTTCGGCCGTATTTGAAGCAATGGAGAGAATAGTAAGCCATTACAATGGTGAAAAGGAATGGGAAAGCAGTAAAAACATAGTTGTTAAGTTCGTTTCGGAACCTGTTTCAGTTTGGCTCCAAAGGAAAATATTTCAGCCGATTTGGGCATTTTGTTTTCTAATTCGGAAATTAATTTCGGAAAATATAAATACATGAATATATATAAACCATTTAATTTTTCATAGAATAGTACTAATTTAACTTTACTAGTTTACTCAAATTAAAATGGCCCATCTCAGACAGTTTCATAAAAATTCTAATTAAATGAAATGCTACCATTTAGATTATCTGAGGGTGGGCCTACAAATTTTAGTAACAGCGCTAACTAACCATCACATTTTTTAGTGGGCCTAATAATTAAAAACTAAAACAATTTAATTTTGCATAGCATAGTGCTCATTTAACAAAAACGATTTTTCAAATTAAGTGGCCCACTTTCTGATTGATAAACTTTCTGATTGATAACTTGTAATAAAATCAAAATGGCTGTATAGATCGTATTAGGGTGGGCCTAGAGCTATAGTAACAATGATCGGTTCACCTATTGAATTCTGTAGCAGAAGAATTCATCCACATTAAATTAAGTGGGCCTCACGAGGCACAAATCTTATTGGCAGTAATCAACAGTTGAAAAATGTAGGGCATATTTGTATCTCGTGTCATCACGCCCTTTCTTATAAAAAGTAATGCATGCATGATCCAAACATAAAAGGAACAAGCGAACGAAAGGAAAAGTAGAAGGGAGAAAAAGAAAAAAAAAGGGAAGAAGATGTGGGAGAGGGATCTCCGTGGGAGAGATTGTGCGTGCCTGGATCTCCGGCTAAACAGTTACAGTGGCGAGGAGGAGGGATCTGATATCATGCTTTGACAAGGGAAGAACTTCACTCCTCAACAAGGGAAGCACTTCGACAAGGGCATAACTGGGAGAGTGCTTCACTGCTTGCCCTGATCATATTTTTTTCTTAAGATCGAACCTCAATTCGCCCGAATTGAGAGATCCGATCATGGTTCGTTTGAATTTTGGGATTTTGGACCTAAATGTATGATTTCGCAAGAAATCAGCCGAACCTGAAAATGAACACCTTCAGGAAGCATGTTCAGTTCGGATTCCTTACCGTACCGAAAAAATCGGGAATTTCGTTCGTACCAAACTGAATTTGACAACTATGAGTAAAAAGTAAAAGGGTGTTTTTGGGAGAGGAAGGGGGGTGGGGGGGGGGGGGGGGTGTTGTTGTTGTCAAGTGTGAGCGCCGATATTTATAAAGAAAGTGTAATGGTGTCCACAGCTCTATTAGATTTATCAACTAATACACTATGCATCGGCCGTTGTTGTTTTTTTTTTTTTTTGCGTTTTTAACCCTGAGAACATGACTGAACTCCATGTGCATTTGGGACACCAAACTCTTGATCTTATTTAAACAAAACTGAAGCTTGCAAGGCTTTGGGTTTATCATGAGCTAAGAAGCACGGACACTTCTAAGAAAGTGACGTGTCCGTGTCGGACACGTGTCGGACACCGACACTCTTCGGACACTCTTGGACACGTGTCCGATACTATTTAGCCGTGTCCATAATTAAGAACTAAAAATCTTAATTTCGGACACTTGTTTGATACTCTTTTTACAACGTGTCCCACAATTCCTAGCTCGTGTCTATGACTAAAAAATAAACATGTGGCTAATATCTTTTAGACACTTTGTTAATACGTGGTTATTAAAACTTGTAAACTTGATATATAACAATTTTATACCATGGAAAAATATATGATTGTAAATATCAATCATATCACAAGCAAAAGACAAATAAATATTTCACTAAAGAATAGGCCTCAAGATTGGTTTCTCTTTTGCTTTTTTTTTTTTTAAGGGAGGGGAAAGAGATGATCCGCCTTTTTCTTTATATGGATTTTATGAAACTATGGATATTTCATGTTTAATAATTATGAATTATGTTTTAGTATTGTATTGATATTTAATAATTTGATATGTTTGCTAGTTGATAGGTGAATTTTTATTTGTTGATTGCTAAATTGATTAAAAAAGTTAAAATGATATTAGTTTTTTAGTAGATGATTATATATATATATATAAATTAATATATATTATTCACGTGTCCCTGACGTGTCCGTGTCCTGCTTTTTTGAGAAATGCCGTCTCGGCGTGTCCGTGTCGTGTCGTATCCGTGTCCCGTGTCCGTGTCCATGCTTCTTAGATCATGAGTAACCTAAGAGATAGCATTGAAGGGGTTACTCTCCACAATCAACCTCCCATGGAAAGATTGGGAAAAAGTAATCAAAGCCTCCAAAATTGGCAACACCTAGGCTTCATTAGAATCTCTAACCCTCACACCATTTGAATACGTACACCCTATGGTCCCCAGATACAACATGGACACGGCGGGGACATGCTAGACATGGTATGGACACGGATCTTACATATAGAAAGTGTGGTATAAGATACAATACGATACTATGCCCATTTTGAAGTATCCGTGCATCAAAGCATACACCCCACATTTTCCTTATCATTTCCGAAGTACTCCACTATTGCAGCTTGGTTTACCACTTGCTGCATAATCCACATTAAATTTCAAAATGCCTGACGTAGGGCTAAGACCTAGAGACAATCCTCCTTCCTCTACATGGACCTCAAGCTGTGCAGCAATTAAAACAAGAGGTCGTCCATGTTAAAATTGATAAATTCTTTGCTAATCAACATCCACTTCAAAAATGCACTTCAAAAAATCTGTTGTTCCTTCCTTTTGATTCTAGCTTTTCTATTTGCTTAATAACACTCTTTGGAATAAAGTGGCATTATTGTATTGCCTTAACTAAAAAAGGGCAAAAAAAAAAAAAAAATAAATAAAAAAACTGAGATAAGAATCAATGATGGAAGCCTTAGGGTTAGGGCTTGCGTGGAAAAGTGCCGAAGCATGATGAAAGTGGCCGTAGACACTATGACAAGACGCACCTCAAAAGGGATGAACCCACAAATTCTATTAATCTTCAACTCTGAATTTTGATATCTTACAATGCTATAAAAATCATCATCATTATCATCATCATCAATGCCTTATTTCAACCATGTTGGGGTCGGCTAAATGAATTCTGTTTCTCCCTTTCAGAATTCATGTTTAAGTTGTGACAAAGTTTTATGTTGGTTGTCAGCCTACTTAACGCAACCTACCTCCTTTATCCGGGCTTGGGACCAGCAGCAAAAACTGGCGGAGCTGGCCCAACGGTAAAGGCTTACTGTTAGTGTCTTGGAGGATGCAAGTTCAAGTCACGGAAACAACCTCTTCAAAATGAAGGTAAGGCTGTGTACATCTTGCCCTCCCCATACTCCACTATGCAAGAGCTTCGTGCACTGGGCCGCCCTTACAATTCTATATAAATAAAAAAAAAAAAAAGAAAACTTAGGGGCTAAGTTGCCTAGTCAAAACAGGAAACTAACTATTAACCAACTGAGAAAGTAAAATAATAATCCTGATGAAATTGGAAATCTAATCCTAATCACACCTCAATAATAAAATAATAAACTAAATTGGATTTGCATCATTTGGGGTCACACATGTGAATGGTCTTCAAGTTGGAAAAAAGAATCATATGATTCGCAAATGGAAGATTAGAAACTACAAAGTGAGATCTTTCAAACGTTTAACTATGGGTCAGGTTGCTCTCTTTTGCCTTCTCCACCATTCTAGCAGGCATGTTTGCATCAATGACAATGAGTGAAGTGAGCAAAGAAAAAAAAATGTGTATAATTAGTTGATGCACTTCTTTATCCATTGCCTCCATTGGACCCTAAAAATTGAGTTTTCTCAACATGCTGTGAATTTCACCAACCATTTCTTATGTGTTTTTTTTTTTTTTTTTGGGTTAGCAGTTAGTAATGAACTCTCTTCTGGAGAGTCTGATCCATGGATTAAAACCCGGACTCGCGACCCAACTTGCCCATGGTAGAGTCTGAGTTGTTTCGGCTGACTTGGCCAAGTCGGGTTGACGCCCTACAGTCCTCAAAAAAAAAAAAAAAACCAAAAAACTATAAGAGAGTAGAAGAAGAAGAGAGAAGAAAGAAAGAAAGAAAGAGAGAGATAAAGAAGGAAAGAGAAAAAAAACAAAGAAAGAGAAGATTCTTACCAGGACCTGCAGCAGCCAGCCAGTCAATAGCTGCAGCACTGCAGTGCAGAAAAGCAGCAGCAGCAGCAGCAGCAGCAGCCAGCATAGCAGCAGAAAGCAACACAGCATCAGTACTGCAGAAAACCAGCACAGCCAGTGGTAGCCAGCATAGCATCACAACAGCTTTTTCCCCACATTTCCCCATTCCCAAAGCCTTTCCCCTTTCTTTTATAGTGTTTTTTCTCTCTCCATCCCTCTATATAAAGTACTTTTTTACAAAAAAACCCCTTGTTTTCATTTTTTTTATTTTTCACTTTAAGTTGAACTGGGCGAGTTTGAGTCATACAGACCTGACTCGGCAATGGCCAAGTCTGACTTGGACTGATTTTTTAAACCATGGTCTGATCCCTAATTTCTATGGTAAAACATGTGGAAAAATGAATGAGCCTTCAAAAATTGTGCATTTTTAAATAGTATGCTGATGCAGCACAAGACGGGCTGCCATAGAGTGGACTTTCGGATGATGGGCCAGATGTAGCCAAGGCCTATGGCACTGGCCCAGGACCAACTATGTACAGCAGGAGGCCCAAGCATCTCAATTGGGCAACCTTATTATTTTAGTATCTTATGATTTCCTTTATCTTTATATTTTTCTCTTTCTATCTTGTAGGGTCTTAACTCTTAAGTTCTACGAATGTATGGGAAAAGAAATCTATGTGCTGCTTTACATGAGTTATACCTTCGAATTAGTGTCCCTTCGTATTAGTTCTGCTTGACAAGGTTGTGCCAGTGCCGTTAAGTGCTAATGGGGTCACAATGTTGAGCGCCTTTCAGGTCTGGATGGTAGATTACTTTGGCAGACAAAAAAAATGGAAAAGTGATTCTCATGTAAAAAGAAACTGCCTTATTTAGATGCCCAATATGCCTTTTAAAGGACCTATTGTTTGTATTCTTTAGTAATCTGCATTAATATTCTTATTTTCTCCTCTCCTTGAGATAGAATTGTAGAAGTAGCTGTGCTAGCTTGGCTTGGTGGCACCTATGATTGGGTGGATCTGTATAGTCCTGTAAATGGTGAGTGTTATCGGAGGAATTATGATAAACCATGAAGTGTATGCAGCCGCAACATAGCATAGTACCACAGACAGTATCTGCTGAACTAGGGATTCTCTTATTTGGTGTGTAAGGTGTCATCATAGTTCAGGAATGATTGTGGCACTTGCCAGGTATCGAGACAGGCAAACACCCAGCTTGGGAGCTCTCCAGCCTATGGCACCAGCTTCAAACTCTCATTATGACATCCAAAATTCCAAATTGTCTGCATCAGCCAACGAGAGGAGGGAATTTAACGAGGAGTCCATAGATTTGTGTCCTCAAACACGAAAGATTTGGACTGTCCCCTATTCCCTGGTGAAACAGGGGATAGTCCTGTTTGATCTACAGACTTATGGTTCTGCAGACCATTTTCAGTCATTTATATGAGGTTGATTTTGTTCAAGTATTCTGGAAACAAGTATGGAAAGATCGTGGAAAGTTTAGTGGGTTGAGTACGAAGGGATCTGAATGCCATAAATACTGTCTTTTGTCTAACTCGTATTCGTCTGGTTGTTTATCTTCTCTATAAACAAACAAACAAACAAATAAAATTTAATCTTTCAATTACAACTACATTTTGAAATAAAACAATTTTTTTGAGTCACAAGTCAGGCACAACCACCACCATCACAAACTACCCACCCACATGCAAAGACAGCAGACCAGTCCCAACTGTACATGTTTATACCTTGAACTTTGTCCTCATGGGCAAAGCCAACTGTTTGCCATGCACATATCTCTCTTGTAACATTGATATCTTGTGACTTATCTGCACTGGTACCCTGTAAGTTTTGATGACGTCGCTATTTTGAAATCTTTCTTTCTCTGGATTGAGTTGCTGGGTCAGAGGAATAATTTCCCGAATGCTTCCTATGCTTTAATTAACCTTCTGACATTCTTCTCAATTAACCTTTCTGTCAGTGTAATTTCAGTTGTCTGTCTACCACAAATAATGCTTATTATGCTCAAATATTTTTTCTCATGAGCTCCTGGCATCAATTTTTTTTCAGGCGAAATGGTTTGTGGAGTCTGCTTTGGTTCCCTTGAGGCTCTTTCAAGAGCGATGTGAGGTAAATTTGTTTACCTGTTTCAGTAAAACTGTGTGTTCTTGCAATTATTTGTTGTGTGTTTAGGCATATTTCTCCCTCCCCCTTTTGAATTCTTTTCCATCCTTTTAATTTGATAGGAAGAATTCTTATGGGAGTCTGAAATGGTTAAGATGAGGGCTCAAGATGTAAAGAATAGAGAGGTATGTGGTTGCCAACTTATGTAATTACACTCTTAGTTTTGTGGTACACTATTTGAACTTCTTTTCTTCAGATAGTTTTCTGGTACACTGCTAGAACTTCTTTTCTTCACATAAGTATATATGTCGAGTTCCCTTAATGTATTTAGAAATAAATTTAATCGTGAAGGATAGGCTCCTGCATGAGGCACATTGGAGAGAGAGCTGTAGGCTATTAGAATTTCAATATGTGAAACACTATATGGGAATGGTGCTTCAACTGCAGGGGTCAGTATTATGTGTTCCATTTTAGGGCCTATCCATTTTAAAAAAGGCACTAGTACATATTTGTCATCCAAACTGTTCATTTTCTTTATTGAACAGTGAACCTCAAGACGTTGAAGCCGATTATCTTAAAAAATTTTCATGAATTTTGAGTAATTTGTGAAAAAGTACCCACCTAGGTGTTGGTGGAGTGGTGTAGGGCTTGGATTTGCACACATGTCATGTTTGAAACCGCCCAAGATTTGCCCATGTGTGTTTGTGTGAGTTTGGCTGGCGTGTTGGGCACCACCCGGGGGATAAGTCCTATTGGGTTAAAGACCTCAGGGATGCCCATCTCATACAAAAAGGGTGAAAAATCCCAACCTATAGATCTAATTTTCTGCACTTTCTCTGGGCCCCCAACTCATGATCTAAGCTGTTCATTATTCTTGTAGTAATGTTAAAGATGCTTTTTTTCATATTTTAGTTCTTCATTTATTTTGAGCAATTTGTGAAAAAAGTCCAAACAATCCAAGTACATCTAAAATTATTGGATTTTCTCATTTGCTCATGTGAAAATGATGATTTTAAGAAACATGGTAATGTGCTTCACTTTCACCTGTGCATCATTTGCAGATGTAGCATTTACATGTGTAGATCTCATTTTTGTATTGCACGTGTCCAAGGAGAACAACCTGTTTTACAAATCCTCCATCTTTTACCTTCTATTCAAAATTGCTCTTGATAATATTAAAGTTTGCGGTTTGCACCATTAAACCACAGGACCATTGAAGTCGTTGTCCATCTTCGTCCAATTACGATGATATTTTGGTGAAGTCGCATTAAGTATGTGATCTTTCCATCTAACGCAACAGTGTATTGAGGATGGCCTCAAATGGGCCCACATGAAACCCCTCCCATAGTAGGTTAATGGTACAGCTGTACTTAAAGATCATTGCAATAAGGTAACCTTACAAGACATTTCAGCTCTGGTTTGTAGAACAAGAACAGTGTCTTTCTGTGTTCTCAAAAAAATCTCTACAAAATCACATTATTTGTAATGTATAGTACTTGATCATGCAAAACAATGAATTGTCTAAAGTTATCAGACATAAATTTCCAAAAGCCGCCTAAACTTCTTTCTTAGCAGTTGATCAAATTTGATTCAGATCAAGACTGTATTCTCCATTTGATTGAACCACTGTATCTTCATACCATTTAATGTCTGAAGCCCAAAATTGTTGATATTATCATAAGATCTATTAATTTTTTACACAAACTTCTATGGTGGATGGTGATGCCTTATCATGGGTATCAAGAACATGACTGGTAAACATCATCTTCTTGATGTTTCTACTACACCCCCCCGCTCCCCCCCCACGTGAAAAAAAAAAAAAAAAAGAACATGACTGATAATGGTTTCGAACGGGCTCCACAGGAGGTCGCGGTTTAGTGTTTTGTATGAAGTAAATGTAATAACTATATAAAACCATTCCAGACCATGTTTTATAAGATTGTAGGAGCAAAAAATTTGGCATTAATGAG
Organism: Sextonia rubra; assembly: GCA_037013555.1. Taxonomy (NCBI): domain Eukaryota; kingdom Viridiplantae; phylum Streptophyta; class Magnoliopsida; order Laurales; family Lauraceae; genus Sextonia; species Sextonia rubra. The sequence continues at coordinate 64,058,234 of JASUAD010000001.1, forward strand.
AAACAATCTAAAAACATGGTCCCATGTGTTTTATACAGCTGAACATTTAAACCATGAAGAATGACGCACATTTCATGACTCAATGTTTACTCATCGGGAAATGGTTCTAGCTAATAAATGTGGTTGTGTTTCACATGTGTAAAATTGACATATGTAAAATTAGCCTATGCAAATTTTTCATATGTTAAATGGTGATGCAGTCTAGGCCCCACAAGCAACCCCTCTTCAAATTAGATTAGGATTTTATTATTTTTATTAGTAGATTTCTAATTAAATTGTTATTAGGGAAGTTTCTATTAATAGCATAGGGTTTTCTTAGACATTAAATTTGCTTTTACCATATATATGGCATTGTAGAGAAGAGATTTTCAGATTTGATTGATTAATAGAATTGGGTTTTATCCCTGAGAGGTGCGTGCTTGTATGTGTTGAGGTCTTCTTGACGATTCGAAGTGTCCTTGGACACGTGCTTAGGCACCCCTACGCTATCCCTGAGAGGTGCGTCCTTGTGTGTGTTGAAGTCTTCTTGACGATTCGAACTGTCCTTGGACATGTGCTTAGGCACCCCTACGTAAGCCCTAACCTTAGGGCCTGCATCAGTTTGGTATCAGAGCCAATCTCTTGATAGATCGGCGTGTTACCCTTATCTATCCCATCTCCATCATCACAATCCTTCCACCAGCATTTGTTCATCACCCACAATCCATTGCTTGAAGCCCAAAATCCCAGCGTCCTTGTCTCGTAAGCACACCATGATCGACTTCCAGAGCCCTTCCATGCCAAGTCACTGGACCCTCACCGAACCCTTTTCCAAACCCCATCCACCCTACTGCTAACTTTTAACCTGGTAGCAAACCCCAAATCCCATCATATTTCGGCATGATTAGCCCCATTGCTCTGCTGTCGCCCAAAACCCAGAAACCACCGAACCCTTCCCCTCACTCAGCCGACACCCTTTCTACCCTTTCGGCCTTCATTGAAGCACAACCCAATTTACAGTCCCGAGACCCAAATCCACAAACCCTAAATCCCTCCCTCCCCCATCCTTGTCGAGCACCAGCCATTGATGCCTTAGCCCCAAACCCCTTTTGTCTTAGAAACCCAACCCATCTTCAAACCAATCCCTCGCCCCAAACACCAATCTTCGTCCAATCCCATTCTGCCTACATCCGGAAACCCCACACACTTTCGATAGCCGGAACTACACCTCTTCACCCAGCACATGAAGTCCAATCCCCTTTCGCCCAACCCAAAATCCAAAATCCCCATCTAGAAAAAAAAAAGGAGCAACAGAAGAGGCCAAGAGACGAGCATACCTGCCTGTCGTCGCCTACTGTCGTAGTTGCCAGCCATTGCCACACGCTGTTGTCGCCGCTGCCAGCCATCGCAGCATGCCACTGCCCACACCTGGACCCCCCCCCCCCCCCCCCCCCCCCCCCCCCCCCCCCCCCCTTGTTGCTACCGCTCAAAGTCGTCGCCAGCAGAGATGCCGCTCTCCTACCTCGTCATCTCTTTGCAAAAGAGAAACAGAAATAGTCGAGACTCTTTGTTTCTTTTTTGGAACAAAGTCCAAGGGGGAGGAAGAGAAACACTTTGCCAGGTTGCGTTGGATCTGATCCGGCTCTCCTACTAGGCTTGATTTGGGTCGACTTTAGGTCAGGTCTAATCTAGCAACATAAAAGCCAATAGCATCCTGCAGAAGCAACTCTCTCAGCTAGTCTTCGCTGGACCCAGTCAGAGTTGACCAAATCAAGGTTTGAAATTTAATTTTGCAATATTAGGCTCATACAATGTTAGATCCGTCTTCGCCGGTGTGTTTGATATAGGTAGATCTACACATCAGGTTAGATTTAAATTTTGCAATAAAAAAAGTGCCACCTGAGAAGCAAGTGGATGCTGAATCTTCATCTTCTTCACTTGAAGATTTGGCTAGTGCCATTAGAGAATTATCCACAAAGGTTGATGGCATACACACCACCTTGCTATAATGGGACACCAGAGTCACAACTTTGGAAAATACTCAACGTGTGAATCACAACCGTGATGATGGTGCAAATATTCGAAATCCATGTGATCGACCAATCAATAATCCTGATTGAGATTTAGGGATTAAACTTGTGATTCCTGAATATGATGGAAAATTGCAGCCCGCTGAGTTCATGGATTGGTTAGTGTGTGTAGATAATATTTTCACACACAAGCCAATGACTGAGCACCATAAAGTCATATTGATTGCCACTAGATTCCATAATTATGCTGCAGCTTGGTGGGCTGAATTGCAAAGAAAATGGAGGAGTCAGAACATGGACTCTGTTGAAACATGGACTGATATGAAGAATATTTTGAAGTAGAAATTCTCCCCTGTCAACTATGCAAGAGATCTATGTTCTAATTTTCAAAACTTGAAACAAAGGTCCAAGACAGTTGTTGATTATTCTGAGGAATTTCTGACTTTGCAAGCTCGTTGTAGCTTGAATGAAGATGATGATGTGGTCGTTGATAGATTTTTCAGTGGCTTGAAAATAAACAGTCAGCATATTCTTGTCTTCCGATATTTTGAAAATGTCAATGAACTCATCCAACATGCTGTCAAAGCCGAGGGAATTGTAAATCATCAAGCACAAAAATTTATTGCATCCAAATGGGGCTCTGCAAAAATATTCATCTTTCCAAGATGCTAAATCTGGTGGTTCACCAGGAAAAATTATACCCAAGCCTAAAGATCATAATAAGTTCACATGTTTCCATTGCAAACAAAAAGGACATTACTCCTTTGAATGTCCCAAATGAGTGAATCTAATGGAAGGAGTCCATGATGAACCAATGGCACAGGATGATCCTCCGGACAATGAAGAAATAGAAGAAGTAGTAGAGTATGAAGGAGACAAAGATGGTGAAGCTCTCATGGTTATCAACAAGGCTCCACCCACTGTTGGAAAGAAATGGTTGAGGAAAAATATCTTTCGTTTGGCAATTACAGTTCGTGGACAACATTGTATAGTTGTTGTTGATGGAGGAGGTTGCGAAAATCTCATCTCCCAAGTTCTTGTTGATCACCTTCAGTTGAAAGTTTACAAGTACAACCGCCCTTATTTTGTCAAGTTGTTGATGAATGGTGATCTGCTGATGAATGGTGATCAAGTGCATTTTCGACATACTTGCAAAGTCACTTTTGCCATTGGTGAAACTTATAAAGATACAATCTGGTGTGATGTGCTACGTATGGATAGTAGCGATATCTTATTGGACCGTCCATGGATGTATAACAAAAATGGAACTTATGGTATGCATAACACCTATATATTTATGCATGGTGGACAATAGGTTACTTTTCATCTCGAGAAACCAGAATTGCTGAAGAAGAATTCTTGGAAAGCTGCCACAAAGGAAGTCCTTTATGTTCACCACATTTACCGAGGCAATCCAAAGCAGTTTCGAGTTCGAGGATGAACTCTTCTTTTAACCCGGGTCGGATGATGCAGTCTAGGCTCTACAAGTAGCCTATCTTCAAATTAGATTAGGATTATATTATTTTTATTAGTAGATTTCTAATTAACTTGTTATTAGGGAAGTTTCTATTAATAGCATAGGGATTTCTTAGACATTAAGTTTGCTTTTACAATATATATGGCATTGTAGAGGAGAGATTCTTTGATTTGATAGATTAATAGAATTGGGTTTTATCCCTGAGAGGTGCATCCTCGTGTGTGTTGAAGTCTTTTTGACGATTTGAAGTGTCTTTGAACACGTGCTTAGACACCCTTACGTGAGCCCTAACCCTAGGGCTTGCATCAAATGAGGTCATATGCCATGCATAAAAGTATGATTGTGGTTCTTTAAACATCGCATGAAAATAACATAAGTTTGATTTTTTACCAAGAAAATGCGCCTTAAACACATGGATTAAAAATTAGTCTGGGCTAAGTCTTAGCTGAATTGGAATCGCTTGGCAATTATGTTGAATAGAAAGTAAAAAAAGAAGAAAAATAAAATAAGGGGGCTGTTTTGTAAAATTACTTTAGATTGAGGGATTGGGGAGAGATGGAGAGAAGTATCGCAGTTAAAAAGGAAAAAGGGTTTCATCAGTTTGATGCTGTTTGCTGCTTCTGCTGCTCGCTCGGCTAGTCTATGTACACATTTTCTTCTTCTTCTTCTTCTTCTTCGTTTTGCTTTAGTAGTCCCTTGTTGCTGCTTCTTCTTCTTTTTTGCTTCACCTTGTAGTTGCTACTACTGCTTATTCTTTTATGCTTCACTTCTATTTCTTTTTCTGGGCAATGCATAAGAGGATTCGATCCAACTCGAGCAAGTTGACTTGGACTTGACCTTGGTAGAGTTGGGTCCCAATCTGATTTTTTAATGGTTGCTTAAACATGTTTATTACACATCAACTTATTAATTGTTTTTATATTTACCACACAATCCTTGTTACAATATGGTGTTATTGTAAAGTTACTAAAATGCACATAAGTCGCAATATCATGACTCAATATTATGACTCGTGATATCACAATGCCTATTCCCTTGTTGTACAATTTGAACTACAAGATGAATGTGTTCATTGCTCTGTCTTTATGCATATTGGGCATAGTGTTGGAGATAGGGTATGGTTATGGAGAGGAGATTCGCTGGCATTTGAGTCATGATTTGAGCAGACATCAAGGTAAGTCCTTGAGTTGGAGTGGGACAGATTGGCGGCTTGATATTGCAACTCATGATATTACGACCCCTATTATCTTGTGCCCTGCTTTCCTTATTATGCAACCTAGACCTATGATGCCTGGATATGACATGGATACGGTAGGAACATGCTAGGCTATGATACCTGGATACGACATTTGACCTGTGGTACCCATACTGATATGGTCTAATATGGATATGGGTACGGAATATGACAAGATATGGTTTGGATATGGCACCTAATTCAATTCGGATTTTGTCACAGAGAGAGAGAGAGAGAGAGAGAGAGAGAGAGAGAGAGAGAGAGAGAGAGAGAGAGAGAGAGAGATGTGCATGTGTTAAGAAAAGACAGAGATAGATCAGGCCTAATTGCATTGAAAACAAAAAGAGGGAAAGAGTGAGAGAGATGAGCTATGGCTTGTTGGAGCCGTTGATGATGGAATTGATGCTGCCTGTAGAAGATTTGAGCTTTTGCCGCCGCTGATTGTGCATTGCTTGTTGCTACTACCAATCATGACTGCTGTTGTTGCTTCTTTTTCTTCTCCTATCTTCTTCTTTACTCCCCTCTTCTCTTTTTCTCCTTCTCTTCCCTCCCTCTTCTCTCCAATTCTCTTCTTTTCTTTTCTCTGTATTCTCTCTTTCTCCTCTCGCCTCTTTCCTCTCTTCTTTCTTACAATAACTTCACTAAATGACGGATGTTTAAAAAAGGGCAAGATGTCATGAAAGGGGCGAAATGCCCTTTTAAGGGTCTTTTGTATGATGTCTACTTTTGGGCCTAAGTGAGACCAAATGCTTTGGGCTCAAAGTGAGATTAGTGAGCTCACCGTAGATTTGACCTATAATATTGATCTAGATCATTTACATTAATATAATTTATAAATATATATAAGCCCTAGATAAATTTTCATTGTAATAGAATTGTATTAATTTATTTTTAAATGTTAGTATTTGTTTTATATTTCTACCTGTGGGGAGACATGTGCATTTCCCATGACTATAGGTTTGAATTAGGACTTTGGCTTAAGTCCGCATCTATTTAAATTGATTATGGACGAGTTAACTACTCATATTCAAGAGGAGGTACTTTGGGGTATGTTGTTTGCAAATAATATAATGTTGGTGGATGAATCAAGAGATGGTGTAAATGCAAAACTCGAGATATGGAGGGAGGTTTTAGAATTCAAAGGCTTTAAAATAAGTAGTACAAAGACAAAAAATATGAAATGCAGGAGCTGGAACTATTGTGAGAATTGAAGCGCATGAGATAACATAGAGAGATTCTTTCTAGGACCTTTGCTCAGTAGTTAGTAAGGATGGGGAATTGCTGAAGATGTTAAAAATAGGATGGCTGAAGTGGAGACTTGTTTCTAGAGTACTTTGTAATAAATAAATGCCAATAAAATTGAAGGTAAAATTTTATAGAATAGTGATTAGATTGGCTATGTCCAATCAAGAAACATCATATCCATTAAATGGAGGTGGCAGAGATAAGAATATTGAGGCGGATGCGTGGTAAAACGAAGAAAGATAAAATTAGAAATGAGTGCTTTCGAGAGCATTTTGGATGATAAGATTAGATAAATCCATTTGAGATGGTTTGGGCATGTTGAACATAAGCTAGTAATGACATTGGTGAAAAAAGTTTGGTTGTATGGGTGAATGGCCCACCACAAGGAAAGAATAGGACAAAAAAGATGTAGATGAAGGTAATAAAATTAGATCTGAAGAAGTTTAACTTATTTGAGGATTTGGCTCAGAATAGGTCTGGTTAAAGAAACAAAATTCATGTAGCGGACCCAAAAATAGTTGGGATAAGGTTTTGATGATGATGATGAGTATTTATTTTATATTATATATATATTTAATTGGGTACTATTCTATGTAAAGCTAAGTGGTTTGGATGCGTAGTAGAGTCAAATCTACTATATGCATGTCCGTATTCATATCCGTATCATATCTTGTGTCTGTGTCGTATTTTAGGTGATATCGTGCCTGACTCCAGTCTTAAAATTTTAAGTTGGCATGTTGAATCCTCATTTCCCATGTCCGTATTGTATTTTAGGTGATATCGTACCCGTATCTGTGTCCTAAATTTTAGAAGTTGGCATGTTGAATCCCCATTCCTCATGCCCGTATACATATGAGTGTTCGTATGTGGGCTTATATGTATATATATTTATGCATTATATTGATTTTAAATTAGGTAGTTGTTTTATAGGTTAGATCTGCCGTGAGCCCACCAATCTCACTTTGGGTCCAAACCATTTGGTCTCACTTAGGCCCAAAAATAGACATCATACGAAAGACCCATGAAAGGGCATTTCGCCCCATTCAGGACATTTTCCCCGTTTTTGCACATTTGCCATTCGGTGAAGCTACTGTAAGTCTGTAACCATGAAACAAGAGAGGAAAGAGATGGGAGAAAGGGGGAAGACAAAGAAGAAGAGAATAGGAGAGTAGAGATGGAAGAGGTGAATGAAAATAGAGGAGGAGAGGAGAAGAAGAAGCAACTATAGCAGTCACTAGTAGCAATGACATCAATGCACTATCTGCGGCAGCAGAAACTCAGATCTTCTATAGGCAGCATCAGTTCCATTGTCAATGGTTTTGGTAGGCCACTAGTCATCTCTTTCCTTCATTTTGTTTTCCATGCAATTAGGTCTGATTTGTCTCTGTCCTTTTTTTTTTCAATACATGCACATCTCTCTTTATCCCTTCTAGGACAATTTTTTTTTTCTTTCAAAAGGGCCAAAATCAGGACCAAATTGGGTCCTGTATCCTAAAATTGGGCATTGTATTCAAACTGAATCTTGCCACATCCCGTACCCCTATCCATAACGGAATGTGTCGATATGGGTACCACAGTTCAAATGCCATATTCAGGTATCATAGGAAGCCAGCCTCCTTCAACTTGTTCATATAGAAAATGATAGTGACGACAACACAAGTAAAACAGTGGATTGGAGTGTGGGAGGAATAGCCTCATAGCGGTAACTTATTTTTGAAGGTATGTGATGCAGTAAAGTGTGAAAAAGAGAATTGATTTCTTTGAGAATCTGTCAACTAGTTAGAACCACCACAAGGGTTTTAGAGGGGGTGTTAGGAGGGAGAATACATGAATAGGGTTTTTGAGTAAATAGGATTTTGGGGTGTGAGAGAGAGTCTTGGTGTTGGAGAGGGGAGAGAGGAGAAGAAGAGGGCAGTGGAAGGGGTGTAGTGGGGCATTGTAGTGTTTTTTAGCAGGATTGTATTCGTCTCTTCCCATCTAAAAGATTCGTACTAGCTCAATAGTTAGTACTAAAGCATGTTTCCCAATAGAGGAATTTCCATGTATTGATATTTGCAACAACTAGTTGCAATATCACAGGAGTCATGATATCACAAAGAAGGGTTATTTTGATATTTCGCACTGCATACTTTTGGAAAGAAGCACTATGCGATTAATATTTGAAATTTAATCATTACCCTCTAAATAATTAGATTAAGGTATATTTTCCAATAAAATGCAATAAAATGTTTGTTTTTATTAAATTTTAAAGATACTTTGCGGAGATATTTTGCAAGCAATTGTAACTGTGGTTTCAGAATACCATACAGCTTCTTGGAATATTAGTTAATATCTAAGATGCTTTTACTATCATGTTCTGCGGCGAGTGCTATTTTATTATCCTTCCTGTCACATGTGTTTGCATTTGTTGTAACTATTGTTGATTTCCTCCTTTTAATTGTGTACTTTTCAATTGCAGGTTAGAGTAAACACTCGTCTTCTTTATCAACAAACAAAGTTCAATCTTCTATGGGAAGAGAGCGAGGGTTATGCTAAGTTGGTGGGTTTTGAATTGGTCTTCTTTATTTATTCTTCATGGAGTTTTTATTGTTTATTTTTATTTTGTTCATTGTGATGACCTTATTGCAAGAATGACTTGAGCCTCCATGGTCAACTTTATTTTTATTCATCTCATGGGAAATATATGTTTACATACATGCATATATATGCCTTTTCGAACATTCTTCAATAAGCTATATATTGGCCACCTTGCATTTATGATCTATGGTAAGGCTCCCATTCCAAATTTGACTCTTATTTGGCTACTATGTATAATTGGATTAATGCGGATGAAAGGTCTCATCATGGATTAAGTTTTGAAAAACTAGCCTTTTTGATATTCTCAAACCTTGAATTTGGGGCCTCGAAGTGCAACAATTTTTAAGCTATGTATTTATAGGTTAAACCCAATGTTGAATATAGGTTCGATGAAGCCCAAATTGGGGTGACTTGGTTATCAGAATGACAAAAATATGGAAGAGTGGAAGAAAACATTATTGGTGTGAATTCATTGCCTTTCAGTGTGAGGTTCATGTGGAGTGGGGTACTAGATGAGCAGCCGCGCGGGGGCGGGGGGGGGGGGGGGGTGGTGGAGGGAATAGGTGGCCTCATGCCAAACTCCCCATTGCGGGCGAAGAAGAAGATAACTATGGAAAACCCCAAAATCACTCAGAATTTTTATTTCGTCAACAATTGAGTAGCCAAGGAGCGTTTACATCATTATATAGAAAGGTAAAAAACCTAAAACGAATATGAACCATTGAAACAAATTGAAGGCTAGGATTAGAACATCCCAGTAAAATTACATAAAATATATTTAAAATCCTAAATAAACTAAGATAGGTGGGTTGAGCCCTAAGGCGGGTCGACCTATAGGGGACCACAGGTCTGTCCTACATCAACTCTTGTTTGAATTTTTATATGTTTTTGTATACTTTGGTTAATATTAATGTATAAATTTGCTACAAAAATGTTTAGAATTAATTTACTGGTCGGCTGATAATTTCTTTGGATATGCTTTGAATTATTAGTGGTAGGGTTTAATGCTTGTTAGTAGAGGTTATAAATCTCATGGGGTAAAACTTTTGGTGATTTTTTGTAGGTTACCCTTCTTTGTCAAAGTGGGTTTGAGGTTTCATCTCGTAATACCTCAGTGGCAATGATCAGCATAATTAAGGTTGTAGAGAAACTTATCATTACATCATGGTTGAGAATTGGCCTTAATTTGCTGTATGTTCTTTTGTCTCATGTTTTGAAATGTGTCCTCTGCAGTCATTGATTGGACATTTTGATCTGGATCCAAATCGTGTTTTTGATATTGTAAGTTGCTCCCTTACTCTCTCCTTTATAATATTGGGTTTTTATACCATAAGTTGCTCCCTTTGCCCTCACCTGTTTTTTTGGAATGGCTGTTTTCTCTCTCCTGTATAGGAGTACGCTGCACTACACCAAAATTTTCGTTCTTTTAGTGCAAGTGACATGCATAAATCCTATTAAATTTTCACCTCTATTTGTATATTCAAATGTTATCCAACACTTCAGCCCTACATAGAGTGCTAGTGTTACTTATAATAATATTATTCCTCATTATACAACTCATGTGTTTAGCCTATTTTATGTGGAAATGCATCAGGTTTTGGAGTGCTTTGAGCTGCAGCCTGACAACAAAATTTTCCTGCATCTTATTCCCATTTTCCCCAAGGTATGGAGTTGTACGTCACCAGACCTCGGTCGACTTTGTGATGTTCTATCTGTGCCAAACAAGCAAATCTTTTCTGTTGCCATATAATTGTTTATATATGCTTACAATGTTTTACATGTTTTTCCAGTCTCACGCTTCTCAAATCTTGGGGTTCAAGTTCCAGTATTATCAGCGATCAGAAGTGAACGATCCTGTGCCTTTTGGTCTTTACCGGCTAACAGCTGAGCTGATCAAATCAGAGTTTATTGATCTTGAGAGCATGTGAGTTTTCTTGCATAACTTTATATTCATAATTTGGTTATTAAATTCTATTTATTTTTTTATCTCTAAGGTGTGCGATTTGTTCCCCAATTTGTTTTATAAATGATGCAATAGAATTATCGAATTTTTCTATTGTGCAATTAATATTGTTATGTCATGGCTCAAGTTTGTGCAGCATTTGATGGTGATGTTTGATGTTAATGCATGAGGTAGAATTTTAGGTTGCAGCTGCTATAGTTATGGTTTGTTAAAAATGTATATTCTATGAAATAATAAAACGCATGGTTTCTATTTATGATAATTTATTTATTGCTAACTGTTTGCAGTTTTTCCTGTATAATGGTAATACTCATCTGCTGCAAATCTGTGCAAGAAGTAGGGAGGGGGTTCTGATGTGCAACTTATTAGAAGATGGCCTGTTATGGTTGGTCATATGTTGGTTCTGCGTAGATTTTTTATTTACTATGATGGATGTCCTTTATCAACCGAGAAATGAAATTTATTGACTGAAAGCCTTCTGAGTCTGAACAGTTAAAGTTCTTCTGAATCTGATTAGAGCTTTGTGGTTGTCTTATGCCACATATGACTTCTTTTTGAGTCATTTATTGTAAACATGACCGGAATTTGGAGAAACTACCCTAGATAATATTCTTTGTGGAAGAAGATGGTCAACAGTTTATTTGCTGAGTGCACAAGATGATGCTTATAAACTAATCATTGGTATGAACATTTCTGTTCAACTACAGTAATAAGTTGATTCTTGACAGTAGCAATGCTTTTTGGACAATAATGTTCCAAACCTTATGGTTGTAATTGTTGTGGCTGGTTAAGAGTGGACTGTTGGGCATTCAGTTAGAGGGCCATCATGACCTGCAGCGTCTGAACATCATTGGGGTTGGCATGTTTCGACTTGCAATTATTATATCACTGATTGGTCTTATTCTTGGCATGATAACAAAACAGAGTACTGTGTTAAGTGATGCGAATGTTGTCACCATAATCGATTCATGATTTGAAAGGAGTTTAACAATATATTAAATGATTTCTTTTTAATTGGGAGTTTTTCATTAGAATGTGGCCCGTGTAAGAGTAGGAGGATCATTTCTTGTTCTCTCTCAGAGCTTTAAATTAAACGTCAATGGTGAAGCTAGGGGGAATCTGGGGCCCATGTATGTTGGCGGTGTGCTTCAGAACAACGAAGGGGATGTTTGTCTTTTATTCTGTAAATATGTTGGAGTTTGTGATTCAAATGACATGGAGGTTCTGCTTTTGTTTCAAAGACAGATAGACAATAGCATCATTGGAGTTCCTTTGACAGTATCATTGAAAAGTACAGCTATCATTGTGCTAATCTGGAAGTGAAAAACACATTGTCCTTCCATACATAAAAGTTATCTTGAAAATAAGGATTTCAGCTCCCTGGAGGGCTTTCGAAGTACCAAAGCAGCAGTCAAATGATCCTTGATCAGTGTCAGTTGTACTGAGTAAAGCATATGAAGTAAGCACACCTGGGAAGATTCACTTGTTTGCATTTTATGCCTTGCTTCATGCAGCTGCTATCCCCAGGAAGTGCTGCCAGTTAATGTTTATATTTCATGATGCTGACAGCTTTGTCTGGTGTCAAAGGCGAGTTCCATACATTTTAAATAATGATGTTTGCTCCTGTCCTTTTATTTGTCATATCTATTTCTGGTTCCCTTTAACATTACAAGTATACAGCTTTACCTTGCCTTTGTCTTACACAAAATAAATAAATAAATAAATAATAAAAAATTAAAAAATTAAAAAAATCTTTATCCTGGTCTGTTATTGAATTGAGTGGGATGACTTCTAATTGAGGATGCAGCATATTTCTTTCTTATTTTAGCAACTATCATATATAAATGCTTTGCGTTGGGATTTTTGTCTTGAATTTTGATGGAAGATTTTGTTCTTTTACCTCCACATGTTGCATTGAGATGTTCCGAGAATAACTTTCGTTCAATTATAATAATCACAGGTTGCTCAACTTTTTTTTTTTTTTTTTTTTTGTGATTGTAGGAGTTTCTTTTGTCAGGAAAAAAAAATGGTTTAGTAAATTTCATCAGCTGATATTAACAATGAGTCATGCAGGACATTTAATTTTTTAAAATTGCGCCAAGTTACTACTTGTGTGACCCATTTTAACCTTGTTTGAACTGTTTCACACCCCTGCCTCCCTTCCTCTTTTTGAAGTTAGCATTAGAACGTCGTCGTCATCATCATTATCATCCAAGCCTTGTCTCGTATAACATGAATTTTGTTTCTCCATTTCGATATATTCTGATAGATTGCACTTCATAAGATTCAACTTTGCTACTTCCATCTACATCCTCCTCACCTTGCTGACTCTTGGTGAGTCATCAATTTGCATAGAAAAAATTTTCTTAATAGGTGCAGTTGCTAGCTAGCATTGGACATGGTCCAACCATCTCGAATGGTTTCTCTTATTTGATCATTTATTGATGCTACTCCTAAATGCTACTGAAAGTGCTCATTTATGATTCTACCATTCCTAGTTTTACCACCGCACATCTTCTTCAGCATTTTCATCTCTACTATGCTTATTTTATGCCTATGTTTCTTCTTGATTGGCCAACATTTTGCTCCATAGGTCATAGCTGGTGTAAGTGTCATTTTGTAAAATTTTCTTAAATCTTATTGGCATGCCTGCACCAGCCACAAATCGATTCAAAAGAAAATCTCCCCTTCAACCATCTTGCTTTTATCCCATGCATGACATCTCCCTTCATCTATCAGTCTTTGCTCATCATCGAGCCTAGGTATCAGAAAGTATCTTTGTAGTATCTCTTGAGCTTCAATTTTTGTAGTAGTTTTGACTCCTGTACATGTCCACTCAAGTTGTACTCCGTATATTCTGTTTCAATGTTACTTATTTTAAATCCCTTGGATTCGAAAGCCTCCCACCATCTCCCAAGTCTCATATTTACACTATCTCTTGACATATCTATTAATACTATGTCATCTGCAAACAATATACATCAAGGTACTTTCTCTTCAATATGAGCAATTAACCCATCTATAATGAGTGTGCAAAGAGATAAATGCGATAGGCTAACCTTGATGCAAACCGATGGTCACTGGGAACACACTTGTTTCTCCACAGCTAGTTCTTACACTCGTTACTTCTCCCTTATTTATATATTTAGTGATTTCAATATAACCTCTTGGATCCTCCTTTTGTTTAAAAGTCATCACGTTACATCTCTAGGTGCCCTATCATCAATTTTTTCTAGACAAATGAAGAGCATATGTGTTTGGGTTGTGACAAAGTTTTACGTTGACGGGCAACCTACCTAACACAACCCTCTTCCTTTATTGGGCTTGGGATTGATAGTAAAATCTAGAAAATCACCATTATTTCTAGTTCTCGACTATTATTTCTTGGAAGTCACCTTATTTGGATGTTCAAGATGCTTATTTAAGAATCTCTCATGTGTATTCTTAATGATTACCATTAATAACATTTGCATTTTCTCCTTTCTTTGAGATATGATTAATTCCCAACCTAAAGACGTAGAAGTATTTTCGCTAAGCTTGGCTTGAAGTTGCCTACAATGTGGTGGATTCTTCTCATGGTTGAAAATCGCGGTCATATTCTCCATTGCCGTCAACCATGAAAAGTGATATGACATGGGGTTGCACTGCAGTTTGCAGAGCAATTTTCTTAACCCCAAAAAAATTTGTGAAAATGTCCAAAACATTTAGGATATTGTAAAATGTGAGAAAACAATATTTTTTTTATAAGTAAACACCATAAAGCAAAATGCCAGTCCCCTAAGTCATAACATCCTATATAACTATCTTATCTGAAACTATGTAAAGTTTGTTTAGAATTAATTAGATTTACATGTATATACTAAAATAAGTTGAAATATTACAGGTTTTATAGAATGCAATCATAATTATGAACTATCTATTAGTATTAAACTCAAGAAACTAGTACCAAATCATCATGTAAATTGTGAGGTTCTTGGTTTTTCCATGAAGGAATCCCTCAAAATATTGTGATTCGGTTGAGTTTTTATGGATTTAGTGGTTTAGGGAGCTCAAGCAGCCCGTCACTTGGGTGTGGTTGTGTTTGGAAAGGAGAAAAAGGAAGAGAAGAGGGAGAAATAGGGTTTTAACCGAAAGCAGTTTGTTGACCGATATATTGGTCCAAACCGATATTTGAAAAATAGCAGCTGAAAAGTTGCGATATCAGTACCGATATTTGCAAAATTTGTCGTGGCAGGGTACGGACCGATAGTGGTTCATATTGCCCAATATTAATTGCTATCAGCAGATAATTTGAACCATCATCCTTTTACGCCAATTCACTGCATCAGAGGCCCTCTTTTCACTCTTTTATTTACAATGAGGTGCTCCTTTGATAAATCCATATTATTCTAAACCACTGAATGTGAATGAAATTCATTAACAAATGTTAAATCTAATTACTGCCTCAACTACTAACTTGTGGTTCAAGTCTTTTTGCCTAACCCTTGAAAAACAGAACCACTATTAGATTTAATCATGAAGGATACGGCACTTGCAAAATTTATAAATTTGAGTGCATAAAATCCAGAGTTAGAACTGTCTGATTGGAGTGATATTTGGCCTACAGGCCCACTCACTATCCTCAACTCCTTTACACCATTACCTCCGTGACTTGGATGCAGCCTGGATGGGCCACATGGTTGGGGTGCACTTTTGGGAAATGTGCATCAGGGACATTTATACTCTTCTTTAAGCAAGTGAGTTTAGCCTGGCCCATCTTCTGCCAGTCCTTAAGTAACAATTACTAACTCTAAGATTTAAAGTCACTCAAATAGTGGCACTCAGGTATGTGCCAGTCTAGTGCTTCTGGTGTGTATGTAGAGGGGCTGGATTCATCATAGGTGGGCTCCATGCCTGAATTATCTCAGCTCAAAGGAGCTCTGGCTTCTCTGTACAATTTGTAATGTATTTAATTCAGATGAGTGGACATAATATGATGGTCTGGTCTGGGAGCACTCTAAATTTGGAGCCCAACACATTGCAACATAAGAAATGAATTCTCATGTTCTTGGCCAACTTATCTGCTGGCAGTCTAAATCTGACCACGTATTCTTTGATATGTCATTCTGTCTTGCACATCTGTTCTATGATTTTAATGTTTGTGCTTGTGCTCCAAGAGAGAACAGGCATGGCCAGTCAGTTAAGTATAATGACTGCACTTATTCGTGAATATTTTTTTGCTTCATTCTTTGAATGCTTCACTATGCACTTAGATTACCATTCCGTTTGTTATACTGACTGCGCAGTCTTAATTTTAATTTCTTGTATTTGTAATCTCTCTGTCAGTTGTTGGTGCTTAATGCTTTCTGCTGATTTGGTGGATGGCCTCCTTTTTGTGTGGATTATCGGTGGACAAATTGCTTCTCTGTTTTTTCATTGTGCATTTTTTTCCCAATCCATTTCAGATATGCACATTTACTTCCTCGAGATGATGAAGCATTTGAGCATTATAATGCATTTTCAGCAAAGCGGTTTGAAGAGGTATTTCATTTTTAATTAAAGTAGAAGCATTATTGATTTTCTAAAAGGTACATGTTTACAGACTGAAAAGATAAGAGGCCTATACTATTGGGGTGCTCTACAGAATCATGTGATCTTTGTCTTCATCAACATTTTAAATAGCCAACATATATAGATGTATATATTATTTTACATCTAAGTTTATAATTGGAAGATAACTGATGCACATCAATATGGTTTCATCTAAAAGTACTTGTATTGTTAGTTTTTCCAATTATGCTTTTGCTTTACAGGCTAACAAAATTGGCAAAATAAATCTAGCTGCTACGGGAAAGGATCTAATGGATGATGAGAAACAAGGAGATGTGACAATCGATCTTTATGCTGCTTTGGACATGGAATCTGAAGCTGTTGCAGAGCGTTCTCCTGAGCTTGATAGTAACCAGTGTTTGGGTCTGCTAATGGGATTTCTTTCTGTAGATGACTGGTAAGTCTGCCAGTGCTGATTCTAATTATTTTTTTAGTTGAGCATATCTGTTTCGATTGCTAATACTTGGATTTCTGATACTGTTAATGTTGCTTATCCTTCAGGTTCTTGATCTTCATTTTCTTCTGTGTCTTCTCATTTATAGGAATAGTGTCTCGCCCCCAACCCGGGCATCTGATTAAAAGTTAATGAACCTTATTAATGCTAATGGGGTGTTTGTGCGTTTGAATCCCAGCGACCTAATCCGAGTGAGGATAAAACCCTATTAATTACATATCGAATAGTGGAAGCTTGCATGGTATTGCATCCTGAAATTTGTGGCCCTCAAGTTCCGTATTTCATCCCTTAGTGTATCTCATGCTTAGCAAATCTTTAATTTTGTTGGACTGGAAATTCATAAAAATTACAAGGTATAGGGCCAGACAGAAATCAGGATATATCACTGTCCAATTATTGAAGTTACAATTATAGAAGTGCATTAATTACAATCTCAAAGGAAAAGGGTTAATAAAAGCTAGTACAAGAATATAATCTACTAGTAACTAATACCCAATGTATGATGGACCTCTGATACCAAGATCGATATCTGCATGACATCATTGGCAATACAATCCCCATATTACGTATGGCTCCAAAGCTTGCTGCTTGCAGTCCACCTCAAGGCACAACACTCAAGATCTAGAGCACCAAAGTTCAAGGGTCAGATATGACTATCTGGCAGGTGAATGAATTAGATAATATGCGGGCAATTCAATTTATTATAACTTTCACATTAATGTGTGAGTAGAAATAAAGAACAAAGTTGAAATAAGCATAAGCGATGTAACAAGCATATAATTTGAATAATAGGAGTATGAGCATGTGAGGATCATAAATAACAAGCAAAGTAGGTTAAAACAATATAAACAACTAGTTGGCAATCCACGTGGCTAAATTCTCCATCATAGTCAAAGATAAAAATAGCGGTGGCGGTTGGCGTAGTGGCCGGCTGCCGCTTCGTAGTGGTAATGGCGTTATATAGCAGGTAGTGGTGTGATTCGAAAAAATTGACAAAAAATTCAAAAAAAAAAAACATAAAATCTAGAATATTGTAAAAAGTTAGAATGTGTGTGTGTGTGTGTGTTTTTTTTTTCTTTTAAGTAACTAAGATAAGAGGGTATAGCGATTCCCTTGGTTTATTTTATTTTCCTTTTGGGTGTCTTCTAGCTTTAGATTGGAAGAAAGTGATGTTCGGGACCCAACTTGGAGAAGAATTGTGGTAAAAACAGAAAAAGAGAAGTAAAAAGATAGAAAAGGGGTCCTTTGAAGCCATCAAAACGCAGCTGCTATGTAGCGGTGCTAACACTCAAATGGCGTAGTGGCCTTTACCTCTATGGTTGATATAGTGGCTACTTGTTTGATCCATGATCATAGTACACTTGTGTGGCTGTGACACACCGGTAACAGTAACAGTAAAGATCAATCCCAACTACCAACCTGACTTCCAGTTAGAGCGTCAGTGGTGCGGTGAATTTCTCCTAGCTAAGGCTTGAGTGGTGATAATCACTCCCAACTAGAGCCTGATGGGTGAACAAAAAGCCATCTGCAGAGGCGCAATAATAGTCTAAACACAAGACTTGGTTTGGCCTCACCAAGTAGGGGTCGAAGCTTGGTGGTGCTGACTCAAGGGATCAATGCAAGACTATGGACTGGATACGACATGGTAACATTACAGGGTGAGGAGCTATTCCCAAAGCATATTTCATATCATAATCAGAACTGAACTATTTGAATAGGTCTCCAATGTCCCAAAACAGATTAAAAACAGTGTCACTGGGCTAGAACTAGCAAACCGGGCGATTTTCGGGGGAAAACGGGTTAAAATAATACTTTTATGTCCAAATGGGTAAAATTTATTAAAAAAGTCTATGCTTTGTTACAGGTCAACTTTGGGTAGAACGGGCTTAACTTTGTTAAAATAGATCAAATTTGGGTAAAACAGGCCAAGCCGGGCGATCTTCGGTCAATCTCGAAGGAGTGGACCTCATAGAATGGAAAACAGGTATAGGAGAGTGACAGATGGAACAAAACATGTAAACAGTCATTTTCCTACAAAACAGGTAATTCGGGTCTTGTTTCAGCAAAACTAATTAAAACAATTTAGTTGCGTTTAAAACAGAAGTTTGAAACAAGTTTTAGGGTTTGAAAAATGTTGGGCAGTATTCCAACTGGGAAAGATGTGCCCCAAAACGAAAAAAGTCTCGGGCCTGTTTGGCATCATGCCACTGGGATGTTTCCCATTTCCTATCGGATGGGAAAGTAGAAAATGCGTTTGGTTGTCATTAATTGTCAGTTTTTCAATTTGACTCCGACTCCGTGGAAGGATCTCTTGCATCTCGCCCCATAGCATGGGATCTGCGAAATGATTCTATTTTGTTTTTTTAAAAGTTACAACTCTGTGGCACACAAAGGGATTTCGAAAAAGCCTCGTTTGCCAACCCCTACTCTCTCTCTAAACTTTCTTCCGAACCCCATAGATCCGATGATCCTTCTCATGCCCTCTTCTCCCTAATAGCCGCACGTACCTAGCCCGTTGTAACTCTTCAGTCTCTCTCCGTCTCTCTCTCCATAACAGCCGCATAAACTTCATCATCTGCACTTCTCCAGCAACTCTAGTGGGGCGAGTTGCAGAGGTGGTTATGATAAGTGGTTAGAGGCTGGGTTGCATTGGGTTTGAGGTGAGCAAGAGGTGGGGAGAAAGACAGAAAATGAAGACGGAAAGGTAAAATTGGAAGAGAGTAAGAGGAGAGGAGATAAGGAAGAAAAATATGGAAACAAGAATGAAGAAATGAGGAGAAGTGGTTGGCTATGGTGGCAATGGTGCAGGGGTTGTGAGTGAAGGGAGAGACAGGAAGATGCATAGAGAGAGTAGTAGAAGAAGATAATAAAAAAGAAAAAAGAAAGAGAATGAAAATGAGAAACAAAAACAATAGAGAGTGGGGAAGAGAAGGAGAGGGAGATGGAAAAGGGATCAATACTTGGGGTAATGGGGATTTTGGTGGCTATAGTGGAGAGGAGAGGGTGGAGAATAGAAGTGTTTGCTGCTGTAGAGGTTTGGGTCATTTCAGCCGGGAAGAGAGCAGAAATGGAGGAAAAGAAATGAGAAATGGCCATTATATATAAGGTATGTGGGGCCCACTTGCTTATAGAACTTGTCAGGGCTATAACTAGCAAACCGTTGATCGAATCAACTCGCCGTAAGAGGTAAAAGTTCATGAAATTAAATTATCTTTCTAATAGACCCAAATTTGACATATTTTGAGGAAGTTGGAAAATCGACCTAATTTCAATGAATATGACCAGTTTTGACTTTGGCGACCGAATTTCGATGGAGTGAAGAGTTTAACGGTTCCAAATGGACTTGGACAAAACATGAAAGTTGTAGGGTACAATTTTATCTATCAAATGTAGTCGAAAAGTGGATTTTACAGAATGTACAGATAACCTCTTGATCTTGCCCGAAACTACAGATAGTACCCTACAGAAGGCAAACTAGGTTCAAAGGCTCTCAAAACTTTCCAAAGCTATCAAAAAATATTTTCTAACCCTCAAAGCACTCCAATTAACATCTAATCCCACTTAACAAGCTAATCCCACACTTAATTAGTACTAATCCCAGAAATTAGGGGTTAGGATCTTACAAATAGCTGACAGGTCCCACTTACAGATGTAGTTATATAGTTCCTTTTGGTTGCTTCCATATCAATTTATTTTGTGATTGGATGATATGTGTAACGACCCAAGAATCTGGAGCTCTTCAGATTCTTAAGCTGTACTCAGATTATTATAACAACATCACATAAATAAATTCTCATGAGCATCAAGGTCATAAACAATCCAATTTCATTATATTTCAACTATTATGTAAATATTAGAAGTCTTGATAACACTACTGAATAAGACAATTTCTATTGGAGAAAAGAAAATAATAATAATGTCTAAATCCTGGGCTACTCCCGACTAAAAATCTATTCTTTTGCTTTTCCGCGCTCTGGATCAACCACGCATGCCAAAGTCCACTGGCTGATCCCCGTCACTTCCCATAACCTCCACAACTGCATTACCTGAAGTGGGGCGAACCACTAATCAGTAAAACTGGTGAGTAGAATAAGAACATTAAGATAAAGCATATTTCAATCATTCGGGGAACATATATATATTCAATGATATGATTTTAGTCACATTCTAATCAATTTCTTTCTTGAGTGATTTCCTACTGTGGCATCAAACAGTTCCGATACCCCATACTGTGTATCTACATTTCTGTCAACATCATGGTTTGTCATCCACCATGAATGTTGAGCCTGTTCTGATACTCCTAACTGGAGTATCTACATTTCTATCAACAACATGGCTTATCATGCCACCATGTTTGTTGAACCTCTTCCCCTCGACCAACATCCACGAGGGAAGTTCTATACTCAGTGCCAGCAGTTGGTATCACGCTTATTTCAATCATCAATGGTAAATTCATTTCAATAATCTTAGTATAAATTCATCTCCACCATAATTGACTAAATCATCTTTTTCTTTACTTTGGCCAGCACCACATACCACTGGTTTAATTCTCGCCCCACTCCGAGTCGGAGTTGGTACCAGGCTGTGGCATTGCCCATGTCTTATTGAGAAATTAAATAGCTTACCATAATTTAATCACATGAATAAAATTTTAAATTTAACAAACTCATATTAGAATATCTTCCAGTATAGTTGAATATTCAATAAACATTCCATATTAGTTTTCATCACTTCTATCTCTAAGTCAGAGGTAGTGATAAAGTTTTAGCGACTGTTACACTGAGTATCATACTTAATTTTTCTCTAGTTACTTGTCCCTAGTTACTGTTCTTACTTGTCCCTACAAAATATTAGTAACAAGGACTGTTAATAGAAATATACATTGATCAGGGACTATTCTGTAATTTCTAGGATCTTAAATTTACGTTTTGTGCCACTCGACAAAATTCACAGAACCCAGTTCGTTTCAGACTATTGTTTCCGCCTGGGTATTTTGAGATCTATGGATAGTGGGGCCCAACGGTCCAAATCACCCGGGACCACGACCAGTGGGGTCGCCCATGTGTATCCTCCAAGATGTGGGGTTCTGATCTTTGATCAGGGGACCCATGTGGACTCACAGCTACTGACGATCCAAGGTGTTTTTGACGTCCTGTTTTCCTAAAAATTCAAATAAGGTTTGAATTTCCCTGTAAATCTAGCACCTTTCCTTCCTAATCCAGAGTTCAGAGGTATGTTAATTATAGGGAAGCTATTTCAGCACGGTTCTGATGATGTTGATATCAATATAACCTCAAAATCTCAAAAACTACAGTCGCCCAGAATTTTCTTTTCGTCAGAGCTATTAATAGAGTTTGGATAGTAGACCTTCAGTGGTCCAATCTACATGGGACCACTACAACTGTGGTCGCCCAACAGTTCCACACCAGATGTGGGGTCTTGATCTCTCATCAGGTGGGCCACGGGGACCCACAACTCAGGTCTACCAAATTGGGTATTGACGACCTGTATACAGAGATTTCTAAACTGGGTTTCGATCATCATAGCAGCCATAATTTCTGTTATCTGAACCTATGTGTAATAGATTTACAATCACAGCAACCCAATTTGACAAGTTCTATTGAAACCTTTGGTTGTTGGATGATATCCTCCATTGTTTAATGTTGGCAGCCACTCTTACATGGACTGTGGCAGAGAAACAGACCATACATCATCAAGTTTGGAATTTCTACTCACTTGGTGTAGTAGTGTATTGCTCCGGCGGTGATCGGCCTCGCGTTAGACATCCACCGTTGTCCCGCTGTAGTCTTCCTCTGCTTCCAGCAATTCCACACCAGATGTTAGTCTTTCCCTCTCTCTCTTTCTCTCTCTCTCTCGTTGGTGTGAGAGATTACAGGAGACTTATGCATATATATATATATAGTTTAAAAGAAAGTCCTGTTTGAAACTTACAAGGAAGTCTTTAGGTAGTAGAGTTCCTAGAGAAAGGTGGGTTCTGGACTCCTTGTTCTTTCCTACTTTGAATTTTTTTTTAAAGAATCCTAATTCATAGCTCTTATTTTGATTTTTAGCTATGCCAAACGAACATGGCCCACCCTATAAGGCTGGCCCACCAAGACAGGTTGGGTTATTACAATATGTTCTTGCATGAATATCCTCTAAGTGATTGCCCTTTGTTAATAGTTTTTTGGATGCAACTTTGACTTTTTTGCCTCTAAGTGATTGCCCCTTTTTAATATTTTTTGGGATGCAACTTTGACTTTTTTGATACTCGATCACATTGCCGCATGCTGCACTTATTATACTTGCATAAGTGGAAGTTTTTTTTTTTTTTTTGGAATCAGTAATGAGTAAAAATTTATAAAATGACAAGGCAAGTTCGTTAACCATTCAAGTCCCTTTTTGACCATCAGAACTCGTACTGTTATAGATATTGCATGTGTTCTTCCTGCTCTATTTGCCAATGTTGTCTTTACTATTGTTCTTTGTATTTCTATGATCATTCTTTGGTTTGCTTCTTAATGATGTTTTATTCCACTTATTTTGTATCTAATAAGTCTTTAATATACATATTGTGTCTAATAAGTCTTTAAAAATGCGTACCATATCCACATCTATCCTCTTCTTTTAGCATGACCTTTTGAGTTCTTAAGTGAACTCTACCTGTTCTAGGTCTCTAATTTTCTTTTCTGTGGTCTTAAAGAAGATTATTTTTTCTTTATCTCCCCCTTTTATTCTCAATTAATCCCACAAATTTTCATAGACTTCATGCATGGGCTACTTGTGGCTTTCTTAACACCATTTCTTATCTTGCGCCTTTCTAGGTCTTTTGTACTTGGCTTTTGCCTTTTTTGGAATAATGGTTTTTTTTTTTCATCTGATACCATTTTGAACTTCTGTATTCTTGAATAGTGTTTTGTTTTTCTCCAATAGTGTATTCTACCTGTGTTTCACTACTATGTCTTCTTATGTGTTTACCTTGTCTTTCCCCTTGGACTGACCAAGCTTGTCTTTAACAACCGTTTTATACAACCTGTCGTTTGATCCCTCATTGTAGTGAGTTATATTCCATTCACTTTTTGCTTCAAAAGTGTCTCGTTGGCTGTTGTCAAATTTTTCCCTTTAAATTCTAAAATTTTTTCTTGGGCAATCAATTACTTTAATATTAGCTATCTTACTCTTTAATCCAAAGAATCTAAAAGTATTAATCTATCTTGTGCTTTAGGACTCTGTTGACAATTGTAGCACTTTCTACATCTTAGCTAAAAATAGTCTGTTTCTGTCCTAAGTGTGACAAGGTATTCTTCCCTCTTCTCAAAGTATACATTAACTATTTGCAAGACAAAAAATCACAAGGTTGAGAGTAGCTCCATCTCATTCTTTTTTCTTGAAACCATATCCTCTATATACATTATTTTGACTGTCTTCTTCCCTGCCTAGATAATTGAAAGCAACATAACCCTGGAAGCTTCCGCCAATTTTAATATTTCTCAAACTGTTCTATCTTTTATCAACCAAAACACTACTTTAGGATTTGTTTGTTAGCAGCCGTCTACATATTTAAATGTTTCCCATTGGTAATGATTACGCAACATCATGTTTGTGTGAGCTCATTTATGTACAATGCATATGGTGTGTGAGGTGTGAAAAATGGTAAGGCCATTTACACACCAGAATTTTGAGACCTATATAGGTGTGAAAGTGATTCACACTACTCTTGCAAGAAGGCACTAGTACAGTCTCCTACACAGTGATTGCATACTTCTGGGCCCCTTTTACTGTTATAAGTTAGGGATTAGGATTTATTTATAATATATAGTATGTTGGGTACCTTTTTTTTTTTTTTTTGTAATTTTCATTAATGAAAATCTAATGATATAAGAATGGTTGTGAGCTCTAATGGTGATGATCTATGAAGCACGGACACTCCAAGATGGCTCCTGTGTCTGTGTCGGACACGTGTCGGACACAGACACGGCTCGGACACGCCGGGACACGTGTCCGACACGTCGAAAACGTGTCATGGAATTTTTTTTTTTTTTTTAATTTCGGACACGGCTCGGACACGGGGTGGACACGGTAGGACACGGGGTGGACATGGCAGGACACGGCTCGGACACGTTGTGGACACGGCGGGACTAAAATATAATTAAAATTGGCTCAACTTGGGTTAAAATTAGAAAAAAAAAAAGAGGAAGGGGGGGAATGGCTGCATCTAGGAGACGGAGAAATAGAAGATGAAAAGGGGGAATCGCCGCCATCAGTGAAACGAAAAAGAAAAAGAAAAAGAAGACAGCGTGAGGAAGATCTACGCTTACGCATGGAAGATCTGAGCATGAGGAAGATCTACGTGGAAGATGCGTGAGGAAGATCTGCAACTGCGCATGGAAGAAGAAGAAGGAGGAGGAGGAAGAACATGTACTGCCCTTTTTTTTTTTTTTTTGCTGTTGTTTTTTTTTTCCTCTGTAGTGTTGCTGTGCTGCTACTGTTTTCTTTCTTTCTTTTTTTGAACTACTGCTGTGCTGTTGCTGTTTTTTTTTCCATCTGACTGTTGCACCGCTGCTGCTGCTTTCTTTCTTTTTTTTTTCGAACTGTTGTTTTCTTTTTCCTCGTTTTTTCCATCTAACTGCTGCTGCTACTGTTTTTTTTTTTTTACTGCTGTTTTTTTTTCCATGGGATTCCTGTGTTGTTGCTGTTTTCTTTTTTTCTTTTTTATCTTTCAGTGCTGCTATTTTTTTCCTTCCACGGGACTGCTTTGCTGTTGCTGTTGTATTGCTGCTGGTGTTGTTTTCTTTTTTTTTTTTTTCGAATTGCTGCTGCTGCTATGTTTTTTTTTAGTGCTGTTTTTTTTAAAATGGGACTGCTGTGCTGCTACTGTTTTTTTTTATTTTGGCTGTTGTTTTCTTTCTTCTTTTTTTTTTTTTTTTGAACTATTGCTGCTACTATTTTTTTCATTTTTTCAGTGCTGTTGTTTTTTTTTTCCATGGGACTGCTGTGCTGTTGCTGCTGTTTTCTTTCTTTTCTTTGTTTGTTTGTTTTTTTTTTTTTCAGAACTATTGCTGCTATATTTCCATACTACTGCTGCTTTTTTTTCCAGAATTGCTGCATTTTTTTTCCAAGTTTATTTTTCAATGTGATAGTTTGTTTTTCAATGTGATAGGAAATTGATTCGATTATGATGTAATTGTGACATGTAATGTTGATGATGATTGATGTACTTTGGGCTTATAGCCTACTATTAAATTACATTATGCATTCTAGAGTTTATTTTTTATTTTTCCAGTATCAATTATGTTTTTTTCTTTATTAATTGTGACATTATACTTTTTAATTTGGCTAAAAATATAACTATTCTTTAATTTTATGATTATATATAAAAATATATATATTTATTATTTGCCGTGTCCTAGCCGTATCCGTGTCCTACTTTTTTAGGATTTGCCGTATCGCCGTGTCCGTGTCGTGTCATATCCATGTCCCGTGTCCGTATCCGTATCCGTGCTTCATAGGTGATGATCATTCTTCTGATTTACTCTAATTTCTCTTTCTCATATTTCCTTCGTTATTTTCATTAGAACCCTAGATCCAACCCAATATAGGGTTCCAACTTGGTATCAAAGCTTAGCATGCAGGAGTAGACAACCATACAAACAATACTACTGGTCCAAGTCTTAACAACAAAACAGGTTTTGAAGTTTTCTTAGCCCTAGCTGAACTATTACAGAGGTTCAGCAGGGATTTTTATTTATTTCTTAATCGTGTTAGAGGTGTGCATTCGTTGATGAGGTCTTGAATCAAGCCTGATCAGGTTCTTAGGAAATCTGGATGTGTTTAAATCAGGAGTTTAGTGGGGTGTTTGGCTACAAGTAGAATAAAATATGTGTAGGTTTAAATATTGATAGATTCTTTTATCACGTATTATAATATCGATATAATATAATACTTCGTTATTTTTGGTGTTTGGCAGCTTTTGCAGATTTTGACAGACTCATACTTTTAGTGTTTGGGAATTGTAGAATATTTTTGCATATTCTAAAATAATGCGATATCCACTATTTCTAAACATGTCGTAATTTAAAATATTCACCCCTCCCCTAAAGAAGCAATACTCACTATTTCTAAAGAAAACCCCAGGCTGTAACTTATAAGCTAGACTTTCCAAATAGTGCAAAACAAAACTGGAATATTTTTATCTATGACATCAAAAAATATCTTAGAATCTTTAGTTATCTTTGGTTTCCAAACACCCCCTTAATGGTTTTCGAATTTAGGGGCCCACAAGATTAAAGAAAGTGATGTTCGTATAGTCCCATGAGATGAGATAGTTAGCATCATTCAGTTTCTATGGCTTTATTATTATTTTTTTCTATGGAGGTGTGAATTCATTTCACACCTCACGTGGTAAATGAATTCGCACTGTTTTGGAATATTTCATACTCATGTGTAATGTTTTCGGTCCAAACAAATGCCCTTAAGTCTAATAATGTTTTTAAAATAGCATCTACATGTTTAACAACATGACAATGTTAAGCATGTTCTTCACATTTGATGGTAAGAAAAAAAAAAAAAGGCGGCCCAATGCACGAGGCTCCCGCATAGCGGAGTTTGGAGAGGGCAAGATATACGTAACCTTACTTTCATTTTGAAGAGGCTATTTTTGTCACTTGAACCCGCGTCCTCTACGATGCTACCAGTAAGCCTTTACCGTTGGGCTAAGCCGCTCTTCGTAGACCTCGGGTCCTCCGTCCTACCAGCATTTGATGGTGGCATATGAAATTTCAAAGGTTATTTTGTTTCAAGTAATAGTAGTCTCTTGTAAGTTTTTTTGGTCAAATTTCTAATGAGGAGGAAATAGCACATTTTCCATAGGGATTGTTTGTTTGCTCCCATTTACATAAGCAAATATAACTCTTTTTAATACACATTTTTTTTTGCACTCATTTACACATCACTTGTAAATGCGGTGTAATTTATTTCTATCCATTCTCAAGTGCCTGATCTCTGTTACCAAACATATTGAGAAGTTGCAATGAGACTTCCTTTGGCAGGGCCACGATGTCAGGAAGCAATTCTTCCTGGTTGTTTGGGCGACTAATTGTTCCCCTAAAGAATTTTGTGGTCTCATGTTAAGATCATTACACACTGTGTATCTGGCTTTGTTGGGCAAATGGCTTTGGAGAATCAGAAGGGATACAAATAGCTTCTGGAGAAGCATTCTTTTGGCCAAGTTCAATGTTAGGAGGAATTGTTGGGATATCACTCCTTCCACATGATTCTCTAGCTTCTGGAGAGGGATTTGTTCTATCAAGGATAACTTTGCAAACTCGATCAAATTTCAAGTTAGCAATGGTGACAACACATCTCTTTAGATTGGTGAGGCCCTTCTAGTGACTCAGTTCCCATACCAGTACAATTCTGCCATAAATTTCAATGGCAAAGTTAGCAATTATCTTGATAGAAGCTCTAATCTCATTCTTTGGTTCTTAATTTTGAGAAGGAATCTATTGTAGATGGAAGAATGCCAGCTCTTTGATCTTTTTTGCAAACCTAGAGAAGAGACTAAACCCACTGTATGCAACCCAAAAGCCTAGGTAACTTTTAGTCGCTCAGTGGAAGCTCTTTGATCTTTTGGAGGTCCTACATAGCATGTATATTTTAGAAGAGGGGCAAGACCGTAGTATTTGGATTCCTTGACGGAGCCTACTAAGTCTCTACATCTTGTTCACTGCATTCTCTTAGGATCTTATTCACCGCATTCTCTAATAGACTGGTGCCGTCTAGATGATGTATCTCTCTTTGGAAAATTAGGGCTCCACCTTGAATTTTGGATTTTACTGGGATAGGTATTCGCGGAAGAATCCTCACTGTAGACATCTGTAGGTGCAACGTGATTGTCATCAATGCTTGCCCTGTTTGCCTTTCCACCGAGGAATCGGTGGATTGCCTTCTCCTCTTGACAGATGGCAAGTGCCTTTTGGAACTTGGTTCTTGGGGAGCAAGGATAAAAATAACGGTTGCAGAGGGTGTAGGGGGTAGTGGCCAAAATGCTATGTAGCAGTTGTGGCGATACGTAGCAATGTAGTGGTGTGAATTTTTTGTAAGTGAAACATTTTGCATCTTGTGTAGTTGTTAATCTTGTTTTTCTTTTTTTTTTTTTTTTTCATGATTCGGAACCATATAAGGGTAGAGCCAACTATAGGAGAGGTGATTGAGGAGAAAAAACAGTAAAAATAGTTTTGCAAATTAAAATTACTTGGCTCTACTAGATCTTAGACCATATCATTACTATTTTCAAAATAGTATAGCAGCCTCGGCCGCTGGGGCTGCACGTAGTGGCCGCTATTTTGAACAATGTTAGAGAGTTCTAATGCAAGTGGGTGCTCCCCAAGCCCTTTGGCGTTTTGATGCTTGGGTCTGCCTATTGCCCAAAGACAAGATTATGTGACAGTTTGGTCAATTTGGAGAGAGAGAAACAAAGGATGTTTTGAAGATTGTGACCATAGAATGAAATTCAATGTTGCTTCTTGGCCCGCTATCCTTCCTGAGTTCTGTTGCTTATGTATTGACAGTTTTCAAATGGAAAGAAGTAGCCCCCTTACAATGAGGGTCTCTGTGTGTGTGCACGTGCGCTGTGTTGTTGTTCCATTTGTGTATAGCTTCGTGCTTTCCTTTGGGTGGTGGTTGTATTTTTTGGGGTTTTGCATTGCCGCTTCTCAGTCTGGTTGTTTTATTTTTTAAAGTTTTTGTTTAATACAAGTTACCATTTCTGGAAAAAAAAGGTGTGTAAATGAGGCCATTTTCATATGAAAATCTTGGCACTTGAGAAGCTGTGAAACTTAACATTCTTGTTGTTAAGAAGGTGCCAGTACAATGTCCTCTTTGGACATGTCATGATATCATATCCCTTCACTCTAGTTTTTTGGACTCCCTTGGGCCCCAAAATTTTTGTCTGAACTGTTCAAAATTTTTATTGACCAATTAGCTCCAAAATGCTCAGTTTCATGTCTTAAACATTTATGGATTTTGAGTTTCATGGAGCTTTTACAAGTGTCATGGGAACCGTTACTTTTGTGAAAATGGTGATTCCAAACAAATATGGTATAGTGTTTCACAAATTTTACATATTTAAGAGTAGCATATGCAAATTTCACATATGCGAATCCCATTTTCATGTCCCATGCATAAAAATGCCCTCTTAAGCAAATTGAGCAATCATAATATGACCCCTCTTGTTTCTCAGCCTTTTATTGACATGGGATGAGCCCATCCCATTCTTAATGCCATTAATAATTACGTGGTCAGCATTGGGAGTTTTTGCTTAGTGCATCATTGCTCGTTTTCTGTTTAGTGGGCTTTTGCTTAGTGCATCATTGCTCTCAAATAATAATGGGATATCTTGTTTCTGCCCATGGCCACTTGTTTTTGCATTTTAGGAACTTGTAGTTGCTGATGGTTAGTGACTTGTTTTTAAGGTTCTGAAGTTGGCTGGTTAGTTTAGGAGTGCTAAATTTGGATTATAGCTTGTTTACTTGGGAGGCAGTTTGGTTAATTAAGAGTTTCCACTTGGAGATGTATTATTGTTTAATTTCCAAACAAATTTAAAGTTTGCTTTGGTCCTGGTGAGTCTTAGAATGGGGCGGCACTGGGGGCTCTAGCAGCCGCCCCCCACCACCCACCCAAAACCCCAAAAAGGAAAAAAAAAATTTTTGGAAATCCTTATTTAAAAACCCTTCAGCCCCACCATCTTATGGTCATGCATTAATGGATGGCCCCTCTTTATATTAGGAATTAATTAATCTATTTTTTGTTTTCCAGAAAAATTTACAAAATTATGGCAGATTTTTTTTTTTTTTTGGTGTTTTCGGGTTTTTTTTGTGGGGGGGGGGGGGGGGGGGGGGGGGGGGGGGGGACATATTAGAATGATGGAAGAAATGAAAGGAAAGGAATGAACGAAAGATGGAAAAAATAATAAGGAAAGAATAGAATGAGTATCATGTACTGGGCCTACTCTTCTCGTCCCATACTCCTCATCTTGATATGGGAGAGGTGGAGAGCACAAATCCTTAGAGCTTTCGGCGAAAGGTTTCAAGTTTCAATTTGCATGTATGAAGGATGGCGAAACAAATCAATTTTGATTTTTGTTTGAGTTTTAGTACCTACATTGCTAGATGTACTAATGTAGCATACATTAATACATATTTTGAATCAATGGGGCTCATTTTTTAAATCTAACCCTTTCAATATCAGTATCTCTTTGTATTCTATGATTTCATAAAATTTTAATTCATTCCAAATTATTTCGACCGTGGATGAAGCCAAATAGTTGTTTTCTTGTGTCTTGATTATGATTATATGTCACATAATGAATTTGATGGGAGCATTTTTTTTTTGGTAAGGGGATAAAAATTAGTGTGATTGTGCTTTTAAAATAGGGAAAATAGCATATATCCCCCCTGTGTAAAGTCGCAACTAATTTGCAAAATGGATGTCTATTAACAGAACTTATAAAAGTATCAAATTGCCCTTCTTCTCTATTCGGTCTTTTCATCCCTTTTCTCTCACCTTTGATCAGAGCATCCATGTTTGGATTGCTCGGGTCCATTTTGATCGACAGATGGAAGATGGGTCACTGTTCTTCTTCTCTTTGGAGATTAGTTCTGTGATCTTTGGGTGGGCCACCGAAATTTGTGTTTGAAGTGCCTCTCATCTGTCCTTGGTTGCAGGAAACAATCGAGGAAGGAGAAGAGAGGCCTGGGTTTCTTCTCCCTCTCCTCCCAAACAAACACCTTTCATCTTTCTATCCCTCTCTCCATTGACAAGAAGGAAGAAACAAACGAGTGAAAATGGCAAATCTCAATGAAGAATCATCACCAAATCTAGGAATCTCCTTCGTCGATTTTCCCAAAGACATGCAGCTTGCGATCCTGTCCTTCCTCTCCCCCTCCAAAATCTCCTCCTTCCACCTCCTCTACAAAACCCTCAATTGCCTTGGCAATCTCATTGGTTTCTAGCAACGGATCAATCGATTTTGAAAGTAATGGCCAATCTGAATCCACCATCTCTTCTCTTCTTCAAGTGGGGTCCCTCCTACATCAAAGCCTCCAAAATTGGGCTCCAGAGCCGTTATGGTGTTGGCAAGAAACCGGTTTTTTGTGGATGGGGCTGTCAAGGCAAGGCTGGCCCGTGAAATACCATAAGCCAACTGTTACGATTCTGGGCGGCGGGATGTGGAATGAGGAGATGGGGTGTTTTCCTGCTGCAGGGAGACTGGGGAGGAAGAGGAAGGGAGGAAGAGAGGGAGAGGGAGAGAAAGAAAGAGGAAGAGGGAGGAAGAACGAGGGGAGGAAGGGGGTGGGGGCATTTTGGGGAATTTTTTTTATTTTAAAAATGGGCATGTAAAGTGAGAAATTATGTGCAAAATAAACGAATTCTGTCACTTTTGCACTTCAGTTTTAAGTTCTAGGTTTAGTACAAAGTTTTAAAATTTGAGGGGGCACTTTGCATTCGGCCCAAGTACAAGGGGGATATATGCTATTTTCCCTTTACAATACTTTGAATATAATCCACTATCTCGATTTCCCTTTAGCTTTAGTATACAAGTCTCTTTTGACAAGCTTAAAGAAAAGAAGAACGATTAAGAACCCATCTTGAGAAATTTTTTTTTTCAATTTATGAATTTACAGTTAGTAATATGTTAATTTACTGTACATCAC
The DNA here is from genome assembly GCA_037013555.1 of Sextonia rubra. NCBI lineage: Eukaryota > Viridiplantae > Streptophyta > Magnoliopsida > Laurales > Lauraceae > Sextonia > Sextonia rubra. Next base: position 64,090,495 of record JASUAD010000001.1, read on the forward strand.
CATGCTTTTTAATCGTTGGAGCTCATACTTGAAATCTAAGTTGCTCAAAATCACTTGCTCTATTTTCCACTTTTATATAAAATTTTAATCTAAACGTAGTTTTATCTATCATGGATAATAAAAAATAGTTGTTTTGGTATGTTTTAATTTTGATTATCTGTGTTAGACTAAATCCAATATAAGTACATTCTTTTGTGAAGATAAAATTAGTGGGACCACCCTTTTGGATGGTTCAGATTTTAAATATGGGTCCTGCTCATAATATATATTAATCAGCATATTTGGTTGTTCCAAAATAAAAATCCATAATGTCTGTTTTGAGTGCTATTTGACAAGAGTTATGACATGAATGTCTCAGATGATGATTATTCTAATTCAGAGTCATGTAATTTCACTTTTGAGTGCTACTTCTTGTCTATTTAACCAAAAAAAAAAAAAAAACATTCCCGGTTTTGCCCATCTTAGAGGGTTCCTGTTTTTGCTAATAAAGTGAGTAGAAGTTTTGGTTTGAATCATTGTAATAAACATATTTTAAATTATTACCCGAATGCTTCAGTTTGTACTTTTGAATGGAAAGCAGTTTTTTTTTTTTTTTTATTGCTTGAGTCATTATTACCATGTCTATAAAAATAGTTATGTTCTAATTTTAGCTCGTCACTGTTGAAACTTGTGATGGATCTTTTTATTCCTAAACACAAGTAGTTCTATTCAAGTAATTGCGTTTTTCTGCTACGTTAGGCTCTCTCTCTCTCTCTCTCTCTCTCTCTCTCTCACACACACACACACACACACAAACACACAGTGCTGAGCTACAGCGAAGGATTTATCAAGCATTTGTTGTTGCTTTGTATTTAATTTAATTAATTTCTGTGCTTGAGGGCTGCAGTATACCTTCATTTCTGTGTTTTTTACTGTTGATCTTTGAGTAACTGGTCATTTATCAGGTTAACTTGTCTTGATTTTCAGGTATCATGCACAGATATTATTTGATCGTCTCTCCCCTCTTAATCCTGTTGCACATATTCGGATTTATGAAGGATTATTTAGGTATTTTCGCAATAGTTATTTCCTGCATTTTTATTGAAAGTTTTGTACATGATGTTCTTAGGATTTTTATGGTATTGACCATAGTTTTGAAAATCGGAAAATTATCATAAATCACTCATACCCATACCCATGAATCGTATCAAAATTGTAAATCGTATCGCCAATCATATAATTTGTTTAAAACATTTTTAATAAAGTGAAAAATGATTCAAAAATAAAAAAGGAAAGAGGAAAAAACTGTTATTTCAGAATCCATCCATTTTCCCGTTCATAGCAATATAATTACAATTACAAATAAGACTATAATTACAATTACAAATAAGACAATCATACAATAATCCCATGAACTTCATGACGTTAATATATAATTGATGATATGTGTAAATAGTTAAATAACTTTTAAGATAGCAATATATATTTATTTTTATCTTTAAACCAAATATAAAAGTAATAATTAAATCCAAACTATGAATCTAACACAATATGATATCTCTTGAAGTTAAGAAAATATTCATGAAAAAAAAAAACTAAAAAAGGATTAAAAAAGATAATAGACAAGCCCCATACTTATATTCAAACAGTTTAATCAAATGCATGCCTTTTATTCATGTCTAGAACTTCCTGAAAGCCACAAAAGTCCCTAGAAGTTTCATTAACTACTAAATAACCTTTTAAAGGTAGAAACATTAAAAGAAAGAAAAAATAAAAGAAGAAAAGGATAAATGATTATTAATATTAACTTATTACTTATTACTTATTAGTTGTAGCTATTCTCACCCAGCTGAATTGCTTGAATCATACGATTCGATGAAATGAGTATTAATCATAAGATCCACACCTGATTTCTAAGATTCATCTGTAAATGGGATTCACTGCATGCATACGAATCGGGATTTGGGATATGAATTGTAGGATTCTGATGACAATGGTATCAACTGCATATATACTTCTTTTTTAAAATTGATTCTGCTTTTATTTAAGAGTGAAAGAGGAATTGAGTACATGTTGGAAGCTTCTCATGTGTTCAGAGAAGTGAGGATAAAAAACCTGACCACAAGCAACTATAGTCGCAGATTAAATGAACAATGGAAGCTCATTGCTAAGTGTATTCTCAGTTCGCACGGGACCATCATTACCTAGTGTATCTTCTCCACCATTTGGCCCTCTAAGAACATGATTGAAGGGCACTAAAGTATTTTGTTAGAAGTCTCTTGTATCATTTATTATTGACTATGAAAACTGTACCAAAACTTAAAATCTACTAAATATAATTTGCACCATAAGAGTGGAATCTTGGTTCTCTGTTGTTATCTTTTGCTAGCATATCTACTTCACATCACGCCACTTTGGTTTTAAAAAAAATGGACTCGGTGGACAACTTAGTCACTTTTGAGTAAACTCAGGCGAGTTGCATGCCCTAGCATGGTTTACATTTGAACAATATGAGAAACATACGAAAGAATAATCTGTCTTTGAAGGGCTTTAGATGTATGAGAGCACTAATGAGTGTGAGAACTAGTTGTGGAGAGACAAATCTATTTTCCACTAGCCATGGGTTTACAATAGAGGTCAGCATTAAGTTTTTAACAAGTTAGCTACTGATGTTAGAAGGGAAGTACTATGGTTTAGGGAAGTACCAGAGGAATCGAGAGAGTGTGAATGTGAAGCTTTAGAGATGGTAGGAGTTATGTTGCAAATAGATAGTCTAATTTCTGATTCTCTGATATTTCTGATCTGAAATAAATGGGTTTGGAACATAATTTGGTTTCCAATAAGAAATCGAATCTGGATGCGGAACCTACATTCCGATAACATGTTTGGTATTATTGTTGTAAAAATGTTGAGGGGCAAAAGAAGAGAGTGGAAGAACAACATATTTGAGTTGCTGTCCTTAATCAGGGATTTGAACTCGCATAGGCCTGGATTCTAGAAAATTCTACCTTACCTTGTCTTATTGTTGTTTGCTTTCTCATTCTTTGCAAATACAGTGGTATGAATACATCAATTGCTGAACATTCAGCATTAGACTCTGGGGAGATAATATTGGTGGTTGTGGCATGAGTCCATGACTTGAATAGGTAATGTAGCAACTGTGTTCAGAAAAATCTTCCTGCGCACTCATGTTGGAACTTACCATGTTGAAACCTAAACAATTGCACTTCAGCTAGGAGTTCCTACGTGGCTTCTGTATATTATGAGACTTTCCATCAGTTGCTGTGGTACCTGGGAATTCTACTGGAGTGACCACGTGCAATACCTTCCAGTTTCCTATTGCTGCCTTTTACCTTATATATTTTGTAGGGTTAACGTTGCCTAGTGTCTCTCTCTCTATCTTACCACGGATTAACCTCTTTTGCTGTCATTCACACACACACACACACACACACACACATTCACAGAGTAATTTTGATACATGTCTTCAACTCAACCCAAATCTGGTGGGATGATTATATCTTAAATATAATGCATATTTTTAGACTTGTTGAGCAAATCCCTCCTCCCCTCTGATGAAAATCTCTCCCTGTATGGAAGGGGACCACTATTGAGCCCTGTACCAAATTGCCTCACCATTGGATTTGAGATCAAGTGGTTTTTGACCGTTGATTTGTGGGGGTGATCATGATAGATCATTTGAATCAAAATTCAGTCTCCGTTCCCTATTTAAACTTGGACCAACAACTGGTACTGATCTGAGCGGGCCAGGTGGGCCCCAAAGTATCCTGCACCTCACATTACGTGTGAATGTAGGTGCTTGGAGGATCTGGACTGATCATATGTATGCGCATGTGTATATTGTAATATATGACTCCATTTTAGATCACACTAATTATAAGCAAATCATAAATTCCAGGATCATTGAGAAGGCAATCTCTTCTGCGTATGCCACTTTTTGTCAGATGGATCATCAAAACTCACGGTTGTCATTAGGGTCTGCATCTGATGCTTTTGAACCAAAAGCCGTATCTTCATGTCAGAGCTCTTTCATCGATCTTCCTAGAGAACTTACCCAAATGCTTGCTTCTGCTGGCCCATATCTCCACCGTGATGCTGTGCTTCTGCAGAAGGTTTGTTGGATACTTTACCTGATCTTGTTCTACATGTGTATCTGTGACCTGTATTTTTTTGTTACTTAAGTTGGAAAGAGGAATCAAGATAGATTGGAATGGAGAAATAGAATTTATGTAGCCAACTCCGACATAGTTGGAATAAGGCTCAACATCATGATGATGAGTTGGAAAGCCATCTTTCATTACTATCTGCAACTTCATGCTTCCAGGTCTGCAGAGTATTGCGCGGGTATTACCTCTCGGCATTGGAGCTTGCTGCCGGGGGTGTTGTTTTGGCTGGGGGTGATGGTGGGAGTCTTGATGCTCGGTTTCACCTGAGAGAAGCTCGATCGAGGGTTGAGGAAGCCCTGGGAACATGTTTGCTACCTTCCTTACAACTAATTCCTGCAAACCCAGCAGTCGGACAGGAGATATGGGAACTAATGAGTCTCCTACCGTATGAGGTTAACATTACAGAAGTGGTTTTTATGCTCTTGCATTTGAGATTCACTAAGCATGCAAATAGATTACCTGTGTGGATCTTTTTGCATAGGTGCGGTATCGTTTGTATGGCGAGTGGGAAAAAGATGATGAACGGGTCCCTATGGTTTTGGCGGCCAGGCAAACTGCAAAAGTACCCATTCACTTTCTGATATTAGACCATTCTATGCGTCTCAATTTTAGCAGTTATCCACTGTTTTCAGTGCCCTGCTTATTCTGCCGAATTATTCTGCAGTTAGATACAAGAAGGATCTTGAAGCGACTTGCTAAAGAGAATTTAAAGCAGCTGGGTCGCATGGTGGCTAAGCTTGCTCATGCAAATCCAATGACTGTGCTTCGCACTATTGTCCATCAGGTCATTTTTACAATCCATTGTGCTGACAAGAAATTTTTTTTTTCCATTACCTGCCTGTTTACTTACTGTGCTTCCATCTGAGGAGGACTGATTCATTCTGCTCTTATATTTGATAGATCGAAGCATATAGGGACATGATTGCGCCTGTTGTCGATGCCTTCAAGTATTTAACGCAGGTATAGTTTTCTCATATTTCACGCTTCTGCTTTTTTATTTTTTATCAGTCATTATAAGTTTCCATTTTGCATTTCAATTGTTCATATAGCTGCAGATCGTCTCTCATAAGTTACATGGTTGTGTCTAGATGTACCAAGCGTCACATAAGAAAAATTTTAATGATTGAACTATGCTTGCTTATTGGCCTTTTAACTTCTATTATGGGGTTGCCTGTCACATTCTTGTAGGTATTTCCTTCATGCATATATTCGAGCATTGCTTTGAATAAAATAGTGAGAATGCATCTATTTTGACAAGCGTTGCATACCAATGAAAATCATTCAAGTCAGTAGTCTATGGATTTTAAATAGAATAATAGGTTCTGTGCTTCTTGTGCATATTGTTCTCATAACATTGCTATTTTCATTGGCATTGAATGAATTTTTTTTATGAAATTCAATGATTAAAATATTTGAGATAAGAGGATATTGGTAAAACATAGTGTTACTATCAATGATGCACGGATACTTCAAAATGGCCGATGTATCTTGTCATATCGTATCCAATGGTATCCATGCCGTATCTGTCGTATCATACCTTATACTTAACTTTTTTTTGTGTAAAATCTGTGTCCCTGCCATCTCCAAAATGTGTCCTTGCTTTATCCATGCCATCTCTGGGCATCATAGTAACATATACACACACACACATAAGCTGCTTATTTGGACCAGCTTAGTTTTAATTAACTCCTCCAATTTCAATTTTGATTGCCCATTAATTTTGACTTTCATGGAGTACATAGACTTCACTACCACTGGAGCCCACTATCAAGATAACAATTGGTTGGATTTGGTATGAGTCTGGCTAAACCTGAACCCACAACTGATAAAAGGCTATATAATATATAACATGTAAAGGTTTAAGCTCACAGCCTCACCTTTTAATGCTTTGGAAAAGTTGCTCTAGCCACTGCACCACATAAATATTTTATATGAAGACTTGTTAAAGAAATGTCAAAAGTAGCTATAGATGGGCAGATGGCCTTAAGCCACATAGGAGATGTATATGTTCTTATATGCATGGCTACAAAGTGTGAGGATTCCAATGATTAAGAATACTAATAGAGGTAATGAGCAAGACCTATGGCTTCACTTTACTTTGAAAGTGATTTTTTGACTTGGTGGAGTTGGCTTTAGATTTATCCGTTCTATTTTTAGTTTATTTATTTTATATATATATATATATTTTCATATTTATTAATTTTGCTACTCTTTTCTTTTCTTTTTTTTTTTTTTTTTGGTATTTCAATCACATTTTGCAAGTAATCTATCTATGGTGGCCCCAACAGGGACTGAAATTAAAATTTTCCAAGATGGTCTTTCGCAGACATTACCAAGTGTGTCATTAGTCTTTAGTATTAGGCATGTGTCAATAATGAAAGGCATCTATTGTTAATTGTACTACGCCTTTTTTGTCTTTTACTCCTATATTTTGAGAATCTATCATTACTGGGAATTGCCAAACTTGGTTCCCTCTCTGATTTTTGGCATCCATCGTGTACTGTATAAAGAATACTCTCCCTACCCATTTGACTTGATCTGTTACAATCCCTCAGTGCATATTGCCAACTACTTGTAACCACCAGGGACCTATGCTTTACCTCCGATAGGTAAGATTTTGATGTCCCTTTCCTTTTAAGCTTTGTGGTATGGCAATACATTGATTATTTTGGTTTCTAAAATTGTGTTGAATCCATTGGTGTGACTCTATGGGTTGGTGATTGCCTTATGCTACGGCTTGATTATTTACTGATATTTTTTCCTAGCTCAAGATGAGTAGGAACCATCAAAAGCCAAAGTTAGACGAATAGTCGATGAATCTGATTTCATTGGTTATTCGTAAGAGGCAAAAAAGAGTTCTAGAGTTGTGATTTCCACAAATGCAAGTTGCTGGGTGTCAAATTGATAATTTCCTTTGAGGCTCAACTTTATGATGAATGAGATAAAAGAAACATGCAAATCAGCAAGGATGATTTTAGTGCAGGACAGTCCCATGACCCATGGGTCGACCAGTCCTTTATATTTATATCAATTTTTTTAGAGTTTTTTTTATTCTTTATGTCTTCGAAGTGGTTGATGTTTTAATCTTAGCCATAGGTTGTTTTAATGGCTGAGATTAGATCTAGCGTTTATCCTTTTCATATAAAAAGCATTGTAAAGCCTTGGCTTAATTAGTTTTTTATTAGTAAAAAAACATTATTGAGTGCGTTTTGCTCTCTACAATCTCTCCCATGTTGGGAATGGTTTGAATTCATGGGCGTGAAGCCCCTTATCTGATCTAGGCCATGTCCATCATCAGCCAGCCCATGGGGCCTAACCCAAAAGATTACAAGTGGAGGTCCAAAGGGCACCATGGCCCACTAAAAGAAGTTTCCAGATTATGCAACATATGTTTTGTTGTAGATAAAAACATGGAGATATTAGAAAGTTTATTTTATTTAGAATTGGAATTGTTTCCAAAGTAAACTGGTAATCTGGTTTCTAGCCTATATGAAGAGTTGATTGATAAAATTTTCCTTTGTTTTTTATGCATTCTCCCATGGATCCCTATCCCTAAGCCTTTGGTTTGGAGAGTAGTCCTTGGCTACTCTTTCCCTACCCATGTTGTGTTGTGATCCCTCCAATTTGCCCTACCCAGCCTGCATCTCTACGCAGTCAGGTTGTTAATTGCATTTTAGTGGCTTGGCTGTGCTATAAAGTTATCAGCCTAGTCTTGGGGCACACTTGGGTGCATGCTAATCATTGCTTAAGGTTCCATGAACAAAAATGAAAAATAGAAGGAAACTATATATATTACCAGTGTTGTGCAAAAGAATGGGGCCTATTTGGTCATCTCAACCCTTGTTTTGAGGGCTCAAATGTAGCACATTTTTCTGCCCTTAGAGGAAGTGAATGTCTTTTTCTCTTTTTGTAGGATTAGAGTCGTCGTCGTTGTCATCATCATCATCATCATCAAAGCCTTATCTCAACCATGTTGGGGTCTTTTTTTTAGGATCAGAGTAATGGTGAATATTGCCTGTGGATGCCACTGGTAGACATTAATTCCAGAATAATAGCTGGAACTTCTCCCCCTGGTTATGATGTCATAGCTTTTAACTATTTTGAGGGGGGGTTTTTTTTTTTTCGGGTGACATGATTGTCTTGTGACTAACGTAAGCTCCCATATTTTTTATTTTTTTGCAATTAGTTTTCTTTAATTCTTGGGGTGACATTGCCTTTGAATCGTGCTGATTAAATTTTGTTAGTTCAATGTTTAGGCTTCTAAACTCTTATGCTAAGTGTCACTAAAGATGAGTTTAATGTTTAGGCTTCTGAACTCTTCTGCCAAGTGTCACTAAAGATCTGCTTTTATTTACAGCTGGAATATGACGTGTTGGAATATGTTGTGATTGAACGATTGGCACAAGTGGGACGTGAGAAGCTTAAAGATGATGGTCTTAACCTGTCGGATTGGCTTCAGTCACTTGCTTCCTTTTGGGGCCACTTGTATGTGTTGTTAGACTTCCTGTCAAGCTTCGTCTATCTCATGTTAAATGCAATCTTTTGGACATTGACTTGTATGCATTGTTCTTGTGTTGGCTATTGTTAGTTATTTGTGGCCATTGGTTCAAAAGCTTGAACATACTTGGTGCTATATACACATATGAGAATTATTGTTTTAAGACTGAGGAATAAATGTAATACGATTGTATTAATTATTGAAAGCATAACTTGCTAATTGCAATGGCACTGACTTCCTTTTTTTAATTTTTATTCATTGGTTATGTGAAAATTATAGCTGTTTATTCCAACTACCTCTCCTTGTTTTGCTAAGTAAAAATTTATTGCAAAAGATATTCACTAAAAGCATCAGAAGGAAAAGAACTTGTATGTGGATATGCCCATTGCCTACAAGTATACAAATCAAGGCTTATGTTTTAGTATCTCACCGACGGAGAGCACATTTTCATTATAATAGTTCATAAAATAGAACTTGTATCGAAGCATGCTATTTCTTTTTGAAGCCACTTGCTAATCTAATGCAACATTCCTCCACTTGGCCTTTGGACTGCACATGATGAAGTACTGTACGAGGAAGGGTTTTCTTCTAGGTACATCATGCAAGAAAAAGTGACACAAATTGCTTCTTGGAGAACAATGGACGTTTACTGCATTAATTGTTTGGGATTTTGTAGTTGTCATTTGTTTGTACTTAATCTATTAGATGTCATGTAATTCAGAAATAATTAACATTTGATTTTAAAACAAGGAAATACCATATGCAGGTGTAAGAAATACCCTTCAATGGAATTGAGAGGTCTTTTTCAGTATTTAGTTAATCAATTGAAGAAGGGGACCGGAATTGAGCTCATTCTATTACAGGTATTTTTGGGCATTTAAAAAAATTTCCCGTCTTCTGCATATGGCTACTTCACATTAGAAGTTAGAACTTTGTAGTTTCTGAGCTGTTAAACTCATCCAGGAGCTTATCCAGCAAATGGCAAATGTCCAGTACACAGAGAATATGACGGAGGAACAGTTAGATGCAATGGCAGGAAGTGAGACCCTTCGATATCAAGCAACTTCATTTGGGATAACTCGAAACAATAAGGTTTATTCTTGCATATGTGTTATTACAATACCAGCTTTACTGCTAGTACTTTTTTTTCATCTTGAGTTCATTTTTATCCATGTACTGTCACAGAAAAGATGGCATTCTAGTACCAATCCTAGGAATCTGTCAAATTGGGCTCTGAAATTTTCATTGAGACAGACAAGTTTGACCTAGAGAATCAAACTTGGTCATCGGAGTGGTGGACTCAACCAATGAATTGATTGAACCATAAAACAAAGTTGATGAACCCACTCCACAAATTGGCAAGCTAAGACTGGCCCCAAATTCTGAAATTTGGAGTTGAATCTTGATTGCTCAAAGTATAAACCAGGTAGCTGAAGTAGATATCTACTTGTACATAGGGTAGGCTTGCTGCATGATAGTGCATAGTGAAGCTTATGAACTTCTGGAAGGGTTGCAATTTGAAATCTGAAAATTAATGTTGTGCAAGGAAAATGGAATTCTTTAAAAGCCTTAGTCCATGCCACTGCTGACGCTGACTTCTGAGCTAATGTGGTTTATCTTGTTATTTTGTAAAGAACTCTCAATGTATATTAAAAATGTTTTTTTCTTGAATGGTATGTCGAAAATTTATTGAGGAAAAAAAAAAAAGGATACGAAAACAAAGCACATCATATGTAATGCTAGTCTATCCTCTTCATCTTTAGCCAACCGATCTGCCATCTTAGTTTGCTTTCTGATGAACATGCTAAAAGGAGAATAAACCAACTTTTCCAAAGGCCTCATGTCTTCACTATAGCTTATTACATGTATAGAAGACCTTAATACTACTGATTGAATGGAACAGAAAGAAGTCTCCATGATCATATTTATAGCCCCTTCTAAGTAACCTCTTAACTACCTTTTGCCAAAGAAACATCAGCTCCCAGGTTGGAGTTGTATTAGCAGTAATGCCAGAATTATTATGAGCAAGGGTGACATTATGTAGGGCTGTCAATGGGCCAGATTTCAGCCATACCTACATAGGCCTAAGTCCTGGTACAATAAGGATTGAAGGCCTGAATCAAAATACCGACCTGACATGGACCATGGGGCCTAGACCCACGGTCCCGGCCCTCTCTTCTCATGGAGACTACCAAGCCAAGTTAATGCACCACTTAATACACCATAATATATGATAATATAATCTTATCTATTAGATTCTTTAGTGGTTAGTTTCAATCGGCCCCAATTAGGGATTTTTAGGGCTGTAATTGATACAAGAAGTTTTTGGATAAATGAGGATTCTGTCATTGAGGGACTCCCAATTCTTTTCAAATCTCTCTTTTTCTTCATTCGAAGTGTGTTGTCGCCCTCTTGATAGGGAGATGTAGGGGGGCCTTTCCTGGTTCTCATTTGTCCAAAACTGGTTAAGGCCCGAGTCTTTTAAAGGGTTATTTTAAGTCAAATTCTTCTTTATATTGTTTACATAATTACTTAAAAAGCACATTATATGCATCTCTATAAATACAGATGGTTGGCATAGACATTTTTATATTATGTCATATTATATTAATTTATGCATTAGTAGAGCCAAATGGGCCTGTAATTGTATACCAAGGCCTGAGTCTGGCCCAATAAGGATGCTTAAAACCTAGATTAGTGTCCTAGCCCCCACCTGTTACACGGTCGAAAATCTCATTGTCATACTTGGTTGACATAGACATTTTTCCATTATATCATATTATATTAATATATGCATTAGCAAAGCCAAATGGACCTGTATCCCAAAGGCCTGAGTCCGGTCCGATTACTATGCTTATAGGCCCACCTGTTGGACAGTCCAAAAGCTTATTGTCATCCTTCTATTTAAGTAGATGGGACAAATCTGGGTCCATTGACAGCCCAACAATTATGTTTAAGAATCACAACCCTAAGACCAGCTTTCTTGGTTTCTTTCAAAAAACTCCCAGCAAAGTTTTGAAAGCCCCGGATAAGGCTATAAGTTAACATGTCTTGGATACAAGATGATCTTATCTCTAGTTAATCCAATAACCACTCCTAAGATATGAAGGGCCTATTCTTGCAATTCTTTGCATTCTATACTTGGATGTTCCCTCCTCCACTTTAGCTGACTTACCCAGATTAGGAAAATGTCTATTGTGCATCGACAGGACAGAAAGTCTTGCGTCTGAAAGGCTTATCCCATGCTTGTAGGGGACGATGTGCAAACTCTGGTATAACTTTATACAAACCTAGCAAACGAGAAAATCCCCCACAGTTCCGCTGCAGAAGTACTGCATTGATAAGAAGATTGTTCATTTTTTCACACATTTAAATATATAATGCATCCATTCACAATTATTTGCTCGCTTGTCAGATAAGCAAAATAATTGCATCGACATTGTTTTGGAGGATGTTGTCTGAGTTGCTGATAGAGTGCTTCATGTATAATTTACACGTTATTTTGCAGGCATTAATTAAATCTACAAACAGGCTTAGGGATTCATTGCTTCCAAAGGAAGAACCAAAGCTGGCAATTCCTCTTTTATTGCTCCTAGCTCAACACCGCTCCATGTGAGACGCTGAACAATTCTCATCAGATTTGAGAGCAGAATTGGTTTTTCCTAGTACTTCATGTCCTTTTTTTGTTCTAATGGGCATGTCTCATAGTTTTGGAAACTAGAACATTTGATGACTCACTCCTAAGTCTCAAACCTTGAATTTTTTGTACCGCCACAGTATTCTTACCCTACAGCTAGTGAATCATTTCAAATAGCGTATAATTGTTCTATGCACTTCAGGGTCATTATAAATGCAGATGCACCATATATTAAGATGGTCAGTGAACAGTTTGATCGATGCCATGGGACACTACTTCAATATGTGGAATTCCTTTATAGTGCGGTGACCCCAGCTACAGCTTATGCTCAGCTAATTCCATCACTAGATGATCTCATCCACAAATACCACCTAGATCCAGAGGTATAAGACATTTTAACTAAACATGCATATTTTTATTAACTAAACATGCATATTTTTATTGTTGATTTGCTTCCTGTCATTTTTAATGCTGTTGCTTAGTAATGAAATGCAGATAGTTAGCTAGTCAATTATTCATGACTCCTGTCAAAATTAAATTTGGAATCTTTTCACTAAATTTGGTGAACAGGTAATGACTATGAGAAACTGTACTGTGAGAATTGTCCTCACGGCAGTCCATACTGACTGTTTTGGACCATTTCGCATAGTGGGGCCTACGTTATGAGCCATCCAAATGAATCACATATAAGGATCAAAATAGCGGTAGCGGATAGCGTCGCGGCAAGTCGCCAAAACGCTACGTAGCGCGCTACGTAGCGGTAGTGGGGCTATGTAGCGGCATAGCGGTGTGATTCAAAAAAATTATCAAAAAATTTTGAAAAAATTCCAGAAAATCCAGAAAATTGTAAAAAACTAGAATATGTGTTTGTTTTGCAAAAAAGCCTAAAATAAGGAGGTGTAGCGGTCCTCTAAATACATGATATCCTGTATCGCTGTATAATTAAAAAATAATAGTATCAATCCTATTTTTCACATAGTATCAAGAATTAATATTCAACACTCAAAAGTCAAGAATTTAAGACAGAGATCAGTCACTAGAGTCAGTGAATCAACAATCAGCATTCAACACAATTAATGACATAATAAATCATAACTTTATAAATAACATTGTACTTAAAGAGTTGAGACATGTGAGTTAATATAAAGTTGAGATTTAAGAAATGATTAGAGGAATACCTCTACCACCAAAATGAATGTTTAGTAAGATATATGACACTGGCATCGCTGTCTCCGTCACTATAGTTGTTATCATTGGCACCAGTCCCACTAGTACCAACATACTGCAACTCCCCTCCATATTGGTAGGCATTGGGAACCTCAAACACAAAGAAATGGGGTAGACTTGGATTTGGATGAGGATATTAATCCAACGACCTTGATTCTGAATATTGTTATGAGGATGATTCCGCTTGACCATGTGCGTAGTCCGGTGGGATATACGGTTGGTACCCAGAATATGGGTCATAGAAAATAGGGTACCGGCTTGCTATTTGTTGCTGTCCAACATTCGCACTCCTACCATCATTTCCTTATCCATCACGGGGTCTTTGGCGTACATAAACATGACCTGACCTTATACGAGATGGATTTGGAAATTCATCTACAGTCTGAACGGGAGCATTTAATTCGTTTTCATGGAAAGAACCACTTGGCTCGGCCCCGTTACCTCCTCCAGATGGAGAGTTACTACTTGGAGCAATGCTTGAACTCAAACTATCAGAGCTCACTGTAGATACTACATGAGAGGGCTCAGGTTCAATGCCCCCTGATGTTCTAGTTTCTGTAGGTGGCTGAGGCTCACTTTTCCCTTCTCTTTCGTCTTCGTCCATTATTTCTCGTATATCCTGGTGTAAATTCTCATCTCCATCTAATAATGGATCTTCTGTATCAGCTAACCATGAAAGTAAGGGATCATCTTCCTGAAAGATATCCAAATTTATAGGGCAGTAATTTGGATCATCCCTTTGCTTTCTTTGTCTATTTCTGACTCTCAACTTCAAATTGTAGTGACAATATACTAGCTTGTTCAGCTTCTTCATTGCTATCTGATTTCTCAATTTTGTGTGAATTAATGAGAAAGTACTCCAGTTTCTTTCACAATTCGATGAAGACGTTGTTCGGCTAAGGACCCAAATGGCAACAATTCTCAAGTGTGGAGCACTTTCTCCAAAATTGATTCACCACTCGGTTGAAATTGGAAAAAAAAAATGAACATAAAAAATTAGTTATCTACAATCCCCATTACACAACAGATAATATAGATAAACTTAAAACTAGTACGTGACTAGGTTAAAACTATTTATACCAGGATATAAGCTGGTTATTGATCTAATTGCCAACGGGTTTGCAAAACTCCCTTGTCTCATTGTGTATATAGAAATCTACCATATGCAAAGTACAAATCATTTTAAATTTGTCACAACTCACAACTTAGGTAAAAATCACAATACATTTAAAATATAATAAACGTTATATCATATATGACATGTCACTTACTTCTTTTAAGGCTAAAAGCTGGTCATTATGATTAGGTATTACTTTCTTCAACACCTTCTTCAATCCTACTCGCAACTCAGTATCAATTGTTTTTGTATGTTGTTTCTCGTTCGTATAGTAGAATTGAGGGTTTAAAAATATCCTACAATTCAAGTGTCAAATTTGCATAAGTACATCTCTATACAATACAAAATAAAAGTGAAACTCTTGTAAAATCATAGGCCAATAGTGTAAAAATTTATTTCACCTGCAGCATGCAATGGATGGTGCAGTTGATCATTCCATCAAGCATCAATTATTTGCAAGAATTCTTGATAATACCTGCAATTTTCTTGTATTGCTAGTTTTGCTCGATCCGTTGCCTCATAAATATAGCCCATTGTCGGTTTATCATCATTAACTATAAGCCGTAACACTTTCGCTAAGGGCTCAAAGACCTTTAAAATATTTTTAACTTTG
Organism: Sextonia rubra; assembly: GCA_037013555.1. Lineage (NCBI taxonomy): Eukaryota > Viridiplantae > Streptophyta > Magnoliopsida > Laurales > Lauraceae > Sextonia > Sextonia rubra. The sequence goes on from JASUAD010000001.1 coordinate 64,105,753, forward strand.
GACCAAAATTTATTATCTCTAACAAGATTGGCGACATCAAAGCCAGGACCACTTGTTACTGTTCCCCATTTTGAATTAAGCCATTGTTCTGATGCAAACATTTAAATCAACTCATTTCTATGTTGTACAAGGCTATTTATAGCAGTGAAGTGGGTGGCAAACCTTGTTTTAGCTGGACGCACCAAGGCTCTTCCATTTGTGAATGTCTTCATTAATGCCAACAACCACGAGTAATCATAGATAAATCTCGTGATGCTTCTACAAGACATGATGAAAGTTTTTGCATTTTTCCTCTTTCCGATGTCCTCTAACATTAACTCTATATAATGTGCCGCACATGAGGTCCAAAACAAGTTATTTCTCTTTTCCATTAACGACTGCCCAGCTTTTTTGAAATTGGCACCATTATCTGTAACAATTTGCACAACATTTTCCTCGCCAACACTTTCAACAACTTTATCCATAAGGCGGTAAATATATTTCGCACTCCGTATATGTTCAGATGCATCAACGGACTTAACAAAGACGGTCCCAGCAGCAAAGTACACTAAAAAATTTATTAACTGTGTTTGTGTGTTGCTCGTCCATCCGTCACACATAATTGTGACTCCCGTTTCCTCCCATATACCTTTCAAAGTAGCTACCCAACTCTTTATATCTTCATACTCAATTTCTAAATACTTGGTCCTCACATCATAGACAAAAGGTGCTGTTATACCGGGACCAGCGGTAGCTGCAACATCTAGTATAGTTTGGAAGTAAGGAGAATCCACAGCTTGAGGGGGTATGTTCTTGTGAATTAGCCATTTTGCTGTAGGTGAGGCTAATCTGTTTCTTGCACTTTTCAAGGCTGCGTTAAACAACTTTGAGATTTTAGGCTGTTTAGTCGACTGATTTCTATGTCCTAGAGGATCAATTGGACCGGGTGTAGCACTACTAGGAGTCCGTAATGCTTTACAAAGCAAAAATAATCTCAATATCATCCTCCTGTTGTCGAGTGCTGAATGCTCGACGCATTGTTCCAGCTATACCTTTGCCCCTAGATGAGCCCGCTGGCCCCCCTCCCCTAGATGAGCCCCTAGATTCAAACTGTCTACCAGTACTTCTTCGCATTTCATCCATTTGTGCTGTCATAAGTGACGCTCTCCTTGCAGCTTCCATTTCTGGGTCATGACCTTCATTATCAAAATCAGAAGGAATTTGCTCTCCAAACACCTCATAGCGGACATCATCAACTTCTTGACTTCTTTTTTCTTTGATCTCTATTTTTCTTTCTTTTCCTTTGTTTAGAATCTTTTTCATCTCTTCTCTAAGCTCTTTTGGTGTTTTTTAAAGAAAATTTTTTAAAAATAAATAAATAAATAAAATTTGAGAATAATAAATAAAAAATAAATTATAAAACCCAAAAAAATGGGGGTTTGATCTATGAGAATGATAGATCTAGACTACTTGGGAGTGATTTTAAGTGATTTAGTTGGCCAAATTTAAATAAAATTTATTTTTTTCAAAAAGTCCTATTAAAATGAACATAAAAAATTAAATAAATTCACATAAACAAGAAAAATAGTATGATTCATTCATGGGATTCATAGATCTAAATCTTGGGAACAATTTTCAAGTGATTTAGTTGGTGTTTCTTCAAGAAAAAAAAATTTTTTTTTTTAAAAATAAAAAAATCCGAGAATAAAAAATAAATAATAAAGAAATAAACTATAGAAAATAGGGGGTTTGATCTATGGGAAACATAGATCTATCACTTATAAGCCATTTCCAAGATATTCATGAAGGAGAAAAGAGGAATAGAGCCATAGATCTAAAAAAATCACATAGAAAATACCTTTTGAGATGCTTTTTGACTTCAAAGAAGATGAATGCTCTAGATTTGTAGATCTTAATGTGTTTTTGACCCTTGTTGCTTTTGATTTGAAGGAAGAGGGAGGTAGGACCAAAACACAGTGGAAAGGGACAAGAAGAGATGGAGACAGCAGTAAAAGAAATAACAGTGTGAAGAAGGAGGGTCATCTGGGCTTTTAAATAGCCCAGACTGTAGCGGCCGCTATGCTAACACCCATGTATCGTAGCGGCCGACACCGTTACGGCCGATATAGCGGCCGCTATTTTATTCTTTGGTCACATATTACCACCCTGAATTGCACACGTCCACCAATTTTGGGTCCTATCTGAATAGACTTGATTGTTGGATCAACCACACATGTAGTCAATCCAACGGTCAAGCCTATTCAGATGGGACCCAAAATTGGTGGATGTGTGCAATTTAGCAGAGTCGTGTTTGTGATCCATTTGGATGGCTCACAACGTAGGACCTACTATGCGAAATGGTCAGATTTGTTTCGTAAGGATGGTCCTTACGGGACTGTTTCCCTATATATATGTGAAACGGTCTAGAAAAGATTGTCCTCACTCTCTTTTATGGACTTAACGAAACCATTGGATTATGAGTCTCATCCAACGCTCCTCATGGCTGGTATACTATGAAGCATGGGCACCGCTATGTGTATTGAAACGGGTACGATACAGGCACACTAATGCAGCAAAATCCTAAAAAAATAGGAGATGGGTACGGCTGGAGTACTTCCAATATAATAATTAAATAGGTTAAAATTCTTAAATGTAACAAGCCAACAATTACTTAAAACCATTACAAATTCAACCTAATGAATAAAAAAAGAGAGCAGCAACAATATTATTTTTTATATTTCATACTCCAGCATTCCTTCCTTCTTTTTCTCTCTCCTTTTCATTTCATTTTTTTTTTCCATTGGAGACAAGGGTTTTGGAGATGGATTAGGGTTAAAGCCTTTTCCCTTTTAAGGCTGAGACGGGTTAGGGCTTAAGTTAAAAATTACATGTTTAGCTCTTTTAAACTCCTACAAAAGTTTTTACTAAAAGAAAAATAAATAAACTCTTACAAAAGAACCCGGAACGTACCCATATACGTATCTATCCCGTATTCACAAATGTATCCATTCTGTACCCACAAAGTCAAAACATACTGGGTACGTTTGACTGTACCTAGTATGTTTTTTGCCTACCCGTATCTGTACCGGTTATGTGTACATTTTGGAAGTACCTGTGCTTCATAGCTGGTATATAATGAATCAATGGGAAAAAAAAAATCCTCTCGTTTATGTTGCCTACACCGAAAGTGGAATCCAGATACAGCAACTACCTCCCATCTCTTCTTCATCCTTCCATCTCTTCCGTCAAATCTCATCTCCTCTTCAGAATCATCTCTCTTTGTCGAGCATTGTCTATGTTAAACAATGAGTGCACATATAGTAACCGTCCCTGTGTCAAAAATGTTGGCTCCACACTCAAAACAGTCTTGGCATTAAGCAGTTTCATACATGTTCAGCCCTAATCCAACTCATTTCTTTTCATAGATGAGTCTGAGTTTTGTAGAATTTGACTAGAAGATCATTATAAGAATATATAGGGCATGATGTCTTCTAAGGAAGATAGTAACACTCAATAAGAATTCCTCATGATGTATAGGATTCAGCTATGCGATTATTAAATTGCATGTCTTGGACAGAGTTGCATTCATTTGACCGAAAAATAGAAGAAAAAAAGAAGTTAACAAGAATGTGAATAACAACGGATCTGCCAACATCAGATCTCTTCTTCTTCGATTGAAAAGGAAATCCCCCTAATCATTAACCCCAAAACCATAGCCCAGGCCTCGGCCGTTCCCAAATCCAAGCCCAATGCTGCAATCCTACAAAACACTAGATTGAGATGGTTCTGTACCCAAATCCACCCAACAAGTCCCGACCGGATGTCCACACCACACCCGAGCACAATACCAACCATGGCCCCAAAATCATGTATGATTTGAGGGTTTCATGGAGGAGAACTGCTTTTTTCCATGCTCTTCTTGTTGAAAGGGATTGGAGAGAGAGAGAGAGAGAGAGAGAGAGAGAGAGAGAGAGAGAGAGAGAGAGAGAGGTTCTCGTGATTGGATCAAGAGAAGGAAACCAAGAGAGGGCAAGGATTCTTCCGTGTTATCCCTTCCAAAGGAGTCCCTCGAGACTCTGTCTCTCACTTTTCGATTCTCTTGTGTCCTCTTTATACATCTAAAGAGGACCATTCAATGAAAGCCTAGATTGGACGACTTAAATTTGTCCTTAAAATATTGAGTGGGAAACTGTCCTTACATACATATATATATACACTCTCTCTTACACCACACACTCTCTCTCTCTCTCAAAATTTACAAGTTTTTTCCTTCCCAATGTATATGCAAGATTGAAGGCCACCACAAAGTATGGGATAGCTTCTGCATTGCTCTTTTACCTAAAAAGGCTAAAACCATATCCTTAATGTATCCGGCTGCACTCTTCTTCCTTCGTCCTTACCTTCCATTAAAGTTTCCCATAATACTTTCTCCAATAGGTCTATACTTCCTAACCTATCCATCAACTGATTAAGTTCCAAAAATTCTCTCTCGCTTCCACTTCTTCTCAGGGTGTATAGACACTAATTACATGTAAGATCTTTGTATGTGACACAGTTTTAAACGCTCTAAACCTATCATTATCTCTCAATGCCTCCAATCTTCTTCAAATCTCCATTTACCTCTACATTTTTCACTTCTATTGAAGAAGTGGAAGATAAATAGTAATGGGTAAGACCAAAATAATACTCCCTAAAAACACTTTCTAAGCAGAATTGATGTTTGTTTTTCTGCTCCATAGATTTTTTTCATGTGATAGATCTAAGAAATTGAGAAAGATTATGTGCTAGTTGGGTTTAGCATTCTTTGTATCCTGTTACATGAGCCATTTATTTACAATCTATTTACCATACATGGTTCAATTACTGTGCATTACATGTGGTGTCCTCGTTGAAATAATAGCATGCTGGCATTGTTGTCTATTTTCATTGAATTTTTTTTTCTTACTTAGGTTGCCTTTTTAATATACCGTCCTGTGATGAGGCTTTTCAAGTGCTTAAGTGGTTCTGAAGTTTTATGGCCGTCTGATGTTGTTGAAGTTGCTAGTCTATCAAATGTGGACAGGGAGCTTGACTCAAATCTGAACTCTAAAATGGTTCTGGATCTTGGCTCACCATGGATGCCTATCAAGTAATTTTCTTTCCTATTCAGTAAGAGCTATGTTATTTTCCTTGTGTTGGGCTTTTGATTCTTGCTTCAGTGTTGCTTCCATTTGGACTTACTCGGGTCCATATACCAAGGTCACATGATGCAGAGCAGGGATCGAGATGTGGGGCTAGTAATGGAAGATGGAAGAAATTAGGGGTAGGTCTGACCTCATGACTGAAGTGGATAGGCCTCATGATCATGGCCTTACACCAGTCCCTTCACAAAAGGGGGAGAGAGTAGAATGCACTCCTATGTTCTTTTCATTAATCAAATCTAAAACCCAACTAGGCAATACAATGTTTTATACATAAAAAAAAAGGAAAAAAGAACTCTAGATCCAATCTTCACCATTGAAACACATTGATGATTGGGATCAAAAGTTCCAACATAAAAAAAACCTTAAAATATAAAATAAAAAACTCTAAATAAAATAAAAATAGATGGGCTGGGCCAAAGGGCTGGTCAACTCATGGATCATGGGTCTGTCCAGCATCATCATTTCTTTTTCTAAACTACTTGATGTGCCCAAGCTATTATTTGAACAAAATTTATGTTGTGAGCCAATGAAGAATGTGCTTAAAAGAATCCTACCTTACTGGACAACCTCTAGATTAGCTTTTAGTGGGTTTTTTTTTTCCAGATTCCACACTGACTCTCCTGTCCCCTAGCACCATCACCTACAACATGCACAGACAAAGAGAAATGAGAACTCAACAGTATATTGATTGCTTCCAATTCTCTGCCCTCTGCACCAAGCTGGGAATCTGAATCTGGTGGATGTGGTAGTTGTAGAACTGCCTACAGCTTAAATATGTACAGTGGGCATAGAGCCTAATTTTTCAATCTTGTTATATTAGCATGGCTATACTGAACTCCTAGGTTTATTTGCTATGTGCATCATTGCATGTTAGAATATGATCTGGTCCCAACGAAAGAAAGGGATTATGTTAAACTACACAAAAAGGTGCTGTGGCTGCCTCCTAACATCAGTCTGAGCTCCAGTCAAGTCATCTTCCCATAAATTATGTGGCACCTTGTTTACTCCAAAGGATGGTGCTGTGGCACCTTCCTAACATCAATCTGAGCCCTTTGGTCAATTCATATTCCCATAAATTTGTTGGCATCTGAATTTCATTATTCATTGTAGTGTTTGTGGCCATGGTCAGTTATGAGGCCAGTAGAGGCTTTAATTTAGCTTTTTGAATGCTGGCCTCCACTGTATGGATTGGATGATATTACGGATTTGTCTGACACTGCCTAGTTTCATTAATGTTGTTCACCAAACTTTTAATCTGCGTTGCCCATGCAAATGTGCCTTTAGTGTGCAGTATCAACAGACAATTTTCTGTTTATGTATAATTTCATAGTTAATCTCTTATTGAATTTGTGAAATTTACTTATAACTATTGAGATGGCATCTTTTTTAATCCTGTTAAGTTTTGTTCTACAGGTGGTCAGATCTTCTTGATACTGTTCAATCAGTATTGCCTTCAAAAGCCTGGAATAGCCTTTCTCCTGATTTATATGCTACGTTTTGGGGGCTTACTCTGTATGATCTTTATGTTCCAACAAATCGTTATGAGTCAGAGATTTCCAAGTTGCAAGCTTCTCTTAAAGCCCTTGAAGAACTTTCTGACAGCTCAAATTCAGCGATAACGAAGAGGAAGAAAGAGAAAGAAAGAATCCAAGAGTTACTAGATCGATTAATTGCTGAACTTCAGAGGCATGAAGAAAATGTCGCATCTGTGCGTCAACGACTTGCTCGTGAGAAGGATAATTGGCTGAGTTCTTGCCCTGATACTTTAAAGATTAACATGGAGTTTCTCCAGCGATGCATTTTTCCCCGCTGCATATTCAGCATGCCAGATGCTGTTTACTGTGCCATGTTTGTGCAGACTCTACATTCTCTTGGCACACCATTCTTCAACACTGTTAATCATATTGATGTTCTGATATGTAAAACCTTACAGCCCATGATATGCTGCTGTACTGAATTTGAAGCAGGTAGACTTGGAAGGTTTTTATATGAGACACTGAAGATGGCTTACCATTGGAAGGTATTCTATTATTTATTTATTATTATTATTATTATTATTTGCCTTTTGTATTGGATTGGACATATGACGTGCTTGTAACTCATGGTTACAACAATGAGTACCTCCCAGCTGTGCTAGTAGCTCCTATCAACTTCTGTAGTTGTCTAAATGAGGAATGATATGATTCTTGGCTCAGTAGATTCAAATTTTCATGATGGCCTGTCATTCTTTATGGTTGGGCCCATTTCTTGGTGATCCTGAAGTTTTTCTAGAGGTACCTACTGTAGACCGGCAATGGATTTTTTTTTTTTTTAATTCATTATAATTTAGTGATTGGCATTTTGCAATTAAAGTATTGGGCAAGTGCTCTTTCTCTCTCGCAAAGCAACTACCAGATGATTAAGATTATCTGTTGGACGACTTCCCATCATTGTTGCCGCTCTTTGGTGGGATCCAGGTGAATCATCTGAGTTTTGGTAGTCTAGGCTTATTACATCCAAATTCCAAAGTCCCAAGTCTGAATGTTGGTACTTATACTTCCAGGATTATAGAGCTTATGGTGGATTTTTTAATGTTAGTATTTTGAACTTGTGTTACAGATCTGCTACTAGAATCTCTGCTTAGATTTTCAATTATTTCTTTTTCAGAGTGATGAATCAATATATGAGCGAGAATGTGGTAACAAACCAGGTTTTGCTGTCTATTATAGAGATCCAAACAGTCAGCGGGTCACATATGGCCAGTACATTAGAGTAAGTTCTTTCAGCCATACGAAGTCTATAAAGATTCCTTCTGTTACTGTTTCGGTGTTCTTTTGACTATAATAGTTCTGAAATTTAGTTGTCATGCTGATTAGATTCTCTTTTCTCATGTATTCCCTGGAAGGTGCACTGGAAATGGAGTCAAAGAATTACCCGATTGCTTATTCAGTGTTTGGAATCAACTGAGTACATGGAAATCCGGAACGCTCTGATAGTGCTGACGAAAGTTTCAAGTGTTTTCCCTGTTACCCGAAAAAGTGGGGTCAATCTTGAAAAACGAGTAAGGGAAAACATTTTTTCTTTCATGTGAATCTTTGAACAGTTACCATTTATGATATATAGAACTGACAACTCATTCCTTCCAGGTAACTAAGATTAAAGGGGATGAGAGAGAGGATCTTAAGGTTTTGGCTACAGGTGTTGCTGCAGCACTGGCGGCACGTAAGGTAAAGTTTTAAATCTGTATTAACCTATATTATTGACCCATATATTAATCATTTGTATGGGGCCATCTATGCTCTCCATTTGTTGGGTACCTTTCCATCTATGCTCTTCATATGTTGGGTACCTTTCCCACCCTACTATTTGTATGATTTGTTATATTGTGGATGAGGGAAATTGAAAACACACAATGCTCCTAACCATCCACTAGTCCTTACTCCTTACTAAATGTGAACAATGGATTACTGTATTTGAAATGAAATCAAAATCCACTGATGAGACAGGTAGGATTGTGTAATGGAAGAAATAGTTGAAGTTGGCCCATCCCATGATGCAACTGCCAGATCCAGTCGTGGAGTCACATATGCTTGAGGAGGGCCAATGGCCCCTCAACTTTTCCATTTCCTTTGATATAGGAGAAATATTTTCATGTTTATTTTAATTTTATCCTCTCTGCCCTCCTTAATTTTCCCCTCAATAATTTTTTCCCCTCTTAGTTAAGAATAGAACTTTTAAAATACATAATGGAAATTTCATCATTTACTCTTATTCAAAAGATAGCTTATGCAAAAGATAGCTCATCAAAGCTATCCAATTACCATTTAGCTTATCAAAGTCATCCAATTACCATTTCTATTTGAGTTATATGGTTTCAATTCATTCTGTCTTCTTTCTGTACCTATTTACTTCTCAAAAGAGCCTAGGTGCACTAGGTGATCTCCCACGCACTTCAAGTGAGTGTAAGTAGTGGAATCTACAATGCAGCCCACTTAATGAAAATCCATACTGTTTAAATGGATTTCCTGCCTATTAATGGATTCCTAGAGTTTTAATTAATACTATCATATGCACTATAAAATACTAAGAAAATGTTCTCTCGTAAAGTATTCACATGACAGCAGCACATTTGGTCGTTGCTAGAGGTGGGACCCACCTCCAAAATTCATCTGCTGCAGCAGTGATTTGCAGTTCTCAGGAGATATTTTCTTAAAATGCTATAGCAAGTGATATCAATGTCTTCCATGTATGCCCTTACATCAGATTGATAAAAAGCAAATCACATATGAATAATGTGATTATCAAACCCGTATTATGGCATGCATGAAAATTATTTAATTTAATTTTTTGATAATTATAATAATGTGGTCACAAATAAATTTGTTAAATCATGAACTATGCCAATTTTCTTGTCTTCTGGACCCATTATTGAATATCGTCAAGCATGGGGAGCAATACAAGTTCATCATTTTTTCTTTTTGAGGATAATTTAGTAACTAGTTTATGAGTCAAATTGGATTGAATACATGATTTAAAATTTTTAATAGTACGTTAACTAATTAATTTCTGTTGAAATTTTCATATCACTTTTTGCTAGATATATTTTTTATTTTCCCAAATTTCTCACTAAGAGAGGTTTTTGCCCCTTCTGGTAAAAATGTCCTAGCACCGCCACTGGCCCAGATTAGCTCAATTTTTTGAAAGATAAGGCCTGCCTACTCCTGCTTTCATCGAGTACTTTTCCCCATTGACCATCATAAAACTCTTCTTTGGCACTTACCTGTTGATGAGTTGCATCACCTGTTCTCATTTGTTTCCTCCAGCTATGATCTGGTTATACTGTTATAGTATGTATATTCCTTGGTTTTGTTTGAGCTACCTCACTATTGTTTCTTTTCATACTTTTCTTTTGATTGCCCATGTCGGGATGGGTGTCAGAATACCCTATTATTATAAGACGAATTATTTTGTTCTTTGCTTTGTAATATGCAGAGTTCATGGGTTTCTGATGAAGAATTTCGTATGGGCTTTGTTGAGCTAAAGCCTGCAGCATCTCCAGCAAAACCATTAGCTGGTAATTCAGTAATTGTGCCAAGTGGCTCATCCCTTCCCCAGATTGAAAATGCAGTTCTGCGGAATGTAGCTTCAGGAACCCAGCTTATAGAATCTTCAAATTCTCAAAAGGAGCAGATATCACGCAGCAAACATGTAGATGGGAGGACAGAACGATCTGAAAGCAGCACGCTTGCAAAGGCAGATTCGGGACAACTGAAACTAAGAGGTGCGTCATTAGCGAATGGTGTAGACATGCAATCTGTGCCTTCAAATATGATACAATCGGGAAGTTCTAGACCCTCTGGAACTCAAAAGAACACAGATGAACTTGCTAAAGGACATGCAGATGAAAATAATGCAAAGATTGCTCCAAAGGGTGCTGTGGATTCTGAGGTATGATTTTCATGGTAGACAGATTCTGTAATTATTGTTAGGGAGATATACCTTTCAAATAGAAGTAAAAAGTAATGACAAGGCAACAAGACATTTGTTTTGGCAGTTGTTTTTGACTGACAAAATGGCATCATGCTTTCGCTGCATTTGTAAATTACTGTCACTACCGAACATACTTAGTTTTATCATAATGATATGGATGATAAATTTATGACATGGTTTCACTAATGCATTTTTGGTCTTGTTGTGGAATTATTACTATTTTTTTTTTGTTTCATCGATAATTAGAAGCATGTAGAAGGGCGGCTTGGCCCAACGGTAGAGCCTTACCGGTAACGTCCTGGAGGACGCGGGTTCAAGTCATGAAAACAGCCTTTTCAAAAAGAAGGTTAGGCTGCGTACATCTTGCTCTCCCCAAACCCCGCTATGCGGGAGCCTCATGCACTGGGCCGCCCATCGATAATTAGAAGCATGTAAAATAAGTTCTGGAGATGAATTGAGAATTTTTGTCATCGATTTCATTTTTACTTACTCTGTCTTGTCTGCTTTGTAAATTAGAAGCTCCGCTTTCCACTCTTACTAATTGTGGTTAACTCTCTTAATGATTGTTAGGCAAAACCACCAGTAAAACGCTCAGCACTGGCTGGATCTCTTTCAAAACAACAAAAGCAAGATTTGATGAAAGAGGATTTTAAGACTGGGAAATCTGCTAGCAGAACATTGGCTTCTTCCTCTGGTGACAGAGAGTTCTCAGCTCATCCTTCAGAAGCTAGGCAGGGAGGAGCAGGTAACGCTTCTGTAACTGCTACCAATGGCAGCACGATTTCTGTCTCTGTGAAGGTCTCAAACACATCTCTGAGAACACCCATGGAGGGGGGAGCCATTAAATCTGCTGAACTTCGGTCTTTTGGTAGAAAAGAATCAGATGAAGCTGAAATTCTTGACATTTCAAGGTCAGCCTCATCTCGACCTTCTAATTCTCCTCGTCCTGATGATTCTTCCATAGCTTTGAAATCCATGGACAAGCAACAAAAGCGAACTAATCCAGCTGAAGAGCAAGACAGACTGAACAAGCGCCGAAAGGGAGATGCTGATATTAAAGATGTCGATATGGAAGTTCGCTTCTCTGACAGAGAAAGAGCTGCAGATGGCCGGGTAGTCGACAAATCTCACCCTTTGGATCTTGACAGGTCTGGAAGTGAGGAACAAAGTCTGAATAGGTCCACAGATAAACTCTCTGATAGATTAAAAGACAAGGGTAATGAGAGATATGACCGGGACCACAGGGAAAGGGTGGAACGTCTTGATAAGTCACGTAGTGAAGACATTCTTCCTGAGAAATCAAGAGACAGGTCGATGGAAAGATATGGAAGAGAGCATTCAGTTGAAAGAGCACAGGATAGAGGCACAGAAAGGAGTTCTGATAGGGTGGGTGACAAAACTAAGGATGACAGAAATAAGGATGATCGGAATAAACCTCGGTACAGTGAGGCATTAACAGAAAAGTCACATCTGGATGATCGGTTTCATGGGCAAAATTTGCCTCCCCCGCCACCTCTGCCTCCCAATGTTGTTCCCCAATCAGTTGGTGTTAGTCGAAGAGAAGAAGAAGCTGAGAGAAGGGTCAACAACACTAGACATATACAGAGGCTATCTCCTAGACATGAAGAAAAGGAGCGTAGGCGGTCAGAGGAAAATTTGCCAGTCTCACAGGATGATACAAAGCGTAGAAGGGAGGATGATTTTCGAGAAAGAAAGCGTGATGAACGAGATGGGCTATCAATGAAGGTATGACTAGAGGAACATTTCCAAAGTTAGGCATTGTTTGGGTCACAAGTTACTCTTTGGTATATAAAGGTCATTGCCAAGTGCAGATCCCCCCGAAGCAGGTCCTAGGAAGGTCCTGACTGGAGACAAACCTAACCTTTGGCAATTTTGGTGGCTGTTCACAGGTGTCAAACCTGTGTTATCACAAATGGCACCTGAGACTTTTACAATTGCACCTGCTCTTTTGTGTATGAACTATTCAGAACATTTTCGTATGTGCCTCTCATCCATACCCTAAAATCAGCCTGCTGGTATTATTTGGTGCATTATACTGTCAAATTCTTTAGCATTCCCTGCAATTAGCTTCTCTAGTACTAATTTTTAGTATTATATACTTTGTTTGGTCTAGGTTCTCTACATTCAGCACTTTGAAATCTAAATTATTTTTCTTGCCAATTGGAGTATTAAGCCAACAATTTTATCCATGAAATTGCTACAAATTGGATGCCATTTTCATTTTTGGACGGGATTCATTCACTACAAATATCAAGTTGACCTTTTAGTGAAGGCTGTTGAAATTGGTGAAAATAAGCTTCCAACATGGTGCATTTGTATGTACCACAAGTCACCAATAGTTGAAATATATTGTATGGATACTACTTCTGCTTTTCTATCTAAAACACATTATCCATTTTCTAGTTGCAAAAGTGTTGCTGCAGCTTCAGATTTTGGCTGTCCATAGGCACCTATGTTGGAAGTATTGTGGCTGTAGGGTAGTAGGTACTGAGGTCTCTGAACCATTATCGTTGTCATTACCAAAGCCTTGGTCCATCAATCTGGGGTGTACTTCTACTGATTCTGTCTAAACCAAGTTATACCTATAATTTCTCTCTCTACCCATCATGTAAGAAGTTAGCAGTTTGTTTTATTACAGTGCCAGCACTGTTAGCTGTAGTGAATTCACTATAGAATTATTCTATGAAAATGGTCAATCAATTTTTCTTTCCCATGCTAAATGCTTGTAACTTCTTGTGAAAATCAGTGTAACCAATCATTCTGGTATCACCAGTGGAGTTTTTGGACTTGTCCCTGGTCCCCTACTTTGTTGCAGACTTGGTGCAGTCTCATGTGACTTGGCCAAGATTTGGCATGCAAGCCTTTTGAGCCAAAGCTTGTGTTAGCTCATGGGATTTAGAAATTGGCCAAGTCCTTTTTACTGAGTCATTCAGACTCAGTCCCTACTGAGTTGCAGGGTCTCAGTCCAATCTTGTGTGACTCAGAAGAGTTTTGCTTTCTGACTTGGATTTGTGGTGGTACAGTCCAAGAGATATAACCGTGATTTTTTCTTTGCATGTGGCTACTAACAGTTTCCTGTTTCTTTAGGTGGAGGAGAAGGAGAGAGATAAGGGGAATCTATCAAAGGATGACTTGGATGGCACGGCAGCATCCAAGAGGCGGAAACTTAAAAGAGAGCCGCCTTCATCAGCCGAAGCAGGTGGTGATTATCCACTGGTGTCCCCATCACCACCGCCACTTGCAATGGGAATATCCTCACAGTCATATGATACTAGAGAGAGGGGTGATAGAAAGGGGGCAATGATGCAGCGGAGTGCTTACATTGAGGATCCTGTGCCGCGGATGCATGGCAAGGAAGCTGCCAGCAAGATTGGCCGTCGAGATAATGACCAGTATTGAGAATTCTTTAAACCACTCCTTTATCTTATATTTTTTTATTACAAGTTCCCTGGCCCAGTGTTGCTTGTTTCTTGCTGATCTCTAGCATCTCCATCTGAGACTCAACACCATCCTGAATAATGACCTTCAATCCAATCTCTTTTGAAGGGCTATTTCATGTAGCTCAAACTGGTTGTTCAGTTTGGTTATAATGATTTCAGAAATGGTCTCCAAGTGTTTTTTGGGTGGCCATGACATAGGCAGGATAACTTTTGACTAATAGCCCAGTACAGTGGTCCTCATCAGTGTTTCAGTACTGGTTTGGGCCATCTGGGAGTGACTGGTCATTCTATATTGGTACCTTGAACAGTTTGGCTTGAATCAAACAGTTTACCTGGTAAGTTAGGCTGAACTATTATAATATTGCTTCGGATTGTTATCTAAACTTGGCAGTCATGGTGGAGATGTGAGGAATGAGCAATCTTCCAAGCATTTAACCCTCCAGCTGAGTAATAAGTTATAGAGACCTCCCCGCTTGAGTGAGCATTTAGCATTCATGTATCTTCTAAATTCATACCTTAACATGCTCAATTCAGGGTTTATGACCGAGACTGGGATGAAGAGAAGCGTCAGAGAGCAGAACCAAAACGCAGGCATCGGAAGTAGGAATTGGAGGAGATTAGGAAGCTGTGTGGATACTCAAGAGAAGAAGTTATTAATGCACCCCTGAGACAGCGTTTTGCTGGCACTGAGATCACCTCTCTTTCTTGGGTGCTTTGCTTCCAGCACTGTAAATAACTTAAATGATGCATGAGAGTTGACTGTAAAACTGCATGCATTTTGAATTCAAATGAAGAATACATGCATGCATTGCTCTGCTTCCCTTGGAGAAAAGCCTTTTGGATTTGAGTTGAAGCTCAAGGAGAGAGTTGAAATGGTTACTGAATATTTACACCCTTGGATGTCCATTGAATACTCTATGATTTTTGAGGAATCTGCAGCTCGTCTTTTCAAGTTGATTGGCGGCAAAATCTTGTTTGTTATAACCAATGTAGTATGTTGTAATTCAATATTTGGGCCTAGGGTGATAACGATTTTCCGATTTGATTGATAATATATATGAACGATTGCATTTTTTTAGTTAAACGAGGCAGTCATATTTTGGTATTTTCCATTTATATTATTTTGTTATGTTTCATTGAATGGATGAAAGTTTAGAAGAAAAGGTCCTTGAGTTTGGAGACTAATTGTGAATCAACTCGAATCACTGTATATGACTCCACTGAAAAGGATTTGTTCTTTGGACTCGAGCTTATAGCTATTTTTTTACATGGGGCTGACTGGTCCACTCTAGTGTCAGTGCCCTATTTGAATGCGGCTAGTAAGATCACGGCTAAAAGCAGAACCCAAATCCAAACTATGGGCTTGATTGATTAGTGCGTTGACTGATTAGAGATATTTTAGGAAGCAACCACGGTAGAGACATAGAGATAATAATGGCCAGAAACGATATTAAATAGGAAAGTGGTTATGGATATGATTTAGGAATGTGATTGTTTAAATTGGAAGATGGTAAAAGTTGAATGAAATCGGTCGCAATTGAAGTTGATTGCAAAATTGCTTGTGAATTTTGTAATTCAAACGAAGCGTCTTTAATATTTTATAAACTAGCAAAACATGGCTGAGTGAGTGCGGTCAGTATAATTCATTATATAAAAAAAAATACAATACTTCAAAAACCTAAAAGAAAATTTGAAGTTGGTATTGTGGTTTGAATTATATTGAGATGGAAAAAGATTTAACTAAAATAAATGACGTGAAAAATAATTGGTTTCATGGTTCCCTTATATTGAGATCAGCCGTCTTTCTAAAAAAGTTACAAAAATAAAGCTATATTTAGAGGTTATGTGCAATAGTGTTTTACTTATTTACTCCTTTATTAGAGCAGAACATGTCCAAGGGGGTTGTTTTGAGTACAAGTGGAATAGAATATGAGAAAGTGAACCAAGGTTTGGATCCGACCCAGTTTTTAGGGTGTGACAAGCCTAAAGCCATTTACTACAAAACTATAAACTATATTATTAACTGGAATTTAACTCTTCTATTTACGGGAAAGCTACCCGCTAGCAATGATCGGCAAGATAACTGGATTCTGCAGCCACTGGAATGGTGCAATCTTAACTTTGATGAAGCCTTCAATCCATAAAACCACACTGCTGGCATGGGGGGATTTATCAGAGACCATCACGGCCACGTGATCAAAGCTTACACAGGTTCCATCATGGCATACATGGCTTTAGAGGTGGAGTTAATTGCGTTGAAGAAGGGTCTTCGAGTTGCTTCAGACATGGGCATCCCCAAGCTTGAGATTGAATGTGATAAAAAGATCCTAGTGTCAACAGTTCAGGCTTTAGGGCACATGGGTTGGACTCTAATGCCCAAATGGACATTGACTCTCAATCTTTTGATAGAGCTCCACCTATGGACATTCAACTATTGTAAGAGAACCGCCAACTCTGTTGTAGATACTCTCTTGAAAACGCACAAACCCATCGTCACCATCCTTTTTGTTGGCCTATTGGGCTACATCCAGGATCCATACGAGCTGGAGCTGAACAATGCCACTACCTACATTTGCACCTTCTTGAACTCTTTGGCCCAGGCGGCTGGCTCTTCTTCCTTGGGAGCGGTTGGGCAGGAAGGATGGAGGGAGCTGGAAGCTCCAGGATGGTAATGTACAAGCATATTGGCATGGTTGATCTCTTTGATGGGGAGCCTCCAGTAGCACCAGAGGCCTCTTGGGAGGAAGTTTGTTGTTTGGAGAATTTCTTCTTTTAATGACTCTAATTTGAACCAGTTTTGGGAGTGCTATAAACCCCCTCGAAGATGCTATGTCTCCTATGTAGAGAGAGAAGTAAGTGGTTTTTGCTTCCCATACAGCTAACTTTCATTAGTACCTGCCTTTTTGCGCCATTGGGGTACATTCTTATGTCTCTTTTGGTAGCATTTGGCTTATTCTATCACCATTTATGTCCCTTTATTTTCTATTTAATGAATATTTTCTTTTTTGAAAAAAAGTTGAGGTTGGGGTGGGGTTGGGGTGGATGTGTGCAAGAGGGTGTGGGAGAGAGTGGAGTCCAGTCCTTCTTGGGTCTTTTTTTTATGGTGTCTGTTAACTTGCTCTCCAAGTGTTTTTTTTTCTTTTTTTTTTTTTTTGTTGGTAAAGAATAGGAAATAGGAAAGAGGGAGAGAAAGTGTAACACTTCGACCCAACTTAATCGGGTTTAACGACTCATTAATGACGAATTCGTTGTTATTTGTGTTTTGGCTTTGTTTTTGTTTTGTTCCGGGTCATGGATAGGTAGTTGAGTTGATGTTAACCTGGATTAGGTAGACATAAGCCATTTTTCATAATTTTAAATTTTGTAAGACACTGTCTTTCGTGCATCATCTTGGCGGCAACACGTGTCTTTCGTCAAGCTCGTTAATATCCATAACTGGCTCATATGCTAACGACGTCGTTTGTATATGTTGGACCATTAATTGACTCAAACTGTAATTCTCTTGAATGTTTGGACTTTTCTCCAATTTCTCTCATCCTTATCATTATAAAAGAAAATGCATGCACCGACCTTTCCATTTTCTCTTTCGCTCCCTCAACTGAGTCGTTGCTTCTCCTTTTTCTTCCATTCTCTTCAGCGGCTTTCAAGCAAGAGATTTGGGTGCACTCAGTTTCAAATCCATCTTTTGAGTGGGTTAAGGTAAGTCTTGAGTTCTTGCTCATCTTTACGAAGCTCACCCCTTCTCTGTCATCTTTTCCAGCCTGCATGCATTCATTTCTCTCTTTTTCTCTCATGCATGGGGTTTAGAATCGCGTTTAGATGGCGAATTTGAGCCCAAGGATAACTATTTACGTTTTAGAACTCATTTGAGACAAATATAAGCATAATTTGGATGAACCCATGTTGGTATATGATTGATTAGAAATAACTTCTTAATCTTGCTTTTGAATGGTGTGTTACCGCCCAATTGTGTCAAATTCCATCTCTTTGATGTTGTTGTTTCAGTTTGGTACACATACAGTTTGTTTTGTAACAGGTTCAAAAAATGACCCCGTGCAATTTACGGCTAAGCCATAATTGCCTATGGCTCAAATTCCATAGAGCTACAAAACCTGAATTTTTTCTACGGTAAGGCTATGGCTAAGCCGTGGAATGCACTACGGCTAAGCCGTGACCCAACCGTAGGTCAAGCTACGACTTGATTTCTAGAGAAAAGAAAATTGAGAGAATCTTTTATGGTCCAGCCACAGCTAAGTCGTAAGGTGTACTATGGCTAAGCTGTAACCTCACCGTGGCTGAGCCGTAGAACAAAAACAGGGCTAAGCCGTGAATGCAGATAAACAATAAGGGGAACCACGGCTGAGCCACAGTGCATGTTATGGCTAAGCCGTAGGTCACCCACGGCTGAGCCGTAAGACCAGTGAAACTTAAGAAAGGTAGGTGTTGATGAGACCTTGTAGAGCCTTTGAGCTATAATGTAGGTGACCTTGACTTGCCCAATGAAATATTACAGAATTGAATGAATGATCTCGAGTGCTATAACTCATTCATGTACATTATCCAACTATTAAGCACCTCCCTATGGGTGTTGGTTTAAGTGATTCCAATACATCCTTTGACTAATGCAACACTAGACAACTGTATATCAGATAACTTAAAACTACATCATCATACACGTTTAGAAACACTGGATAACTCGATTAGGGTTGGCTAATAAATGATCTTGATTCGAGCAAAGTGAGTTGCATGACATCTTGAGTGACGATATTGACCTCCACTCTTTTATATGTTTGGATAGTCTTCGTTATGCCTTTTTGATATGGTAAGTTCGATTTGTTTGATTTGTTCGATATGTTTTCATTAACTTGGGTATTATATATATGAGTTGAATGTATGATCCGAACGTATGATATATGCTCGATATGATATGCAGGATCTACTCAAGTTTTAGTATCTAATTGACTCCATATGATCAGGCACTATTCAGCCTCAGCCTTAGGATACCCGACGGGGTTGAATTTGGTGTAGTATGTATGGCACCACTGCAGTGAGTTTATGTCTTGGGGCTTTCGGACTCCAGGAACCCGAGACCCATTCGTACCCTGGCCTGGTTGATGGTGTTCTAAGTATGTAAGATCCCGAAAAGGAGTATAGGGCAAATGTAGTAGCCACCTAGTTATGTACATATCATGTAAACATTGATTCTAATAACATGCTACATCTGAATGCACAATTGCCTAGTATACGAAATTGAAACTCTCTGATTTATCAGTTGTACTTATTCCGCTAGATACAACATGCGCTAACTTATTGTTGCCTACACTTTACTAAATCGTTGTATTTTTGAGTTGTCATTGGTGTTGCAGGCTCAGATCCCTCAATCAACCCCTCGTCGGTCAATCAGACTCCAGGGGAGACCTCAGATGCCCAGTCAGGGCTAGAGGATGGATGTAATCACTCCGCCGGAGCGCGACATTAACATGCATATGAGTCTTCCTTGTTGAGGGATTCCTTTTGGTTTTGGTATTGATGTGTGATTTGTATAAGTTATATTCTGGCTCATTTATGCAACTTTGGACTTCATGTAATCTTTTGTATATATCTGATTTTGTTTTGGTATGTCTTCCTTTGTTATGCAATGATACCTACAGCTTCCGCGTACATGTACTGGCACGTGTGAAATTCCCTTGTATGTGTGCATTTAAACAGGGTCTAAGTATATATGCAAGGGAGTACGTATGTTGCTTGTTAGCTTTAGTCTTAACCCCCGATCTCCTAGGTTCGGGTTGTGACAGAAAGCAAAAGGGAATGTAGGGAATTAAATAGTTTTCCAAATTAGGTCCCTTGGTGGTTGGTGCACAAGATTTTCTGAATGCCTTGACCTCTTGTGTTCTTGCGAACTTCCACCATGGAATCTTCAATTTTTTGAAACTCTTCAAGGCAAGGAAGA
The DNA here is from genome assembly GCA_037013555.1 of Sextonia rubra. NCBI lineage: Eukaryota > Viridiplantae > Streptophyta > Magnoliopsida > Laurales > Lauraceae > Sextonia > Sextonia rubra. Next base: position 64,125,795 of record JASUAD010000001.1, read on the forward strand.
TTTTGTTATTTTTTACACAAATGGGCCACACATGAGGTGTGCATGGCTGGTGGAGCCCACAAGGGTGCCCATCATCATTCTTTCTTCTTTTTTCTTTATTTCCTTCCTTTTCTTGCCTAATTTATTGCCTTCGAATCTTTTCCTTTCTTGAAGTCTAATTCAAATCTGAATTTGGATTTTCTTAAAATTAGGAACATTCTTTTTAGCTTTACAACAATATGATGTGGGCCCCATCATGGGGCATCACTTCCTTGGGATTCACGCCCAAGGGTGGGTCCTACATAGTGGTCTTACTCTCGATAATTTACATGAAATCATGAGAGTGAAATCCAGTTTTATACACTTATCACTAAGAAGAACCTTCCCTTTTTTGAATCACTTTAAGTGTTTGAAACAAAAATAAACAAATAAATAGTTCCAAGTTAGTTAAAAAAATTATTACTAAAATTGCAGCAACATCTCCCCTTAGTCAACGCAGGTAAAAAGGAATTTAGTACTTAGTTTTGAGTCGAAGTGTTGATGTAGTCACATTAAGAGCCCAAATTGATGCTCCAAAGTCAATATTGTATTGCATAGGTGCATGCCTCGGACTATCATAGGAGCAATGATGATAGTTATAACGATAACAATTTTTCACATTTATGTAACTTTATACAAAGCAATGATGCAAAGATGGGATTTCAAAAATCCAACATTAAAGAAAGAACCATAGGACTTTATTAAATTGAATGATGCAAAATATAAATAGCGATGTCCGATCAAGATAGGTCAACAAGATGTGAACGGACATGGAGTCGATTTTTAGGGAAAAAATAAAATTCCAAAGGCAAAATTCCTTAGGGGAATATCAATTTCAAATCTCTAAAGTCAATTCATAGTGTCTGCATGGAAATCAATAGAGGAATTAAAGCAAAAATGGTGCTCAAATTCCCAATTCTACCTAATTGGACATCTTGTGGATTCTACCACCAAACTCGATGGATTTCAGAAGTTCTTCAAAGAAAACCTTGTTTTCAATCCTCAAGGAAGACATTTTGGAAGATGTGATGACTTTAAGGTATTTATTATGGATAGAGAATTACTGGATAAACAATATTCTGGTCTCTCCACACATATATTCTCTTCACACACAAATGAAAATTTCAGAACTAAATTTCTTCTCTCTTAACACACCCTATATCCCTAAAATACCCAACCTATCTTTTTCTCCCTACACACAACCTCATTTCTCCCTATAGAAACTCTCTTTCACTCTCTTTCATCTCAACACTCTTCCATTACCTTCTTGCTTTCAATTCTTCCTCAATTCCAAGCCTGAAACCATCTTTCATTTTAAGGTAAGTGTTCTTTTCCATTCTCTTCTTTTATTCTATTGTGGTTTTAGAAGTATAATTGGTTTTATGCATCTATTAATTATGAAATGGTTGTACTTTGTGATCTACATCTTAATAGATCACCTATTAGGCTTATAAAGTGTCAGAATAATGGACTATGTTCAGCTCCCCCAGGATCACGCCAAACATGTTCGGCCCTCCAAGGCTGAATAGTTCTCTCTATTTGGCCCTTAAGGGCTGAACAAAACCTTACTTTCGATCCTCCAAGGCTAAACAAAGAGCTTCCATTCGGCCCACAAGGGCCGAACAGAGAGATTCAAGGCCAAACCTTCCATTACCTTTTCTTTTTTATTAAATATGAAATTAATAGTATATAAATTGTAGATATGGACATAGTTCTTCAACATTGTGATTTACAGCCTCGAATAGGAGGCATCATTAATGGGTGGAAGAGCATGTGGAAGAAGAGCTTGAAATTGAAGAACATTTAGCTCCTGAAGACGATGAACAATAGGAAGAGGAGCCTACAATTGGGCCAGTTAATTGAAGCTTACTTAAGAGTTTCGATACACACATTGCAAAATTTCTATGGAAGGGTGATGTGTTTTTTAGTAAAAATATTTCGTCTAAATAATTATCTATTTGTTGAAAGAGAGATAGCTAATTATAAATTTTTATTTGAATGCAAGATCATGGAACACTAAAATGCCTAAGTCATGGGCAGAAACTAGAATTGTGGCCATTGAACGGTAGTGAACAGTTTAAGGAATTGGTGAAAGCCTCTTTCTTATCTCCATTGATAGATTGTTCTTACAAAATGGTGAACAAGACTATCGTGTCCAGTTTTGTTGAAATGTGGCATCCTAACACAAACTCCTTCCACATGCCTTTTGGTGAAATGACAATCACACTTGACAATGTTTCATGCGTCTTGAAGATTCCCATTTATGGTTCTCCTACTACGAATGATGAGAAATTGGCATACGCCGACGCCATAAAACTCATCGTTGATGATTGGGAGTCTCTAATGATGAGGTAAGAGAAGAACTTTTCACTTAAAGAGGCCAATCACTAAAGTTAGAATGGCTTAGAGACAATTTTGTTGAAGTGAATGATGATGTTGAAGAGAATAGTGTTGATTGTGCAGTACGAGCTTACCTTCTTTATTTACTTGGTTGTACGCTATTTACCCACAAAACCAGGACAACAGTTCTATATATATACTTGAAAATGCTGATGAATTTAAAGAATGTCAAGAACTACGCATGGGATACCTATGCTCTAGCATATTTGTACTTGTCAAGAACTACACATGGGGTACCTATGCTCTAGCATATTTGTACCGGCAATTGGGCTTAGAGAGCCGTTATAAGGTCAAACAAATTGACGGATACTTGATACTACTGAAAGCGTGGGTATACAAGCACTTTGAAACACTAGCTCCTATAGCCAACGTATCTTATTTAGTGGGTAGCCTCATGTGATGCATTAGATTCCTCGTAAGGAGACAAGTTTGGCTTTACCAAGTATGTAATAAAAACTAGACTACTTAACCATTGATAAGGTAAATCAGTTTGCATATTATCTTCTTTCCATTAAAAGCATATATTATCATTCTAATGCATCATATTATTTACGATGATTATCATGTTTGTAGGTTATATGGGATCTTCATATTTCTTGCAGGCGAGAACATCCATTCCATCATAATGTCGTCTACAGTGGAGTCATAACACATATGGATATTGTAGAGCCTACCATCCTGTCACGCCCCGAACCCAAGAATTGGGGGTCTATTGAGGATTTCGAGGCACGACACGCGTACCCGTGACAATTCGTGCTATAACAAAATACGTACGAACTGTCACAAGGGTGATCCCACAGGTACGTGTGAAGAAGATCTATAAACACGTATTAACAAATATAATTAATTAAGTGGAAACTTGGAGAATTCACTTGTACATACCATAAGCATCAATAAAATATTAACTTCAGTTCATTAAATAAAACAAAGTCTATTAATTAACCCAACTACATGCACAAAGTATGAAAATCTATAAATAATACAAAATATAACAAGTGCCAAGATGAACCCTAAGCCATTCCATGGCTAAGTTAAGTCAACCTAGATTAACCCTGTTTCACGCTGTTGAGGAGGATCAAGAAAAGATATCTTCCTCGTTCCACTCGTTCACATCCTGAGGTAACGTTGGGAATCCCTCCGGGAGGGAGCTGAGTGCTGGACTGGCAACAGGTTCCGTACCTGTAACACCATAGTAATTTCGTTAACACGACGGTTAAGCAAAGATAAGGATACATGAGCTTAACATGATAAAACAAGTGAATTAAAATGACGTAATAATTAAAAGAGAGCAATATCAAAATCTAGGCACTTATGCACATGAGTAAGCATGGATGAAGAATCATGAATAAGAACACATCATACCAAATGACAACCACATTGCTATCTCCTCTTTAGTAAGAGAGTAAACTGATCCGCAGGAAATTACTAGCGATAGGGCCAGGACCGACAAGCTACCCTAAGAGCGTCGACTCATTCCTCTGATAACTACTGCAGTAGACAACTGATAAAATACTCCCATGTGGTCCCGTCGAACCTCCTATGGGGTATAAGCTAAGTGGCGCCGACTCTAAGCATGTCGGAATTAATCTGATACCCATGTTCAACCTATACTAATCTGTTTATACTTATTCAGAAAATGTATTTCAATCTTGATAGCAATTATCAATTATAGAATCACAACTAAATAGAGTACTAATCATCAATATAAATGCATTTAGATTAAGAGGTTATCAACAATAATTACTAGCCAACCCTATACTAGATAATCTGGGTTTCAAAGGTCATTCAATACGGTGTATTCATAAAACATTCGGTGTCACGGTGTTACCATTCTCAGTGTTACCTCACGTATATGGAGGACACTTCATCTTATGCCAACACCCATGATGTGGCATTGAAAACTAACTGGAGAATCAAGAGGGAAGGAGTGACAGCTCAACACTCTTCCTTCTCCATGTTTAGTTACCGTTTGGCTGATTGATGTAGCAAAGGACCCACTTCTATGATCATAAATGGTCTTGGGTTAAACCTACAACCTATAGTAAGGGTGGGTGAATACCTTGGTCTCTTTCTAGGGTAAAAGGATGTAACCCATTACTAGGCTACTCTGTAGACTATAGAAAGTCCATAGTCAAGCATGAAATTCATTTTCGAAACACATTTCTATAAGCTACAGGTTAGGCTTACCCAACCGATCGGATATTGGTCCGACGGATCGGACCGCATTTAAAAACGAAATTCGACCGGTCGGGCAGAGTGGCCGACCAGTCGGACTACCCACAAGGCAATTCAACCGATCCGGCTTCAGGACCGACCGGTCGGCCCTAAAGCACTCTGCTACAGGCGTGTTTGGTCTCCAATGGGTTTTGTTTTTCAATCTATCATTCCACCTGCAATCAAACCAACTTAGAAACTTTCATTCCACATTCTTAGATTCTCTAAAGGACCACTATCATTTATTCATCCAAAATGATTAAAAGCATGAATCAATTGCATGCCTTATCCGTTGAGCTGTAAAAGAGGTAATTCACAAGAATCCATCAAGAATCAAAGAATTAAGCCATGCATGTAAAGAAAATATATCCTTATACTTGCCTTAGGCTTTGTGCTCCACTCCAATCAATTTGCTCCTTGTTAGAGGATGGAGATGGCTTCACTAATGAAGAATCTAACACATGCATGAAGGAGAATGAGATTGAGATGCATGCATGCTAATAGATTGGTTCTCTTGACCCTTATTGAACTCAATAATTGAAATAGAGATGGGGTTTCCACACCTTAAGGTCTATGTAAGCTATTTGTGAAGAAGGTGGGGCTGCAAATCGCTGGAAGGAGAACAAGGAGGAGAAAGAGGTTGAAGAAGACACTCTAATCCTTTTTCATGCATGACCCAAGCTTCCAATCACAGCAAAATAAGGGAGAAAGAGAGAGCTTGGAAGAGGAGAGGAGAAACTACAGCAACTGATAGGGAAAAAGGAGAAAGGACGATGAGTTTGAGTATTTAAATGAGTTGGGTTTCTGGAATTACAAATAAGCCATAGTAGTTTCTTGAATTTTCAAGCTGAGCCACTTGGGCTTAAATGGGCCGAAATGAATCCGAATGGAATTTGGCCAAACATGAGAGATATCCCATAAGATGAAACTCACCCAATGAAACTAATATGATGCATTAATGACATTAAACCATAAAAATGCTAAAGTACAAAAGGTCCTGGACTACCTAATAAGGTTCGAACCCGACCCAACTACCTATCCATGACCCAAACCCAAAGGGATTTGAGTTAAGTTAGCCTAATAACTTATTAATTAAAGTAAACCCAACTTAATTACTATAAATCATAATTATCTAGGGCTTGGACCTTACACATCCAGATAAGGTTCTCCGGCAATTTGATCGATCCAAACTATTCCATATCTACCTTTAAAGCTGCTCCGCTGTTTGAGGGGTAATACGGCCGAATCGTTTCATATCTCGTTCAAATTATATGTCAAATGTGGGATCAATGGCGTAATCACTTATTGGCCCAAGTAAATCGGAGCATACTGGTCCATCGTCCTTAGGATTGCACACTAAATTACATGGATTGGTACACAACAGTGTCATAGAGAACATTGACAAACCCCGAATTACAGTACAGTTTTCGTCAAAGTGAGTCGGCACCACATGCATATAATGTAATCGATTATGAATTGCGCAACACAAATGCTCTTCGCATCTATGAAAGAATCGAGCCAAGGGTTAAAGAAGCATTCGCACAAAATAGATATAGTTTTTAAAAAGATGTTCGTCATATGACTCGAGCTTTGCGCAGCCTTTCCATTGAGGATGAGGATAAAAACAAGTAGAGATCCCTATATGACATCACGTGCTTACTCTCGTCAGTTTAGGAATGAGAGATGAGTGTTGATTTAACATATGTGTTGATTGTACTTTTAATTGAAAGAAATCTATATAATGAATTATAATTCAAGTTAATGAAATATTTCTTCTTTATGCAACATGATATTTTAAAAAAAGATTACATTTCCATTATAAGATTCATTACATCACTTTTTAAATGCTGCATGATTCATTCCAAATCAATATTTTTATATGTGGCTACGTTAGGATTGATAAGTTGTCTAAATCGCTCAATCCGATCTGTATATGCAGTTTCCTATCCACTCGCACAAGAATGATATAATTCTCATTACTTATTTACAATTGGTCGTGTTGGATGACCGAGTACTAAAAAAACCCTTAAAAAATCGACAAAAATGTTAGAAAAACTGATCCACGGTTTCATTTATAATTAAATGTCAATGTTGAATCATACTTGAACAAAATGACAATCACTAACAAAACCTATAGTTATTTATTTCCACTTAGAAATAGTCATAGGTTTGACCTTAGAGGAAGAAAAAAAAGGCACCATTCATTGTTCAAATGATACAAGACCAAATTATAACAAGATGCTATAAGATGACCCATATCAGGTATAGTCATCCAATAATCATATGATGGGTGGTCCTCATAGTATGATTATGACGCTATTAGATCTTCAACTCTATTTTGGACCCCATACAATGCCCTATAATGATCCACATGTGTAATGAGCTCTCCTACAAGTTCTCTCCTAACCTCTTTCCAACCTTTTATATTGAGACCAAGCAATCTCGCAATATCTCTAAACCCACAATTACCGCCAGCTGGCACGTCCTTGACAATTTTTATATAAGGCCTCATTCCCTGTGCAAATGAATCATGCCAAGGTAAAGTATTCAAACTATTCGATCGAGTTTGAACTTTTAGCTTCCCCACTTTTTTTATTTCTTTGCTTTGGTCTTGGTGTCAATCACCATTCTAGTGGATATAGGACTGTAACTATATTGTACAGATGGGACAAACTCAAAAGAACTTAGGGCACACTTAGTAGATGTATCAATTTTTAATGGTGGCCTACCTCACATCCTTGACTTCACTTCTGGTTCTAATAAACAGGTGGTGGCCTGCTTAAAATTCTCCCGTAATTTCTTCCAACACTTGCATTTTATAAGTACAATCAGTTACTAGGTCCATAATTCTAGCTTTCAATGTACGAGTAGGCACCATATCAAGCTTACCCCAGTGAAGATGTATGCATTGAAAAGGAATTGGACGACCTTCAATGATGTACTTCGTAATCTCATGAGCACAAGGTAAACCATGTGTAAGTCTCATAACGCACTAACACGCCTTTTGGTCAATTTTGACAACATTTGATCGTTTTCTTTCAGTTAATATTTTTTCCAATGCATTCTTAAAAATGCTCCCACGAAGCTCTTTGAACTTAGTCAGCATGAAGTTGTGTTGGACAAGTATCTTACTTTTTTCAAATGATTTTTTAATACCCGTGTGCTATACTCTAAGCAAACTATGGATCTTTGACCAATTCGTTTCAAAATTTTCTGACTAGATTGGAAAGGCCTTTTCAACTGTACATGCGAACTCTCTGCCCTGTAAAAAAAAGAATGACACAATACGTTAATAATTCATAATGTTATAAACTACGTAGCATTCATAAAAATTTCAATGTCTAAACCATGCTTGTTCGATGTAATATTTCGAAATACATACAATTGTCCGTCCATGCTGAGATGAATTTTTCCTTATATAGGTATAGCCAGCTAGATTTGACATATTTAAGTGCCTGCTGATATGTGTTGAAGTTTTCATTTAGCTTTGTTAATTGTTTAATGTACTTTTCTTCTGTCAATGAATTTATCAACATATTCTAATACATAATGAATTTGTCCCAACTTTGCTTTGTTTTCGAACAATTTCTTACATCAAGCAAGCACATTCCTATTGATGTGCCATTTGTATAATAAATGTGTACCATTTAAAAAGACTTTCTCAATTGCATTTATCAGTGCCAATTCTCTATCTATCACAATAATATTGGGAAGGACACTGTTGGAAATTTATACTAAAAGCATATTTTAATATATTTTTCTTTGATTGATTTACTTATTAGTAAAGTTTGCTTTTTCCATCTTAATGATAATTTGTATGGGTAAATGGTTGCATTATTATTTACTATGCATAAGTGCGTCTTTTATTCTATAAAGTAGACAAGTTAGTGTGTAGAGTTCAGCTTACGCACGGAAAACTTATTTGTCAGTTCTTATTAAATATAAGTTATTATTGTTCACAATCTAGATGGAGCTGGACACTCCATCGGTACGATTGTAGCATGATATTTTAGTAGGCTTGTCTTAGTTGCAGGAAACAGTATAGTTTCGACTCGTTATGCTAGTACACTTTGTGTGTATTGAATAGGACCATTTTTGGGTTATTGTCTTTATACTGACTATATAAGATTAGTAACATCCAAATGGTTATTATGAGAGCTTATACTCTTAATCCCGGTATAAATAATAAATACGTGCATTTAGTATTTGGCATTTTGATTTACAAAGGAGTGAGACCTTTTGTGGGTCAATAATCTCAGTAAATTGGATGACTACACTATGTGTATGGTGCATATTAGTTTATTGACGAAATCCACATCCCGTAATATGATTGATGATATCCCCTTGATGAAGCTTATAAGTTTTGATTATGTCAAACCCTGCAGGTGGACTTAGTATCCGACATATCAAATAAGTTAAGTGTAAGGTCTCAAGGAATTATAAAGATATCAATTAAATATAGGCGTAAGTAATTATTTAATCGATAGATATCTGAAATCTTAACGTGGGGAGATTAATAAGCATTTAATAACAAGAAGCTCGAAATATTATTTTAAGAATAAGGACAGGAGTACAATTATAATTCTTTAGTGGACTGAATTGTAATTTATGGATCTAGAATTCTAATTTGAGTCGAATTAGGGTTTCCTATTTCTATAAGAAGCCTATTCCTTATTTCCTCTTAAGGTCCCTATTGTAGCCTATATATATACGCTATTACTCTCTAGAAAAAGTACATAAGAGAAATCTAGTTTTTTGATAGCAAGAAGAATTCGCAGAAGAGGCCCACACCCCGGTGCGAATTCGAGCATAGAGGAATACAGTAGAAGATCTTGAGATTTTCAGGCTGTTATAAGACTGAAATCAAATCAGAGAGATCTCGCAGGTATGGTTCGTGAATCATTATCATTTAAACTTATTTCCGTAGTGATTTGTGCGCGATATCTAAGGATCCTGGAGGCTGCCTCCCAACAGACACCATCTCTGATTACAGAACGCAATGCACCCAATACCCATGTATAGTTATCTTCACATCCAGCTTCTATATATGCAAAACATATAAAAAATATCATGTCTGTAGACGTTATGCCAACAACTTCCAATAGAGGTATGTGATACCGATTGGTCTTATAAGTGCAATATATTATCAATACATGCGAAAATGCAAATAACAAATCAATACTGGTTGGGTGCATCCATAAAAGATCCTTCACAACATTAGAATTCTCACAATTTTTATGCCATTCAATGTACTTATGGTCTGCCAACTTCCCCAATAAAAGTTGCATTTGACTTCTCCCACCTTGTTTAATAATTGTATGCCTATGCCGTGCATTGTAAATAGCCTTCATTGTTGTTACATGAAATTCATTTCTTCACTTCAAATTTTTTTTTGGTTTGACCATGCTTTTAGACATATCAACCAACAAATTTGTTTTCTCTTCAATAATCTACTTGCATATGAATAACCCTCTAGATATTATGCAACAGAATGGTTATGCACACTACAAAGAACCTCTAGCATCCAATTATCATTTGTTTCCAACTTTTTTCCGTTCAATGAAAATGGGCATCCATATTTCTTCGTATCAATTTGCTTGATCTTCTTCTTAGCAGGCTCATCATCGTCAGTGATATTCTTTGTATTATAATATCCATTCCTCTCGCATTCAAGTAATATTCTAAGTTTTACTCCAACCTCAGCCACATTAAAAATTTTAATAACAATGACAAAGCCATTTCCCCTTCAACAATACGAACCTAATTGATCAATGCTTTCCAATTATGGAATATTTACAAATGCAACTCTTATAAAGACGTTTAGTAAAAAAAAACTTTTACAATAACATTTACAAAGAGTTTTATAAAAACTATGACGAGTTTTCCTTATCTCATAAGTAGTAAACTCGTTGGTACAATCTTTAACACATTCAGAACCTGCTATGCTTTCTTGTGTAGAAACCTGTGGAACAATTGATACAAAAAAAAAAAAAAAAAAAAGCTTTTCGGCCACCAAAGGCCAAATAGAACGCATTTGTTCAACCATGACTGGCCGAACAAGTAGGCCTGTGTTCGGACCTGGAAGTCCGAATAGGAGGCGGATGAAAACTCTTCCACTTTTTACGAAACTTTAAAAAGTGGCAAAAACTAACAAAACTCTTAAGGTATGAACCTTGGTACTTGTATTAAGAGCGTATATCACCAAATCCTTGTTCATTTTCTTTTCCATTGTACCGTTTAATTAGTAATATCCTTATCCAAGTAAGTTGGAGGAAGAATAAGATATAAGTGAGTGATGGAGGAATAATATACAGGAAGAAGATGTTGACATTAAAGAAGAGATCACTCAATGGAGGAAGAATAGATGGAGGAATAAAAAATGGGATGGAGTTAGTGGGGAAAGATTGTGTGTGAAGATGAAAATTTCTTTGCATTTCGAAGGGAAAAGGGAAATTTTGTCATTTTATAGAGGGGTAAAATTGGATTTAAAAATTCATTAGAATCCTGTATTTGAAGAGACCTTTTTTGTGTTTAAATAGCAACCCTTTTATGGATATTGATTTTATTTCCTGATATTTTTCATTGTGATCTTTTATCAAGTTTTTGTGGCAGGTTTTGCAGGGGTTGCAAGATGACTAAACCGAAGTTAAATTCATTTGTTCTTGTCAATTGGGTTTATGTCTCTTAATAGTTTTCATGTAATTAGGAGTTTTGTCTATGAATTGCCAAAGGGGGATATTGTAAGGTATTTTGAGTGTTGGCAAATTCATTAGGATATGGACAAAACTGAAAATCAATAAGTATTTCATAGTTTGATTGCACGGATTGAAGAATTGGAAAAAAAATGTTCAAAAGTTAAAATTTATTGAAGGCACTCAAGCGAGTGCTCATGCAATTTCAAGCCTCTAGATAGAAGCTTGCTAGCTTAAGCTAATACTTTTAAGTGCTCCAGTGAGCCTGATAGAGATTGTGTAGAATTGAAATAAATGAAACTTTTCCACGTGCTCGAGCACCTAACGCGGTTTCAAATTTCCAAATTAGAATTCTTTCCTTTTTGATTGCCAATCCTTTCCAAATGCTTATCCTTGCAACCCAACATGAACTACAAATATAGGCTTCTAAAAACACGTGTTATCTCACTCTCTCTTAGGCTATCCATCTCCCTTGAGACAATCCTAACATCCATTGGGGACCCATCATCTTCTCCAGAGGAACTTTTGCAGAGCTGAAAAAGAAGAGCTTCTAAAGACAATTCCATCTATGATCTCTCGCAGTAGGTTCACCTTGAAGTGGCTTCGAGGTGGTTGGTTCAAGTGCGGTGAACATGAAGTCATGAACGGCGAGGTATCAACAAAATCGCTGTAGTCCTTAGGTTGAGTTGCAACTAAGGAAGGGTCCATAAGTACTTCTTATAACTTTTATTTACAAAGTACGTGGTTGTCCTCGATCTAAGAGATAGGACCGATGATTTTTTCCTGAGTAGGGCTTTCCACATAAAAAAATCGTGCATCCTCTCTTTTGTGTGATTTCTTGATTTTAAATTAGATTAATTAATTGGATTAATTGAAGTCCACAAGGAAATCTTATTAGGGACCTTAATTTGTACTAGGGTATAAAGAACCTTCAAAAGATTTTCCAAAGAAACTCGTACACGATCCTCTAGCAACCCATGTCCGTTCAAATAGTGCATCCCATGTCTGATTAGACATTGTCAACTTCTGGTCCTCACTTTTTGATAGCAAATGTTTCTTGAAGTTATAACTCAAATTCACCTTGATGTTTGCAAAGGCAATTCTCACCATAATCCATTCTTTGGAAAAGAAAATTCCCAGATCAAGCTAAACTATGACTTTGATTTTGAAATAGAAGCCAGAACCCGCAAATTCCAATCAATTTCAGTCAAGCACAAAACCCCTTGATTCTCTCAAAGTGTCAAGGATTTTTGTTGGGTGCTCCTCACACTCCCCCAAAAGATTCACACAAGATAGCCCCTACAATATCACATTGTCTCATGCTTTACAAAAAAATACCACCACGAAACTCCTTGGTTTTTGGTTAATTCCTCAAAAATTTAAGCATAAGCACACAATCTGTCTTAGCAAAACCTTTCCTTTTCAATAACAATAATAATAATAAAATTTTCACATATTAATTATTTCAAGGCATAATGACTTCAAATTATTCTTTTCCATCATTGTACCTCGAATAGGCACTTATTTGGCATATAAAAAACCACAAATATCTTTATATAGGGCAAGACGCAGTCAAGAGAGACATGGAAGCAAAATCAAAGCTCCATACCACCAACTCCTTTAAAACAAGGGCAAGAAAAAGCTAGGGAGTCTTAAATTTGTGCCTCCAAAGAAGCAAAGAACCTCAGGAATACAAAAGAGGGCCAAACATTGCAAACAGTGCCAATGTAGGATCAAGTCTATATGATTGGACATGGGCCCAATAGTAAACATTTGGTAAACGTCAGGAATCAACAAAAGGTGAAACCTTTCCTAATTTCAAGAAAGCATGTATCCACGGTGTTCTGCAAAATTCCAGAGCAAATGAAGGCCATTTGGAATGAAATCCAAACAAACAAGCAGTCAAGTCTACTCAACGTGAATTCTCTTCCAATGTCAAGAAGTACATATTCAAAGTGTTATACAAAAATCTCAGAACAATTCAAGATTATATGGATAGAAATTCAGCAAGAAAACAAGTCAAGATAGTCTAAGCCAAACTTGATTGGACATGGACCTAAAATCAATTAGTAGAGGTGGAAAATGGGTCGGGCTAGCATGGCTTCGCACGTGAGTCAATGTGGCATAGCACGGCCCGGCACAGCTAGCATGGCACGAACATACGTGCTGTGCTTGGCCTAGGGTGCCAAGCACGCCAGGCATGGCACGAGGCCCTATTTGTTTCAATCCCTAATCATTTATTTCATATTTTTATATAATCTATATTTTCTATTTTCTTTAGTGTAAATATAAAAAAATGTATTCTTTAACTTTATATTTTTTATTATCTAAAAAAATTACAAAAGTTTTGAAGGTAATCCTATTAAAAATATTGAAGCATGGAACATCAAAAGGGGTGGCACCTTTGGCATGGAATGGCCCATTGGCACCGGACATTGGCACGGCACAAGATGTGCCGGTGCCAATTGGCCGTGCTGGGTAGAGCTCTGCCGGCAGTCAGCAACGCACGAAGCTTGGCTGGGTCATGATTTTTTCGTGCAGTGCTGCACGTTTTACATCTCTAAATTATTTAGTCAACTTCCAAGGGACGATGAAACCTCTCCAAAAGCTAGTCCATACTTCATGGAAAATGACTCAAAGTTTCCAAACAGCCAAAGGTCATTTGGGCTCAAATAAAAACACAGAATAGTTGAAAACAGTCCAATACAAAATGGTTGGACACTGAACTGAAACCTCACATTTGAGCAATTTTTAATGGTCAAAGGATGATTACATCTAACTCAAAAGTGCAAGGACGACTCTCAGAAATAAATTCAAAGTTTCAAGGACATTTAAGATCATTTGGACATGAATCCAAGAAAAAAAATATGAACTGATACCCCATGTCCCGTAAACCCGTTGTCTGGCCGGGCATGGGCCTACGGTCAGTTATTCGCCCACTTTTCGAGTTCAAACGTCTTGAAACCATACCAACTGCTTCAGAGACTTATAACTATCCCCTGGGACGCCCATTCAGTCAACACTTGGACCCTTCGCCATAAGGAATTCTCAAGGAGCCAAAGCTCTCTCCTCTTTCAACCCAAACTTTCCTATAACCTCCTGTAACCACTTCTAAATGCGAAGTTCTGCTGTTAAAACAATGCAAAAAACCACTAACCCTGTTGGGGTGGAAATCACTTTGCGATTCTTCTATACATGCAACTAATATGTCCCTCAAGCCATCTGTTATCACTCTTGTAATGACTCTATATTTAAAGTTGCATAGCCCAATAGGGAGATATCACTCTGACTCTGGAAAAGTTACTTTTGATATCGAGGCTAGATGAGTGTGGTTCATTTATTTAATCATGCGCCCCAATTCAAAAAAATGAGAACACTGCACCAATGAAATCTCCATCAAAATCCCAACAATGTCAAACGAAAATACCCGACATACCATCAACACCTGGGGCTCTCAGAGGACCAGGTAAAACAAATGGCATCTTTTACTTCTTTAGAAATTTACTAATCAAGAGATGCTAACTTTTAAGGTTTGACGCTGTTGGTTAAAAGTGAAGATGAAGCACTTGAAGAAGCCAATAATATTATCTTTGATTGCTGATCAGATGACCACACTCTATTGCATAACTTCAAAGAATAGAAATTATTGGAAATACGAGGTGTTCGATCGCCTAATTTCCACCATTGCAGTCTAAATTTTTTACTAAAGACAGGAAAGTTTTTGCCTTTAAAGAGTAGAAAAAAAAAATCAACAATTTACATTTTCAGATGGTTCATGCTTTGCACAATATGAGGTGGCATGCACAATGGAAGGTGACATCATCTCATTCGACAAATAAGAGGGTACAAAAATAAACCTTTTGAAATGGAGAGTTTTAAAGAATTTGCTGTGGCTAGTACTGTCCAAGCCTGTGTAAAGAAAAAAAAAAGTCCCAGCCCAGCCCCAGACAAAAGCCATCATTTTAGATTTTTTTTTTTTTTTTTTTGGGGTCTAAAGGCCAAGGTCAGATTGGCAGGCATTGATAAAACATCTACCTTTACTCTTCCACACAGAAATAGACAGGATAAGTTGTATGATATATATATATATATATATTAACATAGTTGCTATTTTCTATTGTGGGTTGCGGGGGGGTGTGGGGGTGGGGGTGGGGAGGACATAGTTGGACCAATTCTCATTTAGAACGACAATACCAATTAATGAAACAATACTTTGGTTATCTATTCAGTATTAGCCACTTCCAAAAACCACCACGCAAGCAAAAACATACAACAGAAGAAGAAAACAGTATCGAAAAAGAACAAAGGACAAACCAACCTTCAATAAAAAGAGAAAAAAACAACATAAGAATCAAGTGATGAACAAGGCCTTCCGTCTCTCTTTCTCTCTCATCTACCATCAGCTGATGTGAATGACTCAGCAAACCCAATTGGCCTGGTGGGTAGGCTAGTCTGTGTGTTATCTAAGCTGGCGAGGAACGATGATGCACTGCTTCCATCTTCGAATGCCTGCCATTTCTTGAGTGCCTGAGGTAGAGTGATGTCAAGGTCGATCCCATAAATATCCTCTAAGTCGGGGTCAGTAGGCTTCCATACGTCCGCCAGTGACGAGAGGACATTAACTGCATGGCCCATATCGGGCCTCTGGGAGGGCTCTCTCACACAGCAGTGGCCTGCAAGCTCAGCCACTTTGCCAATGCTTGCAAGCGTCTCCTCTGTAAGGTCAACTGTAGGGTCAATTGCCTTCTTGAAAGTGTCCTTATTATTGATCTGCATCCTGCGAAACCATGTCACCAAGTGCATGCTCTCCTCAGGCTGGCTCTCATCAAGCGCCCGGCGGCCTGTGATCAGCTCCATCAGTATCACGCCGAAGCTAAACACATCGGATTTGGTGGTCACACGCCCCATCACTGCCGGTAGCCACATAATGGACAAATTAGATGAAGATATTCTATTCTAGCGCACATTAGAATTTCCACGTCAATTTCAGCTAGTTGCAAAACAGATGTTAAATTTGAATTGAGATATCACAAATATTCAATAATGACGGAGGTGGCACAAATTTGATAAGTATTAAAGATGGCAAGAGGAGATAATAATTATTCTTTTGATTTTCTAGTCATCTTGTAACAAGTCAGTGTAACCTTGCCACAACCCAGAGGCTTCTCCTTGAGATAGAGATAAAATCTTTTGAGTAGTCTTTTTTTTTTTTTTTTTTTGGGGAAACATGACTGAAATTGACGAGAAAAGAAAAATTATCAAGATTCAGTCTAACATGTGCGACACCAATTGATTGATTAAATTATTGGAGCTGCATTGGATACAAACTCTTGAAATATCTGGTACAAAATTATTACCAAGATCTTCTCTTCTAGACTATCCTCAGTTTTGCCTAAAATTATTGCCCCACATCTAGCGGCTTTGTCAAAGGTCGTTCCATTCATGACCACATAACCCTCGTGCATGAGCTCACTCAAGGGTTGAAGCTTTAGTTAGTTGGTGGTTCAATCTACTTGAAATCTGTTAGAATTATGAATGTTGGCTAATCCATGGGTTGGACAAAACTATGAGTCCATTGAGTTGTAATTTTATATTTATTTTAGTATAGGCTGTAGCATATGTCGTCAGAAGAACTGAAGTGAAGAATCTGCTAAAATTTGATGAAATTAGTGAATAAAACAGTTGGGGATGGAACCTCTACCTAATTGTGCAGATGTTTGCCCAACTGAGCAGATCTGGGAAAATTTACATACCCGATCGATTGTATGTTTGCCCGATCAATTGGATGCGCATAGAAACTGCACCAACTGAGTTTTATTCAAACCCTAAGTGCCTCCCACAACTGAAAGGGTTATATAAAGGGTTCCTCTCTCAACCCTAAGCATCTAATCTCCTTGTTTCAAACCTAGAAACCTTTTAGAGATTACCTTTTTTTTCTCTAGAGCATCCATTGGGGAGATTGTGATGAAGCTTTAAGATCTAGAGGATATTGCTTCTACTTCCTAGTAAAAGTGTCTTCTCTTGTAGAAGATTTGGTTGGATCAAGCGGAGAGAGCAGTGAATGGCAGGGAGTCGTTGCAACGGGGAGTTGTGCAAAAAGAACTGTAGCCCTTACGTTGAGGAGACTAAGAAAGGGATTTGTGAGTATATCTTGTAAATGCTCATTATCAATGCTTGCTTTCTATTGATCCAAGGAGGACTCGTGGCTTTTCTTAAAGAGAGTTGTTATAATCGTGTGTCTTCTTGCTTTGTATAGTTAATTGATTTGCTTGTTCTTTTATTTTCCGCCATAGTTAATTGAACTCCAATCTAGATATCCTGTTGGGATGAACTTTCAAAATCAGATATATAAAGGATTTTCACAAAAAAACCATGGTTTTCTATTCTAAATCCTATGCATTTTTTTGGTTTCTTAAGACTGTTGTCTAGATTGCAATTGCTTAAGATGTGTGTGTACCTGTAAAGGCTTTATGTTGATCAATAGGCAGCCTTGTGGCTTTTTTTGTTGATATTTGGTCAACACAACCACAATTGGATCCTCACAAACTAAGATAGATTTGAATAAAACAATATAATATCAAAAGATAACTGCATACCCCATTCAATTTCAAATGCTTAATCTCCAAAAACCCCTCGATTAAATGGATGCAGTAATATTGTGGATTTACTACACCCATCTGCTCCCCTAAGTAACCACAGATCTATGAAGTCGAGCTATAGCCCCTAAAACCCTTCACATGCAACTCCCTTTACATCATGGAGTCTACCTATGACAGTTTTTAGAAACCCTCTCCCATTAGCAATAGGAAATCCTAAAGATTTAGCAGCTTTCCTAAATCACCAAGATACTCCACTAGGAGTTTCTATCCAATATGGAAACCCTAAAGCGCTTGTCATCCAAGTGGCCACCATTATGGGATGTGATCATGTGGGCCACACTAACCCAATTAGTCCAACATTTTCTCACTGGAGGGTGGGTTGCATAGAGCAGATCTCTCTCACCTTGTCTTTTCATTTTGGCAGAAGAGTTTCTCAGCAATAACTTATTAAAGTGGATCCACAATGGTAAATTCATCCAATCTACACAGCTCATGGAATTCCCGCCATATGCCACTCTTCTTTGCGGATGATATTTTGCTCTTCTTTAAGGGTTCAATGCGGGGGAGCCAAAGAAATCAACAGAATAAAAACTAGCTTTCAAGCAGCAGCTGGCCAAGCAGCAACCAGCCAAGCTTTCAATCTCAGGAAGAGCCTTCTTTTCTCAAGTCATATGAGGCCAGGTTAAAAAGCTCATCTTCAAAGGGACTTTAACATTCCTCTTACCCCTTTACTAGTGAGCAGGAATCAGTAAGTCTATTCTTCAGTAGATGGGTCTCCTCAGGGTCACTAGCTGAACTGTTTACTTATTTTCCTTTCAGAGAAGAAATTTCTGTAAACTCTCTAAGAGAGTCGAGTTCTTGGGTTATTCCTCCAGATCTTTTGCAAGAAATTAAAGAATCCTTGACTGCCTGTTATCAAATTCTTCTCCCTGATCCTCCTTGCCCAGGTAAGTTGATATGGGCTGATTCTGCAGATGGTCATCTTTCTCGCAAATCGGCATGGAATACGATCCACCATAGGCGCTTGAGGAGTCATGGGAAAAAATAGTGTGGAATTCAGTCGGCAGCCAGCAGTTTCATGCTTTTTCTTGGTGCCTTTTCCATTGCAAAACCCCTACAGGCACTTGGCTCAATCTTTAGGAGTCCATCTTGCTTCAAGGTGTTCAGTGTGTCATCAAAATGAGGATTCTGACCTGCATATCTTCTTCCATTGTGAAGGAGCCCAGCAGTCTGCCATTAGGCAGCAGCCAAAGCACAAGTCAGCTTCAGACTCCAAATTTCAGCCAACACACTGTTGTCTGACCTGACTCATGGCTATAATAAATCGGGCCAGCTCAGTATGGGATCGTTAACACTTATAACCTTTCATCAATTATGGAGATTGCACAACCTGTCTATCCCAACTGATTAATTAATGGATTAAAGAAGCAGCAGCCACTGCTTTGGAGCATTTTAGGTGCCCTGTTTGGGGCCACCGAGAGATTCTAGATTCAGGTAGTTGGATTTCCCTAAGCCTACATAAATGTCATGTCTCCGCAGCTGATTTCAATCTTTGCCTACTGAGTTTTGTAGCCATTTGCATGGTTATTGAGGATAAGTTTTGTTTATTCAGCTCCTTTTACTGGCTGCATTTTTTGGAGGATAGTTCATTCTTAGCCTCGTATTTTCTCTTTCTTTGTTTTAATACTAATTTTCCCTTTTAGGAAGAAAAAGAGCAATGAATCAAATAACCAAGGATTTGCAGCAAAAGGTTTGGTTCGTTAGAAAGCCAGAGTTGTGCTGAATAACTTTCATGTTCAGCTGGTATCCATTCAAATTCCATAAACCCTCCATTTTGAGACTTTTCAGTTGACTAGAGACATTGTCGCCTTTTTCGTAAAAGATGAGTTTCTCGTAGAAGTCTCCAAAACTTGTGATTTCAGGCTTGTTAGAAAGCTAATTTTGTTTGGAGAAACTTTTGGTAAGACTCCATACCCTTCTAGGGTCCGAAAGACCTACATTTTCAATATTTTCTTTACACTGAAGTCTTAGTCAAAGTACCTTTTTAGGAAAAATTGACTTTTTGACCGAGACCTCGAAATTCGTCAAATTTTGGCTCATTGGAAAGAAGAAATTATTTCATGAAACTTTCATGTTGAACTCCACTCAAATCGATGGTTAGAACTCTGTCAAATGCCAAATTAACCATGTCCTCATAACTAATGGGAGACTTGTAATTTTTCAAAAATATTTCGTATAAGTATCTTAGAACTGTTCCCAGCTCACTCTTCTCCTTCTCTTCTCTGTGCCCCTCTACGCCAGCCACCATTTGAGGTTGATTTCATAGTCATTTTTGCACCAAATTGCAATTCCGATCCTCAATAAAACCTATGACTGTTTAGATTTCCATCGTTTTCCGCTAAGAAGCACGGACACTTTTAAGAAAGTGATGTGTCCGTGTCGGACACTGACACTCCTTGGACACTCTCGGACACGTGTCCAATACTATGTAGCCATGTCCATAATTAAGAACTAAAAATCCTAATTTCGGACACTTGTTTGACACTCTTTTTACAACGTGTCCCACAATTCCTAGCCCGTGTTTTTGACTAAAAAATAAACATGTGGCTAATATCTCTTGAACACTTTGTTAACATGTGGTTATTAAAACTTGTAAACTTGATATATGACAATTTTATATCATAGAAAAATATACGATTGTAAATATCAATCATATCACAAGGAAAAGACATAAATATTTCACTAAAGAATAGGGCCTCAAGATTGGCTTCTTTTTTGCTTTTTGTTTTTTTTTTTTTTTTGTTTTTGTTCCAGAGGGGAAAGAGATAATCCATCCTTCTCTTTATATGGATTTTATGGAACTATGGATATTTCATGTTTAATGATTATGAATTATGTTTTGGTGTTGCATTGATATTTGATAATTTGATATGTTTGTTAGTTGGTACTTTAATTTTTATTTTTTGACTGCTAAATTGATTAAAAAAGTTAAAACGATATTATTTTTTGAGTAGATGATTATATATATTAATATATATTATTGACGTGTCCCCAATGTGTCTGTGTCCTACTTTTTTAAGAAATACTGTGTCGGCGTGTCCATGTCGTGTCGTATCTGTATCCCGTGTCCGTGTTCATGCTTCTTAGGTTTTCCGCATTGGATGACGACCTCTGGCAGTGGTGAATGCATCTTTTTCTGAGCACTTCAAGGTATCTGATCGTCCCCAACTTTTAGTATGTTGTACCGGGTAGCTTGTTAGCCATACACTCCAATTTTCTCAGCAGGATTCCAACCCCTCAGCCCTTTTCCAATTCTCGGATGTTTTATAGGGTGATCGGTTGTCTTGCTCTATGTATAAGTTCCCTCATTGTTTGAGGTACTTTTCTGCTTGTTTTGGACTTCCAAGAACCTAAGTAAAGTGATCAAAGTTAGATTTTAGCAAAGAAATGCAAGCCATTTGATTCTTGATTTTTATTCACTGTGTTAAGCCAAGGGGACCCATTTCTAACTCATTTGATCTTTACTTTTAAATTAATTTTTTGTGAGTAATTATGGTTTAATTTGATGAACAAATCATCACTAATGAATGCCCCAAAGGTTCCTTCAAAAGTGGGGTCAGGGGAGAAAAAGGACCCAAACCTCACCCTGTGAAGGACTGCCAACTGCCTTTGTCAGGCAGCTGGCCAGCCTTACGGTCAACCATGAGTATTCATATGATCAACCATGGCTCAGCATGACTGCTCGACAATCTGCATATTCCCCTTCACTCGGCAGTCCGCTACGAGAACCACTCAGTGGTTCACCTGTTCACTTGGCAGTCCCATGTCAGGGGACTGTTCTGACCCAGTTTTCCTGGGAATTGAATTCCATCTTTTCCCAAAAACTTATAGACCTTAGGAACAAGTTAGGTGAAGCCCAATCACACCTAGACTTCACCCTTGGATATGAAACAAGCCCCTTGGCTATTTGAACCCTCCAATGACCGATTGGTCATTCGGTCCCCCAGCCCTTTTTCTTTCAACTTGTGACCTTGAGGCCAACTTGTGGACATTTGAAGGACCTAGTTGGAGGATTTTTAGGCCAGAAGTAGATGATAGAACTAATTAACTAATTTCCCTTGGATTGGGAAGCTTCAACTTAGAATTAGGTGGATCCTTATGCCATAAGCTTGACTTACACTCATCATCATCATCATCAAAGCCTTATCTCAACCATGTTGAGGTCGGCTATATGAATTTTGTTTCTGTATTCCGTTCTATTTTGAGTCAAATCCTTAGATAAGTTAAACTTCTTCAAATATGATTCAATAACCTCCATCAATGTTTTTTTCGGCCTACCCCTACCTTTTAATGGGCCATTCACCTGCATAGCCAAACTTTTTCTCACTGGTGCCATTACCAGCCTACGTTCAACATGCCCAAACCATCTTAAACGGGTTTCTCGAATCTTATCCCCTATTGGTGTTACCCCTAAATGCTCTCGCAAGCGCTCATCTCTAATTTTATCGTTCTTAGTTTTAACATAAATCCACCTAAGCATTCTCATTTCCGCTACATCCATCTTATGTATATGCGTTTTCTTAATTGGCTAACATTCTGCTCTATATGTCATAGTTGATCTAACTACTGTCCTGTAAAATTTGTCCTTCAATTTCATTGACATTAGTCCGTCACAAAGTACTCCAGAAGCTAGTTTCCACTTCAGCTATCCAGCTTTTATCCTATGCTCCACATCTTAGTCAATCTACCCATCCTTACTAATCATCAAACCTAAGTACCGAAAAGTATCTCTACGTGGTATCTTATGGGTTTCAACTTTGACAGTGGTTTCAACACTTTGTATATGTCCATTGAAGTTGCAATTTATATATTCTGTCTTTGTACGACTTATTTTAAAGCCTCTAGATTCTAATGCCCCGCCATCTCTCGAGTTTTGCATTTACACCATCTTTTGATGCATCCACCAATACTATATCATCTGCAAACAACATACACCATGATACTCTTTCTTGAATATGCACAGTTGTCATCCATAATTAATGCAAAGAGATAAAGGCTTAGGGCTGATCCCTGATGCAAACCTATAGTCACGGGAAATCCATTTGTTTCTCCACATGTGGTTCTCACATTTATTACTGCTCCTTCATACATATCCTTAAAATTTTCAATGTAACCTCTGGAAACATTTCTTTTCTTCAAAACCTACCAAATTAAATCCCTCGTTACACTATCATAGGCTTTTTCTAAATCGATAAAGACCATGTGTAGATTTTTCCTCTTTGCTCAATATTTTTCGATTAAATGCCTCGATGGCTTCCATTGTTAACGTCCCTGGTATAAAACCAAATTGATTTTCAGCGATCTTGGTCTTCCGTCTCAGTCTTTGCTCTATTATTCTCTCCCATAACTTCATAGTATAACTTATAAGTTTAATCCCTCGATAGTTGGTACAATTTTATATATCACCCTTATTCTTATATATAGGTACTACAATACTTCTTCTCCATTTAATCGGCATTTTCTTTGTCACAAGTATCTTATTGAATAGTCTACATAACCAACTTACCCCAACCTCTCCTAAGCATTTTCACACCTCTATCGGAATATCATCTGGGCCTGTAGTCTTTTCTGTCTTCATTTGCTTCAATGCTTCCTTCACTTCCACCCCTCTAATTCTACGGAGAAAAGTATGCTTTGGTAATAAAGTATTCTCCTTAGCTCTTGTATCCCCCATATGTTCTTTATTTAAAAGTTTTGCTAAAATATTCCTTCCACCTTTCTTTTAATATCATTGTCCTTCATAAGAATATTTTCCCCATTGTCCTTGATACATTTGACATGATCTAAGTCCCTACTTTTCTTTTCTCTTATTTTTGCGAGCTTAAAAATATCATTCTCTCCTTCTCTTGTTCTCAACCTATTATAGAGGTCATTGTATGCTTTGAACTTTGCACTACTTACTACTTTCTTAGCTTCTTTCTTTGCCTTCTCATATAACTCAAAAATTTCCATACTCTTAGTCCTCTGCCAAACTTTATAGCAATGTCTTTTCTCTCGAATAACTTCTTGAACCTCCATACTCTACCACCATATTTCTTTATTAATATGTCTCTTTCCTTTTGATTCTCTAAGTACATCCCTTGCAACCTTCCTAATGCAATTAGCCATTAGATTCCACATTACTGTAGTTTCTCCTTCAAGATTTCATTCTCCCTTTTCAATCATTTTGTCCTAAAATATACTTGCTCTTTCCCCCTTCAAATCTCTCCACTTTGTTTTAGGGTCCATTTTGTTTACTACTACTCTCTTTCTACTTCTAATGCAAATATCTAAAACTCCGAGCCTATGTTGCGTGGTCAAACTCTCTTTTGGGATAACTTTGCAATCTTTACAAGTTAATCGGGCCTGTTTTTTAACTAGAAAAAAGTCTATTTGACTCCTATTACTCCCACTTTTATAGGTAATTAAATGCTCATCTCTCTTTTTAAAGTAAGTATTTGCTACTTCAAGATCAAATGCCGCTGCAAAATCCAATATAGTGTTTCCAAATTCATTTTTTTCTTCAAATCCTTGCCCTCTATGCTCTCTCTCATATCCTCTATTATCTCTTCCTATATGCCCGTTTAAATCCCCTCCAAGAAAAATCTTATCACTATTTGGGCTTTCTCGCATTAAATCATCCATCTCTTCCCAAAATTATTTTTTCACACTTTCCTCTAGTCTTACTTGGGAAGCATATACACTAATGATATGAATTATGTCTTCCTCTGGCACTACTTTAATTACTATAATTCTATTACCAAAACTCTTTACTCCCACAATTTTCTATTTCAAATCCTTATCTACAATTATACCCGCTTCATATCTCTTCCAAGTTTGACTCACACTAATATAATTAAAACATGGGAAGTGATGTTTGAACTGGCACTCATTTCCCAACTTACCCAGAGGCATGTGGAACATAGTATTAGTCTGGGGTATCCGAAGTTAGGGTTCAATGATGTCAATTAAATAAAGAAATGGGTAGTG
Source organism: Sextonia rubra (assembly GCA_037013555.1). Classification (NCBI taxonomy): domain Eukaryota; kingdom Viridiplantae; phylum Streptophyta; class Magnoliopsida; order Laurales; family Lauraceae; genus Sextonia; species Sextonia rubra. Next base: position 64,150,747 of record JASUAD010000001.1, read on the forward strand.
AAAACCCGACATCTGAACTTTAATATCATATAGAGTGGAATGTCATCATACAATGACACAGGACCTCATACAATGTAGGGGACCGCTACGCCTCGTTATCTTTGTTAATTTTGCGAGAAAAATACATATTTTATCAATTTTCAATATTTTGGATTTTCTGAAAATTTTCAAATTTTTTTGATGATTCTTTTAAATCGCACCACTACGCCTCTATGTAGCACCGCTACTACTCTGTAGCGGTGTGCCGCTTCCACTATTTTCATCCTTGGTTCCACATAGGGAGTTTGTTACAATTGTGTGCACATGTAGGGTGCTTTTTCTAAAGTGTTGCATCCATTGCATATTGTGTATTTAATGGCTACCAACAATAAAATGGGCATCATTGATTTTCTCTACAGAAAACCCATCAAGTGCAATGTCACTTGAAGATTATTATTATCTATTGTTCTTAATTTCTGAGCAGTGTCTTTAGTTTAGGCACCATGGCTCAGGGAAGCATGATAACACATACCACTACATCTCATCCTCATCAAGGCGGGCCTTCAATTTCGCTACCATCATTGCCACCTTCATCCTAAGCTGTTGCATCTCCTTCATCACTAGCTGCTATTAGTAAAAGACCAAAGAGGCTCTCGTTTTTACTCTTCCACAAAGCATCAATAGAGAAAAAGTTGTTTGGTCCCATTCCTTTTTGTGCTTTGGGCACTGCAGAAGAAGCAAGCAAAAAAGGTCTTGCACATGCCCTTCTCGTCATGACATGTGTCTGACCTAAACCAAAGTCTATTTAAATCATCATATCAGATCAGATCGAGTTGGACTTGACCCACTCCACTAAGAAGCCTTATTAATAAGTTTCAGGTCCTATTTCATCACTAGATCCATTAAAAGGAAAGCCTAAGAAAGCTCAGTGGGAAGCCCAGTTAGTAGTGACATAGCAGAGGAGTCAAGCAATATTTGACCAAATTGAGGGCCAATACTTCTTTTTGCGATATCAGAGTCATCTAAACTCAAATCTTAAACCCGTTTTCACTTATGCTTTCATGGAGATTACATCTACAAATCAAGTCAATCTAAATTTTTAGATTGCATTAAAAAATGGCTCAAAAGAAGGCAGCGAAATTGGAGTCCTCATCCATGTCCGTGGAGGAATTGATTGAAACCATTGAGGAATTATCTAGAACCGTTGCTCAATTATCTACAACAATCACTCAACTCCAAGGAACTCTTGTAAGGATGGATACTAGAATAACAAATTTAGAAAATAATCACTATGGGGGTAATCACCGAGATGGAGGAAATATTCGGAATCAATGAGATCAACTGGCAAAAAATGTTGATCAAGATTTAGAGATCAAACTAGTGATTCCCGAATTTGAAGGAAATGGATTGATTAGTGTGCGCCAAAAATATTTCGCACACAAGTCGATGACCGAGGGTCATAAAGTTACCCAGGTGGCAACTCGCTCTTGCAATTATGTTGCAATATTTTGGAAAGGAGAAGACAGGGCATATACAACTTACACAAAGCCTCAATTATGTTGCAATATGGTGGGCCAAGCTGCAAAAGAGAAGGCGAAACCAAAACATAGATCCTATTGAGATATGGATTGAAATGAAGAACCTTTTGAAACAAAAGTTCCTTCTAGTCAATTACTCAATAGATTTACATTCAAGATTTCAAGATTGAAACAAGGGTCCAGAAAAGTTGTTGAGTGTTTTGAGGAGTTTATGACGATGCAAGCTAATTGTGGATTAAATGAAGCTGATGATGTGTAAGCTGACCGATATTTTCATGGGTCAAAAATTGACATACAGCATATCATTGCATTCAAGAATTTTAATAATGTTGATGTGATCATCCAACATGTCATCAAGGTCGAGGACATCACAAATTATCAAGCTCAAAAATTCATTGCGTCTTAATGGGTTGCCCAAACGACCCAATCAAAGCCAAATTCTTATCCAAGCGCTAGTTCCTCAAAAAAAATTTTCTCCAAGCCCAAAGATCAGAATAGGAACAAATGTTTTCATTGTAAACAAAACAAGCATTGCTCATTTAAATGTCCAAAATGAATGAACTTCATGGAAAGTGCATGTGATGAGCAAGATACACAAGATGATTCTAAAGACAAAAAAAGAGAGGAAGTGGAGGAAATAGAAACATAAAAGGATGGTGAAACTTTCATGGTCCTCAAGGAGACTACACCCTTTGTTGGGAAGAAATGATTGCAAAAAATTATTTTTTATTCACCAATTACACTACATGGGTAAGCTTGCATAGTTTTGATTGCTGGTAGAAGTTGTGAAAACATCTTCTCTTAAACTCTTGTTGATCGCTTGAAGCTAAAGGTTTGGAGCATAATCATCCCTATTTTGCCAAATGGCTTATGACAGGTGACGAAGTACAAGTTTGATATACATGTCAAGTTACTTTTGCCATTGGTGAAGATTATAAAGATATGGTTTGATGCAATGTGCTACCTATGGATAGCAATGATATACTTTAGGGAAGACCATGGATGTATGATAAAAATGGCACTCATGGCATGCGTGGCAATACATACATCTTCAAGCACGGTGGAAAGCAACTCACACTCTAACCAAAGAAGCTAGAACCACCAAAGAAGAGATCAAGATTCAGTATCACAAAGGAAGCTCTTCAACTACACCATGCCTATAGAGGCAATTTGAAGAACTGAGTTCAAGGTTGAACTCTTCTTTCACCCTGGAGGAATGACGCAGAACAGTTAGGCCTACAAGTGTTCCACCCAATATAGTTTAGGAATATTTTTTTATTTCCTTTTATTTTCCTAGTTATTTGATAGTAGGTTTCTAATTTTATTGAAAGAGTTTTTATTATCATAGTTTCCATTGTTGGATTACATTTTCTTAGCCCTAAAGTTCACTTTTCCTGTTTATATGGCATTGTAGAGGAGGAATTCTCACAGACTTGATTATTGGAATAAAATTTCTCATGGGTTTGCTTCCCTAGGAGAGTTGCATTCTCATGTCAAAGTCTCTATGGAGACGTGTTTGAAGTGTCTACGGACATGTGCTTCAACATCCATGCAAGCCCCAAGTCTAAGGCCTACATCAAAGGGTGTCGTTTCAGTACCAACCTTGCCAGGGAAACACAATTGCACCCATGTCAAGGCAAAACATGCTTGACGGCCATATTTATATTAAAGGGGAGTACTCATGGAACTGCTTGCTTGCTCTTGGCCTTGGAAAATGTGGACACACACACCCAGGAGACTTAAGCCACGTGGTTTCCAATGTTCCTTGCTGGTTTCACATACAACGCATCACCAAAGTATTCATGGTTATCGCCTTTTCTTTCATTCACCATCCTTGCCAAAGTTCTTTACTTGACTTGCATTATTATTTTTGTCTTTCATTTATTCACTTGTTGCACTTATCACTGCTAGTATTGCATTTATGTTTACTTGTCTAGTTTACTCATGTTAGAGCATTGTTTATCTTGTCTATTCATTATATTGTGATTTTCTAGTTATCCAGTTTTATCAATTAATCAATTTATTGTCATTTGTTCTATCTGTGCAACATGTTGTGATGTTTATATTGAGAATTTGCTAGCTTATGTCTGATCCTACACTTGCTGCCGTAGGTAATATGTCCCTTACCCTTGCTGACGGAGGCGGGGGTTGAATAAGAACCGCAAGGCTTGGTAGAGTCCGGTGCAGACGATGTTGTATCAAGCATCGAGCATGCACATCATCAATTTCAGGAGATTATTTTTAATTTTGTTTTTAGTTTTTGGACTGCATACCTGGCCGTTGTTTCAGGCCTTTACTTTCTGTGAGTTGTAATAAAATATTTTATGAATGCTACTTGAACTCTTGAACATCAATATAATTTGAGATTTGTGCTACTTTGATATCTTGTCATTGTAATTATGCTTATGTTTCTAGTCTACTTTCTTCCACACAAGCTTCTGGCTGTCAGTTCTCTTTGAGCAAGGGGAAAATGTAAGTTAGATCTCACAAGCAAAATCCTGTGGAACAACATTTGGGAAAAAAGTTTAATTAGCAGCATCATTATCCCTCACATGCAATCACGATCCCTTATCCTGGCCCTAATCCAGTCTAGGTGTCACAACCTAGCCCAACTCAGATGATATCGTCCACTTTGGCCCCTCGTGCACGTGCGAGGACATTCCAAACGGTCACCCATCCTAATACTGCTCCCACATGAGCACGCTTAACTCCCAAGTTCTTTTGGGATCTAGGGCTACAAGGCTTTAAAAAGCCTCATGTGGAGTTAATATGGGGTTTGACTTATAAGCTCCGACGTGGGACTTGTGGAATCCAAACCTCCTAGGAGACAAGCAAGCAAGCATCGCACCCTAGTGATCAAAGCAGATAAGACAAACTTAGGAGAGTGGGATCTCACATTCTCTCCCACCAGAAATGGAACCGTCCTCAGCTCTGATGCCAACTATCATAGCCCCACCCAACTCAACATGATATTGTCCTCTTTGGCCCTACGTGCACAAGCGAGGACTTCTCAGGCGGTCACCCATCCTAATACTACTCCCACATGAGTATGCTTAACTCCGGAGTTGTTTTGGGATCCGGGGCCGCACGGTTTTAAAAGGCCTCATGTTGAGTTAATACGGGGTTTGACTTATAAGCCCAGGGTAAGGACATGGCTATTTCCAATGTGGGACTCGTGGAGTCCAAAGAACCTCCTAGGAAACAAGCAAGCAAGCATCACACCCTATCAATCACGGCAGACACGACAAGCCTAGGCAGGTGAGATCTAACACCGGGGTTATGACATTTAACATGTGTAAAGATGAAGTGAAAATCATGATTGGATGCTGAGGCAAAAAGATAGAATTTGATGCAATGCAGAAAAAAGAAAAGAGGATGAGGTTTTCAACCTTTTATTCCCTTTCATTATCACTAGTAATATATATATAGAGAGAGAGAGAGAGAAAGAAAGTATTTCACCTAATAAAAAAAAGGGCGGCTCAGTGCACGAGGCTTTCGCATAGCGGGGTCTGGGGAAGATAAGATGTATTTCACCTAATGTGATGACTAAATTCTGTACAGCCCTAAACTAGTCAAATAATGAAATAAGCATTCAAATGAATTTGATTGCCCATTTCAAAAGCTCAATTGGAAGATTATGAAACGTTAATGAATATATGTAATACAACACTTGTAGAGAGGAGGGTGTAGTTAGATTCTTGGATGTCACCTAAATCAGAACAACTTTTAATTATTTGGGAGAAAAAAAATCTATGCATTTAGAGCAATACGGAAATTGGAATCTGGAAATCATATTAGCTGATGGAAGGAAGGAAAACATTATCCCATCTAATCTTCCTTTCTTTACTGTAAACAGCAATACAGACTACCAAACACAAACAGAGAACTACACATTCTACAACATTTGCAACCAATATCAATTTAGGTCCTGTTTATTTATATGGGATTAAATTTCTAGAAGACCAAGGTATAATGGATTAACAAAGGATTCCTAAAGAGGTGAAGGATGAAGGACAAAGCTGGAGACAGAGATGGGATTGACTTCCCAAGGATTTGATTTACGAGGGTGATGATTGGATGTTTACTTTCCATCTTCCCTTCATTCATTTTCATCAAAGAGGAGATTATTGAATGTCCATTTAAGAATCTTCACCTTTGTCTCTTCAATTTCAACCTTCCTAGGAAATACATTTCTTAAAATTCCTAGGAATTTAGTTCATGCAAACAAATAGGCTTTTAGCATACATTTGATCAAAGTTTAAGCTAAGCAGAGAAAAAGAAGAATTACCTGCATACTCCGGTGCAAGGTACCCAAAAGTCCCAGCAAGCCTGGTCTCAACTGAACACTTCCCATCTGGTGCAAGACGAACAAGCCCAAAATCTGCAACCTTAGCCCTCATGTCATCTCCAAGAAGAATGTTTGAGGGCTTGAGATCCCTGTGAATGAAGCTCTGATGAGCCAAGCTATGGAGATATTCAACCCCTCTCGCCACATCCAATGCAATGGTCAGCCTCTTTGTCCACTCCAATGGTTTCAGCCCTTCCTCCTTCCAGTCGAAAAGATGGCGACTGAGAGTCCCCTGAGGCATGTACTCATATACCAGAAGTCTCTCATTACCATCCAAACAATAGCCAAGGAGAGCAACCAAATGACGGTGCCGGACCTTGGTGAGAACGGCAATCTCCGACTTGAATTCATTCAACCCCTTCCCACTAATGACCCCAGATTCCATCCTCTTCACTGCAATCTTTGTCCCATCATGCAATTCCCCTTTGTAGACCGTCCCAAAGCCTCCCCGCCCCAAGACATTCTCTTCACTGAAATTGTTTGTCACATTCTTCAACACTTGAATTGAGATCACCATGTTCCCATTTTCAACTACTTGGACATCACTGCTTGGGCCACTGCTCGTCCGGCTCACCGCACTGCTTGCAGTTCCACCATTTACGCTTGATCCGGCAACTGTTATCTTCAATGTGTCTGGATCAGACCCCGAACGCCGAGGATGGACAATTGTTGTACTTGAATGTGGGCTCTGAACTCTCCCGAATGGCTGTTGCTTCATCTTGTATAAACAGAAAGACAACAGTCCCACAACAAAAATAGCACAGAAGCCACCAATTACAGAGCCCACAATGGTTCCAATCGATACTGAAGACTTTCTACCCCGATTGCCATTACTAGCACTTGTTCCACCAGCTGAACTACCAGGATCACCACCAGGAGACAGAGATGAACTCTCTTTCTCCTTCCCAATATCTGGGTTTCCATCAATAAGAACCATAACATTTGAATTAAAAATTGGAATCTTCCCATAGAGTGAATTGTTCCTCACATCCAATACCTTAAGCTCTGGTAGCTTTGCAATCTCCAGTGGTATCAAACCAGTAAGATTGTTGTCTGCAAGCAAAAGCTTCTGCAGTGATTCAAAGCGATCGAAGTCAGGCGAAATTGTCCCCGAAAAGCTCATCTTCTGAAAATTAACAACAGTGACATTCCCATCACCTCTGCAAGTAATTCCTAACCATTCGGCGCATGGATCATTGCCATTCCAACTATCTGCAAGCTTCACTGGATAATTCAAGGCACTTGCAACAGAAAGCAGTGCTTGAACGCGGGAATCACAATTCCCAGGACTCGACAAGCAGAATCGATTGCTCTCTGCACTTTCACTGAGATCGGATTCAACTGATTTGGGGAACTGGGGTACTGGTCCTTGAAGCAAATTATTGGCAAGAACAATTTTCTTCAAAGGTGGAAGCTGAATCAGAGAGTTTGGAACAATACCAGTGAACCGATTATCACGGAGATTGAGCTCTTCCAATGAACCCAACTTGGAGAAATCAGGCAAAGGACCAGAAAATGAATTGGAATGCAACCAGACCTGTAATAGAGAATATTGTATGATAAGCAGGTTGGAAATGTTACAACAATGAATTCATCTTAGATTAGAACAATATTTTATTTGAGTTATAATGTGGCTAGTATATCTTAAGAGTTTGTCAATGGTGTAGTGCATATTTAGTGTACTCTGTAAATGCCAAATTGAGAATATTCTCTATTAACCTGAACCAATGACCCCATCTTCTCTATCACTTCAATGCCTCCAGAGAGCTTCTCTCCGGCCTGGTTGTTCACCCAAATCGATTGGAGAGACGTTGATGAAGCCAATTCGGTGGGTAAAGGGCCTGTTAGAAAATTGTATGCCAACCCCAAGTGCTCCAAGCTTGCGAACTCTGTCCCGAAAAAGCCTGGAATTGTCCCAGTGAGATTCGCCTGGTTCGCCGAGAAATTGACCAGGAGAGAGGACCCCCGGAGACCCGCGGGGACTGCCCACGGGTTGAAGGGGTTGTTGTCAAGGGAGACAGCCTGGAGCGCCAGCAGGTTGTCGAAGAAATCAGCAGGAATCAAAGAGAAGGAGTTGTTGTGGAGCAGGATGACCCTGAGCTGGGGCATTCCAGAGAGAGAAGGAAGGGGTCCTGAGAGAGAGTTGGATTGGAGCTCCAGCTGTTGGAGAGAGGTGAGATTTCGGATATCTGGTGGGAGACTGCCTTTGAGGCTTCTTCCACCGATTTGGATGTGGGTGATTCGATTCTCAGAGCAGAGAACTGAAGGCCATTTGCAGGGATCTCTGTCTTTTTTCCACCCCAGAGAAGTCTCTCCATTGATGGATTTTGACAGAGACATCATTGCAGAGATATCTCCTGCATCTGTTTGTGATTTCACAGATATGATTGATGAGAGCAGGAAGATGAAGAAGAACATGATGGTACTTCTCATCCTCATTTTTTGGAATACAACGATAAACCCAAAATGAGAAGAAAAGCTCTTCTTTTCTCCTGGGTGTTCGGATATGTAAGGAAGAAAGCTAATATGAGAAGAAAAGAGCAGGGACATGGAAGAAAACAGCTACAACGACAGCTTTTTCTCTTCTGGGTGTCTGTGTTTCAGAAAGGAAGAAGGGTCTACAATGTGAGAAGAAAAGCTGATATTTCCTTCTGTGTTTTTGGATTTTGGAAAGGAAGAAAGCTAGAATGACAACAGAGGGAGGTTTTCCAGTTATCCTCCTTTATCTGAGTTTGGGGTTTTGGATTTCAGAAAGGAAAGAAAGGTACAGAGTAGAAGAAGGTGGAAGGGCAGAGAGAGAGAGAGAGAGAGAGAGAGAGGGACAGTGGGTGTCACATGGGAAGGGACCACAGACAGAGAGGACAGAGAGGGGAGATTCTGGGGTAGAGAGGGATTTAGAAAGACGCCAGGTTGGTTTATGATTATTATTGCCGTTGCTCTATGTATTCTGCTTATAACAACGGAAATATATTTGAATATCTGAGATTGGAAAGTGATGGCTTTGGCTTTGATACTGGGCTTATGTATGTTGTATACCCTACACTATAAACCTTCCCTGAGGGTGTGGAAGCTCATGTTGGTGTTGTGTAACGCCAGGGCGCAAGGAGCAACTCGCCTAGTCTAGGATTAGCTCACCTAGTTTACAACCACAGTTTATTTGTGGAGGTTGCACATTTGTGGACCGAACTCCTTCACCCAAAGTGATTAGTGTGGTAGCACAAAGGGCAGGGCCGCAGGAGACCTCCTATTAGAAAAAAAAATGTTAGTGTTTGCGTGACCCACTTTCACTTCATCTTAGAAAAAGCCTAGATTCCACCTGCATGGTATGAGACATAGTTGGCAGGTTGCAATATTCAATAGGCTTATTCTTCCTGATGAACTGCCCATCATGAGTAAGGGACGTATTCCGGCACATACCCATGAACAGAATCTCCGTGCGAGGTAACTGGATGTGTGCTCGCCTAAGGTGGTCGAACAAGGAGTAAAAAGTGATCTACTCATGTTAGGTAAATCTATTCCTTTGACCCTTGATCCATGGCCCACTAGTTTAATAACTTTATATGAAAAAAAAAATTATCCTTCAATCCAATGCTATAGTTCATTCATATTGGTGTAAACTCAAGGATTCGTTACTACCATAGGAGTTGCTGTCTTATAGTTGGTCCGAATGGGTTATCAGGTGGGCCCTTTTGCACTTCGCATGCATGAATTACTCCATGCAAGGGAATGTACTGAAATATTGCCCATAAGTAATATATTTTTTTATTTTACAAGGGCAATAGTTTAGAAATTAAATGGAAGTAAAAATGAGCCGAATAGACAATACAATTTAATCTTTCAATTTCATTCGGGTTGATTGTAATATAAGTATAGTAAAAACTTTAAATATATATATATATAATTTTAAAAATTAATGGTGTTTCCAACCAATTCAGCCACTAATTTATCAGTTTTCATTTGATTTAGACTAATTTTAACTAGCATCCAATTCTGATTGAACCTAATTCCATTGTTCTACTTGTAATTTAAGGCTAATTTGGATAATGCATTTGTAAAGTAATGTAAAATGAATCATCCATTTAAAAAAAAACACGAAAAAAAAGGAGGTCCTATCAAAAGTAAAAAAATTTAAAATTCTTTCCCTCTTTTTGAAAAGAAAATTTTACAGAAAAAAAACTCTTTAATTGACTGCTAAACGTGATTAATTTTCAATTATTTTTGTGCACAAATCGGCTTTATTTTGTGCAGAAACATTTTCTTCTAACCCGCCCTTCATCTTCTACCCGGCGAGAAACCAGGCCTCCTTCTCTTCGGTTGTGTTCTCCAACCTATTTCGCACAGTCAAAATCCTTTCCTCAGGCAGCCCAAACCCGAGAATTTGGGTTCGGATCCCAGCCACAAGGAAGGAGGGGTCCGGAGAGCTTAAGGATTTTGCTACGGTGTGCCGGGAGATGGCCGCTGACGAGGCCCTTGCCAATATGCCTCCGCCATCTTCTTCTTCTTCTTCTCAGATCAGATGGGTCAATAAAAGTCGATAATGATGATGGAGAGAATCGAAAGTAGGGGAGGATTGGGAAATAAATGACAAATGTTGTTTGGGTTTTTCTCTTTTCTCTCTATCAAACTACCATGCTCTTATCTCACCAACCGGCCAATTCAAAATTCAAATCTTCGGTGAAACGAGAAGGTCCGTAGACAAAGAGATGTGTCCCTTTCTCTCTCTCTCTCTTTCTGTCTATTGTCTTCCTCACCTACCCCCGGCTCGACTCAACTCCAATTATGATGAAAATCACGACAGAACACGAGATATAAACACGAGATTCATGCGGGTTAGTTAGGGCTGCTGAACGTCAACGGGGCGGACTCCTCCTGTCCGGGACGTGGGGTGGGCGGACACCTTCTCAGGGACAAGAGAGATGGGTTTCGGCCTTAGCTCTGTTTGACGTTTGACCTGAAGATAGGACTTTGAAGGTGTGAAATAGGTTGCAGAAAACAACCGGAAGAGGAGGCTTGAGTTCTCACTCGGCTCAAGAGGAAGAAAGATAGAATTGGGAGGATACCTTTAAAAATAAATAAATAAATAAATAAAAATAATTTTTGCACGAAATCAGGTCTAAAGAATTTTATCTGGGCATAAAATTAATAGGGTACTAATCACATTTAGTGGTCCAGTTGGGATATTTTTCTGTAAACTTTTACTTTTAAAAAAATTAAAAAAATTATATTTTTGAATTACTAAATGACAAGAAAATCACCTACTTCTTACGAAAGGAAGTAAGTGAGTAAAAAGTCTTCACATTCAAACTATATCCTCTCATATTTTATTTTTTCGTAATTAGAGTCTGTACTTTGAATTCACTTGAGCATTTAGGGTTAGCGTTAATAGAGGATAAGATTAGAAAAACGGTTTAAGATGGTTTGGACATGTTGAGCGTAAACCGGTAATAACACCAGTGAAAAAAAATTTGACTATATAGGTGGATGATCCATCAAGAGATAAGGGTACGTCGAAGAAAATATTGATAGAGTTCATTAATTCAAATTTGAAGAAATTTAACTTATCAAAGGATTTTGCTCAAAATCGAATGGAATGAAAAACAGAATTCATATAACTAACCCTAACATAGTTGTAATAAGGCTTTGATGATGATGATAACGACGACTTTGAATTCACTTAAATTACCAAATTGGCCCTTGAAGATTTTATTTCAACATCTTTTCATTTCTACTTTTGGCTCCTAGTGACATTTTTTCTTCACCTTATGCTAATAAAATATGCTATGCAACCAAAACGTAACCCCACCTGTTGTACTGTAAAACATGAATCCAACCCGATTCTAGCCTATTAATTTGGGATTTCTATCAACATTTTTCAACCTAACTTAAATTAACGGGTCAACTTCATTGAACCTACCACTCACACTGCTACACCCGACCTCGGAATCAGGGTTTTGGGATTGGTAAATTTTTTAACCTTTGGGTGGGGTTAGGTTGCCTACTCTACCCAATTAATTAAACAGTTCTGATTATACATGAATACAACCCGATCCTAACCTGATTAGCAGGGATATCTATTAACGTTTTTCAACCTAATCCAAATTAATAGGTCAACATCTTTGGGCCTACACATGTTATTTACAATGCTACACCCCACCTCGGAATCAGGGTTTTGGAGTCGTTCAATTATTTTACTTTTGGGTTGGGTTGTCTAGTCTACCCAGGAGCCACATGTAATTACGCTCTCTCCTAGGCTTGACCCTGTCAGAAACCGCAATGCCAGATGGGCATGAGGTCCACAATCCCTGCAATTCTCCTCTCCTGAAAGCGGCAGAGAGGTTGATGCAGTGAATGATGTGGAGGATCCTTGTCATTCCCAGCAACATTTGCTTAGCAGTTGGGCCAAAGGGATTTCTGTGGGCGCTGGCTGTGAATCTTACTTTAAACATTTAGTAGGTTAGGGATCCGAATCTGCTACAGTTTCATCCCCTCTGTTATGGTTATTCCTCAGAAGGAGCTTTTTTTACCTGCAGCTATGGCGTCATAAATTGACATTGCTCGAGAGGTTAGATTTAGATAATCTCAAGGGATATTGCCCTAGAGACAAGTTTTTTTTTTTTTTTTTGGATAAGATCATTCATATCCATGTTCATTAGATCGATGCAGTTAAATAGTGGACACAACCCATAGTTACATAGTTCAGAATTTGATTAATTCGCATTTGAGTTCATAATTCGACTTTTTGTTGAATCAATAAATTCGATGGAGTAGGTTCATTTGATTCGCATCTCAATTCCTCTAATTCACAGTTCAAGTTCGACAAATTTGATAAAGTAAGTCATTAGTGTCCATGCTTAGGCAATCACTAAGGCCACATCTAAAATCCAAACCACTGAAAATAATTGTTCCCTATATTTACTATGGGGAGATTTTTATAATTAGAGTTGGCCTTCTATTTACTGGTCGTGTGTAAAATTCATGGTTACAATAAAAACTAAAGTAAAGCTTCATATTTTATTGGTAAGCAATCTCAAGGTACCACTTTGATTGGGGTAGATGTGGATTAGTGCTAATACATAGAGGTGACATGCTTTTGAATTGTTTGGATTTTCGGATGGGCACCACAACTAGATTGATATGACTCAATTTAGAGAAGTACATGAAACTAGTTCGATGACAGTTCACAAAGTAAACTGCAAAATATTCGAAATAAACTATTCGGAGTTCAAAGGCCTCGTGAACAAATTAGGCGACTATCACACAAACAGGACTCCACAGGTATAACAGTTCCAAAAACTACTACAAGCACATTTCAGTAGGAAACTAACTACGTGACACACAACTATTGCCTAGTGACTTAGATTAACAAAGTAACACTATTATCCTCTGGCCCACGTCCCCTGTTCTTAAGACCCATGCAAGGTGTTTCAGAGATTTCCTTATCAATCCCTCCCCCTTGGACGAACCTTTTTCCACAAGGTTACCATGAGGGAAGTGATCCTCAAGCCAGTTGAATCTTTCCCAAGTTGCATCAGCGGCAGAAGTATCTTGCCTGTGGGGTTGTAACCGAAGATATACCCAACCACCAATGTCAAAATTGCGCTCAGACCTATTTTTGTCTGCTTGATTGAGCTTTTTGAAGATTTTCTTAGAGTAGAAACAATGCTAGGTCCCTATCTTTTAGTTCATCTTCAACTACCTGAACCTTCGCAGTTTCGAGAATGTAGGAGAGAAGAGTTGGTGGTGAAACGCCATAGATAGCTTCATACGAAGTTGTAGGTGTAGCTGAATGAAATGTGGAGTTGGACCACCAGTCCGCCAAGGGAAACCAACAAACCGAAGATTTGGGCGGCTCGCCAATGAAGCATTGGAGATAATTTTTCAGATATAGGATATGCACCTCTGTCTGCCCATCTGACTGAGAATGGTAAGAGGAACTCATTTGAAGTATGACTCCTTGAAATTTGAAGAGTTCCACAACGTACAAGTGAAAACTTGATCACGGTCCGAGACTATAGAAGCTGGCATTCCATGAAGTTTAAATACATTGTCAAAAAAAAAAAAAAAAAACCTTTGCCATTGATTGAGCAGTATACTGGTGAAACAATTGAGGCAAGTGTGGCCGTCTACAGCAACTAGAATGACTGATTTAGAAGATAAAACAGGCAAGCCATCAATGAAATCAATGGAAATGTCACGCCACGTCTTATCCGGAATAGGAAGAGGTCGAAGAAGGCCCGCCAACGATATATTTTCATTTTTTGCACGCTGGCATATATCACATTTGCGAACCCATTGCTTGACGTCGCAGTGCCACCAGAAGAATTTCAAATAACTTAATTCATTTAGATAAAACTAATGTAAATTAATTTATTCAATCCAACTCTCCCATTTATATAAGAGAGGAGAATAACATAAAGAGATAATTTAAAATTCAAACCATAATTCTGTTCTTAAAATATCTAACACCTAACAAACCCTTCGGCTTTCCTACATTGCCATGTCTATTGCTCTCTTCTAAGAGTTTTTTCTTCAAAGGTGTGGTTTGTCTCGGTTTTTGTCAAGATCTTTGATTGGTACGTTCAAAGCTTGGATTTTTTATCCTTTTTCTGGCCGTGATGCTATTGTTTGGAAGTTTGTTCCTTTTTCCATTATGTGGTTCATTTGAAAAGAGAGGAATGATAGGATTTTCAGAAGCCAATGATGGATTCTAATGAGCTCATTTCTATTGTATGTTGGAGAATCACAAAATGGGCAAGTATTAAGGAGGAGTTCGCTAATTTGATGTTTGATGACATTTTGCATAATTGAGAGGCTTGTTTTAACTATAGCTTGTACAGGGCAAGAAAGTTGAATGTTTGCAGTCCACTTCAAATAGACATGTTGAAATTCAATGTAGATGACGCTGCAAGAGGTAAAGCTTGAACCAGCTGGTATTGGAGGAGTGCCAAGATATGAAAGGGGAATATTCTACTTATATTCACTAAGAATGTTGGTTTAAAAGAGTTTAATAAAACTGAAGTGTTGGCCAGATTAGAAGCTCTTTGCTTAGTTTATTCTTTCTTTTATGGTAGTTAATCATAGAAAGTGACTCCTCTAATGTTATTTCTTGGATCTCTTCTAATTGGGTCCTTAGAGGCTTCACTCTTTTTGTTGAGAATTCAAGTTTTGTTCTCCCAAGTTTTGGCGGACTTCAAGCATGTTGGTAGGTCAGCTAATGCTATGGCGGATGCCCTTGCTAAACAAGGGGTTGATTAGGGGGCTCATTTCATTGCTCTTATTTTGTAATGGCTTGTTTGTAGTGAAGAGTATAAGGCTTTTATACTCTATCTCATGTTATTTAGCTTTGTAATTTTCTTCTTTAATCAAGCGTTGTTGTCGTTTCAAAAAAATATAAAAAAATAAAAATAAAAAAACCAAATCGTTCGGTTATTTGTAACATCCCTTGTCAATCACATGGTCCTGAATAGGATTTGTGATTGTGAACATAAAAGAATAAAACCTTTAATCTCTAAAAAATAAATCAAATATATATTTATTGTAAAAACGATCTTCATGTCTTCTTAGTAATTACCATTTGCATGTGGATCCATTACGGTCGCAACCCATTCCTTTTTTAATATATTGGTGCCAAAGGGCCACTATTGACCTATAAAATTTTGCAAATAATGCAGCGAATGCATTACAAGCTTTGGATTATAAAGTTCCAAAGTTTTCAAAGCACTTGGACCTCATCTCAGATGAAATCAGCTTCAGAGACTTTTTGCTAGCCCCTTGGGAATCATTGCGGGACCTTGCACTTCCACATGTTGAAGCAGCTCCTATTCAACGAAATACTTTCAAGTACATTTAAATACCACTCCTCAAGGATTCAGAGCATTTGGACATCATTTGAATCCAAACTTGGTCCAGATGATCATATACTATGCTTTGTGGGTCCCTATGCAGAGTGACATCTCATGAAGATCAAATTAGCTGAAACTTTCAGAGAAAGTTCAAATGATACCCAAGATAGGCCCTACAAAATTTCGGGTTGAACAGACATCATCGAACCCAAAAGCCACAAGCATGTCAACTTAGGGTCAGTCCCCCCCAAGCCATGGGGTCATTGACCAAAGTCCTGCTTCTTGATATCCAAAATTGATGAAATTTGGGTGTGGATCTTTAGTTATGCTCAGAAGATATTCTGCAAAATTTTAAGTTAAAAGGACTCCGTTTGGTCTGAATTTCACTGTATTTCAGCTTAGAGGGCAGTGACACCGAGTTATGGAGGTCACTAGCTAAAATCTTACTTCCAGGAGGCCAAAGCTGATAAAATTCGGAAAAAGTACTCAAAGAATGCTCAAAGTTACTCTTCCAAATTTTCAAGTCAATTGGATATTGTTCGGGTAGAAAACAAGCTGACTACCTACAGTGTAAAGTGAATAGTGACTTAACACATGCAATGAATAGGCCACTGCTTGAAATCCTACTTCCTGAAATCCAAACTGCATCAAATTTGGACGAATACTTCAAGATATCCCTGATGTCAGTTCCACCAAGTTTCGAACCAAACCGAAGTCATTTGAGCCTCAAATAGCAGAGACAAGGGCAAACTTTCATAAAAAGTCAACTGGAGAGTTGACCGACTTTCAAAAGTCAAAACAGGTTAAAACTTTTATGACATGGTCAAAATAGTGTCAAGAAGCATCACTCAAAGTTTCATGGCGATTGGACTTCGTTCGGACCCCAAACAGGTGAAAATGGGTTACAAATGCGAAAGTCCAAAAATAGACCTTGGGAGTGACTGCGGCTTGTTCATCGAGAGAGTTGACCAACTTCTGATGATCAAAATGAGCTTAAACTTTTATGACATGGTTAAAATAGTGTCAGTAAGCATCCCTCCAAGTTTTGTGGCCATTGGACTACGTTTGGGCCCCAAACAGGTGAAAACGGGTCGCAAATGCAAAAACCCGACATTGGGCCTTGGGAGTGACCGCGGCTTGTTCATCAACAGAGTTGACCAACTTTAGATGGTCAAAACAAGCTAAAACTTCTATGAAATACTCAAAATAGTGTCAAGAGTCATCCCTCCAAGTTTTGTGAGGATTGGACTTCGTTCGGACCCCAAACAAGTGAGAACGGATCACAAATGCAAAATTCCAAAAATGGGCCTTAGTAGTGACCATGGCCTGTTCATCAAGAGAGCTGACCAACTTCAGATGGTCAAAATGAGCTGAAACTTTTATACATGGTCAAAATAGTGTCAAGACGATCCTTTCAAGTTTTGTGGTGATTGGACTTCGTTCGGACCCCAAACAGGTGAAAATGGGTCACAAAAGCAAAAGTCCAAAAATGGGCACTGGGAGTGACCGTGGCCTATTCATCAAAGGAGTTGACCAACTTCAAATGGTCAAAATGAGCTGAAACTTTTATGGCATGGTCATAATGGTTTTAGGAAGCATCCCTCCAAGTTTCGTGGCGATTGGACTTCGTTTGGGCCCAAACAGGTGAAAACGGTTCGCAAAGGCAAAAAACCTGGAATTGGGCCTTGGGAGTGACCGCGGCCTGTTCATCAAGGGAGTTGACCAACTTCAGATAGTCAAAACGAGCTAAAACTTCTATGACACACTCAAAACAGTGTCAAGAGATATCCTTCCAAGTTTCGTGAGGATTGGACGTCGTTCAGACCCCAAATAGGTGAGAACGGATCACAAATGCAAAAATCCAAAAATATGCCTTGGTAGTGACCGCGGCCTATTCATCAAGAGAGTTGACCAACTTTCGATGGTCAAAACAAGTTGAAACTTTTATTACATGGTTAAAATAGTGTCAAAAAGCATCCCTCCAAGTTTCGTGGCGATTGGACCTCGTTTGGGCCCTAACCAGGTGAAAACGAGTCGCAAATGCAAAAACCCGAAATTGGGCCTTGTCCGTGACCGCGGCTGCTGTCATGGACCTCCAAAGGGCACTTCATGCGGTTTTGGACGGTTCTTCTCTACTTCCTTTTGAAGTGTAACCTCCCACAACCTCCCTTAACTCCCTGGAAGTGCCAGAAACTACTAAGGAGTCTATAAAATGCTAAGATTTGAAAAGAAATGGGGGGAGGAGAACAGAGACACAAGGACAGTGAACATACAGAGAATTTTAAGAACACAAAAGGTAATCAAAAGCATTCAAACAAGAGGACAGCAGCATTCCACGACCTTTTTCCCTCCTTTTCTCAATCACCAAGGTGAGCACGAAGGTTCAGAAGAGGAGGAGAAGAGAGTGTGACTAAAGAAAAGGCCATGTCCATGCATTGACAACTATTCAATGGAAGACGTTGTCATCTTTGTTTTTTTCATTCGGGGGGGGGGGGGGGGGGATTCTTGACCATCACAGAGGTTGTGAACAAGCCCCTTTGGGCTTCATTTTGTTCCTTGAAAGCTATAGGTTCAAAATGACATAACTTTGGCTTCCTGCGATACCCTCTTCGGACTTAAACAAAAGACAGTCCGTAAACATGAATGATGAATTACAAAATTTTCAATCGATTCCATAGTCGAATTCGATCTTCTCAATAGTTATTCAACACCCCAAGATGTCGTAAAAGGGAGTTTCAGTACTTGAAAAAAGTTTCAAAGAAGAACCAACATGAACAGCACGAAAACGGAGACACAACAGTGACTTCAAGGTCAACTCACGGTCACTGGCAAGTGCCACTGACCATGACCCACGGTCACTGGCCTGGGGCAGTGACTACGGGTCACGGTCACCCCCATTTTTCCCTCTTTTTTGCATATTTTCCTACTTTATGTACATTTTCTTGTATTTTCCAAATTGAGATCACATCTAAGACTTGAGGGAGGGGTTGTAAACTTCGTAAACCCATGTAAACAACCTGCATCCCCGCAGTCAGGGCATTAAAACCCATGTAAACAAAGAAAAATTAATGATGAACTGTAATTAATTTTTATTCTTCTTAACGCTTGAAGTGCGTGAATGTCGAACATCGAATCCATTACACATTTCCATGCCATTTTCAAGGGCGATCACCCACCATATTAGATATATCTTGATTTCTTTCAGAAGCGTTAATCGTGCAATAGTGCAATTTGATAAAGATAACGAGATCGTGAGGTTTAGATTTGGATGGATGAATGAGGGGAGATGATTGATTTTATTGAAGTAAAAGAAAATTGACGATGATTATAGTGAAAAGAAAAGACCATGCCCGGCTATATCACAGGATCAAAACTATGCTCACCTCTGATACCATGAAGAATTTCAAATAATTTGATTCATTGAGATAAATCACCGTAGACTTTATTCAATCCAACTCTTCAATTTATACAAGAGAGGAAAATAACATAAAAAGATAATTTAAAATTCAAACCTTAATTCTATCCTTAAAATATCTAACACCTAACAAACCATTCAGTTATTTCTAACATCTATCTCTAACACCACCATGCCCAATAGAAAGAAGCAGCCACTCGTTTTGCTATGTTACAGTATCCAGAATGTTCTCCTGATTGAAAAGAATGAATCTCTATAAAAACGGCTTTTCATAAAATCGAGTTTGGAGCTAATAAAATGCATCCCTTCTGCCGTATAAGTCCATCATAATTTTGATATTTTGATGTCTTCAAATGGCCTACTTTTATTTTCTCCCTGACATGCTGATAGTTGAATTGTCATGGTCATTTTTTTCATTTGGATTAGGCACGTTGGTTCTAGTTTAGAAATAGTGTTCCATGGTAGGCATTCGAGAAAGAGCATCAGCTGCATTGTTGTTTAAACCTTTCTTATATTCAATGGTAAGATCAATGGAAATTGGATTTAGTGCTAGATTTATGTATAATTTGAATGGATGGATGAATGAAGTGATTGGAGGTGGATTTGTATGTGGAATGGAGAGGGCAAGGCCCTATTTAGGTTCCTTAAGACCCATATTTATCTCACATGCGTATTATAGCCCTGTTTCAATTATGAGCCCCATTTGACATGTATTTCGATAAACCAACTTAAATCACTATGGAATAGGTGTATTTGGGCGTATGTACCTTTTATGGATCACTCGATTGGTGTGCGGTGGACAATCTACTTTGTACTTGGTTGAAATGGGAGTTGGGGCTACGCATCTTGGATATTTGACTTTAAATTCTCCAAACTCACTTCAATCATTGTTTAAGTAAGAGATGTCATGTACGTGAAAGGTGATAGATTAACTAGGGGTCGGCTGGTGTACACCCCTGGTCTTTAGGTTACATTGCATGGTTTTCCTAATGTACACTTGATGTACATGTCTTTAGGTTATACCTTGCATTTGGATTTGGACTATGTTGGCACATGGCAATGTTGGTACTTGGTTACCCAAGGACTATTGATGCGGTTTGGATTTGAATAAGGTTCGAGAATAGTTCCTCCAGTTATGGATCCTGTATGTGTATACAGGAATGCTAGCCCTTTACTTTGGCATAGGATCTATGTCTGAGCACCTCTAAGTCCGGTCTATATTTCTATTATGTATCTAGGTCTTTGGACGACTGCAGCAGATCGATTTCGAACGGATTGATCACCATATTTGACAGATTACTTGGCATCTGATAATTGACGGGCTTTGCTCGATTTTGACAGGTTGACCCCCTGATTTGAAAGAAGGGCCTACTAATTTGACATTGGGATGCTTCCCAATGAGTTGAGGGTTTACTCCTTGTGGTTCGGACTTATATACTCATTTGTGTAGAATGGATTAGGATTCCTTTCTTCTTCTTCTTTTTCTTATTCTGCTTCTTCTTCGTTATTGTTACTGTTTCTCTTTACATGATCACATCATCTTTACTCGCTTTTGTATTTTATGTTTATTATAGTTCATGTTGCCCTTTTGCCGACTCGTTGAATTTTTATGATGTTGTATTTGTGAGCACGTGCCGAGTATGTTTTTTCCTAGGGTGTTTCACCAAAGATACATCAGGCGGTTGAGCCTAATGTTGTTGAGCACAGGTGATGTGCAGATGGCATCTCCGATCTACCGTGTCCTGCATATGAGCAACTTCATAATCGTATGGTAGTGATGGGGACATCATGCCAAATTTGCCAAATTCCCCTAATTCATTCAAGGTGTACTAAAGAAGAAGGCACAGAGCAATAGATCAAGCTTTGATCTCAATGGATGATCAATATCCAGGTTTTGATCGCGAAGAAGGCATAAATCCATCGTTGGATTATCACCCAGAGGAGATCCTGCGATTGGATTTTGGATGACGATGTCAGTGGAGGATTGAAGGCCCAAAAAAAAAAGTGCTCAAGAAATAACTTGCACACACATCCCAAGGGGATCTCCCCTTCTTTTTTTTTTCTTTTTTTGTTTGTTTTAATTTTTTTCATTTTTGGGGGAAGACTTATCTTATTCTAGATCTAGGGCTTTCTTTTCTTCCCTATGCTATGTATGACATTGATTATTGAATGAGAAAAGAGAGTTCTTCATCTTTTTCTTCTTCATTTTGGGTTTGCAAGCTGCTTTTCTTGTCAACCGCCATTAATGCCTTCTGTGATTGGAGTTTGGTGCGAGCTCAATAAAGGTAACCATTATCTCTTTTACTTTTCCCTTCTTGAGAGCTTTCATACAACTATAGGATTTTAGATTTGTTGAATAGAATGTGGAGCAATACCCCCAGATCTGATGTTGAGTATTTTGGCCATATCTTTTCATGAATTCTTTTTCTTACAAATCAAAACCCTAAGTGTTGGAAGTTCTACATTCCATTAAGATCCTTCCGTCAAATATGAGGGTTACTACTGCGGGATCTGTGAAAAGGCCTAGATCTATGCCTGATTCATTCTTTGGAATTAATTAACTATTTTGTGATTGGCATGATCTGAATTTCCTTTGTTAATTAATTTATTTCCTGATTGTGTTACACTGCACTACATTAGATTTTACATTGTCCTGCATCAGGTAGTAGTTTATACATTTCTGTTGGCCTAGGCTTTTAGTTGTGGCCATTTAATCAATATATCTTTTAATTGTTCACTTTAACTTTAGAAATGGATTTATATGAGTCCTTTGAAATGTTTATTGTACCCTTTGTTTCTATTAGAGTTTCTTCTATATTGATTGGTGTATTAACCAATACGGAATCTCATCACAGACTACGATCCATTGTGGGACCATGATTGGGGGTTATGTGTTGTATTAAACACGAATGGTTAATTAGTTTATTATAAGAAAAATTTTAATTAACCCCTAATCTCACGTTTAACCTAGAATTATGATCTAGGGGCGTGACAACAACCTTACACTTGGTGTTGACAAACACCTTCACCTAACCATTATTAGCTTACTGAAGTCATGCCGGGTGGAGTGTGCAGTTGATTGTCATTTTTTCCCCTTTGGATGATAAGACCCATGGCATATGGCATGCTTGATTGGCAAGAGACCCATTGATGCAAGCTACATTTTTAATTAACTAGATCTACTTTTAACCTTTTTTACCCATCTCAGGCACTCCATTTCTAATAAAAACACTACCCACTTGTACCTAGGGATTTTAGGCTACTTTTGCCCATATACTGAAGAAGGTTAACGCTAAGTCTAGTTCACCTTGCTAATCTTATGCGTTCAACTACTAGTTTTACCTAGTCTGGTATAGTATTGTCTGTCTGCTATGCTTGTGCCTAGTTTTGCCTAATACTTGTCTATCTCACCAATTTGATAGTTGTAAGAGGTTATTCAGTGTGGAGCACCAATCTTAGTTGGTTTTACTCGATACTTGGCATGGTTTTCTTATTTTTGGAACTTTTCTTGATTCGGAGCCTAGCCAAGTCTTATATGTGAGATCCAGAGTCAACATCACTTAGCTCAATCGCACCCGGTTGAACCTGCATATGTCAAGACTTAGGACTACTTTAGCTTTGCTCTGCTCTTTGTAACGTAGGCCTTGGTAAGTGGCACAAAGTCACTTGGTACCTTATCTAATTTAACCGGATGGCCTGTGATTAATGCGAATGCTCCTGGACGAGTTGTCTATTGCGGTACCCTTTTTTTATACCCAAAATTGCTCTTAGCCATGAGCAGTATGCCTTTGTTATTACTAGGGGAATTTAGCCACATGAATGCCATATTTGCTAGGGTTTATATGTGTAACTTCTTGTTTATTCTCAACATGTTTTCTTCATTATTACATGTTTACGTCATTACTGCACTACTATGCTTAGCGATACTTATAATTGGAACTCTGTATTCTTGATACTTATAATTGGAACTCTGTAATCTTGCTTTTCCTTTATTCATACTTGATTTACATGCTATGTTATCGTTATTAAATATCTTGCTAGCTAATTTGTCTGACACCACACCTGGGGCTTAAAGTAACGTCCCTTACGCCATTGAACCGAAAGCTCCGGCGGTACAATTAGCAGATACGCCAGAGATCAGGGAGTGGACAGCCGATGATCACGTGATGTGATACATCAGAGGCTCTAGAGATCGTTGCATAATATTTGGCGTTTTGGTTTAATTTGAGGAATCTTCTTTTGGCTTCTTTGTTCATTTTCATTGTTTTTGGAAGGCCATTATTCTGGTTTGTAAATAACTTACTTTTGCTGTAAAAGTTGAACTTCACCATAAATGAATGGAAACGATTTCTTTTTGTTATCCAATCCAATATTGCCATTTCATGATTTTATTTATGTACTTGATATTACAAATGGTTTGTAGTTTGTGCAAGCTTCCGCCATAAATCCCACGTGAATTTAAGGGAGCTAAGGAATCTCACATAGCGGAATCTTGCAGGTAAGCATGTGGAAAACCTTAATTAGCAACCTGCATGTGGCATGCATCGCGTTCCCTCTCTAAGTTTTGTGGTCTTGCCATTAAAGACTGTGGGCAGGGAGAATTAACAATTCTAAGTGACGAGAGCAATCCAAGCAAGAAGGCACGCGCACGCTGATAATTCGAGTTCCCAATTAGCTTCAATTAGTTTATTGTGATTTCTGCTTAGTCTTAGCTTAGACCTTTAGATCTTGATATGAATGACTCGACTCAGTCGGGTCACCAAAATTCAACAAATCTTAACATTGATTTCTCTACATGAAGTTGAGCCACAATACGTAAAGGTCCTCATTCGTTTACTACTACGTGGAATAGATATATCCTCTCCAGTCCTACCATCGCCCACAAAATATCAACAAACAATCACCAAATGTATAGTACTCTTTATCTTGAATATTTACGGACTTCAGTTCACGAAGCACATGAATGCATATAAGATCTTAAAACCAACAAAAACTTTCTCAGCCTTTCCAACGTTCTATATGGTAATGCATATCCTAAGGTACGAATGAATATAGGGAAGTTTGTGATTGTTGTCATTAAATAATTACTGAGAAGCACGCAGAGAAGCCAAAAAGGATGATAAATAGTCCAATGAAGTTGATGAGGCGAGCTTCTGCTCCAACCTGAAATCCTAAGAAGAAGAATTTCTCTACTAATCCCATCATGGCGGTGCAGATGGCCATGAGGAAGATGAACACTCCAGCAAATTTGTGAAGTGGACGCACCCTCTCTCTTTCTCTAGTTGGAGCTCCAGGAAACCAAAAGTAAAGGAACCCAAACAACCACTGTAGAGTTACAATTAACAAAAAAATTAATATGAGATTAGTAGTAGAAGAGGGAACAATTGCAGTGTCAGCGTTAACAGCACCAAACATGAGGACTCGCTATAAATATAAGATTTGGTCATGTTGCTTGTTTTGTGAACAAAATTATTAACTCTTTGGCAAAGCAAGGGTAGACAAAGCTTTGTCGTGCGTCTTGGATTTGGTGGTGTTAAGTATCTCACAACAATTTAATGTACCCCCATGTTTTAAATTACTATAGAAGTTATTTATGGGCTAATGATTGGATGGTTCTGATTGCCAATCAGAACAATACTCAAAACTTCCATAGTCCGTTCGATCACAATGGGCCATTTGGATACTGAATATCAACATAGACATAAAAAGAAAGTTTACCTGTAAGCCATATAAGCAGAAGGTGGAAATGCCCAGCCATGAATGCAAGGTATACATATTAGTTATGCCATTCGCATTGTGGAACTTGAAGACGGCATAAATTCCGACGATGCCCAAAGTGATGGCAATCAGGTGAAGGACCATGTGGATGAACTTCTGCACCTTTTTTTCCACCATAATTGTCCTGTAAACCATGATGGCTATCCCAAAAACCATAGAGAAAACAAGGATTTTATCAGGTATGCAACACCCAGAACCAATGTTTTGTGGGTCCCCCTTTATCCCAGTGTCTCCTAGCATTTCACTGAAGGGTGGATCCATTTTCCATTGGGCCCCCAACAGACGCAGTTTGAAAACTTGGTGAGACTCAGTTAGACTCGTCTGAATCAACTGGGTTCAGTCGTAAATATGAGTACTTGTGAGGAAGTCTGTCCTAGATGAGTTCGGACAGACTTGGGTCAACATGGTCAAGGGCTCCTTGACTTGGCCAAAACCCGATCAAAACTAGGTTCATTCAGGCAAGACTCAGTTCTTATTAAAATATGTTAAGGATTTGAGTCGGAATATTTTCGTTTTCTGCCCTCCTAGCATGCGAATTCGGCCTAGGCCTAAGAAATAGGCCCACTCGATACTTGTATATTTAAGCAGGAGGTTTTGACGTTTCAAGTTCATTGTTATGATGATCAATACAAAATTGGGGTTGTTCCAATTCATAGAAGGCCAATGACTGTAATTGGTCTGCATTGGATTCATCATTAGATGGGCACTTCTATGAAAAAGAAGAGGTGGGCAAAACTTGTCTTTTGAGAATTTCCCATGTGTCTAAATAAAAATCGTCTTAAATGGCTTGGCATGGGCCCAAAAGCAAACCTAAAATCTGGATTTGAGCCTGAATTAGCCCATAAACTGAACTCGTGGGACATGTGCATTGGCCAGGCCACAAAGTGGTGGGCTGGGTTTAAAAAAGCAGAGAAAAAAGGTCATTGCATGAGCAGCCTATCTGAAGATTTGGCTCATGGTAAATTATAGAGGACAAACAGAAGTATCCAACTCAATATAGTTAGTACAAGGCAACTTCGATAATAATGATGATGGTGATGATTTTGACATAGCACTTCCAGTGTATATTAGATAGTTCTTCAAATTCATACCTTCTCCAGCGAGGAAAATATACCCACAAAACATAAGAAATGGGTGCACCTGCAAGAGGGGGATGAATTAGCATTCTTATTAAGGTCTAAGAATATATATAAAACAGATAAAATTAAGGGAAAACTAAAACATAAAATAGGGACTAGGGGTTTACCCTGGTGGATAGGACGCCCATTCCAATAGCACACACCATGGATCGATCCCTGGTGGATGCCTTGTCCTTTTACAGTCCTAGCCACTAGGCCAAAAGAAAAAACACATACGCATTCTTGGACTTCGCTAGCGGGGCCAAAGTCTATTCAAGATTGGCACATTAACTTATCTGGCCTAATATTGTGTCTTGATCCAATCCATCAGTCTCAAGTGAGACCTAGGCCCAACCATTAGCTATATACATATAGGGAAATTTTCCTATGCTTGACTCTACCTGTATTACTGTGAGGGCAACATAATAGTGCCCACCTTATGATTCATCTAAACTATACACGTAGGGTGGATACTTCAAGACCTTCGAGGTCATGATATGATGAAAGAAAAATATTGTGCAAGTGGGCGTTAGTTGGTACAGGTGGAAGGAGAGATGAGGAGGAGAAATAAAAAAAGAACCAATGGGGATATTCTTGGCCAACTTAATTATGAAAAGTTAAACAAAAAAGGATCTTTTAGACTACTACAATAAAAACATGTCTTGTTAGGTCCTTTAAAGTTCAAGAGTGACTAGCCCCACAAGTTCTAGTTTATTCAGATAGGACCCTAACTCAAGAGACAAGTGTTATGTATGATTCATTTGGATGGCCCATCAAGTGCCCCCTTACCCCCGAACAAGTTAAGCACTAGGCGCAGTGGATAACCTCTGTGTGTGTATATATATATATATGTGTGTGTGTGTGTGTAATAATCCTATATAAGCTTCCCTTACAATCTTACTGTATAAGCTACCATGTGGGGTCCACTTCGGACCCCATAAATCATGGAATAGTATGGGGATCGAAACATCCAAGTGGAGCTAAGTTAGATACCGAATTTGAGGTCAGTCTAATACCTTTAACCTATTCATCCATGGTCCACAATTTTAACCCTTTTATATAAAATAAAAAAATTGATCATTGATCCAATGATCCATTCCATTAGGATTTATAAACCTATGTAAATAGGAGGAGTGAGATTGAATGGTACGCTCGGATGGACTAATAGGTGGCCCTATTTGGTAACTTGTACCATTAGGCCATAAGGGAAGCTTGTATAGGATCATTATTCTGTTTCTATAAATAAATAAATATATATATATATGGGTCCTCCTATCCTCAGCTCAAGCTGAGGATAAGCCGTCTGCTCAAGTTTGTGGGGCTCACTTGGGGGTATGGATGGAGGGGATTTGAAGGTCTCCTTGTGGCCTTCCTCTATACAAAAAATTAGCCACATTAATGATCCCCATGATCTCCATCTGGGCCCCAAAATATAATGCTATATAGTTCATTTAGATGGGTGGGTAGTTGATCCAACAGTTTAGTCACATTGGATGGGGTCCAAATTTGGTAGACTGATGAAATTCAGGAGACCCATGTGTGTGGTCCATTTGGATAGACCATACAGTGGGCCTCACCTATGAAGCAAGCAGTCCTTTTCATGTCAGCTTGAGTTGCATATGTGTCAGCTTGAGTTGCATGTGTGTGTGTGTGTGTGTGTGTGTGTGAGGAAAGCTAAATAGCACTTGGGCGTTTTCAAAAGTGAAAATGCCTCTTTTTGCAACTAATAGGAGCTAAAGAAAATTTAATACTGTGGAAAAGCAATTAATGTTACTTTAAAAAAAAAGTCATTGGAGAATAGAAAGAGGGTAGAAACACCTATTTTTAAATGGGGCATTCTTGAGAATTTCTCTCTCTCTCTCTCTCTCTCTCTCTCTATATATATATATTTATATGCATTCATCCCTCATCATAATATAGTGAGAGACAACTTGATGGGGCCCACCAAGGGCCCTACTGGTCATGGGGTTGGGAGGGATGGAAGGAGACTTTTTGGATGAGCTCAAATATCAAGTTTAGGGTCAATCACATGTCTCTAACCCCTTCATGTATGGCCCACAAGTTTAACAACTTAATATTAAAGAAAAAGATTGACACTCCATCCAATAGTCTAGTCCAATTAGATAAGTGAAAATTTGATGGATCTAATATAATTCAAGGGGTCTTATGTATTTTGAAGGTTTGGATGGATAAAAAAGTCGGTCACACTATATTTTCCTACTATATATCCCTTACTCTATAGTGAGGGATGGAAGCACTTAAACATTCCTCATATATATGTGTGTGTGCATGCTATCCTAATGTGTGAGGCATGGAGCTTTCCATGAGCCATGCCCACCTTGTTGTGGAGCCCACATGATGACCCACTTTGGGATGGGATTTCAGGGATTTGAGGTTCTCATTGGGCCCTCCTATGTACAAAATCAACCCCATTTGATCTTCAAAATCCTATTGTTCGAGGCTAACAAAGTCCAGTCCATTTGGATCGATGCAAATCGAGGGACATTGCATTATAGAGGAGGGGGGGGGGGGGGGGGGGGGGGGGGGGTGGTGGTCCAATTAGATGGACCAATAGACAGGCCCCACTAGGGGTGTGCATCATGAACAAGTTGTGCTAGGATAATTTGCGTATTTTTGTTATTGGCATTTTTTTCTTTTTCTAAAAAAAATTTATATGAGGACTTGATTGAAAGAAATATGTAAAACTACCATAATCTTTTTAAATATTCACATTTTCATGTATGTTTTTTAAAATAAGCTAAAAGTTTTATACTATTTTGAATTTTTGTTTTAAATTCTACTAAGCATATATAGAAGAGAAACAATCCTGTAAGAACCGTTTCTCACCATTTTGGATAATGCGGCCCACGTTGCAAGCCATCCAAATGAATGATACATATGACTCTTACGAATTGCACAATTTCACCAATTATGGGTCCCATCCAAATAGATTGGACTGTTGGATCGAATGCACAGTCATATACAGTCGATCTAGTGGTCCAGTGTATTTAGATGGGACCTAAAATTGGTAAACGTGTGCAATTTATAGGGTTATGTGTGTGATCTATTTGGATGGCTCGCAACGTGGCCCACACTATTCAAAACAGTAAGAAATGTTCGGTAAGGATAAAAAATGCTGACAACAGCTGCATTGGTATAAGAACTTTCTTCAAACAACTGCATTGGTATCAGAACTTTCATAATGGATAGAGTTTCTGTGAAAATCTCCTTGTAAAGAAAACCCCTTAATCTACTTATCATCCCAAGACGAACATCTCAAGAACTTACCTACCTTATTTTCACCTTGCCTACTCTCAGGGGCACTGTGAATCTTCCAACCCAGTGGTATGTGGGGATAATAAGTTAGACGTCTCAAATATTGATCATCTAACCCTTACCCTAAGAACTCAACATGCCTGCCTTGTGTGCTATATAAGCCATCAGCCCATGACACTACACTAATTATTAAGTCCTATGACATCCAATTTAGGACGCTCGATCCATCCAAATAATATGATTTAGTGACGCTTTATCCACTTAATCTAGACAATAACGCTCATCAGCAATGTCATATTAACAATGCAAATTAACTCAAGTTAAATATCATAATCGTTTTATATTGGAGGATATCATATCTATCAACTATATCTAAAACCATGCACACAAATAGGATTGCACACTCTTAATCTGACGAAACAGACTTACATTGAAAATGAGGTTGGAGTTATCGGAATCCAGATTAATGCCTCCTCGGAAATGTAACAACCACACTAGCATGAGAATGATGGCTGTGATGCCAAGCACGTGTGCAAGAACCGCCAAGTGGCGATGATAACTGACTATCGGTATTAAGGCCATAGCAAGTGGAGAGTAGTTTCGGATTGATGGACTCGGGGAGGAGAAAAGAAGAGAAAGGGATTTGTGAGGGATGAGATGACTGTGATTTCCCTTCCCATTTATTTGACGTTGAATCATATAGGGGTGGGTCCTACTGTTCTGTTGGCATTGCTTGGTATGTTGGATTTGGTATTTTCATTGGTGGTGGAATGGGTCTGGTAGTAACTGGTATTGCCTAATTGAACTGGGTCCATTTATTAATTGGATTGACACCCCACCTAGAACCCTTAATAAATAGGCCGAGTTTGGGTTAGGTTGGTCGGCCATAGTATAACCTGTTGAGTTGGCTTGGGAGGTTGCATACCAAGAAAGGCCTCCCATTGATTATTCACTCATACAGTGAAAATGAACCCCACCTGAAAATGAAATGTTCAACCCAAACCTTAAATTTCCCCCTTCTCCCAGCAACGATATAGTGCATTGAATGAGAAATTGGATCCTTTCATTGGGAAGATTATTGAGGTGTGGCATTACGTCGACAGAAACCATGTCATGGCTGTAAAGAGGTTGGGCCTTGGGAACGTACCAAGGTAAGAATATCTTTAATCATGTAATATGCTTACACAAGGAATAAAGCCAACCTCAATCATCTGAATAATGAAAGTGATGTTTTAAAGTGTGGCATGGATTCTCTCACCCTTTCGAAGTAGCTAGCGAGTATTGTTGATGCATTGTCGATGGGACATTTGGGTAAAAGGCAGGGTAAAGTTCAATACAGTGGAAGAGATTAGGAGCTACTACAGACGTAGGGGTGCCAAAAAAAGCCGTCTGAAATAAAAGGCATTAGAAATTTTAAGAACGTGGTGAGAATACCATATAGTACGTAGTGGTGAGATTTGAATGGATGTCAGGTTGTGCTCTTGTATGTTTATAAAACCAACTTGAATTTGTTAATGTGCAGAATGGCCAGGAGAGGGCAGGCTAGAGATGAACATCTTTTCAGCAATTTTTGTATGCCTTCATGCTGACTCAGCAGGCTCAGTGTCATGCCCCGAGCCTTAGAATTGGAGATTAGGGAGAGCTTTTAGACACGGCACATGTAACCCATGGCAATCTGTACCATATCAAGACACATACAAACTGTCACTATGGTGGTTTTATAGGAACGCGTGAGAAATATTCATAAACACGCATCAAAATTTTAAAACAAATGTGGAAACCTGTGAAGTATACCTGTAATCGTTATAGGCATCAATAACATTCATTCATCTTAAATAAACCCATCCACATGTGTATATGTATATCCGAAAGTGTCTAAAATATATACAACCGTATGTGTCATGTGCAAAATATATGTACGAGATGAACTAAGCAACTTATGCATGTACATGATATACAAAAGTCATATGAACATATACAAAATCTAAAATAATATGTCCATCAATCAATAACTCCAAAAATAACATGAAAATGATGGCATGATGTATACACAAGCCAATCCATAGCTATACCCTAGATAATCCCAAAATAACCCCCGTGACGCACTACGTAAGATGGCTAGTAGAAGACATTATCTTCATTCCACTCATCTAATCCCTGAGGTGGATGACTCCAGGGCTTCGACTTCTTCAAGTTTAAGCTTTGACTCTCACAACAAGGTACGTGATTTTCTGAAAATAATCAAAACGACAGTGCCTTGGTTCAAAAGGATCTTCGAATAAGATAAGTCTTTCGACACTTTCTTTGTTTCTTTCACTTAGGAGTTGAAGTGGATATGGGTAAAACCATAGCCAACCCATTGGAGTGATACGATAAGTGATCCATTGGGGTCAACTAGAGCTGTAGAACCTTCATTCTAATTCCCCTTTAAATTCTACATCTAAGGAAAATAGATAATAGGTTACTAAGATTGCCTGATCGACTTAAAATACATTAAGGCGGCATACATCTCCATATTAGTCTTCTTTTATCTTTCTTTTATGTAAATTATTATTGTTTCTCTTTTTTTAAAGTGTTAATCATCCAAGACCAATAGGGCAGCTGTAATAAAAAAAAAATATGTAAACAGCCAGCACGTAGGAGCTCAGAATGTAAAAGAACCCATGAAAATAAACTCGAAATTGAAAAGGTCAAAAAGTTCTACGTTCTTGTTTCTTTCTCTTTCGTGTCTTTTCCTTGTCCAGTTAAAAAGGGGTGAATAGAAAAGATTAGCGCCATCTGTTGGAAAAAACATCCAATTGCAAGTTTTAGTTTTATCAACACTTAAAAGAAAGAATTATGCATGCAAAGTAGTCAACCCATGCAAGGATTGGCTACCCTCCTAAAAAAAGAATAGGATTTTCCCTTAGATATGCTTATTTCGATGCAATCTACTTAGGTGGCCATGAACCACCTTAAAATCCGACCAAGCGGCGTGGGGAACACTAAGTCACTATAATTCGTGGAATAGACCCGGTCCATGGGCTAGTTGAAATTGGTTACGCTAAATGTTGCATTTGGGTAAACTATGCTAGATATAATAATTCTTTCCCACTTTAGAACCAACCACTTTACATCCAAAAGATGTGAAGATGGTTGGGAAAAGACAAAGAAAGAAGTAATATCATTAGTTTATCTAAACGGCGCAATGAACATTGATTCACTGTAGTCTTTAGAATAAACAGAGTCCACATGACTAGTTTAGGCTGGTTGTGTGAAACCTTTTACATTTCGGATGAACCAAGTCGGACCCATCCCTTTCTCTTCCCATTATGAGACCATTCCTCTTGCGTCAAAGCATGAATGCATTGGAAACAAAGAGAAATAGGAAATGCTAAAAATACTTATTTGGCCAACTTGTTTTGCCAGACTAATGGCCACATTCGTAATCATCTTTGATGAAGCAAAGGAATGCTCATTCAAGCTCTCCCTTAACCATACTTAGTTTGCACCAAGCAAGCCGGCTCAGTTCATTAATAGCGTGACTAGGATACCAACTATTAATACACCCAGGTCCCAGCCACCAACTCAGCTAGAGTCCTAGTTTCACGAGGAATTGTGCCATCTACAGCCAACATGGCATCATCAAGACCCCATGTTCCAAAGAACACGGGCCCAATAGCCACACCCTAGGTTTCCAAGTATGTCTAGAACCGCTTCAGAGTCCACCTCTGGCCCAAGAAGCAACTCACCAGAAGAAGGATAACTACACCGCAAAGCAACTACTCCATTAGTCTTTGCATCTCTAAAAAGTTAAGCAGGACCAGCAAGGCCCAATTTAGCTCTAAAAGGACATGGAGACTATTGACCCATAAAAAATCACAAATGTTGTAGTGAAGATATTACAAGCAAATTTCAAGCCAAAGGCACATAAACCTTAGGATTGTGGAATGCCAAGTCAGGTACAGCATTTCAAATGTTTAGAATTGATGCGACTCACTCAAAAGACTTCAAATAAGCTCAGAGTACAGCAGTTCAAATTTCAGAGGTAGTGGACTTCATTTGTTCACTTAACTCACTAAACATGAAATTCAAGGTTCACTAGCTCAAAACCTAGGGGTCACCAAACAAATCCAAGATTCTGCGTTACCAAAGTGGTTGAAAATCACATGAAAACTCCAAAATATTCTTAGGAATGATGCTTTAAAGTTTCAGAGCATTTGAACTTCATTTCAATTCAAATTTAAGCTTCAGTGGCTGTTTACCAGCTCCTTGGAGTCACCGTGGCAATTGATACTTCTAGATGTTAGAATCAGTCATGGTTAAAAAAATCGGCCGATACCGGTCCGTATGGTTCGTATCGGCCTGTATCGGTCCGATATTTTGGATTTTATCGGTCTCGGTGGAATATCGCCAATTTATCGCGATATATCGGCCGCCTTTTCAATTTATCGGCAAAACCGATATATCGGCCGATATTTTCGAAATATCGGCCAATAATATATATACTGTTTAACCCTAATTTTTCCCTCTTTCTCCCCCTCTACTCATCCTCCTCTACCCAAAGTCGGCCATCTTGCTGCTCCTCCTCCATTAGCCTCCAAAAGCATCACAAAATTATTTTTTTTGGGTGGATTTGGCTTATAAAAGTAAAGGAAATACATTTATAAGGTAAGTATATTAAATTTCTTTTTTTTAAAATATTTGTTAAGTAGGAGCTTAGATGTAATCCATGATAATGATTCCACTTGTTTTATGTTATAGATTTACATGTTGTGATTTATGAGTGTGGATCTATTATTTGGTTTTTTAAAATATTAAGATTTTAACATTTATTAAGATTTAGAGTCTTTTAATGTTAAGCATTATTCTTAATTTTATTAGTATGTAAAAACATGATTTTATGAAGCAAGTTTGATAGATTTAGTAGTAGAAGACATAGATCTATAAGATGTGAACATTTTATGTTTATTTATTTTCGGATTTTTAAATATTTTAATATTAAAATAAGATTTTTTGAGGATTTAATCACAAATTTGTTATTTTGTTGTATACTTCATATATGATAAGAATATGGTAAGTTTTCATTTTTTTCAAAACATAATGTAAATACTAAATAGTTTTATATTTTCAAATTTTATTTTCTTGTATGATAATGAAATAATAATTTAATATTTAAACTAATATTTTGAGGATTTCACTATAATTTTTTTAAAGTAAGCATAATCTTTGTAAACTTCATGTAGGATTACTTTTTTAATTGTTCTTTAATGTAATTAGTTTTATATTTTTTAATTTATTTTTGGATTTTTTTAATTTTAGATTAAACTATTATATATTTAGATTTTCATTATAAGTATGATTTCCTAATTTTATATAATCATTGTATACTTCACATATGCTATTTTTTTTATAGTTGCCTCATCATTTATGTGAATATGTAACATGTCAACATTTTTTAT
This sequence comes from Sextonia rubra, assembly GCA_037013555.1. NCBI lineage: Eukaryota > Viridiplantae > Streptophyta > Magnoliopsida > Laurales > Lauraceae > Sextonia > Sextonia rubra. The sequence continues at coordinate 64,185,482 of JASUAD010000001.1, forward strand.
ATTTCTAAATTTATTTTTGGATTGTTAGAATATGGAATTAGAAAAATTAAATAATTAATGTATCATTTAAAATGTACCCTTTTGAGATTCCAATTACTTTTATATGAATGTATTAATTTCTTTGTTTTTATTATATTCTGGATCTTAGTTTAAATGTTATAAATTGTGCCAATGTGTTCTTTTGTTTTGAAGAAGCGAGATTAAAATGGTGCGTGACATTGATCCAGCATGGAACCATTGTGAAGAAGCTGGAAGCAAACACAAGAGTAAATGTAATTATTATCAAAAAATCATAAATGAAGGGATAACTAGATTGAAGTAACACTTGGCTCATAGGCAAGGCCAAGTAGCAAAGTGTCCTCGTGTACCACCTAATGTGAAAAAAGAAATGCAAGAGTTGTTGGATGCAGGAAAACAGAAAAAGGTTGTCAGAGAAAAAAGAAAAGAGGAGGAATTTGAAGCATGTAGGGAAGAAGTTTTTAGGTCTAGGGAGGGAGATATTATTTCCTCCGATAATGATGAGGATCCAAATTTAAGCAGGGTTAGAAAAGAAAGTTTGAGGTCACTTCAAGAGGAAGAAGAAAGAAGAAGAATGCAGTATGAGGCAGCTATGAGAGGTGGCCAATATGATGAGGGTGGCTCATCTGGATCTAGGAGAGGGGGTTTGCGTCGAGCATTTAGTCAAAGATAACCCCGCCTAGTAGATATTGAGGATGATGATGAACCTCCTACACAGGCACCTCGTAGACCAAGTGTGGTGGGTCCAACGGATCCATTTGCATATAGAAAACCAACAGCCAAGCAACCAAGCATTGTAAAAGCACTAAAGGGAAAATTTAATAAAGCAAGAGATAATTTGATAAGAGCTACTGGAAAGTTCTTTTTAGATGCAGCTATTCCGCCACATAAGGCAAACTCTCCTTATTTTACCACTATATTAGATGCAGTAGCGAAACATGGTCCCGGTATAAAAGCACCCACCCCATATGAGATTGGTCATCTCTGTGTTAAAAAAGAATATGAGGAGTTACAACTCTGGGTGGAAACTTTTAAGAGGATTTGGAAAGAAAAGGGCTGCACACTAATGTGTGATGGGTGGACGACCCTTACAAAATGTCATCTCTTGAATGTTCTAGTTTATTGCCCTTTGGGAACAGTTTTTATTAAATCAGTTGATGCAACTGATTATGTTCAAGATGCTAGATACATCAATAAATTGTTTAATGAAGTGATTAATGATATTGGGCAGATTGTGTAGTTCAAGTTGTCACCGATAACGCTGCAAACATGAAGAAAGCAGGACTAATGCTTATGCAGCAGAGACCAAATATTTTTTGGTCACCATGTGCAGCACATTGCATAGATTTAATGCTTGAAGAAATTTCCAAAGGAAAAGTCATGAAACTAGTGATTGAAAAGATGAAGAAAATCACTAATTTTTTCTACCAGTCTTATAGACTTGTTTCGATGATGAAGAAATTTGCAAACAATCATGAACTACTACGGCCTGGCATTACTCAATTTGCCACCCACTTTATAGCCATTGAGAGTATTTACAAGTATAGAGGAGGGCTTCTCCAACTCATCAAATCAGATGAATGGCTGAATTCTAAGTGGGGAAAGCGACCAACTCCCATAGCAGAAGAAGTATGCAAGACCATTGAGTCCAATAAGATTTGGCCTCATGTTAAAAATTGCTTAAATGTTTTTGAGCCTCTAATAAAAGTTCTTTGATTGGTTGATGGGGATGCTAAGCCAACTATGGGCTTTTTACATGAGGCCATGGAGAAAGCAAAGATGGCTATTAAAGCAAACTATAGATATTATATTAAACATTGGAAAATCATCGATAGTTGTTGGGAGCGTCAATTGCATCATGACTTACACACTGCTAGTAAGTGGAGACTGATTTCTTATTGATTTTCATTATTATATTAAATTCTTTTTAATGCATTACTCATGTAAAATTTTGCATTTAATAGGTTACTTTCTCAATCCACAATTTCGATATGAATCTTTAGATCGAAATATAACTGATGAAATTCAAGTGGGCATGAAAAATGTTATTGAAAGACTAGCAAATGACGCCGATGAGACTATTAGGGTAACAAACCAAGTAAGTAAATTAAAAAGTAAAGATCTTATATAATGTATCTTGTTTTCTTCAATTTAATTTATATCATTATTCATTCATAAGTCATAATAGTTGATATTGATAATTCTTTTGCTTCTTTAATGGTATTAGATCAATGTATATAATGAAGGAAAGGGAAGTTTTGGCACCACCATTGCTTGAAGAGCTGTCACACAAACATATCCTGGTAAGGATTGTATAATATAAATAGTAAATTATTTTTTCATTATTTGAAAATTCAAAAATTGAATGTTTAATATTATTTTTCTTTTATTTTCAGCTGAATGGTGGTAAATTATGGAGAGAGTGCTCCAGCATTAAGGACGATCACAATTAAAGTTCTCAGTCAAATTACATCTTCGTCAAATTGCGAAAGAAATTGGAGCACCTTTGCTTTTATCCACACAAAAGTAAGGAATAAAATCACGATGGATAATTTGAACAAACTGGTCTACATTCACTATAACCTCAAGCTCCGCAGTCGAAATCGAAGAAGAAGAGCATTTGAGGATCAACAAGATTACTTCTGTCCAATTAATTTAGACTATATATTTTCAGCAGAAGATGATTTGTTAGGTGAGTGGCTAGAGGAGGCAGAAGAGCCATTATTAGATAGAGATCCAGAGCTAGCAGAAATGGTTGAGGACTTGACTGGGAAGCAACTTGAGCCAATGAAAGCCTTTGAAAGATTACAAGAGATTAATTTGACACAACAACAGAGGGGTACTACGGTTGATCCTACAGAAGCAAGAGGAAAAGAGGTAGGTGAGGAGAGTGAGTCAAGTATCTCTACATCTTCCTCATCAGCAGGAATTCCTCCTGATTCCCCTGGGACTGGCGGTCACTACGGAGATAATGAGCCACCAATGTATGAGACAGTTGAGCATTTTCCTGGTGCTACAAACTTAGATCCCCATCGTGGTTATGTAAGATATGTCTCACAAACTGAGACAGAAATTAGTAGTAGCATCGGTCAAGGAGGAGGGGAAGGTACTTCTGCAGGCAATGTTGGACAACAGCAGGCTAGGTATGGTCCATATGGATACAACCCTCATTGGCCAACTCAACTGTCTTTAGCTTCACCGTTACAACCATGGTATAAGCATGGACAAGGAATGATCCAACGTGAACCCCAACAAGCTATTTTTTGTCCTCATGAATTTTTTAATTTAAATTTGGGCCCCTAGTCATCTCAATCTACTGAGGATAGCTCATCATATTATGAAGGGATCTTTGCTCCACAGCAACAATATCAATATGGCCAAGGGCATGGGAGTGCAATGCAAGAGTTTGGATCATATTATTATAACCCTTACCAAAGAAGAAGAAATGATGATGATGATGATATCGAGCCTGGAAGACACTCCACTTGGAATTAGGGTATGTATTGATTCTCTCCAATTGCTTTATGATTTATTTTACTGTCATTATGTCATATGCTATGTTAATATTCATGTTCTTAAATGTTATAACTTACTTGATAATTGAGTGATAAATTGATGGTTGATGAATGATGAATGATAATTGATGACTGATAAATAATGATTTATATACTATATAAGATACAAGTATAACTTACAAGTGTACAACACTACAAGTCTAAAACCACTATATATAAATTAAAAATAAATTGTATTCTCTAAAATTTCATACTAATAGATAGTTCATATTTTATAAGTCATAATTATGGTTTTTATAAAAAAAATCACAATTTCGGACAAGACAGCGATACAAGATACCATAAGTTAGGGGGACCGATATTTTGATTTATATGTGTTACTAATGAAAAAAAATCATTGTTTTCCAGTATTTTCTAATATTTTGGATATTTTGGATATTTTTTCAATTTTTTTTTGGATTAAAAAAAAATTCACACCGCGATGACCGCGACGGACCGCGAACCACGACTGATACCGATACCGTATCGGTTTTTTGGACCGACCGATACCGCGACCGATACCGCGATTTTTATCCATGGAATCAGTTGAAACTCCTGGAAGAAGCTCAAATTATATTCAAGAGTGACTGTACAAAATTTCAAGTCAAGTGGATGTTATTTGACTGAAAGTCAATAAACATGTTAACTTTGGGTTAGTGACCCCCAAGCCATGGGGTCAGTGACTAAAGTCCTGCTTCCAAGAGACTGAAGTTCATGAAATTTGAACATAAAGCTTAAGTCATGCTTGGAAGTAGTTTTACAAATTTTCAAGCCCAGAGGACTTCACCTGAATCAATTTCAATTACATGTCAACTAGAAGTCAATGAATCCTTAAGTCATGGGGTCACTCACAAAAAATCCTACTTCGAGGAGGCAAAAGTTGATGAAATTTGGATTAGAAACTCAAAATGTGCTCTAAGTAAATTCCTCAAAGTTTAAAATCAATTGAACATTATTCGGGTGAAAAACAAGTTAATTATTTGCAGTGTAAGAAGACATTGACTTAGAACATGTAACAAGCGGGTCACTTGTCAAAATCTTACTTCCACTAGCCCAAACCAAGTAAAATTTGGATGGACACTTCAAGATATTCCTAACATGAGTCCTTCTAAGTTTCAGATCAATTTCAACCTCAAACAGCTAAAACAAGACCCCATTTTCATGAAAAGTCAACGTGGGGGTTAACCAACCTCAGAAGGTCCAAACAGGCTAAAATTTCTATGAAATACTCAAAATAGTGTTAGTAAGTATTCCTTAAAGTTTTGTGAAGATTGGACATCATTTGGCCCCTAAGTAGATGAACATAGGTTACAGATGCAAAAACCTCAAAATTGGGCTTGTCTGTGACCGCGGCCATAGTCATGGACACCTATGAAGTGGTTCTCAACAGTTTTCAGCGGTTTTCTTTACTTTATTTCGAACTCTAACCTCCCATAACTCCCAAAACTACCTCTTAAGTTTATAAAAGACAAATTCTAACACTTGCGAAGGGGTTCCAAACATGTTCGAAATATTAAAAGCATGTTCAAGCAAATTCCAAGGGAAGTCACAAAGCTTCTCAAGCACTTCAAGCAGTACTAGTTCACTTCTTCTTCTCTTTCTCACTAATTTAAGGTGAGAAATAGTTCAAAGAAGGAGAAAAAGCATGTGTGTCACTTAAAGAAGAAGGATACAAGGCCCATTAAGCATACAAAGGATGAAACTGCATTCCTTTGGTTTTCTCACTTGAAAAGGCTTTAGGCTTTTTTTTTTAAGCTGTGAATAAGCCTCCTTAGGCTTCATTATTTTCCTAGAAAATTTTATGACTAGAATGATGCAACTTTGGCCTTAGTTTGCTTGTAGAAAGCACCTTTCCAAGATTTGTACAAAAAACAATCCGTAACTAAAAAGTAATGATTACCAAAGGTTGTAGTCAATTTCAAAGTCAAATTAAGCACCCTTGGTAGTCATTCAACACTGCAAAAGTTGAAAAGCACAAGTTCTAGCACTCTAAATACATTATAGAAGTGAAACGGAGCAAAAAAAAAGGGACAAATAATGGGCATTTGTCATTGTCTATCAGTGACCATGGGCTACGGTCACCCCTTCGCTGCCTTCGTTTTTTTTTTTTTTTTTTTTTTGAATTTTGGCCCCCTTTTCATGTATTTTCTTGTAAATTTTGAGTTTCGATCACACCTGAGACCAAAGGGCGGGGTAGTAAATTTTCAAAACTTGTAAAACAACTTGCATCCCTGAGGTCAGAGCGTTAAAGCCACATAAACAAAGGGAAATTAATGATGAACTGTAATTATTTTCTCATTCTTTTTAATGCTCGAAATGTTTGAATGTTGGGCTTGAATCTGTTGCATTTCACATCAATTTCAAGTAAGATAAGAAGATTGGCGCTGTCTATGGGAAGATTTTACTCTAATTTGTTATCAAACTTGCCCAAAAGACATGAAAAAGTGCCAAAATACATGAAAAGTGCTGAAAATTTTGCTAAAAAGTGCTGCTATAAGCCAGTGACTGTGGGATGTTGTGTAAAATAGCCTGTAACCATGGAGAATTGTGTAAAATAGCCTGTGACTACAAAAGACTTTGCAAAAAAGTGTTGTGACTATGGGGACTAATGCAAAATAGTCAGTGACAGTGGGCTTGCAGTCACTGACCTGTTTTCATTGCAGTGGAGCTTGTTTGACTTCTGAAGACACCCATTTAAGACCTTGATGTCTATGATGAGTTTAAGAGCATTCATAGAGGAACTTTGCACTTTGAAGTTCATCCTTTGTCACTCAAATGAAGGCATTTGTCACCTTGAAGTGCATCATTTTGCCATTTAAATGGAGGAACCTCGCACCTTAAAGTTCATGGACCAAATTAACACCCTTCTATGAAATGGAAGAGTGTTGATTCAGTCTAAAAGATTTTCCATTATTGGCTATATGATCACCAATTCCTTTATAAAACCTAAACAAATGTTTATATCAAATCAGTTATAAGAACAACGACATTGCAGTGATGCATTGTCCAGCGTCTTATGTTGATGGATCCCGTGTAATCATTGTGGTGGTGGTGTAGGCTTAATCCTGTGGGCCCTATCCCTTTGATCAGATCCAACCCTCTCTTGCTTATAACTCTGATATAGATATCCTTGAAATGCTACTAAGATTCTAGTAGCTAGGTCTAATCAGCATAGCTTGCTTCTAAGTCTGACTACATAGTCCCGAAATGCTATAGAAATTCTAACAGCTAGGACTAGTCAGCATAGCATAATGGCATTGGGTTCATGCTTATATTTGACCATTCCGGTTCATCCAAACCATGTTGGTTGGGAAGGCATTCATAAACCATTCCGGCTAGCCCAAGAGGCAGTTATTGTGGTTATGAAACTAATATAGTCCTTTGGGCTTATGTTTTACCGAAAATACTATGGGTTCTTTAATCATCACCTTTGATGAAGCCAAGGAGAGGCTTTTCAAAATCTCTATGACTTAAAACAACTCATTTGCAAGAATGCCAAAGTGGGCTCGAACTGACCCGCTACTCTTGCATCGAGAATCATAGTCTTCCACTGACTTTCTACTCTTGTGGGGTGACTTCTTCTGATCTCAATGGATCACTCCAAATCCATTAAGAAGACCATGGCTGTCAAACCCAGGGTTTTTTAACATGCTCAAAATCCATTTAGGATTTCCACCCAGGTTCAGGATGACTCTATACGCAAGATGCAGTCAGGAGGCAATAACCTTCACATCATCAAGCCTTATCTGGGGGCAAGACAAGTTTGATTCACGGATCATAAGCTAATAGCACTTAGTAAGCCGCGTTCAATGGCTATGTAAGTGTCATGCCCCGATCTCAGGAACTGGGGTTAGAATAGGCCCCACGGGGTGTGCATACGTAATTCCATAGTAATTTGTGCATGTGACACACACACACAAAAATCACTACAAGGGATATTCCACAAGAACGTGTAGAGAAGTTTTTCAAACACATAAATTACATTCAATAGTAAGCGGCAACCTGTGTAATACATCTGTAATGATCATAAGCAATAACAATAGAAACATTATCCATTTCATAAATAAGTTTATACTTAACCATTCCATTTATATAATAGCACTTACTTAAACATAATTAAGAGTCAAAAGTGTACATATGCCCATTAAATCATAAACACACAACAAAGATCCCATGATTGCTCTTCGTAGACGACTAACAGAAGATGTTTGTACACACTCACCTAGTCCTTGAGGTTCAGTGCCTGTAACACCAAGGGTAGCACTATTAACACGACGGTTAAGCAAGTATATAGAGATACATAAGACCATCATGCTGTGTCAAATGAATTAAGAATATATGTATTAATTAAAAGAAGGCAATAATCGTACACTAGGGATGTTGTGCATGAGTAAGCATGTGTAACGAATCATAAACAATATAGCATACATACTAGATTGACAACCACGAGGCTATATTCTCCCAAGAGAGAGCATATCATCTAAAGGGAGTGTACATACATATGGGCCGTTAGGAGATCAGACTAGCTTCCCGAGGAGCACCGACAACTCCTCCATAGAGTACTGCAGTAATGACAGATAGATACCCAAACTGATCCCATCGAACCTAATAAGGGCACAAGCTAAGTGGTGCCGACTCAACGTATCAAGACCAACTCAAATTCATATCTTTTATACATTTCAGTTATACTTGTCATATCATACATACTAGAAGTTCAGTCTTGAGATTACATTCATTTATTCATATCTGATAATCAATTCATGCATGCTTAATTGAGCTACATCATGTTGAGGGCAAGGTTTCTTAATAATATGAATGCATATAGATTGAGAGGTTAACATGGAAATTTATTAGCTAACCCTATGCTAAGACATTCCGTGCTCCTTTAGTCATTCAATACGGTATATTCATGAAACATTCGGTGTCAATGTGTTTACCAAAATTTTAGTGTTACAATGTATAAGTGATGGACACCACTTTTTATGCCAACACCCATGACGTTATGTCAAGAAACAACCAGAAGTCAAAAGGGAATGAGTGACAGCTCAACACTCTTCCTCCTTAGTATATAATTACCGTTAGGCTAATTTTGAAGTAAAGGTTCCACTTCTGAGGCCCTAAATGGTATCTGATTATCCCTACAATCCTAAGGTAAGATTAGCCTAAAACACCTTGACTTCACCAAGGATCAAAGGCATAGCCCCTCCTTATGCCACACTATGGACTATGGAAGGCTTAGGGTTAGTAATGGAACTAAGTTTAAATAAGGTTTTTAATAAAAACTCTGGGTTACCTGACCGATTAGATATGGTGTCTGACCGGTCGAACACCTCCCAGAACTATAATTCGACCGATCGGGCTTCAGGACTGACTGGTCGGCCTTGAAGCACTCTGCTCTGGGAGATTTAGTTTCGGACACCTCCCGGAACTATAATTCAACCATCGGGCTTTAGGACCGACCGGTCGACCCTAAAGCATTCTGCTCCGGGAGATTCAGTTTCAAACTGAATCCTCTTCTTGCACAATCTGTTTCCCCTACCTTCAAACACCAAAGAGATGCTCTTTTATGCTACATTCTTGGGCTTCTCTACCATCCATTCTTATCATTCATTCATTCATTAGCACAAGATCAATCTTACACAACCTTAATTAAAGATTAAAGAGCTGTAATTGGGTATGTGCAAAGATCTCATCAAGAATCAATGATTCAACCATACATGTAGAGAATGTGTAATCTTATACTTGCCTTACGTTTAGTGCTTCACCCAAATCAATTTGCCCTTTAGTTTGATTGTGGAGAAAACTCAATCTCTAACCATAAAGAAAACCCTACATGCAAATGGATGAAATGGGGATGAGATGGGTTGCATGCAACGAGATTGAGACTCATTGACTCTTTGGAACTCAATAAAATGGTATAGTGATGGGATTTCCTTACCTCAAGTCTTCTACAATCACAAGGGAGGAAATGATGCCTTAGATTCCAAAAAGGAGAACAAGAAGAGTGAAGAGGAAGAAGAAGGTGCTCAAACTCTTGCATGCAAAGCCTTCTACTGCCCACAATGGAGACTAGGTTAGGAAAAGAGCATGGGAAAGGAAGAAGAACCCAGCTTCTACAGCAAAAATGAGGAGGAGAAGAACAAACGATGGGTTCTTTGATTTAAATGGTTGGGTTTCTGGAAATTACAGACGGTCCACTGGTTTCGGGATTTTCCAATTTGAGTTAGATGGGCTTAAACCGGGCAGAGATGAATCCGAATTGAGTTGGGTTAAACATGAAAAATGACCCTCAAGATGAGACACACTTGATGCAATTAATAAGATGTCAATATGATGCAAACCCATGCAATTCTAAAATAGAAAAGTCCTTGACTGCCTAAGTAAGGTTTGAACCCAACAACCTATCCATGACCCGTTAAATTAAAATTAAGATAAATTAAGACTAAAATACATTAATTAATAGAAAATCAAGTTTAATTAATATAAATTACAATTAAGTTGGGTTGGGACATTACACCAAGGCTCAAAATCATCATCCACTTGACCCAAGTAGCTAGTCGTTAACAATCATGTACCAAAGGACCTTCGGTAGTTGTAACACTCTGACCCAACTTAAGCCGAATTAGTGGGTAATTAAGTGTCCTTTTTGTTGCTAAGAGTGTTTTGGTTTTGCTTTTCTTTGGTCTTGAGCTATGAATAGGTAGTTTGGTTGCGTTTGACTTAGTTTCACTAGTTCAAGCCCTTTTTCGTAATTTCTGCTTTTGTTGGACCTTGTCAGTTTTGCGTCATTTTGCTGTCAACGTGTGTATTTCGTCAAGCTTGTTAATCTTTGTAATTGTTTTGGATCCAAATGACTTCGTTTGCTCTCGTTGGATCGTCAATTGACTCGAACTGGAAATAGAGGTAAATGGTGGACTTGGTTGCAAATTTGATTTCTTTTATCTTATAAATATCCTACCTACCACCGTTTCTCTCTTTCTTTCTTCAACGATCTCTCTCGTTCATCTCTCTCTCTCTCTCTTTCTCTTTTGTTCAGTTTTGTTTTATCTACGTGAGGAAGGGAGCAGTGTGTGTCGTGATCTTTGTGTGTCTCCAGCGGGTTGAGCCAAGTCAACGACTGTAGTGTGTTTGATTTCGGTTTGAGGCAAGTATAAACACAAGTAGCGTTAACACTGATTGGTAATGCTTTGATTGTGTGTATATTTTACTCTTCTCGTATGAATCATTGTTAGACAGCCCTATTGAGTGAGATTTGTTAGTATCTGTTTGTATTCAGTTGAGAGTTAGCCATTTTGTACTTCTGTAACTGATTCAGGAAACTGACTCAGCGCACTCATGGCTAAACCGTGAATTGTACTACGGCTGAGCCGTGAAATGGCTTACGGCTACACGTGACCTAGCCGTGACCTTGACCGTAGATCAATACAGGGTGACATTTGAAATAATTGAGAGTTAGCACATTTGCTGCTCTTCTACGGCTCAGCCAGATCTAAGCCGTATAGTGTGTTACGGCCAAGCCGTAGAGCAGGATACGGCTGCGCCGTAGAGTAAATTATGGTTGAGCCGTAAATGCGGATGAATAGTTTGGGGAACCTCGGCTCCGCCGCAGTGCAGATTACGGCTACGTCGTAAGATGCCTACGGCTAAGCCGTATGTTGACCTACGGCTACACCGTGTGACTCTGAGAAATGAATACAAAAACAAGTAGGAGTAAAGAAGAGACCTGATATGACCCTCACACTAGAATGTAGGCAACCTGAACATGCCCAATGGAATGTCAGAATGACATGAATGATCTCGAGGGCTGCGTCTCATTCATGTATGTTATCCAGTTGTTTAGCACCTTCTCATGGGTGTTGGTTTAAAGGACTTTGGTACGCTTTCACTAGAAGATGCAACACTCCTTGATGGAACAACTGTGTATCGAATACCTTAAAACTACATCAGCATGCACGGTTAGAAACACTGGACAACTAGATTAGGATTGGCTTGTAATTGACCTTGATTCGTCATAGTAAATCTGATTTGCACAACATATTGATTTCGGTTTTGCCCTCATGTGTTCTGCACTGGACCTCTCGATTCTGTGGGAAATGTAGCTACATCCCCATAACGAAGCCCGGGCAAGGACACTTCATTTCGGTGTATTTGTTATGGTTCATATGAAGTACTTGAGTTCAGTGAGTATTTGTTATTTGTACTCATTCGTCAATGCTAATTCATATTTGCTTATGCTCATTCGTTATTCGTATTGTTATTCGTATTACTTATCAGTATGAGCCGTATTGCTTATCAGTGTGTGATGCACTACTATTGTTCGTTTATTGTGATAGATTGTGATATGAGATCCGTATGTGATATTGCTTGATGTGCATCATCTGATTTGATTGTGATTGCGATTTTCTATATAAGGCACTACTCAGCCTCAGCCTCAGGATACCCGACAGGGTTGACTTTGGTTTAGTGTGTGTGATCGCCTCTGCAGAGTGCTCGTGTCCTGGGCTTCCGGATCCCAGGAATTAGAGACCCATTCGTACCCTAGCCCGGTCGATGGTGTTCTCATATTTGTGTGCTTTCGAAAGGGAGAATATGGCAAATGTAGTAGCCAACTTGAGTGTGTAATTCTCTTGATGATTCTGCCAGCATACTTATTCCTATGCACGATTTCCCTAGTGTACGAATATGCTCACTATGGATATTTGCATTACTACTTTTACTCATTGATAGACACAATTCGTGTTATCTTCTTGTAACTTATATTTTGCTAAGTCGTTGTACTTATGAGTTGTTCTTGGTGTTGCAGGCTCAAATCCCTCTTCCGATCCTGCGTCGGTCAACCCAACTCCAGGAGAGGCTCGCGAGGCCCCCTCAAGCCTAGAGGAGTGGACGTGATCCATTCTTCATAGAGTGATGTGCATCATTTTGTTTTCCCTCCATTGTGTCTGAGCGTATCTGTGGGATTTTTCTGCAGACTTTATTTTGGGTCTGATTTAGATCTGTATTTTGAGTTTTGTGGACTAGTCTCTCTATTTTGTTGTACATCTTTATGATCAGTCCAATCTTTTGTAATCATTGTGTCTTTTGTTATTTTGTGGTATGCCTTGATACGTACAGTTTCCGCGTACACTTGTTTGCACGTGTGATTGATCCCTTGTGTGTGTACATTTGGGCGAGGTCTAGGTGTACATACACGGGAGTACGTGTGTCACTGGTTAGGTTTTCTTTAACCCCCGATTTCTGGGCTCGGGTTGTGACAGTAGTTCCGAACTCGAAAGAAGGCTTAAAAAAATGCATCCATTCCAGGATGCAGTATGTGGTCACCTCAGCCACGTACCTCAAAATCCAACAAGGCTGAGCACAAACTCTTAGCCTCACTTAACAAAAATACCTTCTACAACCTAACTCAGAAAGAGGGATGAAGGTTCGGTAGGAGGCGTTTACCCTCTATATTGTAGCACCAACCCAGCCATCTTCACCTCAACATCTATCACATCCCGCAAAATACCATAAGAAAGCCGAGTGATTAGTCATCAACAATTCGATCGATCTAGCTACTTCAAAGATTCACTCCAACAAAAGAAGGAGCAGAAGAAAAGGAACAAAAGATGTGCTGATGACATCCTTTCACTTCCCCCTTTTGATCCAGTGGATTAGGAAAGAATTGCTAGCACTTCTAGGCCACTTGTCACTGGGTTCAAAGATCAAACATTGGTAGCCATGATGGTTAACCAAATAAAGAAGAGAGCTTTGGTTCGATATAGGGATCACTAAAAAATGGGTGATTAAAGAAAATGATCCAGACTTAACCTCGTCATGCATGGTTGGATTAGGTTCAACTTGGAGAGTTACTCAGAGTATGGCTCAGACTCAATTACAAGAGTTTGACTCAAACTCTCATTTAAGTAGGAATTCTGAAGGTCACATTGAAATAGACTTTGACGAGGATCCTATCACTATCTAAGACATAGAAGATAATTAGTCTACACCTCAGACATTAACATTCTCCTATCCCCGTCAGTACATCGTGTTTTTGGCTAAGGGGTGTGAAGCAAGCAAGGATTAAAATGATGATGCTAGCAGAAGTAAAGATGTTGGCGAAGAAAATGCTGGTGAAAATCAAGATAACGATATCAGTGACGTTGTCAAACAACCGGGAGGTAAAATCGATCACTTGACTCCCAGCTGAAAATCTTAACAAATAAGCTAGGTGGTCCAATTGAAGTTCAAATAAATCCTCTGTTCGCTGATAAAAGGGAACAGGTGATGATCAGGAGGAATGCAACTAAAATTGACTTGTTCATAGCTCAAATCAAATCCATGACAGACAAGGTGATTGCTGCAGGTTCCTCTGGTGATCATTCATCGATCCTAGGTCTTCACACAGAGCCTAAAAAACATGTAACCTTCAAGGAAGTTGAAGAGATATTAACAAAATCAAAAGTGGAGAATAGGATGAAAAGGAAAGGAATCACACCAAAGTACCTTCTGGAATTCAATCTGGTTCCATTTCCACCAGATTATAAGCTTCCAACTTTCTAGCCATACCTTGGGAAGGGGTCAGCTTATCAGCATATTGTGCATTTCAAATCACTTTTCGGAAGCTTACCGGAGTTAGATGCACTAAAGCTAAGGTTGTTCGTTAGCACATTGAAAGGAGTTGCTTTTGATTGATATAAACAGTTACCAAAACTCACTTTAATGACATGGCCTATCACGGAAGAAAAGTTTTTACTCCACTTCCAAGAGGAGGATCAAACAATCACCTTTGCCATGTTAAGCAGTACAAGGCAGGGAGATAATGAAACTGCATAATCCGTTATAATAGATAGAGAGCATTATCCTATAAATGCTTGGAATAACCATCTCAAAGAGTAACCATTGAAATGTGTAAGATCAATTTGAGGCTAGAGATTAAGGCTATCATACTTAATTACAAAACTAAGTCTCTGACCCAACTGGTCAAGGTCTCCACTGATGAAGAGTTGACCCTTAAAGAGATCAGTCAAAAGAAAGCAAGTTTTTGAAAAACGGAGCCATCTTCATCTTTTACTAAAAAAAAATAAAAAAGAAATAGGAAGTCTTCAATGTGCAAACCTCCAAACCTCCTTAGAAGCCTCAAAATACAAAGACTGATCAAACTAAGGAGGAATATGAGAAAAAGGAAGAAAACTAAATAACCTTTTGATGGAGATATTGCAGTGATCTTCTGGTCATTGATCAATAACAATAAGATTGAACTTCCACCAATGAAGAAGCCTAAACAAGCAAGTCACATCAATGACAGGAACTACTGTGCATACCGCTGGATGGTGTCACATCCTCTCAAAGATTGCTTCATTCAAAAAGAAAAGGTCAATAAGACGTGAAAAAATGGAGTAATAACTTTTGATCAGAAATATGATTTTGCTTTGGTTAAGATGATCTCCTTTGGACAATTTGCACATGTAGTAGTATCTACCCCACCAAAGCCAATGACAGTTAAATTCCGGGTTGTCAATGCAACACATGACGAATGTCACAACCCGAGCCCAGGGTTCGGGGGTTAACAAAAGCCAAACCTAATGACACACGTACTCCCGTTCCTGTACACGTAGACCAAGTCTAATGCACACGCACAAGGGAACCTTCACACGTGCCAAGCAAGTACGCGGAAGCTGTAAATATCAGAAACATAAAACTAACAGTGCAAGAAGAGGATACAAAGGACGAACTGACATAATTACATATGAAAGTTTTGCAAAAAGAACAAAAGAATATATACAATAATGACATGTCATGCCAAATACAAGTCTGAAAAATCCACAAAACAAGACTCCAATGATGCATGCCAAGAACGCTCTCCCGTGGAGTGATCACATCCACTCCTCTAGGCCTGATGGGGCCCCGAGGGTCTCATCTGGAGTCTGGCCGACCGGCGAGGGTTCGGCAGGGGCATCTGGGCCTGCAACACCAAAAACAACTGTGAATACGAAGATTCAGCAAAGTATAAACCATAGCAAGTTAACACACGCTGTGTCTAACAGAATAAGAACATCATGTGATTAAAGAAGACATTTTCGTATACTAGGCTGTCATGCAAGAAAGAAATATGCTGTGTGAATCTATGAATACATGCTGTGTACATAACTAGTGGCTACTACATTACCATATGCTCCCAAAAGAGGGATCTTATAACATGCAAAGAACACCATTGTCCGGGCCAGGGTACAATGGGTCTCGGTTTCCTGGGGTCCGGTTCCCCAAGACATATCCATACTGCAGCAGGCCATATCAACTATACCAAATTCACCCCGTCGGGATCCTAAGGCTGAGGCTAAGTAGAGCCTGACCATACAGAGTCAATCATGAAAACCCTGAGTAGATCGTGACAACATAGCATACGTGCATATCTGTGAGTGAATATATCATACATGCATACTCAAGGTAAGTAATCACAATGTGAAGGTAACGGAATACAAGTAATCATGTCAGAGCATTGAGATCAATGATCGAATGCAATATGTTATGCAACAAATCATGCGAAATCGAATCATCTTAAGTTACAAACCAGTTCTAATCTAATTATCCGGTGTTTCTAACCGTGCATGATGATGTAGTTTTAAGTTATTCGATGCACCGTTGTCTAGTGTTGCGTGGAATCGGGCGGTGCACGAAGTCCCTTAAACCAACACCCATGGGGAGGTGCTTAACATCCGGATAATGAACATGAATGATTCGCAGCCCTCGAAATCATTCACGCGTAGTATCACATTCCGTTGGCCAGGTGGAGGTGCTCTACATTCTATCATGAAGGCCATATCGGTCTTTTCTTTACACCTATCCTTATTCTTCATTTTTATTCTAGTGTGGTTACGGCTTAGCCGTGTGTGTGCTACGGCTTAGCCGTGTGTGGTCTCCGGCTTAGCCGTGGCTGGGCCGTAGAAGGTCTGTCAGTTGCTGACTCTCAGTTATTCCAGAAAATGCACCCTGTATTGTTCTACGGTTGGGCCACGGCTGGGCTTCGGCTTAGCCGTAGGGCAATCCAAGGCTTAGCCGTGCCCTAGCCGTAGAGGAAAACTGGGTTTTTCTCCTCTCTGGACTTTGAGCCGTAAGTGCCATACGGCTTAGCCGTACCTGCACGAATTCAAATTTCCTAAAACATGTACAGAATGTCTGGGAAGCATCAGAATTTCAATTCTCCAATGGAGATAGACAAAGTAGTAATCAAATGAGGAAGCAAATGGGCTGTAAACACCTTTTTCCATACACATTAATGTGAGCTAACCAAGATCAAAATCATACCAACATGGGTTCTCACAAGATATGGTTATACTTGCCTCAATTTGGAAATCAATTGCACAATTCGTTGACCTCAAGCCCAAACACCACCTAACACAATCAAAACCACATGCATGCATGAGGGATGGAAAGGAATCCACAACACAGACACACCATGCAACAATGGAAACAAGAAGGAGAAGAACTAGAGGAAAGAGATGAGAGAATGGAAAGGTTTCCAACTCACCTTACATGCAAGACCCAACTTCCTCTTGATCGATGGAGGAGAGAAATCTCAAGTGAAGGAGGGAGATTCCACGTGCAGTGCAGGCAAATGAAAGTGAGAGAGAGAGAGAGAGAGAGAACGTGAGTGTTGGTGTCGATGGATGAAGTATATATAAGCTCATGAGTGGTCAAATTACAAGAGGGTCCAAGTCATAAGTCTATTTTCAGTTTGAGTCAAATCTGGGTCCAGTCGAATCACACGACATCGGTTGCAAACGACGTAGTTACGAAAGTTAACGAGTTCAACGAAAGACACGTGTTGACATCAAGATGATGCAAAAATGACCATGTTTTAGAAAAGCTAAAATTACGAAAAAGGGCTTGGTCTACTTAATCCAGGTCAAACTCAACCCAACTACCTATTCATGACCCGTGACGAAATTGAAACACAAACAAAACACGATTAGCAACGAAAACAAGATTAACTAGCCGCTAAACGAGGTCAAGCTGGGTCGGAGTGTTACATCCTCCCCTACTTGAGAATCATTCCGTCCTCGGAATGCACACGAACTCACTCATACCTGGGAAAACAAATCGGGGTATTGACGTGCCATCTGCTCTTCTAACTCCCAAGTAGCCTCATCAGGACTGTGATGCTCCCAAAGCACTTTGACCCATCGAATCGTCCTGGTGCGGAGTATCTGCTCTCGGGTTCCCACGATACGGAGTGGTCGCTCAACGTATGCAGCATTCAGCTGAATCTGAACCTCGTCGTAACGGATGACATGGGAGGGATCATGAACATATTTCCGAAGCATCGAAACGTGGAAAACGTTGTGTACTCCTGAAAACATCTCGGGAAGCTCTAATCGATAGGCCAAATCACCAATCCGACTCTTGATCTCGAACGGTCCGACATAGCGTGGAGCTAGCTTGCCTTTCTGGCCGAAACGGATCGTACCCTTCATCGGTGAGACCTTCAGAAAAACCCACTCGCCAACCTGAAACTCTAAGGGTCGTCTGCGGGTGTCTGCATAACTCTTCTGTCTCGAGCGAGCAACTTTCAAGTTCTCAATTGCTTTCTATACCTTCTCCGTAGTCTCGGCAATGATCGTCGGTCCGTGAAAACTTCGAGTTCCAACTTCTTCCCAACATACCGGGCTTCTACACTTCTTCCCGTACAATGCTTCATATGGCGCCATCCCAATGCTCTCGTGGAAGCTATTGTTGTAGGCGAACTCGCACAATGATAGATGAAGATCCCATTCTTTCTCGTAGCTCAACACGCTGGCTCGCAACATATCCTCCAAAGTCTGAATCGTCCACTCTGATTGGCCATCCGTCTGTGGGTGGTATGCCGTGCTGAAACTCAACTTCGTACCCAAAGCCTCTTGGAATGCTCTCCAGAAAGAGGAAACAAAACGGCTGTCACGATCGGATACAATTGACACGGGGGTACCATGGAGCCTGACGATCTCATCCACGAACTTCCTAGCCATCTCTGAAAATGTCATACCCTTCCGAAAAGGAATGAAATGAGCTGACTTCATCAATCGATCTACAATCACCCAAATGGCGTTGTTCTTCCTGCTCGTCGGCGGTAATCCGGAAACGAAGTCCATGGTGATGTTTTCCCACTTCCACTGCGGTATATGCAAAGGATGCAAAGAGCCTGGCGGTCTCTGATGATCTGCCTTCACCTTCTGGCATGTCAAACAGCGAGCAACAAATCCTGCGACTTCTCTCTTCATGTTGTTCCACCAGAAGCGATCCTTGAGATTCCGAAACATCTTCGTGCTGCCTGGATGCATCGCGTATCGAGCGTAATGCGCTTCGTTCATCAGTTTCTCCTTGAACTCATCAACTGCTGGCACGCACAACCTACTCCGAAAATAGAGTACACCATTATCGAGTCTGAAATCGGGTCTGTCTCCAATGTGGTCTCGAATGTGCTTCAAGGTTAGATCTTCAAACTGCCTGTCTTTAATCTGCTGAATCATCTCGGGCTGGAACACTAACGTACTAGCCAAAGTCACGCACTCATCCACTAGTTTAACTTCAACAGGGAGACCATGGAACTCTAAGAGGAAACTGCTCAAAAGCTGCACTGACTCTGCTTTCCTGCTGAGCGCATCTGCCACCACATTCCCCTTGCCTGGCTGATATTTGATCGGGAAGTCATAATCCTTAATAAGCTCAAGCCATCTCCGCTGTCTCATGTTCAGCTCCTGCTGCGTGAATAAATACTGTAAACTGTGGTGGTCAGAACGAACCTCAAACTGCACACCATACAGATAATGTCTCCACAGCTTCAACGCAAACATGATGGCTGCCAATTCCAAATCATGGGTGGCGTAATTCTTCTCATGTTCTCGCAACTGTCTCGATCCATAAGCAATAACCTTCCCATGCTGCATCAGCACACAGCCTAGACCAACTCGAGAAGCATTTGAATAAACCACGAATCCTTCACTACCATCTGGCAAGGCTAACACTGGGACCGTAGTCAACTTCTCCTTCAAAGTCCGGAAACGAGCTTCACACTCCTCAGTCCAATCAAATGGTACATTCTTCCTGGTCAACTTCGTCAAAGGAGAAGAGATCTTAGCAAAGTCCTGGACAAATCGACGGTAATAACCTGCTAGACCAAGGAAACTGCGAACCTCTGTCACTGTCTTGGGACTAGGCCAATTCACCACTGCCTCTACTTTAGATGGATCAACTGCCAATCCCTCTCGTGAAATGATATGACCTAAAAATGCTACCTGCTCAAGCCAAAAATCACACTTCGACAACTTAGCAAACAATTGATGTTCTCTCAACAGCGACAAGGCTTTTCTCAAATGCTCCCTATGCTCCTCTGCTGACTGAGAATAGATCAGTATATCATCAAGAAACACAACTACGAACTGGTCCAAGAAAGGAGCAAAGATCTGATTCATCAATGCCATAAAAGCTGCAGGTGCGTTGGTTAGTCCAAAAGGCATCACGAGGAATTCATAATGACCATAACGAGTCCTGAAGGCAGTCTTAGGAATATCATCTTCTTTGACCCTCAACTGGTGATATCCAGATCTCAGATCAATCTTAGAAAAATATGCTGCGCCATGAAGTTGATCAAACAGCTCATCAATCCTGGGTAGGGGGTACTTGTTCTTGATCGTCACTTTGTTCAGATGGCGGTAGTCGATGCACATCCGAAAAGTACCATCCTTCTTCTTGACAAACAAGACTGGTGCTCCCCAAGGTGAAACACTCGGGCGAATGAAACCCTTATCCAAAAGTTCCTGCAATTGCTTCTTCAACTCTGACAATTCTGCTGGGGCCATGCGATACGGAGCCTTGCTGATCGGTGCCGTGCCGGGGACAAGCTGTCACAACCCGAGCCCAGGGTTCGGGGGTTAGCAGAAGCCAAACCTAATGACACACGTACTCCCGTGCATGCACACGTAGACCGAGTCTAAATGCACACGCACAAGGGAACATTCACACGTGCCAAGCAAGTACGCGGAAGCTGTAAATATCAGAAACATAAAACTAACCATGCAAGAAGAGAATACAAGGAAAGGACTGACATAATTACATATGAAAGTTTTACAACAAGAACAAAAGAGTATATACAATAATGACATGTCATGCTAAATACAAGTCTGAAAATCCACAAAACAAGACTCCAAAATGATGCATGCCATGGACGCTCTCCCGTGAAGTGATCACATCCACTCCTCTAAGCCTGATGGGGCCCCGGGGGTCTCATCTGGAGCCTGGCCGACCGGCGAGGGTTCGGCAGGGGGATCTGGGCCTGCAACACCAAAAACAACTGTGAATACGACGATTCAGCAAAGTATAAACCATAGCAAGTTAACACACGCTGTGTCTAATAGAATAAAGAACATCATGTTATTAAAGAAGGCATTTTCGTATACTAGGCTATCAAGAAAGAAATATGCTGCGTGAATCAAGGATAACATGCTGTGTACATAACTAGTGGCTACTACATTACCATATGCTCCCAAAAGAGGGATCTTGTAACATGCAAAGAACACCATTGTCCGGGCCAGGGTACAATGGGTCTCGGTTTCCTGGGGTCCGGTTCCCCAAGACAAAATCCATACTGCAGCAGGCCATATAAACTATACCGAATTCACCCCGTCGGGATCCTAAGGCTGAGGCTAAGTAGTGCCTGACCATGCCAAGTCAATCATGGAAACCTTGAGTCGATCGTGACAACATATCATACGAGCATATCTGTGAGTGAACATACCATACATGCATACTCAAGGTAATAAACCACAAGGTGAAAGTAACGAAACATACGTAATCATGTAGAGTGTTGAGATCAATGATCGAATGCAATATGTTATGCAACAAATCATGTGAAATCGAATCATCTTACTTTACAAACCAATTCTAATCTAGTTATCCGGTGTTTCTAACCGTGCATGATGATGTAGTTTTAAGTTATTCGATGCACCGTTGTCTAGTGTTGCCTTGAATCGGGCGGTGCACGAAGTCCCTTAAACCAACACCCATGGGGAGGTGCTTAACATCCGGATAATGAACATGAATGATTCGCAGCCCTCGAGATCATTCACGCGTTGTCTCACATTCCGTCGGGCAAGTCTAGGTGTTCTACATTCCATCATGAAGGCCATATTGGTCTTTTCTTTACACCTATCCTTGTTTTTCTTTCATTAGTCTAGTGTGAATACGGCTTAGCCGTGTGTGTGCTACGGCTTAGCCGTGTGTGGTCTACGGCTTAGCCGTGGCTGGGCCGTAGAAGGTCTGTCAGTTGCTGGCTCTCAGTTATTCCAGAAATTGCACCCTGTATTGTTCTACGGCTGGGCCACGGCTGGGCTTCGGCTTAGCCGTAGGGCAATCCACGGCTTAGCCGTGCCCTAGCCGTAGAGGAAAACTGGGTTTATCTCCTCTCTGGCTTGTGAGCCGTAGGTGCTATACGGCTTAGCCGTACCTGCACGAATACAAATTCCTGCAACCTGTACAGAATGTCTGGGAAAGCATCCAAATTGCAATTTATCAAGGAAGATAGACAAAGTAGTAGTCAAATGAGTATCAAATGGGCTGTAAACTCATGTTTCCATATCAACTCATGTAAGATCAACCAAATTCA
Source organism: Sextonia rubra (assembly GCA_037013555.1). NCBI lineage: Eukaryota > Viridiplantae > Streptophyta > Magnoliopsida > Laurales > Lauraceae > Sextonia > Sextonia rubra. The sequence goes on from JASUAD010000001.1 coordinate 64,207,667, forward strand.
ATGCATACCAACATGGGTTCTCAATGTTATGGTTATACTTGCCTCAATTGGAAATTCAAATGCACAATGGTAGCCCTTGGATCCAAACACAACCTAACACAAGCAAAACCACATGCATGCATGAGAGATGGAGAGAAATCCACAACACACAGACACACCATGCAAAGAAGCAAGAAGGAGAAGAGATAGAGAACGGAGATGAGAAGAATGGAAGACTTCCACTCACCTCAATTGCACATGCAAGAACCACAAGCTTGATCGATGGAGAGAAATCAAGTGAAGGAGGGAGAACTCCACGTGCAGTGGAAGAAACTTGAGAGAAAACGAGAGAGAACAAGAGAGAGAGCATGAGTTGGTCGATGGATGCACTTATACAAGTCAATGGGTTGTCCAAATTGCAATGAAGGCCAAGTGAAAAGTGTATCTACAGTTTGAGTCAAACTCGGGTCCAATCGAATCACACGACCTCGGTTGCAAATGACGTAGTTACGAAAGTTAACGAGCTCAACGAAAGACACGTGTTGACATCAAGATGATGCAAAAATGACCATGCCTAAGGAAAGCTAAAATTACGAAAAAGGGCTTGGTCTACTTAATCCAGGTCAAACTCAACCCAACTACCTATCCATGACCCACAACGAAAACAAAACACAAACAAAACACGATTAACAACGAAAACAAGATTAACTAACCGCTAAACGAGGTCAAGCTGGGTCGGAGTGTTACACAAGCTCAATGGCGAACTCCACATCTCGAACCGGGGGTAAGTCTGGCACATCGTCTGGGAAGATATCGGGGAAGTCACAGACCACCTGGATCTCACCTAGCTGCTTCACCTCCTTCTTTGCTGAGATAAAGGCAATGAAGCCTTCACACCCTCGGCGGATCAAGCGATCTGCGTTACACGCCGAAATCACACGTCTGGGGCATCTCTGCTGACTGCCCTCGAAACGGAAGCCCTTGCCTAAATCGAAGAAGATCGTCCTGTTGTAACAGTTAACACAGGCACGATATCGAGCGAGCCAATCCATACCAAGGATCACGTCGAAGTCCAGCATCGACAACAGGATCAAATCAACAGGTAACTGATGACCTGCAATCTACACGTCGCAATGGGGGTAGTACATACTACACTCCACTCGCTTGCCAACTGGGGTGGATACAACCAGCACATATGGCAACGGCTTAGACGGCTGATGTAACCGCTCGGCGAAATGAGGTGCTACATAAGACCGTGTAGACCCCGAATCGAACAATGCTAATGCCTCAACGTGCGAAATCAAAACAGTACCTTCAACCACCTGTGGATCCTCGGCACTCTCATGGGTAGCAGCGTAAGCACGGGCTGTCTGGCGAGGCTGTCTCGAGCTTGGACGAGCTGACTGTGACTTGCTCGGAGTTGTAGGTGCACTGGGTCTGGTAGGAACTGCACCGGAAGTAGGACCAGATGGAGCTGCACCGGAGGCTCTATATCGAGGACAATTGGCGATCATATGCTCCCTCGAACCGCAGATAAAACAAGCACCTGCCTTCCTCCAACATGCGTCAGTCGTGTGGTTCTTGCCACAATGCCCACAAGTCACTCCAGTAGAACTAGAAGTACTCTGCTGGCCTTTGGTCTTCTTCTGTACTTGTCCTCGTGCACTGAAAGACGGCTGTCGCTTAGGCTCAACGGCTCTCGCAGCTTGGTGGATGGCCTCGGCAGAATAGACCCTGTCCACTGCGTCGTCAAACGTAGCCGGACGCTGAAACGCAGTCACGTGATGCATGTACCGGGGATGCAAACCTTCAACAAACCGATTCACCTTCCTTTCTTCAGTACTGATCATGTCCGGAGCAAAATGCGACAACTGCATAAACTTGTTCACGTATTCTACTACTGTCATCTGCTGCTGACGGAGAGCTAGGAACTCAACCTCCTTGGCTCGAAACACATGAGCCGGGATGAACTTCCTCCTGAACTGTTGCTTGAACATCTCCCACACCGTCGCACTAGGAATATCTCTGTATGAGTCTTTCACGCTCTTCCACCACGTTTTTGCGACATCCCTAAACATGGAAGCTGCTAGTCCGACCTTCTTTCGGTTCGTGCACACGACGGTCTCAAAGACATCCTCCGTCTATTCCAACCACTGTTCTGCCTTCAATGGCTCTTCTGTCCCGAAAAACTCAATAGCTCCTCGCTTGCGAAATTTACCATAGAGGGCATTCGGGTCACTCTCTCGAGGCTGTAAAATCACCTGCTGATCTATATGTGACTGAGCTGGGACTTAGCTTTGTCGGTCTAACATGGTTGTCACTTGGGCTTGCAAGTTCTGCATTGATTGCGATTGTGCCTGAAGGGACTGAAATAGCATGAGGATGCGTTCATCTGTATTCTGTGTCTGTGGTGATGGTGCGGATCCGCTTTCATTGTTTCCGGCGTTCTGCTGAGAACCGGAACCTGATGCCATCCTGAAAAATGGAAAGAGTCAGACACAAACACAAAACAATAGCGCCCAACAATCCCCAAAATCTAGAAAGATCACAAAGAAATAATCGTATCCTCACCACGATCCTACATGCCTACATGCTTATCATCTAGAACAAGGAATGAGCAAGGAATGCTTTGATACCATACAATACGTATGTCACAACCCGAGCCCAGGGTTCAGGGGTTAGCAAAAGCCAAACCTAATGACACACGTACTCCCGTTCCTGTACACGTAGACCAAGTCTAATGCACACGCACAAGGGAATCTTCACACGTGCCAAGCAAGTAAGCGGAAGCTGTAAATATCAGAAACATAAAACTAACAGTGCAAGAAGAGGATACAAAGGACGAACTGACATAATTACATATGAAAGTTTTGCAAAAAGAACAAAAGAATATATACAATAATGACATGTCATGCCAAATACAAGTCTGAAAAATCCACAAAACAAGACTCCAATGATGCATGCCAAGAACGATCTCCCGTGGAGTGATCACATCCACTCCTCTAGGCCTGATGGGGCCCCGGGGGTCTCATCTGGAGTCTGGCCGACCGGCGAGGGTTCGGCAGGGGCATCTGGGCCTGCAACACCAAAAACAACTGTGAATACGAAGATTCAGCAAAGTATAAACCATAGCAAGTTAACACACGCTGTGTCTAACAGAATAAGAACATCATGTGATTAAAGAAGACATTTTCGTATACTAGGCTGTCATGCAAGAAAGAAATATGCTGTGTGAATCAATGAATACATGCTGTGTACATAACTAGTGGCTACTACATTACCATATGCTCCCAAAAGAGGGATCTTATAACATGCAAAGAACACCATTGTCCGGGCCAGGGTACAATGGGTCTCGGTTTCCTGGGGTCCGGTTCCCCAAGACATATCCATACTGCAGCAGGCCATATCAACTATACCAAATTCACCCCGTCGGGATCCTAAGGCTGAGGCTAAGTAGAGCCTGACCATACAGAGTCAATCATGAAAACCCTGAGTAGATCGTGACAACATAGCATACGTGCATATCTGTGAGTGAATATATCATACATGCATACTCAAGGTAAGTAATCACAATGTGAAGGTAACGGAATACAAGTAATCATGTCAGAGCATTGAGATCAATGATCGAATGCAATATGTTATGCAACAAATCATGCGAAATCGAATCATCTTAAGTTACAAACCAGTTCTAATCTAATTATCCGGTGTTTCTAACCGTGCATGATGATGTAATTTTAAGTTATTCGATGCACCGTTGTCTAGTGTTGCGTGGAATCGGGCGGTGCACGAAGTCCCTTAAACCAACACCCATGGGGAGGTGCTTAACATCCGGATAATGAACATGAATGATTCGCAGCCCTCGAAATCATTCACGCGTAGTATCACATTCCGTTGGCCAGGTGGAGGTGCTCTACATTCTATCATGAAGGCCATATCGGTCTTTTCTTTACACCTATCCTTATTCTTCATTTTTATTCTAGTGTGGTTACGGCTTAGCCGTGTGTGTGCTACGGCTTAGCCGTGTGTGGTCTCCGGCTTAGCCGTGGCTGGGCCGTAGAAGGTCTGTCAGTTGCTGACTCTCAGTTATTCCAGAAAATGCACCCTGTATTGTTCTACGGTTGGGCCACGGCTGGGCTTCGGCTTAGCCGTAGGGCAATCCACGGCTTAGCCGTGCCCTAGCCGTAGAGGAAAACTGGGTTTTTCTCCTCTCTGGACTTTGAGCCGTAAGTGCCATACGGCTTAGCCGTACCTGCACGAATTCAAATTTCCTAAAACATGTACAGAATGTCTGGGAAGCATCAGAATTTCAATTCTCCAATGGAGATAGACAAAGTAGTAATCAAATGAGGAAGCAAATGGGCTGTAAACACCTTTTTCCATACACATTAATGTGAGCTAACCAAGATCAAAATCATACCAACATGGGTTCTCACAAGATATGGTTATACTTGCCTCAATTTGGAAATCAATTGCACAATTCGTTGACCTCAAGCCCAAACACCACCTAACACAATCAAAACCACATGCATGCATGAGGGATGGAAAGGAATCCACAACACAGACACACCATGCAACAATGGAAACAAGAAGGAGAAGAACTAGAGGAAAGAGATGAGAGAATGGAAAGGTTTCCAACTCACCTTACATGCAAGACCCAACTTCCTCTTGATCGATGGAGGAGAGAAATCTCAAGTGAAGGAGGGAGATTCCACGTGCAGTGCAGGCAAATGAAAGTGAGAGAGAGAGAGAGAGAGAGAACGTGAGTGTTGGTGTCGATGGATGAAGTATATATAAGCTCATGAGTGGTCAAATTACAAGAGGGTCCAAGTCATAAGTCTATTTTCAGTTTGAGTCAAATCTGGGTCCAGTCGAATCACACGACATCGGTTGCAAACGACGTAGTTACGAAAGTTAACGAGTTCAACGAAAGACACGTGTTGACATCAAGATGATGCAAAAATGACCATGTTTTAGAAAAGCTAAAATTACGAAAAAGGGCTTGGTCTACTTAATCCAGGTCAAACTCAACCCAACTACCTATTCATGACCCGTGACGAAATTGAAACACAAACAAAACACGATTAGCAACGAAAACAAGATTAACTAGCCACTAAACGAGGTCAAGCTGGGTCGGAGTGTTACAACGAATAGGGTTTGACACCAGTCAAAACCTCTTCAGGAGAGGAAATGTGGGTTCACCCAAACCTAGTGAATAATGAAGGCCAGGAGAGGGTGAAAACCAAACCCACATCTGTAGAAATAAGGAAGGTTAAATGGCAACTTAAGAACCTCCAAAGAGCCACCCAAAATCACTTGATCAAACAAACAAACAAAAAAAAAAAAACAAGGTAAAAGGAAGAAGGAAAAGGTGTCGAAGCTTTAACTTCAGAAGAACCTTCCAAGCCGGTCAGAGGTCATTTCACTTTGCTGACATCATCATTCCACTTCCAAAGGATGATGAATAACCACCAATATCCAGTTGCAACAAGATATCATAGGATGTCACACCTCCTAATTCAGATGATAAGGAGGATTGGTGAGATTATTATGATTTTGAAGATGATCAGTGGATTGATGACTACTTCACTGATGAATATCCTTCTGATGAGAATGGGAGTTTTGAACAAACTTTCAATCCTGAAACAGGTACTCTTAACATCAAGCATGGTCTTAGCATACTGTCAGTGGCTCTTTACAATTTGCATAGACCGAGTGTGTCGAATAATCATCCTCTTTTTCCACTACCTCCAAAGTTCATCTAGATCCCTTGCCATTGGTTGAATCTGATGAAGTGCAAAAACAACAAGCATTGTCTTCTTATTCACAGGCAGTAATCTCTATGCCAAAAATTTCTCCTGAACCAATTGTTGAGCTAACTTCTTTGAAACCAGACTTTGAACTAAGCACTTCGTTTATTGTTTCTGAAGTAAATAGTGAACCTGAGTCGCAATAAGAGCACAATGAACTTAGCATTAGCAATCCTGATGTACCCCAGGAAGTCTTCCAAGTTCAGGATAACCTCTATGATTCTGAAGAAGAGGTGCCATTGGTTTTTGCTTTGGTAGTTATTAGCATTTTCGCTGATGAACCTCAAACATCTCAAGTTGCTTCTGACAATGCAATCAAGAAGTAGGCTTAGAAGAAGTTAGATAGCTTTTTGCTGAACCCGAAAAAGTCAATGCGATAATAAGAGATACTCGGCCAGAGGTTGACTGAAATAATATAGTCAACAACAGCACTCATTCCAGTCACAACTATAGAGTCAACTATGAAGACCTTCTTTTTCTTTGTATGTAAACACTTCGGAGAATAATTCAGATGTAAATGTAACTTCTTCAGAAGCAAATGCTAATGAAAGGCCATCAGAGCCATTCACGTATGATGTAGTTAAACTCCTCAAGTACATACCTGCATGACTTCATATTTTTTATCTTTTATTGATGTCTGAGGAGACTCATAACAACTTTATACGAGCTTTATAGGCTTTGAATACAAACAATCAAACTTATGTGGCACAAGTTCATCAAATAAAGAAGAACTATCTAAAAGAAAAATCCAAGAAGCCTCAAAAGCAATGTATGGAATGTCTTTCCATTCATAATGATTTTAAGGCCACCATTTCCTTTCCAAAGATGATCTCCTCCTAGGCGATATGAAGCACACAAGGCCGCTCTATTTCACAGCCTACATCAAAGACATACCTATTCAAAGAGTTCAAGTTGACCAAGGATCGGCTCTGAATTTCATCACAATCACAGCTCTTCAGGAACTTGACATCACGGTGAGCAAGTTATACGCCACAAAAACTTCAATCCAAGGCTATGATGGAGAAGTCCAAGATCCAATTGGCAAGATCCAGATTCAGTTTCAGCTGGGTGATCTAACTTAAAAGCCATTTTGCACGTAGTAAAGACACGTGTTTGCTACAACATTCTTTTAGGAACATGATGGATTCATGATTACTCCATAGTACTTTCTACTATTTATCAATGCCTTAAATACATTGATGACGAGGGTAAGGTGCATCAAGTCTTTGCAAATGAAAGCTATTCAAAGGTAAGGATGTCTATTTCACTGATGCAACAATGTATTAAGAAAGACCTGTAAAATCTAAGCTAGGTACAAACAGCTCTCTAGAGGATGATAATCCTATAGAACCCTTAACCATCTCAGCAGAAAAGAAAACCTATCTAGGGTTCGGCAAAAAATTTGAGCCTGCCAAGAAGTTGGAATTTATAAAGAAGCCATAGCTAGATTTGTGGATACCAAAGCTCCTTTGATGATCAAGGTTAAATCTGAAATCAAACAGTCAAATCAACCTTTGGTCATATCCACAAAATTGTCAAGGATGAAGCAAACAGGCATTGTTATCCATATAAGTAAGACATGTAGTCCGACTATGCATATAATGCCTACTCAGAATCCGGTAGTGTCACTAAGGAATGATGAACCGCCTGTTATAAGATAACGAAGGCTCTCATATTCAGCAAATCTGATTTCCTTGGTTGGTAACTCAAATTTTGGCCAAGAAAGTAATGATGTACCTCCTCCTGTCTGGGGAATGTCACCCATGAGGCTTGATTCTCCTGTCACTTTCAGTCAGCTTGTGCTAACATCAAAATGCATGGGTGAGTCATCTTATAGATACATCAATAGATGGCTTCATTAGGCTGAAAAATACGATAATCCTCCACATTACTCAACACGGATCCATCTGTGTTGGATAGGCTTCCAGCCGGTCCTTCGCGGCTTGACAGTGGCAATGGGGTTTCAAACCTTCGATGAGATGTCACAAATTGTTTCATCTCTCGAAGTGGCACTTTATCGTCTATGTGGAAGGTCTAGACAGAGATGCCTAGTGTATGTCATTTTAATGGTCAGAGATTCAAATTTCGAGGATGCACCTCTGTGTATTTTATTGCAGATTGGGATCCTCCACTCCATCCCAAATTTATGATTTTGGAGGTTTTTGCTTCATCGTGCCTCCATCCAAGCAACATAACCACTCAATAGTCTTCCATCGAGCCAAAGATGCTTCTGCTTTATATCTTATTGACAAGATCACCAATGATGAGAGAATAAAGCTTGACATCTATAATCATGTGGTTTGCAACATGATGAAGAACATGGGGTACAATCTCAATAAGCCTACTAGCCTCAGAATGAGTGCAAATGGGGTTCGTGTTTCTTTTGATGTTGTCACTCTAGAAATGAAAGAAGATCTCAAAAAAGTACGCAGAATTGAACAGTTTTGGCATTGCATATGAGACGTTCCTTATAGCAACGTTCCTAAGTTAAATCAAGATTTTAGAGCAAGATCCATGGTTTTCATCGAGGGTATGACTCTGATGACTTTTAAGAGACTACTGTCTTCCAAGATCCTACTGATTGGGCTACTTTTTAGTAGCTTGAGGGAGCAAGTGATGATGATGACACCACATCACAAATCATTGAATATTGGCCACCTGAACTAAATGAAGCAATAGGTCCATCTCAATACATTGGTTGGGAATGTTTAGCCCTTGATGTAAAAGCCAAAGAGCCTAAAAAACCAAATCCATGGAAAGAAATTAGGTCTTGGCTTAAACCCCCAAATGAAATCCTAGAAGGTTTCGCAGATTTAGAAGCTTCCAAAAATGTTGTGGGAGAACCTCCTCCCAAACCCCCAAGTAAGGACCAAGTACAAGAAATAAACTTGAGAACCCCAGAAAATCCTCGTCCTACCTTTGTAACCTCTCAAATCAAAGGAAGAGAATTTGATGTATATATGAGTTTCTTGCGAGAGTTCATGGATTGCTTTGCATGGACCTATACAAAAATGCCAAGCCTAGATCTAAAAGTTTTTATGCACAAATTGAAAATAGCAGATGATGCTAAACATTAAATCAAGATCAAAGAAGGAAAAAACTAGAAATCATGGATAAAATAGAAAAAAAAGTCCAGACACTCAAAGATGTTCTCTTCATCCATGAGGATCAACACCTTCACTGGCTGGCTAACATAGTGCCAGTCACCAAGAAGAATGAGCAAATCAAAATTTGCATTGATTTCAGAGATATGAACAAAGCTTGTCCTAAAGATGATTTCACATTATCCATACCAGAAATCATGATTGACAATACTTTTGGATTGGAAAGGATGTCATTCATAAATGAGTTTTCGGGATACAATCAAATCAAGATGTACAAGGAGGATGAAAAGCACACATCCTTTAAAACCCCCCCTTTCAGTATATACTACTACAATGTCATGCCCTTTGGCCTCAAGAATGCTGGAGCCATATACCAAATAGTGATTATGTAAATTTTCAAAGACATGCAGCACAAGTCTGTCGAATGCTATTTTGATGACTTGGTAATCAAGAGTAAACATAAGTCAGACCATCTAGCTAATCTTCACACAATCTTCGAGACGTTGCGAAAGTTCAATCTTCGAAGGAATCCTCTAAAGTGTTTCTTTGGAGTCTCCTTCGGGAAATACCTAGGATTTGTGGTTCGAAAAGGTGGCATCAAATTAGACCCAATCAAAGTCAAAGCTATATTGGAGATGTCTTCTCCGAGAACTCTCAAAGAACTCAAGTGATTGTGAGGTAGACTCGCCTGCATCCAAAGGTTCATCTCAAATTTATTTGGGACGTGTAGAGCATTCTCCGTACTCATGAAGAAAGGAGTGGATTTTATGTGGAATAAAACTTACGAAGATGCTTTTCAAGATATCAAACGATATCTCATAAACCCATTAGTTCTTGCAGCTCTGATTCCAGGCAAACCTTTTGTCCTCTACATTCAAGCTCTTAATCACTTCCTGGGGCCATTATTAGCTCAAAAAAATGACGAAGGTTAGGAGATGACTCTTTATTATTTTTCAAGGTTGCTGGTTGGTGCTGAACATAATTATCATTCTATAGAGAAAGAATGTCTTACACTAATGTTCACAATACAAAAATTACATCTCTACATTTTTTCCAATGTAGTGTACTTGGTTTCCAACATCAACCCACTAAAGACACTTATGACAAAAGCTGAAGCACTAAGTGATTGTATAGCCAAATGGTCTATTTTCCTCTCTCAATATGACATCAAATATACCCCTGCAAAGGCAGTAAAAAAACAGGCTTTTGCTGATTTTCTAACAGAACACCCACTCTCGGAAGATTCTGAATTTAGAGACAATCTCCCTAATGAGCCGGTCTTTTTGGTGAGAAAATATGGAAACCCTCAATCGACCAAACTTACGTTGGATCATGCATTTTGATGGAGTTTCTAGAACAAATGAGCTAAGAGATCTCATTTCTAGAGTTAAAGTCATTTTTTGCAGCCCAAAAAGATTCTATGTCTCTCACTTTTTCTCATTAATCAAGCCATGTTCAAACAATGCGGCGAAATACACAGCATTGATTATAGGTCTTGAGCAAGCCTTGGAATCAAGCATTAATATGCTTGGAGTATATGGAGATTCACAACTTGTAATTAAAAAAAAATAAATCTTGAATATGAAGTGAAGAAGCCATACTTACTTCCCTTCTTCAACAAAGCTTGTGAACTCAAGGAAAGGTTTGTGCTAATCGAGTTTTGCTACATTCCAAGGCATCAAAATGTTAAAGCAGATGCATTAGTAGGATTGGCATCCTCAATGTCAGTCCCTGAAAATAACAAAATGGCGCTGGAAGTAGTTGAAAGGAGGCTTCTACCTTCACTTAACACTCTTAAGGTAGTAACAGATTGCTTCGATATGGTCAAGAATCAGATTTCATCTATCCAAAACTCATTTAGAGACCAGAGAGACCCTTTTATTCATTACATTCTTCATGGAGTCTTGCTAGAGAACACTAAAGACAAAACTAGTATTCAAAGATGAGCTTTAAAATTTCACTTCAATTTGCCTTCGAGCACTCATATGTTGGAGTTCTTCTCCGTTGTTTGTCACCAAAAGAGGCAAATCAAGTACTCAAAGAAGTTCATTTTGGTCTATGTGGTGCTTACCAAGTTGGACCAAAGCTTCACGATCAAATTCGAAGGTTAGGTTACTACTGGCCTACAATGGTGTCTAATGCTGTAACTTTCGTAAAAAATGTAATGAATGCCAAATTCACGGTGATTACATTCATCAACCGCCTGAATATCTACATCCTACATCCACCTCTTAGCCATTTGAGTCTTGGAGAATGGACATTGTTGGAAAAATCAATTTGCCATCAGAACGTGGCCATTAATTCATTTTGGCCACAACGGATTACTTCTCGATATGGGTAAAAGCGATGCCTTTTGCCGAGGTCAACATAGTTACAGTCCTTAGCTTCTTAAGAACACATACATCTGTCATTTTGAGGTTCCCAAATGTTTGCATCATGACAATGGTCCTTAAGTCAATAATAATAAATTCTACAGATTTTGTGACAAGTACAGAATCCAATGCTGTCCTTCTACGGTATATAATTGTATAGCTAATGGACTTGCTGAAGCTTTCAATAAGACCGTTTGCAAAATTCCAAAGAAAACACCGTATTCCTTGGTTTATGGCTGTGAAGTTATGATACCCTTGAAACTTCAACTCCTTTCTCTTCGGGGAACTGTGATAAACAAATACACTGAAGAAAAGAATGCCAAACTCAGGTTTTAAGAGTTAGAAAACCTTGATGGAAACAAGCTTGCTGCTCGGCAAACCATCGAGTCATATCAAGCTTGCATGGTTGGGTCTTTTGACAAAAAGGTGAAATACAGAGCATACAAGAAAAGAGACTTAGTCCTTGCAGTCAAGAGGCTTATGTTTTCCACACACTTATCAAAAGGCAAATTTGAATCCAAATGGGAAGGACCTTTCCTCGTCAACAAAGTTTACTCCAACGGCGCTAATGTACTCCTCACACTTGAAAAAGATATATGCATGATGCCTGTTAAAGGAAAACTTCTAAAGAAATACTATGCTCGAATGCCATTGGTGAACCCAAATCATTCTAAAAACCCTTTGGATTCGAGCCTCACAACCTATGGCACCTAACCAAAATTCTTCAGACTTGTAGAAAACGACTACGAGGACAAAGCCCATCGGCTCCTCTAGCCAACTTTTGTTACTTGGATCATGTCCCTATAAGACCCCTTGTAACACCCTGCTGTATGGACCAAGTCCTTAATTTTATGGACCTTGTAGAGTGAAATTCAGTTGTATAGAATAAGTTTTTTTGCAGACCCTATATGGCTACCCTCTGTTATATAGAATACATTTTTTGTAGACCCCGTATAACCAAAATCCAAACAAAGCCCAAAAACCAAATCTTTTACTGTAAGGTCCATACCCAAATTAATCTTAATTTACAATAATTAATCTTATTTAATCTTAATTAATGCTTATTTAGACTAATTCAACTCAAATTCACTTGAGATTGGGTCATGGATAGGTAGTTGGGTCAGGCATTGTCTTGGCATCATATTATTAGCATCATATGTATTTTATCTTATGGATCAACTTTCATATTTGGCCCAACTTGATTTGGGTCCATCTTGGCCCAACCAAGGTTCCATTTGAATCAAACTGTAATTTCCTCGAAACAGTGGACTTGCATGCAAAATTTCAAAAAATTTGACTTAAAGGGGGATAACATTCGTTCCCTCTTTATTTCTCTCTAATGTCTTTGCTGGAGCTCTTGCTTCTCCTTCTCTTTCACTCTCTTTCTCATCGAAGTTAAAGCTTGGAGCTGTTGCATTTGGAGCTAAGGCTCCTATTGTCTTCCTCATCATCTTCTTACTTGTTTTCTCCATTGGAATCTCTCAATTCCATCTCCTCTTCTTAACATATAATTTGATCGATTTATAAAATCCAAACATAAATAATCAGCCTTCGCAAGTGACAAGGTAGTGAATAAAATTTCACAAAAGCCTGAGATTGAACCACAGTCAAATTCATTATTCTTTAATTTAAAATACATAATTTTACCTTCTTTTTTTTTTTTGTGTATATGAGTCACAAGTATTATAACAACTAATGAACAGTGGTTACAACTTGTACTAGATTGAAGTTAATGCTATTACAAAATGTAAAAGAGATAAATAATTGTGAGTGATTGAGCAGGTTGGAAATATTTGTGTATATATATAGATATATATATATATTGAAGTAAACATTCAAATTAAGCATATCGAATTCATCGAATTCAAATTGCGAATCATGCGAATTAGGAAACGAATTATGCAAACCTACTCCATCGAATTTTCGAATTTAAGTAAGCGTCTAATTACAAACTGCAAACTCAAATTTGAATTAATGGAATTACGAATTAGGTAACTATGAATCATATAAGTCCACTATCTGGCTTACTTGGTAGCAAAGTAATTGATAAGCCAGATCTTTATCTTGGTTGCATTTTTTATAAGAATATGGGCCATGGGGTGTGAACCTTGCACCTCCAGCTAGAGGTGCGAAAACTCTTAACACCTTACTAACATTTACTAGTTTGTTTTAATTTCACCAAAATATTAACCTAACAAATGTTTGGTAATTTATGTCATTGGATTATGGTGATTTACTGAGCTTGGGGCTTGATTTTAGAATCATTTTTTCCTGTTAGCTAAATTTTGGGTGTCGATGATTACCCACTATCCCAAAAATTCATTTTTTTAAAAAAAGAAACCATATTCAAAATTCAAAACCCTTTAATCATTCAATATCTTAACTTTTAAGCCAAGGTGAAGTCCAAAACATATAACATACACCTGACATGCATATCTTAAGTTCACATTTCATATAAATACACCAACATATAGTAATTAATCAAACAATATAAAGATGAAATCACATACACCAACATATAGCAGTTAATCAAATAATATTAAGATGAAATTACATGTTAGAAAGAGAAAGAGAGGGAGAGTTACTTTAACTTTGAGATGAACAAACATCAAAAACAAAAAGTCAAATAAAAAAACCCACAAGCACACAATAAGTAAAAGAGAAGTTCGAGATTTGACCTTGGAATCCTTTGCTGGAAATTGAGTAGAGATCTGGGCATGAAAAGCTTATATAAGAGAGATTGCATAGGTCTAAGGAGAGATCCTTCCAAACAAACTAACATCAGCACCCAAAAACTATCAAAAAATAAATAAATAATAAATCAAGTGAAAGAGATCTTACCTTGAATTCTTAAGAAAATCTCAGAATCTTTTGCCTCAGAAGTATTCTTGATGGAAACCTAAAGGAACAAACAATCTCTGTTCTATTTTGTTGAAATCCCATAGAGAGAGGGAGAGGGAGAGGGAGAGGGGGAGGGATAGGGAGAGGGAGGGGAAGGGAGAGAGTGAGAGAGTGAGAACAAGACAAATAGTGAGTGAGGGAGGGAGTCTCGTGATATAAGTCAAGGTCCCAAGTGGAGTTTGAGGTGAGAAAATTGGATGATAGAGCGGGTCCCATAGAGTGATGCTAAATTAGATTATTTATAGTGGTATATAAAAACCACTACCATGGAGTGAACTTTACCAATGGTAAATGAACCCTATAACAACAGTTTCTTATAATTTTTTGCAAAAAAGTATAAAATGCTTGAAAAATAAAAAATTTGACAGATATAGTGACAGTTTATACAAACCACCACTAATTGACACCTTTACCTACGTTCACATTGCCGCTATTTTCTATCGCTAAATATTGCTTGTCTTTTAGTGCCACTCAATTTTTAAAAATCCAAAAAAAAAAATTCAAAGCCCATTAAAAAAATACCAAATTCCATTGCATTTCAAAATTTTAAAACTAAAAAATAGATTCCAACAATGTATTTACAACCAAACAAGAGGGAAAAAGGAATAAAGAAAGAAGCAAAACATTCACGAGTAACCAAGAAATAGAAACAAGAAAGTTGTGTTGTTACAAGTAATGTCCAGTGGGATTTGAAGACACTACATATCGAGAAAGGGGTAAAGAAAAACCTTCAAATACTAATGTGCCAAAAAAAAAAAAACCTTGTGAGGAGCATTTTTCAAAATAAAAAACAAGAAAAAATAATGATGATTTCAACGAAAAAATCATCATAGTGCACCCCTTAACAAAAAAACTCATATTATTAGTCGGTGCACCGGAGTGGTTATATGTGACCACTCTGGTATTTCTTTTTAACATTGTGGGAAAGTATTGGATCCAATGCTCATGTTTCACCTCAGCATCAGATTTGATGCTCCCTGTTGAGTTCTACAATAGGAAGCATGGATCCTCTTCCTTCTTCCTCCTTCCTCTCCGGGTAACAAACGATTAGATCCCTCTTCCTCCTTTGCACTAACAACAGCTCTCGGCGTTCAAGAGACCAGCGCTGGTATCCAGCGAATGGAACACTGGCGACTAAGGGGGACTCTGGCAAGCAGTAGACATTCGGAGAATTTTGTGCCTTGTTCTCCAATGATGACCTACAACTACTGTGCATAACTAGCCTACTTTCGTCTGTGTAAGGCGGCAAGAGAAGAATGGTAACCGGCGAGGGCTTTCTTCAGTCTTCTTCTCCACACAAACGAGCAGAGTTCGGAAGTCCTCTACAACTTCAAAATCAACAAACCTAGAATAGCCCTTGTCATTGCAAACACAGAACCTTGTCAATCTCTACCTTGATCTGTGACTCCGTTCCTCCTTTGATCTGCAATAGTGGCCCATTGGAGATTAGAACTAAATCTAACCTTTCTGGAAAAATCCAATCTATTTCCGTAAAAGGCAAAGCGAGCGGCCTAGTTAGTTGAAAAACTCCCACTTCAAGAGCCCAAGAGGAAAGAAGCTCCCTGCTGTAGAACCCTGAGCATTGATTCCCATGCTGCCCTCCTGCGTTTAAAAATAATAATAATACTAGAGTTCTGAGTTACAGAGAAATATCAAAACAGTGATTTTTTTAATCTAAAACAACCAAGAAGGAAAAGATTATGGAGGAGGAAATTTTCAAATCAAGGAGAAGAAAATAAGAAAGAAGGCTGAGTTGGGATGACACATAAAGATGGCTGTTGCGATGGAGTCGTGACCTAAAAACCATAGATGAAAATAGTGGCCGCTACGTTATATCGGGCGTAGCGGCCGCGACCGCTACGCTATATTGAAGATAGCACCACTATCTTCTGTAGCGGATGCTACAGAAGCTACGGGACCGCTACAATTCGCTACGGTCGTTACGGGACCGCTACTACCGCTACGGGGCCGCTACAGACTGTGAATGATGACTACTTTTCAAAAAAAATTGAAATACATATTAAAGCTTATTTTTTTACTTTTTCTCTTCAAATGACATTTTTCCTCAATTTTTCTAGCCTTCTTCTATATTTGAAAAAACACCAAAACACGTAGGATCCCCCTTTTATTCTTAAAAGAACACCAAAGCACGTAGGATCTCACTGGATTAAGTTGATGCAGAGAGTTCCTCTCAAGTGGAGTGTTTTTATGGAGCTATTAATTATTATGTCATTCCACATTTGTTGTATTGACTGTTCACTATTTAGTGCTTACTATTGCACTCTTAAGTTCCAACTTTTAAATCTTGAGTCTTGACTTCAAGTTCAATTCATTATTTATTATGTTGATATTACTTCATCATAGTTTTTTTTTATTAGCCTTTCATTAGTTAAGTTAACATAACAACATGAATACATGTAAAAAAAATGATCATTACTATTATTTTCTATTAATACAACGATATAGGACCTCATACAATGAGGGGACCGCTACACCCCTTTATCTTAATTACTTTTGCAAGAAAATTATATATTCTATCATTTTCTAATATTTAGGATTTTCTAAAATTTTTTTTCAAAATTTTTTGATGATTATTTCAAATCACACCGCTACGCCGCTACATAGCGCCGCTACCGCTATGTAGCGCCCGCTACGTAGCATTTTAATGGCGGGCTGCTACGCCCGCCGCTACCACTATTTTCATCCTTGCTAAAAATAAATTAAGAAAACGTGTTTGATGGAGAAGAAAATGGGTTGTTTCTTTACTACACCGACATTAGATGTTTGTGGAAAGTGGAAACAATTCCCAAATAGACTGCCAACACAATCCAGTTATCTCCAAAGGCATTAAGGGAAAAAAAACCCAATTTCAAGAATCAAGCATACAAAGTCCACATCTTTTTGGCCTCACATTTTCAAAAATATTACTAAAAAATAAAAGCATGATGATTTGTTTGACAAGGAAATAGAAGATAGAGGGAGAAGAAAAAGAAGATGATGAGACGAGTTGCATCAAAGGAAAAGGTGAAGTTAAATATGAGAACATCGGATCCAATATTGGGATAAAAACATGAGTATCGGATTTGATACTCCCCTACAGAGTTAAAAAAAATAAGGGAATATGAGTTTTTTTTTTTTTTTTTTTTTGTAAAGGTTGAACTATAATGATTTTCTAATAAAATCCTCAAGAAAAATTGAAGGGAAAACTCAACCCAAAACCTAACGACTAATCCACATGTAAAGAGAAGAAACCTTAACTGGTGGTGTGAGACCTAGAGCTCTGCATTGTGTAGGTTTCTACACTCTGGAGTCTGGAGTGCTTTGGTCATAGGTCTGAAGCATTTGGTAAGAGAAATATAAGCTGCTTTGGTCGTAGGATTTAGTCACTCTGGAAGGCAAGGAGATGAGATCCTCCCAGTAGAAAACTAAAGAGAGTGTAGGAGCACATTTCTTAATTAAAAATTCAAGCATCTTTTTTCGGTTCTACCGGCACAAGATACTATCTGCTTATCTAGATAAAGCCACATCATAAGCACTTGTTTCACTTATTGTAATTGGATCAATCAAGGTCTACTATATCATTAGCATAACTACCTATCATTCATGTGAAGTTGTTCCCTGATCCTATTTAGAAACTGTTCATGGTGATATGATTGACCATGATTGTTCCAATCAAAGTCATCCAAGATCAAGTACCTCAAATTCTCATAGAGATGGGTGTGATACGGATGCAGGGAAGACTCAACTATGAGCATGTGGTGGGACTCACTCGATTTTCGTTTTAACATTTTGACTTTTCTTTAATTTTTGCGTAGTTGGATGTCAGGCAGGAAAGGGTCACGGGGATTTGGCCGTCATGCTGGCAGAAGCTTCCACATGAGACTTTCTCCATTAGTTGATTAGGTCAAAACCGAAACGTCAATTTCAAAATTGCCCATTTTCAACATTTTAAATGGACCGGAAACCAAATTTCATCTTCACAGTTAACTAGTTATGAGGCTACTATTCTCATTTCTCACCCATGCCACACTTCTCTGACTCTCCCTTCTATTCGCTGAAAAATGACTCAGATGACAGAAGTCTTCGCCGGAATCTCAAACTCTGGCAAGCGGATCTCCTCCTCCATCTGCAACAACAAGAAGCACTCCCTCTTCCTCCTCTCCTTCCTCCTCATCGCTACCTTCCCCGCCATCTCCGCCTCACGTAATAACCCCTCCAATCCCACGAAATCCTCCACGCACACCTTCCTCCGTTCCTGCTGCAGCTCCACCCGCCACCCAGACCTCTGCTTCTCCTCCCTCGCCGCTGCCCCATCTCACTCCACCTCCCTTGCTACCCTGAAGGACGTCATCGAGGCCTCGCTCAACATCACAATCGCAGCCGTCGATCACACCTACTTCAAAATCCAGAAGCTCATCCAACGGAAAGGATTGACCATTAGAGAGAAAACAGCCCTCCGCGACTGCCTGGAGGATGCGGACCAGACCCTGGACGAGCTCCACATGGTCAAGGCCGATTTGCGAAAATACCCAAAAGCTAAATCTTTGTCAAGACACGCCGACGACCTTAAGACCCTGCTCAGTGCGGCGATGACCAACCAGGTGATGACTAACATGACTCTTCAAGCAACAAAATTTTTCATCAAGAACCGCCTCTTACGCTAGTGGTGATTGGCGTTGGTTCTTACCATCTTGACTTGAGTTTGAACCTGGTCAAGAGCCTCATGGTTTTGTTTCTGGTGGACTTTAACCCACCAAAAGGCCTCATGCAAAATAAGGGTGCAAACTCTATATATAAACACATTCACTTTTCCTCTCTATAGAGGATGTGGAACTCCAAGATATCACAATCCACTCCCTTAGAGTGGCACGTTCCTGTAGCATACCAGCTCTCTTGGCCCGCCTACATATGAACCCGCCTACTTGCACTAAGCCACGGCTGTGACCCACCGCTTTGGTTCATGGGCCTCACGGTTTTGTTTCTGGTGGGCCTCAACCCACCAAAAGGCCTCATGCAAAGTAAGGGTGTAAGCTTTATATATAAACTCATTCACGTTTCCTCTTTATAGTCGATGTGGAACTCCAAAATGTCACAGCTTTTTCTCACCCAGGACTAATTACCTCACCAGAGCTCTTCCTCCCTCATCGCAGTGGGCTCTCCAACCTCACTCAAGGCCTAATGACCGAATTAAGGGGGTGCCAGCCCCAACACCAAATAAAAAAAATAAAAATAAAATAAATAAATAAAAAAACTACATTTTCATCAATGTGATTGCAAGAAGCACACGTTACCTTCCCTCGAGACATTCCAGTTGCTATGCATGAACATTCGAAATTCTCCCATTATACTGTAAATCAAAAATATCATTTTTCAAATTTAAATTTAGTATCAAAGCTCATTATATTGTATGCAGGACTCATGCATCGACGGCTTTTCGCATGACGAAGCGGATAAGAAGCTAAGGAAGGAGCTGCTCAAGAGCCTCATGCGCGTGCATCGCATGTGCAGCAACGCCCTGGCGATGGTGTGTAACATGACCGATACCGATATGTCAAATGAGCGTTTTGCAACGGGGAGAATGCTTGGGGAGATGGTGGATGGTGATGAATTTCCGTCTTGGTTGTCGGCGGGAGACAAGAGACTGCTGCAGGCGTCGACTGTGACGCCGAACGTGGTGGTGGCGCGTGATGGGAGTGGGGATTTTACGACTGTGTCGGCAGCGGTTGCGGCTGCGCCGGAGAGGAGAAGTAGTAGAAGTAGGTATGTGATAAGGATCAAAGCCGGAGTTTATAAAGAAAATGTGGAGGTGCCGAAGAAGAAGACGAATCTGATGTTTGTTGGGGATGGGAGGAAGAACACGATAATTACAGGGAGTAGAAATGTTGTGGATGGGAGCACCACTTTTCATTCAGCTACTGTGGGTATGTGCGCGTGTCCCTCTCCTTTCCTCTAGTTTATTTATCTTTATTATCTGTAATGATTATCTTAAACACAGTTTACCAAAAAAAAGAAAAAGAAAGATTTAAAAAAAAAAGAAAAAGAAAGATTATCTTAAACATGCATAAGCTCTAATCTTTAAGAAAAATAAAAAATAAAGAAGAAGAGTTTCTAATGAAGGAAAACACATAATTCCATCATCAGTAGACTTCACATCTCACCATGGCTCCTCATTTTATTCATTAATTTAGGCTATTTTCCGAAACATGTTTCTAGGATTTGTTAGAATTTCATTTCTGTGAAGCCAAACTGTTTCTTTAATCTAATGTATTATAATATAGTCTACCATGCCCTGTACCATAACCTAATAAAGTGATTAATTGTGACAAACTTACCATAGACTTTTCCCCGTGATAAAAATGAGATTCATAGTGGGACCACAGAAAAGTTGTTTCGTGCGAACAATTTCCATCCGAACGAATCCGATAAGACTCAGAGGAAACATTGCAAGGAGACTCAATGTGGGTGTCGGTGTTGGTAAAAATGACTGACAAACATTTACGCTCCCCGGGGAGCAGTTGCTGGTACAGCTGCATGTGTCGAGATGGTATAGGGATAGGGTCTCCCACACATTTTCGAATGTGTGGAATTCGCCATGGCCCCACATATTAGTACCTTCGCCGTTCAAAAGACCATTTCGTTCGGTGATACATCTTCTAATTTTACTTCAACAACAATAGGTCTGTAAGATTGATCTCATGTTTAATAATGTGATTAGCATAATTAATTATATTGTCAATTATGTGCTCAATCTTATACCAACTTTTTTGGAAAAAATTTGAAGATATGCCGGTGAGCAGTAGTGGATTCAAAATTTCTGTATGAGTGGGGCGAAAAATTAGAAACTATTTTCATCATTCTATTTTACAATGCATTACATTTGATTCTATAAAGGGGGAAAAAAGAACAATTGGCCAAACTTGACTAAGTTGCTCTCAAGTCAGATGACCTGCCTAACAACTGATTGTAAGAAGCATCTTTACAAAGTGTTCACCACAAACAAAGTAAAACGAAATATTCTACTATACCTTAATAACAAAAAATTATTATTATTATTATTATTATTATTATTATTATTATTTTGTTTTGCTGATTTTACCTCTTAAAATTCTCACCATTAAGACTTATTGTACTTGAGAAATTCAAATAGCCACAGATAATTGTTTAATTTACTGTTTACTATAATAAGTCAAATTTATCCCATATAATTAGCACATTCAAGTTTCAGGTATACTTGCCTCAAGCTAAGCTTGGCACACATTGTTTGTGGATAAAACCAAGTCTAAACCAATGGAAACCATAAATTTGGCCCTAACCAACATTCCTTACTAAATGCAATTTGGGTTAAGACCATAGTCATTTTAAGTATTAAGATTTCTGGTTTATTTTTTAAAAGGGCACAAAACTAAGGCAATGTTTTTTACTAGCCTAACCAAATTTCAACACCAAGCCTCCCAAATCTTGACTAGCTCAACTAAAATTTCACTTATTCATTTGTATTTGACTATCCAAGTTAAGATAAGACTTATGTGATTCTCCTTCATTAAACTATTAGCTTAGTGTCATGCCCCAAACCCGAGAATTGTGGATTATAGTGAATTCTGAGGCTCAACGCATGTAATCCCGTAGCAATCCATGTCATGTCAAAACACGTACGAACTGCTACAAAGGAGATTTCACCGATATGTGTGAGGAAGATCCATAAACATGTATTTATATTTCAAACAATAAAGCGGAAGCCTGTGAAATACATCTGTAATTTATCATAAGCAGTAATAAAAACATTATCCATTCATAATTAAACCTAAAGTCTATTGTTTAACCATCCACATACCCACAATACTACAATACAATTATACAAATCCAAAACACATGCCTATCAAATTTTTAGGCCCAATAAAACATAATATAGATAGTATGACTTTTCTAAATACCAATTATGGCCAAGCCTAGGCGACCTAAACAACACTACGTCGGATGGTTAGTAGAATACATTATTCTCATTCCACTCATCTACACCCCGAGGTACTGTTGAGGTTCCTTTCAAGGGCACGTTGATTGTCGAACTGGCATTTGGTTCGGTAACTATAACACCAAGGGTAGTACTGTCAACATGATGATTAAGCAAATATAGAGATATATAAGATTATCATGATGTATCAATTGAATTAGAGACATATTAATTAAAAGAGAACAATAATCGTAAGTTAGGCATATTGTGCATGAAATTAGCATGAATAACGAATCAACAACATATCAAAACATACTAGTTGGCATCCACGAGGCTATATTCTTTCTAAGAAAAGCGTATAACATACAGAGGGGGATATCGCTGGGGATCAGTCTAGCTACCGAGGAGCGCCAACCAACTCCTCCATAAACTACTGCAGTAGTGACATAAAGAATACTCGAACTGGTCCCATCGAACCTAATAAGGGTACAAGCAAAGTGATGCCAATTCAACCTATCAAGACCGTCTCGAATTCAAATCATTCATACTTATCATCAATCATAGCGATCGTCTCATATTCATACATAATCATTCATACTTATCATCGATCATAGCGATCTTCTCATATTCATACACAAAAGGGAGTATCCGTTTTGAGATCACATTCAATCATAAAAATTGAAATTAAAAAGAGTAATTGACAATCAGACAATATATACTTAAATGAGCTAATAGAGCTCGAACTTTCTCAACCTTAGCTACACCTATTTTGACTCACGAACCCACGCTCAGTAAAAGCTCTGTCTCCGATTTTGCCTCAAGGTTGCCAGGAAGAATGGGTACATGATATAATCATATTGAGGGCAAGGTTACTTAACAATATAAATGATTTTAGATTGAGCAATTATCAAGGATAGTTATTAGCCAACCTTATGCTAGATAATCTAGGTTTCCGAAGTCATTTAATACAATGTATTCATAAAACGTTCAATGTCGTTGTGTTACCGAAAATTTCGGTGTTACATTATGTAAGCAAAGGACACCTCTTCTTGTGCTAACACCCATAATGTTACATCAGAAAACCATCCGGAAAATCAAAGGGGATGAGTGACAGCTCTTCACTCTTCCTCCTTATTATTTGATCACCATTGGGCTAATTTAATTGAAATAAAGGTGTCATATGTAAAGCCCTACAAGGTCTTGGAAATTCCTAATTTCCTAAGTTCGCTGGGTTCTTACAGCTTAGCCGTGTATAGGTTATGACTTAGCCGTGTGGCATAAGTTTTATCTTAATTTCATCCGCATTTACAGCTCAGCTGTATGCTGGTCTATGGCTTAGCCATATGAAGCCTACGGCTAAGCCATGGCTTGCCTACGGCTTAGCTGTAGTACAATCCATGGTTTAGCCATGGGTCAGCCATAGAGGAAAGCTGGATTTGGAGTTCTCTGGAAAGCTAGCTATAAAATAGCTTATGGTTTGGTCATGGGGTGGTTACGGCTTAGCCATAGTTTATTTCACGGCTTAGCTATGGCCTTAGCTTTAAAGTAAACAGCAATTTGACCTCTTTGAATTCTGAGCCGTAGAACACTTACGGCTTAGCCACAAGCTTCAGAATTTCTGGAAACTATTTCTAAAGCATAAGTTCAGTATAGAACTCTTTAGTCTAGGTTCCAATTTCTATAATCCATTCCTACCATTTTTCATTCCAAGTTAGATATCATCACAGTAGGTCCTCATTCTCCTAATCCTACTATTCATTCTCCATTAACTTATAAACATCATGTATTCTCATAAATAAATGTAAAAGAGCTGTAAACTTGCATTTAGAGATATTACTTCCAGAATCAACAAACTAAATATACATGTAGTAATATATACTCTTATACTTGCCTTATGTCAGTGCTTAACCCAAAACTAACATCTCCTTTGGTTTGAAGAAGGAAAAAGCTCCAATAGATGGAAATCTTACTACATGCAAAGACATGCAATGGGTAAATTGAGTGTAAGATGCATACATGTTGCTCATTTAAGTCTTCTTGACTCTTTTGAACTCAAAGGATTGAAATGGAGGTGGTTCCTTACCTTAAAGAGCTGTAGATTGAAGAAGAGAAGGAAGAGAAGATGGAATGGTTAGCTCCAAAGGTAGAAGATGGGTAAAAAGATGATGGGGAAGAAGATGAGTGTGTTGGTTCCTAGATGCACAGCCTCAAGGCCTGATTTCCATCTCTAGTTTGAAAACGAGATGAGAGAAGAGTGTAGATGGAGCTCCAGTAAAAAGAGAGAGAGAGAGTCTTGAGGGTAAGGAAGAATGAATGATGGTTACCTCTTTTAACTCAAATTTTTTGGAGTTTTGCATGCAAGTTCATTTTCTTTAAAAAAATTACGGTTTGAGTCAAATGATATTCAATTGGGCCAAGATACTTCCGAATCAAGTTGGGCCAATTATCAAAGATGATCCACAAGATGAAATACACATGATGTAGCTAATGTGGTGTTAAAATGATGCAAACCATGTGACTCTAAATTACAAGAAGATCCTTAACTACTTAAATAAGGTTCGAACCTGAGCCAACTACCTATCCATGACCTAACCCAAGGGATTTTGAGTTAAATTAGTCTAAACGAGTATTAATTAGCATAAAATAAGATTAGTTTGGGTTTGGACCTTACACTTAGAATCTCTATAGTGACCAAGATATGTTTTGAAAGAAGTTCCTATTTTATTGAGTGCTCATTTGTGGATGTTTTTTCGTCTATTAGTATTGATCCTTGGTTTTCTCTATGATTTTTTTTTGTTTAGTGCCTATACAAATAAATAAACTCTACCCACAAAGATGAAAGCTTATTGAATATATATATATATTTTGTAGTATTTCATATGAGAAATAAGTTATTCTTAATTGAAAAAGAAACAAATTTAATGAAAAAGTGACTATTGTTATTAGGAATTAACTCATTTGGGTAGAATGATATAAAAAAAAGTATTCAAATATTCATCAAATGCCAACCCAATTAAAGAAGAAAACAAGCAACCCACTTATTTCATAATAATGAATATATCCTTCAACTGCTATAAAAAAATTTTTAAAAATGAAACAAATGGGAAAAGCAACCTCTTATCTGTGAGAGAGAGAAAGTCAGAGAAAGATGACTGAACTAAAAGGCTTTGAGGTTATTTGGTAAAGAGAGATGGCCACAGCCGACAAAGAGATTTGTAGATTTTCTTCTAGAGAAATAAAGAGTGCTAGATAGAAATGGTCGAACAAAAAGAGGAAGTCAACAATGACACTACTACAATTTGGGGTTTTTTCTACATTACAGCGATTTGGGAGTTTATATCACAGAGAGAGAAATAAATAGATAAAGAGATGGTGGATGGATAAAGAAACAGAGTCGACGCTACTATTGGTGCTACTGGAGAGAAAGCCTAATCGGTGACCAAAATTCATGCTGGATGGGACAATGAGGTAGGGTGAGAAAATGAGGTAGGATTTTGATTTGGAGATGTTTCACTGATTGGGGATGTGATTTAAATGAAACTAAAGGAGCCTTTGATAATGAACTAGGGCTACCCAAGTCATGGGGTGGTGGGAGATTAGGCCCGAACTGAGACATGGCCCATGGCGCAATAGGGCCGGAATTCAAAGGCTTACCTAGGGCGGCCGCACATACTATGCAAAGTATAAGTCCACGCCTGCCGGTGAGGATGATAGTTATTTTGAATGGTGTCAAGTTATGTAGTGAGGCCGATTTTTACACATTGACTCATGGAAAGCATGCATTATACACTAATGATTAGGGTTACAAATGGGTCCTTAATTCTCTATTTACTCGAAGGTTCCAATATGTTAATAACCTAATTTGGGTTCTTATTTAGGTCTTAATAAGTAAACGGGTCTGGGTCCGGGTCCTATTTTTGGACCCATGATTTAAACAGTTCCAGATCTAGTTCCACCTTAGATCTGGCCCGTAGACCCGAGACTTGACATATTACACCAATTTTTGAGATTTTTTCCTAAAATTTAGCTTTTCTATGAGAGGTTGTTAGTTAATTGACTTAGGTGAGTAAAGTGAGGTGAATGGTCATTTCAAAGAATAAAAAAATAAAAGGGGTTAAATCAATTCAATGATGAGTTTGCCATTTAGTGAAGAGAGAATGTAACTTTTTGACCTTTTATATTAAAAGTAGATATTTTTTGTTAGTTAGTAGGATGAGAAAGTAACTTTTTAACTTTTTAGTGTAAAAACTAGAAGAATTTTTTTTGAAATATTTATATTGATTTGACTATTTTAGTTTGTTGAGTTTTGAAATAAAAGATTGTTGAAAAAATGGGTTCTAACTTTGGTTTTTGGGCAACTTTGGACCATAATAAGTGTAAGTCCCACAGATCTTTTGAGGCTGGTCTAAGTATTAATGTGTCCTACATGAGGAAAATAACACCAAACCATTATTTAGTTAAAAACCATTTAGAAAGTGAATGAGAAATTAGCTCCAAAAGTGACTAGTTGAAATTGCTTTTTGTTGGTAATGAAAAGAGGATGTCCCGCATTGCTAGTTTACTAAAGGTGTATTGATTGGACAGTTCGGTGGAGGAGATGCAACACTTGGAACCGTTGACTCTAAGTCCCTTACAAAGATGACTTTAGCTTCAACTTTGAGCTAAAATTATCAAAAACGCCCTAAAGAATTCTCCATACAAACCCAGACCCAAACCCTCCTTATACAGGGTTCCGGTTCAGGTTCCATCCTCTCCTTAATGGTTTTAGTTCTAGATCTAAGAAACTAGTTCTAAATCAATTCTAGGTCCATCTTCTCACTAACGGTTTCAGTTCCGCGTCCACCATGGATCTGGACCGGAACCAACCCGCTTACAACCCTAGTGATGGTATTTGCATGTGCACGCTGCTCTCATTTGGTATTCGGTTCCACAAGACTAGAAACGAGAGAAAGAAGGGTCTAATGGTTCATGTATCTCTTTTGAATGGATGAATGTTCCGTGGTCATCAGTTGCCTTTACCATATGGTCGGTGCTATTTTCCAAACCATTTTTTCTACACTGCTCGGCTGAAAATTGATACGTATATTAGGGAATCATTTTTTTTTTAGCTCACTCTATGGTCTGTTCGCACGAAATTCACTAGGTTAGCAAGCACCGTCCACCTCATAAAAAAATTGGGATTTGTGCAGTATGGCCACCACTATTCATGCACAACCCTATTTTATGAACAAAGCTGATAAAATTATCTAGATCTCCTCTGTATTAGTATTTTTTTTTTATATTCCAAAAGTACTGGTGAAGTTTGTGATTTGAAAAAGTACCATACAAAGACCTTCTTGAAAACTTTCTCCACTTTTTGTCAGAAGGTAGGATTATCAATCAGTAATGATGGGCTTATGGAAAAAAGCCCTAAAAAACTAAAACCAAACAAGCTAATTTTTCCACCTATTTTGTGTTTTAATAAATTCACTCATAGAAGAGTTTAAGCTATCAACATTTTCTCTTAACCCAGCCAAGGGGGTTGGGACCCAGGAGATATCCAATACACGTCGTAAAGCAGCCCACTTAAGTGGGAAAGAAGCACATACACGTGGGAAGAAAGCACACACATGAGGGAAGGGAGCTTGCACAAGGCGGAAGATAAAAGCCTACACTAACAGGAAAAAATGCCAAACCCAAGGTTCAAACCTTGCATAGCTAATTGGGAAAATATTTTGAGAGATTGTAAATAAATTAAATAATTAAAAATTAAATAAATAAGAAAATATATAATGGAACAATTGGTAGTCGAATCATGTCTTTGAACACATTTTCTTTAGGCGAATTTTTCCCACACAAGTGTAATAGACTCGTGGATGTCTGCCTCAAAATAAAACGGCTTTATGATCAGTTGATCTCCACCAACTGTGTAGTTGATTCAGTGGATGAATTCAAATCCTGGAGACCACTTTATAGAAGCATTAAAAATGCCTCTGTAAGAGTTATCTACTTCCAATGTGGAACTCTTAGAAAAAGGAGGGGAGGAAATGTACTTTAATGAACAAGAATACCAAAAAACCCCCCATACATTAAAGCACATCAAGAAAAATAACTACTGCAAATCAAACATATGAGATTATGCATAAATGTAGGTGAACTAAGTCTTGGACCCTCACTTAGTGTACTAAGTTTTAGACACTGAGACTCTATGGTGGACTAAGATCTTGAACTAAGAATTTTTACGGTAAGTCGTACTTATTACATACATAATCCTTGGGTCATAGATTCCTATAGAACCATGTACAATAATGGCCTTGTGCTATCTTAGTATTCATGAACGCTTTAGATAGTACCCTAACCTTTTATAGAAATTGGCTTGACTTCCACACTGATATAAGTGTACTCCATCAAGGATGCTCGTTTATATCACCTCTTTTATAAAAGACTAAAGTGTTTCACCGACTATTATAGGAAATGAACACTTCTTATCAAAGGAATGAATATGCGAGGTTTTTCTATAACCTCCAAAGTTGAAGGGTTCAAGGTCTCAATTAGATTTTTATATTGCAATTCAATTAACAATGACAGAAATATAAAAAAAGCGAAAAACAACCAACCACAAAAAGAAAATGAGGCACATGATTTTTACGTGGAAACCCAACACAGAAAAAGCTACGAGTCCTCTCACCTGGACCAATGGAAACTAAGCATTATAAAAATATGGTTACAAGACTTACTCACAACACTTGCCCAGTTGCAACTCAACCTAAAGACTGTAGTTCTTTTTGTCATCGTCTCGCCAGTCAATGTTAACCGTGCTTAAGCCAACACTATCTTGAATCTGCAAACAAACGAAACAAACCACCTCTAATCCGTAAGGCAAATAAATCTTTTACAAAAGAGAAGACAATCATCTACAAGGAAGAAGAAGCAACAACCTCAAAATACTCTTTAAGTTAGCACACCTTCCAATGGTTTCTCTAGAGAAGAAAGGCGTTTCCAATATGTATTCTCAATTTAGAATAAGGAGATTAGTTGTTAGAGTTAAGAGAGAAACCCTTTCAATAATCTAATTTTCGTGCCTTAGGGTTAAAGTCCGTGAAGAACTAAAACAGTTCTGACATAAATAGGAAAGAAGTTTGCGCAAGAAATTGGGTATTTCTCCATCATCCGTTCGAGCAGACCATCTTTCTTTCTATGTTAATTTTCTAGTCCCACTTAAGCAAACGCACCAGCTGTTTGAGCGAACGACCCTTCTGTCCCGAATTAAATTTCTTCCAAAAATATGTTTTTCTTCGTTATCTTCACTTTAGCTCTTCTGGCAACATACATTACAGACCATTCTAAAAGAAATACAAAATTACAACTCAATAGACCTTGAGTTTTGTCTAACCCATAAATTAACCAATTACAAATAACCCTAACAATCTCCCCGACCCTTCAGCAATTCATGGACAAAACTACCTTGAAAATACAATTAGATCCACCCATGAATAAACCCAAGATTACATTGACCTTTTTAGCCAAAATGTTTTTTTTACCGAAATACCTTTATTACCTTGAAATCTTTTCAAATCCTTCATATTCCCCTTTTTCGTCCATAATTGACATAAATTGATTAACATATAGCATATATGTCAATCATCTTCTGCAAGTCCCCCGTAATTATAACTCCCCCTTAATGTCATCTCCTCTTTTCAGCTTGGGGGTAGGGGTTATCTTCTTGATTAGTGGTTGAATTTTGATACCTACACTTGTGAATTTTAGGCTTTCAGTGTAGCACAAAATTACAACTCAATTGACCCTAAGTTTTGTCCAACCCATGAGTTAGCCAATTACAAATAATCTTAACATTATGTACACATATGATGGTTTTTAAGTATTCTTACCTTGTCACCCAAAGTTAACTTCATTTTTTCCATTGAACTCATTCCATGAGATCTTCAATCAAACGAGTTGGGTATTTATTATTGGTGACTTATCCATTTTAGGCTTAAGTCCCATTCACCTCAATATTGACAACACCTAATCACTGGCGAGTCCTTTAGTTAGTGGCTTGGTTAAATTATCCAATGAGCCCATAAAATATATAACAATTACTCCTTAATTGAGTAATTGTCTCAACAACTTATGCATCAGATGTATATTTATGGATTTTTCATTATAGGTTATGTTGTTGATTTTTTTAATTGCTAACTTTTGAGTCACTCAAATTTGAATAAAGACTTCATTTTGGCTCCTTTAGTGGAATTTAAATTCTTAACATTTTTTAAAGGGCAAAGATTTCATTGTAAGCGATTTTTTCTCTTAAAATCCTCTAAAAACAATGAACAATTTATTTCATTATAATGACATGTTCTTGCCTTTTTTATATTTTATGATTTAATTACTAGAATGTAATACCATGACAGCCATTGTCGGAGAAGGGTTCCTAGCGCGTGATATTACATTCCAGAACACAGCCGGGCCATCCAAGCATCAAGCAGTGGCGCTGCGTGTTAACGCCGACAAATTCGCCTTTTATCAGTGTGACCTGCTTGCTTACCAAGACACCCTCTATGTCCACTCCCTTCGTCAGTTCTATCGCAATTGTTATATTGCTGGCACAGTTGACTTTATCTTCGGCAATGCTGCTGTTGTATTGCAAGATTGTGACATCCATGCCCGCCGCCCTAACCGTGGCCAGCGCAATATGGTCACCGCCCAAGGCCGCGATGACCCCAATCAGAATACTGGCATTTCCATCCACAATTCCCGAATTGGAGCTACCTCAGATCTTCTCTCCGTCAGGTCCTCTTTCCCCACTTACCTTGGAAGGCCATGGAAAGAGTACTCAAGAACAGTGATCATGAAGACAAATATCAGTAGCGTGATCCACTCGGCTGGGTGGTTTGAGTGGAATGGTGATTTTGCTTTGGATACCTTGTACTACGCTGAGTACCAAAATACTGGCGCAGGGGCTAGGACTGCAGATAGGGTGAATTGGGCAGGGTATAAGGTAATTACAGACATGGCTGAGGCACGCCAGTTTACTGTAGGGAATTTTATTGGGGGAAGTAATTGGTTGGGATCTACCGATTTTCCCTTCTCGCTTGTCCTATGAACTAGGTCCTTTGTTGCTTTGCTTGACTGAATAGTTATGTCATGTGAGGGATTCAATAACGGGGGGGTGTTTTTTTATTGCTATTTAGTATTTGAGATGTATGATGTATGAAGAGATTTTGATAGCTAGGTTCCAAGTAATGTGGAAAGCATGATTTCAGGAATCCTGCAACTTTTCGTTGGTGAACAAATGGACATGTTGTTAGTTAGGCCTTTTGGCAATTCTTTTTTGTATGAAACATGTATGTGGATAATAGCACTCCGTGGAATAAATGTTTTACAAATAGTCCGTTCAGTAAGACAAATATACTATTCAAAATAAAAATTTTATAAATCCAACGGATGAAAGTCTTTCATGAAGTTTTCAAGATCCATGTCGAATCAAGGCTCAAATTTGACTACATAGTCATTCTTTGAATTCTAAAGAGGATCAATGGTTAAAATCTTGATATTGTTGGAAGTAGGTGGGTCTCGTGGATAGATTTTCAAAACTTTTGATTCACTTGACACAGGGATCAACTATCCATAAGACCAAAACCCAATCCAGGATGCGTTACCCTCAATCTCGTGACCATGTACAGTAAAATTATACCAGCACTAAACATCCAAAATAACCTACGACATGCAAGAAGTAGATCATACCTTTGGAGACCCGCAGTGCTCTAATGGACTTCTTCAAGACCTCTTAGCCTTCCACGCTATGACCCCCGAATTGGATTTCTTTTCTCAAGAAGAACGGTGGAATCTTCAGGAGAAAATCCCAACTCGAGACTCCAAGGAACTAGAAGAAAGGAGAGGAGAGTAACTCGCGCAACTCTTGCACGAAAGGGTTTTGGGCGTTAGAGGAACTCTTTTGGACGTCCAAGGATATTTTATAGACTTCCAAATCTCTCCCTTGTCTAATTGAAATAGAAGTCTTACTTCCAAAACAATTAGCAACTTTCTCCTTTCCAAACTCTTATTTCTAGAGTCCAAGTCGGATTAGTGTTTTCCAATATCTTGGGCTAGCGTGGGGACCACTAGGGATTCCTTAGAAAGCTGGCTCCAACTGGAACACCGCGACCCCACATCTCATGTGCAATCCGGGCCCACAGTTAATTGCAAATAACACCACTATATAAATGCAATTGCACTCCAGTCTTAGGAATAAATTACAATGAAGACCCTAAACTTCCCAATTACCACAAGTAGGCCCCTCTATCAATATCCGTGGATCAATTGGAATAAATCCGTCTCTTCCAATCTAAGTTCCACATCTTATTATCCTTGAGCCCCAATTAATCACAGTAATCATCAGTACCACCCATTTAACTCTTAATTGAGATGGGTGCGCACTTACTAATGACAAATCCATTAATTGGCACAAGGGGATAATAGAGATAGATTCCATCTTGATCATTCAACGTTCCCACAGTTCTACTACCATATACCCAAGACACCGAGGTGTTAACCTATAGTCGGCCTCACTCATTGGTGACTCAAAGCAAATGAATAGATAGAAACTTGAGTTCGTCAATGTCTCAGGATTGAGAGCCTATTGCAAGGGAATTATGAGAGCATACCTTATTATTGAGACGGAATACCATAAGGTGCATCTCATGGTCCTTCAATACATCCAATGTACCAGCACCATTGATCCAGAATCTTACATTCTGATGATTGAGACAAATCACACTATCTCATAGTGATCAAAGTGCTGCAACCTTATCAAATGAGATGCCCAATCTCATTACTGGTTGTGAAGCTATTTTAAGTATAAGATTTGTGACATATATCTCCCGCGTGTGGATCTCATCCATGCACATATATCACATCTAATATACTAATGGGACCCGGTTCAACTCATGAACCATTATGTCATACGTATTGGTCATGTGCATGAAGTAGTAGAATAACATTCATCTTATGAAAGTAAAGCATGATATTATTGATAAATAAAGAAATTAATCAATTTATTACATCAACTGATGGATTGAGTCCACAAAAACTAACAGATATAGGGGCCCACAAATTTCAAAAATTAAGACCAAATGGTCCATGTTTGTCACAACTCAAAAATTCTTAAAAGGATCATCACGCGTGCAGTACTGCTAAATAAAATATTTTGCACATTTTACCTACAAGATTGCATTATGTGATGATGCATGGGTGTTCGAAAACTCCAAGTGCATAGCTTCAATTGTAGTAATAAACTAGAAAGAACAAGTTGATCCTCAAGGAGCAATGCTTTTAAGATGTTTTCAACTTGTCACCTGCCTAAATAAAATCTAAGACTAACCTAATTTAAAATCTAACAAATACATTCATTCGTAATGATTAAACAATTACAACAACAATTCCTAAATTAAAAATCCTAATTCTAAAACTTCCAAAAACTAAAACTAAAAATTCTGCAAAACAAAACACACATTAGAACTTTCAATAAAACAAAAACTAAAATTAGAAACTAACTAAAAATAAAAACTAAACAATGTTAGAAACTAAATAAGAAGTGAAAGAAAACAAACACTTTTCTAAATTAAAAACTAAGTTGACAAAGAATCTACACTTTCTAAAAAAAATTCTAAATCCTATTCAAATTAGAAAGAGGTTAATTTTAGAAAGAACTCTAAATGATAACCAGATTAGTAATCTCCTAAAGTTAAACAATTTCTAAAACAACAATACAATACAACTATACAACACAACTACAATACAACTAAACAAAGCAATTTTCTAAATTAAGAATGAATCTACTCAAACATGATAAACTAAAGAAAAATGCAAATCTGAAAACTCAATTTCCTAAAGTAAACAAGATGCATAAGTCATGAAGATTCTACTTTCTGGAAAAAAAAAAAAAAAAAACCAAGTGACTCAATGCATGAACATGTGTTCTAATTCTAACTTGCGATGGTGTTATACATGAATGGGCTGCCAAAAAAATTCAGAAATCAAATTTAGAAGACTGATTTAATTCAATTTCAAAACAGAAAATTTTCAATTTGCACACAGAAAATCAGTTTTGATCATGGTTCCAATAATCCTCAAAACAGTCCACATATATCAATGTAAAATTTGTCCAAACTGCACTTAGTTCAATCAGATTTTTTACTATTGAAATACAGGTTTGGGTTGTTAACAAACACACAGAAATCAGTTATAAAAAAAACTTATTTCAAATCTGAAACTTATTCAACTTAGTGCAGAAATCAGTTACTAAAACAGTCCTTCAATTGTACACATGGTTCGGCCATTATGTATCTCATGCAAATATGAATTCAGCACATTAATGAACTAAGTTCAGGTAAGCATACGTTCCACATTTTAAATTTCTGACTTGTGTTTTTTTTTTTTTAAGAAGTCAATCACACAATAAGTGGGAGAAAAGTTGCACAAATCTGATCAAGAATTTCGTCCAACACAGGTTCAGATTTTTGGACTGTTTTTACTTAAGATGAGTTAATATATAACTTAGAGAAATCAGATTATTTGAACTTCACTTTAACGTCAGCCCTTAAACCTGATCTTATCATTGAAATTATGAATGAATGTTATGCAACTTTCAGCAGTACTTAGACCTAAATAAAACTGTGCAAGAACAAGAAATTAAAATGTGCAAAAATTGAATAAAAAGTGTAGAAATTTAAATAACAGTGTAGAAAGATAAAAAAAAGTGCAGGAAAAATTTAAAAGTAGTTGTGTAGGAAGTCAAAGACGGTAAACAATGAAAGTCAAAGGCGATAAAACAGGAAGTCAAAGGCGGTCATTTGTTCTTTCAATTTCTTACCTCAACTTAGGCTCAAAAAGATTAGAAGTGTTGTCTTAAGGCCTTATTCTTCATCTTAGGTCATCAATACAAGTAAGAATAACAAATCTCCATTCAATGTAGAAATAAATTTCAGAATTGGCCTTTAATCTTTTCTCACTTTAACCTCCTTAACTCGATCTTGCATTGCCTCCAAACATAAAATGTATCCGAAGAAACAAAGTATATTGAAAATGTTACTAAGATGCGTTAATAATTGTGACTCCAATTATATCCCAATAGTTAAACAAGAACGAAATTCGACCCAAGCACAAACAAGACTAATATTAAGAACACCACAAAATCAAGACAAGAAAAATTGAAAAGAGACAAACTTTATTACTCGCATGAAAATTGTTTTACAAAAGATTGAAAATTAAAAGCAAACAATTACATATTAAAAAAGATTGACACTTCAAGGTTGGTGGTGTGGCTTTAGGGCTAAGATTCCTTTATGACTTAAGATGTAGAGATGAGAAAGGGAGAGATGGATGTAGAGATCTGGAGGTGGGAGGCGGGCAATTTTTCCATCTTTTTTTCTCTCTTCAATTCTTCTCTCATTTCTTTTGAAAATAAATTCTTTCCCTCAATTCTTTGACAATGGGACCCATATCATCAATTTCTTAAAAGACAAATGTGAATTCATGAAAAAAGGCAATTTTAACTCTAAGATCACAAATGCATGAATGCATGCCCATCTCTCATGAAATGACAATAAAAATGTACATCATTTTTCATGATTTTATGTGAATAAACCAATGATGATGAAAATTAAATTTAATTCATGAGAAAACTAAATTTCACAAAACTTTTCAAAAATAAATTTCTAAAAATGGCAAGTTTTATTAATGCAAGCAAAAAATGTGATTTTTAAGCAAATTATGCAAAAAACTACTAAAATGAATTTAAAATGCTTGAAAGCATGGTATCACACTAAATGAGGCTCTTTTGAGTCAGTAAATCCTTAAAATGGCCCAAAATATATATGAAAATATACATTTTTAAAGACTTATCACACCCTCCAACCAATGATAAGCATTGTCCTTAATGTATATGAATGGAATGCAAAACAAAAAAAGTTAAGTCACCTGAAAATATGTCTGAACTGCTTCTTGTCCACAGTTAGACAAAGCAAAAAGAGCAAAAGAAAAATCCATAATATACAGAATATACATAGCAAAAGGCCTCTATCAGATCCAGGGACGATTAATCCTTGTAGACAGGATCAACAAGAGGAATGTCTTCCTTTTCAGGTAGTGCGATTTCCAAAAATGGCTTCAATCTTTGACCATTGACTTTGAACAATTGGCCATCCTTGGAGTCATAAATCTCAATAACACCATATGGAAACACTGTTTTGACAATGTAAGGACCAATCCATCAAGAGTTGAGCTTTCCAAGAAATAAATGAAGCCTAGAATTTTAAAAGAGGACTTTTTGCTCAGGGTGAAAATTTTTCCTAAGGATTTGATTATCATGAAAAATCTTTGTCCTCTCCTTATATATTTTAGAATTTACATAGGCATCCCTACGTAACTCTTCTAATTCATTCATTTGCAATTTCCTGTTAGATCCAGCCTTATCTATATTGAGGTTGAACTATTTAATGGCCCAATAAGCTCTATGCTCAAGTTCCATTAGCAAGTGGCAAGCTTTTCCATAAATTAGCCAGTAAGGAGACATTCCAATGGGAGTTTTAAATGCTATCCGATAAGCCTATAGTGCATCAGTTAGTCAAGTAGACCATTCTTTTCGATTAGGCTTTACAGTAGTCTCCGAAATTTGCTTGATTTCACGATTGGATACCACTACTTGCCCGCTAGTTTGTAAGTGATAAGGGGTGGCTAGTTTATGAGTTATTCCATATTGCTTCATAAAAGCCTCAAAAGTTCTATTACAAAAATGCAATCCCTCATCACTTATGATGGCACGAGGGTTTCCAAATCGTGAAAACACATTCTCCTTTAAAAATTTTTGTACTGTTTTAACATCATTATTCTGGCAAGGAGTAGCTTCAATATATTTTGAGACAATCAACAGCAACCAAGATATAAATAAAACCAAAACTTGGAGGAAAAGGTCCCATGAAATCCATACCCCATTTATCAAAAAGTTCAACCACCAAAATTGGGTTCAAGGGCATCATGTTTCTTTTTGAAATATTGCCCAATTTCTAGCAGAGCTCACAGGTCTGGTAAAATTCATGAACATCCTTAACAAGTGTGAGCCAGTAAATACCGCATTGCAAAATTTTGCATGATGTCTTTTTAGCAAAAAAATATCCTCCACAAGCCTGTGGATGAGAAAAAGATATGACACTAGGAATTTCAACATTTGGCACACACCTCCTAATAATTTGATCTGGACAATATTTGAACAAATATGAATCATCCCAGAAAAAATGTTTAACCTTAAAAAAGAACAAATCTTTATCTTGCTTAGTTCAATGGCTAGGAATGCTGCCCATAGCAAGAAAATTTGCAATATCTCCAAACATAGGAGGTGTTCATCTATGAACCATATTGACTGGTGTGATTGCTAGGTCAATTTCTTTCATGATCTATGTCATAACCCAAGCCCAGGAGTTCGGGGGTTAGCAAAAGCCAAACCGATGACACACGTACTCCCGTGCCTGTACACGTAGACCTGGTCTAAATGTACATGCACAAGGGAAGGTTCACACGTGCCAAATATGTACTCGGAAGCTGTAGATATCAAAACATCATGTAAATTATAACAGGTCACATTCGTATACTAAGCTGTTCTGCAATAAAGAAACATGCTATGTGAATCAATGTATATATACATGCTGTATACATAACTAGTTGGCGACTACGTTGCCATATGCTCCCAAAAAAGGGATCTTATATCTGTGCAGAGAACACCATTGACCGGGCCAGGGTACAAATGAGTCTTGGGTTCCTGGGGTCCGGATTCCCCAAGACGTTTCATTATTGCAGCAAGGTCATGAAAACTACACCAAATTCACCCCGTCGGGATCCTAAGGCTGAGGCTAAGTAGTGCCAACCATACTGATTTAATTATGAAAACCCTGAGTAAATCGTGAAAAACATATCATACGTGCAGATTCGAGAACATATCTTATACGTGTAACATACATGCATACTCAAGGTATGGAAAACATCGTAAGCGAAATTAGCTGAACAAGTAATCATGCTAAAGAGTGGAGATCAATGATCGAAATACACCATGTTATGCAAGCAAGTCTTAACATATCGAATCACCGTCATTTACTAGCCAACTCTAATCTAATTATCCAGTGTTTCTCACCGTGCATGATAATGTAGTTTTAAGTTATCCATTGCACCGTTATTTAGTGTTGCATTATATCATATGGTGCACCGAAGTCCCTTAAACCAACACTCATGGGAAGGTGCTTAACAACTGGATAACGAACATGAATGATTCGCAGCCCTCGAGATCATTCACGCATTTTATTATGTTCCGTTGGGCAAGTCGAAGTTGCCTACCTTCTACCTTAAAGGTCCTACAGGTCTCCTTCCTTTCCTATCTTTCTACGGCTTAGCCGTAAAAGGCTACACGGCTTAGCCGTGGCTGAGCCGTAGAGGAGTTGCAGAATTGCATACTCTCAGTTATTTTCAGGTGTCACCCTGTATTTATCTACGGCTGGGTTCACGATTAGGTCACGGTTTAGCCGTAGTGTGTTTTACGGCTTAGCTGTAGCACATTTCACGGCTTAACCGTGAATGCACTGGGTCGATTTCTAAATCGATTACAGAAGAACGAGGAAGACACCAAAGTATCAAAAACACATCTAAAAGAAGGAAATGAGCTCAAATTGGGCTGTATATATGTTTCCCCTGCAAACTCATGAGAAGTAACCAAAATCAAGCAAATACCAACATGGGTTCATACATATTAAGCTTATACTTGCCTTAATGGAGTTCAAACACAACAATTGTTGTCCTTGGGGCTCAATTCACGTCCACATCCAGTCCAAACACAAACCTACTTCCCCATGCATGAAGAGAAAGGAAGAAAGAAAGAAACATAAGCATATACACACAGAAAGGCATGAGAAGAAGAAGAAGAGGAAACCAATCCCAAAGCTTACCGTACTCACTACAAGAGAGGAATCCACGAGTCAAAGGCACAATTCCTCTTCTTAGCTTGATCGGTGGAGAAAAAGAATCAAGAGGGAGAGAGAGATGGGAGCTCCAACGTGAGGGAAGAGAAGAGAGTGAGAAGGGAGTCGGTGGAATGGCTTTATATTGGATAAAGTTAAGGCAAAATTGCAAGAAAGTCCAATGCAAGAAACGATTTACAGTTTGAGTCAAATCCGAGTCCAATGGAATCATACGACCTCGGTTGCAATCGACATAGTTACGAACGTTAACGAGCTCAACGAAAGACACGTGTTGACACCAAGATGATGCGAAAATGACAATATCTTATAAAAGCTAAAATTACGAAAAAGGACTTGGTTTACCTAATCCAGGTCAAACTCAACCCAACTACCTATCCATGGCCCGCAACGAAATCAAAACAAAAGCAAAACACAATTTACAACTAAAGCAACATTAATTAGTCACCAAACGAGGTCAAGCTGGGTCGGAGTGTTACAATCCATCTCTGGATCACTTAGAGAGGTGGAGAGGATATTACTAAATTCGAGCTCGTATCTCTTGTTTAAAATTTAGCCAGCATGGGTTTTTCCCCATTTGATAGTTAGAGAATTTCAACGATCATTGCTTTGTTCCACTAGCTTCTTCTATGTTATGCCTAACTTTAGTACTAAGCGGTCAATTTAGTCCTTTGGTACTTTGATTGTGCTCCCTTTTGGGCCAAAAGATAGAAGAAGTTGTCCTAAAGCCTTCCTAAGGACTAATTAGCTGGTGGAATTCTTTAGGATTTTTGGGGTTTGGAAGACTAAGTGCTGCATCCGAGCACTGTGGACCCTACCGGGTTCTCTTTTGCCCCATGTCTTCTTTGGGGCGAATTGGGCCGTTCTAGCCTTGCCTCTTTGGAGATGCAGAGCCTAATTGAGTAACCCCTTTGCGGTGTGGCTATCCTTCTTATGACTAGTTGCTTCTTGTGCCAAAGGTGGACTCCAAAAGGGTTCTGGGCATACTTGAAAACCCAAGGTATAGTTGTTGGGCCCATGCTCTTTGGAACACAGAATCTGGATGGTGCCATGCTAGTTGCTGATGGTGCAAGTTCCTTGGGAATAGGGAATCGAGGGGCTAGTGGTTGGGATCTAGGTTGTAGCCGGTATCCTTGTAATGTTGTCACTGGATTAAGTGAGTTGGCTTGGTGCGGATTAGGCACTGGTGAAGGAGAATCTAAACAAGCGTTCCTTCGCTTTGTCAAATATGATGATGAAGGTGGCCATTAATCCTGTAAAGCAAATTGACCAGGTCAGTATTTTAGTACACCCCCTTCTCTTTGTCCCCACCCATTCACATCTTGACGCAAAAGGAATGGTCCCATATTGGGAAGAGAAAGGGTTAGGTTTGACTTGGCTCAACTGAAGTGCAATAGCTTAACACAACCGGCATGAACTAGTCATGTGGACTTTGTTTATTCCAAAGACTACATCAAATCATTGTTCACCATGCCATTTAGATAGACTAATGATATTAGTTTTTTCTTTCTCTTTTCCCAACCTTCTTCACATCTTTTGGATGTGAAGGGATTGGTCCCTAAGTGGGAGAGAAAAATCAGATCTGGCATAGTTGAACCGAAGAGCAATATTTAGTGCAACTAGTTTCAACTAGCCCTGTGGACCTTGTCTTCTCTAAAGACTACAGCAAATCAATGTTCACCATGCCACTTGGTCAGAATTTGAAGTAGTTCATAGCCACCTTAGTGGGTTGCATCGAAATTTGAAAACCTAAGGGAAGATCCTATATTTTTTGGAGGGTAGCTGATCCATGCATTGGTCGGCTAGACTCCATGCATCTTTTCTTTCAAGTGTTGATCAAACTAGAACTTTTAATTGGCTTATTATTATTATTTTTTGTTTCCCATAGCTGGCACCAATTTTCTCTGACAGCCACCTTTTTTCAAGGGCATGGGGAAAAGACACGAAACAAAAAGAAAATGAGAAATGTTGAACCCTTCGACCATTTTTAATTCTGAGTTTATTTTTGTCGGTTCGTTTGCATTTTGACCTCCTAGGTGCAGACTATTTACATGTATTTTTTTATCATAGCTCTCCCGCTTGATCTCAAATGATCACTTACAAGGGGAAAGAAAATAATGTGTAGACACCAAAAACTTGCCTAGCAAGATTTTTATGGAACTGGGTCCAATCACTATTTGGCTAAATCATCAAATCTTTGTTAAATTTGTATTTTGGAAAAATTTAAATGAAGAGAAAAGTGTGGTAAGGTGGATAGAGTTATCATTATTCAATGTGGAGGTTCAAGTTTCAAGGTTCAAATTCTTGTAAAAGTGTATTTTTTATTCCTCAAAGCCCAAATGTGGGTCCCACAAATTGATCCAATCATGCACCGTAAGACCCATACAAAGCAAAAGTTCGTCGTGGGAGTTTTGAAACTTCCCCCCAACTTCCCCCACTGCCACTCACGACTTGGGGAGATATCACAACCACTTCAAAGTTTGCAATAAAAAGGGAAAAACTACAAAGAAAATATCCAATGGTGAGAAGTTGAAAAGTTTGAAAAAAAAAACAGAGAGAGAGAGAGAGAGAGAGAGGGAGAGAGAGTGATCACAACCACTTCAAAGTTCGGAACAAAAAGGGGATAACTACAAAGGATATACCAATGGTTATAAGTTGAAAACTTTGAAAAGAGAGAGAGAGAGAGAGAGAGAGAGAGAGAGAGGATACAAGTCTCGGCGATAAGAGATAGAGAGAAAAAAAGAATAGAGGATAGAAAGGAAAAGAAAAGAAAAGAAGTTAGAAGGTAAACAAAAAAAAATAAAGATTTTTTGCATCTTGACCTTTACAATTAGTTCCTTATCATTTTTTTTTCTTTCTTTCATTGCATTTCCATAAAGGAAAAGGAAATTCAGACCTTATCAAAGAAGAGATCCACCCTCCAACCCACACCATTGCATCTTGCATCCCTCTTCTTCATCTTCTCCACCATTTTTTTTAATTAGAATGGAGATTCAAGTCCTCATTTAAGGAGGAATCTGCCCTCAGATCTAAAAAGAACTCATATCCACTGTTAAAAAAAACAAGGAGACATGGACCCTTATTCAAGTTTTCTGCCCTCCAATTAAATCAAAATTCAGATCTCTATTTAGGATGGTGTTTAATCCTGTCTTAAATGTTTCCAAAAAAAAAAACCTGGGGTTGCAAAAAAAAAATTTTTTTTTGTTGCTCATAGGTCACAGCCTAATGGTGAGGGACTGTACTCTAACAGTGTGTGCCTAAAAAAAAAAAAAACAAAGGGTTATTTGCTGTTTAAAACCAAGCCAAACAAAGGTG
The DNA here is from genome assembly GCA_037013555.1 of Sextonia rubra. Taxonomy (NCBI): domain Eukaryota; kingdom Viridiplantae; phylum Streptophyta; class Magnoliopsida; order Laurales; family Lauraceae; genus Sextonia; species Sextonia rubra. Next base: position 64,250,087 of record JASUAD010000001.1, read on the forward strand.
GGGAGATCGCATGTTTCGTTTTCCCTGGAGCACATGATGAAGGCTAGTTAGCCACCTCCATCAAAGCCCGTTACATGAACAAATAAATCTTGATCACTTGGGCATAAAGCTTAGAGAACGTGAAGCTTGAACTCATAGAAATTAATACCATTAATGAAGAAATGCAATGTTCTTACAATGAGCTCTTGGAACATTAGCTCGTCCTACAGAATGCAGACTATGTTATGACATAGAGAAATTGAGGGCCCAACATAGATGAAAGCCCTCTTAGCTGCCATAGTGATGGGATGAGTCTACAAAATGATGCCAACAGATCAAATGCAGCAGGTTGGATCGCTGGAATCTTCCAATCTAAAGCAAATTTAACTCATTCAAACTAGCTGCCAGAAAGTGGTTGTCCGTACAATTCAGTAGATGACCAAACAAAATATCTATAAATTGCGAAGAACAGAACCACTCCGTGCCCCCTTAATCCTTTTTGCCAAAATAGATACTAGGATATGGAAAATACTTGAAGGCGCTTATGGTGAGTGCCACATGCCATCCTAGTGCGCACATGGTTACGGCTTTATCCCAAGCACTTATCCTCAAAGCTCATAATTGTTGGGGTCAGAATTTGTTGAGTTTATGGATCCACCGTCCATCTCAAGTCATGAATTGGTTTCAATAGTCTTAGAGTTGAGCAAAATTTCTTAGCTAAAGAGTGGGTTTGAAAAAAATCCACCACAGCCTGAAAATTAATCCAAAGTTTGGCTACAAATGGACCTAAAACCAGCCTAAATCATAATTGGAATTAGGCTGAAGATACAACCCAAATAAAGGCAAAAAATGGGCCAAGCTCAGCTCGAGTATTTGCAAAAACGGGGCACAAGAATCAGCCCAAATAAAGTCTAAAATCGGGTACAAAAGCAGCCCAAATAAGGTCTTAAATTGGGCATAAAATCAGCCCAAGTAATTCCCAAATAAAAGCCAAAATTGGGCTAGGGTCAGCCCAAATACTATTTGGAATTGGGTTAAAATATAGAAAAAAAAAGGCTGAAATAGGACTAGGTCTAGCCCAATTATTGTTTGGAACTGGGCTCAAATACAGCCAATAAAAAAGCTGCAATTGGGCTAAGTTGAGCCCAAATACTTCATGGAATTGAGCCCAAATACAGCTCGAATAAATTCTAAAATTGGGCACAAAATCAGTCCAAATAGAGTCTAAAATTGGACTCAAAATCAGCCCAAAATAACGGCTAAAATTGGGCTAGGTTCAGCCCAAATACTGTCTGAAATTTGGCTGAAATACAGCTTAAACAAAGTTTCAAATGGTTAAAAGATGGCCCAAATACTGTTTAGATTGAGTTAAAATACACTCCAGAAAAATGACTACAAATTGGTTGAAAACCCAGTTGCTTTATGTTCCAAAAATGGGTTAAAACCTAACCCAAATCAACCTGATTTTTAAAAATTGAATTGAAACCCAACTCAACCAAATTTTTGTATAAATGGGTTAAAACTTGACCCAAACTAGTTTATATGAATGGGTTAAGCCCAAGAAAAGATGTTGCAGCGAAGACATTACAAACAAATTCCAATCCAAGGGCAAACCCTAGGATTATGGAATCTGGGTCAAGTGCTACATTCGGATGTTCAGAACTAATGCAGCTCATTCAGAAGACTTTAGATGGGCTCAAATGGGTCAATCTAAGATGTTGCAGTGAAGACATTACAAACAAATTCCAAGCTAAGGGCAAACCCTAGGATTATGCAATGCTGGGTCAAGTGCTACATTCGGATGTTCAGAACTAATGCAGCTCATTCAGAAGACTTCAGATGGGCTCAAGGTGCAATAGTTCAAAATTCAGAGTTAGCAAACTTCATTTAGTCAGTCGACTCACCAAACATCAAATTCAAGTTTCATTAGCTCAAAGTCTAGGGGTCATTCAATACACTCAAGCTTCTAGGTTACCAAAGTTGCTAAAAATCACTTGAAAACTCCAAAGTATGCTTAGGAATGACGCTCCAAAGTTTTAGAGCATTTGCACTTTATTTTAGCTCAAATTCAAGTTTCAGTGACTGCCGTCCAGTTCCTCGGGGTCACTGTGACAACAGACACTTCTACATGTCAGAATCAGCTGAAACTCATGGAAAATGCTCAAAATATATTTAGAAGTGACTTTGTAAAATTTCAAGTTAGGTGGAAGTCCTTTGACCCAAAGTCAACAAAATGTCAACTTTGGGTCAATGACCCTAAGGCCTGCGATCACTGACCAAAGTCCTGCTTCCAGCTGACTGAAGTTGATGAAAGTAAGACATATAACTTAAGTTATGCTTAGAAGTGGTTTTGCAAATTTTTAAGTCAAGGGGACTTCATCTGACCCTACTTCAACTATATGTCAACCAGTAGTTTATGACCCTTAAGTCATGGAGGTCACTGAGTAAAAATCCTACTTCTACGAGGCCAAAACTGATGAAATTTGGATCAAAGACTCAAAATGTACTTAAAGTCAATTCCTCAAATTTTCAAATCAATTGAACATCATTTGAACATCATTCCGGTAGAAAATAAGCTAACTACTTGCAGTACAAGAGAACATTGACTTAAAACATGCAACAGGTGACTTAAAACATGCAACAGGTGGGTCACTGTTGAAATCCTACTTCTACAAATCCAAACCACATAAAATTTGGATGAACACTTCAAGATTCTCTGGCATCAGTCCCTCCATGTTTCAAATCAATCTAAGGTCATTTGGGCCTCAGACAGCTGAAATAAGGGCTCAATTTTATGAAAAGTCAACCCGGGGTTGACCAACTTCATAAGGTCAGAATAGACTTAAATTTTCATAAAACACTCACAATAGTGATAGAAAAAGCATACTTCCAAGTTTCATGAAGATCAGATATCGTTCAAGCCCCAAACAGATGAAAACGGGTCAGATATGCAAAAAAACCCAAAATTGGGCCTATCTGTGACCGTGGTTATGGTCACGAACACCTGTGAAGCGGTTTCCAATAGTTTTCAGTGGTTTTCTCTACTTTATTTCAAACTAAAACCTCCCATAACTAACTAAACTACCTCTAATGTTTATAAAAGGTAGGTCTTGGCACTTAGGAAGGGATTCCAAACAAGTCAAAAAGTTCAAAGTAAGTTAAAACAAGTTCCAAGAGGATTAGAGCAAATCTTAAGGCTCCTCAAGCACTCTAAGCCCTACAAGTTCACTCTTTTTCTCCTTTTCACTAAACTTAAGGTGAAAAACAGTTCAGAGGAAGAGAAGAGCATGCCTGTTATTCAAGGAAGATAAATGTCAAGGCCATCAAACATGTTAAGGTATGAAACCGCATTCCTTTGGTTCTCTCACTAGGAAGGGCTTTAGGTTATTTTTGAAATTGCGAACAAGCCTCTTAAGGCTTCATTTTGTTCCTTGAAAATTATAGGTTCACAATGACACAACTTTGCTTAAGTTTGCTTATAGAAAGCACCCTTTTCGGATTTGTACAAAAACAATTCGTAAATAAAAAGTAATGATTATTAGAGGTTATAATCAATTCCACAGTTGAATTAAGCATCCTTAGCGATCACTCAGCTCTCCAAAAGTTGAAACCCACAAGTTGCATCACTCTGAAAGCATCACAAAAGCAAAACAGAGCTAAAATAAAGACAAACAGTGGTCATTATAGCCACTGTCACTCTCTCCTTGTCTTCTTTTTTTTGCATTTTACTCCTTTTTCATGTATTTTCTTATAATTTTTTAGTTTGAATCACATCTGAGACTCGAGAGAGGGGTTGTAAATTTTCAAGAATTGTAAACAAAGGGGATTTAATGATGAACTGTTATTATTTTCCCATTCTTCTTAACGCTTGAAATGTGTGAACGTTGGACTTAAATATGTTGTATTTCACAATGTTGGACTTGAATCCATTGTCTTTGACAACACTTTTCGAGGGCTATCAGGAGATTGGCACCGTCTATGAGAAATTAATTGCTCTAATATGTGATCAAACTTGACCAAAAGGCACGAGAAAGTGCCAAAATACTTGAAAAGTGTTGAAAAATGTGTTGCTATAAGCCAGTGACCACAGGATGCTGTGTAAAATGGCCTATGACTGCAAGATGCTATGTAAAATAACTTGTGACCGCAAAAGACTATGCAAAATTGTTGTGACTGCAAGAGTAATGAAAAACAGTCAATGACCGTGGGTCTGCAGTCACTAACCTTTTGGGACTCCATTTTGACTTGTTTGACTTCTTAAAACACCTTTTTCAGGACCTTTGATGTCTATGATGGGTTTGGAGTATTCATGGAGGAACTTTGCACCTTGAAGTGCATCCGTTTGTCACTCAAGTGAAGGCATTATTGCACCTTGAAGTGCATCATTTTGCCACTAAAAGGAAGAAACCTTGCACCTTAAAGTACACGGAACAAATTAACACCCTTTTATGAAATGGAAGAGTGTTGATTCAGTCCTAAAGGCTTTATGTTACTAGCAGTATAATCACCAGTTCATTTATAAGACCTAAACAAATGTTTATGATAAATCAGTCATAAGAACAACGACATTGTAATCATGTATTGTCTTGAATCTTGCACTAATGGATCCCTTACCATGACTGTAGTAATGTTGCAGACTTGATCCTATGGGCCTATCCCTTTGATTGGATCCAACCTTCTCTTACTTATAAGTCTAAAAAATATAGTCCTGAAATACTGCCATAATTCTAGTAGCCAGTACTAGTCAGCATAGCATCTTTTTAGTCAGACTACATAGTCCCAAAATGCTACAGAAATTCTAATAGCTAGGACTGATCAGTATAGCATAATGAGATTGGGTTCACATCTATTTCTAACCATTCCGGTTCATCCAATAAAGAAACCATGTTGGTTCAGAAGGGATTCATTAACCATTCCGGCTAGCCCAAGAGGCAGTCATGTTGGTTATGAAATTGATACAGTCATTTGGGCTTGCTATTTTGTAAAAGATACCATGGGTTCTTTAATCATCACCTTCGATGAAGCCAAGGAAAGCCTTTTCAAAATCTCTATGACTCAGAACAACCCATCTGTAAGAACTCCACAGCTGGCTCAAAATGACCCTGTTAATCCTGCCTCAAGAGTCTCAGTCTTCTAGAGACTCTCTACTCCTGTGAGCTCCGTAATTTCTTCCGATCTGAATGGGTAATCTGTGACCCCTAAGTCCATTAAGAAGACCAAGGCTCTTAAACCCTGGGTTTCCAAATATGCCTAGAATCCGTTTGGGGTTTCCACCAAGGTTGAAGACAAACGTAAACACAAGATGCAGTCAAGAAACAACAGCCTTCACATCATCAAGCGTCGTCTAGGGGCAAGACAGGTCCAATTCACGGATCACAAGCCAATAGTGTTTGGCCGTAATCAATGGCTACCCAAGGCTCAAAATCATCATCCACTTAGCCCAAGCAATGGGTCGTTAGCAATCAAGTACCGAAGGACCTTCGACAGTTCTTAACTCGCAAGAAGGCCCAGAAGTATGCGTCCATTCCAAGATGCAATACATGGTCACCTTAGCCACTTACCTCAAAATCCAACAAAGCTGAGAATAAACTATTTGCCTCACTTGAAGAAAATACCTTCTACCCTCTAACTCAGAAAGAGGGATAAAGGTTCAACAGGAGGCGTCTACCCTCTATTATTATAGTACCAACCCTGCCATCTTCACCTCAGCGTCTATCACATGCCGCTAAATACCATAAGAAAGCTGAGCGATTGGTCATCAACAATTCGATCGATCTCACTCACTTCAAAAATTCGCTCCAATAAAAGGAGTAAAACAAAAGAAAGAACAAGAGATGTGCTGTTGACATCCTTTCGCTTCCTACTTCCGATTCATTGGATTAGGAAATAATTGCTAGCACTTCTAAGCCACTAGTCACCAGGGTTAGAGATCAAACCTTCATAGCCAAGCTGGCTAACAAAATAAAGAATAAAGCTTTAGCTCGCTACAAGGATCAAACCTAAAAGCTATCACAACACAAGATCACTCAAAAATAGATAATTAAAGAAGATGATCTGGACATGACCTTATCATGCATGGTTGGACTAGGTTCAGCACAAAGAGTTACTCAGAGTTTGGCTAGGACTCAATTACGAGAGTCTGATTCAAACTCTCATTCAAGTAGGACATCTGAAGGTCATGCTAAAATAGACTCTGACGAGGATCCTATCACTATCTTAGACACAGAAGATAGTCAATCCACACCTCAGACAATGACATACTCTTATCCCCATCAGTACACTGTGTTTAGGGCTGAGGGGAGTGGAACCACCAAGGATGGAATGAAGATGCTAGTGGGAGTAAAGATGTCGGCAAAGAAGATGCTAGTGAAAATCAAGATGATGATGTTAGTGATGTTGTCAAGCAACAAGGAGCTAAGATCGACCACTTCACTGCTCAATTGAAAATCTTAACAGATAAGCTAGGTGGTCCGGCTGAAGCTCAAGTAAATCCCCTGTTTGTTGATAGAAGAGAACAGGTAATGATCAGGAGGAATGTAACTAAAATTGACCTGCTCATGGCTCAAAACAAATCCCCAACAGACATAGTGAAAGCTGCAAGTTCCTCTAATGATCATTCGTCGATCCTGGGTCTTCACATAGATCCTTAAAAACATGTAACCTTCAAGGAAGTTAAAGAAATATTGACAAAGATAAACGTGGAGATCAGGATAAAAAAGAAGGGTATCACTAAAGTACCATCCAGAATTCGATCTTGTTCCATTTCCACCAGATTATAAACTTCCAATTTTCTAACCATACCTTAGAAAGGTCAGCTTACGAACATATCGTGCATTTCAAATCACTTCTAGGAAGTTTGTTAGAATTGGATGCACTAAAGATAAGTTTGCTCATATGCACATTCAAAGGAGTTGCTTTTAATTGATACATGCAGTTATCATAACTCACTTTCATAATATGGCCTATCACAAAAGATAAGTTCTTACTCCACTTTCAAGAGGAGGATCAAACAATCACCTTTACCATGCTCAGCAGTGCAAGGTAGGGAGACAATGAAACTGCATAGTCCTTTATCAATAAATGGAGAGCATTATCTTATAAATGCTTGGAACTACCATCTCAATGGGAAACCATTGAAATGTTCTAGACCAATTTGCGACCAGAGATTAAGACTATCATACTTAGCTGCAAAACTAAGTCTCTAGCCCAATTGGTTGAGGTGGCCACTGATGCGGAGCTAACCCTCAAGGAGTCAGTCAAAAGAAAGCAAGTTCTCAAAAAACGAAGCTGTTTTCATCTTCTACTCCAAAACCAAAGAAGAAACAGGAGGTCTTCAATATGCAAACCTCCGAACCTCCTCAGAAACCTCAAAATACAAAGACTGATCAAATCAAGAAAGAGGAATATGAGAAAAGGAAGAAAACTAAGTATCCAAAATACAAAGACTGATTAAATCAAGAAAGAAGAATATGAGAAAAGGAAGAAAACTAAGTATCCCTTTGATGGAGATAATAAAGTGATCTTCCTGTCATTGATGGATAATAACAAGATTGAACATCCACCAATAAAGAAACCAGAACAAGCAAGTCGCGTCAATGACCCAAACTACTATGCATATCACTGGATGGTGTTACATCCCCTCAAAGACTACTTCATTCTAAAAGAAAAGGTCAATGAAATGTGGAAAAATGGAGTAATAACTTTTGATTAGAGGTATGATTTTGCTCCAGTTAATGATCCCCTTTGGACAATTTGCACCTGTAAAGGTATCTTCTCCACCAAAGCCAATGACGGTTGAGTTCCATGTCGTCGATGTAGTACATGACGAATAAGGTTTGATACTGGTCAAAGCCTCTTCAGGAGAAGAAATGTGGGTTCACTTAAACTTAGTAAATGATGAAGGCTAGGAGAAAATTAGAACCAAACCCACACTTGCAGAAAATAGGAAGATTAAAAGGCAACTTAAGAACCTTCAAAGAGCTGTCCAAAAATGCTTGTTCAAACAAGAAAAACAGGCTTAAAAAAAAAAGGAAAAGGATGAGAGTTTTAAACAAACTTTCAATTCTAAAACGGGTACTCTCAACATTGAGCATGGTCTCAACACACTATCAATGACTCTCTACGATCTACATAGACCAAGTGCAAGTGGTTGGTCGATTGATCCTCCTCCTTTTCTATTACCTCTAGAAGTTCATCATGATCTTTTGCCATTGGCCAAATCCGATGAAGTGCAGCAACAACAATCATCGTCTTCTTATTCACGGGCAATAATCTCTACGCCAAATATTTCTCCTGAACCAAGTGTTGAGCCAACTTCTTTGAAACTAGACTCTGAACTAAGTACTCAACTTGTTGTTCCCGAAACAAATGGTGAACTTAAATCACAAGAAGAGTACAATGAATTCAACATTGGTAGTCCTGCTGTACCTCAAGAAGTCTTCCAAGTTTAGGATAACCTCTCTAATTCAAAAGATGAGATGCCATTGGCTCCTGCTTTGGTAGTTATTAGCACTTCTGCTAATGAAACCTCAAACATCTCAAGCTACTTCTGACAATACAAATCAAGAAGTAGGCTTGGAAGAAGTCAGCCAGCTTTTTGCTTAACCTGAAGAAGTCAATGTCGTAAAAAGAGATAATCATCCAGAGGTTAATCGAAACAACATAGTCAAGAATAGCACTTGTTTCGGTCGTAACTATAGAGTCAACTATGATAAAAGTTCTTCTTTTTCTTATGCAAACCCTTCAAGGAATAATTCAAATATAAATGTAACTTCTTTATATGCAAATGCTAATGAAAGGCCACCAGAGCCATTCACGTACGATGTTGTTGAACACCTCAAGCACATACCTGCACGACTTCATATTTTTTATCTTTTGCAGATGTCTGAGGAGACTCGTAACAACTTCAAATAAGCTCTACGGGCTTTGAATACAAACAATCAAACTCATGTGGAGTAAGTTCATCATATAGAGAAGAACTATCTAAAAGCAAAATCCAAGAAGCCTTAGAAGCAATGTATGGAATGTTTTTCCATTCAAAATGCTTCCAAGGCCACCGTTTTCCTTCGCCAAAGATGATCTCCTCTTAGGCAACATAAAGCACACAAGGCCACTTTACTTCACGGCCTACATAAAAAACATACCACTTCAAAGAATTCAAGTTGACCCAGGATCGGTTCTGAATCTCATCATAATCACAACTCTTTAGGAACTTGGCATCCCGGTGAGCAAGCTATCAACCATAAAAACTTCAATCCAAGGCTATGATGGTGATGTCCATGATCCAATTGGTAAGATTCGAGCTCGGTTCTAGCTAGGTGATCTAACTTCAAAAGCCATTTTGCTAGTGGTAAAGACACGTGCTTGCTCCAACATCCTCTTAGGATGGCAATGGCTACATGATTACTCCATAGTACTTTTTACTTTTCATCAATGCCTAAAACACATTAATGATGAGGGTAAGGTGCATTGTGTCTTCACAGATGAAAAGCCATTCAAAGGCAAGGTGATCTACTTCACAGATATAGCTGTATATTGGGAAAGACCTGCAAAGTCTAAGCTAGATGCAAACAGCTCACCCATGGATGATAATCCTACAAAACCCTTTACCATCTCAGTAGAAAAGAAAATCTATCCAGGGATTAGCAAAAGGTCTGATCTCGTCAAGAAGTTGGATTCTACAAAGAAGCTAACAGTCAAGTTTGTGAATACCAAAGCTCCTTTAGTGATCAAGGTTAAATCTGAAATCAAATAGTCAAATCAACCTCTGGTCATATCAACAAAACAATCAAGGATAAAGCAAAAAAGCATTGTTATTTATTCAAGCAAGATATGTAGTCTAGCTATGTATATAACGCCTGCTCAGAACCCAACAATTGCACCGAGGAATGGCGAACCACCTGTTTTACCACAATGAAGGCTCTCATATTCAACAAATGTGATATCCTTGGTTGGTAATTCAAATTCTAACCAAGAAAATAATGATGTAACTCCCCTACTAAGAGGCATGTTATCAATGAGGCCTGATTCTCCCATCACTTTCAATCAACTTGTGCTAAAATCACAATGCAGGGGCGAGTCATCTTATAGATGCATCAATAGATGGCTTCATTTGGTTGAAAGACGCAATAATACTCCACACTACTCAGCATGGATCCAACTTACTGATAGGCTTACGGCCGGCCCTTCGCAGTTTGACAATGGCAATGGAGTTTTAAACCTTCGATGAAATGTCCCGAATTGTTTCATACCTTGAAGTGGCATTCTATTGTCCATGCAGAAGGTCTAGATGGACACGTCCAGTGCATGTTATCTCAATGGTCAGAGATTCATATTCTGAATTAGATTCTGAAGATGTTGAAAAGATGCAAACCTCCATGTACTCTATTGTGGATTAGAATCCTCCATTTTTTTCGTGGCCTATTGCATCCCAAATTTATGATTACGGAGGTTCTTGCTTCTTCGTGCCTCCATGCAAGGAACATAATCACTCGATAGTTTTCTATCGAGCCGAAGTTGCCTCTACTTCATATCTTATCGATAAGATCACCAATGGTGGGAGAATAATGCTTGACATCTAAAACCCTGTGGTTTGCAACATGATGAAGAACATGGGATATAATCTCAAGAAACCTACAAGCCTCGGGACAAGTGCAAATGGGATTCGTGTCCCTTTTGATGTCTTCACTCTAGAAATGAAAAAAGAACTCTAAAAAGGACGCATAATTGAACAACCACGACATTGCAGAGGATACGTTCCTTACAGCAATATTCCTAAGCTAAATCAAAATTTTAGAACAAGATCTATGGTCTTCACCGAAGGGCATGACTCTTATGACTCTCAAGAGACTACTATCTTTCAAGATCCTATTGATTGGGCTACTTTTCAGTATCTTAAGGGGGCAAGTGATAATGATGACACCACATCACAAATCACTGAATATTGGCCACCTAAACTAAATGAAAAAATAGATCCATCTCAACATACCCATTGGGAATGTCTAGCCTTAGATGTAAAAGCTAAAGAGCCTAAAAAACTGAATCCATGGATAGGGAGCAGGCCTTGGCTTATTTCGGTAAGGTATATTTTAGTTTGCTAGATACTATATTACTGGCATTCACCTGAGGACTTTCCAAGGATGGCTGATGCATGGAATGCAAATACTGTTGGATTCACGTGAGGCTCGCGCTCATTAAAATTTTAAATTTCTAGTGAACGAGATCTTTGCTAATTCAACGGAAATTGTTTCCATTGAGACGCAAAAAATATTCGTTACTCCATGTATACTCCAGCCCTATGGGGCTTCCTTGGTCCCATCTTGGATCTGTGCAAACCCTTGGATGCTTCGATCATCTCATGATATGGCATCTGGTCCTCTTTTATAATCATTGAATTTTTATTTTATTTTATGATGAGAACATCCAAACCACACACACTTCAAGAGATCGACGGTAAAAGCCCCATACATGGCACCACCCACAATCATTGAACCATTACTCACTTTTGGATTGAATCCTTCAACGAATCTATAGTTAAGATGCTATTAAATTTAATGTTGTTAAATAAAAGCTAAGCTAATTTGGCAGAACATACTTTTTTTCTCCTTGTTCATAGAGGAGACATTTTAATCTGCCCTCCTCCCATTAGTAGGCATACCTTCTATTGTTATCATTATTATTATTATTATTATATATGAAGCTAATTAAATATAATTAAGAAATCAAGGAGACTGTGCCAATTGATTTTGACCATTACTTATAACCCTCAACTCCTCCCAATATCAACCCCACTAATGTCCCCATGTTATAATGTATCATTGTAGGTGGATGCCCATATTGGGACCTACATGGGATAAGGGAATTACTTAGGGTTAGAGTCTTTTCCTATTAGGTTACTTGAGGAGGAAGCAATCTTATTCTATAAATAAGATCCTCCTCCCGACCATTATGTACACACATCTCATTAATAAGAACCTCTCTCCCTCCTCTCCATTCTTCTCTAGCTTTGGTTCTCTTTTAGTTTTCTAACACCCAATTAATAGAAACCATCTTTTCTCCACTTAACATAGCTCTCTTTGAAACCGATGGATCAACTACCCATTGTTGTGACTTCTCTCTTCATCTCGTTTTTATTTTTTCTTTAAAAAGCATCTCCTCCACAAAAGTTTTTCAAGCTGCCATTACTCCCTGCATTTTGGTAACACCTAATAGGATGCACATTTTAGTCTTATAATAATAATAATGATGATGATGATGACGACGACGATGATGATATCAACATCATCTTATTCATTTATATTTGCTTAAATCATATATGTTATATTTTATCTTTTTTGTCAAATTTTGTTGAGTTTTTATGGAATGAATTATATTGCTAAGCGCACAGGCATGTTTTGCTAGTACGCACTTGAATAAAATAAAAAAATAAAAGAGATTATCCCCTTTTGACATGATTAGTTTCATGGTAATTCCATCTCCAGTCTCGTGGAATAATAGTAAAATTTGGCAAAGGGCATGTAAAAAGTAATAAAACAATGGGAGTAGGTTTAATAGGTGGGTGGGCACACATTGGAGTCTCACGGACCGGTACCCGGAGTCCAACCCCCAGAGGCTCGTGATTCGTGACTCGAGTGGGTGCGGTAATTATAACAACTAACAAGAAAGAAAGAATGTAAGACAGCAGGGAGGGCACAGGACTAAGACGATGGCAGAGATGAGTGAAGAAAGCAAACCCAACGGTCAGCCACTGCGTCTGATCGAAATCGAGTCCATGGCTAATAACAACGAAAACCCACAGCACGAAGGCGACACACTCCTCACTGCGCTCCACCGTCTCTTTTCCTCCGTCTTCTGCCCAGATCCCTCCACGTCACCTCCCCACTCCCTAATCCAACGGCTCAGAGTAGCTCTCACCGATAATGGGCCTTCTCTCAAAGAAGCTTCCAGAAACTCCACCACCAAACTCCTGCAGTGGACTCGCAGAGGCAGCCCCTTGCGTGCTCTCTTTGTCATCTCGGTCTGTGAAATTTTCCACAAATACACTTAATTTTTTTTATTTTAAATTTGATTTTGCCTGAATTAGAACCTATGTTGTTTCATTTCACTGTAATTTGTCTTTTCTTCATGTTGATGTTTGGTACTTTTGTGATGTGTGTCTAGGGTATGTTTGGATGAGTGAGGAGAACACTGTTGGGAGCTTGAATTTTTACTAATGGACAGTTTTCTGTAGTAATAGTTAAATGGGTCCTAAATGACAACTGAATTCAGTGTTGAATGGTTAGAGATCATTTCTAATCATGGAAGAAAATTCACTGACTAGTGAAAAAGAACTTTTTCCAACCCTCACTGAGGAGAATACTATTTCTTACTCATCCTGGGAATATTAGTTAAAGGGGTGGGTTACTTTTCTCCTCTAAAAACGTTAAAAACAGGAGAAAGGAGATTAGGTTTCTCTAGATCAAAGTTTTTCTCCTCCCCATTTATCTCCTTATCCAAGTAGGCCCCTAGCATTTCTTTGTCTTCTTATACAACTCATGGTTTCCATTCCTGGCTAATCAGCTGGTGGACCCGGACCAACCAACCAGTCAGTGGCCACCAAATGACAGCCTGGGGATAATGTCTTGCCCCCAAACTGGATCTTGGAGAATATCTCGAAGTTTCGGGGTGTGACAGGTGCGGGGTCTACAAGTCATGGCAATTACTGCCCCGCACCAGGTTCCCACAGTGTGAGGATTTGCACAATTCCAACATAAAACAGCATACTTCAGCTATGGCTGAATTGACTAATAATGTCTCAAATGTGATTTGGAGATATGATTTTAAACATTTTGTTGATGTTAGAATATGAATTGTACAAACTATGATTTGTACCGTGAATCGTATGATACTGTTAACTATGGCTGCAACTGCCATTAAAGTACAAACTGCAATCTTCTTGGCTACAGAGCAAAGGTTTCACCACTGCCATTAAAGTACAACCTGTAGCCTTCTTGGCTACTGATCTAAGGTTTCCTCGTAATCCAATCCATATTCTTGTTTGTTCCCTAAAGTGATTATGTGAGCCTTGTATCGATCAAGGGAACCTTCGACCTTCAATTTCACTGTATCTAGACACATACAATCACCACAGTAGCATATGGAGGGCATAGAACATGATCTTATGTATGATCGACTAAGAAGCATGGACACGGACACGGACATAGGACATGGATACGACACAACCAAGACATGGTGATATAACGAATCCTAAAAAAGTAAGATACGGGCCCGGCTAGGACACTGAAAATAATAAATATATATTTTATATATAATCATAAAAATTAAAGAATAATTATATTTTTAGCCAAATTAAGAAGCGCAGCCGTTCTAAAAAAAAAGCACCAGCAACAGCATAGAAGAACAACACAGCAGTTTTGAAAAAAGAAAAAAGAAAACAGCAGCAGCAGCAACATGAAAGAATAGCACAGCAGTTCTGACCAAAAAAAAAAACAAAAAAGTAGCAACAGCAACATGGAAGAAATAGCACAGCAATTCTAGGGGAAAAAAAAAAAAAACCAACAGCAGCAGCAACATGGAAGAATAGCACAGCAGTTATGAAAAAAAAAAAAAGAAAAAAACAGTAACAGCAACATGGAAGAACATCAGTTCTGAAAAAAAAAAAAAAAAACAGCAGCAGCAGTTTTGAAAAAAAGAAAAAAACAGCAGCAGCAACATGGAAGAAGAATAGCATAGCAGTTCTGGAAAGAAAAGAATAAAAAAAAGCAACAGCAAAAAATAAAAAATAAAAAAATGATGGCAGCAGCAATTAAGGAAAAAAAAACAAAAATACAAAAACAAACAAACAGTACCTTTTCTTCTTCCCTAAGACGCATGGACATGCGCCTAGGATCCCCATGTCCGTGTTGGACACGGCTGGACATGTGTCCGACATGCCAGGAAATGTATCTGTTATTTTTTTTTTAATTTTTTAAATTTGGATACAACAAAGGCACGGCGGGGATATAGCGGGACACGGCGGGGTTATTTAAATTTTTAAATCCCTCTTTTTTTTTCTTTTTTTTTATTGTTAAGTGTGACCACAAACTGTTATAAAAAAACAAAACAAAAAAAAGAGTGTTAAATGAAGTTTCAAAAGTTCATAAATAATTTAGGAATAATTTCAAGCCAAATATGAAATTTCCCCAACAGTCTCTTTTTTTTTTCTTCTTTTTTTTGGCTACCCTCTGTTACAACTCTTTTTTTCTTTTTTCCTTTAATCTCATCTTTTTTGACTTTTTCAATATTAGTTATGTTTTTCTTTTCTATTAATTGTGGCATTCTGCTTCTTAATTTGGCTAAAAATATAACTATTTTTTAATTTTATGATTAGATATAAAATATATATATTTATTATTTGCCATATCTGTATCCTACTTTTTTAGGATTTGTCGTATCGCCGTATCCATGTCGTGTCGTATCCATGTCTCGTGTTCGTATCCATGTCCCGTGTTCGTATCCGTGCTACTTAGCTTCTTCATTTTCCTCTTCTTCTTCTTCTTCACTCACACGGTCTCTCTTCTTCTTCTTCTTCTTCTTCTTCTTTGTCCTCCTCCTCCTCCTCATCTTCCAGAATGGCTCCTCTTTCTTTTTTTGGGGTCACACAGTGCCTCCAGCAAAATCACTTAGTGCAGCAAAGGGTTGGGTATTAAGTTAAACCCATTGGAATTGTTAATAATAATGAAAATGATAAAATCTGAAAATTATGAAGAAAGCTGTGTGTGGCCAGGTCTTATTATAATCTCTTTAATCTTTAATGTAACAATGCATTAAAATCAATGTATAATCTCTTTACCATAATGGTGCCCTACAATCAGTTTTTTCCATTGGATTTGACATGTTATGTTTTAATTTGTAGTCATTATAACTTAAATGTGAATGACTAAAATGCCTTTATAAATTTAGTAAAATAAAAGTAAAGCTATAAAAAACTATATGCGAAACACATCCAAGCATTAGGCTTTATCACACATGAACTATAATGTCAAACATCTAAACACGACATGATTCAATGTGGACCACTGGCATAAGTAAGTTGCTGGCTACCGTAATTAATTACTGCTGCTTGTCTTTCTTAGTGTGATCATCAACCTATCAATAATTCTATATACTCATAAGCTATAGTCTAAAGACAAGATAATTCTGTTGATTTGGGTCTTAACTATTTTCTCACATAGCAAAATTTCTGCCCTTATGCATAAATAGGAATTTATTTATTAGTATATATATATATATTTTGTGAAAGTATGTAAGTTGGTGTTTTCTGAAAAACTACATTTCGTTTAATGATGCAGTCTGGGAAGAACAAACCCTGATTGTGGTGAAGCCGGTGAGCCTCAATCATCAATCTGACAAACAATCCCACACACAAGGAGAAAGATAGAGATGCGCTTACCATTGATCACGAAATTCACCATCAATGCCTTTGATCCAATGGGAGATACTCAGCCAAGGGAGAAGAAATAAAAGACAGTGCTCAAAGCAACTTTAATTAATTTTAATAAAAATATTCCAAGCCCTATGGTCATTCCTTTACATGAATATAAATAGGACTAAAAAATAGCTCTAAACCCTAAAGAATTGAGCTCACCATTAATCTAATCCATAAGCAAGCTAGCACTTGATAGAATAGCAATCTATATTAGTTAAAAGAGGAAGGAGCCAGCTATGCTCGTGGTATTTGCGTTACTGTCGTGGGCAAATTGGGGGAAAGTCTTTTCATACTTGTTATACCTATAACATTGGAGAAATCAGTCAATCCATCACATGCTCAACCTCTTCATAACTGAATAAAAGGAAATCAATCCAAATCCAAGAATCAAGCAAATGAATTTAGAAAGAAAGTTACTGCATCATTATTTTCTTTTCTGCCATGGGTAATTGTAAATGAGTTGTGCCACAGGTGACTGGCTAGTGGGACCGGTAATCTCTTATAAACTGACAGCCAGGCCTAGGCCTGATTTGTGTCAATTTTAGGTGGGTTGAACCCACTGGCCTGCCACCCCTTTTTGATAAGCCTGCTGGGGCTGTTGGTGCCTACATCATATAACCGGTGACCGGCATCATTTATGACACCAATTGACTTTGTTGCACATGAATGCATGCATGTTCAGAATAATTTTTGTTCATAACATCAAAATTTAGGGAAAACAGTTATTGTTTCATTAATTTGGTGAAATGAATGTTTATCTATTCCACACTTCGCGGTGGGATGATGACAGGGAGTGGGAAACTGATTATCTACACCCAAACAGGTCAAACTCATTATCCATCAGCATTGACTTTGATTTAGGGTAGAAAATTCACAGAAACGACATCATTCTGAATGTGGTTTACTGTACTGCGCTGCTCTAAAATTCATTGTGGTATTGATACTAGTCTACTTAGCACCATTATTTATTCTCACTGGTTTTGATGAGATATATCCAAACTGCACCATAGAATTTTAAGATGGTTAGATAGATCGAATATTTTCTTTTTATAGTGTTATCTGTTGTGCAGTTACTATGCCATATCATCTAAAAATTATTCCTTCAATGATGTTGCAGGTTGGGACTATCGCCTTTCTGGCTTTGACAGGATTACTTGTTTTTATGCTTTTCTTTTTGGCAGCAACTGCCAATGCCATTATCATCTCTTTGCTCATGTCCTTGGCAGCTGCAGGAGGCTTTTTAGCTCTCTTTTTCACATGCATGACTGGAATTTACATCGCTGCACTATCGGTGGCTTTGTTCGTTATTTCTGCTGCAACCATATCAACAATTATTGCTGTTATGGTGGCTACAGGTATTTATTCCACAATTCCTACTGCAAAAATTTTCTGATTAATTTAAAAAATTTGTGATTTATTAAAAAAAACTGTGGTTAGTCCATCCTAGTGCAAGAAACCAAATCTATGACATAATATTCAAGTTCTCTGAAATCATCATCATCATCATCAAAGCCTTATCCCAACCATATTAGGGTTGGCTACATGAATTATGTTTTTCCATTTCGTTCTATTTTGAGCCAAATCCTTAGATAAGTTAAACTTCTTCAAATCTGATTTGATGACCTCCATCAATGTTTTCTTCAGCCTACCCCTATCTCTTGATGGACCATCCACCTGGATAGCCAAACTTTTTCTCACCGGTGCCATTACCGGCCTGCGCTCAACATGCTCAAACCATCTTAAAAGAAAATGTTTCTTGTTCAATTTCTCTGAAATAGAAAAAGAAGATGTTTTCCAGCACTTGTTGGTCATATTGACCACTATTAGCAAGAGTAGAATATATTTACCATTTGTTTTTGTTGTTATACTAATAATGTAGTTCTAATCTGTCTATATGTGTAGCACAATTTTCTATAGCCAACCATGCACCTAAGACCATGGTTAAGGCATTCTTCCACCAGGGGAGAGTCCCTGGATTGTCAAACAATGGGAGCTTGTTATCATGTGGGCCAAAAAAAAAAAAAAAGTAGAGAAGAAAAGAGAATCTGTAGTTTGCTTTTATACTAAAATTTATTAAGTAATACATTTTCCCATCTCACATTGATGCAGGTGAGGGTATTAATGGGCTGGGTTGGTGTGAGATCCCAACTACTTGGGCTTGCTTGTCTCCTAGGGGGCTTAGTCCACACTAAATATCCAAGTCCTAACCCTCCGCTTGTAAGTCAAACCCCATCTTAACTCAACATAACATGTAAAAAGGTCGTACGGCCTCTAAATGCCATAAGAACTCCAAAGTCAAGCGTACTCAGGTAAGAGTAGTACCAAGATGGGTGACCACATGGGAAGTCCTTGCACTTGCACGTGGGCCAAAGTAGACTATATCATGCTGAGTTGGGCAGGGCCGTGAAAATTGATATCAGAGCCAAGTACACTCTATTTCTGGTGGGGAAGAGTGGGATCCCACCTTCCTAGGCTTGCCCATATTGCTTACTAGCTTTCTTGTCTTGCAGGGGGCTTGGACTGTACTCTCTATTATATGATTTTCTGGGAACCACACGCTATCTATTATGTGATTTTCTGAGAACCCCAAGCTATGGTGAAGAATAGATCTTCACTACTTAGAGAGGAAGATAAGGGTATAAAATCTTAGATGGGAAATTGCACCATAGGGTACAGTTTTTCTAAATAAGATACATCATGCCCATTTTCATTAGTTGATTCCTCAAATCATCATCATCATCATCATCGTCAAAGCCTTATCCCAACCATATTGGGATCGGCTACATGAATTCTATTTCTCCATTCCGTTCTATTTTGAGCCAATCCTTAGATAAGTTAAACTTATTCAAATCTGATTTAATGACCTCCATCAATATTTTTTTCGGCTTACCCTTACCTCTTGATGGGCCATCTATCTGGATAGCCAAATCTTGAAATACCTCCTAAAAGACTGGCTAACCACTCTCAACCATGTTTAAATGGCTCTCTGTTATTCACACAACTACTAACACTATCCTGATAAACGGGATAGACTACTGACAATTCAGCTGACAACTGCATGAATGTGAAACAGTTACGACAAGGAAATAGTCTCATATCATTCCTCCCCCAGGACAAATCTTGTCCACAAGGTTAGCATCTGTTGATTTCTTAGGGACTCCATTGTGATGCTTTCATGCACAAGAAGCCGTGATATTGCACTGCATATTTGACCATTTGTCCAAAAGCTACAAAAAAGAGCCACATCCTATTCTCACTGAGTAGTTCACAATTTCAGGAATTTGTGAGTCTATCCACTTTCCAATGGGCGTGCATCGAGCATGTCAAACATGAGCTCCATCTTTTGCAATAATACTAAGTGAAAAGTGTTCATTATTAGGAAAGCTTTGGTTCTCTACATGACTAAGAGGGAAAGTACTTGGGGCCCTGACAGCAACAAGGTTTTGCTGGATTTGACCTCATGAGCAATTACGTGAGCATTTCCATGGGTGCGCACAGCACCTGTATCCAGTTGTGAAGTTCCATGATTATCCATCTTTCTTATTTGAAATGAAGTGTTGTCAATGTGTGGTTGGCCATCCATCCTTGTCCTCATGAATAAACTTGGTCCACACATGGCATTAGCACCCAAGGGTCTAGGAAAATTGTTTGGAGGCAATGGACGATTATTACCGAACAATCTCTGCGGACATTTGATCAAACAATTGGCGTGCCATATCAATCTCCCCATTCTTCTGACTTGATCCACTCCTCTGGATGACTTGGACGACTTCTTAACTGAGAAAACAATATCAAGGCATAAACTTCGTTCTCCATTTTATTATTGTTCGTCAACCCCAAGTGCAAGGTTGTACGAATTAGTAATATCCCAATGAATACGGAGTTGATTCCACAGGAAGTGAGAACAATTAACTTTCACTTGTTTCTATCCTAAAGAAAACTAATACTAGCCTAAGAAAAATCTATACAACCAGTAACTACTAATCTGAAAAATTAATTGATTACAATTCTTTACACACCATAATAAAATACCTGATCCAAAAACCCTAAGCTATAAACCTAGTCTAGAAAAGAAAAGACTGCATCCAGCATAAAAACCATTAAAACAACCAATTTAAAATATAAAAATCAGAGAAAAGAAATTGAAAATTCAGAAATAATGAGATGGGGTTTGCAATCTAAGGATGAGGATTAGTTGCTCTGAAAGCACTAAAAATACGAATGACTTAGCTTAATCCCTCCCAGAAGGATGAGTAAGATAGAATTCTAAATTGGTGATGTAGTGAGAGGTGTCACACTCATCAAGCCTCCAGCATTCATATTTTCATTAATCTAAGCCCCTAAGCATTCGATATATGCAGAGAAATTAAAGAATCCCAGAAACTTTAGGCAATGAAATTAAATCAACAATAAAGAAAATCACACCTATCAAAGAACATAGTTATGCATAAAATTAGTTAAATCATCAACAACTTCTCCTTTCTCTTTAGATTACAAGTAGAGTTCTACGCCTTCATCTTCTTCTTCATCACAAAAATTACAAAGTTTTTGCTAGAAAAAGAGAGAAGATGAGAGTAAAAAGGGAGGGAGAGGAGAGGGGTTGGAAGGTATGTTGGACGTTCCCCGCCACCCACCCCTCCCTTTCTCTTCCCCTGGATCCCTTTGATAGTTTTTGCAACATCATTGTTTCCCTCTTTATTGGCCTCCTTTAGTAACAAGTTAGCTTAGCTCCCAAGCCATGATGAGTTTTTACTTTAGTAAGTCTTGGAGAGAAAGTAGCTCATTGGATAAGACTTTCCTTTTTCAACACCTTGAGCAACAAGACTTTCTAAATTTGTGCCTCTGGAAGCTTCTTGAAATCTCTACACATTGGGCCCACTTGGTCTTGCATGAATTTTTATAAGATTTGATTTTTAATTTGAACTCATGTTGGGGGGTTCCCACCTTGGGCCTGCAAGGGTGGTTGGCCCACCTTCGACATTCTAGGTCGCTTGGAATCTTCCTTGCTTGGTTCTCTCTTTCCTTCTTTCCTTCTTTTCTTGTTTTGCCTCATTGGATTCCAGGCATTTTTTTTCCCTTCTTAAATTCAAATTTGAATTTGAATTTCAAATTACACATGGTGGTAAGCTTCCTAAAAAATTCAAATTCCACAACATAAGGGGATCATGGGGCCCACTCTGACGTCCCATGAATTGGGATTTGCTCCCCATGTGGGTGTGGGCCCCCATTTGTGGAATTTCTTAATCTTCTTTCTCTTTTTATTTCTTTGACTTTCTGTCTCTAATTTCTTCTCAAAGTGGATCCCAAAATCTGGTTATTCCTACACAAAATATGAAATTAAATTCAGAAATTATCATTTTATGTGGAAAAGAATAGTGCAATGCGTGGGCCCAGTTCGCATCGTATGAGTACACCACAGTCATTGATTTTCCATGTAGAATGCATTGGTTCAATGAAAACATATAAGTTTACATGTGAATTTTGAGAAAAATCAATGCCATAATAGGATTATGCAAAATGACAATTCCATAAAAACATGAAATTTTCTGAATTTTTGACCAATTTTGACTTGAATTTGACATTAAATGCTCAATTGTATGAAATCATGAAATTCAATAATATTAATGCAATTTACCCTAAATAAATCCATATTTTTACATGAACTGATGATGAAAATATGCATTTATATGGACTTATAATTATCACCAATGCCATCAATAGCATCATCGGTAACTGCGTCAAACCCAATGCAATAAAACTATTCTTCTTGGAAGGTTTAGATCACTTCTTGTTCCCTAAGAAAGCAAACGCGGGAATATCATCCTCATCTTCTACTTTACTATCATTAGTGGTAGAATTCAAAACAATGTTAGCAATATTATCATCACCACCAATCACATCGAAACTAAACGATAATTATTCCTTTTAGTAGGATTTGGATGGCTTCTTCTTACCAGCAAACACAATCACAGGTATGCCCACGCTTTCCTCTGAGTCGGGTTTCTCATGCTCCAATGCAACATGCTCCTCCTCAGGCACATCGAAAGCAAACAGCAAACAATTATTGCCTTTCTTCCTTTTCAAGTTTTTGCCGGCAAAAACGATGAAAGGTGCATCCACGCTTTCCTCCAATGCATCTTTATCTTCTTTGATGGCATCGCCACCCCCCTTCATGGGTTCCAACTTCTTGATCGCCAGGGTGAACTCCTCTTTTGCTTCAACTTCCTCTACATTGGTCTTTTGTTGCGGCGTTGGCGCTATTCTTCCCCTTTTTTTTCTGGTAGGGGTTTCATCAAAGAGCTCAGTGATGATCAAGTACTTGTTGTCATCAATTGTGTGGCCCTTCTTGGATTTCTTAGTGGCCAAGACTACGAGGATATTGTCGTCACCAGCAGCATCTATGACACCAAGCTTCTTACCTATTACTCCATCTAGCCAATGATCTTAGCGATCAAAGCGGTGGCAGCATCTAGGAGAGATCTTGAAATTTGATGAAAGCTTTGGACAACGGAGATTGTCATTTTGGAACTCTTTTTTGGACCTTGCCATTTGGATTCGATCGGCAAGCATTGTTGTTGCTTCTGTTCGACAATTCTCCAGGCATTGCAGTATCTCAGTTAGCAACCTACCATGACGTTCATGGGTCTCTTTCAACTCAACCTAAGATGTCTGTAGAATACGCAACTACTCCTCCATTTGTAATCCTCGTGTTCCTTCTGCTTGTTGATATACGTTGTTGTGCCATTCACTAATAGCTTGAGCTTTTGGTGTTATCGGTTATTAATATGGTATCAGAGCTAGAGGTCACAAGTTTGAAGCCATCAGAGGCATGTGATACCTCCATTTGTCTGTTTTGTCTGGTCAAGTCTGCTAGGTTCCGAATTTGAACGGCTTTCCGTTCCAGGGTGGGTGTTGATATACATTGTTGTACCATTCACTAATTTGGGAACCCTAAGCTATGGTGAAGAATAGATCTTCATTACTCAAAGAGAAAGATAAGGGTATAAAATCTCAAATGGGAGATTGCACAAGAAGATACAATTTTTCTAAATAAGATAGATCATGCCCATTTTCATTAGTTGATTCCTTAAATAAAAGACTCAAAACAAGGATGACAATACGGTTACAGAATCCACTACTAATAAAACACCTCCTAAAGACTAGCTAACCACTCTCAACCATGTTTAGATGACTCTCTGTTATTCACACAGCTACTAACACCATCCTGATAAACAGGATATACTAATGACACGTCAGCACACAACTACATGAATGTGAAACAACTACAATGAGAAAATAGTCTCGTATCAGTCCCACATTGGAAATATCCAACTCTTGACTCTAGGCTTATAAGTCATACCCCGTCCTAACTCAATATGACGTGTTTTAAAGTTGCACGGCCTTGAGATCATATAATGCATGAATACTTCAAAATGGCCAACGTATCGTGTCGCATCGTATCCGATACTTTACTTTTTATGTGTAAAATCCATGTCCGTATCATGTCCTTGCCATATCCATGCAATATCTGGGCATTATAACTCAGATCCCATTAAAATTCCAAAGTTAAGCGTACTCAAGTGGGAGCAGTATCCGGATGGATGACCACTTGGGAAGTCCTTATGCCTACATGTGGCCCAAAGCAAATAATATCATGCTGAGTTGGGCAGGGTTGTGATAGTTGGGTTGGGCTAAAACTTGTCCAAGTGTGTTCCTGGTGGGTACATCATACACAATTCCCCCATCCATAAGGCAACGGATCAAGCCAATAAATATCCAAGCTTCGATCACGAAAAAAACATAAATACACCATTGGATCACCACCAAGAGGAGATCATGATCGTGTCCGTGGAGAAATGAAGACCCCATGTGCACAATTTCTTTCAAGGCTCCACATTGGGAAGTGGCACATGTGTTGAAATAAGGATCTTTTAAAGTTGAATGGTCCCATGTTTTAATTTGTTTTAGAGTCCCATTAAAAGAAGAGGGATCCATGTTTAAAGTCTATTTAAAAGTCTCTCATTAAGTAAAGAAGGGGGCCACCACAAGTCAAAAACAAAAAAAAAAGACATGTGCGTCATGCGCACAAATCCTAAGAAGGGATATTGTGTGCATGACACACGGATCCTTACGGGATTTCTTCCCCCTTCTTTCTTTTCTTCCTTTTTTGTTTTGTTTCCCCTTTCGGCTGGTAGGGCTACTGTAATAAGGATTTTTCTTTTCTTCTTTAATGTTATGTTATGAACTTGATTAAAGAATGAGAAAAAAGGAGATTACTTCTTCTTCTTCTTGGGTTTGCAACTTCTTCTTCTTCTTCTTCTTGGGTTTGCAAGCCACCTCTTTTGGCTAACCACCATTAATATCTCCTGCGACTTGAGTTTGGTGAGAGCACAACAAAGGTAACCACTATCTTTTCTACTTTTCTCTCTTTTGCAGAGCTTTACTACATCGATCATAATTTCAAAACTGTTAAATAAATGTTGAGCTACTACCTTCAGATCTAATGATGAATATTTTGGTCTTATTTTCCCATAAATCCTTTTCCTATTAATCACATCCCGAAGTGCTGGAAGTTCTATCTTCCGTTAGGATCCTACCCCTTAAATCAGAGGATTTTATTGCGGGATCTGTGAAAAGGATTCAGATCTATGGCTGATTCATTACTTGGGATATTCGTTTACACATGGTTGGCATGATTTTAATTTTCTTTGTTAATTAATTTTATTCCTGATTGCATTGCATCCCATTAGTGCAGATTTCGTGTTGTTCTGCATCAGTTCCATTAGTTATAGGACCCAATTTTAGTCCTGGATCCAGGTCACAGGCACGAAAGTCAGGTTCATGCTCACAGCCCATTTGCTAGATACATACACCCCTTTACCTCAAATGTCAGACCTGTTAAAGCTGCGAGACTGTGTACATTAAGAGAGATCTAGGATCTACATTCTACTCGAGGACCATATTGGTTGTGTAAACTTACGGTCTACCATGCATAAATCTTATTGATATCCTAGGAAGATTAGATTGGATTTCTTGTGCAAATCCCCAGAGATAATTCATGTTTCTATCCATTATAATTTTGCCATTACATAAAGGAATATGGTTGATCACATTGATCAACCAAGTCAACCAAAGTTCTCTACTTTCAGGTGTGGGCTTTGTTTTAGGGCTAGGCATGACCCATTCCATAATTGAACCAAAAAATGAGTCCTAGGTACAGAACCCCTAAATCCGGCCTAATTGGGTCGTGCTTGAGTTAGGTGGGTGGGGTGCTGACCTGGCCTGTGGATTCCTTGACGCAGGCCTTGGCCCAGTGACCTCCTAGGTCCAGTGACCTATGTTATCTATAGGGGGTGGGGGTGAATTTGCAAGAAGCAAAACTAAGCCAGACTAATTCAGCGACGGTGTTAGCAAGAGCACAATATTCTGCTTCCAGGGAGCAAGAGACCATTGATTTCTTCTTTCTATTTCAGGAAATGGGATAAGAGACAGGGAAGATGCAAAAGCTGGTTGTTGAGCAGCAAACATTGTTGTATCCAGTCCAATCAGAGAAGGCTGACAGAGCAGGCTGCTTCTCAAGAAGAGAATCTGCAATTGCATAGGTCAAGATAGCACGAAGTTTAAAGGACAAATGGACAATGGCCCAATGAAAAGGAGTTAGTTCAAAAATAAATAAAAAGGATGATAGTGTGTAATGCAGAAGTAATTTCAGGCCTCGTGATGATAAGATTAAGATAAGCTTAAACCATTGAGAACCTGGAGACATTGAGTGGGATCAGGAAGTGGAGTATCATCTGGAGGCTACAGTTTAGCATTTAGTTAGGAGTGGCTGCAATAAAATATGAGTAGAGCTGAAATCTAATAATTAGTAAGGTTTATGCAAGAGTTGACATCTCTTTGAGATACTTGAGTTAGAGAGCATAACCCTTGGGGACTAGGCAACCTAAATGCTTTCAACATACTGCAAGGATCCCAAGTCTTTCATGTCAAATTGGTCATGAAAAGAAAAATCTTTTAGTGTTCAATGCTAGAGGGATCATCTTCAGTGATAATTATATCATCCATGTCTAGTAACAATAGTACCTACCTTGAGGGGTTTGGGAGAAATTAGAGTCATATGAACTATGATGAAACTAACACCCTGAAGAACTTCACCTAACCAAGCAAAGCAAGAGCTAGTAGATTTAATCTATAGAGGGCTTGATTTATAGAGGATACCTGATGAGCTGAATGAAGGAGTCTAGGTGGTGGTTGCAATGGTTCTTTTCAAAAATGAAACCATAAGAAAAAGATTCTTATTGTCCATCTAATATATGGGTAACTGCTGAATAACGATGAGAACAATAAGGGCTGGGCCAATTGAGTTACTCTACCAGTGGACGCATTATCTCAAAGAGGAGATGGGCTCAGTACTTGTTAATGATATCTCCCCATGTCATTAGGGTCCGTAGGCATTATTGTGGAGCGTGGGATTGATATTCTTCTCCTAAGAGGGTAAGGCAATAGTAAAGGAGGGCTTATCTATTATTTAATAATATCGATCATTATGGTACCATTTTATTAATATGTCTAGCTACATAAAATGCCACCGATGGTTAGTTGATTATGCTTACTTAGAAAAGAATGATAAGAAGCAGCCTATGATGCACAAGT
This sequence comes from Sextonia rubra, assembly GCA_037013555.1. Taxonomy (NCBI): domain Eukaryota; kingdom Viridiplantae; phylum Streptophyta; class Magnoliopsida; order Laurales; family Lauraceae; genus Sextonia; species Sextonia rubra. The sequence continues at coordinate 64,277,184 of JASUAD010000001.1, forward strand.
ACTTCAAAATGGGCAATGTATCGTGTCGTATTATATCCTATACTTCACTTTTTATATGCAAAATCTGTACCTATCATATCCACAACATGCCCTCATCTTATCTATGTCGTATATGGGCATCAAAGAATACAGCACTGCTGCTGATTTTAATGCTTTAAAGTTAGCATTAGTCATTTAATAATATCGATCATTATGTTTCCAATTCAATTATATGGCTAGGCACATATAATGCTATTCATGGTTATGCTTATTAAAACAAAATGGATAGATGCAGCACTACTGTTGCCTCTAATACTTGAATGTTAGCAACAATTATATATATATATATATTATCATCATCATCATCATCATTATCATCATCAAAGCCTTGTTCCAATTATATTCCTCCATTTCGACCTATTTTGGGCCAATTCCTCACATAAGTTAAAGTTCTTTAGATCTAATTTTATTACCTCCATCCATGTCTTCTTCAGCATACCCATTCCCCTTGGTCAGTCATCCATCTATATAGCCAAACTTTTTCTTATGAGCACCTTAACTATAATTGGCCTCCGTTAACATGTCCAAACCACCTCAAATGGGTTTCTCCAGTCTTTTCCCCTATTGATGATACCCCTAAATGCCCTCGTAGTTTTACTACACATACACTTCAACATTCTTATCTCTGCTATATCCATTTTGTGCATATGTTGTCTATTTATTGGTTAACATTCTGCCCCATAAGTCATAGCTGGTCCAATCATTGTCTCGTAAATTTTTTTCTTGAACTTTGTTAGTGTTCGTCTGTCACAAAGCACTCCAGAAGCAAGTATCCACTTCAACAATCTTGCTTTTATCCTATGTTCAACGTTATTATCAATCTCCCCATCCTTCCTAATTATCGAGCCAAGGTACTAGAAAGAATCTTTGTGCGGCGTCTCTTGGGCTTTAATTCTCACAATAGTTTTAGCTCTTTTGTATATGCTCACTGAAGTTACAATCCATATATTCTATCTTTGTATGACTTATTTTAAAGCATTTGGATTCTATAGTCTCCTGCCATCTCTTTAATTTTACATGTATACCATCTCTTGATTCATCCGCCAACACTATTCATCTGCAAATAGCATACACCAAGGTACCTCATCTTAAATATGAGCAGTTAACTCATCTATAATCAGTGCAAAGAGATGAGGGCTTAAGGCTGACTCCTTATGCAAACCTTTAGTCACTGGGAACACACATATCTTTCAACAAGTAGTTCTTACACTTGTTATCGCTCCTTCATACATATAACGACCCAAGAATCTGGAACTCTTCAGATTCTTAAGTTGTTAGCGTGATTACAATACATTAACATCCATAAGGTAAATTCCAAGAGCATCAGTCCAAGCATAAGAAGATTATTTAAGTCTCGATATCAAAGTTTACATAAGTCATTAGGGTAAAGCTAGAACAGACAATCTTTTAAGTTAATTCCAAGGGAATATTCCACAATGAGCGCTGGTCCCTGCTAAAGTCTAAGATGCTTTTCGATCTCTCTATCAGCGTGGCATGTCAAAATCTATATGCTGATCTCTGCCGTTCCCAGATCCCGCTACAAAAACGTTACCTGTAGTGGGACGAACCACTAGTCAGTAACACTGGTGAGTAGAAATTTCAGATTCAAAATAAATTGCATCATCCGTACTTCAAATATTCATAGGCTTTCTTTAAGAAAGTTTATAAGCTTCTTTGGAAGGAAAATTCATAATCATAGAGTAATGAATCACCATATTTATTGGTTTACACAATCATAAGGATTCATGTCGTGACAAGACTATCACCCATTTGAATCTTAAAGGGGTTCATATTCATGTCGTGACAAGGTTGTCACCCATTTGATTCTTAAAGGGATTCATATTCATGTCGTAACAATAATGTCACCCATTTAAAAGGGATTCTTATTCATGTCGTGACAAGACTGTCACCCATTTAAAAGGAATTCTTATTCATGTCGTGACAAGACTGTCACCCATTTGATTCTTAAAGGGGATTCTTATTCATGTCGTGACAAGACTGTTACCCATTTGATTCTTGAAAGGGATTCTTATTCATGTCGTGACAATAATGTCACCCATTTGATTCTTAGAAGGGATTCTTATTCATGTCGTGACAATAATGTCACCCATTTGATTCTTAGAAGGGATTTTTATTCATGTTGTGACAAGACTGTCACCCATTTGATTGTTCAAGGATTTAATCCAATACCGGCATAACATCTATATATCAATCAAATTCTGATTCCAATTTTAGTTCATAGGTCATATTATATTACCATCATCATTAACCAATCCCACATACTTCATATTGAAGTTTCGCCCCGCTCGGAATCATTATTGGTCACAAGTATGTGGCATTGATCATATCTTTTATTAAGTCGAATAAATAATTTATTCGTGATTCATTAATCATATAGTCAACACTTTACTCACATTTCATCAGCCATAGTATTAACATTCTATTCATAATTTATCACTAATCTTAGATCAAATATTATGAGTAGGTATCCCAAAAGTACCTTATTAACTGTTCTTTCTATACCCATGTTCAAAGAATGATATCCATTCAGAATGTTCAGAAATAGTAGAGAATATTACACAGCGGAAACAGATAATGACAGTCCATATTAGGTCTGAAACTAACAACAGCATTATTCCCATCTTGTACTTAGGTTCTTTGTAGTTTTTGCAAATAAAAGATCTTTCTCAAGTGAAAGGTATATGGGTTTTAGAATTCAGAGGCTTCTTCATAAATCTCTGGTGTTTGTGGTATGTGAATACACAGCAGCAAAAACATTTTACAGAACCAATAACAGACAGAATATTCAATTCCCCAATTTTCTTGTACCTGAAACTGGGCTTGATCACTAAATATTCATACAAGAAATGTCAACAGTTCTAGTATGTGACTGTTCAGTTCCATTATTGGACGATTGATTATCATTAGTCCAAATTCAGTAGAAATTCTTGGCTTATCATGTTGACAGTAATTTTTCAGTTGCTGTCTTATGTAAACAGCAATATAAAAGAACACAGATTTATCATATTGACAGTGCATGCTTATGATGAAAGAATACAGATTTATCATGCTGACATTGCATACTTATCTTATGTTTTATAACTACTGAAATATTAACAAAGAATACAGATTTATCCCATTGGCAATGCATGCTTATCTTATGTATATACCTACTGAAAATATTATAAAAGAATACAGATTTTAGCTATGTATATAGAGCTTTAGTGACTGTCGATGAATTATATTCAAAGAAATTCCCAATTCATACAATTCAAAGGAAAAATCTACTCACCTGGTATATGTAACGAAGGACTTCAAATTGGACATTCACTAGGCTAATGCTCCTTGTTGCAATACTCTGCTTCTAATTTCCAAATATAACTATATTAGCCTTTGGTTCTTCATGAAAAGCTATCAAAGGAAAGAGCTGAATCCTCTTTATATAGAGGATTGAACGTCCAAATGGCCCCTTGAAAGGTCATCTTGGAAATTCAACAGTCATGTCTATTGGTGGGGGTTGAGGAGTCATCTAGGGAAAGCCAAGAGTCACTCCTATTGCTGGAAACAAGGAGCCATCCTTGGGAAGCTGTAAGGTCAATTATCAAGTGGGTTTGGATCACAAGTAAGGACCCAAAAGTCATAGTCCAGCAGCCCAATCCAGTTGTGTACTGGACTGGTCGAAACTGGGCTTGTTTAGGCCCAATTATCCCACTTGTTTAATTCAGGTTATTACAATACATGTCTCTAAAAATTTCAATATAACCTCTTAAAACATTATTTGTCTTCAACATCTACCAAATTAAATCTCTCGGTACCCTATCATAAGCTTTTTCTAGATTGATGAAGACCATATGTAGATTTTTTCTCTTTGCTCAGTATTTTTCTATTAACTGCCTAAGTGAGGGGATAGCTCATAGTTGACCTTCCTAGCATAAAACCAAATTGATTTTCAAAAATCTTGGTCTTCTGTCTAAGTCTTTGCTCTATTACTTTCCCATAACTTCGTAGTATGACTCATAAGTTTAATCCCTCGGTAGTTGGTTCAATTTTGTATATCTTTCTTATTCATATATATAGGTATTGCAACACTTATACTCCATCCATCCAACATTCTATTTATCATTAGTATCTTATTAAGGAGTCTAGTTAACCAAATCACCCCAACCTCTCCTAAACTTTTCCAAGCCTCTATCAGAAGAATGTCATGTAGACCCATAGCCTTTCCCGTGTTCATTCACTTTAATGCTTCCTTCACTTCCACCACCCTATTTTTGCGAAAAAATGTTATGCTATCAAAGTATCCTCTCATGATATTAACAGTAGGAGTAGAAATTAATAAAATGAATGGTGCATACATAGTACACCAAGAAAAGCAAAATAAATAAAATGGAAAATTATAATAAAAAATCCCCACTTTACCATTTGTTTAAAGAGGATACTTAACAAGTTAAAACAAAGGTTTTTATATTTATAGAATCGACCGTCAAATTAGAGGTAGTGATGTAAAATTTGTTCCATAAAAATGACAAAAATACCCTTTATGTTAGATCAAACATCTATTTTCTTTTCCCAACCACGCAACCCTTTTCTTTTTCCCAACAAATACATATCCTCTCTTTCAAACATTCATTGCTTCTTTTAAATTTATATGAGGAAAATTTCAAATTAGGGCTCAAGTTTTTTTCAAATTTCAAATCAGGACAAAAAAAAGTTACATTTCAAATCAAGACTTAAGTTTTCCATTTGAATTTCAATTCAGGACATCTGGTGAAGACATGGGTTTCCAGTAGCTTTGCCTTCATTTTTTTTCCAAAATACCTAAAATACCCTTACACCCTCCGAGTTTTACAGCGGCTTTGAGTTTGCATGTTGGTCTAGCGGCAATGATCACAAATTTGAATTAGAAATTTTGCTAAAGTAGACATAGACCACCTCCAATCACCCTCTTCGTTCCCGAAATTACACAAACTAATGCCTACTGTCTAATCCAAAACCCCTCTCGTCCTACGCTGTGTAGAGCAACTGCAACTCATATTCTCCTTTGTCCACACCAACTCCAATGGCCAAGAATGCCTCTGTGCCACTCCAATGCTAGTGATCACCATCATGCTAAACAAGATCATCACCAACAGAATCTCCAAAGTCATCCACAAGTGGGTGAATTACAACAAGCTTCGGCAAAGAGGAATTGGATTGGTGGAGTCTGGTGAGGATGATTTGGGAGTGGAGCATTTTTAATCGATGGATAGGAAACCAATATTTGAGCATGCATGGATTGGTAACTAGCCTTGTTAACCCGTTTAGGAGTATGCACAGATAAACCTCAATGATAATGGTTATAATCTCCAATGGGTTATCTGTCACGAGAGCTTCCACTTCTTTCAATGTGTTGATTATTGGTTCCTCCTCCTCATTATTATCATCATCATCAAAGCCTTATCTCAACTATGTTGGGGTCGGCTACATGAATTCTGTTTTTTCATTCCATTCTATTTTGAGCCAAATCCTTAGATAAGTTAAATTTCTTCAAATCTGATTTAATGACCTCCATCAATGTTTTCTTCAACCTACCCCTACCTCTTGATAGGCCATCTACCTGAATAGCCAAACTTTTTCTCACCAGTGCCATAACCGGCCTACGCTCAACATGTCCAAACCATCTTAAACGGGTTTTTCTAATTTTGTTCCATGTTGGTGCTGCTCCTAAATACTCTCGAAAGAGCTTATTTCTAATTTTATTTGTTGATTATTAGTTCCTACATGTTAAAAATCTAAAATCACGACAATCATTTGAAATTGCTCTCCTCAAAATGAAAATTTTATGATGATCATATGATATACCAGACAATGCCCACCCAAAATCACTAATGCATTTTTGTTTAGGCAACCTACCATACAGGCAAGGCTCACCTTTACGGATTTGGTTATTTTTGGAAGGGAACCAAACAATTGACCAAGTGGCAGAACCATCTAATTGATCTTTGAATATATTGTCTTCTTAAATGTAAAGAGGATTTCAGGAAGAGACGATCGTAAAAACCAAGAATGTTGGCTTGGATGTTCAGATGGCATCTGCTCTGGTTTCTGATGATATTGACAAATTGGAAAGTAGGGATGAAGGAGTGGACTTTAATGGCTTCAATCTGAAAGGCCAAACGATCAAGGGATTAGAGGATGATTATGGTTGGGAGAAAGAAGAAAGCACTAAGGGTACTTCAGATGTTTTGAAGAAAATAGAGGAATAAGCCTCTGGAAAAGTCAAGTTATGGCCAGATGTTCTCAATTGAAATGCAAATAGAAAACTTAAGCCCTGATTTGAAATTTGACTTTTTTTTTTTTTGCCTAGTTTTGAAATGTGACCTTTTTTTTGTCCTTGAAATCTGAGAAAAAACTTGAGCCTTGATTTGAAATTTTTCCCCATTTATTTATCGTCCCAGCACAGAGAGTCATCCTTTTTCTTTCATTTTCAAATTTTCCTTCTTCAAGGATTCTTTGATTTGGATATTGAGGGCAGGAAGATCTGTTGTGGGGTTGCAATTGCCTAACATTGCTGATGGCAGTGTTGAACGTGGAGGTTAAGATAGCTTGAGGTGGTGTTGCGATCTTATTATTTCCACACAAACAATAAAAAATGAAACCACACTTTTATAAAGAAAAGGGTATATATGCTTAAAAAGAAAAATAAAAAATCTATACAATACGAGTTCCCATCTTTTTAGCTCATCTAATTGTAAAGAAACCACCTAGATCAATCTAGATTCTCTAAATAGGAGGCAACATGGACGTGAAATCTCACAACAGGGATGGAAATACTATGCCCAAAACCGTAAGTCTCTCCAAGCCTCCATTACTGAAATCACAACCCCACCACATGCTATCTCTACCTCCACATCTGAGCCACAATACTACCATAGGGTATGCTAGCTAGTGGCAGTCCCACAATAGGGTGTAATGTTTGAAAATCTGAGGAAGGGATGTATGTTTGAAAGAGAGGAAACATATTTGTTGGGAAAAAGAAAGGGGATGTTTGGCTTAATGTAAAGGAATAAGTAGTTTGTCGTTTTTAGAAGTTGGAAAATAAATTTAACACAGTTACCTCCAATTTGATGGTGAGAATCCAATTGAAATGAGTCATAAAACCTAACGACTTCTTTAAAATTTTCAGTTCACACCTTTTTGGAAAAGGGTGAAAAATGAGTGCTATAAGTACCAATTCTAATTAACAAGTATCTTATTTCTACCACCCAAGGTTATGCGGCAAGTCTCATAGGTCCTGTTATATGCAAGGTGAAAGATCCACCTCTGGGTAAGATCACCACATTCAAGTGCTATGGGATCAATGGGCATGCTCTCTACAGACCATTGATTGTTTGTTTCTATTAAGTTTCCGCTATTCATTTGAAAGTCAATGTACCGAAACCAGGAGGGAAGGTGGGATGTATTGCACATGAGTTACCTCGGCCCATGGGTCGTAGGTCACACCTTATTATGATGCGCTTACCCAAGCTTTTGACTAGCACCTAGGTGCACCCATCACAGCACTGCATTTGACTATGCTGCATCTCCAATCTACTCCTACTGGGTGGAGGAAGCGATCACATGAATGGTAAAGGAGGAGGGTTGCGTTAGGTAGGTGACAGCCAGCGTAAAACTTTGTCACAACCCAAACATGAATTCTGAACAAATGATATTTCACGATAAGGCTAGGGCGTTCCCCGCTTTAAGCGACGCATTGCAGCATCGCCCGGCTGCAGTGAAAAGTGTGCAAGGGCTACTACATGACTTTGGGCTAATGCGGTTAAAGAAGTTAATCCATGAGAAGAAGAGGAGGAATAGGAAAATTAGACTTGCTACTTGGAATATAGGAACCTTGACAGGCAAGAGCATGGAGTTGGTTGAGGTAATGAAAAGAAGAAGAATTAGTGTGGCTTGTATACAGGAGACAAGGTGGAAAGGGAATAAACCTAAGGAGCTCATGGATGGGTATAAGCTTTTCTATGCAGAAAAGAGTAATACAAGAAATGGAGTGGGTATAATTATAGATAAGGATTTAAAAGAGAAAATTGTGGGGGTAAAGAGGTTTGGTGATAGAATTATAAAAATTAAACTAATACTAGAGGAAGACATAATTCATATCATTAGTACATATGCTCCCCAAGTAGGACTAGAAGAAAGTGTGAAAAGACAATTTTGGGAGGAGATGGATGATTTAATGCGAGAAATCCCAAATAGTGATAAAATTTTCCTTGGAGGGGATTTAAACGGGCATATAGGAAGAGATAATAGAGGATATGAGAGAGTACATGGAGGGCATGGATTTGGAGAAAAGAATGACTTCGGAAACACTATATTGGACTTTGCAGTGGCATTTGATCTTATAGTAGCAAATACTTACTTTAAAAAGAGAGATGAGCATTTAATTACATATAAAAGTGGGAGTAATAGGAGTCAGATAGACTTTTTTCTAGTTAGAAAACAGGACCGATTGGCTTGTAAAGATTGTAAGATTATCCCAGGAGAGAGTTTAACTACGCAACATAGGCTTGGAGTTTTAGATATTTGCATTAGAAGTAAAAAGAGAGCAGTAGTAAACAAAATGGACCCTAAAACAAGGTGGAGAGATTTGAAGGGGGAAAGAGCAAATATATTTAAGGACAAAATGATTGAGAAAGGAGAATGGAATATTGAAGGAGAAACTACAGTAATGTGGAATCAAATGGCTAATTGCATTAGGAATGTTGTAAAGGAGGTACTTGGAGAATCAAAAGGGAAGAGACATATTAATAAAGAAACATGGTGGTGGAGTATGGAGGTTCAGGAAGTTATTCGACAAAAAAAACATTGCTACAAAGTTTGGCAGGGGATTGAGTATAGAAAATTTTGAGTTGTATAAGAAGGCAAAGAAAGAAGTTAAGAAAGTAGTAAGTAGTGCAAAGTTCAAAGCATACGATAACCTCTATAATAGGTTGGGAATAAGAGAAGGAGAAAAGGATATTTTTAAGCTTGCAAAAATAAGAGAAAAGAAAAGTAGGGACTTAGATCATGTCAAATGTATCAAGGACAATGAGGAAAATATTTTGGTGAAGGACAACGATATTATAGAAAAGTGGAAAGAATATTTTAGTAAACTTTTAAATGAAGAATATTTGGGCGATACAAGAGTGGAGGAAAATTCTTCATTACAAGAGTATACTTTTCTCCGTAGAATTAGAGGGGTGGAAGTGAAGGAAGCATTGAAGCGAATGAAGACAGGAAAGGCAACAGGCCCAGATGGTATTCCGATTGAGGTATGGAAATGCTTAGGAGAGGTTGGAGTAAGTTGGTTATGTAGACTATTCAATAAGATATTTGTGACAAAGAAAATGCCGGATGAATGGAGAAGAAGCATTGTAGTACCTATATATAAGAATAAAGGAGATATACAAAATTGTACCAACTATCGAGGGATTAAACTTATGAGTCACACTATGAAGTTATGGGAGAGAATAATAGAGCAAAGACTGAGAAAAAAGACTAAGATTTCGGAAAATCAATTTGGTTTTATGACAGGGAGATCAACTATGGAAGCTATCTTTTCACTTAGGCAATTAATGGAAAAATACCGAGCAAAGAGGAAAAATCTACATATGGTCTTTATCGATTTGGAAAAAGCCTATGATAGGGTACCGAGGAATTTAATTTGGTGGGTCTTAAAGAAAAGGAATGTCCCAAGAGGTTACATTGAAATTTTAAAGGATATGTACGAAGGTGCAATAACAAATGTAAAAACCACATGTGGAGAAACGGGCGGATTTTCCGTGACTATAGGCTTATATCAGGGATCATCCTTAAGCCCTTATCTCTTTGCATTAATTATGGATGAGTTAACTGTGTATATTCAAGAAGAAGTACCATGGTGTATGTTGTTCGCAGATGATATAGTATTGGTAGATGAATCAAGAGAGGGTGTAAATGCAAAGCTTGAGAGATGGCGGAGGGCATTAGAATCTAGAGGCTTTAAAATAAGTCGTACAAAGACAGAATATATGGATTGCAATTTCAGTGGACATATACAAAGTGTTGAAACCACTGTCAAAATTGAAACCCATGAGATACCACGTAAAGATTCTTTTCGGTACCTAGGCTCGATGATTAATAAAGATGGGGAGATTGACGAAGATGTGGAGCATAGGATAAGAGCTGGATGGCTGAAGTGGAGACTAGCTTCGGGAGTACTTTGTGATAGACAAATGCCAACAAAATTGAAGGGAAAATTTTACAGAACAGTGGTTAGACCAGCTATGACATATGGAGCAGAATGTTGGCCAATTAAGAAGACACATATTCATAAGATGGATGTAGCGAAAATGAGAATGCTTACATGGATGTGTGGTAAACTAGGAAAGATAAAATTAGAAATGAGCGCTTTCGAGAACATTTAGGGGTAGCACCAATAGGAGATAAGATTAGAGAAACTCATTTAAGATGGTTTGGGCATGTTGAGCGTAGGCCAGTAATGGCACCGGTGAGAAAAAGTTTGGATATACAGGTGGAGGGTCCATCAAGAGGTAGGGGTAGGCCGAAGAAAACATGGATGGAAGTCATTAATTCAGATTTGAAAAAGTTGCACTTATCGAAAGATTTAGCTCAAAATAGAACAGAATGGAGAAATAGAATTCATGTAGCCGACCCCAACATGGTTGGGATAAGGCTTTGATGATGATGATGATGATGATGTTGCTCTTAAATCTGGAGGACCCTAAGGCTACTTTAGGGTCACGTCTTCCCAATTCTGGGAGAATAATGAAGGCCACAGGCCTCCAGGATCTATTGCTGGTAAGATAAGAGTGGCCCATATCCACTCAATAGGGGTCCCGCATGTTGTGGTTGCACAATAAAAATATGGTTAATAATATTCTGTTTTTTTTATTTTATTTTTTATATATAAGCACATTTTTAACTTATCTAAAGATTTAGCTCAAAATACAATAGAATGGAGAAACAGAATTCACGTAGCCGACTGCAACATAGTTGGGATAAGGCTTTGATGATGATGATGATGATATATAAGCACATTTCATATGTAAAAATATGCTCAATGGATGTGAAATTGAGTTTGTTCCATAACCTGGCTATATAACAAGTGCAAGATTGTGCAACACCGACAAAGTATTAAAGAATTTGTGCCCCTTATTGTGGTAGTAGGGTACATTAGAATTCCAAGTTGAATCTTAATTATAATCTGGACTCCTAGTCTGTATAAATTGCAGAACCAGATGATTGGGTAGCAATATGTGAAATAATCTGTATTTGTGAGAGATTTCACGACCACACTTTATTTAGGATAGAGTTTTATGAACTACAAGAGGATATCAAGCTTATGTGACCTGTTGAACAGTTCAACTACAACCAGATTTCTGGCTTGTGTGGCCTGTTGAACAGTTCTTATCTACAATTGTGCATGGGTTGTGGACCTTTGGTGATTCTGGGTTGGCCCAATGGGTCCTCTTGTGTCTTTTCCCAGGACTAAATCACATCTGAGGATAGGTTCACGACTAGTCACTTTTTATTGACATGCATTTTGTTGCCTTTTACACAGGACATTACAGCTACTTGTTATTGACATGCACTTTCTCTTTGCACTTCACATTACATCAATTGAATTGAGATTCTTTCTTGTATTGGTCATGTGAATGGATCATAAAGGAGACGAATTATATTTGATTATTTAATTTATGTCTAATGGCATAAATCTGCCCCTCTGGTTTTGTTGTATGAATTCAGAGTTCAATTTTGGTAAATCCCATTAAAAAATCTTGTTTTCAGATTTTGAACTTTTATATTTTCATTGGGACAAAATTTCTGCTACAGGGTGGATTGGATTCTTGTGGACATTGTGGCTAACTGCCAAGAAAAGTGTTGACCTTACCAAACACTCTTTGAGGATGACTGGATCTGCGCTCTCAGCTTATTCTGCTGCTCGACATGCTCGCCACCATGGACCAGAAAAAGTTGTGGATTGAAGCGTCTTGTAGTTAAGTTTGTATTGCAGGAGTGACAAATGGACATTTTCAGTGAGTTTTACAGTATGGTGTTCACTTTCTTGTTTGTACTGTATGGTGGCATGTGAATAATTCCGCTTGTGAATATGCTTGGATATCAGAGTTTGCCTATGTATAAAATGAACATGAAAGCCTTGGAACTGTGTTAGCCTTTGCCCGGGCACAATAAATTTGGAATTGCTATGTATCAAATGCCACAATTTCTCAGGCCCCTTATGATCACGTTGAATTCAAGTTGTTGAAAGAGAAATGGAACAGCGGTTGCGCTACTTTCTTTTCATAATCTTAAGTCACTTCCCCTTGGTCCACATGCACAGTGGACCCTTGTTTGACAGATTTTGACAAACTGGAAATGGGGACTATCCAGCTAAGGACCTTTTCCATGGATGAAGAATGATTCGTTAACCTCATATTTATTGAAACGTTATTTGATACCTAAAAAAAACTGCTGATTTTTCAGATGACTGCAGTCTATAGATGACTCTGTTGAGAAAATGGTGTTTCAAATTGATTGTGTTCAATGTGGGATCCTGTGGTTTGACTCCTTTAATCCATATTTCTTATCAATATACTTGCTTTAAAGAACAACAACATCTAAATAGTTTCCAAAATGAACCCATCTCAAATCGAGGAGAGCGCAGGACCTTTACCCGTGCATGATATTAAATTTTATTCAATAATATGGTCCATCGGTCCCTGTCCTTTAGTAGGAACTCGCTTAATTTGGATTGAGAGAATTCCAAAACCTTAACATGCCAGCCAAAACCCTATTAGGATTTTTCCCAACCCAGGCACTCATTTTTTTGAAATCTCTGAATTCCATAAGCCAAAAAGGCCACTACACCGTAGCAGTGGGAATTTGAAATTCTTTTGCTTCTCGATCGGACCCAGTTCTCCAAGTTCTCTAGACAACTTGTGGGAATTTGAAATTCCCAAACCTAAATTCCTTCTAGGAATGCTTGCAATCAAACAGGGTTTTGAAGAATTAAATACCTGTAAAAAAAATGCTCCAAAGCATTTCATTAAAAAACAAAATTTCATTTATGCAATCATGCAAAATCTAGACACATTTTCGCTCATCATCATCATCAAAGCCTGTCCTAATTATGTTAAGGTGGACGGCTTCATGAATTATATTTCAATATTTCAACCCATCTTGATCAAATCCTCGAATAAGTTGAAACTTTTTAAAGATCCGACTTTACACTCACATCTTCGCTATTGGTTCCAAATCCAAACGATTCCTGATGAACTTACATAGAATCAGAGCCAACAAAACCAACCCCTCACATTCAAGAAAAATAAGTCAAACAAATCTGCTTCAAATTACTTTTGTTGACCATGTCTATTCCATCCCCAGACGGCTTTTCCTTGTTCCTGTAGTTCACGCACAAACGACAAAAAAAAAAAATGTTGCAAATTGCTATGCAAGTCTATATGCCACCTGATCGAGGTTGTAGTATCTGACTGCTTCCAAATAGAAATATTCTCCTCTGAGCAACAGTATATACCATCCAACTTTGAAGAGCCCACCTGAATCAACTTTTGATCAGTGCAGGCCCTTTCAGACTCTCGTCCCCTATGATGTGGCACCGGATGAAATTTCAATCACCAAACTTTATCCACAGATGGATCGAATCTCAAAAACCTATGGTTAAAAAACCACTTAACTTTATGGCTACCGAAACAAGAGCTAAGATGATCTGGCGGAGCTTATTTTTTTGTTGACCCTTACCACAAAAGACAACTATACATGTACTCCACGACAAATATGCAGTCTGCTCGTAAAACATTTTGCTGCTTCCAAATCTTGCCTGTGCACATGGACTAGAACCAAGAGTGTGTGTGTGTGTGTGTGTGTGTGAGAGAGAGAGAGAGAGAGAGAGAGAGAGAGAGCCTTCGCCATTAATGTAGAAAGAAACATAAGCACAACAATCAGGTGTAAAATATTTTGGAACACTCTACATTCTTATGACGTTCAAAATCTCACTATTCAACAAACTTAATGATTCCGCCTGCTATTCCTCCTTGGCTGCTACACCTTTGAAACCTAAACAAAGAGAAAGATAAATAAGTAACGTGATAGAAGTAGAATCACAATCCTAATTATGAAACTTGTTTAGTAATTTTCTTCCTGGGCGTATAAATTAGCATTGCTTAGACAGGTCCATATAGTCCAAGAACTTCCAGCAGAAAACCAGGCATTTTACAAATATACGCTTTAAAGAAAGAAAACCACTACATGAGCAGATGTTTTGCAGATGAAGTTCGATCCATGGAAATTTTAACACTCTCAAATTACACATGAATCCCGTGATTTTTAATATTCTAATTTATTAAAAACAATTGCAGAAAGATTGTATGAACTTCAATCAAATATTCTAGCTATCAATCTAAAGGAAGAAAATAGATGGAGATGAAGAGAGATGGAAGAGATGAAGAGAGAAATCAAAAGAGATGGATAATAGTCATTCGTAACCCTTTTGGTTAGATGACACTTTATTTTATTATATCTAACTCTTTAAAATTACATAGAGACCCATGTAGTTTTATGTAAGTACAAACCAGCCAATAAGTCTCTTAATAAATCATATTTTCTACACTCCCCCTCAAGTAGGTAAGTAGTACAAGACCACGACCTGTTAATCGCATAATTCGTACTAATTAATTAACATAATTAGTACTAATTAACTGTGTTGTTAGTTCACTAAGTTCGTTTAGAGGTTAATTAAATTAGTTGAGGGAATAGAATAGATTTTGAATAGCTTAGGGAAGTTCCGAGAGCCTGTGAACCTAGTTTGAGGCCTCATGGGTCCTATTTATAATTTCAGGAAAGATTGGGAGGTTATTTGCAATTTCTAAAATTAGTTCTTAGGCTCAGTAGATAGAGGACATCATTCCAGATGACTTCCATGCTCAACTTATAGCCATTTGGAGCCCCAAAACCCTTCATTTCACAATTCTTTCATGAGTAGGGTCATAATTGTCATTTTTGCAAAAGTTGAGTCTTTCCCCGAAATTCTAAAATATGTTGTTCTTGTGCTCGTTAGAAAGTAGATTTAATTTCAAGCAACTTTTGTTCTTGCACCATTTCGATCCATGGTCCAGAAGGGGCCCATTTTCACAAAATTAGATGTTCAACCAGTGGGCCCCACTAAACCCATCCTTATATAAGGATTGGCCACTTCTCTCCCACTTCCTTCTCTTCTTTCCCTTCCACCATTCCAGCACTGTAGCAGAAGGTCATCTCAACTCTCTTTCTCCTCCCTCCTTGTTTCCAAATGTGGCAACACAACAAACACTGCCATCGAACTTCCTCACTCTCCTCTACACGTAGAACCCATTTTCACCGGAACTCAAGCTTGGCTGCCCCTTCCTCGATGGAAATCAGTCTGATCAGGCCATTTTCAGGTAGGCAACCTCTCTCCTTCCATATTTCGAATTTACAAGCTCCAAGGACCCCAAATCTATACATGCAAGCCATTTCATCATCCCTTCCTTTGTTTCCATTTTGGGTGATTTAGTGGGTAATTTTTGGGAGTCTTTGTTTTAGGGAGTTCCAGCAGATTTGGTGAGCTTAGAAAGGGTTTTTTGGAAGCTTTTGAACTTCAGGCAAGTGTTTAATTTGAGCCTTAATGTATGCATGCCAACTCTATGAATTCCCAAATTATACTGTATGTTTTGATGCAATGTCTAACTCTACTGTTTATTGCTTAATGTTAGATGTTTAGGGGTTTAAATGGACTAATTAAATTGTGTTTGAAGTGCTAGAAACCCCAGCTGTTTTCCCAAGATACTTGGCCTAAAAGACCACAAATGACACCCCAACCAGCACATGAACCACTGAGACTTTCTGAAGCTCTAGGGGTTCATTTTGTGCCTGCACGGCTAGTAGTGGGTCACCCTCAACTAGCCGTGGGACACTCGGCGGTCCGAGTTCTTTCACTCGGCGGTACACCCTATTTGCCCGGTTTTAACCCCAATTGGACCAGATTTCCCTATTTCCTCTCTTTTTAGGTTAGACCTGATGCCTAAACACTTTTGGAATGATGTTATCAACTCTAATTAAGCAATCAATGCATCCTTTTAAGCCCCTTTCTTTGGGGGACAACCTTACCTTCGGACTTTGGATTTTGGACCGATGACCAAGACGTAAGTTGTACTTGAACTTGAGACATTGTGGGGTGATGCTTGAGCAGACATTCACCTCCGAGGGTTGCCCATAGGCATATTAGTGTATATTGAAGTAGGTGATGTGGGTAATTAGGGCTTTGGATGCCAACAGCAATAAGGAATCACATTCTCGGCATCCAGACCCTAGTGTGCGTAATGCCGAATCTTACTATCCAAACATGTCAACGACATGGATCAAAATACATAACGGCCACTATATTGGCCGTTAAGGGCCGCTATGCTATTTGAGTGCTAGCGCCACTTCATAGCTGCTATATTTCGATGACTTCAAAAGGTCCACTTTCCCTCTTTTCTTTTCTTTTCTTTTCTTTTTTTTTTTCTCTTCTTCCATTTTTACTATAATTCTTCTCCAAGTAAGATCAATAACATCACTTTCTTCCAATCTAAAGCTAGAAAACACACCCAAAAGGAAAAAATAAATAAGTACATACAACAAGGGGGACCGCTACGCCTCCTTGTCTTAGTTAATTTTGAAAAGAAAAAACATATTCTAACTTTTTACAAAATTTTTGAGTTTTTGTAATTTTTTTGGATTTTTTGTCAATTTTTCGAATCACACCACTACATAGGGTTTCAGCAATTGACCACTATGCCAACCATTACCACTATTTTGATCATTGGTCAATGGCAACACGAGACTTACATTAGCAATTTGTAATTGCTCCTTGACTGTATCACCTTTATCTACACTTCGCGGGTACGCATCTCTCATGAGTGTCAATACAAGCCCATTAAGCTCACTACAGGCCCAACAGAGATAATATCTCACAAGTGACTGGGTCAACCAGATAGCTGTAAATTAGATATATGATTAGCAGAGATTTTGGATCTGATTTCAATGTATCAATTCCTCTACCTAATTAAAGGCTTGATTGTAATCTTTGATTGGGCTAACAACCCTGATATAATGTAACCTGTCAATCCCAAAAAGGGACACAGATTTTCTCCCAGTTTTCCATCTCCAATGCCTAACATCTCCTTGAGATGACATGGTATCAGAGCCCTTGAGTTGCAGTTGTGGTCTTCTATGTGATTAGGAAGAAATCAACCTCTCCTGTGGTGCAAAACAGATCAAGGATCTGTTTCAATTGTTTCCAAACTTCCTTAGCCAAAGCATCTATTGTTGATCATAGCCAATCAACAGTGGCCCACCTGTGCTCATCTGGACTTCGCTGGCAACCATAACAGATCTGGTCGCCCACTTCTTCTCAATGTTTTGGTATTTTTTTCACAATTTTTAACCATCTGGAAGTAGGTATTTTGCTAAATCTCGTGATTTCCCAAATTTTGGCGCTGTTTTTCATCACAATCATCCAAAAGCTTGGATCTGAGGAATCTTCAGACCAGGTTTCATCATATGGAAGCCATCTCAGCCCTCAAATCAGATCTACCCCCTCATTTTCTTTCCAATCAATTTGCGGGCCCTATGTTGTGCTCCAGACACCAACCTAAGGGTCGCCTGAAGGGATTTTTTCCCTTGTTTCATCCTTTCTTCTCATTCTAGCAGATCAGGTTGGATAACTCTGCTCTGGATAACATTTCTTGCTCTGGATAACATTTCTGAACAGCCTATTCTCATTGTTTTACATCTCTTGTTGCTGCTTGCTATTGGTGATTACTGTTGGTTTTTCTAATTGGTAAACTACTGTTGGTGCGTACTATTGCTATTTTCTGATTGGTAACTGCTATTGGAACTTGCTGCTGGTCTTTTCTGATTGCTTATTACTATTTTTTTCTTTTTTCTACACCTTTGATCATCTGTTGTTTCTGAGCTCATGGATAAAACTGAGAAAACTGAAATTTCCGTTGTTCGATTTAATGGAAAAAACTATGCGTCTTGGGCATTTTAATTCCAATTATATCTTGAAGGAAAAGAACTTTGGGGCTATATTGATGGCTCTGAACAAATCCCTGCTGATGATGCCAAAAAGATCCTCTCCTGGGAAACTAAAGACGCAAAATCAAATCTCGGATCCTTTCCTCTATAGAAACTAATTTCATTTTGCATCTCAAACCATGCAAAACCTCAAAAGAAACGTGGGAATACCTAAAAAAGGTTTATTACCAAAACCATGCTGCTCGCCAATTTCAACTGGAATTTGAAATTGCAAATTACACCCAAGGAACACTATCCATACAAGACTATTACTCACGATTTCTAACCCTCTAGTCTGAATATGATGAAATCAAATTTGTGGATGTGTCTAAGGAACTTCTTCCCAAACTACTAAAACTTCAACAGAATAGTCATCGAGATCAGTTTCTAATGAAGCTTTGCCCTGAGTAGGAATCGATTCACTCTAGCTTGATGAATCAAGCTCCTCTTCCTACAATAGATGAGTGTCTTTAAGAACTACTTCGCAAAAAATAGCGCTAGATGATTAAGGCCATTCTTGAACAAAAGGCTCCTGAAAGCATTGTTCCAATTGCATATGTGGCTAAAGGTCCACCACCACCTCGTGACATGACTAAAGTAAGATGCTACAGCTGCAACAACTTTGGTCAATATGCTTCACAGTATAAACATAAATTTTGCAACTACTGCAAAGCCTCCGGACATGTCATTTCTAAATGTCGGAAACGTACAAAGAATCATGTCTCTCGTGCCTATACTGCCACCACCAATCCTCCCGCCACTTTTGAGCAAGGTGATTCTTCTTCTACACTATCTGGTTCTTCTGCACAATTAGTTGCCTCTGCACCGCTTGCATCCCCTAGTTCTGTCACTCCTGAGTTAGTATAGCAAATGATCATCAATGCGTTTTTCCACCATTGGCCTTCTGGTAAGACCTCAAATCTCTCCTCTACTTGGTACGTAGACTTAGGCACCACCAATCATATAACCTCATCACCTTCATCTTTAACAAACATCGTTGAATATAAGGGTAGCCTTAACATTCAAACAGTTGATAGAAAAAATTTACCCATTATTGATATTGGTGACATCAATAGTTAATTGCCATTAAACAATGTTTTTGTTTCTCCTAGATTAACCACAAACCTCGTCTCTGTTGGGCAATTGGTTGACAATAATTGCAACATCTCATTCTTTTCTTCTAGTTGCGTTGTGCAAGACCAGGAGTCGGGGAAGGTGATCACAAGGGGGCCTAGACAAGGAAGACTATTTTCCCTTTATATGCCCACAATTATGGAGAATAAAAATAAGTTGTTCTATATTTCTGTGTTGAATAATTGTCAATTATGGCATAATAAGTTAGGACATCCAAATATCAGAACTTTGTCATCATTATTCAATTCTGGCTTATTAAACAACTCTAATGGTTGTGTTCCATTTGATTGCAATGCATGTAAGTTAGGAAAAAGTAAAGCTCTTCCGTTTCCACAATCTAGATCTTGTAGCCAGGAATGTTTTGACCTGATTCACAGTGACGTATGGTAGTCATAAATATTTTATCACATTCATCAATGGCTACAGTAGGTTCACCTGGATTTATTAATTGCATTCAAAATCTGCTGTGCTTACTGCATTTAAACTTTTTGTTACCTATGTTGAGAACCAATTTTCAAAAAGCATTAAAATATTACGTGGGGGGGGGGGGGGGGGGGGGGGGGGGGGGGGGTTCCAACTCTTTCTTCAAGAAAAAGGAATTATCTCTCAACGGACATGTCTGTACACTCCGCAACAAAATGGTATTGCTGAAAGAAAAAAAATAGACATCTTCTTGATGTTTTACTTGGACTCTCCTTGAATCTTCAATGCCTACCCGTTTTTGGCCTGAAGCTCTCAAAACGGCAATACATCTAATAAATTGGTTACAATCTCATTCCATTAACAATGAATACCCTTATTTTCAACTGCACAAGACACAACCTACTTTTGATCATCTTCATCCTTTTGGTTCTTTGTTTTACTTCCTCCCCATGAAAGAACTAAATTAATTGCTCAATCCGCCAAGGGTGCCTTTTAGGATATGCCTCTCATCAAAAAGGATTTATCTACTATGATGCTATTGCTAAATGCACCAAGATCTCCCGTAATGTTCTTTTTTTTTTAATCAATATTTTTTTCAAACACATCTTGAACCGTTGGATTCCGACATCAGAGTACTGTTGCCTTATTTCTCTAACAAAACAACTATTTCAAGGTTTAAACCTGATTGTGTGCATCATAGATAGGAAATAGTAGTCCCTTTCGGCCCAGAAACTTGGGACCCTTCAATGACAAATGGTCCGCATCCGCTAAGTACTTTGCGTCGCTCTTCAAGAATCTCGCATCCTCGGGATCACTATGGTTTTACCCATGCATCCTTAATGGCCACCTTTTCCTCTACTTCTATAACTAACTCCTATACGCAAGTTGTGCAACATGACTGCTAGCAACAAGCTATGCAAGAAGAACTAGGTGCGCTAGAAAAGAATCACACTTGGGAAATTATGGATTGTCCCTCTACTATCAAACCAATAGGTTGTAAGCGGATTTACTCAATCAAACTTAAACCTGATGGTTCTTTGGATCGGCACAAAGCTTGCCTTATGGCATTAGGAAATAGAGAAGAATATGGCATCGATTATGAGGAGACATTTGCCCCGGTTGCCAAAATGACTTGTTCGAATACTTCTTGCCATTGTTGCTTCACAATCATGGCCTTTGTATCAAATGGATGTGAAGAATACATTTCTTCATGGTGATCTAAAAGAAGAAGTCTATACACACATTCCTCAAGGAATCACTTCTCCATCGAAGACTTCAGTTTGTCGATTACGACAATCTCTTTATGGCTTAAAACAGGCTCCTCGAGCTTGGTTCGACAAGTTTAAAAAAACACTTTGTCACCTGAAATTTGCTCAGAGTCCTTATGATCCCTCACTCCTTAGACACGCATCTACCGGTGTCATTGTTCTCTTGGTGTATGTTGATGATATTATCATCACAAGCACAGATGCTGAGATAATCAAATCACTTCAAGCTTCCTTGAGCACTTCCTTTCATATGAAAGATTTGGGTCCGCTGCATTACTTCTTGGACTTAGAAATCCAACAGAATGTCATCAATCAACACAAATATACAATGGATCTTATTGATCTAGTTGATCTCCATAACTCCTCTCCAGTTGATACTCCATTGAAATTAATTTGAAACTAAGCAAGCATGATGGATCCTTGCTTCCTGATCCACACATGTATCGGAGCTTAGTGGGCAGTCTGATTTACCTTACTATTACTCACCCCGATATATCTTATGCTATGAACCTCATCAGCCAATTTATGAGTGCTCACGACCAAGGAACAAAATAGCTTCGTAGCGGCCGCTATATCGGCCGTAGCGGCCCTACCCGCTACGCTATTTGGGTGTTAGCGGCGCTAACACCCGTAGCGTCCCGTAGCGGCCGCTACGTAGCGGCCGCAGCATGTCTGGGCTATTTAAAGCCCAGACGAACTTCTTTCCCCATTTTATCACCTGTTGCACTGCTGTCTCCATCTCTCATTTTCCTTTTCCACTGTATTTTGGTCCTACCACCCTCTTTCTTCAAATCAAAAGCAACAAGAGTCCAAAAACACATCAAGATCTACAAATCTAGAGCATTCATCTTCTTTGGAGCCAAAAAGCTTTTTTCAAAAGGTATTTTCTATGTGATTTTTTTAGATCTATGGCTCTATTCTTCTTTTCACCTTCATAAATCTCTTGGGAATGGCTTGTAAGTGATAGATCTATGTTTACCATAGATCAAATCCCCATTTTCTATAGTTTATTTATTTATTATTTATTTTTTATTCTCGGAATTTTTTTATTTTTTGAAAAAAAAAATTTTTTTCTTGAAGAAACACCAACCAAATCACTTGAAAATTATTCTCAAGTGTTAGATCTATGAATCCCATGAATGAATCACACTTTTTTTCTTGTTTATTTGAATTTATTTAATTTTTTATGTTCATTTTAATAGGACTTTTTGAAAAAAATAAATTTTATTTAAATTTGGCCAACTAAATTGCTTAAAATCACTCCCAAGTAGCCTAGATCTATCATTCTCATAGATCAAACCCCCATTTTTTTGGGTTTTATAATTTATTTTTTATTTATTATTCTCGGATTTTATTTATTTATTTATTTTAAAAAAAATTTCTTTAAGAAACACCAACAAAATTGCTTGAAAATCACTTCCAAGTGTTAAATCTATGAATCCCAAGATTGAATCACACTTTCTTTCTTGTTATTTTAATTTATTTAATTTTTTATGATCATATTAATAGGATTTTTTGAAAAAAGATAATTTTTATTTAAATGTGGTCAATGAAATCACTTAAAATCACTCCCAAGTAGCTAGATCTATAATTTTCATAGATCAAACCCCCATTTTTATGTGTTATTTATTCTTTTTTTATTTTTTATTTTCGGATTTTTTAATTTTAAAAAAAAAATTTTTTTTTCTTGAAGAAACACTAACCAAATTGCTTGAAAATCACTCACAAGTGTTAGATCAATGAATCCCATGGATGAATCACACATTCACACATTCTTTTTTTCTTTTTTTTGAATTTATTTAATTTTTCATGTTCATAGTTCATACTTCATACGCCATATTAATGGGATTTTTTGAAAAAAAAATATTTAAATGTGGTCAACTAAGTCATATATGCATTATGCAGGTATTTATTGTGTGCCTCAAAGTTCAACTTCTCTCATCATTTTCATTTGTGATTTGCTAAGAAGTAAGAATTAAGATGGTGCGCGATGTAGATCCTGCATGGGCACACGGTGTATCAGTTGATGGAAATAGGTCAAAAATAAAATGTAATTTGTGTGGTAAAATCACTAATGGGGGTATTACAAGATTCAAGCAGCACTTGGCTCATGTTTCAGGCAATGTGGCGGGATGTACAGTTGCACCAAAAGAGCTTAGAGAAGAGATGAAAAAGCTTCTAAATAAAGGAAAAGAAAGAAAAGTAGAGATCAAAGAAAAAAGAAGCCAAGAAGTTGATGATGCCCGCTATGAGGTGTTTGGAGAGCAAATTCCTTCTGATTTTGATGATGAAGGTGATGACCCAGAAATGGAAGCTGCAAGAAGAGAGTCACTTATGACGGCACAAATGGATGAAATGCGAAGAAGTACTGGTAGACAGTTTGAATCTGGGGGCTCATCTAGGGGAGGGGGGCCAGGGGACTCATCCAGGGGCAAAGGTATAGCTAGAACAATGCGTCGAGCATTCAGCACTCGACAACAGGAGGATGATATTGAAATTATTTCTTCTCGTAAAGCATTACGGACTCCTAGTAGTGCTATACCCGGTCCAATTGATCCTCTAGCACATAGAAATGAGTCAGCTAAACAGCCTAAAATCTCAAAGTTGTGTAAGGGGGCCTTGAAAAGTGCAAGAGACAGATTAGCGTCAGCTACAGCAAAGTGGTTAATTCACAAGAACATACCCCCTCAAGCTGTGGATTCTCCTTACTTCCAAACTATACTAGATGTTGCAGCTACCGCTGGTCCTGGTATAACAGCACCTTCTGTCTATGATGTGGGGACCAAGTATTTAGAAATTGAGTATGAAGATATAAAGAGTTGGGTAGCTACTTTTAAAGATATATGGGAGGAAAGGGGAGTCACAATTATGTGTGACGGATGGACGAGCAGCACACAAACACAGTTAATAAATTTTTTAGTGTACTCTGCTGCTGGGACCGTCTTTGTTAAGTCCGTTGATGCATCTGAACATATACGGACTGCAAAATATATTTTCCGCCTTATAGATAAAGTTGTTGAAAGTGTTGGTGAGGAAAATGTTATGCAAATTGTTACAGATAATGGTGCCAATTTCAAGAAAGCCGGGCAGTTGTTAATGGAAAAGAGAAATAACTTGTTTTGGACCCCATGTGCGGCACATTGTATAGATTTAATGTTGGAGGACATTGGAAAGAGGAAAAATGTGAAAACTGTCATCATGTCTTGTAGAAGCATCACAAGATTTATCTATGATCACTCGCGGTTGTTGGCATTAATGAAGACATTCACAAATGGAAGAGCCTTGGTGCGTCCAGCTGCAACAAGGTTTGCCACCCACTTCATTGCCATGGATAGCCTTGTGCAACATAGAAATGAGTTGATTCAGATGTTTGCATCAGAACAATGGCTTAATTCAAAATGGGGAGCAGCAATGAGTGGTCCTGGCTTTGATGTCCCCAATCTTGTTAGAGATAATAAATTTTGGTCTAAAGTTAGAAATATTTTGAAGGTCTTTGAACCTTTAGTGAAAGTGTTGCGGCTTGTAGATAATGATGATAAGCCGACAATGGGCTATATTTATGAGGCAATGGATCGAGCAAAACTAGCAATACAAGAAAATTGCAGGTATTATCAAGAATTCTTGCAAATAATTGATGCTCGATGGAATGATCAATTGCACCATCCATTGCATGCTGCAGGTGAAATAAACTTTTACACTATTGGCCTATGATTTTACAAGAGTTTTACTTTTATTTTGTATTGTATAGAGATGTACTTATGCAAATTTGACATTTGAATTGTAGGATATTTTTTAAACCCTCAATTCTACTATTCGAATGAGAAACAACATACAAAAACAATTGATACCGAGTTGCGAATAGGATTGAAGGAGGTGTTGAAGAAAGTAATTCTTAATCACAATGACCAGGTTTTAGCCTTAAAAGAAGTAAGTGACATGTCATATATGATATAACGTTTATTATAGTTTAAATGTATTGTGATTTTTACCTAAGTTTTGAGTTGTGACAAATTTAAAATGATTTGTACTTTGTATATGGTAGATTTCTATATACACAATGAGACAAGGGAGTTTTGCAGACCCGTTGGCAATTAGATCAATAACCAGCTTATATCCTGGTACAAATAGTTTTAACCTAGTCACGTACTAGTTTTAAGTTTATATATATTATTTGACGTGGAATGGGGATTGTGGATGACTAATTTTTTATGTTCATTTTTTTTCCTAATTTCAGCCGAGTGGTGGATCAATTTTGGAGAAAGTGCTCCACACTTGAGAATTGCTGCCATTCGGGTCCTTAGCCAAACAACGTCTTCATCGAATTGTGAAAGAAACTGGAGTACTTTCTCATTAATTCACACAAAATTGAGAAATCGGATAGCAATGCAAATGCTGAACAAGCTAGTATATTGTCACTACAATTTGAAGCTGAGAGTCAGAAATAGACAAAGGAAGCAAAGGGATGATCCGAATTATTGCCCTATAAATTTGGATAATATCTTTCAGGAAGATGATCCCTTACTTCCATGGTTAGTTGATGTAGAAGATCCATTGTTAGATGGAGATGAGAATTTACACCAGGATATACGAGGAATAATGGACGAAGACGAAAGAGAAGGGGAAAGTGAGCCTCAGCCACCTACAGAAACTAGAACATCAAGGGGCATTGAACCTGAGCCCTCTCATGTAGTATCTACAGTGAGCTCTGATAGTTCGAGTTCAAGCATTGCTCCAAGTAGTGACTCTCCGTCTGGAGGAGGTAACGGGGCCGAGCCAAGTGATTCTTACCATGAAGACGAATTAAATGCTCCTGCTCAGACTGTGGATGAATTTCCAAATCCATCTCGTATGAGGTCAGGTCATGTTTATGTACGCCAAAGACCCCGTGATGGACAAGGAAATGATGGTACGAGTGCAAATGTTGGAAGGCAACAAACAGCAAAGTGGTACCCTATTTTCCATGAGGACCATGACCCATATTCTGGGTACCAACCGTATGTCCCACCAGACTACGCACATGGTCAAGCGGAATCATCCTCACAACAATATTCAGAATCAGGGTCATTTGATCACTATCCTCATCCAAATCCAAGTCCATCCCATTTCTTTATGTTTGAGGATCCTAATGCCTACCAATATGGAGGGGAGTTGCACTATGTTGGTACAAGTGGGAGTGGTGCCAATGATAACAACTATGGGGATGAAGACAGTGATGCCAGTGTCATATATCCTGCTAGACATTCATTTTGGTGGTAGAGGTATTCCTCTAATCATTTCTTAAATCTCAACTTTATATTTACTCTCAGAGTCTAATGTCTCAACTCTTTAAATACAATGTTATTTATGAAGTTATTATTTATTATGTCATTTATTGTGTTGAATGTTGATTGTTAAGTCACTGACTCTAGTGACTAATCTCTGTAAGTCTTAAATTCTTGACTCTTGAGTCTTGACTTTCAGTGTTGAATATTGATTCTTGATACCATGTGAAAAATCGGATTGATACTATTATTTTTTAATTATACAGCGATACAGGACATTTTGCATTTAGGGGACCGCTACACCCCCTTATTTTAGGCTTTTTTGCAAAACAAACACATATTCTGGTTATTTACAATTTTCTTGATTTTCTAGAATTTTTTCAAAATTTTTTGATAATTTTTTTGAATCACACCGCGAACCGCTACGTAGCCCCACTACCGCTACGTAGCGCCCGCTACGTAGCGTTTTGGCGACCGGCCGCGACGCTATCCGCTACCGCTATTTTGATCCTTGCTCACGACATCACCATCTCACGGCTGTCAAACGAATTATTCGATACTTGTTAGGAACTCCCATTAGTGGCCTGTTTTATTCTACAAGAAATCCTGTTATTCTAACAACGTACGCTAATGCGGATTGGGCAAGATGACCTGATTCACGGCAACTGGGTGGTGTATGTATCTTGGTAACTCCTTAATATCATAGAAGTGTAAGAAGCAAGAACGAGTATCAAAATCTTCCTCTAAAGCTGAATACTGTAACATGTCCTCCGCATGCTCAGAAATATTATGGCTTCAAGGTCTTCTTTCAGATCTCGGTTTTTCAAAAACTACACCTACTCCCTTACATGCAAATAATACTAGTGCCATTTGAATCACAAAAAACCCAATCCTTCATGAACTCACCAAACATATAGAGGTCGACTGTCACTTCATTCATGACAAATATGTACGTGATGTGATCAATCTTCCACATGTCCCTACAGAGCTTCAACTTACCGACATCTTCACTAAGGGACTCCCGCGGCCTTTGGCATCAGTTTCTTGTTTCCAAATTGATGTTGGTTGATCCTCCCGTCATCAATTTGAAGGGGGGTGTCAATACAGGCCCATTAAGCTCACTACAAGCCCAACAGAGATAATATCTCACAAGTGACTGGGTCAACCACGTAGCTGTAAAGTAGATATGTAATAAGCATAGATTTTGGATCTGATTTCAATGTATCAATTACTCTGCCTAATTAAAGGCCTGATTCTAATCTTTGATTGAGCTAACAACCCTTACAAAATGTAACCTGTCAATCCCAAAAGGGGAAACATATTTTCTCCCAATTTTCCACCTCCAATGCCTAACATCTCCATAAGATGACAATGAGTCTAGTCGCAATCTGTTAGTTGACCCTCCTACCGTGCCTGGCCTTAGCATAGTGTTTCAGAATTGTGAGTCACGCTTTGGGGTTTAGCATGCGGTCATTGCCCTACTTTCCCCTAGGTGATTGGATTCCACAATCACAGTCTACTAGGTCTGTAGGCATGCAATTATTGCCCCGCTACCTCCCCAGTCACCCAAATCCAACTTGTACTTTCTTACCCATTTCAAGTTGGATTCTTCCCTACAGAAATGTTGTCTGACTATTTAGTGGCCCTAGGCTTTGCCCATTCAACGTTTGAACCATGTTTTTTCAGCCTTACCCGATTTGCTTATACATGAGCTACTCGACTTGTTTTACTTGGTTAGATGTCCGACTTAGCTAGTTTGGTTTGGTAAGACATTACTCACCCCTTTGATGCAATCTAGGCCCCACAAGTGGTACCATTCACATCTAATTAGATTAGGACTATGTTATTTTATTAGTAGCTTTCTAATTGCATTGTTGGGGAAGTTTCTATTAATAAATTAGTATTTGCTTAGACATTAAGTTTGCTTTTATTATATATATTGCATTGTAGAGAAGAAATTCTCAAACATGAATTAATTAATAGAATTATGGGTTTTATCCCTAGAAGTGTGTCCTCGTGTGTTGAAGTCTTTTGACGATTCGAAGTGTCCTTGGACACATGTTTCAACACCCTACACAAGCCCTAACCCTAGGGCCTACATCACCCCTGTAATCGTGCTTTTGCTTACCTTAGCTTGTTTTGTAGTAGTTTCCACCCTTTTCTACCATTTTTGAGGTAGGACCCAACCAATCGTCTTAGTCTTGATTCCTTTTAGTTGGCACCGCTCAGCGTCGATACCATTGCGGTAGGATCTAATCGCCGTTGGATTTGGACTTGTTATTATTTTCACGATTTGCTGATATGTTCCTGCTTGATACACACTTGTTGGTACTACACGGTACCGAATTTGATGGCCACATAATAAACCCTAGTGGGAGTGTGGCTTACTATTATTATATATACATTGACTACTTGCTTGTTTGGCTCTCTCGGTTACGACCGTGAAGCTGAGAGAATATAGCTTTGTGTGGCTTGCCATTTTGTTAGGAAATATGTAATGTTTAGACATGTCTCACATTGAATATATGCTACTAGCCTACTATTGTTCAGTTTATTATTCTTGCACTCATTGCGCAATTGTATACTTGGAATTCTATTATAATCTCATCTTATACTCACACTTGCAGCAAACATATTCTTATCCATTTAAACACTTATGACTTGTCAGGTTGTCACTGATCCTTTAAAGCTTGGTGTTGTACGTATTGCCCCCTTTGCCAGTGAGGAGCCAGAGAAGGCAACTGAGGAGCCACAGGCCGTAAATGATTAGTGTACTAATGATGTCATATAGCCATCGACCTAGCACATGTGCTACTGATCACATTTTGAGGAGTGTCATGTTTATTTCGCGATTTTATTTGATGCATTATTGGCCATTATTTTGGAAATATTGTAATTAAAACTTCTTTCATGTAAATATGCAACTTTAAATGCTTTATAGGAATGCCAATTATGATTTTTTCATAATCTGATATTGTCTTTTGCTAATTCACTATGCCTATCAGCTTACGATATGCTACATGCATCCGCAAAAATATGCCATCTACATAATTTGGGGAATTTTGTTGAATCCTCACCACAGCAGCCTGTGGGAAATCGTGAGTGCAAGAAAAAATTTTCTGGTATTGTCCTACATGAACAGCAACATCCTGGATTATGGACGATCTTACTGCTAATCCGGTCTAGGGTTGCAAAAAATAGGTATCAATGGTCCCAAGCTTGAAAAAAAAACCCTAGTCATCCGGTTCCTTGTATCTGGTTTTGTTAGGAAATCCGCCAGTTGATCAAAAGTGTGTAAGCTTCAACACTACTATTTTTCATGTCACCTTTTCTCGGATGAAATAACAGATGACTTCGATATGCTTCATTCTTTAATGATAGATAGGATTTGTGGCAATAGCACTTCTAGAATTATTGTCACAATGAGAAGCATGGACTTTTTGCACTAAAAGCCTAATTATTGCATTAGTGCCCTAACTCCTAAGCCACAATATTTCACATGTTCCACAAGCCATTGTATGATATTTAGCTTAGAAACTTGAAACAGCAGTGATGGTCTGCTTTTTTACTCTTCCACAAAACTAAGGTTCCGCCGACTAGTGCACAGTATCCAATGGTTGATCTCCAATCGTCTTAAATCCAACCCGATCTACCTCAGTGAATATCTCAATGATCTCAATATCTATATTTCCCTGGTTTTAATACATTATGACTTGGCCAAAAACCTTTTTAAGGTACTCAATAGACGACTGCCAGATACTTCGTGCGAGATGCATGCATGAATTCGCTTACAACACTAATAGCAAACCCAATATCAGGTTGCATAATGGTTAGCCATATCAACCACCCAACCAGTCTTTGATACTTTCCAGGATCATCTAGGAGCTCTCCACTATCAGGACATCGCTCCATCAGTGTCTCAACTGGCTTAATACACATAATCCCAGTTTCATCGAGTAGAGCCAAAGTGTATTTTCTTTGACATATAAAAACACCACTCATGGGCCTCGCCACTTCTATGCCAAAAAATATATGTTTCTTAACTCCCCAAGGTCCTTAATTTAAAACTCTTTGCTTCAACATTTCTATATTTCTGAACTCCCCAAGGTCCTTAATTTCAAACTCTTTGCTTCAACATTTCTTAAGGACCTGTGTTTCTTTTTCCCTACTAGTCAACACAATATCATCAAGATAGACAATAAGGATAGTAACATGCCCCCACACTCCTCTTAATAAACAAAGTATAATTCGATTGACAACTTTTGTATCCAAACCTTGCCATTGCCTGCTAAATCTATAAAACCAAGCCCTCAGAGACTATTTCAAACCATAAAGCACCCTTTTCAAAGCAATACACCTTTCCTGCTTGACTGTCGGGAACAACACCAGGAGGAAAATTCATGTATACTTCTTGCAGATCACTACGCAAGAATGCTTTGGGTTTAGGACCAGATTTCCACCATAGATTCTGACATGCAGGCCATTTCTCGAACTCTTCATTGGTTTTTCGTTTTTGTAGAGATTTGAGCTAGAATTAAGGATTTTGTGGTAGGAAAGAGGATTCAACTACAGCTTGTGAGATTTCAAGAGATTACTCGATGAATGGAACAGTAAGGCAAGTGAACAATCCATATTTACTTATGCATGCATGATACATTTGTTTGATTTTTGTTTCTATGCTATGTTAGTTACCCTTTTAAGCTCAAGTATGTGGTTAGATCAATGCATGTTAAAATGGAACTCCATGTCATGTTTCAGACCTTCTAAATGGAGTTTACGACCCTTAGAATATGGACATCAATATGGAAAATCCCTAGAAAATTCAAGCTTTGCAGAAACTATTCAGCCATTCATTTCAAGGCCAATCATCGCTTGGGTCCTTCTCTTATGCAAACAGGTTTGGCCCTTAGGCCTAGGCATTTATGGGCCATTGTAGCCACCACTAATCAATTTATTAGTGGATTAAACCCCTGGTCTTCTTGAACGGGAACCTTAAACATTAGGATTGGATTAGAGACTTGGAGCTCAGACTCACCAATGATGTTTAAGTATGAAACCAATGGTAAGTGATGTTGAGTTGATTTTACTTACAGATTGTCCGGAGGAATGTGCAGTGCAATGTAAGTCATGGGTATGCAAGCATAGGGTTTTGGTTGTCCACCACGATCGAGGCACCAAGGAAAGATTCAATAACAGACAGCTAAGATTCCATGGTTACATAGGGCTGAATGGCATTGCATTCACACGTGGATGGCAATCCCATACCTAGGCTTGGTGCTGTAAGTTCTCTCCCTCTTTGAATCTACATATCCCTTTTCCATATACCGTTTGTCATTGTGTACTATCAAGTTATGGTTTTGTACTGTTTGCATAGATGGACTTAAGAAGCCCTAGCTTTGAGGAACATTGACTTTCCTTGTGTGTTTATGGACTAGCCAGAGGATAGATGGGTATTGCCAAGGGATCGAACCATAACTCTTGGAAATAGAAACCCAAGGGAAGACCCTCATCATCATCATCATCATCATTAAACCCTTATCCCAACCATTTTGAGATCGGCTACATGAATTTTGTTTCTACATTCCGTTCTATTTTGAGTCAAATCCTTAGATAAGTTAAACTTTTTCAAATCTGATTCAATGACCTCCATCAAGATTTTCTTCAGCCTACCCCTATCTCTTAATAGGCCATCCACCTATATAGCCAAACTTTTTCTCACTGGTACTATTACCGGCCTGCTCTCAGCATGCCCAAACCACCTTAAATGGGTTTATCTAATCTTATCCTCTATTGGTACTACACCTAAATGCTCTCCAAAGCGCTCATTTCTAATTTTATCTTTCCTAGTTTTACCACACATCTACCTAAGCATTCTCATCTCCGCCACATCCATCTTATATTTAGGCATCTTTTTAATTGGCCAACATTCTGCTCCATATATCATAACTAGTCTAACCACTGTCCTATAAAATTTGCCCTTCAATTTCGTTGGCATTCGTCTGTCACAAAGCACTCCAGAAGCTAATTCCACTTCAGCCATCCAACTTTTATCCTATGCTCCACATCTTCGTCAATCTCCCCATCCTTACTAATCATTAAGCCCAAATACCGAAAAGAATCTCTACGTGGTATCTCAGGGATTTCAATTTTGACAGTGGTTTCACACTTTATATATGTCTACTGAAGTTGCAATCCATATATTCTGTTTTTGTACGACTTGTTTTAAAGCCTCTAGATTCTAATGCCCCACCGCCATCTCTCGAGTTTTGCATTTATACCATCTCTTGATTTATCTACTAATACTATATCATCTACAAACAACATACACCATGGTATTTCTTCTTGAATATGCTGTTATACCCAAGGCCTTAACAGACCCTTTGGTGTAATTAGGTTCATAGTTAAGGAATTTTAGACCTATCTTCAAGTCCTAATTTAGATGATTTGGATTGGTGGGTCCTATGTTTATTTAGATGGAGACCTCTTGAGGAAATATCCTGGTATAATATGACAGCCTAGAGATAGAAAGGACTCTAGCATTGCTCGACACTTCCTTTCCAAAAGAAACGAGACTTTGGAAGGAAAGGAAGTCTTGTTGTACAGGACTTAGGATAGGAAGGAATCTTGTAAATGACTTCTGTTAGGAAAGGAGGGGGATGGCATATATATCTATATATATGGAGAGTCTCTTATTTACATTACCTTACTCCTAAACTACAGGGGAGAATCAGAGAGAGAGAAGCCTAAGAGAAAAAGAAGAAGAAGGTGACCAGCCGGGTAGCAATTGACGGATGTCCTCTCGACCACATATTGTAAACGTCTACAAAATGTGAGTGGATTTCCTATATCTATCTACATGATGCTTGCTATGTGTTCAAGATTTAGAAATTTGATGGAGAAGAGATGAGGCTTGGACTGGTGATTAAATTAATCTAGCAATCTGATTGGTTGCCATATCCAATGTTCTTGAATGTTTCTTGCCATGATCGTGACTTTCTTCATGGGTTTTGGGTTGTTACAGAGACTGTCAGCATCATAACATAGTAACGAGAGGATTAAGCTAGATTTGTGTGGGTAGGATCTTGGTTAAGGAACTTCCTATAATTTCTGAGACACATAGAAATAGGAACTATGTGGCAGAGATGACTGATCGGTGAAGGGAATCATACCAGGAAGTGGTTTTCCTGAAGTAGATCACGCCAAAGGCAGTTCTGGCCGTCTGATGTTGTAGGATCATATGGCCCACCTGATTCAAGATCAGGGCCAGGCATCTGCAAACCCACTGATGGGTGAACCTAGGGGTGAGATTCCTAGTGGATTTGTTCCATTGGGACCCACCATCATGTGACTCAAAGGAGCCTGACGAACTCGGGTGTTCTGCCAAGAATGGGTTGTGGGTTTTGTTTATGTCAGTGCTTATAACATGTTATAAAAATTTCAGAAAAGGCCCCTGGGTTTCCAATTTGTTTAACTAAACCCTCTTTAGACAACTTCTTCAGGAATTTATAAAGGAGTGGCAGAAAATGACTCTGGTCTCAGTTACAATTTAATTCATGTCTCTGTCATAATTTTCTTTATGTAGTATTGGCTGATTTAAATTATGAAATTTGGTTATGTCTTGCATCTTGTGATTATGTAATGTGGATATTTTATATGTATGTTTAATGGGAAATTTTAAACCCTCGGAAACGTGGGATGGTGAGGATGTGGTCTACACCCAACTAGATTCCTTCCAATTATGGGGAGAAGTGGGGCAATGATGGAATAGGTCTAGGGTATGGGTTGGTTACACATTATTAAGTGTGGAATGGAAATATTTGTTATTATAAAAAGGAAAACTTGCACAATGTAATTTATCATACAGGTTTAAATGAGGGAATTGAACATGCTCTGAACTACTAGCACGATATGAATTTGTGACTAAGGATCTTTTGTGGGTATGAGATTTGGACTATTGGGTCCGATGAAAATTATTATGATGCGCATGGATGTGGATAATAGGATACTAAAGTCCTGAGGCAGTGAGTCCTATGGGACGCCAGTTGAGGAGATGCGGGAGTGGCATCTCAAAAAATTGTGGTATATTAAGATGGTATAATGATGTGGACTGGGTGCAAGGATGTAGTTCAGAGATGTATTGTAAAATGAGTTCTATTCATTGATTGAATTATTTATTGTCTATATTTATTTGTTTCAAATGATGTTATTATGTTACTTATGAATGTATGTTAGAGTAGAAATTCATTTATCAGTTGTACTGATGTTGGTTACCCACTTCAAGTAACAGAGTTGCGGTTGGACCGGAGAATGGCGAAGATCAACCCATAGTGTTTGGCATGCGTGACTGAGGAGAGCGTTACAATCATAATCAGTAGTTTAGGGAGATATTTAGTATTGGATATGTAATTATTGTTTGATGAATTTTATTTTGGAATTTTTTTTAGACACTGGAAACTCTATTGGTTGGCTATTTAAATAGTTGACTTATATGAAAAGATATTTTAATAAATGATGCTTATGCCTTATGTGTTCATTTGATTTATGTGTGTGAATTGTATGCCAATGTGTTGTAACTCGGATTCCGACAGGGCCCCGGAATTTGGGTCATGACATATACGCAGTTAACTCATCCATAATTAATGCAAAGAGATAAGGGCTTAAGGCTGATCCCTGATGCAAACTTATAGTCACGGGAAATCCACCTATTTCTCTACATGTTATAACGACCCAAGAATCTGGAGCTCTTCAGATTCTTAAAACATTCTACATTTTATAATAACACCACATAAATCAAATTCCAATAAGCATT
This sequence comes from Sextonia rubra, assembly GCA_037013555.1. Classification (NCBI taxonomy): domain Eukaryota; kingdom Viridiplantae; phylum Streptophyta; class Magnoliopsida; order Laurales; family Lauraceae; genus Sextonia; species Sextonia rubra. The sequence goes on from JASUAD010000001.1 coordinate 64,312,229, forward strand.
AAGGTCTAAAACATTCAAATTCAATTATGTTCAAATCATTAAGTATATTAAAATTCATGATAAAGACTATTGAATAAAAGACAAATCTTTATTTGCAGTAGAGGAAATATCTAAGTATTGGGCTAATCCCATCTACAAATCTATTCTTTGCTCCTCGCGCTCTGGATCAGCCATGCATGCTAAAATCCATCAACTGATCTCCGTCACTCCCCACAACCTCTACGAATGCATTACCTAAAGTGCGGCGAACCACTGGTCAGTAACACTGGTGAGTAGAATAATTCAAGTATTAAGGAATAACACATATTCAAACATTCATATGAACATTTAAAAATTCGATAATAGAATTGAACAAAATGTCTTAATCATTTCTTTCCTGAGTATTTTTCTACCGCAAGCATCAAATGGTTCCGATACCCCATACGGGTATATCTACATTTCTATTAACAACATGGCTTATCATACACCATGATTGTTGAGTCTGTTACGATACTCTCACATTGGAGTATCTACATTTCTATCAACAATATGGCTAATCCTACCACCATGATTGTTGAACCTACTTTCCTCGACCAACATCCACAAGGAAAGTTCAATACTCAGTGCTAGTGGTTTGTTTACTCTATCTCAAACATCATGTTCAAAATAATTAGTTACATCATCTTATTCGTTCCTTTAGCCGGTATCACATAACACTGACTAGTCTTCACCCCACTCCGAGTCGGAGTTGGTACCAAGTTGTGGCATTGCCCATATCTTATGGACGAACTTAATTGTTCATCATAAAATTAACCATAGAAATTAAGACATAATTAATGAACTCAGAGAGAAATATCTTTCAGTATATCTAGTGAAATATTCAATAAACATTCCATGTTAATTTGCATCATATTTTATCTCCAATTCAAAAGAGACGATAAAAATTCAGTGTTTATTACAATAGTTATCATGTTAATTGTATTCTAGTAACCACTCATAGTTATTGTTCCTACATATCCTTACTAGAATATTAGTAAAAAGGGATTATTAATATAGTTTAATACAACAGGGACTAATTTGTAATTTCTAGAAACTAAATTACAGTTTTTGCCACTCGACAACAAAGCCCAGCCTTTACACTCGTTAAACTTGTATTCACGCCTAGCAACTTTGGGGCATTTAGATGGTGGGGTCCAACGGTCCAAACCTCATGGGACCTGCACCCTAGTGGTCGCCCAAGGGTCCACTAGCAGGTGTGGACCTAATCTTTGATCAAGGGACCCATATGGTCCCACCACCACTGTCGACCACAATATGTTCTATCGGCCTGAGTTTACAAAAATTCAAATATTATTTGAATCTCCTTTGAAGATCAGCTAACTTTGCCTTCTAATTCAAACCCCAGAGGTGTATTGATCAAAAAAGTCAATTCTATCAAGTTTCTATGATGTTGACATCAACAGAAGCTCAAAGATCCCAGAACGCCTCTCGTCAAAAACACCATTTGTCAGACCAATTAGATAGTGTATGGATGGTGGACCCCCCAGTGGTCCAATCTACATGGGACCACTACACCTGTGGTTGCCCCACAGTCCCCCACCAGATGTAGGGTCTTAATCTCTCATCAGGTGGGCCATGGGGACCCACAACTCAGGTCGACAAAATTGGGTTTTTGACATGTTGCAGTAATTTCCAAATCTGATTTCGATCATCCCTGCAACCATAGATCTCTATGATCTACACCCATATTTATTAGACTACAAACCTCAGAGACCCAATTCGACAAGCTCTAATGGAGAACTTTGGAAGTCTGGATGATATCTTCTATTTTGGTGATGCCGACAACATTGTCATAGTAGGTTTAAGTAGAGCACAACCATTAGTATATCAGTTATCACAGAGATTCATCAATTTCAGGCCTTACATCATCAAGTTTTAGAAGTTTTACTCACCTAGTATAGAAATTCGTCGCCCAGGCTGTGAGTGCACCTGAACTGGACATATGTTACGCGTCCCGCTGTAGATCTTCCTCGTCCTCTTCATGATCTTCTTCTTCTTCTACAGATTTTGCAATTGATATCAGTCTCTTTCTCTTACCATTCTCTCTTTCTCCCTCTGTCGTTCATAGATAGAACCAAATAGGCTTCCACATATATATATACTAGTGTTTTAAACCATCTCGTACTAGGAGCCTTGTTTGGGACTACAAAAGAGTCCTTCTAGGAGAGTATTTTTTAGAGAGAGTCCTGTTGAAATTCTTAGTCTTCTAATGACCTTCACTTAGTTTGATTATAATTCTAGTAAGAGTTATAGTAAGGATATTACACATGTGATTCTCACATTTGTTACTGGTCCTTCATACATATCCTTAAAATTTTCAATATAACCTCTAGAGACATTCCTTTTCTTCAAAACCCACCAAATTAAACCCCTTGGTATCCTATCATAGATTTTTTTAAAATCGATAAAGACCATGTGTAGGTTTTTCCTCTTTGCTCGATATTTTTCCATTAATTACCCAAGTAAAAGGATAGCTTCCATAGTTGACCTCCCTAACATAAAACCATATTGATTTTAAGCGATCTTGGTCTTCCGTTTAAGTTTTTGCTCCATTATTCTCTCCCATAACTTCATAGTATGACCCATAAGTTTAATCCCTTGATAATTGGTACAATTTTGCATATCTCCCTTATTCTTATATATAAGTACTACAATGCTTCTTCTCCATTCATCCGGCATTTTCTTTGTTACAAGTATCTTATTGAATAGTCTACATAACCAACTCACCCCAACCTCTCCTAAGCATTTCTATACCTATATCGGAATATCATCTGAGCCTGCAGCCTTTCCTGTCTTCATTCACTTCAATGCTTCCTTTGCTTCCACCCCTCTAATTCTACGGAGAAAAGTAGACTCTGATAATGAAGTATCCTCCCTAGTTCTTGTATCCTTAGCTAATTCCTAGTCACATAGAGAAGTTCAAATGTTCCAACTCTAATTGGTCTTGCAACTTGACACAAATTCATATGCCCTACGTTTTGATTATAGACTTGATAGGGTCCAAGGTTATGATCAACGTGGTCGTTGCTACACACATTTAATGCACTCCTTCCAAGTTTGATCAAATCCAACCCCTCTCCCGTCACCTATTATAGTGCCAACTCTTGCATACCGAGATGCTACCCATTTAGGATTGGTCTGGTATGATTGAGTTGGACTCCCTAGGACCCATCTAAGCACCCGCATGTCCTGCCATGATTAAGCTTGCATGTGGAGTAATTCCCTTACATGTATCTTGCCTGCTATGAAAAGTCTCTATCGAATACCGTACTTGGAAGTCTTGAGTCAGCACCACTCGATTGTTTTAATCTAGCAAAGTTGGACATGGCTGTGTGGGGATTCATGTTACTTTTACTAGCTGCAATCTAGCCATGCATGCCTGAAAGGGACCATGAGTCACTTCATTATCACACATGATGCTTATGTCCATATCGCCCATGACACATATCATGTTTAACTCATATTTGGAGCCCTGTAATTATGATTAATGTTTATCATGTTACGTGCTCTCTGCCACGGTCACGAGGTCGCAACCTTGAAGTGGGGAGAATATAGCTAAGTGGATTGCCAAAGTTTGAAGTATGTCTTGTTCATGCACATGTATGCTCTCAGTCAACTATTCTTGTATTACGATGCATTACTAGTCCTGCCTTGCTAGCCTACTAATCATGCCCTATGAAGCACGGATACGGACACGGGACACGGATACGACACGACACGGACACGGCGATACGGCAAATCCTAAAAAAGTAGGACACAGACACGGTTAGGACACGGCAAATAATAAATATATATATTTTTATATATAATCATAAAGTTAAAGAATAGTTATATTTTTAGCCAAATTCAAAAGTATAATGTCACAATTAATAAAGAAAAAAACATAACTGATACTGGAAAAATAAAAAATAAAATCTATAATGCATAATGTAATGTAATAGTAGGCCATAAGCCCATAGTACATCAATCATCATCAACATTACATGTTACAATTACATCATAATCGAATCAATTTCCTATCACATTGAAGGCGCAAGGCGCATCGAGGCGCCAAAGGTATCCTGGGGCTTAAGCGTAAGGCGCAAGGCGAGGCGCGGGCTTCATTGAAGCGAGGCGCACATGATAGATAAGAAAATAGATATTTTGTCATAGATAAATAATTTAAAATTAACATTGGCAAAGTAAAATCCAGCCCAGCAAACATATTTTGATACCAAAAAGGCAATAATCAACATGGCAGTCAGTATGCACGGACAAATGCATTATCAACACCAAATGAATATCCAGAGATGAGAAAACAAACAGCAGCAGCAGCAAAAAAACAAACAGCAGCAGCAGTAAAAAAAAAAACAGCAGCAAAAAGCATGCAAAACAGGAAGAAAAATGCAGATAGCAGCAGCAGAAAAAAACATGAAAAAAAATAATGCAGCAGAAAACAAGGGGCAGAAACAAAAAAAAAAAAAAAAGAAACAGAAAAGCAGCAGCAGCTGGATAGCAGACAACAAAAGATGGCAGCAGCAGCAGATAGCAGACAGTAAAAAAAGGGGGCAGAAACAAAAAAAAAAAAAAAAGAAACAGAAAAGCAGCAGAGCTGGATAGCAGACAACAAAAGATGGCAGCAACAGCAGATAGCAGACAGTAAAAAAAAAAAGGGGCAGAAACAAAAACAAAAAAAAAAAAGCAGCAGCAGCAGATAGCAGCAGGAAAAATAAAAACACAGCAGCAAATAGCAGCAGCAAAAAGGCATGGACAAGAAAACACAGCAGAAACAAAAAGAAGCAAAAGAAAAGGCAGCAGCAAACAGGCATGGAAAAAAAAACAGAAAAGCAAATAGAAAAAAGCAGCAGCAGCGACAAAGAAACTACAGAAAACAAAACAAAGAGCAGCAACAAAACAGAAAGAAAAAAAAAGAAAACACAAAAAAGAAAAAGAAGAAAACAGTCTCGCCGGACGGTTGCAGAAAAAAAAAACAAGACATACCTCGCCGGATGTGGGATGCAACTTGGACGTGGACTGCCGGACGAGATCCTTCACCGGACGGGAGCTGCTGCTGCTGCTTCTTCTTTCTTCTCTTCTGTTTTCCCCTTTTCCCCCGCTCGCTCCCCCTTTTTTTCATTGCAACAAATGAGGATTAGGGCATCGCTGCCTCTAAAGTTTACAAATTTTACATTTACACCCTTCTGTTTTTCTTATTCTAGTACATTTACACCCTACATTTACACCCGTGTCCTGCCGTGTCCCTGCCGTGTCCGAGCCGTGTCCACCCCGTGTCCGAGCCGTGTCTGGAATTTAAAAAATAAAAAAAAATTTCAGGACACATTTTTGGCGTGTCGGACACGTGTCCCGGCGTGTCCGAGCCGTGTCCGTGTTGGACACGTGTCCGACACGGACACGGGGGCCATCTTGGAGTGTCCGTGCTTCATAGATCATGCCTATCTTCATATTCTATATTTGCTATTTATGGATTGTCTACTTGCTAATGTTATTCATAGCCTGATGGTACTACACTTGGTGTTGCAGGTGACGATACCTTTACTAGTAAGCAAGATGCACGGCAGTCATGGAGGAACCACAAGGACTCAAGGAATGGAGTGCAGACAATGTGATATAAGCATCGTGTTTGGCACCGATAGTTGCATCACAGCATTTTGGGATGGATACTTCTTAGGTTTATATCTTTTGTACCTGCCTCTAATGGCCATTTATTTTGGGAAATACAATTAAAGCACTTGTATGATGTCAACTAAACATGCTATGGGAATGATATCTTTGATTATTGTAATGCGCTGCTATTCTTTGATCTTGTCCAGGCAACTCAATGGAAGTTAGATATATCTCACCATAACATGACCTGCTATACCATATGTAATGCAGATTGTCAATCAGTTTGTGAGCAATCCTTACAAACTCTATCTAGCAACTATCCATTGGATTCTTCATTATCTTCAAGGAACTTTGGGTCATTTACTTTTCTACTCTTCTACTTCCTCCTTCCTGCTTAGAGGTTATGCTGATGCTGATAGGGCTGGTGCTCAGACACTAGGCAATTTACCGCCAGCTGGTGTGTATGTTCCTAAGCACATCAATTATGTCCTAAAAGTGCAAAAAGCAAGCAACAGTCTCCAAATCCTCTGCTGAAGTTGAACACAAATCCATGCCCTCCGCAAGTAGTGAGGTGATATGGCTCCTTTGTGAACTTGGTGTTCCTCTCTGTGTCCACACTCCACTCAATGTTGATAATTAAATGCCATACAAACTGCCATTAGTGCCCACTTTCATGAGAGCACCAACAAGCACATCGAAGTTGACTGTCATTAAATTCGAAGCACATCGAAGAGTTATACATCTTCCTCATGTATCTTCTCAAGATTAGCTCACCAATCTCTTCATCAAAGCAATCCCTCAACCAATGTTCCCATCTGCATCAATTTGAGGTGCAGAAGTGGGTCACATGACAAAGTAGCAGGCACATCAAGATCAAGCCCATTCCATAGTCAAAATGGAAATATCTTTTCCCATATGGGTCTGAGTTGGAGTGTAAATACATACTAACTATTGCAGATTCTAGTATGAAGTTTAGCAAGATGATTGATTGCAGCCAACCACTTTAGCAATACCAATACTATACATTTACAGTTGATCCCTGAACATAGGTAAACCTTTCTGCAACATCTCTTCTCATTTTCCATCTCGGTTTGCATTTCTGTGTCTCTGAGGACATCGTAACCCTTTGGTTAGACAACCTCTAATTTTTTTTAGGAAAAAAAAATTATATAGTATGGCTTATGACACCCCCTCAAGATGAATCATATATATTAATTATGTCCAACTTGGTTAAGGCGCCATTTAACTGTCTCTTGCCAACAACTGTTATTAGTCTGGAGCTTGATCATCTGTCCTTTTAAGTATGACAGTGCCACATCCTTGGATTTAAGTTTTTCTCTAATAAAGTAACTATAAACTTCCAAATGTTTAATTCTTTCATGTAAACCGAATTTCAGGAAAGCTTCATAGTGGAAGTACTGCCCGTATACATATAATTGGCCCATTGGTACACCTTGTCTAACCATTGGTCCATCTTGCTGGAAACCCAAATTCTCTTAAAAATATCTTTAACCATATCAACTCACAGCAGCCTTTAAGCTACTGCCCGATACTCAGCTTCAGCACTTGATTATGCAGTAACTACTTGTTTTTCACTTTTCTAAGACACAAGATTTCCTCCAACCATAGTGCAGCAACCTGTAGTAGATTTTTTATCTATCAAGAACCCAGCACACGGAGCATCAATATAAGCTTCTGCTCTTATATGTCCAAGTGACTTGCAGAAGATTCCTTCACCCAGCATTCCTTTCAAGTACTTAAGAATTCTGTGAACGACAGCCAAGAAATATGTTGTGTGTGCATGCATGAACTGGCTAGACAAACTTACAGCAGAGGAAATATCTGGCAAAGTCTCAGGTAGCCTTTTCAATCATGAAGTAATTCTCCATTATTGGAATGCAAGTCATGATTCTATTCTATTGGAGTATCAACTGGTTTGGCACCTAATTTTCCTGTTTCTTCAAGAATATCAACGTTATATTTCCACTAAGAGATACATAACCCATTCTTTGACTCAACACGTCCAGGCACTTCCTACACAGAAGATATCGTCAGGAATTCATATCTAATCTATGATGTCATCTTTTGACTGTTGTCCTTTGCATTATCCAATATTTTTGAGGCACTCTGACTACAGAATGGCGCTTAATCTTCTAATCTATGTCACCACTTTAACTGACGGCTTACGTTGATGCTAATTGGACTAGATGTCCTGATACTCATCGCTCTACCACTGTTAGTGCATGTTATTAGTGTAGAGAGAGCAAACCACACATCCAAAATGTGATTGCCCACAAGTGGACCTTTATTTAGATGATCGCTTTGTCTAACTAGATTAATTCTTGATTAGATGGATTGCTCATAACATATCATTTACATTCCCTTTCTGTAAATCAATAGAGACAAATGATTGTAATTATCCATGCTTACAGTTACAGTTGATTAGATCCCAAAGGAGTCCCTATTTATACCACAATTGAGCCCCATATTTTGTACAATGTTTTCTGCAGATCTTATAATACCCAAGGCCCTATCAGACCTTTTGGTGTAATTAGGTTCATAATTAAGGAATTCCAGACCTATCCTTGATGCTAAACGTAGTTAATTTAGATTGGTGGATCCTATGACTATTTAGATTGGGACTTCTTTAAATTGCCAAAAGGGGCGCATGAATCCTTTGAGGACTTCTCTTGTGTGTGAGTCTTCCAAAAATATGGGACTCTAACATTGGAAAGTATTATAGTATAAAATATGATAGTCTAGAAATAGAAAGGACTCTAGCATTGCCTAACTGCTACCCTTATAAAGTGTAGGAGTACTCGTTAAACTCCATTGTGTTCTTTGGGAGAGAGAAGTAGAGAGAAATTTGAAAAGGGAAACCTTGTCTTCTACAATTCAGGAGAAGATCTAGCTTTTCGCAAGAAGGAAAAAGGCAACCAGCCAAGTAACCGTTGACGGATGTCCTCTCGACTGAACGTTGTAAACGTTTACAAGAGGTGAGTGGATTTCCTAGTTTTGTGTTGTCACGAATGTGTCGACAAATCTGAGATTTAGAAGTTCTATTATTGGTGCTGCAAAAGTTGGTAAGGTCCAATAAGTCTGAGAAGTAGTGCGTGTGGATTACACCATTGTATTGTACAGTGATTCCATGAAGGATGGATGGGTAAGACAAAAGATTAACAATTCATGATGCAGTAGGGATTAAACTTCTGTGGCTATGCTGTTTTCTTGAACTGGGATTTCCTGTTAAGGACCCCGTATTGCTGTAATTATGAACCAAACGACATGACCAAAGGCCATGGATGTTAGGAATCTTTGTAATAACAACGTAAGGGGGATAATGGAGCCAACCCAGTTCAGATTTTCTTTGAAAGAAGCAAAACCAGAGTTGAAATCTGGAATTTCCCACCATCAGGCCTTCTGGGATATCTTTTGGGGTGTGAGGTTGTGGGCCCAGGTGGGCCACATGATGGGAGATCAGCACCATGGATCTTAGAGAAGACCCATGGGCGATCGGCCGCGATCCCAATCACGATGGACCCTAGAGGATGGGGCCCTGGATGGCCCACCATCTGATGTCCCAAACAGGACTTCGTGTGAAGAGGATTTAACGGACTGGGTTCCTGTTGAGCATTGTATTGACTTAGGGAATCATATTTAAGCCCCTGTTGGTACAAAAAAAATTACAAAGACACCCTTTAACATCTTAAGGAATAGTTGTTTATGAAGTATAGGGGGACTGATGATGACTCAAGGTATTATATGGTCCGTTTCATTTGTGAATAATATTATGATATGAAATTCTGGAATTTATGGAATACTATAGTGTATGGGACTGACTGTACACTAATTAATGTTACATTAAAATTACATGTATTTGTCATGAGTAATTATTAAGCATGATTATGAATTGTGGAAAGATTGGATAAGGGAATGGATACACCCCGAACTACTAGCACAGTACGAACTAGGGGTTTTGTACTCAGGGTTTAAGATTATGAGTTTTGGGACCATGGGGTCCAGTTATGATTGTTGTGAATGCATGTGAATTGTGAATCACGGGTGTGGAGATCCATGACAAAGTGGGTCCTATGGGACATCAGTTGATGTCATGCGTGAATAACACTTGAGATGTGTGTAATGTCAAGGTCGCGTGTTGACATAGACTAGGTGCAAGGATGAAGTTCAGAAATGTGTCACGAGTCAGATTCATGATTTAGTTTATATATTGGACTCAAAACATCTAATGCTTATTACTGCTTTGCTTTAATATGATGCTCTTTACATTATTTGTTGATGCATGCTAGAGTAAGAAAATTCATTCACCAATTTATACTAATATTGAATTGCCTCCTTCAGGTAACAGAGTTGCGGGTAGACCAGAGAATGGCGAAGACCAACTAGTAGTATTTGGCATAGGTGGCGGAGGAGAGAGTTACATCAATAATTAGTAGTTTAGAAAAATAGATAGTAGTGAATATTTTACTATTTTCCTAGTCAAGTTAAACGAATTCATTATGGAAATTGTTAGATACTTGAGACTCTATGCGTTGATGATTTAACTAATTTAATTAATGGAAAGACAATTTTAATAAATGATGCTTATGCCCTATTGTGTTTCATTTGATTTAAGCATGCGGATTTTGTGCCAATGCATCATAGCTTAGATTTTAACAGGGCCCCGGAATTTGGGTTGTGACAGTTCTTCTCTCTGTCTAGGTAATGTACCAAATCTATTACAGCATCAGAGAAAGTAGAAGGTATCTAAGTCTTGAAGATCAAGAGATTTGTTGCAAGATTTCTAAATCCTTCATCTCTTTCAAGAAATTTCTTGAAAGAGATGACTGACTGATTCCGTGAAGGCTATTTGGTTAATTGACTTCATTTTCTAGTTCGATTCTACTCAAATCAACAAGGGTTCTTCTCAATATTCAGACATTAGACCAATGGCATCAGGAAACTCTAACCTGCAGCCAGCACAATCCTAGAATTGACCAAATTGTTTAATCATATACAGGTCCCGCCATCACAACTAGGATCTAAAAACAGAAGCTTGTTGCTGGGTCACCTAATTATTCTGGATTTTCTGATGCCACAACTGTAAGACCCCCAATCTTAATTAATTGTGTTTAAGGTTAATTAAGCATGCTTAGTGATTAATTAAGTTTGTTTAGTTGTTAGTTTGGTAGATTTAAGGTTTAAGTAGTAGTCTAATTGATTTGAATGAAAATTGACCAAGTTTGGGACAATAGTGGACCTGATTTCAAGAAACAGTCTACAGGCGGGGTTCACCGTAATTTCAAAAGTATGTCAATAGTAGGCTCATTAGGTAGCTAACTTTATTTAGTAAAACTTTCATTAAGGGTGTAAATCATTTCAATGGCCAAAAAAACTCTATGTAAGATCTCATCCCCCGACTAATCATGTTTATTAGCTAATTAATTATGATTGTTGCTGATTAATGAATTGTACCAGCTAACTAAGTGTGTTTAGCTGCTAGTTTGGTAGATCTAGAGGTTTTAATGATGTTTAAAGTGGGTTGGGTGCAAATTGGCCAAGTTGGGGGTAACCTCGAACCTATTTGTAAATTCTAAAAAAGTTGGAGAGCTCGTTTTGAGGGTGTCTGTTTGAATGAGAAAGTCAGAATCATAGAATAAAATAGCGGCCGATACAAAACGTAGCGGCCGCTATATCAGTTGTAGCGGCCGGCACTGCCACGCTACGGAGGTGTTAGCACCGCTAACACCCGTAGCGGGGCGTAGCGGCCGCTATTTTGCCGCTATTTTCTACTAGGCCTATTTAAATGCCCTAACGCCCATTCTTCTACATTTTTCACTCCTGTCTCCATCTTTCCTTTTCCCTATCCACTGTTTTTTGGTCCTACCTCCCTCTTTCTTCAAATTAAAGGCAACAAGGGTCCAAAAACAAATTAAGATCTATAAATCTAGATCATTCAGCTTCTTTGGAGTCAAAAGGCATCTCTCAAAAGGTATTTTTTATGTGATTTTCTTAGATCTATGGCTCTATTCCTCTTTTCTCTTTCATGAATCTCTTGGAAATGGCTTGTAAGTGATAAATCTTTGTTTCTCATAGATCAAACCCCCCATTTTCTATGATTTATTTATTTATTATTTATTTTTTATTCTCGGATTTTTTTATTTTTTGAAAAAAAAAATTTTTCTTGAAGAAACACCAACCAAATCACTTGAAAATTACTCCCAAGTGTTAGATCTATGAATCCCATGCATAAATTACACTTTCTTTCTTGTTTATTTGAATTTATTTAATTTTTTATGTTCATATTAATATGACTTTTGGTGGTAGAGGTATTCCTCTAATCATTTCTCAAATCTCAACTTTATATTAACTCTCATATCTTAGTTCTTTAAGTACAATGTTATTTATAAAGTTATTATTTACTATGTCTTTTATTGTGTTGAATGTTGATTGTTGAGTCACTGACTCTAGTGACTAATCTCTCTAAATCTTAAATTCTTGACTCTTGAGTCTTGACTTTGAGTCTTAAATCTTGATTCATGATACCATGTGAAAATTAGGAATGATACTATTATTTTTTAATTATACAGCGATACAGGACATCATGCATTTAGGGGACCGCTACGCCCCCTTATTTTAGGCTTTTTTGCAAAAACAAACACATATTCTAGCTCATTACAATTTTCTGGATTTTCTGGAATTTTTTCAAATTTTTTTGATAATTTTCTTGAATCACACCGCTACGCCGCTATGTAGCCCCGCTACCGCTACGTAGCGCCCGCTACGTAGTGTTTTGACGACTGGCCGCAACGCTATCCGCTACCGCTATTTTGATCCTTGGTCAGAATAATGTTTGATGGAGTTTTGGTGAGTTTTGTGAGCTTTTGGACCAAGTTCGGTACTTGGAAGGGGAGTTCAGATTTTTCTAGAAAATCTAGGCGTCTTTTGGAAATTTTTGTATTCATCCCCTATCCATTTGAAGTCCCAAAACCCCTCATTCCATCAATTCACTCTTACTAGGAACAAAATTGTCATTTTTGTAAAAGTTGAGTATTTGCACGAGACCTCAAAAAATCACCATTCTTGGTTCATTAGAAAGATAATTTAATTTCAAGAAACTTACATTCTTGGCCTAAAGTCATCCAAAGTCTGGAAAGCCTCCGTTTTTATAGAACAAAATCTGCTTGAGAGGTGGGGCCCACATCACATGTCCATATAAGGCCTGGACCCATCTCATTTCTTCTCCTTCCTCCAAATCCCAACCTGTTCCAGGCACCCAGCAGAGATTCCCATCGGTGGTTTGAGTCATCCAAATTGGTTCTCTCTCGATTCCCCACCATTTCGCACAAAATCACTTCCAATCTTCTTCATTTCTCTTCCTCTACCTCTTTTGAGCAAGCAATCACACTCCAACCTCTTCAATCACCACTTCCAACAAAGGACAGCCCTCTAACTCGTAGGCTTACCATAGTTCGAGCTCTTGGAGGTAAGCTCTTGCCTCTACCAACTAGATTTAGCTTTTTTAGGGTGATTCATCCACAAATCCAAACATGCAAGTCGGTTCTCCAAGGCTTTCTTAGTTTTTTTTTTTTTTTAACTTTTGGATGGTTTGGTGTAGGTTTTCCCTTTAATTTTTTGTTTGACTTTTTCAAAAAAATAAAAAATTCAAAATTAAAAATAAAATGGGGTTTCTATAATGCCTTGCTTAACCACAGCACCAAACTTTCCCCATTTTAAACCTGTTATAAGTTAGTGGGACTTATTTGTAATTTTGGAATTACTCATGGACTTTGGTGTAAATGTAAAAATATTCAAGGACGTTCATGTAATTTCAGAATATAGCAGTGATTGCCCAACCAAAAGGGTTTGATCATCCTTCTATTAGATCTCCAAATGCCTCCTCTTTCTCACTCTTTCCTATTTTTATAATCTTTTTCCATTCTCACGACGGGTTTGGGAAAAACCCTAAATACAATCGAATCACGGGTTTCAACTTCGTATCAGAGCCTGAAATCTAAGGGAAGACAAGCAAATAATCACGTCCATTGGTTCAGATCCAAGAGAAAGACAAGGTTTGAAGGGTTTCCAATCCAGCTGAACCATACCCATAGTAGTTAATTATGTTCCGTTTCAGCCAATTCCGACCAGAATGTCCCGGAATTGGGTTGGGGAGGAACAAATCAAACTATCTACACTTTCCAGTTGGAATTCCAGTTGGTTCCAACCGTTCCAACCGAAAAAACAGTCGTTCCAGACGTTTCATCCGAGATAGGGAGGTTCCAGGCGGGATGGTTGCAACTACTTCCAGCTGACTCAATACAACCTACTCCGAGCTAACTGCATATCAGCCCTTTAGCCCTTAGGAAGAAAAAAGAGAACACAGAAGAAGAAGATGCAAATGCCAATTGCCGAATCCTAAAAAAATAAAAGTAATAAAAGAAAAGAAAGAAGTAGTAGATGAGCATAGCAGCACCTCCACCAATAGAGCAACCCCACCAGCTTCAGCATCTCCACGATATGAGCTAAGCAGCACTGCCGAGAGTGTACCGAGCAGCGCCAGATGGAAACTATTGTCAACATGTCCACAACAGGTGTGTAGAGCCTTTTTTTTTTTCCTTCAAACATCTAGTAGCATCCTCTAGCCTTCAACATCTCCTTCTCTCTCAAGCCAGAGTAGCATCGAGGAATGCCTCTCCAAGCCAATTCTCTCTCCTTTTTCTCTATTGTTTCTTCTTTTTATGGTCGTCTTCCCTCTCTACTTCCTTTTTGGAAAAGACACTTACTTTTTTAAGTCTTTATCTTTGACAGCTCCAACTGTCTTACTTTTTTAAGTTTTTTTCTTTGACAGCTCCAACTGTCTCCAACTTTTCCTTTTCTTTTCTTTTTTTTTTTGTCTTTTTTGTTTAATGTTTTCTCTCCCTCTTCAAGTACCCTAGTAGCCTTCGCTGAAAAGTACCCCATCCAACATTGTTGCTTCTCACCTTCTCTTCGCCAAGATTTGAATTGTCATTTTACAAAGGAAGTATATTCTTGATCTTCTTAAAGAGACAGGAAAGCTTGGTGCGAAGCCAACACATACTCCAATAGAGCAAAATCATAGCCTACACTTAGAAAGTGAGGAAGTGCTTAAAGATAAGCGAATATATCAGAGAATGGTAGGAAAGCTGATTTATCTCACAATCATAAGACTGACAGCCGTAATACAGTTAGCCAAGTTAGTCAATTCATGCATGCTCCCAAAACTGATCATTTAGCTATCGTGCATAGAATCCACAGATATTTAAAAGAATCTCCAAGTCAAGGAATCCTATACATATCACATGGGCATGCAAATGCAATTACTTTTCCTGATGCTAATTGGGCTGGATCATTGACTAACAGAAAGTCCATCACAGGATACTGAACGATGGTTGAACGAGTCTCTTGGAAAAGCAAGAAACAAGTTGTTACAGCCAAGTCTAGTGCAAAAGCAAAGTATAGGGTTGTGACTCATGGATGTTGTGAATTACTATCACTTCAAATATTGTTGAAAGAGTTAGGCTTCAAGCAGGATGATCCAATGAATGTGTACTCTGATAGCACTTTTGCAATCAAACTTGTGAATAATCCAATTTATCACGAAAAGACAAAGCATGTGAAAGTTGATTGTCATTTCATCAAGGAAAATTTTGAAAAAAAGGATGTGTTGTTGGTACGAGTTAGTACTAAGAATCAGCTAGCAGATGTTCTCACTAAGGCAGTAAATGAACCTAAGCTAAACCATGTTTTTTTCAAGCTGGGCATAGTGAATATCTATTCTATGCACCAGCTTGGGCTTGGGGGGTGGGGTGGTGTTATAAGTTAGTGGGACTTATTTGTAATTTTGGAATTACTCATGGACTTTGATGTGAATGTAATAATATTCAGGGACCTTCATGTAATTTCAGAAATTAGTAGAATAATAATATAGTTGTGATCGCACAACCAAAAGGGTTTGATCATCCTTTTATTTGATCTGCAAATTCCCTCCTCTTTCGCACTCTTTTCTATTTTTATACCTTTTTTCCATTCTCACGATGGGTTTAGGAAAAACCTAGATCCAATCGAATCTAGGGTTTCAACTAAACCCATGTCCCTTCAATCCTAACCCACATCCATTTAAACTTTTTGCCCATCTAAATCCAAATCATTGCCTTTCTTAAAGCCCCATTGACCGAAACCAACCAAACAAAAAACAAATTTCTGGTTGTTTCTGGTTGTTGTCCCCTACAAGAATGTCATAAAATAGCCCCCAATACAGACTTACTTTTGAATCATCAGGCCCCATATTGCCACAAACAGCAATCATGTTCCTTTTCTTTAAACAGCCATCAATTTTTTCACAGCACCCTTTTTTCCCCTGTATTTACATCTAACCAATCCAATATCAAATCTCACAACTTCAGCCCTATTTTATTAGCCACACAGCAGTATATGTCAGTGTTTTATGATTGATACATCACCATCCACACTTAATTTTTTAGACCCCCATTTAGTTACATCCATCATGAGGCTCGTATCTCTTTGTTCCCATCTGCTTTTCATTGTTGATTTCCATTTAGCAGTCAAACTGGTTTGAGTCGTCAATCACATTAGACATCCATTCTGCAACTATTTCTTCACTTCTTTGCCTTCAGCTCTGTTATCATGTATGCCCATGATCATCGTGGATGGAGACTTAATGAAGCAAAGAGATATAATGTCCCCACATGCATTGCAACTTCATTCAAATCTAGTGAACAGCTGTGACATGTTAAGAGTACATGTCAAAACAACTTGCTGTTCAGAAGGAAAGGGAAGAAGTTCATAACCTTCAGTTAGTTACAAGGAAGACTATAAAGAGTTTTGCTTGCCAGTATATATTACTGAAGATTGGTTCAACAACACGACTTTCGCACACGTGTTTGGTGCAAAGATTGTGCTTGTAATGTGATAGTAGATAAATAAAAATTCAACAAGAATATAGTCTTACAAGAAGTCATCAGTAAGTTGCAACTTCAAAGTGAGACACATCCAAGTCCTTGTCACATCAAATGGGTGAATTACACAAATGTCTTGATTAATTTAAAAAAAAAAT
Organism: Sextonia rubra; assembly: GCA_037013555.1. NCBI lineage: Eukaryota > Viridiplantae > Streptophyta > Magnoliopsida > Laurales > Lauraceae > Sextonia > Sextonia rubra. Next base: position 64,328,964 of record JASUAD010000001.1, read on the forward strand.
ACAATATTTGGTGTGATCTGCTTCCAATTATGCAACTCATATCGTTGGGAAACTCACGGCTTAAGAAGCAAGATGCATACCATGATGAAAAGGCCAACACGTAACTCCTTTCCTTTCAAAGGAGGTAGCAACATTGGAAGCCTATGAACTATTCACAAGCATATTTGAATAATGAAGTGCAAAAGAAAGAAGACGATGCAGAAAAAATCTTGGTCAAATCATAACAGCCAAAACTCAAAACAAGAACAAAAAAAGGAAGCATCTGAAGCCGAAACCATTCTGATTTAGAAAAAATAAATAAATAAATAAAGGAAAGGATGAAGCGATTGAAGAGGTTAAAAAAAAAAAAAGTCATGGAAGAGTCAAATACAAAGGCTCAGATCTACACCCTTTAACTGCTCAGATCATCTTAGAAGCAGATATACCAATTGATAGCCATTTTTCACGTTGCTCCCAATCATGCATCCCACCATTGAACAGTCCCAGATAGACTTTGTTCATGGAGATCAATGGTTTAAAGATTATTTATCAATCCAATAATCAGATGCCACCGTCAACTCTATGTACACCACCAAAAGGCATCACCCATCTGTTCTCATTCTAGATGGAGAACATGTGTATCACCATAGTGGCAACAGAAGCAAGAAGGCCATCTGAAAAATCAGAAGATGATACGGCTAATCTTTAATCTAGGAGGACTCCATCTTAATTTCTCGAAGTCCTATTCTCTCAAGTCGGTGAGAACTTATGCAACCTAAGTGCAATATAGGCCCAAGATTCAGCCAGCTGCGCATTGGGCCTAACTTATAGTAGTTCAGCCCATCGGACATAAAATAATGAGTCCCATTGAGCCAAACCCATAGATAACTGGTCTATTGGGCCTAACCCATGGACAAGCAGCCCAATAGCCCAACTATGCCCTTTTTCAGTATGTAGCATTTTAATAATGTTTTCTCAATCCAAGATTCTAGTTTAGAAGATCTCATGTTAAATCTACCAAGACATTGATTAGCATGTAAATATGTAATCAATAAAAGATAATTGATTGACTTGCAATCAACAATAGGAAGGGAAGAAGATCCTATTAAGCAAGAGAGATAGGTATATAATCAATTTCAAGAAGTAAAAAGGGAAATCCTATCTAGGTCCCTAATAGGAACGTTGTTGACCTTCCATGCTCTATAAATTCCATATACTCTCTCAATTGCGAATCAATGCAAATTCTCTCTTTTCCCACTCATTATCGTAAGCAAGTGTTCTCCCTAGTGTGAAGATTTCGTAGGTTATCAATAGTGATGACTCTTTAAGCATGGGCATCCAAGGTGAATGTGTGAAGACACCATCCATCATTGGGTCCCATCAGTGACACCCACCTACATGTCGTGTCTCTGGTATTTAACTTGTCATTCAAAGTGAACATGCACATATCTATATGTAGCTTTAAACATGGACTTTAAACATGGACTGTTGTAGGCCATTTAAAGTTTATATAATTACTATTGTCAACTGAGGTGAGCTAAAGCAATTAGCCTAGTGAATAAAGACCCAACCTTAATCAAGTGCAACTACTTGGAGTGCAAGAGCAGTCCAATCCACCTTGTGGGACTAACTTAAGCCACCACTTTCGTATGTTGGATGATTATAGATTGCTCATGTTAAGCTTAATTCATATGCTCATAATAATTATCCCATAAGGGCAGTCAAAATGAATAGCTAGAACAACTTGGCCTAACCATTCACCTTGCAGTCCTGATTCAGACGACAAGATGATCAAATCAAGCTGAAATTCAGATCACTATTTATTCATCACTAATAAAGGATTCCAATTTACCAAGGCAATGGGTGGGGAATCACTTCCTATCAAAAAGAAGATTACTCTATAGCCCCTTATAAATCATCACCTATAAAGCACAGGTACTTCCAAAATATACGCATACCAATACCTAGTACTTACCTGGTACAGGTACGGTACAGGTACAGCAAAATACATGCAAAGTACAATATGGTCAAACATACCCGGTACATTTATTTAACACTTTTGACTTACGTACCCGGTACTTCAAAAGTCATAAACTTATAAAATAAGAGAAACGAAATCTGAAAGGCTTTTGCCCTAACCCATCTCAAGCCAGAAGCAAAAATGAGGAGTCCAATTTTTTATCTATGATGCACCAAGTGCTTGATGAAAGGTGAACCAAAAGTAGCACACCACTTCATTGCCTTGCACATTCATTGAATCCAAAGTACAACCCAATACTTTTTCTTTGAGTTATTTCTTTGAATATGATATAAAATACATAATTTACTTATACTCATCTTTCTACAAACTAGGTATTACAGTGCAATGTGGCTGGATGAAAATCACAATCGTGTTCCTCCTCACAAAGATGAAGAAATATCAAATATGAGAACAAAGTATCTTAAGAAATACTTTCCAAAGCCAGCAAATAGAAGGGCTGTTACAACACAATATGCCAAGTTTTCAGGTTGTTTGGAAAGTTTTGGGGAATCTGATTCAAAATTTGATAGAAAAGTAATGGAACCAATTGTTTAGTGGTGTACACATGGGTCTTCTGCACCTATTCTCCAATTTTTAGCATTGAAATTACTTAGCTTGCCCTGTTCCTCATCATGTTGTGAAAGAAATTGGAGCACCTACTCTTTCATTCACTCCTTGAGAAGGAAGAAAATAACACCACAATATTGTAAAGACTTTATCTTTATATAACAATATTCGTCCCCTATCAAGGAGGAGTCGACAGCACACAAAAGGAGAGAGGAAGCTGTGAGACATCTGTGGAGATGCATTTGACTCATTGGAGGGCGTTGGATTACTTAAAATTACAAATCTTTCACTTGATAAGCCTAATACGAAGGTTGTATTGTTTGATGAAGAGGATAAAGTTGAAGTTGAAGTTAATGTACGACGGGATGTAGTTTTTAGTGCTTTGGTTTATAGCTTTTGTTGCAATGATATTAAACTCTTAGCTTAAACGTGCCTTTTGACATTAAATTATGGTTTGCAGGTTGAATTTGTAATGGTATTAAGTAATTGTTGGCACGTTGCATCTAAAAATTCTAACCTAATTTAATTATTAGTATATTGTATTATTAAATTTTTAAAAAATATAATTTTTTAATGGCCATATCCACCCATAACCGTATTTTTTTTTTTTAAGGATTTTTCTGTAACAGTGCACGCGTACCATACCCATATCCGTGCTTCATAGATCATCACCTTCTACTATCAAATTCTGCCAATGCAAGAAAGATGGAGTACTCAGAGTACTCCCACAAAATGAGAATACATTTCTTACAAACGCTAACTAGGAATTCAATACCATTGCACAAACAGACCTAAATGAAGAAAAATTACCTGTTCCCTTCGCAATCTGTTTACAATGCAAAGCCCTTGAGATAGTCCGGGTCACGCTTCGCCCGCTCCTGGAACTTCTTGAACCAGCGGTCCAGAATATCCATGGGCACGACAAGGCGGGACCCATCCACGCCACAGAAGGACTGCATGAAGTTGAAGAGATTCTCCCCAACCTTGAGCGCCAGCCGCTCGATCCGCCGCTCCGACGCGGGATCCAACGACGGAAGGGCGGCAAGGTCCTCCACGGAGACACCAATCTTGGCGGAGAGCGGGTCGGCGGCGGACGTGAGCTGCATCTGGCCGCCGGGCTCCGGCCACTGGAGGGGTAGGACGGCGGAGGGGCGGGCGACGGTGACCGCGCCACAGAAGAGGAAGGCGGAGCCTGGAGACTGGATGTAGACGGCGAGGGCCTTGTCCGGCGGGAGGGAGACCGAGCTGAGGAGGAAGATGCACATCTCCTTGATGTCCTCGTACGCCTCACCTGCGCAAGTTAGCGTGAGAAGAGGGGCGGCGCTAAAGTGCACCGGAGGTGGGAAAACAGGTGGAGAAAAGTGTCCTGTTTTCCCCACATCCAAACAGGGCTAAGGAAGAAGAGAGAGAGAGAGAGAGAGAGAGAGAGTGATGGAGATGGTGGATTGTTACCGACGAAGAATTTCATGTCGAGGACCCAGTGGAAGGTGTCGATTTGGGAGAAGGTGGAAATGTCGATTGGAAAGCTGCGGTTTGGAAACACAACGCCAAACATCTTCCCTTCTTCCTCTACTTTACTTTACTTTACTTTACTTTAGTTTCCCCTTGCTTCCTCTTATTTTTTTTCCTTCCTCCTGGTGATTGCTTTGCCCTGAGAAAATCGAGATTGGGATAAAAATCGTGAGCGTTTGGGTGTTCTGGTTTCGCGACGCAGTGTTCACTCCGCTTGTGAATTGCTTTTGGTTTTTTGTTATAGATACAGTCTTGATTTTGATTTGGGTGGGAAAAGAGGGGACAGGCAAAGGGGCGGAAAAGAATGTTCTACAGGCGTCGGGAAGATTCTAGGTGCGGTGGTATTTTGGTCCCTGAGAGTATGAGCAAAACCAAAGTCGGGTCGTCGACGCTGAGCTTGCGTTTTACTTTACGTGTTTGCTTACACTGGAGTGACATGTACATAAAAAATTGCATTTGAAGAAAAAAAAAATGCATAAAAATGCATATAATTTTTTTGGTTACCATTTTAAATATATATATATATATTTTATAGTTTTTCACTAATATCCAAATGCTTTTAAAGACATGATTTCTTAAAAACCTTAGGGCCCATTTGTTAATTTAACTGGTGGAGTGAAGTGAGGTGAATGGCAATTTTAAAAGATAAAAAAATAAGAGGGGTTAAATCAATCCAATGATTAGATTTTGTTTTTTAGTGAAAAGAGAAACTAATTTTTTTACTTTTTATGTTAAAAATAAATATTTTTTTTGTTTGTTAGTAGGATGAAAAGGTAATTTTTTGACTTTTTTATGTAAAAAGGTAAAAGAATTTTTTGAAATGTGGTATTTTGATTTTACTTTTTTTTGTTGTTGTGTGGTGAAATGAAAAATGACTTTAACTTTACAATGAGGGGAAATTAACAAACGGACCATTAAGGATAGTTAAAATACAAAATAATATAACTCATCATAACGAATCCAAACTGCTAAAAAAATCATTTACTCATTTAGGACTAAGAATTGTATCGGACTCAAATTAAAGTAGGGCACATGTAAAATTGATCACTTGTAAATAGATCCATCAATAATTTATAAATAAATTGATTGTTAGTTATGGTCAGTTTATGTGTCATAATGCCTGTTATAAATGTAAATGGTTGAAAATCCAATAAATGATAACTTGTAATCTTTTGATAAGTCTTGATGCTTGCAACAGTATAATGTTATAAAATAAAATAAATAATCAAGGTGTCATATCCATGGTACTCAAACATCAACCCCTTAAGTGGTTTTTCCAAAATTTTTTCCAATAAGAGTTAGCCTTGGCCGTCATAAGATTAAGTACATAATATGTTTAATCATATGCTCAGTAAGATAGGACCAACTTCTATTTGAGTAAAATTTGTGGACAACCAAACTAAAGAAAGTGACTGAATTTATAATAGCTTGGATTTCTACTGAAATTATTTTTTTAGCCCTTAATTCAAGAGCCAGTCAATTTAGTGGTCTTTTAAAGATAGACTTCTTTGTGATTCAATAATGGATAAGAGTTTGAAATTCAATCCAAACGAGATTCAAAATTGAAATAGGTATAGTGCCAAAGAAAAAAATCACTTCTATTGATCAGGTGCGATATGACGTTGCAAAGAGTGGGATCTCAACCCCTCACATTGCCACCGAGGATGTCCCAGAGGATGTCAATGAGATAACTCAGCTCAACATGTTTCGTTGCCTTTCAAACTTGGATGGAGATTCAAACTCAAACCCCACTGAACTTCATGAAACAACAACTTCAGTGCTGAAAGAGTCTCCTAAAACCAGCCTTACAGAGGATCACAGCAGAGTTTGTACAAACTCTCCAAATAGAGCAAACACGGGTAAAGGAGGCAGAGCTTGCTCTAGTAATTCAGCTGCTAATAACTCTAGTTCAGCAACTATAAAGGCTGGTAGTAATCTGAAAATTCAGAGAATTGAGAAAAGCGGTACTCCTATTGTGACATCCTGGAGTCCAACATTGACTATAGAGAGGAAAGTGAATAGGTTTATATAGAGTGCTTGCACCCTTACCTTGCATGAGGCCTTTTGGTGGGTTGAAGCCCACTAGAAACAAAACCATGAAGCCCATGGGCCAAAGCGGACAATATCATACATGTGTAAAGGGTGGGACGTGACAAATGATATCAGAGCCGACTCTCAACTAATTCAAATGTGGGTCCCTGCCGTGGCCTGGTGCAAGTGGGCGGGTTCACATGTGGGTGGGCCAAGAGGGCTGGCAGGCTACAAGAACTGGCAGGCTACTGCACAGGGACATGCAGCCCTAAGGGGGGGTGAATTGTGACATTCTGGAGTCCCACATCGACATAGAGAGGAAAGTGAATGTGTTTATATAGAGTGCTTGCACCCTTACTATACATGAGGCCTTTTGGTGGGTTAAGGCCCACCAGAAACAAAACCGTGAGGCCTGTAGGTCAAAGCGGACAATATCATGCATGCGTGTAGGGTAGAGCATGACAAATGGTATCAAAGCCAACTCTCGATTAGATCGAGTGTGGGTCCTTGCCGTGGCTTAGTGCAAGTGGGCGGGTTCATATGTGAGCGGCCCAAGAGAGCTGGCAGGCTACAGGAATTGGCAGGCTACTGCACAGGGATGTGCAGCCCTAAGGGGGTGGATTGTGACATCCTGGAGTCCCACATCGACTATAGAGAGAAAAGTAAATGAATTTATATATAGAGCTTGCATCCTTACCTTGCATGAGGCCTTTTGGTAGGTTTAGGCCCACTAGAAACAAAACCGTGAGGCCCATGGGCTAAAGCGGATAATATCATGCATGTGTGAAGGGTGAGACGTTACACCTACCTCGACTCAGGTTTCCAAATGAGTCTCCTTCTGTGGAATTTTAGGGGGATGAATAGAACCCCCATGCAGATGAAAATAAAGAATAAAATCAAGCATATGAAGCATTTTCGTGGTCGTCTCCTTGAAACTAAAATAAAGCCATACTTTAGCTATATGGTCCAAAACAAAGTGGTTCCCCCTCACTGGCAACAGATTTCAAACCAAAGCCCAGGATCCACAAACCGAATCTAGATTTTGTGGGATCTAAAAGTCCTCCATCTAAAAGTCTTATCATGCTGTGCACTGCCACATTTCATCCCCTATTGGCCCATTTTACTTCACAATCTGCTATGGGGCAAATTCCAGTTCTCTCTGACGTGATCTATGGAGAAAGCTTCAAGACTTTTCAGTTGGTATTCCGGGCAACGAGCCTCGGATAGTTGGAGGGGACTACAACCAAGTGCGCTGGTCCTCTGAAAAACTTGGGGGTGCCCCCCCACTAGGCTGAACAACACGGTGGAGTTCAATGATTGTATCAATGACACAGGGCTTCAAGATATTCCCATGGCTGGGAACACCTTCACTTGGTCCAACTCTACTACAAGTACAGCTCGGATCCTCTGCAAGCTTGATAGATCTTTGGCTTATTCTTCCTTCTCTCAAAGTAATCTTTACAAGTGTGAATCCCTTCCGGCTGGGCTCTCCGACCACTCCCCCCTGTTGTTTACTCCCCCAACGATTTGGCAGAGGACAGTTTTCTTCAAATACTTTAATTTCTGGGTCAAGCTTGAAGGTTTCTTTGACATTGTTAGGGAAGCATGGAATGTGGTGGTAACAGGTACACCCATGTTTAGCGTGATCACCAAGCTGAAGAATGTAAAAGGCAAGCTAAAGCAGTGGATCAAAGGGAAGACCTCATTAACAACGGGAGTCAAAGAGACTTCATGTAAGCTGGATTCAATTCAAACTCAACTTGTCCAAGACCTATCTAACTCTCAGATGCAGCATGATGAAAAGCTGGCAAAATTTTCCCTAGATCACATCCTAAAATTGGAGGAGAGCATGCTGAAGTAGAAGTCCAGAGATCAAAACATCAACCTTCGGGACACCAATTCAAAATATTTTTATGCTATGATGAGGGCCCACCAAGCAAACTCTCTCATTCACAATATTCTAGATCGGAATGGAACTCAACAGCAAACTTCCTCTAACATAGCAGCTGTTTTTGTGGACCACTTTATTAAAGTGTTGGGGAATGATCTTGAAGAGACCTCCTACGATCCCTTGAACCCTCTCCATCGTCTTTCAAGCTCAAACATCTACTAGCTTGGGAAAACTGTGACTGTTCCTGAAATAGAACAGGCTGTTAAAATGGGAAACCCTCATAAGGCCCCAGGGCCACATGGTTTCAATGCTCATTTCTACAAAGTCTGCTGGCCTATCAATGGAAGAGATGTTTGTATAGCTATCTAGGATTTCAGATTTCTTTAACTCCTCCAAACTTCTCAACCAAATCAAACACACCTCTATGGTCCTTGTGCCAAAAAAGGAGAATGCTACCACCCCAGATGATTATCGACCTTTCTCCCTCACAAATGAGCTCTACAAGATTATAGCCTGGATTTTGGTAGGCAGACTAAAATCCCTAATGGCAAAGTTAGTGGGCCCGGCTCAGTCAGCTTTCATCCCAAGAAGATCAATCACTCATAACATATTACTTGCTCAGGACTTACTTCACAGGTTCCATATGAAAGAGGCAAGCTGAGAATGTGCCTTAAGCTAGACCTTGCCAAAGCTTTTGATAGTGTTCGGTGGACTTCATGTGTAAGGTGTTGAAAGCAATGGGTTTCCCAAACCCTTTCATTCGGATGATCAAGGCATGTGTCACCTCCCCTTGCTACTCGGTGTTGGTTAATGGCCAAGCAGAAGGTTATTTTCAAGGCAAAAGAGGTAAAAGAGGTCTCTGTCAAGGTTACCCTCTGTCTCCCTTCCTTTTTACTCTAGTTATGGAATTCTTCGCTATCCAACTTGATTATTTGGTGAGGACAAAGATCATCCCCTTACGGAATTGTAAAGCAAGGGTCCTTGTCTCTCATTTTCTTTTTGTTGATGATGTCATCCTATTCAACATGAGCTCCCCCCAAATAGCAAAGAACATAAAACACTTCTTGGACTACCTGCCAAAGCTTTTGATAGTGTTCGGTGGACTTCATGTGTAAGTGTTGAAAGCTAGACCTTGCCAAAGCTTTTGATAGTGTTCGGTGGACTTCATGTGTAAGGTGTTGAAAGCAATGGGTTTCCCAAACCCTTTCATTCGGATGATCAAGGCATGTGTCACCTCCCCTTGCTACTCGGTGTTGGTTAATGGCTAAGCAGAAGGTTATTTTCAAGGCAAAAGAGGTAAAAGAGGTCTCTGTCAAGGTTACCCTCTGTCTCCCTTCCTTTTTACTCTAGTTATGGAATTCTTCTCTATCCAACTTGATTATTTGGTGAGGACAAAGATCATCCCCTTACCAAATTGTAAAGCAGGGGTCCTTGTCTCTCATTTTCTTTTTGTTGATGATGTCATCCTATTCAGCATGAGCTCCCCCCAAATAGCAAAGAACATAAAACACTTCTTGGACTACTTTTGCACCTCTTCAAGGCTGGCTGTGAATTGGAACAAAAGCTCTGTCTTTTTCTCCTACACCTCTAATGCCACAATTCAAACCAGTTTAGGGCTCCTCCACATGGAAGAAAGTAAATTCTCTTTTCACTACTTGGGTGTCCCCTTGACTATGAAGAAGCTAAATTTCTTAGACTACACTAACCTTTTAGAAAAGATTCACAAGAAACTTGCAGGGTGGAGAGCAAAGATCCTTTCCTATGCAGGTTGTGTTGAGCTTATAAAACCTACTCTCAACAATACTGTGCTGTTTTAGACAAGTGTCTTCCAACTCCCTTTTTCTATGCTTGATACTATTGACAAGCTCATGAGATGCTTCTTCTGGAATGATTGGTCCCCTAATCTGTTGTGCCTTATAGCTTGGGACTTAATTTGCACCCCTAAGGGAAAAGGTGGTTTGGGCTTATTGGGGATAGAAATCTTAATGAAGCCTCCTTCCTTCATCAAGTGTGGAACATAGCTGCTTTTAAGGAAAACTGCTGGTCTACATGAGTAAGAGCAAAATATCTCAAGTTAAAGTCCTTCTGGCAAGTCTCTACTCTTGTGGTGACATCGTGGGGTTGGAAATCTATTCTTCATCTAAGGGAAAAGGCTTTTCCCCATATAAGACACCTAATAAGGGATGGTGCAACCACATCTTTTTGGTATGATCCTTGGCTCCCACAGGGTAAAATTGCTCATTTTACCCCCAACAGAGCTACTTCAGATTTGGGTCCTGATAGGAATATCAAAGTCTAGCACTTTGTTCACTCAAACGGCTGGCGCCTCGCATCCTCATTTCTCCTTTACTTTTCGTCCATTGCTACCTTCATCCAGCAATTGTAGCAACCAGAGTTTACCTTGCCCGATGAGGTTGTATGGATAGCTGAAGAAAACGACTGTTTCTCCCTTTCCTCTGCTATCCAGTTGGTTTGTTCCATTGCCGATAGACCTGATGTGAGTTGGGCTTCCTTGATATGTTTCACAGATTATATCCCGAAGCATGCCATCTGCATTTGGATGTGTTTTTTGTGTAGATTGAAAACTAGAGTTTTTCTTTGTCTAGAGGAGCGCCTTGTCAGCTGCAGTGTGCCCTTCGTAATGGTGATAGGGAGGATTTGGATCATCTCACCAACCACTGTCCTTTCACTCAGGACATATGGAATGGGCTACTAGTCAAGGTGGGCTTACATCCCCCTTGTCCCACTTCCATGCTTGAGAGAATTCAAGCGACCATCAACGCCCTTGAAGGAATTTCCCCAGCAATGGATTGCCTTTCTCACCTTCTCTTCCCGGCTTTCATTTGGAACATGTGGACAAAGCGTAACAACAAAATATTCAGGAAATCTTCCTGGCCTTCCCATCAAGTCCTCTCGGTGGTGCAAGCTCAGATTCAAACCAGAATAGCTTACCTGCATCCCCAGGTCCCTCCCCCCTTCCACCAATGGTGTAACCTTCCTCCAGTTCCTGCTGCAGGTGCTCATCCTTACCATAGACAACCGGAGATTGCAACGAGGTGGACGGTCTCTCTTTTTCAGTCACATGACTGTATTATAGGGATTGTCTGGCACCCCACCCGTTGCCCTATTCATGCCTCCATTCACAACGTTGACAACTCTCCTTCTACTGTGATGGAGCTCCTTTAGGTGACTAGACAGTTATTTTCATCTTATCTATGTTTGGAGGTCGAAGGTTGGTTGGCTGAAGCTATCACTGCTCTTGGCTAATCACCTTAGCGCTCTGGGTTCATATTCAGGAAGATTAGTAATCTTCTTAAAACGTGGGACTCTTTCTCCACTGCAGTTATCTTCTCTCGGGCAAAGAAAACTAGCAATAGATTACAACAGCCATTCACCCCTCCAAAAACTCTGGAAGCCTAGGACTGTGCGTCTCTCCTCGGAAGCTAGTCCTCTAGTAGTTTTGCTTTTTACCCATTTCTTTTGGGCCTTGCATCCGGGCTGTGGATGGCTCCCTTTTTTTTTTTTTTTTGCCTTGGCCTTCGGTCATCCCAATATCATTCTTTCTTTCTTTTAATGGAACACTAATCTTTACAAAAACAAAAAATTATGGACAAGAGTTTGAAATTCAATCCAAACAAGAAGCCAAGACAATAAAATCTATTCATAAGGAAAGACTTCTCCAAAATTACCGTGAAGAAAAACATTTAGAAGAGAATAAGGGAGGGTGGAAAAGATTTAATTGATTGGTAGCAAGTTGCAACCACTCCTTAAATTTTGAAGATTGATTTACTTTTTCTTTTTTGCAACAAAGTGAAAGATGAAAGTATTCTCAAACTCTTTTTAGATTCTTTTATTGTGTCGAAAGAGAAAAAAAATAGATGAGTGGGGGCAAAATTATAAAGCACCATAAAATTCTACAAACTACTCCATGAATTTAGATGGCCCTTGGAAGTTTGTTTTTGGTGTTTAAAGGATAGGATAGGAAACTTTGCCATTTGAGAATACAGGCCTCGCCGACTGAAAGGAAAGGCCCCCCGCCGACTGAGGGGGTATGAGGGACTGTTAGATCTAATTCCAAGCTCTGATTTGCCTCAGCCTAATGGGAATGACCATCAGCGTGCGCTTGTGAACTAAAGGGGCTGGTAGTGCCTCAATTATCTCTAGGCATAAAGATGCGTTTGAGTGGAGCGTCAGTGCTTCAATTCCCTCTTTCAAGTATGAAGATTTTCATAGTGAAGGCTTCTGTTAGAGGCGTTCATTGAACCTGTTCAATATTAAACAACCGATTCTCCACATTTTGCATCTGATCTTCCACAGTTTCCCCCAATCTATTGCACTCATTACTCCTTCCTCCCCCATCCCTCAGCATCTGTCGAAGAATCCAATTTCCTTGGTGGCATCCGAATCTGATCCATTCACCAATCAACCATAGCATCTATAGGAAGGGTTGTAGGGCCAATGGGAACATTCAATAAGTCTATTGGAATGGGCTGTATTAATAAAATCTCATCACCCATGCATAAAAAATTGGTTGGTATGGTATATGAATATCATTACACATGCACGTAATAACGAAAATGATGATCTGGGAAAAAAATGGATTTATTGGCTATTGGGGAACAATCAATATACTTCTAATATCGAATCAAAGGGCAGAAAAAAAAGCATTGGATCCAACTCTTCTTTGGTGTCTAGGTAATTGCTATTCATAGTCATTGACTTCAGAAGATGATTACACTACACCTATAAAGTCTTCGGCTAGAACATGACGGAACGGAACTAGACATCAGTAAGCCCTGACTACACCACACTTTCTATCAGTAGAGCACTAAATAGTGATAAGTTGGCTCAACGAGAGGGAAGCCGTCGGGTGGGCTCACTAGACCAGCACTTGATCATAAACATTGGGAAAGTCGTAAGGTGGTACATAACTAGATATTCAGTAGGCTTTGAAGCTGTAGTTTGCTAGCGTGCGCTTGAATTTTCTACGTTGGTTAATGAATATAAATAAATATTGTGAATTTTAGTTTAAAAAAATCATTTTAATCAATGTGTACTAAGTTTAATGCTTTTAAATGAATTTTTTACTTTTTAGTTTCAATCCAAGAGCTAGTAAGAGCCCTATAAGCAATGCATCAAATTTGGGCTTGTAGTAAAAAAGAGGGTAGTGTGCCATGGAGGTAATTCGATCATAAGTGGGTTAGGTGGCCCATAAAATAAGGTAGACTGCATTTAAGACTATGTGGCAGGGTTGTCATCTGAATATTTTTATCTACATACGTTTAAATTTTAATAAACAATACAATTATTTACAACTCTTCCTAAAATTACTCAACTGGGATAATAACATAACATAAAATACAACAAAATAACAGCTCTTTTACCTGAAATGTGAAATTTGTGAAAATATAATGTTGAATACATAACATTCAAGTTTAGAAAACATGAGAAACAATGCACAAAAATGTGCCTTTCATTCATTTCTCAAATTTATATTATATGGGTTCATGCTCTGGCCCTTCGGATGTAAGTTGTGTAGAATTCGTTTTACAACTCCTCCATCTGATCTTACACTTTTAGCATGTCAAATTCCAATTCATCATTTCAACTTTTGGGACGGTTTTAATCTTTATTGATGATGTTAATTCGTAGGATAGATAGAGAGGTTCATTGAATTTTCTTTGAAGAATTTATAGCTACAGCAAACTAAAAAAAAAGCACCATTTCACCATGGAAAAAATCTTGTGCCAAACATGGGTTTTCATCTTTTGCAAATAATGTTTTTCATGGCATTTATTTACCATGGATTTTGTTGATGTGTCAATTCCTATATTCCATGGGAAGCGCTTTAATGAAAATATGAAAGGAAATTAAGATTAAAAGGTTACCAAAGCAAATGGTAAAAAAGAATATGATGTTGCATATAACCAAATTAGAAAACATTTACATAGATGATTAACAAATACTATCAAGCAATTCCAGTCAATTGTTAACCTGGTTAGATGATCATTTTACAGCTTTATGAAATAATATTTTCTATTGCATTTCCATAAAAATTTATCAATACTATCAAACCATTAAAATTTTCCCTTATTTTCTGATTTCGATCCATTAAGATCAATATATAAGACTCTTCTATCTAGATATAGAGCTAATAGAGGGTAAAATATCACCCTATTCAAATGAGACTGACCATCTGATTTTCATCATGGGAAAGTAGCTTTTGGTAAACCATTAGAACCTCCTCGATCACTCTTTTTTTAAACTACCAGATGCTCTAATGGTTGAGCTGAAAATTTATGCATTTTATGCATTTTGACCCATTAGGATCAATATATAAAATTCATCTATCTAGATATAGAGCTAATAGAGGGTAAATTATCGCCTTATTCAAATGATACTGATCATATGATTTCCATCGCGGGAAAGTAGCTTTCGGTAAACCATTAAAACCTCCTCAATCACTCTTTTTTTGAACCACCAGATGCTCTAATTGTTGACCTGAATAATTTATGCACTTTGGGCAAAACCATTTACTATTCTATTTATACTCTTTCTTTTAAACCAGTGGTTTTGGCTACCACATTCAAAATAACAATCCAATACCACGTACATAATAACTATCCAATAATGCCTAATGCATAAAAAGAATAAAATAAAATGAGGAAGAAAATGAATATTTAATAATAATAACCTCTCATATTGTTGTAGTCTCGAAAGTTTATTCTTTATTACCATAATTACTTAATCAAGAACAAAAAAAAAACAAAAAAACAAAAAGATCAGTTTGGTAAGAAATATCAAACAAGGTTGACCAAAAAAAAAATAGCATAGTTATATTATTTACTGTTATTACACAAATTATCAAAATGGTTTGGGAAGGAACTATGTAATAACCAAGGTCATGGCCCACGTAAAGAAGGCTTGTGAAACAACCATTCAAAGGAAACGTGTGAAGATTAGATCTAGCTAGGCTCTCCTACAATCACTCCATTTTGTTGCCCATTATAAATATTCATGCCAACCCAAACCGCGTATAAACCGTATACGAAAGAGCTGTACAAATCACCTTGATATGTAATGCATGTGTAAAATATCCTAATATATATAAATGAAATCATACTCACTCTCTAGGTAAGAAGAGAGAAACAAACGTATTTCTAAAACTGTTTTATGGTATCAGAGCAAAGGACTTGATGTCACACATAGATCCATGGCTGCCTCACCTGCTAACACGTTTGTTCTCACCAATATCTCTCACCTAATTCTAATAAAACTTGGTTGAGGAAATTATCTTCTATGGAGATCACTCTTTTTGCCTATCCTGCGAGGTCATGATCTTAGGAGCTCTATTGATGGCTCCTCTACATGCCCTCCATAGTATCTACGTGGTGATCATGGCAAACTCTCTACTATCGTTAATCCTAAGTACACGGAGTGGACCATCAAAGATCAGAATCTTCTGATTTGGATAAACTTCACACTGTTTGAAGTTGTTCTTTCCTATGTTGAAGGATTGAACACTTCAAAATCTGTTTGGATTACTCTTGAGAAGAGGTATGCTTCTTTATCTCACTCCCACATTATTCAACTCAAGAAACAACTCCAAAACCTAAATAAAAGGACCTCCTCCATGCAAGACTATTTTCAACAGATTAAGCATTTGGCTGATTAACTCGCTGCCTGTGTGGCCCTTATAAGTGAAGATGATCTTATTCTTCATATTTTAGATGGACTTCCCATTGAGCATCGTCCATTTCGGACCTTTATTCACACCAAATCAAGGTCTGACCTTGTTTCTCTTGAATAACTACATGCACTCTATGGGTCATCAATTGGCTCGTGGGCCCATTACTTGGTTCAAGCCCGCCTAGCTCAATGGGTTTTAGCCCAGCCCAAGCCTGGTCATCGGGTGGGCTAGCCCAGCCCAAATAGTATTTGAGCTGGGCTTGGGCTTAGGGTTTAAAACCCAGCCAGCCTGGCCACAAGTCCACAGGCTAGTCATGTAGCAACTAGCAATGGGTAGTTGGCTGTACTTTGTACGGTTGTACTTATGCATTTATGTAGGCCTCCGGCTATTTGTACTACTCATCTTCATCAGCCCATGTAGCAAATTAGCAATAGCCAATGGATAGTTGTTCATACTTTTATTGTACTCATGCATAATGCATTTATGTAGGCTTCTAGTTCCAGCTACTTGTATAATGACTTCATCTGTAAGAGTTTTTCTCCTCCTATGGTTTAGTGCAAGCACGTGGGTCCCGCATCTAATTCACCTCACATAAAAAGGTTTAAAACGTACGATAATAACAACTAGCAAAAGGACAAAAAATTATGAAAACAACATTATGCGAAGCCAAAATGTAGACAATGTAATCTTAATGAAAACAACAATACACCAGTCTTTCTTTTATATGACAATGACCATTTACAAAAGTTCATTGTGCCATATGACTCAACTACTTATGTGACGATCAATCCATGTAAAGGTTAGTGACAATGTGAGACTGTAACGACCCGAGTAGCCCACTGGCCCAATAACTTGTGAGCCTGTCACGTGGTCCAAAACGCTTAAGCCCAAGTCATTGTAGTAACCAACATAGTTTATTATATACCAAACTCATATTTCATTCATAAGCAATGTGAGATAAGGTATTACAATCTACCCCCCTTAAGGCCACACATCCCCGTGTGGATCCATCTAACTTCACCAAGCGATGTGGGATTGAAACATTCCACACCTGTGTCCCCTGCGGATTCCTATCTTGACTCACAGGTGAGCCCCAACGAGATTGGGGGTCCCACATTTCCAGCTGGTGATAGACTTTGATACCATTTGTAACGACCCGAGTATCCTACTGGCCCAATAACTTGATGAGCCTATCACGTAGGCCAAAATGCTTAAGCCCAAGTTATTAGTAGTAACCTGCATAGTTCATTATATACGAAACTCATATTTCATTTATAAGCGACGTGGGATAAGTTGTTACATAAACACTGTGACAATGAGTAGTGAACAAGTGCACTATGACTTTAATTCATGAAGATAATTCATGTGACATTAATTCAGAATGTGCAATCCATCAATGATCAGTACATGCAATGACTAATGAAAAACTGAACATTAATTCCATCCACTTCCTGGGCATGCAACAGCTATGTTACATTAATTCCTTCCTGGGCATGCAACAATTAATTTATCTATGATCAAATCTTTAAATAGATAAGCCATTTTTCTCAATACCACACCAATTTATAAGCTCTCTTGTCTCTACTTTCCTCTATTTTTCTCAAACTTCTTAATCCCTCAAGTCTCAAGCTCTCAAGCCTTAAGCACTCAAGCTCTATTTCTTCAATATTAGTAAAATCATTCTCTCTTATTAAATTTATATTTGCTTACATTTTTATAATTTATTAGTTTACTTTATTATTTGTTTATTTTTAGAATTAGTATATAGCTAGTCATGAATATCCAATGACCATAGATGATAATGAGATTGAATCTATGAGAGTTAAATCCAAAGGTTCTCCAATAGCCCCACCACCATCATCTTCTATAAAAACTACTTCTGTTGTTTGAAATTCTTATGAGAGAATAAATACTATTGTTGACAGAGTTCAAATTACAAAAACAAAACATTATCTATGTGGGAAATTGTTTGTTGGTTCTTTAAATGATGGAACTAGTCATTAAGTAGACACCATAAACAATGTCTTTAAAAACATGGAAATCAAGTAGACATTAGAACTCAAATGCAATTAAATTCTGAGGGAAAATTAGCATGTTTTAGTTATAATCCATCACGTGCTCATAATGAAGTTGTAGATTATATGGTTAGAGCAGAATATCCTTTTACTTTTGTAGAAAAACATGATTTTACAAGTATGGTACAAAGATGATTAAATCCTCAATATACTAGATTTTCAGCCTCAACAGCTAAAAGAGATGTTATAAAACGTTTCAACCAATATCGTATAAATTTGAAAACCTATTATTAGAATTTTAATGAAAATTGTTTGTTTAATTTCTGATTTATGGACTTCAAAAGCTTACATGGGGTATTTATCCTTAATTGCACATTTTGTAGATGAAGAATGGAGACTGAACAAAAGAATAATATCTTTCAAAATAATTGAAACTCTACACACTGGTTTTACTATTGCCAATGTAATTCATGATGAATTGATAGCATGGGGTATTTCTAGAAAGATTTTTTTCAATAGCATTAGATAATGCTACAAACAATGATGTAGCTGAACGAACTTTAAAAATCATGCTTGATTTATCTTCTGATTCAATTCAAAGTTCAAATTAAGATATTTCATGTATGTTGTTGTACTCATATTTTAAATTTGATTGTTCAAGATGGTTTATCTATATTAGATGATTCAATTGAAAAAAAAAATTGTATGTATTATTAATTCT
This sequence comes from Sextonia rubra, assembly GCA_037013555.1. Classification (NCBI taxonomy): domain Eukaryota; kingdom Viridiplantae; phylum Streptophyta; class Magnoliopsida; order Laurales; family Lauraceae; genus Sextonia; species Sextonia rubra. The sequence continues at coordinate 64,347,390 of JASUAD010000001.1, forward strand.
TCTGCACATAGATATGAATTGTATAAAAGATGTTATAAGCATCATGGTATGAAAAAAAATTAATTTAAACATGCCTATTAGGTGGAATTCTATTTTTGAACTTTTAAAAAATGCCACTTAATATAAAAAGGCTTTAAATTATTATATTGTGCAATTGCAAAATTCTTCCCCAAATTCTAATATTGTAACACCTAGTGAATATGATTGGATTGTTGCTGAAGTTGTTAGAGCTTTTTTTAGAAGTGCTTGATAGCTCAGCCAAAAATTTTTGCAATATATATTATCATATAGTATGTCGTGTTATTATTTAATTAGTAAATATTTGTATGAATTTTCAAACTTTTTCTTTTCTTGATATTTTTATAGATGTATTGACTGTCATGAGATCAAAATTTGACAAATATTTTGGAACTTTTCCACTTATTTTGTGTTTTGCAGTTGTTATAGATCCTCATTTAAAAATTGATGCTTTAAAACAATGATTAAAAGTATTATATACTAGCGAAGAAGATATTGAAAAAAAAATTGTACTTTCAATTAATTTGACAAGGTCTAAAGCAAATGATTTATATGATTATTATAAAAATATTATAGATGAAAACAGGACACCTATAGTGCACACCACGAGTACTACCTCAGCATCATCCCGAGGTGGAGCAATGTCATTGCTTAAAAGTAGCAAAAAATCCTCTAGTACTGCTGCTAGTGGTTCCACATTAGAACTATCACGTTATCTTGACCAACCAATAGTTTTCTTGACCAACCAATAGTTGAACATGATGATGATGACTAGTTTGATATATTCAAGTGGTGGAAATCATGAGAGACTAGGCATCCTCTACTTTCTATAATGGCCAGTGATATAGTAACAGATCTAGTTTCTACTGTTGCATCCAAAGCGACTTTTAGTGCAAGTACTCGAGTAATTTCTAAAAAGAGGAGCAATTTGAGCCTAGACACCCAATTTGCTTAAAAGATTGGCAATTAGCGGATTCAAGAATGTAATAAGCTGACCGGAATTGAGAACTTGCAGACCAATTAACAAGTCTAACAATATCAAAAGCAAATTGGATTGAGGATTGCTCTCTTGAAGATTAATGATTTTTTTTCCTTTTCTTATATTCTATGAAGTACAAATTATCGATGTTGTGCAGTGCAAATGATTAACAGGTGTGTAGATGCCAACCTAGTTGGGATGTACATATCTTGTAGTGATGCAATCCCCACCTCACTTTTGTGTAATGGTTTATGAATAATTATATGACTAGTAAAAATATTATTATTGAATTTTCAATTAACAAAATATTGTGACTCAATTTATTTATTTATTTTTTGTCTATAATGTATTTAAAATTCTGTAGTGATGCAAATTAAACAAAGCGTGTATTTAATTTTTCATTTTAAAATGATGTCATTAAATGATAAAAAAATTCAAAAAAAAAAACCCAGCCCCCCATAAAAAGCCCATGGGTGGGCTTGGGCTTAAACTTTTCAGACAAAGCCAGCCTGTCGGAAAAAAGGCCCGCTGGGCAAAGCCCACCGGCAGGCTTAAGTATTACTTTCACGGGCCGGCCCAGCCTGATGATGACCCTTAATGTACTTCTTATTTGTGACAAGTTAAGTAACCAAGAAACAAAGGTCCCTTCACCAATGATTAAACCGACAACTGCCTCCGTTACTACTAGAGGCCATGGTCATAGTGGTCAAGCGTTGCGGGCTCCAACTACGGTGGCTCAAGTGGTTCAGGTTGAAGAGGCCAAGGCCGTGGAGGAAGCAACTCTTTTTCAAATCAATCTGGCTCCACCAACTTATGATGCTCGGATACGATCACGGATATGGATACGGATATGGAAAACGGGAACTCAACACCCCAACTTTAAAATTTTAGGACATGAATATGGGTACAGTATTACCTAAGATACGATACAGATATCGGGATAAGACACGTATTGACACAGACATAATATGATTATAATTACTAAGAATTAGTATATTGAAATATGATTAAAATTTATTTTCCTAGAAATTCATTAGTATAAGCACACATATATTAAATAAAAGAAGTGAAGATAAAATAAGAGCTGATATTACATACCTTGATTTTTAACAAGTATCGATTCATAAAGAAATCTTGAAGTTTACTTGCTAGATCAGTGATGACTTATATGAGTATATTTGCATTTTGCATCACAATTCTAAAGTCTACTATTTTTAAAGAATAGTAGTTAAACATAAAATATTCTATCCATAAATATAATATATATTGATTATTTGCATTAAATACATAATCCATGAATTGAAAATACAATACAAAATCATATAGCGTTAACAAAGTCTATAGTTCAATAAGTTAACAAAATATATTAATAAGGACTAACAAGTAACATCTTAAAGAAAATCAGGTAGAAAAAGTCTAACAAGCAACAACTATAACAACTTAAATAGCTATAATCTAAATTCAAGTTTACTTTTAATAATCATCATCAAATCAAATATTTGTTCAAATTAAGCTCCCTTCTTATCCTTTCTATGCATATGAGAGGATGATGTGCCAATATTTGTTTCTTCCATGTCTTGTTATTCAATCCCCAAAAGTATTTCTTCTTCATCATCCAATGTTAAGCAACCATTTCCTGGTTCCTGATGGAATTCATCTCCAATTCCAACATCTCAAAATTATGATGGCCCTTTTTTATATGGAAAATAGTAAACCAAGTTATTCTTCAAGTTGCAATTATAAAAACTAAATATTTCAAAATTAAATAAAAAAATATAATAGGTGTGACTTACTTGTATTCTTCATTCCTTCTTGAAAGTAAACGGAGATTACTATTCACATATATCAAATCTTCTACCCTTCCAGTTATAAGCTTTTTTTTTATGGTATAAATTTGAGAATATGTATTCCAATTTCTTTCACAATAAGATAATGAAGTGGGTTGGGAAAGAAGCTTTGATGCTAACTCCAACAACATTAGAGCATGAAATTCATGCATCCTCCACCATACAATATGATTAGAAGTGTTCATATCTTCCATCACATGTAAATTACTAAAATAACTGGAAGGTTTGCAAAACTTTCCAAGCTCCACATTCACCACTCTTAACTTTCTCTGGTGGAAATAGACGACCAAAATATGTAACTTGGTTACATGATACTTCTGCATCTTTGATTGGAGCAACATGTTTTACTTCGTACCTCCTCCATGTATACATATAGTATTTGGGATTAAGTGAGTGTGCAGCATAGTGTAGAGAGGTAAGACTTTTGTTCCACTGTGAAACAAGTGTTTCATGCAATACATCAAAAAATCCTGAATAACCAACTAACATGTCTTTCTTTTCATGTTGAAATACTCTAACTTTTACATCTTCCATCATTGTATCCCACATTTCATATACTAATTGTAAAATTGGTGTATCTATGTCCCCAATTATTAGCATATTAATTATGGGCTTCGTAAAATCCAAAAGTTAGTCAATTTTATCCCACCATTCATCATTTAAAACACATTCTTTTATGAATTGAGCTTTCTCCTCATCTCCTTTTTTTAAGTATTTTCAATCTCGGTCAATGACTATTTTTTATAAAGCATCTTTTACTTTCTTAATCCTCCTTATCATCACTATTATAGATGCAAAACGTGTTTCAGCCATGCGTAGCAAGTTCAACTTTGAAAAAAATTGAAAATTGAAAGATCCATATTGTGGTTGACAGTAAAATTTCTAAACTTTGAAAAAAAGTTGAAAATTGAAAGATCCATATTGTGGTTGACAGTAAAATTCCTAATATCTTTTATGGCTCTTTCTATTTCAACTATCCCTCTAATCATGAAAACCTTCTTTCATTTGATGGTGTATTTTTTGGTTGAAAAATTGTTTTTCAATGTCAAATTTAGCGTAGGAACTACACATGGAGTCCAGAATATGTGAGGATATTTACGCTTAATGATTTTTTTAGTTGCCTTGCAAACTGCAACATTGTCTGTTAATATTTACACCACCTTGGATGTACCCACCTCTTTTTACAACTTGCACAAATAATTTTGATATATATGTTTCCTCTTTGTAAATTCCCAATACATCAACTGCCTTCAAAAGCATTGCTCCATGCGATGAAACGGCCATAAGGTTTGTCAATGGCCTCCTTTGAATGTTAGTCCAACTATAAGATACAATAGAAACTCCTGTAGCATCCCATGATCTCTTTGTATTCATCAAGTTTTCTATGTTGCTTCTCTTTTGCACCAGTAATGAATTGCACAATTGGTTATATGATAGTGGAATATAACTGATCAATGTGAGTTAGCAATAGAAGTAATGTAATCAATGAAATATGGATCCTTGAAAATTTTAAATGGAATGGCACCTGAATAAAATATTCTTACACACTTTTTATCTAGTTCTTCAATGGTGGTCAACTTGAATGATTCCTTAATTGACCCTTCTGAAAATTTTCTTTTTTTTTTCCATCATCTAATGGAGGTAATGGGATATTTAAGGGTGCTCTTTTTGTTGCTCTTTCATTATTTGGGCATCAAGTTGCTCTTGTTTCAATTATTCTTTAAGCTTGAGATGTACTTTTGAGCAACTTTGGATTTCCACTCCACTTAACTCAAGTAAATGAGCCGTTACTTTAGAGTAGGATCCATTGAATTACTTCTTACAAAAATTACATGTGTAACTTCTATTACTACCACACATGGTTTTACCGCCACTCACATGTCATATATTTCTATAATGGGGCTTCTAGTTCTACTTTGTCTTTTTTCAAAGTGCTACTAGCTTTAAATTGGATATCATCACTTGTTGAAGATGTAGTTGTTTGAGCCATTAAAAAGAAAATAAAAAGAGAGCAACTTTACCCAAAAAAAAAAAATCTTGTGGAAAGCTTTAAACTTGATGAAGCTTGAAAACATTGCAACTATTGTGAGATAAAATATACTGGTATAAGCAACTGTTATGACTCATGAAAAAATATATACACGTATGAGAAGAGAAAAAAAATAATGATAAACTAGAGAAGAAGAGAAGAATAGCAAAAAAAAATTGAATTAAAAAAAAAGGTTTGCATTTTCACTTTTGATGAATCTCACTGACTAGAAAGAAGGTTAATGAATGTAAGATGAGAAACAAATCACTAAGTCAGGAGCAGGCGATTGGAAGTGGAACCCAACTTGGAAGATGAAATGAGGAGAAAAGAACTGAACTGAACTTGGAAGATGAAATGAGAAGAAAGGAACCAAGTGTGAAGACGAAGTAATGTAGTATAGTTGTCTAGTATGCTAATTTTCCACAATCTAGTATAGTTCCTTTTATGGCCTTGTCTTCCACTATTCATGCAATTGTAAATGAAAATAAGGTGTGCCAAACTCATAACATAAAAGGCCACTTTGAAATGGGACATCCAATTGGAAAAAGGGACTTCCCTTCCTTTTGCATGCCTTGCATTTAATGCATGATAAGGCAAAGAGACATCCAAGCAAATAAAAAAAAAAGGTTGAAGAGACATAACATGATTGATGGAAAGCTTAAATAGTACTATAGATAAATACTTGTAAATACTTAAAGGGCATGGTATGGAGTATGGGCTAAACTAAGTATTTCAAATGTGTATAATATGAATGAAGCATTTTATTATCTATTCTTTTGGGGTAATATGCTAGTATTTATATTGATATATATATATATATATAGTATGATACAAAAAGGTATTTTAAATGGGTATAGTATGAATGAAGCATTTTAATATTTATTTTTTTATGAGTAAAATACTTGTATTTATATTGACATATATATGGTATGATGTAGCTAACTAAATATTTTAAATGTGAAAAAAAGGCTTGTTAAAATTGGCCCTATTTGTGGTCTTTTAAGCATAGATTCCTTTTTCAAATTCAATCCAAAGGTGTATAAATGTTTAATGACTGAGATTGGGCCTAGTGCCAAATTACGATGGGTGAAAATATAAAAGGGCTTGCACTGACCACTATTATCTAACAATTGCACAAATTTTTTATATGATTAATTTGGAACGAGTGTTCCTTGGGCTTTGGGTCAGGGTCAAAAGCTCTTGCGCTAGCTAGGCTGGGCAGGGCAGCGATACCCTGAGTAATTGACAATTGTTTAGTATCTTGGTAAAAGCTTTCATTAAGGCGTTGTTATAGGGTTTAATCTTATTTGGATATAATACAAAAGAAAAACAAACTTATACATAAGCAATGTTTTGTAACTTTAAAATAAGCTAGGGAGGTTGCTTATTTATTTTTAGAGAGTTTTAGATATATTGGATAGTGGTGTGGTCTGTGTGGATAGTGCCATATTTATATGTTTTGGATGAAAATAACATTGTAATCAAATTACCTAAAGGTGGATAATTCAAAATGATGCAAATGGTAGATTCCATATATAATTTTTAAAAGATGGGCTCAATTACCTTGATGCAACAGGTAAACCTTTCATTTTAGACTATAATATATTTAGCTTTTATTAATTATATTAGAGTTTCCAAACAACTCCACACGTAATTTCAGTGGTGGACCCAGAGGTTTCATTTAAGGGGTGCACACCCAAACAGGCAATTGTGTTTTAGGAGCAAATACAAAATTTTCATGTGAGTTTACGAGCGGACGTAGGATTTTCATCTCAATTTCTAAGTAAAAAAATTTCACTATTATTTTAAAAGCGGTCTAAGGTCCAAGGGGTGCGTTCACCCCCACATGGATGTATGTAGGTCCACCCCTTCCTAATTTAGTAGCCCTTAAGATTGGCGGTCAAATGACCACGAATTTTTTTTATATTTAATCCAAAGGTGTATAGAGGTTTGATGAGAGTGAAGTTAGGCCCGGTGCCCAATTATGGGAGATGACAAGTTAAAAAGGCATTCAATTACCACTATGATCTATCTTTACAAATTTATTAATTTTTTTGTCGCACAAACTTTAAATTGCAAATAAACGTCAAAATTTGAGAAATTAATTATATGTTTATTAAATATGTTTAATTTTTAATGTGAAAGGAAGTTCTAAATTACAATTACAAAATAAGAGCTTATTTTTAGAGTTGGCAAATAGGATAATACATGAGCGGACTCAAGTTTGGATTGGGCATGTGGGTGTTGCTTGTGTTCAAAATCTATATGAAAATTTTATGTCCAATTTCAAAAGTTCCAATAAAAATTGTGGGTCCATCCTAAAAAACCACATGAAAACCCTCTGTTTGCCCCCAAACTATCAGGGTCCGCGCCCTTCAAATAAAAATGCCAAGTCCACCATTGGGTAATACTAACTTATTAATCAAGTCTTTTGTGATCGTGAATATCACCCCAATTGTTAGCTGGATTGAGTATTACTTAAATTTTTGACAATTTAGTGATAAAATTTTTTTGACCCAAAGTCATGTTTCATTATTTTTAGTGATAAAAATCCAATATTGATTTTTTACTGGCCGTCAAAATGGAGGGAGACAAAGTAGCTTCAACTTTTGAAGAAATGGAAAATACATTAGGACATTACACAAGAAAGATCATTTCTCAATTCCCACTCTAGCATAAAATAATGTTAATAATAATACAAGTAATATTTTGACCTCTTACAAGTTACAAGTGAGTGATAGGGTAAAAAAAGATGAGGGATATGATAACTCGGTACCCACTTGCAAGTTGCATCTCAAGTGGACCGGTTAACGTGCAATGCCCTTTTAAAAGAAAAAAGAAAAGAAAATGGGGGCTACTGCAAATAATAAAAATTCCATTTAAAAGCCTTATTTGGCTATTTCAACTTTTGCACTTTCATTTCATTGACAAAAAATGAGTGCCCCCTTCTTCCTCACTATGCACAGTAGCCTCACCCACCAAGGCCACCACGCTATTGTCCTCTAAGCCGTTTCGCATACCTCTCTTTTGCAACGCCATGCGAACGCCGACGCCCTCTCCCTCTCCATCCCTGTGAGCTTTTCTCCACTCTCCAATGGAGCTCTTTGATGGAAATGGAAGGTCTCCTTTGAAATATCTACTATCTGCTGCCATATCGGGAGTTAGGATCTCTGTTCTATTCACTCTTCAACATTAAGGTTAGCCTCCTTTTCTTCTTTATCTATTTCTTTCTTTCTCCTCCTAGAACAAAATGGGAAATAATTAGGGATTTTCTTCCCCTTTCTAATTAATTAAAAAATCACATGAATCTTTACAACACAATTAAAGAGGATTTGAACTGCTATTTCTGTTTTGTTTAATCTCTAATGATTCCCTCTATTTTTATTTTTATTTTCATAAAACACAACATTGTCGTATCCGATTTTTTGTTGACGTATCCTTACCATATTTTGTGGTATCCCATATCCTCATCCTTATCGAACCGTATTAGTTGGGGTACCTTAGGTAAAATCACGTATGCAAGTATCATAGCCTCCAACCATCCAATGTGTCAGATCTACAATCTCGTTGGGCACCTCGATTGCCAACATAGGATGGATTATGCTTACGAAGGTCAAATCCCACCACCCACACTTACTGCCATGGTTGTAAGTCACTCTCCCACCGAAGATCCAGCTTGGTACTCCGACGCAGGTGCTACTCATCACATAACCTTTGACCTAGCAAATCTATCAGTACGCTCCGACTATCAAGGAGGTGATACAGTTCATGTTGGTATAGGTCAAGCTTTGTCTATTTCCCATACTAGCTCCTCCACTTTTCACACACCAAGCTCTAGTTTTTATCTTCATAATAGTTTACATTGTCTCACTATAACAACTAACCTCCTTTCTGTTCAAAAATTTTCTGTGGACAATGATTATTTTTTCTACTTTGATGCTAATGGTTTCATTGTGAAGGACAAAATATTGGGGATGGTTCTTTTCCATGGATAGACTGAAAATGGGTTGTACCCTTTCCGATTATCCATAAACCACATCAATAACTCCTAACTTGCTGCTTTTCTTGGCAAACGAGTTTCTTGCTCTACTTGGCAATCAAGACTTAGTCATCCTTTATCAAGAACTATGCGTAACATTTTTTCTCGATTTGATCTACTGAATTCGAGGCTCTTCATCCTTGATTCAATATGTTTTTCTTGTTAATTCGAAAATAGTAAGAAGCTACTATTTTCCTCTTTTGATTCATTTACCACTAGACCATTATAATTAATTCACTTTGATGTATGGGGACCGGGCCCTGTTCCATTAATAAGTGGTTTCAAATATTCCATCGTGTTTATAGATGATTATTCATGTTATTGATAGTTGTTTCCTTTGGCTCATCGATCAAATGCATATGATGTGTTTGTCAATTTCACTCCACTTGTTGAAAATCTTGTAGACTAAAAAATTAAAATTTTTTTGTTTAGATGGGGGTGGAGAGTTCGCAAGCACTCGGTTCAACAATTTTCTATCCACCCATGGCATCTCACACCAACTCTCTTGACCACCTGGAGCAAATTGGCATGACTAAGAGAAAACATCATCATGTAGTGGAAACATGCCTTACCCTTTTAGCTCACTCCTATATGCCCCAAGCATATTGGCTTGAAGCTTTTAATGTGCTTATTTTTTCAATTAATTGTATGCTCACAAAAACCATTTCAAAAATATCTCTTTGGGAAGCTCTCTTTAATAAACCCCGAACAACTCCTTTTTACTTGTATTTGGGTGCACATGTTACCCATGGTTACGCTCGTATACCCAAAACAAGTTGGAATTTCATTCTTCCAAATGTGTATTTCTTGAATATAGCCTTAACCATAAGGGCTATCAATGGCTTGATCTAACTACAGACCGTGTTTATCTTTCATGTTATGTTGTTTGATGAGTTATCATTTGCTTTTAAAACTCAGTCACATGAGTTTTCATAGCCCATTTTTAGCCCTACACCAAGAAAAGATGACCTGGATGGTTTTGATCCATTAACAAGTTGGCTCCCTGCTCCTAAGGTAGGTTGTCGTTTTCATAATATCACTACTGTTATCTCCAATATAACTCTACAATCAACCTCTCCAAACTAAACTGTTGCTACTTGGACCCCCCTATAAACCTCAATCCTACACTAGAGCCACCATCCCATCATAGTATCTCAACAATGCCTCCAACTTTGCCCCAACCAGATTCACTCAGCCCTTCCTCCCATGAAACCAGCCACTCATCTAATGAACTCAAACCAAACTCTCTTGAATTGTGCCCGTCACCTCGTGATCCCGGCCCACCTTTTATTGACTGTGGTACAACCTTTCCATTCAAGCAAACAAACATGTTGAGTGGCGCCATGCAATGGATCATGAGTTTAATACTCTATAGCAGTGTGGTACTTGGTCCTTGGTGCCTTACAATTAAACATCAACTTAGTTGGATCCATTCAGAGGTACAAAGCATGCCTTGTAGCTAAAGGTTTTCATCAACAATTGGTGTTGACTTTTTTGAGACTTTTAGTCCTGTGATCAAACAAACTACCATACGTGTAGTTATCTCAATTGCTCTTCACTATAATTTGCCAATCTAATAATTAGATGTTGAAAGGGCATTTTTGCATGAGGATCTTTATGAAGAAGTCTGTGGCATAGCCTCTAGGATTTGTGGACCCTATGTTCCCAAATCATGTTTGTTGCATGCATAAATCCATTTATGGCCTTCGACAAGCCCCACGAGCGTGGTTTGACAAATTCACAACCAAATTGTTGGAACTAGGCTTTGTTGGATCCAATGTAGATACTTGTCTTTTCATTCGGCTAGATAATGGAACTTTAACATAACTCCTGATTTATGTGGATGACATATTTTTAACTAGCAACAATACTACCTTTTTGAGATAATGAATATCTCAACTGGGCTGACACTTTGCTATGAAGGACCTTGGACCCATTAGTTATTTTTTAGGCAGTGAGGTTCAACGCTACTTTACAGGCTTTTTTCTTTCTCAATCAAACTATAGAGTGGACCTTGTCACCTGATCTAGGATGACTGGCGTGAAGCCGGTTTCTTCTCTAGTCACTTCAAATATTAAATTAAGTCTCACATCGGGTGAACCATAGGTTGACGCTATGGAATATCGCAGTATTGTTGAAGGCCTTCAATACTTGACACTTACATGCCTGAATATTACCTTTGTTATTAACCAAGTTTGCCAATATATGGATGCCCCAACTACAACTCATCTAGTTGCTATGAAACGCATTTTGTGGGTGCCAAAGGGAATAATCACATTTGGGCTCCACTTTCGGCTCGGTCCACTTTGTCTCATAGCCTACTACAATGAGGATTGGGCTGGTCATCCAGATGATCGAAGATCTACAAATGGGTAGTGTGCTTAGTTTGGGCCAAATCCAATTTCATGTGTGTGAAGAAACAAACCACTATGACCCGCTCTTCAACTGAAGCTGAATATGTTGAATTGCTCACACTGCAGCTGAGATCTCCTCGCTTTATATGCTACTTCGAGATGTAAGAATATTTATATGCCATATTCCACTAATCTAGTGTGATAGTATTACTGCCATATCATTGGCATCAAATCTTGTCTTTCATGCTCTCACAAGCACATAGAAGTGGACTGTCACTTTATCCGTGAAAACATTGTCAAAAATGATATTTCTATAAGGTTTGTATATTCAAAGGATCAAATTGCAGATGTCTTCGCTAAGGGCATGTCATCTCATCAATTTAAATTTTTTCAAGACAAGCTATCTATTTGCAAGCGGCCCGTCATGTTGATGAAGCGTAATAATCAAGGCCATGGCCCACCTAAAAAAGCCTTGTGAAACTCCCATCCAAAGGAAAACATGTGAAGATTAGATCCATCTAGGCTTTCCTACAATCACTCCATTCTATTGCCTATTATAAATATTCATGTCAACCCAAACCGCATATAAACCGTATACAAAAGATCTATGCAAATCACCTTAACATGTAATGCAGATGTACAATATCCATGTGTACAATATCCTTATATATACACATATATATATATATATGAAATCATACTCACTGTCTAGGTAAGAAGAGAGAAACAAACATGTTTCTAAAATTGTTTTACTATGTATAACTACATAGCGAGGAAAGAATGCTACCTAAACTAATAGAGATAAACCCATGGATCAATTTGTGGGGAAAAAAAAGATGTGTTTAAGGATGAAATTTGAAGAGAGAGAATAAGAAAAGTTTTCAAAATGTGAGAGGGGTCCATCACATCTATAGAGATTTTCAAATTTTTGGAGGAGCTAAGAATAAGGAAAGTTTTGAAAATATTGGAAGGACAGATATATAGATAGAGTTTTTTAAAAACTTGGATTAGCCATGGCCCCCCAAAGCCCCTTACTAGTTCCACCCTTACTTCTAATGACATACAAATATAATCCAACTTAGGTAATTTTGAGATGCTTGAAGATTGTTTGGAAACTATAATAATATTTTATAGTAATTAGTGTAAAGATGTATTCATTCTAAGTACCTGCTTAGTCTTGCTATCCTTGCTAGCTTGCTTGTCCTCCAAGAAGTTCAGAGTTAGTGTGCTTTTGTTCAAGTAGTATTGAGATGGGTGATTGCTAATGAGCATAGTCTTGCTTGCTAGGTCCATGTACCTTTCCAAAAAAGTTAAAGCTAACAAATGAAAATGAAGATAGTAAGAAGAAGACAGATGGTAAACCATCGTTCAGAGAATAGAAAAAGGGTTGTGCACATATATTGTCATATTGTTATCAACATCCGGTGATAATATCGGCATATCTGCGTTTAAGATATAAAAAAAAATGGTGGAAGGCTCTTATGGATCAATATGAAATGTTTAGTCCCTACGCAGTTGTACCTAACTATAAGGGGGCACTCCTGTATTATTATAGTTTGATTGAGAGATATGGTAAGAGGCAAATTAGAAAGGTAATGTTAATAACTAAATTGAAAAACTTCTTCTATAATAAATCATAATGAGTTATTTATCATCCAAAACAACCTTATAAATTGGATGCTTTGCGTATACCTTGTGTTCCCCTTAACAAAGGTGACTTTTCCCCTCAATGAAGGTGAAGTCAAGCGGTAGCCATGGCTCACCCATGAAAAGGGCAAAATAGAAAGAAAAAAATTTATTTGTTTTTAAACTTATATGCTTTTGTATTGGGTATCTTAGTTGCCCTAGTAAAAGAAGTGGCATTTCAGATTCAACTTCATAATGTTTTAGTCAAGTTGAGGCTGACATTTTTGACCCCATTTAATAAATGAGTTAAAATTAAAATTTAGTTAGTCCATGTATTTGACCCACCGTAATGTCTCAACTTGGCCCAATAAACCTAATTAATTGTATTATAACTCGACAATCCAGCCTTTGTCATGGACCGGTTTATTTTAATGTTTATCCCAATCTAACCCTGTCTCTTTCAGACAGAAATATTTGTGAAGCTGCAACCCTTAGGATTCAGACCAAGGGATATAATTTTCTTTCTAGTTCTGAAACAGTTGCAGTATTATATAGAATACATTATAAGGTCATGAATACCTTAGCTCCTAATGTTCATCAAATTAGTCCTCCAGGAAAGACTATACTCATAGAGCCCGATATGATGACTTCCAATGTAGCAAATCCCAGAATGATCTCCTAGGAAGAAGTCCAATTTTTTGAAAACTGGACTATCCAACAAGCAGTCCCACCAAGACCAATCATACATCATAATATTGAAGAAATAATTGAGACTTCTGATGGAGACGCATCCATTAAATTTCAGAGACCAATTAAATTGTTATCTTCTAGAGCTAGTACTTCTGAGAGTATCCCTCATTATAGGGTTTCCTTACCTCTTTCAAGGCACTCCTTTTCCACTGCACCTTCGGTTGCCAATGCATCAGAATTTGGTTCTGGTAGAACTGGTAATATACTGGAAACAATAATAATTCCTCTAAATCTTCTAATCCTATTCCTGATAATTTGGAAGGACTTCATATTTTTAATAATCAAATTCCACATGGAATCTATAGTATGTAGTCTAATGATTGAAATTCTCCGACTGCTAGTGAAGTCAATTTTGCATTACCTTAATGGAAACATTATTATTTATTGACAGAAAAGCAATAAATGCTGAATTTCAACAGCCAGAATATGAGGCTTTTAGAAAATGGTTTTTTGAAAACTTTGATTCAAAATAGAAAGCAAAATTTAAACATGATTTCTACAACTATGTAGAAACATGCAAAATTATTGTTCCTTTTGTTAAATGGTTTTATGCTACCAGATATCCTCATCTGGAAGAAGATATGAAATTAATGATGATATCCGATTGTCAAAAAGAATGGTAGAGGGTGGATGAAACAATTATTAGACCTACTCCACAAGACATTCTTTACGAAGAAGATTGGCTACATAGCCAAAATTCTTACTATGGAAAAACCATCTATGAATGGAATATAGATGGCAAGACCGAATACCAAATATTTAAAATAATACACAAAATGATGATGTATAGCACTATTTGTAAACAAAATGGTAATACTGATGCAAATATCTGCAAACTTATTGCCACTGGTTTTACTGGAGTAATAAAAGGATGGTGGGATAATATCCTCACTGAACAACAATGATTAGAAATTCTAACTATAAAAAAGATAATTAAAGATGAAAATACCCAACAGCAAAGTTTAACTGAAGACGTTGTTTATACATTAGTTCAGACTATCATTCTACATTTTATAGGCCCTTGGGATAATCAGAGGGCAAGAAGTCGTGAACTCCTGCAAAATTTACGATGTCCATCCTTAACTCATTTCAGATGATATAAATATGTATTTCTAGCAAAAGTAATGCAAAGGTATGATGCTAATAGTGAGCATTGGAAAGCCAAATTTATAGATAAGTTTCCCAATCTCTTTGCAGAATGAATCAGAAAAAGACTTTGAGAAAGGCATGATGGAATATCCATCCCTTATATGCAATACACATATAGACAACTAATTAGTGTTGTCATTCAAGAAGGATTATCTTTTTGCAATGATTTGAAACTACAACAAAAAATGAAAAAACAAAATTTGACTGGTCAAAAAGAATTAGGAGAGTTCTGTGACCAGTTTGCTTTTAATACTTCAGTCAAGTATCTAACCTCACATAAACCTAAACGGCAACAGCCTATTCAAAGATCATACAGGAAGAAAAAATATTTTTCTAAAAAATCAAATGATAGAATCCCTAAACCCTCTAATAAAAAAGACTTTAAGGGAAAAAGAGAAATTATCAACAAGTCAAAAATAATTTGCTATAAGTGTGGCCAAATTGGACACTATTCTAATAAATGCAAATTAAAACAAAAAATTCAAACTTTGGATGTTGATGAGCATCTAAAAAATCAATTATTAAAACTAATGCTTCATTTTAGTTCTTCTCAATCAAATTCAGAATCAGAAGAAATAGTTATGTTGGAATCAAGCTCTTCAGATAATGAAGAACAAGATAACACAAGAAATTGTGTTTGCACCAATTAAAATGAGTGTTGTACTTCCAATGATTATTGGAAAGCTATTGTTGAAATGAATGAACTAAGTATCAATGTACTTTTCCATTCTCAACAATCACTTCTTAAACTTGTTGATCAAACTACTGATCTACAAGTGAAGACAAAAATAATTAAAACATGTATTTCAACACATGAGTCAGATGAGAAGGAAAACCCAATAATTCCTATCAATCATTATAATTTGAAAGAAGTCCTCCATAGACTAGATTCTCAAACTACTTCTAAACCTACTTCTTTAACTGATTTAAAAATGGAAATAAATCAGCTAAAAGAAGAAATCAAACAAATAAAAGGATTCCAATCAAAAGCATTCCAAGATCTAATAATCTTAGATCAAAGGATTTCAAATTTAGAAAATAAGTCTTCTCCTTTTCCTATTAGTAATTCAAAAGAAGAAGAAGGACAATACTTAAATTTAATGACTACAATTGTCACTCAAAAATTGTATATTCGCATTACAATTGTAATCAACAATGAATACACAATTCTTAATGCTTGTACATTAGTCGACATTTGTAACAATCCGCCCCGCATCATCGAGGTATTGTCCGCTTTGGACTTCCCAGGAGGTCACCCATCCTGAGATTGCTCTGACTCGAGCACGCTTAACTTTCTGGTTTTTATGGAAGTCCTCACGGTTTTGTCCCCAAAAGGCGCCTCCACAGGTAGACCCTGTGCGAGGTATTGTTCCACCTAACTGGACTATCAGAGTATGCAGCGGGGATTTTGTCCCTGGGGGGACTCGAACCTGGACAAGGCCGTACGGCTTCGCCGCTCCTGCTCCTTGCCAGTGAGCCATGCCAAGGCGCCTCGACAGTTTAGGACGGATTATTACTTATATTCTTTCATTCACATGTACTTTTTGTTTTTGGGACTGGGTCGTTACAGGCCCACCAGCTTCCGCCGGATATGTCCTCATATCCACATATCTAGCACAATGTCGGACCGAAGACGGCCTCATAAGCGATGTGGGACTTCGTTCCTCCTCCTTCGTTCCCCCCCCTATTTGTGGAGGGCAGGATTCGAGAGGGAAGCAGGATTCGAGCGGTCCCCAAGGGGTCCAGCCTAATGGCCTCACCCTCCCCCACTCAGAGGAGAGCCATAACCTAATGACACACGTACTCCCGTGCATGCACACGTAGACCGAGTCTAAATGCACACGCACAAGGGAACATTCACACGTGCCAAGCAAGTATGCGGAAGCTGTACATATCAGAAACATAAAACTAACAGTGCAAGAAGAGGATACAAAGAAAGGACTGACATAATTACATATAAAAGTTTTACAAAAAGAACCAAAATAACATATACAGTCTGACATATACACAAGTCTGATATCCTCAAAACAGAACAACAAGAACAGGACTCCGATGCAATGCATGCCAAGAGCGCTCTCCCGTGGAGTGATCACATCCACTCCTCTAGGCCTGATGGGGCCCCGGGGGTCTCATCTGGAGCCTGGCCGACCTGCGGGGGTTCGGCAGGGGGATCTGGGCCTGCAACACCAAAAACAACTGTGAATACGAAGATTCAGCAAAGTATAACCCATAGCAAGTTAACACACGCTGTATCTAACAGAATAAAGAACATCACGTTATTAGAGAAGACATTTTCGTATACTAGGCTGTCATGCAAGAAAGAAATATGCTAAGGGAATCAATGAATACATGCTGTGTACATACTAGTGGCTACTACATTACCATATGCTCCCAAAAGAGGGATCTTATAACATGCAAAGAACACCATTGTCCGGGCCAGGGTACAATGGGTCTCGGTTTCCTGGGGTCCGGTTCCCCAAGACATAACCCTACTGCAGCAGGTCCATATAAACTATACCAAATTCACCCCGTCGGGATCCTAAGGCTGAGGCTAAGTAGTGCCTGACTATATGGAGTCAATCATGAAAACCCTGAGTAGATCGTGACAACATATCATACGTTCATATCTGTGAGTGAACATATCATACATGCATACTCAAGGGAAATAAACCACAATGTGAAAGTAACGGAATACAAGTAATCATGTCAGAACATTGAGATCAATGATCGAATGCAATATGTTATGCAACAAATCATGCGAAATCGAATCATCTTTAGTTACAAACCAATTCTAATCTAATTATCCGGTGTTTCTAACCGTGCATGATGATGTAGTTTTAAGTTATCGCTGCACCGTTGTCTAGTGTTGCAATGAATTGAGCGGTGCACGAAGTCTCTTAAACCAACACCCATGGGGAGGTGCTTAACATCCGGATAACGAACATGAATGATTCGCAGCCCTCGAGATCATTCACGCGTTGTATCACATTCCGTTGGGCAAGTCTGGGTACTCTACATTCCATCATGAAGGCCATATCGGTCTTTTCTTTACACCTATCCTTGTTTCCTCATTTTTATTCTAGTGTGGTTACGGCTTAGCCGTGTGTGTGCTACGGCTTAGCCGTGTGTGGTCTACGGCTTAGCCGTGGCTGAACCGTAGAAGATCTGTCAGTTGCTGACTCTCAGTTATTCCAGAAATTGCACCCTGTATTGATCTACGGCTGGGCCACGGCTGAGCTTCGGCTTAGCCGTAGGGCAATCCACGGCTTAGCCGTGCCCTAGCCGTAGAGGAAAACTGGGTTTTTCTCCTCTCTGGATTGTGAGCCGTAAGAGGCATACGGCTTAGCCGTACCTGTCCGAAATCAATAATCTGAAACATGTACAGAATGTCTGGGAAAGCATCAGAATTTCAATTCTTTCAATGGAGATAGACAAAGTAGTAACAAATGAGCTGTAAACACATTTTTCCCTATCAATTCAATGTAAAATCAACCAATTCAATTGCATACCAACATGGGTTCTCAAAGTTATGGTTATACTTGCCTTTATTTGGAAATCAATTGCACAAGTGACGTTCTAAAGCCCAAATCACAACCTAGCACAAATCAAACCAACATGCATGCATGAGAGATGGAGAGAAATTCAAAACACAGACACACCAATATGAACAAGAAGGAGAAGAACTAGAGGGAAGAGATGAGAGAGATGGAAGCATGTCCCACTCACCTCACATGCAAGACCCAAGTTCCTCTTGCTCAATGGAGGAAGAATTCAAGTGAAGGAGGGAGAGAATGCAAGAGAGCAGAGAGAAAGAGTGTTCCACGTGCAGTAGAGGAAGAAATGAGAAAACGAGAGAAGGAAATGTGAGTTGATCGATGGCTGAACTTATATAAGTAATGGGTTGTTCCATTTACAATAAGGCCCAAGTTAGAATTCTATTTCCAGTTTAGGTCAAATCCGGGTCCAATCGAATCAAACGACATCGGTCGCGAATGACGTAGTTACGAAAGTTAACGGGCTCAACGAAAGACACGTGTTGACATCAAGATGATGCAAAAATGACCATGTCTTAGAAAAGCTAAAATTACGAAAAAGGGCTTGGTCTACTTAATCCAGGTCAAACTCAACCCAACTACCTATTCATGACCCGTAACGAAAACCAAAACACAAACAAAATACGATTAGCAACGAAAACAAGATTAACTAACCGCTAAACGAGGTCAAGCTGGGTCGGAGTGTTACAACATTGGAGCAGATCTAAACTGCATAAAAGAAGGTCTTGTTCCAACTCATTATTTCCACAACACTACAGATAGTCTTAGTGCTGCTAATGGACAAAAATTATTTGTCAATTACTAATTAAAAAATACTCTCATATGCAATGATGGCATATGTACTCCTGCTCATTTTTATCTAATAAAAACATGACCCAATAAATAATATTGGGTAGTCCATTCCTTAATTCCATAATGCCTCCAGATCATGTAGATTCTATAGGATTCAATGGGCATTATGAAAACCATACTGTTCTGTTTAATTTTATCACCGAACCAAGAACTAAAATTCTCAATCAACTACAAGATAATATTACTTGTAAAGAAAAACAAATCAATTTTTTTACAACGAGAAATTTTAACCCTAAATATTGAACAACAATGAACTTATCCTCAAGTTAAAAATAACATTGACCAATTATACAAACAATTTCTCAATGAAATATGCAGCGATATTCCAAATGCTTTTTGGAATAGGAAACAACATACTATTTCTCTACCATATGAACCTGGATTTAATGAAAAATCCATCCCAACTAAGGCTAGACCTAGTCAAATGAAAAAAGAATATCTTGATTTGTGAAAGATAGAAATTCAAAATCTTTTGGATAAAAAATTAATTAAAAAAGTCATTCTCCTTAGAGCTACACGGCTTTTTATGTAAATAAAAATGCAAAAAAAGAAAGGGGAGTCTCAAGACTTGTAATCAATTACAAGCTCCTCAATGATTGCTTAAAATTGATCAGATATCCAATTCCCAACAAAAAAGATTTACTGGATAGATTCAATGCTGCCATAATCTTTTTTAAATTTGATCTGAAATCTAGTTATTGGCAAATTCAAATAGCCAAAGTAGATCGGTATAAAACTGCTTTCACTGTACCATTCGGACACTACGAATGGAATGTAATGCCATTTGGCTTAAAAAATGCTCCTTCTGAATTCCAAAATATCATGGATGAAATATTTAACCCTTATGAAGAATTTTCTATTGTCTACATAGATGATATTTTGATCTTTTCAAAATCAATTGATCAACATTTCAAACATCTTAGAATTTTCAAAGATGTAATTAAACGGAGTGGTTTGGTAATCTTTGCACAAAAAATGAAACTCTTTCTAATCTATGTCTAATTCTTATGACACAATATTAATCAAGGAACAATTATTCCTATTGACAGAAGCATTGAATTTGCATCAAAATTCCCTGATGAAATTCTTGATAAAAAACAATTGCAAAGGTTTCTAGGTGTTCTGAACTATACATCAGATCATTATCCTAAATTGCCCCAGGGTGCTGCAATTCTTTATGAACTACTGAAAAAACAACCTTCTCCTTGGACTATTGCTCACACCAGAACTGCCCAATAAATAAAACTGAAAGTAAAGCAATTACCTTGTCTTGCCATCGCTAATCCACAATGGTATAAAATTGTAGAAACAGATGCTTCAAATAAAGGATATGGAGGCATTCTAAAACAAAAGAATCCTAATTCCGATTAGGAAGAATTAGTACGTTTCACTTTTGGAATTTGGAAAAATGCCCAAATAAATTATTCCAGTATCGAGAAAGAAATTCTTTCTATTGTCAAATGTATTACCAAATTTCAAGATGACTTATTAAACCAAAGATTCATCCTCATAATTGATTGTAGTTCTGCAAAATATATTCTCAAAAAAGATGTAAAAAATTTAGCAACAAAGCAAATTTTTGTTGGATGGCAGGCTAATTTATCTGCTTCTGATTTTGATATTGAATATATTAAGGGATAATCTAACTCTCTTCCTGATTTTCTTACTCAGGAATCTTTACAGGGCTCATGAGCTTTTCCTCCCCTGGCCAAGGTAGAGGACGAGGTAGGGGACAATTCTCTAAACCCTCTTCAGATCATCTAGACTTTTGGAAGCTAATCCAGCATAAATCCAAGCCAAGGTTCAATAAAGGACCTGAAAATAATCCTACTTCTAATGAAGTGACATCAATAAAATCTGCCAAAGAAGTTTTAATAGAAGAACCACAATTCTTTCAAAACCCAAATTCTGAAACCATCTTGATAATAAACCAGGACGATATTCAATGGATGAATGATCCATGGGAGATTAAGAATAAATATCTTAATATTCATGGTTATCATGCTCCCAATGACAAATTTAGATGTTATTATGAAGAAATGCTTCAAGAATCAGGCTCTGTGGAAATTACCTACAATTTACAAAATACTCATAAGACAGAGAGCCCAATTGGTTATAGCAAATGTATCATCAAAAGGATAATTAGTCCTAATGAATAGGGATTCGACTTGAATACAACTCATCGACTCACTAAAGGCTATTCCTACAATTATTGGGATTATAAACAGGCATGAAAAAAAAAAATACTTTCTACTATCAGAATCCATAACACAAACACTCCTGGTTTATCAAGCTCTGCCCTGACTTAACCAAATTTGGTTTTCCTAATTAGTTTTTTGAATGGTGGGGGCAATTTGGACCCTCAATTCATATTTTACCAGAATCCATTACTCAATTATTTTCACAATGGTATAATATTCATCCTCAATTAAGGGGATCCCACCCCAAGGGGCTACCATCATTACTATTTTTTACCCAATTTGGAATCCCAGGGATATGGAAATGGGATCTTCAAACTAGTTTCAATTCAGAAAATATCCCAATTCTCCAAAGGACATTATGGTACCGTTGGTGGAATAAGTACACCAATATTGAAGACAAAGTCCAAGAAATCAAAGAAAGCATAGAGTAATATCAAAGCTCTAAAATCATTGCTTTAATTGAAAGATCATGCTCCTCATCTTATAATCTATTCAAAGCAATGAAGCTCCAACTCCAATCCCAATTTCCTAATATGACTCATCAGGAATTAATGATTAAATGTATGGAATATGTGAAAAACTCATTTGTCCAATCTTTTTTGAACAAAGATGATGCATCCATCACATCCTCTCAGAGTCAAGAGGCTACTAATCCATTCTCCTGCATTGCTGGAGAATCTCAAGATCCAAATGAAGAGGTTACTGTTGAAGATTATTGGACTTCTCTCATCGCTCTCATGGCCGACAAAGTGTCAAAAAGGTCATCATGAAAAGGCTGCCTAATCTACCAACAGCAGTCAAAGAAGGTAACTTTTGACTATAGTAGCCGACAATGTCAGCATTATTATCCTCAGCTAACGCTAACAAATAAAAAAGTCGGTGCATCCTTATCATCCAGCACTTCTTCCAGCGCCTTCTCTCGATTCAATAGCCATTAGAATCCACGGACTCCAAATGTTTGAAGTCCGCTATTCTCTTTAAATAAGGCATCCTCACCCTTGTTGAGGACAAGTATTGTGTGCCAGTCTTCTAAAAATCTTGTGTATTCCAGTTGTGTGCTCATCTAGTTATGTGCTAAGGTTGTGGATTGTACTAAGGTTTTAATCCTTTGAATAAAAGTAAGTTTACTTAATCTTGATTTGTGTTTATTCTTGTTTCCTTGTTTATATATTATTGGTCATATTGTTTATATATTCTTGTATATTAATGGTATTAGAGCCAGGTTTGGCTTAAATCCTTCATGGATATGCATATATTTATGAATATTGAATTCTATTTACTATGTTCTACGATGAGGCATAGAATTCTATTAATATATTGTTTGTCATGCTATGATGGTGTCTGTAGTGTCACCTAGTTGCGTTGGGATTCCTGCGAATTTAAGTCAGAGTAGGCGTTCATGGCAATGTTCCCCGTAATCCGTCGTTGACTGATGTATACACCTCATATCATTACTACAATGTATTAATAGAAGATCTATACTCATATAGACTAGTAACTAGTTTTAAGCATTATCATAGATGTATGATATCCAGACTTACACTACGCTCTCAAGGTTTCTACAAAATCTTAATATTAAAAACTCAGACTTAATTGAATATAATAATATTCAAGAACAATTAAATAAATGGACAATTCCATCTGTAAAACCAAACACCATTTATAAAGTCAGGTTGTTCAAATTTAATGGTAGTATGGTAATCAAAACCATAGAACAAACTATTAGCATTGAGGAAGCTGATGCTACAATTCACCTTTTTGAGCCTAAGGATATTGTTAGGCATATTAATAACTATAAATTCCTGCATATTGTATGTATTCAGGTTGTATTCAAACCTTTGACTCTTTAGGTATGGATGCTTGCCTACAAGCCCGATTAAGGAACGTGAGGTGTTCATAAGTCGGCCGATCTGAGACATATCCAGGCTCATATGCAGTCCAAGCCTGACACTGTGTGAGCCCAGTTGGGCGACCACAAGTTTGGACTTTCTAGCAAGATCATGGTCAAATAAGATATCACCGGCACTCCTCATTTAGGCCCAGGCCCGGCCGGGCCCGGCCCTCAATCGCGTTTCCCAAGAAGATGGCCCATCCCACCGCGAACCACTTGACCTCACCCGTGACCAAACCTTCCCCACAAGCGGCTGAGCCCGAGCCAACACACAAAGACCCGTAGTGTGGTGCAAGCCTAGCATCGCGCATCCTTTTCCTGCGTCGTTGCGCATTTGATCTCCCCAATGGGGACGCCAGCAGATCCTTGATCATGCGCCCATCCATGTACAACACAGAAGAAGAAGAAGAAGAAGAAGAAGAAGGAACCTGCTGTTTTCTCGTCCGTCCCTCTTTCTTCTCTTCGATCCCGACGGAATTGACGGCCGTGATGATTCCAGCACCCTGTCTTCGTCTTCCACTCTTCTCTCCCATCTAATGGAACAAGAATCTCTGCTCTCCACGTCGGTGAAGTCTCTCATTACCCTTCTCATTCCTCTCTCTCCTAATCTTCTCAACTCTCGGTCCTCAAAACTAGGGTTAGGGTTTCTACTCACATTTCTTTCTAGGGTTTTGTATGCTTCCCGATCTCGAAATCAACGGCTTTGATTCGTCGATTTGGTTTTCTTGATGATCTCCATTGCCTTGGAGACTGGGGGTTTCTATTTCTGTTTCTGTTTCTATTGGGGGTTTTGGATGGAAGTAGCTTTCATCTTTTTTCTTTCTTCCATTCCCCTTTTGGACCCCCCCCTCTCTCCTTTTGCTTTAGAAAGAGGTAGGGGTTGTTTGTCAGAACCAGGGGGGTGAAAAATTAAAAGATCATCTTCAGAACCAGGGGGGTGAAAAATGAAAATATCATCTTCTTATTTAATGTGGGCACATTGTGATGGTTTTGGGAGGGTGGTGAATGTTAAGTGGTTTGTTATTTCCTTTATGCCAAATCATTTTCTTTTATTTTACTTTTGGCATTGGCAATGTAATTAGTTTCTTGGGTTTTCTTTCATTTTTAATTTTATTTTGTACTTTATTCTCTTGCATTTTAGGCATTGCAAGTTGTTCAGTGCAGCCTCTATTTTTGTTAGTGTGCATTGAGAAATGGCGGAATCCGTCGATGCCATTTTGGATTTCCTGAGACGGAATCAGTTCAAGAGGGCGGAAGCTGCTCTGCGCGGGGAGCTCGGTTCCCGCCCAGATTTGAATGGGTCGATATCAAAGTCGATTTCCGATGAGAAGGACTCGGGTGTTCTGCCAGAAGAAGGAAAAGAGCACGGAATGACTGTTAAAGACATGGGCGTTGGCATGGGCTCTCGGAGCGGCGAGGTTTCCAAAGAGCTTATAGTGAAGGAGGTTGAATGCGGGACTGTAGGAAGTGTGTCTGGTAGCAAATCGAAGATGATGGAACCAATTGAAAAGTGTAGTTTGGCTGCTGGTCAGGGTTTCGAGATTGCTAATTCAGGTGACGTGTTTGTGTGGAACTTTGATTCGGGCAACAGAAACCCTCTCTTGAAGGATGGAGAGTCGGTCATGAATGATTTTCAAAGGCTTCAGTTATCAGGGCAACCAAAGTCTCAGTCTCTGCCTGTTTCAGATAAAATGGATCCACGTGGGTTTGCAAATACTGGAGAAAGCTATGGTACTGAGTCTGATTTGTTGGGGGAGAAGAAATTTTTATGGTTAGGAAGCACAAGTAAATCAAAGGAAGGACTGACTTATGAGAGGCATGAGATGAGGGATCATAATGAAAGCAACCAAGATTTTAAACTGGTCAGCAGCTCGACCAAAGATCAATCCGTGGATAATCCATGGTCTGTAAATATGGGGTCCTTCCAGCTATCTTCAGATACCCGAAAAGAGCGCTCCATTGTCAAGACCGTTTTCCCATTCTCTGTGGCAAATGCGACATCTGGCCCTGATTGTCTCCTCACTAGCAGGAAAGAAGGGAGCAATAATCGCATGGATGAGCTGAAAGAGCAGGTTGATGCTGTTGGAAGATCATTATTTTTGGGAAACTCTCAAGGGCATTTAGAACAGAAGAATGTTGGGGGCTTTGATTTGCCTCTTCTCACTGAGAATCGAAAGGAAGAGTTTCCACGACTGCCTCCCGTTAGACTCAAGTCAGAGGACAAGTCATCAAACAGTCATTGGGAAGAGAAGGTGGATAACCATGGGTCTGGAATGAAGATGACGAGTTTGGATAAGGCCTTCGTTATAGGGTCATTTCTTGATGTCCCAGTTGGGCAAGAAATCAGCTCAGGTTTGTTTGTGATAATGTTTTCATATTATTTTTTCCAATGGTAGTGTTGCTTATTATTATGCTTTTTGATGGTTTTCTTTTGTGTACTAGTACTGGATCCTTGGAATTTATTGAGCACATGTCATCAATCCTGATATGTTTGTGTTCTCCTTTTGGTTCTGGTTTTTCTTTTTTCTTTTTCCATTTAGGAAGGTTCTAAAGATATTTCGTCTTTTTTACTTGTTTACCTTCTAGATACTAATATATTATTATGGACGCATATTCACGATGTACTGAAATACTTTCTGGTTTATGGTTAAACAACATATCAATTAATTGAACTAAAAGGTGGGACGAAAATTCATATTAGATGGTCACTAATTGATTAGAATCTCATGAGCATATAAATCAAGTAGAGTTTGAACAAATGACTTGGGAGCTATATAATTGTCTAATCCATTGACATTGCAATTTGACTCTATTGCTCATTATAAATAGAAGGGGAAAAAAATCTCTAGGCCTTTAAATTATTTTAGGAGGCTTAAAATGATAGCTAAGATCTTATTTATCTAATCCCTTTCGAACACAAAGAGAAAAAGTTCTATCTATGTAGAGAGAGAGAGAGAGAGAGAGAGAGAGAGAGAGAGAGAGAGAGAGAGAGAGAGAGAGAGGAGCACCTTCTAGCTGTATACAGGTTCATATAGTGTATTGAAACATGAAAACAATGTTGTACTTTACCGATTAAAAAAAATCCATAAAAAAGCATTATTCTCCAAGCCATAACAAACAAATCTTAGAAGTTTACTCATGAAAAAAATATCTTTAGCAAGATATTCCTTCCTGATCTAGAGAGAAATGAAATGAACAAAAAATAGTGTTGTTTCATTATTGTGAAACCTTTAACTAAATAGATCCTTGCTACTAAATCAAATGAAAAGTTGATGCCACAAATATATAGGATTGGAGTACGATTCCCATGTACTATGTATATAGATATATATTGTTTCCTCCATGCCATCCAATCTATTACGAGTCCAACCTGGCTGTTTCATTTATGATTTAACAATTAAGTTTGAATCCCTTTCTTTTGTTTCCTCAATTGTTGATTCGAACTAATAAGCTTCATAGAATACTTTATGAATAGTGATATGATGAGGCAATGATGCTGACTTCTATGCTAAATCCAAGGATTTGATCACAGTTCTGAACCAACTTGTGATTTTTGCTTCATTGGTATAACCAAAAAATATGAGAACCCAGACACATGTCTCGACAATATAATATAAAATGGGTGAATTGTTTTATATCTTTTTGCTCTTTCCTTATAAATGGCAGATCAAGTATGACTGTTCATCATTCCTCCTAATTTATTGAAATTAGAATAGAACAAAAGCAAACAAGGAATACTTTTTCATTTGGAGTTTGGACTTAACTAGGACTCTACAATACCTCATTGGTTTACCATGATTAGAAGCAATTATCACTTCTAATCAAGCTTTTTGAC
Source organism: Sextonia rubra (assembly GCA_037013555.1). Taxonomy (NCBI): domain Eukaryota; kingdom Viridiplantae; phylum Streptophyta; class Magnoliopsida; order Laurales; family Lauraceae; genus Sextonia; species Sextonia rubra. The sequence goes on from JASUAD010000001.1 coordinate 64,374,514, forward strand.
CAGCTCATCTTACTTGCTATGTATCAACAAATATTTCTCTTATTGTAGTTAAAACATTAACTCTAAAGGTGAGGTCCACCGTGAACTTCTGTTACTAAAATTTAGATAAAAGAAAATACTAGCTCTAACTGGTAAACTACTAAGAGACAAATGAACCCAAAAAAGACAGAGAAAAAGGACCAAAAAAAAAAACTACTTTTCTTATTATATGATGTCGAACTATGTGTGCCCCACTTTGTGTTTGCATGATTGACATGATATAAATGACTTGGGATTGGATTGTCGTGGTTCCTTCCAGACGTTCTTCTATGCATTTATATACATCCTTACGTATACTGTACATATTTTGAGGTGGTTTGTCTTGTTACAACTGGAATATGAGATTGGAAGACTGGAAGATGAATGGCCTCTTGATTATCCCCATATAACTTTATGGGAATCCTGACATTAGTTCTACATCAGATAACAGTCCTAATCCATAGAATCTCATGTGCTTTATTTGATGAGCATACATCAACTCATGGTTGTTGTTGAATTGTTGGATCTCATTGTGAGTGCCATCAAATCTGAACTAGGTGTGCAATGACCTGTTAAACTTAACTTCATACTCGATTCACCAATCTGTAATTAGTAATCCTTTGAGTGTTTGTACACTATTATAGTGTTGATCCCAATTGCATTCACAAAATCGTTTGTTTCAGCATCTCCTAAGAGTTTAGATTGTGTACCAATGCTTCAATCTAATGGTTGCAATGGTAGGTTTTCCTTAGATCCATCTTCTATGTTATTAGATCCATCTTCTATGTTATTTGTTACATTAGGATCTATATTATTACCGGCTTCCTAAATGACCCTGTATTTTAGATCTACTATATCTATGTTTTGATCTTTTACCTTTAGATCTTCCATCATAAGATCTACTATAAATATCCATTGTTATGTTTATGTCTGGTTGATATCTATCAAGATCAATGGTTTGTTCGTCATCCGACTGATCCTCCATATTGATATCTTTAGCGAGCTCTTCACCAGGTTGGAATTCTTCTATCTTTTCATCTTCAGTTTGTTCTGCTTCAGCCTTTGTATGTCTTTTGGAAGATTCTACTATAGGCCATTTGAATCATATTTCGGCATCACCTTTGATTTTCATTTATGTGCGTGGTTCTAATCTCAAACTACCTTTTTGTTTTATAAATCTTTTGTAATGGTTTCACTTCTTGTAAACAGATTTTAGTGCTCGATCTAACATAAAATATTTGTAACATTTTATGAGACACTTGGTAGGCAGGAGCAAAACTTGCTTTGATCACAACTTATTCATCATTTAGATAAGGCTGTGAAGAATCATGTTGTTAGAGCTTACTCCTGCCCATATAAGATTAAACTCACCTAATTTGCTTGGTGATGCAGTCTAGGGCCCAGCCGCCTCTCAGCCCCTCTTCAAATTAGATTAGGATTATTATTATTATTATTAGGAAAGTTTCTATTTTTAGCCTAGGGTTTTCTTGCTCATTAAGATTGTTTTACTATATATATGGCTTTGTAGAGAAGAACTTCTCAGATTTGGTTGATTAATAGATTTGGGTTTTTCCCAGAGAGGTGTGTCCTCGTGTATGTTGAAGTATTTGTGACCGTTCGAAGTGTCGTTGGACACGTGCTTAGACGCCTCCACGCAGCCCTAACCCTTGGGCTGCATCACTTGGTTGCTCAAAGAGTAAATGATGCAAGCCATACTAAGCGTAGAAACCAAATCTCTCGACAATCTTATCTAGATATTTTGAGATTAAAACTCACGTGAGTTGTTGGGTTGCTTGAAGAGATAGCTACAACCTTCAAACCAACAGTGTAATGGTGAAAGGTTGAGCATGAAGGATGACTGCACAAATGAAAGGTGCAAAGACCTTAACCTTGCAAGACAAGTGATAGGGAAATCAATCTCAAGAATTCCAAGGTCTACTGGACGCAACATCACTAGAAGAATGGGGCGGATAGAGCTTATTTGTGGATGGATCAGCCTTTCATGGGCTTACTTCAGCAATATCATGAAGATCCACCTTTGGATCTGCTTTCTGGATAATATACACCATTGGATCTACTTTATGAGGAAGATTCGACTGTTGGATCTGGTGTTTGGCTTGTTGAAGGCCTCTTTTGGCACACATGAGGAAGACCTCACATTGGGAAGGCCCATGGGAGATGACTTGTTGAAGAATTCCATGAAGACTAAAGGATATGGGCCCAAAGAGAATTAAAATTGAAGACATAAGGGCACATTTGGTAACAGGTGAGGAATCTGCAGATCCACCAATTCTTCACTACCCCTAGAAAAGGAGAACCCTCACTAAGGATTTTATATTTGAGGATTTCTCATATTCAACATTTGGTTATAACTATGAAATGATAGAGGATTTCCAGAATTCATGTTTGGTGCCGAACAGTAAATTCCGCAGAAAATAAACATCTCACCCATATAAGGTCTTTAATGATTAACCATGGCCAAGATGTGTTAGCTAACAACTGGTGCCCACATCATGATATTTAACAAACTAAAATTCCTTACACTTATTCGAATATGATTGAAATGGTGGGACCTACATCTCAAGTTGTAAACCTTTTATACTTTGTATGTGGTTGTTTCTGATCATCTTAATTTAATAATATATGCACAAATCTCCTAAAATGGCCTGATCTTCTCAACAGAGATCTTACCTTTATTTTTATTTTAGTAGGAGCTGGTTTACCCAAAAAGGTTGGTAGGGTCTTAAGGTTTTTTTTTTTTTTGTTTTTTTCTCTTCCGGGTAAGTAAGGTCTTAAGGTTAAGAGTGTCCCCCAATGCCTCCTGATTTTCACAATTTCACGGGCAGGTGGAAAGGCCAATGGAGGGAATGGCCAAGGCATATCTTTCATACCCTTGATGAAATCATTGCAGTAACAACAAGCGCATGTTCAACATATTGCAATATCACAGGCACATGCATTGGCAGGATCAGGCATGGTACAAAAATCTGAGAGAGAGAGAGAGAGAGAGAGAGAGAGAGAGAGAGAGAGGATCGGTTAAGCCGGCGAGGGATGGAAAGAGAGAGGGAGAGAAAGACTGATGGGATGTTAGGGCTCAGTAGGGAGAGAGAGAATAAGGGGAGGGTGGGAGAGAGAGGATCAGGGAGGGTGGGCTCAGCAAGGGGGAGAAAAAGAGAAAAAAAAAGGTGGGTCGGTTTGGCAGGGGAGGGAGGGAGGGAAAGATAGAGAGAGGGAGACATGGAGGGAGGGTGGGCTCGACATGGAGAGAGAAAGAGAGATAGAGTTGAAGGAGAGAGAGAGATTTACCTGAAACTCAAAAAATGGAAAGAATACGAGAGAAGAATAAGCTTTCAGCAGAGAGGGAAGTGAGAGAAGGTTGAGGATTTAGTCTTTTATATGCCTTCCTTTGGATGAGATTATTTGAAAATCTGATGGGGGAGGTAGAATCCGAGAATCACAATAAGTGGGGATTTGATTCTGGCAAAATTATTGAGGATTTGCGAGCACCAAATGTGGATATTGATAGTTACCTTGTAAATCACGTTTCCTTTCCTCTATGATATTGTTACCAAACATGCTTTAAGAGAGAGAAAGGAGGAGGAGGAAGAGAGAGAAGAGGATAGGGGGGTGGGCAAAAAAGTATCCCATAGATTAAATTGCATAGATTCATGTGCTATTCCCCATGCACATGAATCCCTATGCAGTAAAACTCCATTGAAGCTTTCTTCAAGTTCCTCTTGCAAGATCTTCAACTTCTTGCCCACGAAGGGGAGTTTGGTGCGAAGCCAAGATACTATCTACTACTGCAAAGTAACCTTTTTCAGCCCTCCATCTTAGATTTCCATCCAATCTAGATCTAGATCCATCTTACCGTTGGAATCCTAGATCTCGCCCCAAACCACAACCCAAATCCTAATTGACACCATCTAACCTTCTCAAATCCCATAGCTAGCCCCTCTATCATTGATCGATGCCCTTCATCAATCAATGAAACCTTTACCCACATCAAATGTAGATGTACTTCATACGAATGTAGATCTAGATCCGATCCATCATCACAACCCAAAACCAACCCAAAATTCCCATCCACACACATCAATTGGCCACTATATCCTCTGGTAAATTACCATTACCCATCAAAGAGGTTGGCTGAACCAGGCGCAACCAAACCTAGTTGAGCCCACTTCCAAGTGGGCCGGCTTGCTTTGGCACCCAAATCAGCCCCATTTATCACAGTTTCAGCCAATTAATTCCTTATTTCAGTTTTGAATATATACATCCATATATATAGACTAGTTATTAGGTGTGCATCGTGCAGTTGGCCCCCTAAATTGTCCCCCTCACTCAATTTTGGGTTAGATCCGAACAGACTGGACTGTTGGATCGATTGTATACTCATCTAAATGGACTATGCACTGTTAAACTTGTGGGGCCCAAATGGAGATGATAGAGGGGAGGTATGGGCGCTAACTTTTTGCAAAGAGGAAGGCCCAAGGAGATCTTTTGCTCCCCTTGGTCTCAGTCCTAGGTGGGGCTCCATGTCGAGGTGCGCATAGTCATCTAGTGCGTGCGGCATGCACCGGATGACTATATATATATAAATGTATATATAGGGGAATTCTAGCGCGCATCATTCCCTCACATAGAGTGAGGGATGCATACATGGCTTTTCTTATTTGTACATGAGCATTCCTCTTTTTCATATACCTTTTTGTCTTTTACATGTGAATATTTCTAATTGTGCAAATGTCCCTTACCCTATGGTGAGGGAATGATGCATACTAGCATTTCCATATATATATGAGCTTTAATTAGTTGTGAGGATTTAAATTCAATCATCTCAACACATCTTGTTGCCAATTGAGCTTGCAATGACCATTATTAGATATTTTGAGCCAAGCGCTTTATCAAATCCTCAAAGGATTACGATAACCTACTTGAAGTCGACTAATCTTTAGGCAAGGTGGAAGTTCTACCTTCTATCTGTCCATCGGCTCTATTAAAAACACTGACCAAACATCAGTGTTGGACCTATACCTCCTCTTTTGCTACCCATTAGCTATAATATGGATAAGGATATTTATGAGTCTTTCTGAAGTTTTTTCTATCATAGCTTGTGATATACAATTATTTATGCTTCCACCACCAACTTTCATTGAGACAACCTTCCTGTTGTAGTACATGTGTTCCTAAAAACGATTTTTCAGAGCCATTTTTTATTATTGACTGATGAGGGGATATCTTCATTCTTCATCTCTCGATTCAAAAGTAATTTACACATCCTTTGGCTTTGGCTATGCATTATTTTTTCATTTTATATAGTCTAGTCTTTAGCCTTAACTTTTGTTAGTTTTACATTCCTCTCCAAGCGCTTCAATCTTTTTCATTTCTTCTTTTGAAAATCTTAGAAACCCAGGATCAATACCCAAATCTGCTCATCATTTTGGATTATTTTGATGAGATCTTCATGTCATCTTCTGGCCCCTTAGATTCAGTTTTTTCTTTACACATTCAAATTTCACTCTGGGACCTCCAATTGTGTTAGGAGTTGATTAAGCCTATTGTGGGTTTGTTGCACTGATTGGCTCAACCCTTTCATGTTTAAAATTTTCACCTTTTGCGACATTGTGATCTAACTTGTTTCCTCTTGTTTTAATCTGTTGGAAAACTTGCTTTAATGCTTTCGTGTCTTATGCTTTTACACCAAATCCGTTCGCAATATCTATTTTATGAACAGATTCTGAGAACTAAACTCACCTCATCTGTTTGGTTGCTGGAAGAGTAAAATTTACTACAACCTTCAAACTAGCAACCTAGTAATGAAAGGCTAAGCCTACAGCATGACTGTAGAAAGAAAAGGTGCAGGGGCCTTAACCTCCATATTTTTTAGTCTAATCTTCCCTTTGCTTAATGGTCTTTTCAACTCTTCTAGAAGTAAAAGGCGAAAACCTAATCATTCTAAACCATTAAAAAGAGAGCTCAATCCTAGCTGTATAAATAGTGAAAAAGTTTAAAAAATAGCCTTAAAGTTGTGACTCTCATACATCATACTGGAAAATTGGCTATAACTTTTTCAATGCAAGTTAAGAGTCATACAAACTTAGGATCGATCCAAACCTAACTGAATGAGCATTCATTAGATCCGCTCTTTAGTCATTTTGACATCATTTGACACATGAAATATAGCTGTCTTAAGAAAAGATGAAAAATAAAATCATAAAGTGCCTGCGGAAGTTTGGATTACTTATGCAGGACCAAGAGTTGTACCTTTCCTTGGCCTGTTGGCATGGGCTTGTATTTGGGTCTAAATCTAGGCCCAGACTGGTTGGGTCTAGCCTTTTTGATCTGCATCAGTGAAGCTACAACCTTCAAGCCAGCAACATAGTAGGTGCAAGGTCTAGCATAAGGCATGCATGAAGAAAAGATGCAAAGGCCTTAGCCTTGCACAATAAAAGTCGATCAAATTCGAAAGTCGCTTAAACAATCCCCATGCAAATAAAATCTTATTCCGATCTCCCTTTCTAGTAGTCTTACATCTCTTCTACAAGTAAAATGAGGAAATTAATCCAAACCATTGAAAAAGGAGAAAGCTCAATCCTAGCCATCTATACGTAATGAAATATAAAAATGACAAAAATACCTTTAAATTTGTAACTCGCTTACCGCTACTCAGACAGTACCAATAAGTCATAACTTTCTTAATCTATAATATAACCATACAGGCTCAACCCTAGCCATCTATACGTAATGAAATATAAAAATGACAAAAGTTCCTTTAAATTCGTAACTCGCATTCTGCTACTCAGAAAGTGCTCATAAGTTATAACTTTCTCAATATATGAGTTAGAAGTTAGAACTGTCCAAACCCGGGCTCAGTGGAAAGCTGTTCGAATAATGTATCCAACTGAACCAATTTCAAGTCATTCTAACATCATTTGACACATGAAATCTGGCCACATTGAAACAGCAAAAATAACATCAAACTCACCCGCCCATGGGCCATGGCTTTGGGTCTTTTAAATTGAGATTTGGGTCAAGTGGGTTCCATGTACACTGGCTGCATAAATTCCACTTCTGAATTTGGGAATAATGCAAGTATTATCCTGCATCATAATTAGATTGACCCTCGACTCATCTTAGTTTAAATGCCAATAGAATATAACAGATATTACTGCAATGGGAACCCTAATCCTAAATATAGAGTTGTTTTCACTTTGGACGTTAGATTTGTGCAGGTAACTTGCAACCTTTATTGAAGGAGCTTTTCATCTTGATTGCTGTAAACTTTTGAGTGAGCTACGTGGGTCTCAGATCTTTTACTATTTGTTGATTGTGGTTTTTATCTGTTGTAATCTCATTGTCTGTTTAGAGCTACCAGGCAGTACTTTGGATGCTCAGGAAATAGAATTTAATCATTCCTCTTACCAAAACTGTCATTGGACTTGGTAACTCAAGTTTTTGTTGTTTTCTTTGGTTTAAATGTTACAATCTTTAGTCGATCCTCATTTTAACTTATGGTTTTGAGGTGAATTTCTAATTTCTGTCGTTAGTTTTCTGTGATTTTTTTTAAATGTTGACCACTGACTCTTGGAATATTTATGATAGGTGGAAAAAGGTTAGTTGGGAGTAGTTGGCTGTCAGTAAGTCAGGGAATTGCTGAGGACACTTCTGATTTAGTTTCTGGTTTTGCAACTGCTGGCGATGGATTGAGTGAATCTGTAGACTATCCAAATGAGTATTGGGATTCTGATGAATATGACGACGATGATGATGTTGGATACATGAGACAACCAATTGAGGATGAGGCTTGGTTTCTTGCGCATGAGATCGACTATCCAAGTGACAATGAAAAGGGGACAGGACATATGAGTGTTCCAGATCCAAAGGAAATAGGCCCTACAAAAGCTGATGATGATGGGCAATCATTTGCTGAGGATGATTCTTACTTCTCTGGCGAGCAGTATTTTCAGGCCAAAATTATTGATCAAGTTACTCCATCAGAGGATCCAATGGGGCTTGCTATGACTAAAATGTATAGGAGAACTGATGAAAATGATCTTATTGCTCAATACGATGGTCAGTTGATGGATGAAGAAGAATTGAATTTGATGCGTGCAGAGCCTGTTTGGCAGGGCTTTGTCACTCAGACTAATGAACTCCTCATGATAGGAAATGGTGGAGTTCTGGATGAGTGTGCAAGGTCCCGGCCGGATGACTTGTGCATGGAAGATGATCAACATGGTTCAGTTAGATCTATTGGTGTAGGTATCAACAGTGATGTTGCTGATATCGGCAGTGAAATACGAGAAAGTTTGGTTGGGGGGAGTAGTGAAGGGGACCTGGATTATTTTCATGATCGTGTCAGTGGGTCCCGGCTTCCCCAGCATGAGACAAGCAAGAGTTGTCTTGAAAGGCCAAACAAGGATAAAATAAGAACCAATAATCAAGATGCTCAAAAATATGTTATGGGGCCTGAAAAGGGCGCTCTTGGATTGAGTTTTGATGATAGTGGATTTTCTTTCCCTCCTCCTTTGACATCTGGGGTTGGGGTGCATGCCGACTCCAATAAAGCACTAGGTGAGAGAACAACTGATTATGGGAATGGTTTGATGGTGTCTGATGATATGCTTGCCCCGTGGAGGCAGAAAGGCAGCGATTCTTCACCAGTCAGTAGCTCTAGGGACGAGAATATTGTTAATGAGGTGAGATCAAACTCCAGTGGGTCGACGCTGTCAAACTATGATAACACTAAAAGGGAGCATGCCACTAATGATCAAGATGAAAATGTTAGTGATGCTAGAGAAGGTCCTGTGACAACACTAGAAGATGAAGAAGTGGCTGCTGTGCAAGAGCAAGTTAGGCAGATAAAGGCTCAAGAGGATGAATTTGAAACCTTTAATCTCAAGATTGTGCACAGGAAAAACAGGCATGATATTACTTCTGAACCCTTTGTTGATTAATTTAAAACAGTACTGTTGTTCATGTGCTCTTTTATTTGTTTGTTCTAAACATTCTATGATGTGGAGCTATGATGCCCAGATACGGCAAGGACACACTATGGACACGGGAGGGACACAGATTTTACACATAAAAAGTGAAGTATTAGATACGATACGACACAATATTTTGGCCATTTTGAAGTATCCGTGCATCATAGATGTGTAGTTTCTCTGGTTCTTTTTCCTATTCCTATTCCATAGACAACATGAGGAGAATATCACTTTTTTCCCATAAGATTTCAGCAACTCTTTCCTTATTCACATGGCAGGCGTGCACAAGATTCAGACCATTCATTCAGCAGGTTCTACCAAGGACTGATTCCTACCCGAAAATGCACAGAATAGACAATTAGAAACTTTCGTCTAGAGGAATTTTGTAAGAAAGGGAATTGTCAGTGGAACTTGGGTTTACCATTTTCTTAAACCATCAGGTCATTTCCCCCTGTTTATCGATAAAATGGTTGTGACTTGCGAATTTTAAATTGTCCAGCAGTTTGATATAGGCAGTTGCTAATGACCCATCAGAGGCAGCTGTTACTGATCGCTGATTTGGAGCTGGCCCTGCACAAGTTGGTTGTATGTACACCAAGAGGCACTGATAATATAGTGCTCATTTGCAATTTTCCTAACATATCCGGAGGATAGGAACATTACTCGAAGGGGTGAAGGGTCAAGGATGGAGACATGCAACCATACAAAGTGACTATCCACTTTCCATCCATGGATACAAAATGGTTCCCCAATCCCCCTCTGAAAATTAATTCACGTCATATCAAAAAATTGGATGTTCATCAGCTTTGGTGTTTGCCTTTCTCCTTTTCTCCTTGCACATCCCTCCTCCTTACCAGGAAACTGTCGTTGCAGACAATAAAGCCATGAGGGAAAACAGAGAAAAACAGCAGTCATTTCCTTAATCTTTCATTTATAACATTTTTTACTTTCAATTTAACTGTACCTTTGTTTTTATCTGCAGAACTGGTTTTGAGGAGGATAAAAACTTCCATGTTGTTCTTAATTCCGTGATTGCTGGGCGTTATCATGTTACTGAATATCTAGGTTCAGCTGCATTTAGCAAAGCAATCCAAGCACATGACTTGCATACGGGCATGGATGTTTGTGTGAAAATTATAAAGAATAACAAAGATTTCTTTGATCAGAGCCTTGATGAGATAAAGCTTCTCAAGTTTGTTAATAAGAATGATCCTGCTGACAAGTATCATATTCTCCGTCTTTATGATTACTTCTACTATCGTGTAAGTGAATGTTTGGTACAGGTGTCATTACATTGATTCTTTTTAAAATGCTAAAATTTATTTGGCTCCTTGATTTGTGGATCTGGCTTTTGGCTTTTTCATTTTTTTTATTGGGGTGCAAGCTAACCAATAAGCTTACTCCATCTTGAGCTTCGCTTGAACCTCAAACAGGCTGCCTTGAGCTTGAGCTGACTTGAGCTTAGTCCAGCTTAAGCTTGGCTTGAATCAGGTTGAACTAGCCTTGATAATACTAGCTTGAGCCTGAGATTAAGCTTTAGTTTGATTGGAATTCAAGCTGAACCGTACAGGGCTTGAGCTTGGCTTGCAAATGCATATTAAGTTTGATCTCAAGTCACACCCGCTTTAAACATGATCACATGTCCTTCTTACCACTTACATGAGCACCATCTGGAGCACCGGTGGGTCAACTTTTGGTTACAAAAACCAAGAACAAAGGAAAGAGGCCTATGCATTAAGAATAGTCAATGGCTATTTGTAAGGTACACTCAAATGATTTGAACTGAATTCTCTTTAGGTGATTTCATTAAGAATAGCAAATGGCTATTTGTAAAGTACAGTCAAAGATATCAACTCAAACTGGGAAACCTAATTCTAATCATACTTGGAAACCTAATTGCATCATAATTGGAAATCCTATTCACACTAGGGCTCTAGCCTAAAATAACTCAAATTAGACTAATCTTAATTTATGAAACTTACTCCCCCCCTCCCCCTCAAGCTGTTACATGGATCCTATGTATCAGCTTGGACTAAACATCATGTCCGCTTCCTTTTGCAACTTCTTTGATGAAGAACTAGGCCAGCTTGAATCTTCAACACAATTTTAGGTGGATCTTCAATTTGCTCTTGACTGATGGCGGGGATTAAAACTTCATATGCTCCACATAAACTCAAAACTCAGTGACGCTGCTGATTAAACTGGCCTATGGTATGCTACACAGCATATCTGCAGCTTGAATGTTATACAACATTTTGGATGAGCACTCACCCATATCCTAAAGTACTTTGATTCACACTTCCAAGTAGCTATTTTATCTTCATAGATTTTTCTCCCCCTAATTTAAAGAATCTTATAAGTTTAATTTCGTAATGAAAGGAAACACCTGTGATTGCAGATCCAAAGTCCTAAATTATCTTTACTGCAACACTCAAATTTAACTCCCTTATTTTGATTGATGTCTTACTGATACTTCCATTATTCTTTACTGGTGGTCGCCACATATTTGTAGGTCCGTGTTTTTGGCTTCCCGCTCTTTTTGAATCTGTTGGAGCCAGCCCCACCACTAGATTGAAAGTTGCCGAACCACCCCCCCCCCCCCCCCCCCAACGCCAACAACACACACACACACAGGAACAGTAATGTGGAACGGAATGGAGATGCGGGCCGGGCAAGGTGGAAGATGGAGATACCGGGGAAAATTGGGCTCTCACCAAACTCCAGTCATAGGGGGCATTAGAAAATTGGGCTTCCACCAAACTCCAGAAGCAGGAGGCGTTAGAGATTTCGAGAAGAACTTGAAGAAACTTGGGGAAGATCTCAAAACTTTTTTTTTAATCATCACTCATTTCTTAAGCCAAATTGGCTTTACAATGCTTAAATAGAAAAAAGTAATAACTTAGGTCTAATATGGACCATCCAATTAAGTTGATGGTCACGATTAAAACATCTTATTAAAACGACTTAAAGCAAAGAAAAATCCTAAATAAACTAGGATAGGTGGGTTGGGCCCAAAGATGGGTCGACCTATTGGGGACCATGGGTATGTCTTGCATCAAACAGCTTGACGAGGAAAACAAAATGAGAGGCTTGATATTTATATATGTAGATTGGACTTTATAAGTTTACATGTTATATACTGGCATAGCTGAATCCTCATTGGAAAAATAGACAAATCTCCTAAGGGATTGATTGAATCCAAAGATGGATCCTGGCACTAAGGCACATTCAAAATCATAAAACACACCATAATTGAAGAAAACTAAGATAAATCTTTGATTAATCAAAAATAACATAAGGAATTACAATGAGGAGCCAACTATATATAGAGTAGGATGGTTTCTTAGCAAACAAGACTTTCTGGATAAGATGACAAACTAGGTAATCCTAATCAAATAGTAAAATTAGAAATAGTTCTTTGATTAAACAAGGAATGAAAATAAAATAGGATAAAATGGGAATGCCACAGTAGCTCTGAGTCAATTTGGCTTGTGGATTGAATCCAATGGATCAGGTTGACTTTTGGGTTATTATGTCGGCCTAGTTTGTTTCCTGGGCATAGTCCGTATTGCATCCGCTCTCATCGGCTTGCGAAAGCTCAATTCATGGCGAGTTAATAGCTTCATAATATTCATAGGGATCCAAATTCAGGCACTGGAAGTCGGTAGCGGTAATCCATGTAGTATCAGAGATTGGATGGTTTTGCCCAATGTTTTAAAAAACCAGACTTGGGACTTTCTTGGGACTCAGCTGAATCGGGTTCAATTCCTAGCCGGGTAGAGAGAGAGAGAGAGAGAGAGAGAGAGAGAGAGAGAGAGAGAGAGAGAGAGAGAGAGAGTACTCCGGGCTTTTAGTAGCACTCTTTCTCTCCCTCTCTCTAGTCCACCAGCAACAAGCAGCCATTAGCCAAAAGCCCCACAAACTGCCAAACTTCTCCAGCTGTTCAGAGTGCCATACAACAACACATGCTCTCTCTCTTTGATCTACCACTTTTTTACTTTTTATATGTCTTTTTCTGCCCACCCCTCTTTCTTTCTTTTCCTTTTTTTTTTCTAATGATGCATGGGGACTGTCCACCTTTTTACTTTTTATGTATGTCTTTTTCCTCCCGCCCCCTTTTTCCATCTTTTTTTTTTTGTTCAAATGATGCACATGGGTTAGACAAGTTCGGGTCTTATGGGACCCGACTTGGCGAGTGGCAAGCCCTGGTCTACTCGGACTTTGCTGATTTCTTAATCCATGGTTCTGCCAATGGATAAGGAACTTCAGGCATCTTCCTTGACGTGTAGAGACAAGCTGATCATCGAAAACATGAATGATTTTATCTTCACGTGGAGGAGTAGCTAGTAAGGCAATGGCTTGTTCTTCAAATTCTTCATTGGCATACCTATGGTAAAGTGTGAGATTTGTAATGTTGAAGGTTGGACTAACGTCGAGATCTAATGGAACTCTAGAGTATAGGCATTGGAGCTAAAGCTTCTTCAACACTTTGAATGGACCTGCCTTATTTGGATGCAACATCTTATTAGCTCCTGGTGTTAACCTTTCTGGATGGATACATACCATAACCACATTTCCTTCAGAAAACTTGAGGAAATGATGATGCTTGTCCACATGAACCTAGTAAATGTCATTTCCAGCAATGATATGGCGTCAAACTTCATCATGTTTTTGTTGCATGTTTTTGATGAAATTATCCCGCTTCAGAACTATGTTGCGCGTTAATAAGTAATATAACTAGATCAATAGGCAAGTGCAGATGAACACCTTTTATTGCTTCAAGTGGTGAGATGCCACCGGAGCAATTGATTGAATTGTTGTTGGCAAATTCAGCCATGGGTAAACTTGATCCAATGTTGTGATAGTCACAAACAAACATCGTAACAACTGACCAAGGCTTGAATTAACTACCTTTGTCTAGCCTTCAGTTTGAGGATGGTAGGCATTAGAAGAGTGGAGTTTTGTCTTTGCTGTCATCCACAAAGTTTTCCAAAAGTAACTCATGAACTTAGTGTCACGATCGGTGATGATTGTCTTTGTAAGTCCATGAAGATGGACAACTTCTTTGAAAATGTCCCATTATGGAGAAATGATCAGCGACAACGAAGATGGAATCAACTTTTCTTGCAATCTTTGGCGGGCCTAACATAAAGTGCATGCTAATATCTTCCCATGATGCATTAAGGATCGGCAATGGTTGATATAATCATGTATTCTTTTTGTTTCCATTGGCTAATTGACAAATGTGATATCTTTCACAAATGCTGATAACATGAGTCGTCATGCGTTGCCAATAATAACAATAATCCACAAGAGCAAGGGTTTTGTAGTGTCCTAAGTGACCAGTACCGCCTCCTGAATGTAATTCGTGAACATATTCTTGAATAGAAGTAGCGGAAAGGCAAAGTTTGGTACCTCTGAATAAGAAACCATGATGTATGTTGTAATGTGTGTGCTTTTCTTGGTCACCATTAAGAAAATCTAAATAGATAGTGCCGAAATCTTTTGTCATCATACTCTTGCTTGATTTGCTCAAAACATGATATAGTGATTGCATTATGGTAAGGAGGTGTTTTCGGCAACTTAATGCATCAGCCACCTTATTATCTTTTCCTGCTTTATGACAGATATTGAAAGTGAACTCATAGAAGGTAGGTATTCCACTTAACTCGACAATCACTCATGTGCTACTAGCAGGGGTGGACCCACCTTATCCTACCTGGATGCATGAGCCCCAGGTTGTTTTGAAAAAATTGTCAAAGAGGGCAATGGTCTTGTAGCCCAGCCCTATTTTAAAATCCATCCTGCCCCATGACCCACCATACAACACCCCATCCCTTTAATGCTTTCTAGTTGTCTAGCAGGTGTTTTCACCATTATTTTTGTTTGACTTCTCTACCCATGTGACCCAAGGCTGAGTGAAACAATAAAAGGTAGCAAGTATTGTTGCTTTCGCCTTTTACAAAGGCAGTTCCATCTCGGTATTACCATGTGTGGAAAAGTGATTTTCCTCCTCACTTAGCATGCTTGACCAAAAGAACAAGTACTCTTCTTTTGCGTAATTGAAAGAACTTCTTGTGCTATGAGCCGTGATGTGGGTAAGCCATGAGAAAATCTTAGTGATGGTTGGGACTGGACTCTCACCCTTTCACGGCTTGGAGAACTCAGCTGGGAAAACCCATAAAAGAGAATATGAATACCACCCAGATCCCTTGATCTGCAGCCTTATCACTAGATCAGAACCTTTAAACACTGAGATTTTGCTTTAAATTGAAATATTGTGTTGGTTAGGAGATGTGGGATTCAAGGAGGGGTAGCCCTTTTGAAAACCCTCTTCCTTCCCCCTCAAAGACCCCCAATTCTAGAACCCTTCTCATTGAAAACTCTATCCTTTCTCTGGTCCCCATTGCAGCAAATCAACAAAGGCACGCGGCAGCGTCTTTGAATTCACTTTGGACTTTGGCCATCTCTCTTTCCTTTAATTTGTACATCATTTTCAAAATTATTTCAATTGTAAATTTTATGTAGAGTTTTATCTCATTAATTTTGGGCTTATAATTTGATTTACGAATGTTCATATTTATGTACTTCATATTGTTTAATTTGGAAGTGGTTGCATTTACATAGCGTAGCCTCGTCCAATGTGAAAAAAAAAAGTAGCCAAGTTTAACTAAGGTTTATTCCCACCCAAACAAATCCTAGGTTCACCATTGGTTGCTAAGACTGAAGGTGTTTTAATGCCTCGTGATTAGAGTATAAGATGAAGTCTTTTCTAACCATATAATGTAGCCAATGTCGTAATGCTTGCATAATAGTATAGAATTCTTGGCATTAGAGAGCGTTTCACTAAAAATGCAATTGAGTGACCTTCTTGGGTAAGAACTCCTCCATTGAAAGCATTGCATGCAACTTCAAAGGCTTTGTCAAAATATGGAAGTCGCAATATAGGGGCTGCCGTCATCTTGAGCTTAATTCTTTTATACGCTTGAGTTGCTGCACTTGCCCGCTTAATTCTCCTTTTTTCATATACTCTGTTGTTGGAGGCCATAATACTGCTGAAATCTCGAAGGAATTGCTTATAAAAACCGTGATGCAGGCCAGATCTAAGATCCAGCCTGGCATTGATGGGCCACTTTGATAGGCCTACGTGATCTATGATCTCCTCAAGATCAGGGATCCCTATTTTTAGTTAGATAGTTTTAGTTAATTATTTGTTTCCTATTTTATGTTGAGTTGAGATTGGAACTTGCTTAATTTATTTTTATTAGAGTTAGTCTTTTCTACTTTAGAAATAGTTACTCCTATATAAGGAGGAGTCTTTCATTGTAATAGACATGCTTATTTTTCAATAAATTAAAGTTCTCTTATCTCTTTGATGTGTTTTTCCTCTTGTGACGGTGCCTTAAGGGTTGGAATTCATCTTTGGATTCGAACAATCCTTCGGGAGATTGTTCTACGATTGATTGGAAATTCAGGGTTGCGTTAGTTTGGTATCAGAGCCCAGATCCAGTAGTCGGGAGACATTTGATCTCTCTGTATTTCGTCCGTCCACCCATCTCGTTTCATCATCTTGCCTACCATCACCAGCAGCCCCAATCGAAAGCTTTGTCCACTCCCTGTTGCAACTGAGACCATCCCAAACCCTTTGACACCTTCCCTCAAACCCTAACATCAACCCCTGTGACCAGCTCCACCACCGGAACCCCATTCTGACAACCAATCAACCCTGCACAACTTCCCCCAAAGCCACCAAAACCCATTCTAACCCATTCCATCACCACAGTCATCATCTTAACTTTATTTCCTGTCATAGCCGAGCCCAACCCCTACCTGGTCCTAGCATTTCTGTCACCAAAACCCATAGCCCCCTCTCTCAAGAGAAACCCTAATCGAATCCAACCCATCCTAGGCTACCTAATCCCTGTATCAAAAACCCAACCTCGCCTCTGTCCCTTTCCATCCATTCGAACCAATCAACCCCTAACTTCTTCAAGTTTTTGACATCGGTCCCCAAACCAGAGTTAAAAGAAGGAAAAAAAAATGAGAGCAGAAGAAGAGGAAGAAGAAGGTTAGAGGAAGAAGGCAGCACTGTGCACTACCGCTCGTCCTTGAGTTCGGCTATATTTCGTCACCAGTAGCAAGCTATTGTCGCTAGTAGGCTTCATTGACTTCCATCCAATGTCGTCGTTTGCAGCACCATCTAGCGAAGTTCGTCAGCAGCGGGTTATCTCCAAAACTGTTAACCTTTATCTCCTCCCCTTCTTTCAGTTTCGAATGAGCTTTTGCTAGTTGCAACACACCAAGCCCTCCTCTTTTGTCTGAAACCAAATTAGGGCAAGAAAGCTTTTGTTTTTCTTCACATGTGCCATTCCCAGCACGATTTGGGTCCCCTCTATTTGGGGCATAGTTTGGGCTTGAGTTAAGTCTGAACTGACCCAAGTGAGCCTGACTCCTATTTTGAGCAAGCAGTTAAGTTAGGGTTTGACCCAAAATTCATCTTATTAACTTTCCTATTTGGTTCTCCTTTGTTTGGGCTCATAGTAGGTCTGACTTGACCCAAGAAAAAGTGGATCCATCCAACAGGAGCTAAACTCGAAGCACATATTTTTCACTTAATCCAAAACATTGATTGAAGAGAGAGAGAGAGAGAGAGAGAGAGAGAGAGAGAGAGAGAGAGAGAGAGAGAATTCAAAATCAAGTGGGCTTGTTTCCAATCCTACCTTCCACAAATCCTCAGTCCAACCCGTAAGCAGCAATATTTCTATCATTTGGGTGGTGAGTCCATTCTTCGAAGGCAATTAAATTTTGTTCTCCTTGCATCCAAATCATCATGAGAATTTTTGGACACTCAATTGAAGTTCAAAGATTTGTGTATAAATACATATGTAGAGAATGGTATTGTTAAAATGAATTCTACTTTGAGCAATTTCTGAATTTGAAGCAAGAAGAATTAACAGTTGATGAATATACCTGGCAATTTCGAGAGTTTCAAGATATCTGTGAGCTAGAGGAGACTGAAACACATACTTTGGGTCGTTATATCAGAGGTTTGAGACCAAACATCTTGGAGAATATGAATTGTTGCAACTCTAGTCAAGAGGCATACTTGGAAGCCTTTCGTGTTGAACATATGCTTAGAAAGTCTCACATGTGACAATGTGCATCTCAACAAAAACCAAGAGCACATGTCGTGGAAAGACTTTTTGCCAGAGAAGATAATCCCACACTTGTCATTCGCCGCCTCATTAACACCAATGAAAAGGAAGAAGAGAAATGGAGAGAGGCAGAGAAATTCCACACACTGGTGAGAGTCGAAGACAAAGCTGTTAATTTGATTATTGACAATGGTAGTGCAATGAATTTTGTCGCACAGGAAGTTATTGACAAACTTCATTTGCGAAGCTTCGTAAGCCCTGCCAAGTTACATGGTCTAATGGTTATATTATTCCCATAACTCATAGATGCTTGGTATCATTCAAGGTTGGTAATTATGAAGATAAAATTTAGTGTGATGTGATCCATATGAATATTGCGGATATTATTTTTGATCGATTATGGATTTTTGACCGGAAAGCGTGCCATGATAAAGAGATGAACACATATACTTTTCCATGGGAAAGAAAATGGATTGGACTCTGTCCATTGCCATCAACAGCCTGCTCTTCATCCACAGCATCATCTTTAACTGAAGAACCAAAGCAAGATAAAAAAAAAGGAATACATAATCATGACATCATGATTGCACCAAAGGAGATGCCAGCCATGACGACTGCCATTAAGGATGCAACAATACAAGATTAAGGCAGTCTCATGAAAATTTCAGAACAAGTAGAATATGTCCAAGATAGTGTTAATCAAGGCCACAAAAGGTAGAGGACGAACAAAAACAAATGCACATTGAAGAATTTGATCAAAAGGCTTCAAAAGAAGAGCACAGAGAAGCAGATATTAAAGACATTGATCGGTTTAGCGATACTATTGAACATCCAAGAGAATTAATTGTTCCATCACTTCTAGAAAATCCAATTAGATCATCAACAGTGAAGTCCATTGTTCTAGTTATCTCATAAGCAATTCAAGTTGTTAAAGTCCCCCACATTGACTTCATTTTCAGAGATCACATATGGATTTTTGACAGCCAACAGTTGAAGCAGCTACTAGTTCATTCACACATCCGAGCTCCATGCGAAGACTAACAGTTGAGAACATTCTAATCTTCTTTTACATGGAAGAAAACAATGCAGCTAGTTTTCACAGCATGTCATCCAAATGCAGATCAATAGAAGAAGCAGAAGTTTGTGTGATTGATTTTTGACACTGGAGGACGTTTCCCTCAGTTGTGGTCGAACTCCTCCCAGCATTTTTTAAGTTGGCAAATTCGTCGGAATCGAGTTTTTCTAAGCCGGGGAGAGCTAATGCAGGTCAGATCTAAGATTCAGCCCGGCATTGATGGGCCACTTTGATGGGCCTATTTGATCCATGATTTCCTCAAGATCAGGGATCCCTATCCTTAGATAGTTTTAGTTAATTATTTATTTCCTATTTTATGTTGAGTTGGGATTAGAACTTACTTAATTTATTTTTAGCAAGCCATGCTTGTTTAGAGTTAGTCTTTCCTACTTTAGAAACAGTCACTCTTATATAAGGAGTCGTCTTTCATTGTAATAGACATGCTTATTTTTCAATAAATTAAAGTTCTCTTATCCCTTTGATGTGTTTGTCCTCTTATGTGGGTGCCCTAAGAGCTGGAATCCATCTTTGGATTCGAACAATCCTTCGGGAGATTGTTCTACGATCGATTGGAGATCTGGGGTTGCGTCAAACCGGCAAGTCGGAATTGGCCAATCAAGAATAACTTGTACTTTGGACAGATCCATCTCTATGCCCTTTGAAGAGAATCACAGTGTTGCTTATAAAAGTGCACTTCTTCAAATTAACATAAAATCATTTTTTGCAGAGAAGTTGAAAGATGCTCTTCAAGTGATCAAGATGCTCCTTTTTAGCATAGCGTCAGATCCTCGATCAAAGGCTAGGAAGCACGGACAGTTGTATAGGGTCCCCGTGTCTTTATTGGACATGGACACAGCTGGATTTATGTTCGACACTCCAAAAATGTGTCCTTTTTTATTTATTTTTAATTGCTGACACAACTTAGACATGGGGTGGACATGTAGGGGACACTTCAAGGACATGGCATGGCTAAAAGTATAATAAAAATGGGGTGAGGGGTCAAAATTAGAAAAAAAAAGATACAAGGAGTTAAAAAGTAAATTTTGTTAACTTAAAACTCAAAATTAAATGCCCTAACCTTTTCGTCTACTTTTGTGTCCCTAACCCTTTCACTCTCCACCATTTGGGAAAAAAAAAAGAAAAATAAAGTTCATTTGGAAGAAGAAGGAGAAGAAGAAGAGGAAACATTGGGCACCGTGTGCTAGTTGCGTCTGGAAGAAGAAGAAGAAGAAGAAAACTGAACTCAAGGCTGTGTCAACTTGTCTGCACATGAAAGCAAGCCTAGTTGCAAGAAAAAGAGGTCTTGTTTTTTTCTTTTTTTCCAAAACTGCTGTTCTTCCATGTTGTTGCTTTTTTTCCTAGAACTGTGGTACTTCCATTGCTGCTGTTTTTTGACTTTTCTAGTTTTAGTTATATTTTTTTCTTTATTAATTGTGACATTATGCTTCTTAATTTGGCTGAAAATATTACTATTCTTTAGTTTTATGATTATATATAAAAATATATATTCATTTATTTTTGCCATGTCCTAACCGTATCCATATCCTACTGTTTGTAGGATTTGCTGCATTGCCATGTTCGTGTCGTTTTTTATCTGTGTCCGTGTTTGTGCTTCTTAGGTTAATGGTGTAGACCAACCTCCTAAGGGATTGGTTGAATCCAAAGATGGATTCTTGCCCTAGGGCACACTAAAACTCATAGAACACACCATATTGGAGAAAATTCTTTCTTAATTGAATAAGCATGCCATACAATGAACCATTGATACCCTTATATAGTTTAGTAGACTTAATCCCTAAGCAACAAAACTTTCTATATTTGAATGACCTAAATGAAAAATAGAAAACTTGCTAATATTAATCCTTATCAAATAATAATTAGAAATAGGGATATAATTAGAAGTCCATAGTAGCTCTCAGTCCAATTGAGCTTGTGGCTGAACCCACATGGATAGGGTTGATGGGTCCATGGCTTGGCTGAGTTGTCTTCTTGGGCCTGGGTCTGGTTCGTACTGCATCACTTACCAATAGATAATGATCTGCATAAGATTACCTCTACATGTTTACTCTTTTTCATCTTTTTTATTCATCTATTGATAGGCTCTTTGGTGCTTCTTTGTTGAGCTTTCTTTCTGCATGCTTGTTTGCTTGCAACCATTTCAAATTAAATCTCCAAAAGAACAATATTGAAAAATTCCCTCCCCAACATCTCCATCATGAGAAGCTTCCTAGAATCAGAATTTTGATAAGTGATTTATTAATAATCTTGAGGATGAGCCTTGGCGCAATAGTAAGGTTGCTCTCTACCCACGTGTTCAAAACGCAGATACAGCCTCTCTGCTTGCGAGGGTAAGGTTATGTACGCTAACTTACCCTAGACCTTGCAGTGGTGGGAGCCTCGTGCATTGGTCTGCCCTTTTTTTATTCATTAATAATCCTTGTTGCTTTGCAAATTTCTCCTAACCCTTGCTGTACAATCATGTCATTGGCAAATTTTATGAGAACACTGATTTTCCTTTGGTTCTTTTATAGGACATTTTCCTTTTGTTTTTTTTTTCTTTTTGGTTTTAATGCTGTGGAAGTTCTCTTTCAGAAACATCTGGTTGTTTCTTTTTGGTTCTAGAGAAATCAGGTTGTTGACTGATTTTAACCTGCAAAGAAATATCCATCTTTTTTAAGGTTGCAAATATCTAAAACTTGTGAAATCCATCACCAGTGTGTTGAGTGTATGCATTCTTCACATGATGCGAATTGGTGAACGAGTTATAAACTTTAGGTTGTGAGGTGCTAGTGTTTTGACATTGTTATCCGGGAGACAAAATTTGGTGGCAGTCTTTGTAAATGGCTGAAGGAATTAATGATCTTTTCTGCAACTTATTCCTAGGTTCCCTGTTTCTTATTTTCCATGACGGTGTATTCTGTCTGATGATTCTACTCCCATTGTGTTATATGGTAGACGGTGGGTTGCTGAGTCTTTTATTTTGCAGGAGCATCTTTTGATTGTCTGTGAACTTCTGAAGGCGAACTTATATGAATTTCAAAAATTTAACCGAGAATCTGGGGGAGAAGTCTACTTTACAATGCCTAGACTGCAGGTTTGTGGCGCTTCTAGATTATTGTTAAAGCTTGAAACCTTTTATTTTTAATTTCTATTTAGTTTCTTAGTAAGTGCCGGTTTATAACACTTTTGGAAGTTTGTTGTGCAGTCGATCACTATTCAGTGTCTGGAGGCACTTCAGTTTTTGCATGGCCTTGGCCTTATCCACTGTGATTTGAAGCCTGAGAATATTTTGGTAAAGAGTTACAGTAGGTGTGAAGTGAAAGTAATTGATCTTGGGAGTAGTTGCTTCCAAACAGACCATCTCTGCTCATATGTGCAGTCCCGTTCTTATCGTGCACCTGAGGTTATTTTGGGTCTTCCATATGATGAAAAGATAGACATTTGGTCACTTGGATGCATCTTGGCAGAGCTTTGCACAGGCAATGTAAGTTGCACTCTCCTTAAACTACGGTTTTGGTTTTCATCACTGCCACTTTCTCTGTGTACTTTGTAGACCTTCTGGAACAGTAAACAGGCTAATAAGTTATCAGGTTGGCCTTGCCTTTATGTTGGCTCCAGACTTTTGGCTACTTCCCTGTTTAGACTTTTTTTCGTGCACTGACCAAATGAAGGTTTTAAAAAAAAAAAAAATCAAAGATTGGGCTGGAACCTCGATGTAATGGGGCCCACCTTAATAATTACCTGTATCTTGTACATATTTTCCACCTTTCAACATGCACCTTGGCTTGAATTTACTTTGTGATGATGCACATGGTGAATGTGGTACCTGGTTGCTATAGTTTTTTTCAGTGAGTAATTAAATAGAAAAAGACACTTCAACATGTTTGTTGTGGGATGTATTGCTTTTTTGTCTATATCATTTCTCAAAATGATAAGACTGTACTCTGCTGTCAACTGGTGTTGCAAACACTGAAATTGTACTCATGTACAGAAATAGACCATCAGTCTTTCTGAGAAAGAAAAAATACGTTCTTAACAATCAATCAACTTGAAGGATAGCTAGTTTGGATTCATATATTGTGTGTCAATAGAGTGACGTGAAATTAGCAGTGATGGATGGGTATTGAATTACCTTTTCAATGAGTTTCAATGAGCATAATGATGTAAAAATGAGTGGCAGTTCAGACCTATCTTGGGGCAAGTTAATAAGGGCCTGTTTGGCTTTGTTCCAATGTTCCAGCTTCTGTGCTGAGATTGGGTTGTATTGAGATTAGGATGTGTTGAGACTGTGCTGCGTAGAACTTGTTTGGCAATATTATATTAAATTGTTCTACAGAGAATATGCTGTGCAGAACTTGTTTGGTAACATTATAACAGATCTTTTTTAATGAATAGAATAAAAAAAATCATGTTTGGCAACACTATTGAATTTAAATATGTGATAATTATTTATGGATTCATATTAAATATTTAAAAATATAAATCATAAGTAATTAAGAATATTCATAAAAAAAAACTTTGCCAAGAGTATAATTAGACAAGTAATATTAGGTTAAACACCATACTACAACTCACAAATTAGAAATAATTTTTTAGCTACAAGCTATTTAATCCTGGTTTAGTCTATAATCTTTAGAAATTTAGAAATAATTTTTTAGCTACAAGCTATTTACTTATGGTTTAGTCTATACTCTATAGTAATTACAAATCTACATTTGGAGTTTTCATGCCTTATCTTTGCAAGATACTAAAATCTGAAACTAGGAAAGACCTATTTGACAATATCAAATGGCTGAAAGTTATATTTCCTGGAGCCTTTTAATCATGATTTGATAGCTCTACATGACATCCTAGTTTTCATACTTTATGTCTTTAGTTTTCATGCTTTATTTTTGTATGATTACTGACAAATGGAACTAGGAAGGAACTTTTCTTCACTTCAAAATTAGGGAAAAGAGCCAAGCACAATCTCAGACAAATAGAATTCAGAAAACCAATCCTTAATCAAACATCAAATCCAACTGCTCAGAGAGAGAGAGAGAGAGAGAGAGAGAGAGAGAGAGAGAGAGAGAGAGGCTGGGTTGGTTGACATGCATAACCTGTCTTAACTGAGTTCTCAGAAGCAAGGATAAAAGTAGCAGTTGCGGCGGGCGTAGCGGTGTGATTTGAAAAAGTCTTCAAAAAAATGCGAAAAAATTCTAGAAAATCCAGAATATTGGAAAAATGATGGAATACATGTTTGTTTTGCAAAAGTAACTAGTATATGGGTATGTAGCGGTCCCCTCATTGCATGAGGTCCTGTATCGCTATATCAATAGAAAAGAATAGGAATGATTAATGTTTTTCATATGAATTCATATTGTTTAGTTATGTCAACTTAAATACTAACTTAAGGCTTATAAAAAAATTTTATAAAAAAATTTCATTAAGATTCATTCAAGAATGAAAGATAAACTATGTTCAAACTTCATAGAAAAACAATATACTAATCTACTTAAAGAGAAAAGACTTTGTAATGGAGGAATACCTTGCTGATTAGCTCTAATACCAAAGGGAATGTCTTCTAGGAATTACATTGTTGTCAGTGTCATCATCTCCATCATCATTTGTTGTGCCACTACGATATTGCACCTTCCCACCAAATTGAATTTGATATTGGTTGGCATTGGGATCTTGGAGTGCAAAGAAGAAATCAAAGGAGCTTGGAGGAGGTGGATATCTATATTGAGGTTGACTATCATTATAGTCACCATATGAGTAAGACCTTGAAGCCGAAGATTGTTCTTCTTCTTGTTGCGCATGACCATATTGACAATATTGTGATGGTTCATGAGGATACGGCCTGTAGTCCGAATGTGGAAGTGGAACATTGTAAGTAGGGTTCCAAGATGCTATTTGTTCCCCTCCTACATTTCCACTTCCACCCATATTCCCTTGCTCATCTATGTGTGGGGGTGGTGACACTCTCTGTTGCCTTTGATAAGCACGTTGTGGATCCATTCTTGATTGTTGGGGAAACTCTTCTACGGTCTCAATAGGAACGGCATTTACTTCTTTATCATATTGATAGAACTCAGTAGTACTACTTGTCTCGCTGTCTCCTCCATCTCCTCCAGGACCTCCACTATAGCTACTGGAAGAGGCAACGGTGTAACTATTATTTTCAGAAGATGACATAGTATGAACTGGTTCCTTCCCTTTAGATGTTGCACTTGCACTTGCACTACTTCCTTCTCCCTAAGGTGGTTGTCTTCCTGACATTTGTAGATCTTCAGTAGTTAAACGTTGCGCTTCTTGTTGAAAGCCCGGATCTGAATCTAGCAATAGATCTTCAGTCTCGGCTATCCATAGAATTAAGGGATCATCGTCTCTGAATATGTGATCCAAATTAATTGGACAATAAGTAGGATCATCCTTTGGCTTTCTCTCTCTATTTCTATTCCTTAACTTGAGATTGTAATGGCAGTATACCAATTTATTGAGTTTTCTCATGGTTATCCGATTCATAGGCTTCGTATGGATCATGGAGAAAGTGCTCCAATTCCTTTCACAATTTGATGATGTTGTTATTTGACTAAGGATGCGAATGGTTCCTCTCCTTAGATGTGGAGCACTCTCTCCAAAACCCTCCCACCAATCTGTTGGAATAAAAAAAAAAAAAAAGGCATCTTTAAATTGTAGAAAGTTCCTTTTCTATGTATTGTTAGTTGTGTATAACTACCAGGTGGACATCTTCCAATCGCTCGCTGTACAAAAGGGTGAGCAAAAGTCCCTCTTTTATGTGTATAAATAGAAATCTACAATGCAAAAAATTAGAAATAAATAAGTACACTATATCAATACAATTATCTCAAATATATTTAAAAGATCAAACAAATTTCTTAACTAACTCACTTCTTGTATAGCTTTGATATGATCATCTTCACTTAAAATTCTTTTCAACATTGTCCTTAATCCTATTCGTAATTCCGTATCTATTGCTTCAGTGTGGTGTGGGGCATTGTGCTAGTAGAATTCAGGATTTAAAAAATAACCTATATTGAAAAAAATAGAACGTACAATGAGTTAAATTGTTAATGAGTCAAAAAAATTAAAAAAAAAAAACAAGCATTTAAAGAATTATGTTAAATTGTTAACTACCTACAGCATGCAATGGATGGTGTAGCTGATTGTTCCACCGGGCATCAATGAATTTTATGTATTCATCGTGATATTGGCAATTTTCTATAATGGCTTGCTTTGCCTGATCAATTGCTTCAAAAATGTACCTTATTGTCGGCTTTTCATCACCATCTACAAGCCGTAACACTTTCACTAAAGGTTCATATACCTTTAATATGTTTTTTACTTTGGTGCAAAATTTATTATCCCTCATTAGAATTGGGATGTCGAACTTCGAACCACGTGTTGCTTTGCCCCATTTTGAATGAAGCCATTTTTCTGATGCAAACATCTGAATTAGCTCCGTTCTCCAATGTACTAGGCTTTTGATAGCAATGAAATGGGTAGCAAATCTAGCTGATGTCGGACGCACCAAGGCATGATTGTTTGTGAATCTCTTCATTAAGCTTAAGAGCCATGAATGGTTGTATATGAACCTTGTAATGCCTCTACATGCCTTGATTGCAGTGGCCACATTCTTCTTTTTTCCAATATCTTCCATTTTAAGATCAATGCAATGTGCTGCACATGGATCCAAAATAAATGTGTCCTTTTTTCCATTAACAGTTGATCGGCCTTCTTAAAATTGGCTCCATTGTTTGTTACAATTTAGACAATTTTCTTCCCTCCAACACTTTCTACAACTGTATCCATAAGCCTATAAATATAATCTATTGTCCGTTTCTCTTCAGATGCATCAACGGACTTCACAAAGACGGTTCTAGTGACATTGTACACCAAAAAGTTAATTAATTGTGTTTGGGTGCCGCTTGTTCACCCGTCATTAGTGACCCCATTTTGCCCCCACATGGGCCTAAACGTCTCCACCCAAGTCTTTATTTCCTTATACTCTTCTTCAAGGTACTTGGTGCCCATGTCATACACGGATGGCGACGTAATACCCTGCCCAGCTTGAGCCGCAACATCAAGAACTGTTTGAAAATAAGGAGAATCAATTGCGGTAGGGGGTATATTCTTTTGAATTAGCCGTTTTGCTGTAGCTTTGGCTAATTTATCTCTTGCAGCCTTTATTACACCCTTGACAACATTAGAGATTTTTGGTTGCTTCGCTGCCTCCGATCTATGTGCAAAAGGATCAACAAAACCAACCCCTTTTTCAGTTTGTATAGGTGTAGGTGTAGCCATCCGAGTAGAAATAATCTCTATATCATCATCCCGTTGTCAGCTGTTAAATGCTCTATGCATTTTCCCTGCAATGCCCTTGCCCTTGCTTGTTGCACCAGATGAGCCACCTTCATCATAGTTTTTACGTTGACTATATGCTCGACGCTCTGCTTCCTCTTGGCACGACATAAGGGACTCTCGGCGTGCAGCCATCATTTCTGGGTCTTCAAACTCATCATTAGAAGCAGCACCAAGACTTTCATTCCCAAATACATCATGGCGTGCTGCATTAGCACCCTGCTGCCTCTTCTCTTTAATTTGTACTTTTCTCTGTTTTGTTTGATTCAATGAATTTTTCATTTGCTCCCTAACTTCTTTGGACACTTTAGGACACCCTGCAACATTGCCTTGCACATGGGCCAAATGTTGCTTAAATCTTTTAATGCCCCCATTGGTTACTTTGTGATTCAATTGCCTCACCATAACTCCATGCAAGATCTATTTCACGCGGCATTTTTTCACGTTACAATACTTAAAAAAGATTCAAAAGTAATAGGTTAAAATTTAAATAAATTTTAAAAACATGAAAAAAATTAGAAGAACACGCAACTACGTGGGTGGGATTGATCTATGGGAAACATAAATGTAACATTTAGGGACCATTTTCAACCCATTTGATTGAGTTTACTTTTATAAAAAAATATTTAAAAAATTACAAAAATCCAAAAAAAAAATGAAAAAATTAGAAGAACACAAAATATGTGGGATTGATCTATGGGAAACATAGATCTAACATTTAGGAATCATTTTCAACTCATTTTATTGGTTTTCCATGAATAAAATAGATTTCTTTTTTCAAATAAAAAAATAATCAGAAAATAAAATTCAAAATAAAAAAAATTAAGAAATTGATAAAAAAGAGAGGCTTGATTAAAGGGGAACATGGATCTAACAACAACAACTCATTTTCAAGTGATTTATGGAAGAAAAGAGAGAAATAAAATCAAAGTAAAAAAAAAAAAGCCCCAAAACTCACCTTTTTTGAGTTTGATAATTGAATCTTGAATACCACCATGATGTTTTAATGTTTTTGATGTTTTTGTTTATGATTCTAGTGTTTTTTTGAGAGGATTTGAAAAATGTAGGCAAGGAAAGGGGTTTGAAGCAGTGAAAAGTGGAGAAGAGGAGTAAAGATGAAAAAAATGAGTGAAAAGATCAATTGGTGGGGTTTTTAACCCCACCTGATACGTAGCGATAGCGGCCCCATGTGTAGTGGTGGCGACGGGCTGCTACATTTTTGAACCCCGCTATTTCAAAAATATCGTAGCGCCCATGGGCGCTACGGGCGATATATTTACATCCTTGCTTAGAAGGAGTCTCTTTCAAGATATTTAGATCCCTTTGATGCTAGGAACTGACATTAGTGGGCATGTAGCATCGGATGATGATGTTGGCAACCCTTTGTATCCGAGATTATTGCATTTCCAATGGTGCCACAGTTCCTAGATGGGACATTGGTAATTGTGAAAGGTGTGTTTATGCAGTAGAGATATGACATGCACCACAACGTATTGGGGATAGCTGCAAATAAAAAAAGGACGGCCCAGTGCACGAGTCTCCCGTATAGCAGGGTCTGGGGAAGGCAAGATATATGCAGCCTTACCTTCATTTTTAATAGGCTGTTTTCGTGATTTGAACCTGCCTCCTCCAGGCTGCTACCGGTAAGCTTTTACTGTCGGGCCAAGTTGTCCTCTGTGCCACAATTCCCAAATTGGGGATAGCTGCAAATAGAGGTTCCTAATTGCTTTGTGCAGTTTTCTGGGGTTCTCATGTGCTCTTCTACTATCGATGCACTTTTCTTTTCCATAATCTGACAAGGGATGAAAGAAAAGACTTTGAATTGGTTGTAGTAGGATCTAATTTCTACCTATCAGAGGCAACATTGTAGTTTGATGGAGGTGATGTTATGAAATCCCTTCTCTCTCTATTTCTTCTTTGTCTTCCTCTTCCTCCTTTTTTGTGGGTTATGTGGGTCCTGTGGGGTCAACCCTCTTTGTGTAAGTTAGGTTCTAACCTGTAGACACCCATAGATGAACTTGTTCTTACCTGTATTAGTAATGATCAAGATCAATTTAATTGTTGAGGATGGTTTGCATTGGGTTAGTAATCATCTAGTACGTGCAGAATCATATGGTTTGGACTTGTAGATGGCAGGGTTTCAAAAATCAACCAAATTTGAGTCGACTCGATGACATCGATTTTGACTTGGTTAGATCCGTTTTGGTTCAAGTGTCACTTGACAAGTTGCATGGTAAGGGTCAAAAACTGTATTTTGACAATTTCTTCTCCTTTTCATGCTATCAAATCAGAAAGCAATGGAGATGGATTGGAGATGGGATGGATTGTGGGAGCTGGAGAGAGGGTTTGGAGATGAGATGGATCATGGGAGATGGAAAGAGGATGGATCATTGGAGATGGATGAATGGTTTGGAGATGAGATGAGGATGGATCGTGGGAGATGGAGATTAGAGGAGGTGTTGGGTTGGGGGGGTGTGTTGTGCAAGGCAGCTAGCTGTTGCCCAAGTGTTTGTAGATGAGATGTGGACAGTTGCCTTGGGCAAGCGTCTGGAGATGAGATGAGGATGGATCATGGGAGATGGAGATAAGAGAAGGAGGAAAGAAGGGGGGGGGGGGTTGATGTGGACCTTTGTCTGGAGATGGAGATGAGATCCTTCCTCTAGTTCCTTTTCGTTTGCAGGTGTTCCCTGACCTCATGCCAGAGCTAACCCAAAGAGGGGGAAAAAGGGTCCAGACCATTGTTACCTAATTCGGTGTACAAGCTCCCGAACTTTGTATAGTTTGAATCGAACAATCAGCTATTTGATTTGGTCAATTCAAGGCTTTTGAAATGTTTGAGTTCGTAGCGGTTCATTGGATTTGAAAAGGAGAAGAGTTCCGCTCATTTGTACATGAAAGGAAGGTAAAGTGCATTTAAAATGCTACAGTACTTCATAGATGGGAGTACCCTTTGGTCGCTTTCTTTCCTTTGCTTATTTGTTTCTTTCCATGCACTGTACCATCTTTCCTTATCCCTATTACTTTGTTGATTTGACCAAAGTGGTTGATGGGATGGTAAGAAATGAAGTAATGCATTGTACCACCTCTCTTTTCCATGTCCCTTGACTTGACTAAAGTGGAGTTCTCTACATCGTGGCCTATCAATTATAAATCTTATGTGGAATGGGCCATCAAAAGATTAGCCACTCATAAAATATATGTAAATATTATAATGCATAAAAATATATGTGAAATAAATTGGGTGGAAGCCAAATATTATATTTTGTGCTACTTCATTGAATCATAAAATAGATATAATTATCCCTATTAATTTAGAGTTAGAGTCCATTTCTAAAATCTAAGCCAGTACTAATAAACCTTTCACAAGTGAAGCCAAAATTCACAAAAATCTTAGTATGTGCCACCACTAAATTAATTAAATGTAATACACATAATTTGAATGATTTATTCTTGTGTGATTTAATCAAGTGAACAACTATGTTCAATTTAACGGTGGATTTTTCACCGATTAAACTAAAATCTACTCCACAACCTATGTGAGATGATGAGTGGTTAAGATCTCATAAATAAGCCCTAATGCTAATCCCAATATAAAAAGGATTTTTTTTTTATGAAAAACAAAGAGGGGCCCCTTGTAAATTATTTCGAATTAATTCATTGAACTCGGACTACAAACAATCAAATTGAAAAGCGAATTTGGTGACATACACTATTGAATTTGCAAATTTAGGTTAGTTTCGAATCGTAAACTATAAACTTGAATTCGAATTAGATGAATTGCGAATCAGGTAACTATGGTCCGGACTCTAGAGACTTGGCCGAGCCCAATTGCAACTCGGCCTAGTTGACTTGGAATCCAACTCGACTTGTTCTGCCTGAGTCTGAGTCTGGGTCTGCTTTTTTAAACCTTGTTAGATGTTGATAACATTCTTTAATATAGAATAGTGGATTAGGTGTTGATGGTTTGTAAGGTGGTGGGGCTTTCATCTATAGTTAGCACTTGCAACATGATGCTTTTCGTGGAACAGTTTCTAGGCATGGATAAATAGGGTGAGAAATCAAAATGGAAGGGAAAGACAAAGACTTCAGAATCTTCATAGTTAATCAAAATGAAAGGGAAAGACGAAGACTTCAGAATCTTCATAGTTTGATTATCTATGATCACCTGTTAACGTGATTTTGTCTTTTGTTTATTGTGTTAGGCATCCTTTCTTGGGAGGTTTCATCAGGGGTTTAAGTCTCAGTGCTGGTTGGGGTGTGGACAAGTCAGTGCCATCTATGCTGGTCTAGCCCGTTCTTGCGGGACTGGTAAAATATAAGACATGATGCAAAACAAGTAAAAATGTGAAAACTAAATTATTTAAGTAGTATCTCAATAGAGATTTTTTTCTTACTAAACAGTAAGTTGCTGATTAGATGCTCATGACCTAAGGTATGTTTATCATTAGAACGTCGATAAACCAAAATACATTAAAAAAAAACATGCCTTTTTTGAAAGCTCCAAATCCTCTATTTAATTACTCAAAGTTTTCAAGTCTAGAGTTTAAAAATAGTGCTTGACATCTTGATGTTTATCTCTAGATTTGGTAGATCTAAGCCTCATAAGCCTTGAGAGAGAAATGAACGGAAGGAGGAAGAAAATGTGAAAATGAGAGAAGACTTAGATCCAATGACTTCGGATGATGAAATCTTGCAATTAAATATTCTCCACAATGTCACTTGTAGAGAGCCTTATAAAAGAGTAGTAGTCAAGCAACACAAATGTGTTAGGGGTGCAACATGGCTAAAAAATCTTTAAATGACTTTCAAGCCCCATGCTGAACAGGTAGGACAAGTCACTTAGGTGAGTGTCCCAACGTATTCAGTATTCTGGTTGATTCTAGAGGAGCTGGGATGTGTCGCCATGATTTGTTTGAAATTGAAGGAAACTAGGCACAGTACCCATACCGGCACAGACTTGTTTTTGTATCCAGCAGCACTTTGCCAACTTGAACAATGATGAAATCTAAGACCATGGGCTCCACATCTTTTTGATGTATACTATTTTCTTCATCTGTAAAATTAGTTACCATTCTTGTAAACGTAAGGTCCCAAAGCAAAGGTTTCAGGTGGATAAGGTGAGGAGGTGTTCTTCCATAATTCCCGCTTTTTATGCCTCAAATGCACTAAGAAATAAATGGATGATTCCAATGAAATACCTTTTGCATTTGCATTCCGTTCTGGGGTACATCTGGAGATCTTGATACTTCAAGTATTGAAGGGTTTTATGTTCTTGTATCCATTGGAGCTTTTTAGCACTGTTTATGTGACGTCCTAGAGCCCTATATCGACTATAGAGAGAACAATGATTGGGCTTTTATGTAGAGCTTGCACCCTTATCTTGTATGAGGCCTTTTGGTGGGTGGAGGCCCACCAGAAGCAAAATCGTGAGGCCCGTGGGCCAGAGCAGACAATATTATGCATGTGTGTAGGGGTGGGGCATTATAAATGGTATCAGAGCCGACTCTCGACTAGTTTGAGCGTGGGTCCCTTCCGTGGTTTGGTGCAAGTGGGTAAGTTTTCATATGGGCTAGCAAAGAGGGCTGGTGGGCTACTGCTTAGGGATGTGCAGTCCTAAGGCGGGGTGGATTGTGGTGTCCTAGAGTTCCACATTGACTATAAAGGGGAAAGTGATGAGGCTTATATGTAGAGCTTGCACCCTTACCTTGCACGAGGCCTTTTGATGGGTTGAAACCCACTAGAACCAAAACCAGGAGGCCCATGGGCCAAAGCAGACAATATTATGCATGCGTGTGAGGTTGGGCGTATAGTTTATCTTGGGTATATTTGTTTTCATTTGAATTTGAATGTGGATGCTTTCCTGGTGAGAGCTGAGTTAGAGATTCAAAGTCATTCTGTTGCAAAGTAAGGAACATCTGAATGAATGCTACTTAAATCAGTTTTGTATTTCATTCAGTAGGAATTCAGATTTCAGATTATTGTTGTAGTATTTATAAGTTGCTCGTCCCGCTATATACTACTATCAGCTGGATGTATGCATTTGTGATCTCATGATTTCTGAACTTGTTTTTTTTTATTAAGTTGTCATGATGTAGATTGAGATAATTCGCTCTGGTGCAGGTTCTGTTCCAAAATGATTCGCCTGCCACATTACTTGCACGGGTAATTGGAATCATAGGTTCCATTGACCAGGGCATGCTTGCGAAGGGACGAGATACTTACAAATATTTCACAAAGAACCATATGCTTTATGAACGGAATCAGGTTTGCATTTTCCCTCTTTTCTGCTTGTGCATTATTTGTCGTACCTGGATACTAGCACGAGCTCAACATATCTGTGTTAGACCGATAGACATTCGTATCAGTACTTGATATTGCATGGATACTTCTAGGGTGCAACTTTAGCATATCCTACTTACCAAGTCCATTATTTCATATAGTTATTTTAATTTTCTTGTCAAATGTTAGAAAGGAACATAATCATTGATAATTTTATTAATTCAAAAGTGATCTAAGAAAAAATTAGGATGCCCATATACACACCTGTGGCCTAGATTGTCGAAAAGTGTAGAGTTGTATCCATTTCCATGTCTGGCATCATAATTTCACTCCGAAGAATCTTAGAACACAGAGAGGATTTCAGTTAGATACCACAAATAAGGAC
The DNA here is from genome assembly GCA_037013555.1 of Sextonia rubra. NCBI lineage: Eukaryota > Viridiplantae > Streptophyta > Magnoliopsida > Laurales > Lauraceae > Sextonia > Sextonia rubra. The sequence goes on from JASUAD010000001.1 coordinate 64,408,780, forward strand.
AGTCTGGGCAAGGTGTAGACAAGCTAGTTGAGTATTATGAAATCATATGGCGCCACTTGAATTAAAGGGAAATTTCCTATGAGATGGAAGTTTGACCTCGGTTGTTGTATGGAGGTGAATGTTAGGTGGCTAGAAAGCGTGAAGTTCATGTGGTTGGTGGAGTGACAAGAAGGGATAGAATTAGGAATGGGCACTTACGCGGAAACCTATGGCCAACGGCAATAAAAAAAACCAAGGAATATTATTGTGATGGTGTGAGCATGTTCATGCAAGGGTAGAGCCATTGTAAGTTGAATCGAATAAGATCTTAGGTGTAGTAGTACTGTAGTAAGGAATGTCGTCAGTATATTACAAATGATTGTTCTGTTTGAGGAGTCTGGGAAAAAATATTATTGCTATGTACTTGCCAGCTTAGGTTCTGACGTGCACATACATCACACACAGGAGGTCCGTTTTGAGGAAGTCTGGGCGGATTATTGTGCTATGAACTTGCCGACTTTGTTTCTGATCCACTAAGTTCAATCTGCAGACTGGCATATTTTAATTGCTTCAACAACTAGAGCCAACCTGTATTGGATGCTCAGATCCTATACTGAGAATTGCACTTAAACATTGCTTGGTAATTTATTTTAAGTCTATGAGGTTAATAATTTATATAGTAGGAGAATCAAGAAAAGTGGTCTGCCACTTCACTTGAGATTCCTGTAGGGATTATTTTAATGCAGTTGTTCTTGTTAGTTGTGAATTGTTTTTTACCTGTATCATGGAGAATCAGGGATTTAGATGATCCACGCTAACAGATTCTTGTTGTGCTTGCTGTTGACATGTTTTACATGTATTCAAGTCACTCTCATGTAGGGACAAGAGACGCGCAATTATGCTTTGGGCATCTATTGCCATGCAGAATTATATGATGCTGGCCTTTAGAACCCACAGAATCATGTGATCATTGGGCCTTGGAATGTATTTTGACATGATCAGTGATCCTTAATTGATGACCAGAACATTACCTAGTGAGCCCTGTGAATGAACCATGCCCCACCATGACGCTTTCAGGATGGTGCTCAAATAGATTATTCTAGTAAAAAAAAATGCAAATAATAATAATAATCTATTAAGCATGGGTACTCCAAAAATGTACACGTACCTGTACCGGGTATGTAGCTGGTACTGGTACAGGTACGGCTAAATATGTACCTGGTATGGTCAAACGTATCCAGTATGTTTTGTTTAAGAGTGACTTTTTGGATATGGCATGGGTGCATACCCAGTACTTCAAATCCACATTTGGTTATGGCATGGGTACGTACCCGATACGGGTACATATACATTTTTTGAGTACCCATGCTTCATAGATGATGATGATGATGATGATGATAATAATAATAATAAACAATGCAAATTTGACGTTGCAGAGGCTGAATATTGGATCATGGGCTCTTTGAATGTCCTTTTCAGAACATTCTCTACTCATGCAGAGCCAATCAACTTATCAGTGTAGATCACTGAATCATTGGCCTCACATGTATAACCTACAAACTCTACGTGCCTATGTCTCCAGGTGCCATTTGCAGCTACCTTTTGATCCAATGTGGCTGGTACTTTTGGTGTTCCTGAAAAAGAAAAGGAAAAGAAAGAACAAAAATAATGGTATTGTTACTGGCAATTCTCTCACATATTTAAACCTTTGTGTTTCTCAAATGTTCTCTTTCCAGGACACCAACAGGCTTGAATACTTGATTCCGAAGAAAACATCTCTCCGGCACCGACAACCCATGGGCGACCAAGGCTTCATTGATTTTGTTGCTCATCTCCTCGAAATAAATCCAAAGAAGCGTCCAACTGCATCAAAAGCTCTTCAACACCCTTGGCTTTCCTTTCCATATGAACCTATCTCATCATGATCCATCTAACAAATTCATCAGAGAATGTTTGCACAATCTGCAGTGTGTATTTTGAGATCAAAGAGCGCCCCAGATGAGTGTTCTTTGCAGCTCTGGTTGAATGGGCTCTACCGTTTCACACGCATCAAATGCTCTAGAAAGGCGTCAGTTTGTGGCAGACATGATGCCTTTGCTAAAACCAATGTTGTATCCTAACCCCTCTGTAACTTTGAAATGTAATTTTGCATGCATCAAGTTTTTTTAGGCCTCTTTGTCATGCTGGGTGGGGAATCTGCCCTCTCATGTATATGATGTGATTATTCTTTTCTTCTTTTAGTAATTGCTGCTTGGAGTTGCAATTGAGATTTGATGAAAGGAGTTAAAACGGTGTTTTGTTTTCTCACAATGCCACAATACTTTGGTAATTATTTTGTACTTTGTGGGGAAGGAGCACAATCCTACAGGCTGAGGAAGTTGAGCTGGATTTTGCCTTTTCTTTAGCTTGTATTAGCAGTTAACATGGACGTACCGAGGGGTTCTAATTTTTTTGCAGTTGTGCTGCAGTTACAGATGTTGCCATAACCAATGTTGCAAATATTTGGGATAACTTCAAATTTAGTGTTTCTATCAGGATATTTTGGTGAAATATCATTCAAAAATTTCTTTTTGAAATTGCTAAACAGAACTTTAGCAAGATGTGTGTAAATGATTTGAATGCTGAGGTTGAAAACGAAAACAAAAATAAAGTACTATGGGACGAGAGGATTAGAAAAGTTGTAGGTTTTTTTGTGTTCTATGAAAAAATGTAAGAGCAATTGCTGCTTGGCTAGGTAATGTTTATCAGTTTGTTTATTTACTTATTTGCATAAATTGTCGGTTTAACTTCTTTGATGTAATGGTTTCAAACTCAAATCACTCAGAAGCCTATCTGAGTGATGGGAGCATGTAGCTTGAGTGGTGGTGTGGTGTGGGCCCTGTGTCGGATCCCATTGCTTGAAGTGGCTAGCTCCTGGGCCGGATGATGATAGAACATCCGGGTATAAGTCTCTGCTTTCTGCTGTTCCTATTGGAAAACAAGCTGAATATTGGCTGGGAGTGTAGCGTGGAGAGCCGCCGGATGGTTATTCCTGGAGAGTAGATCAGGGACCCCATTTGCAGGTTTTTTTTTTTTGTTTGGCAGTAGCTTATTGACCAGGTATCAATGGATGTGCACATTTGCATTCTCCGCTTCCATAGAGGCATCATATCCCTATGTGAGATGATCTGAGTGTTTGATGGAGGTCACTAGAGTCATACAGTCCCCTTCAATCAGAACTGCAGAGAGCTTCAGAGCATGGCATTGAGCAAGGCCGCGTTGTAGATCATGCATAGGTCACCATCAGCTGTCCATGTGAGTCTCGGTTAGTCTTCCAATCCCAGCTTGGCCTGTGAAGTGGTTATAAGCACCGTCAAAATTTAGCTTGAACCAGCCTAGGGGCGAGGGAAGCCACCAATCTGTGGAGTTTCCAGGCGTGCTTTCTGGACCTGGATAAACTTGTGTGAGATTCCATTCAAGAATAGCAGAGATCGATCGAGATTCTAAATGGAAAGGATTAATTAGGGAGAATTAGAAGATGTAGTTATTCCTTGCTTTCCAAAAGTACCACATCACTGTGATACCTCGCCTGCTGTTTTCAGATGATGCCTCGGAACAAAACCATCGTGCAATAGATAGGTCCAGCACTGGCTTGGGAATTGGTTCCCACACAGGCCGGGCAAAGTGGCATCGAGCAAACAAGTGCTCCATTGTTTAATCATCTTGTCTGCACAGTGGGCAGGTTTGATTGACCTCAGTCCGCCATTTGGACAGTCGATCTTTTATTGGTAGCTGAACTTGCAGCAGCTACCAACAAATCATGCGCAATTTCAGTGGGACGGAAAGTATCCAGATGATTTTCCATAGCATATGTGGCCCCATGCCCCACTGGAGAAGGTGTTTGTAGATCGCTTGAAAGCTACAGGACCCCGTTGGTTTTGAGTGTCAGGGCTGGTTGCCCGATGGGAACCAAAACCCAAACAGCCGCCAAGATAAATGAAGGATGAAACAACGTTTGCAATCCCCAGTGCATTTTTCACCGTTTCTATGTGCCCTCCACGGGTGAATGCTGAAAGTTATGCTAGATTTAGAGTGATTCACCCAGTGTTCTGCGTCTTGCTGAGGACTGCGGTTGGTAGCTTGAATGAAGATCGAAGTGTCATCGGCATATTGGAGTATCGGGATCCTTTGTGTGGGGGGATAAAACAAACTGCACCTCGGGCCGAGTAAGTACCAGTTAGCTGTTGAAGCTCTCATAGCTGAGCTAAGTAGGCACGCAATAAAACCACCGACCTGAATGATGACCTGTTGACTAAGGCTGGTCCAAACAATATGGGACAGCTGGCTTCTTCTGCTCAGGTTGAGGCTATAACAGAAGGAGGCACTATTCCTTAGGATCAGGAGGCAAGATCCGATCATGGCCTGAGATGGGAGGTTTTTGCCATCAGGCCTCCTAGAGTGGAAAGACATGTGCAAAGTGGATCCCACATTTGAGGATTTTACACTAATCATCGACAACAACAAAAGGAGCACTCGATGAAGACATAGAGGTATGCACTAAAAATCGAATCTTGGTGAATTCTATTTCCAAAAAATGATTATTCTCTAACTTAGTCATCGGAGGGCTTACTGTCGGACCCACCCGACTGTTTTTCCTTTGACAGTTTCTCTCTTCACTTGATTCAGGTTGCTCGGAGCACTTAGAGCAAGCAACAGACCAGCCTACTTTTCTATAGTTGAAACTCGCATCACAGTTCCATTTACAAATCAACCTAGGTCTATTAACATCTGACTTGACTTGCAAAATTTGACCACACAATTGGCACCGTTTGTGGGAAGCGAAAGTAGAAATCCACTAATGCTTCTTCAAGCTGAGAAGATGTCTAACAGAAATCAGATTTCTAGTTCTTCACACCCAGATAGGCAGCCTCACCTCCGGCGAGGGGAGATTATGAAAAGCAACATTTGCACATAGGAAAGGAGCCCCTGGTGATCTATTTTGAAGATGAGAAATATGACTATGTTCCTCACATGGAATGCAATCGAGCAACCCCACCTACAGGTAGACGGGGACGTGTCCGATAAAAAATACACCGATATGGTCCCAGTCGCTTGCAAAGGTTGCCCTCTGTGACCGAGCTGCAAAGTGGTGCACAGCAGGGACGGGATCTCAGGTCCTCAGATCATAGACCTCCTCAAGACACCTACGCACGACTCGAACGCACCTGCAAAGATACTATTTGGGACTTAGCAGAATGAGTAAGGTAGCAACAAGAGAAGATCAATCGGCTGCTAGATGAACTAAAAGCCGAGGCGGGAGAACATGAGGACCTCATGCAAGGAAAGGAAGCTGATCGAAAGAATTCTGAGGTAAAGTGCCGGGGTTGATCACTGACTCATTAGATAAGGGCACAAAGCCTGGATCAAAAGAAGGAAGGTCACCCTTCAAGAGCTCGCCAATCCCAAAGAAAGTCGGAGATGGGCTATGAAGGAAATGGGACTCCAAGTTCCCGATCTCGAAGGGAGACGGAAGGCAGTGAAGGTCGAGTGTGGCGCAGTAAAGAAAAGATGTCCCCAAGGGGATACCGAAGAGAAAGAACACCCACATGAGTGCTCGTCGAAAGTGATATCCAAGCACTCATAGAAAATGCACTCATAGAAAGGGATCGCATGCTTTCTATCGCGAACCCCATCAGGGAAAGATGTTGGAAAAGTGTTCAAAGCTTCATGTCTCTGTTTTCAGAGAAGACTGAGAAAGCAGCACCTTGGCCAAAGCTAAAAGTCTATGATGGCATCTCAGACCCTATCGACCATGTTCAGTGCTTCCAGCACTCTATGGTGCTGTGGTTGGGAATGAGTGCCTGATGTGCAAGGTCTTCCCATCGAGTTTAAGAGACCTGGTTCTGAAGTGGTTCTCCCAACTAAGGGCGAGGTCTATTGGTAGCTTTAGGAAACTTGCAAGTTCCTTGGTGACACGATTTATCATAAACTCCAAGCAACCAAAGGACATTGGTGCACTTCTTGGCCTCGGAAAACAAAGTTCGGAGAGCCTAAAGGAGTACAACGCCCGCTATTGGCATTGTACAATGAAGTTGAAATAAGCAACGAGCAAGTGGTGAAAGCTATCTACAAGCTCGGACTCCTGAGGGAAAGCCAACTTCAGCAATCTCTAACCAAGCAACCTCCGGTCATACAGGAGAATTGATGGGATGAGTTGAAGAATTTATAAAGCTGGAGGAAGATATGAGGCCACAGAAGTATAAGTGGCCCCATCAGGAGGTAGGTGGGTCTCTCCAAAAAAGGAAAAAATAATACGAATAAAGGCCGAGTAGACGATAAGGTCTTACCAAACCCACCCGAATAGCCTACGAAGGGGTGTTAACCATCTTCAAGGATCCTACCTACAAGATCCTTACTCAAATTAAGGATAAGCCCTACTTTAAAAGGCCTCCTAAGATGGTGAGTGATCCCGGAAGGAGAAACCTAGACCTCTGGTGCTCGTATCATCATGAAAATGGGCACCTCAAGGAGAATTGTCGGATGCTTAAGCAACATCTTAAAGATCTGGTAAAGCAAGGGTATCTTAAGGAATTTGTAGAGGAAGGCCAGACAGAAAGGCCATCAAAGAGCTCAGAAAGGAGAAATCATAGGTTAATCATCGAGGAGAAAGCCCCGGTGTGGGTTATAGTTATAGTCCATAGAGTTACGAGCTTGGAAGAAGTGGCAACACGGGTTGTCAGGACTTAGAGAAAGATAGCGGCTCATTTGAAAGAAGTCTACCAGGTGAGCACTCATCCTAGCGTCGTCAGTAAGCTCGGGCAAGCCAGAGGTGAAATTTCATTCTTAGATGAGGACTTGTGGGATATAGTTCACCCCCATAATGATGCTCTAGTGTTCACCTTATTGGTAAAGGAGTTCGACGTTAGACGAATGCTCGTCGATTCGGGCAGTTCATCAAGAATTATGTACGTCAAGCTCTTTAATAAAGTTGGCCTCAGGAGGACGGATTTGGGGCTATCTTCTATAATGCTGTTCGGTTTCAGTGGCCAAGCTGTGCAGCCTTTGGGACAAATAACCGTGCCAGTTGCAGCAGGCTTGATATGCCTTCAAGTGGAATTCCTAGTGGTGGATGTGTCATCCCCCTACAATGCCATTATGAGATGAATGAGGATCCACCGTATGAGAGTAGTCTCGTCCACTTATCATCAGAAGATCAGATTCCCGACTACCCATGGAGATTAGAGGTGACCAGGCAACCTTAAGGATTACCTAGTCGCGGCTATTAAAGGAAAGTACAAAAGACAATGGTGTTGCAAGTTCGCAAGGAAGATCCGACCAGAGATAGCAACTACAACTTGGTTGGCCACATTCAGAACTCCAGGGCATGTATTTGGCTGACAAGGCTAAAAAAAGCTGGAAAGATCCCGATCACCAAAGGAGCTTCAGTGAAGCACTTTATGGTCGGTACCTCCTTGGAAAAGGGTGAGTTAAGTGAGTTAATCCAATTTCTTGTTTATAATTTGGACATCTTTGCCTGGACTCCATGTGAGGTGCATGGAGTCAACCCAAATATCATTTGCTACAGGCTCAATGTAAATCCAAATGCTAAGCCTGTTGTTCAAAAGTAAAGAAAACTTGATCCCGAATACCGAGCAACCGTATGCGAAGAGGTCAACAAGCTGATGGAGGTCAATGCTATATGGGAGGTTCATTACCCAGAGTGGTTGTCAAACACCTTCATCTTTCCAAAGCAACACAAGTAGTGGAGGGTATGTATCAATTTCCTCAAATTGAATAAAGTTTGCCCAAAAGACAGCTTCCCTCTCCCTAAAATCGACCAATTGGTAGATTCTACAATGGGGCATGAAAGAATAAGCTTCTTGGATGCTTACCGACGTTACTACCAAATTGCAATGGAAGAAGCCGACTACGATAAAACATCGTTCACAACTCCAAAAGGCACCTTCTGTTATAAAAGGATGCCTTTCAGACTTAAGAATGCGGGGGTAATTTATCAGCGTCTGGTAACCAAGATGTTCCAAGGACTGATCGGGAAGACAGTGGAAGTTTACATCGATGACATGGTCATCAAAAGCAGAAAAAGAGCTAGCCATTTTGAAGATTTGAAAGAGGTATTTAACATCTTGAGGAGATATAAATTAAAACTCAATGCCTCAAAATACTCATTTGGGGTCAGCTTGGGCAAATTCCTTGGCTTTATTATAATGCAGAGGGGAATAAAGGCAAATCCCGCACAGATCTAAGCCATTCAGAAGTTGGAATGGCCGAGTTCAAAAAGAGATGTCCAAAAGTTGGTAGGAATGCTAGCGACTCTCAACCGCTTCATTGCCAGGAGCTCGGATAAATGTCGACCACTGTTTTTTGCTTTGAAAAAGAGGGCAGAGAAGATTTGGGACGAACAGTGTGATCTGTTGTTAGTAAAGATTAAGCAGTATTTGAGTACACCTCCTATTTTGTCCATCCGTAGGGTAGGGGAAGAATTGATCATGTACCTGGCAATCTTCGAGCATGCAGTCAGAGCTGCCATGATGAGGGAGGAGGGAAAGCATCACCTTCCAATCTATTTCATCAGTAAAACCTTGCTTGACGCAGAAACAAGGTACCTGCCATTACAAAAGCTTGCCTTGGCTTTTGTATGTGTAGCTCGGAAGCTCAGACATCCAAGCTCATACCATGAAAATCCTGACTGAACACCCGTTGAGAGTTGTCTTAGACAAGGCAGACCTGTCAGGAAGGATGGTTAAATGGGCAATTAAGCTCGGGGAACATGATATAAAAATCGTCCTGAGAAATGCAATCAAAGGTCAAGTTGTGGCGGATTTTATTACAGAATTCGCCCCAAGGGAGGGGGCCGATCAAAAGCAAGGAGAAGCCAGGCACTCTGATCCTGCAGATAGTGCTATGAAGGAAAGTGGCGGTTGTATGTGGATGGGGCGTTAAATTGCTAAGGTTCTAGTGTTGGGATGGTATTCTTTACACCAGAAGGAGAGGTAATTGAAAAACCGGTATCCTTGGGTTTTCCTGGTTTAAACAGCGAGGCAGAGCATAAGGCCTTACTATCAGGATTCTGAATGGCCTAGGAGCTGAAGATAAAACGGCTATTCATTTTTTGTGTTTCACAATTGGTAACCAACCAGCTAAGCGAGGAATATGCTGCTTGAGATGACAGAATGACCCCATATTTGGAGGAGGCTTGTTGGTCAATCTAGAGGATTGGCAATGTCGCCATCACCTAGATCGGTCGAGACAAAAATGCACATACTGACAACTTGTTTGGCCACAACTATCAAAACTGAATTAAGAAGAGAAACCATAGTCGATTTCCAACTAATTCCAGTGTGGAGGGTTGACGGTTCATGTGGTTGGGGGAAATGAAGGAAGAAACTAGTTGGTTGATTCCATTATTAAAATACTTGAAGAATGATGAACTCTCGGAGGATGCAAAGGAAGCCTGGAAGATTAAGAGGAGGTCGGCTCGATTCTGGTTATCACCTGAAGGAAGGTAGTACCAACATTCATACTCGGGACCTTACCTGAGATGTGTTCACTCGTCAAAAGTCGGAGACCTTTTATGGGAAATCCATGAGGGATGTTGCGGAGGACACATTGGAGGTCAAAGGTTGGCTCATAGAGCTATGTCGCAAGGATACTAGTGGTCCTACATGTAAAAGGATGCACTACAATTCATACACAATGTGAGAAGTGTCAGCGATTCGAAAAGGATAATCATCTACTGGCTAAGTAGTTGAACTTGGTAACAAGTCCTTGGCCATTTGACAAATGGGAGATAGACATCGTTGGACCAATGCTCAGGTTGGTAGGGAACTTTAGGTTCTTAATAGTGGCAACCGACTATTTCACCAAACGGGTAAAGGCAGAATAGTTTGTCCACATCAGGGACACTGATGTAGAAAGGTTTGTATGGAAGAATATTATTACCAGATTTGGAATTCCCCAAGCAATAGTTACGGACAATGGTAAACAATTAGAAGGAAAAGCATTCAGGGGTATGTGCGAAAGGTTCGGCATAAAGCATTACTTCCCAACGCCGGTATACCTATAAAGCAATGGCCAAGCTAAGAGCTCCAAAAAAACTTTGTTGGATGGCATAAAGCAAAGATAAGATGATGCCAAAGGATGTTGGGTGAATGACCTCCCCATTGTCTTATGGGTTTACAAAACCACCCCACGTAGGTCGACTAGGGAAACTCCATTTTCCTTGGCATATGGAATGGAAGCGGTAATCCCTTTGGAGATTGGTCTACCAACTATGTGAACAGAATCCTACAATCATGAGGAAAATGGAAAAAGAATTGCCGAGCAGCTGGACTTGGTGGAGAAATGAAAGGAGCATACAATAATCAAGTTGGCAGCATACTGGCAACAACTAGCTTGGAGTTTCTATAAAAGGGTAAGAGGAAGGGAATCTTAGGCTGGCAATTTGGTTCTGAGAAAGGTTTTTCCAAATACGAAGAATCCTGACATAGTAAATTGGGACCAAACTTGGAGGGTCCGTATAGAGTCACTTCTGTAGGGGGAACATGCGCTTATCATCTCGAGACACTAGATGGAAAAACACTCATGAGGCCTCGGAACATTTCTAATTTGAAGAAATTCTTATTCTAGTCTTTGTACCAAAGAGCTAGACTCGGTTATGAATTCTTATACCAAGAATATTTGGAATCTTTGTACCAAAGAGTTGGATTTGGATGTGAATTCTTGTACTAAGAATTAGATTCAATTAAATGAAAGTCTGTTTGCCCACGATGCTTTTATAGCTAATCGAGCAATCCTCATTTTTTAGAATAATACCTCGATTCCCGACCAGTTAAGTCAGGCGAGAGGACAGTGGTTTAGAAATCTGAGAAAAATCTTGTTAGTGGATACTTAGATTTGGCCACTAGCAAGTTCTAAGGTTTGGTGGAAAGGATCACATAAATGATCCCATACTTCGTATCGAAGGAGAAAAACCTGACGGGGAATGCATCCCAAACTAGGTGCACTGCCTTGATCTCACTTGACAATTAGCTAGGCATGACGATGCAAGCATTGGAAACAAAATTGAGTTTAAAAAAAGTCTGACAGTGGCAATGGAAAAGATAAAAAGGCTACTTAACTGAGATAGGCATATAACAGGGGCAAGGATTACAGGTATACAAAAAGAAGTCCAAAGCCCATAGCTCGGGCACACACACAAAACCACACCAGATGGGTTAGAAATATTTTAACTTCAAACATCAAGGAAAATAGTGACAAGAGACATGGAGGCAACCAACTTAGCATCCTGTTGCACCTCAGCTAGAGGAACCTGACGATAGAATGATCAAAAGCAGGAGGACTGTGGACCACAAGAGGCTTAGAAATGACTTCGGCAACAGGAGGCTCTGGCGCTTCTAGATCAGCACGAGGTGAGGGAGAACGGTGGTCGGCTATTTGAGGGGCAGAGTACCTTCTTCAGAGGGGAGAATCCTCTGGAACGCCAGCCTCATCTAGACCAGTATCCTAGCCACTCTTAAAAAGAATGGCATGGATCTCCTCAACCTACTTTGAATATGCGGCTTCGGCTTCATCATAGCCTTCATCCAAAGCATGCTCCATGGCCGCATTTATCTCCACCTCAAGCTTTAAGTGCCAAGCTCGAGAGTTTTCCAATTTGAGCTCTTTGGTTGCCATGGCACTCTCCACGCTTACAGCTTGAGCGGTCACCCACCCAACCTTGGCCTTTACCAGTTTCAAGGCCTTTTGAGAAAGGCCGAGTTGGCTCTTCAAAGATGCCACCTCTCTATCCCGTTCCCTTAGACGCTTCCAACCTGCCTCAAGCCTGTCGAAAGCAACAGACCATTACCGAACCCCCTCGTTTACACAGAAATAGACCCATATGATTAGAGCTGACGTAAGGTCTAGCATGTCTAAGAACAAAATAGAGAAAAGCTTACTAATAGGAACTTTTACATTCCGGAAGACATGAGCTTGAAATCTGTTAAAAGATTGTGTCGCTCAATGTCAGAGGGAAGCAGGGAAGTTTGGGCCATATGATAGGTCACAGCGGAGGATTCAGATATACCTTCCTTCTAGTGGGAGGGATCTTCTTGGGCAGGAATCTTTTTGGCAGGAGGACGGCAAGGCTTGGGGGGCAGAGTTGGGCCTCCTTCGTCAAAGACCTCTGTCTTTTCACCTCCGGCTCTTGTGTGGAGCTTCTTGAAGAAACTGAGGGGCTAGCAGGAGGAGAACCTAGCCTGGAGGGTCCTCCTAGCTCGGCTAAAAGATTCTTAAGTTTACGCTTTGACATATGTTGTGAAGGGGAAATCTGTTTGGAGTCAAGGGAGGGCTCACTATCTGAGACTACCAGCATAGGGTTGCGCTTGGGAGAAGAGAAGGAACTGCTAGGAGAACTAGGAAGAACTGGGACTCTCCGGGGACAAGTGATGTGCGTCTTGTGTTAGGATTCTGATCGCACTTGAAAAGCGATGTGAAATGCAACGGACTCAACTCCAACATTCACACATTTCAAGTGTTAAGAAGAATAAAAAATAAATACAGTTCATCATTATTTTCCCTTTGTTTACATAGGCTTAAATGCTCTGACCGTGGGGATGTAGGTTGTTTACAAGGTTTTTTGAAAAATTTACAACCCCACCATCTAGTCTTAGATGTGATCCAAACTTAGAAAGTATAATAAAATACATGAAAAATGAGAAAGAAATGCAAAAAAGAGAGTGCAAGGAGATGGAGACTATGGGCCACGGTCACTGTCAGTGACTGCAGCTCAGGGCCACTAGTAGACAGTGGTTGAAAAGCCATTGTTTGCTTCTATTTTCTCCCTATTTCACTTTTGTTACTTCTTCAGAGTGCTAGAACTTGCTTCCTTCAATTCTTGGAGTATTGAATGATCATCAAGAGTGCTTAGTTTGGCCGTGGAATCGACTTAAACCTTTGATAATCGTCACCTTTTGGTTACGGACTGTTTTTTGTACAAATCCGAAAGGGTGTTAAATAAACAAAAATAGAGCCAAAGTTGTGTCATTTTGAATCTATAATTTTCAAGGAACAGAATGAAAATTAAAAAGTCTTGTTCACAACTTCTAAGATGGCCCCAAAACCATTCCCAAGTGAGAAAATCAAAGGAAGAAGACTTCATCCAGGTGGCCTTTGCATTTGTTTTCTCTTAGTGAGATGCATGCTTTTTTTGTTTCTCTGAATTGTTCATCACCTTAATTTGTGAGAAAGGAGAAGAAAAAGTAGGCTTGAAGTGCAAGAAGTACTTTGGAAGTCTTGTGGATACTTGGAACTAGGCTTGTAACTTGTTGAAATTGATTGATTGTTTGGAACTTGCTTTGAATCTTGCTTCCCACATCTTCTTTAGAGCCTAAGTGTGCTTTTATAGGCTTCAGAGGAAGTTGGGATAGTTTCCAGTAATTGCAAGGGAGTTACACTTCAAAATAAAGTGAAATAACTCCTAGAAACTACCTGGACCAAGTCATAGGTGTCCGTGATCGAGGGCCATGGTCACTGACAAGGCCCAGTTTTGAATTTTTGCACGTGTCTCCCTTTTTCTCCTGTTTAGGGCCTGAACGATGTTCAATCTTCACGAAACTTAGAATGGTTGAAAGCTTTAAATATGATCAATGCTTCTCAAAGGAACTTTCTCTGGCACGGTAGGAATGGGCACAGTTATTACATACCAGTGGCCTAGAGCCAAATATTCAACTCCTAGAATGAAGGAGGAATAGGAATCAGAAGCCTGGAAAGTCTTTTGAAAGCATTCCACAGCCATAATTGTCAGGAGATTCAACCATTCTCCAAATGCTTGGTGGGTTCATCTTCTCTCATAGAAATACCTCAACAACTCCAACTTTAAGGGCCATCGAGTGAGAAAAACTAACTCTAAATTTTGGAAAATTCTCATGAATAATAGGGAGACCATTTTTAACAACTTAAACTGCGTGGTAAGGAATGGTGAAAAAATTGACATGTAAATTCAGACTTGCTCATTAATTGCCCTACAAAAACTAAATAAAAAGAGATTGTAGCAAGGATACACAAAGCAAAGGACTTAATCCAAGTAGTGGGCAACAATGTAAGATGGAATGGAGGTGTAATCCAATCTATCTGGGACGACCATACTACGGATAAAATTTTAAATATGCTTTTAAGTGGTCAAGATACAAGATGTTGGAGGTCTGAACCAGCTACAAATGCTCAATTAATGCCTTTTATAAATTCATCCACCCCTCGCCAATTGGCCCACAACTTCCTTAGACCAAAAGTTTGGAAATTGGATGTCCTTTCCAAGTGTCAACTGTTCATTGGGAGTCTACTTCTAGGTCGCCTTCCGGTGCTTTAAAGTTTGAAAAAGGAATCCCAACCCTCAGGCTGCGACTTGTATCCTCTGCAGATCAAAGGATGAAACCACGGACCAATTATTTTCCTCATGCCTTATTATTGTGAGAATTTGGAACAACCTCCCAACCACCATCTCTCGACCCAACACATTTCAGTCCTTCTCCTATTGGTTTTGGCATTGTGCCAACAAGTATAATAGGAAGGTGAGAACTTTTGTTTCGTGGTATATTTGGAAAATGAGGAATGATTACGTCTTTAATGTTGTTCCTATATACCCGCAAGCAGTGCCAACCAAAACCAAATTGGCTGTTTTTGAACGGAATGCTGCTAAATCATATGCTTCGTCAGATGTCGAGGCAGTTTTCCTTCAAAACACTTGGTTCCCTCTATCGCAAGGATACTACAAGCTTAATTTTAATGGCTCCATCAACCTAGGCACGATGACTGCTGGAGTGGGAGGAATTATCAGGAATTACAAAGGTGAATTGGTGGTAGCTTACGCGACTTCAATCAAGGCTACGCACCCTTCAGAAGCTGAAATTCAGGCTCTATACCATGTAATATCCAATGCAAAGTTTGCAAGGTGAGTAAGATCATATTAGAGGGGGATTGCTTAACCCTGGTAGAGAATCTTCAAACGCAAGACAACCTCTCCTGGGAATTCATAGATTGGTGGAGGAAGCTTCTACGAGCATTGATAGATATTCCATATTGGGAAATCCGATTTAGAAGATGATCTAAAAACTGAGCAGCTCATAATCTCTCACGACTGAATTACCCCACGTTCACAACATTCAAATCGTACTTGCCAACCTCTGTAGTAGACACGTTCATTCAAAAATGTAGTGGTCAGTGGGGCAAAAATGGGGTAGTTGCCAATGAAGCTTTTGATCACCTTAAAAATAGGCCACCCTGAATGAGGGGCTGACTCGAACTTTTACCATTTTCTTTAACCTTTTCTTCTCTTAATAATATGCTCCTTTTCTAGAAAACACCAAAAAAAAAAAAAAAAAGGCTAGCCATATATTCATATCTTGATCAATTTGTTTCCTCCCATTCTGTCTCCATCATCCTACCATAGCGTTGTCCAAAAAATTTCGTATAAGCTGATAGTCAGCACTATGGAGTTAATAGTAACTCTTTTTGAAATGCATTTTCCTGTCCCTAGATTCAGCCAATGTTTTTGAACTCTCCTTTTGCTCTCTGAAAACAAACGAACTATTATCAAGTGCTGTGAAAACAAACTAACTACTATCAAGTGAAAACAGCCTGCAACAATCAATATGCAGTAATCAATTGATGAATGCAAGAGGAGGTAATGTTAATTGATATGTGACTTCAAAATAGTCCTAATATAAACTACATGTAGTTAACTAATCTTGTCTACGATTAACATGAATGAACTTGAATACTTCCATCAATCAGGTCTCAAGGACGACAAAAGAAACTATTAAGTAGGTCGATTGAGATTAAGAAGAATATCAATCATTAATATTATTACTTGTTGGGGCCATTTTCAAAACAAGAATGATTATCCTCCGATCTATCCAAGCCAACACTAATCACACACACATTAGGGCAGTAAGTAAGTATATTTGAGATGAACTTAATCAAGGAATAGAGGCCACCCAAAAAAGTTATGATTGATAACACCATTACCTTCCACCACATGAGCAAAATCAACAAGCTTTACTTGTGTTCTAAACTTTCTGGTCTCCACCGCGTCTTTCTCATACACGATCAAAATGGAAGCAGAACAAAAGTGAAAAATTTAAGCTTTTGCTTTTTATTTGTAAGCATATTAACAAATAAACTCATATTGTGATAATCTATAAAGATTTCAATAATTCAACAACAATAACTAATAAAATACATGAGAACAAAGAATTTCTTAGTTGGTTGGAACCCGGCTTCTCACCCAGATGATCAGGACTAATCCGTAGGTAGTATCTCTTGGCCCGCATTTGATGGAGTGCGTGTACTAGTGCTCTTGCCCTGTGTATGCAAGCAAGGTCTCCTTGCTTATGTGAGTGATCTCTCTCTATGTATGCTGGTTGTCTTTTAGGTGGCATACCCAAAAAATTAATAAAACAACAAAAATAACAACAACAATAATAAAAATAATAAAATCATTGTTCAAAGATGCTGATTGTCAAAACTATGAGCTTGCATGCCTTATAACCAAATCTCAGTAAAATAAGACTAGATTTCATGCTCAGAATAATTATTTCTAAAATATTTATTGGATGAACTATTACTAGAGTGAAGTTTGAATGTTGCTCTTACAAAATGGTGGGCAATAATCAAGGACATCCCGAAAAGCCTTCATCTGCCACTCAAGCTTGCTTCTAACACCTTGCTTTTCAGTAGAACACACTATCTCATTAAAATTGCCACAGCAAACCTAAGCTTCCCAGCGACCCTTTTTTAGAAAGTACAAAAGATCTCATACCTGCCATCTATTTGAAGCATCTGGATGCCCATAAATACTAGTGAGGTGCCATGATCGACTGTTCGAATTGTCATCCAATGTTGCATCAATATGGAACCTTGAATAGTTATGAATCCGCAAATTTGCTTCCTCGATAACAAAGCTGTGCCGCCACTCCGCCCCTCTAAATCTGTTGCTATTAAACCTTGGAGCCCCAGTTTATATCTCAGCCCCTCCACGGGTTGGAACCCATATGGAGCCGAAATTGGACCCATTTACTAATTGGAACCTAAATTGGGTTCCGGACCTAGGCCTATTTATAAATCAGAACCTAAAACAAGTTTCAAAAGTAGTTTTTCATGGGTCGGAACCTACGGATAATCGGAGAATGGGATACCCGTTTGTAGCCCTATTTCCCGGTGTGAGGCCTTTAAGATGATTGCACATTCCCTTCGTCAAGAATGAGATCTAACGAAATCCAACAATTGGATGCCCTCAAGATAATAATCCAGTAGTGGATTTGCAAGTTCTTGGTGATCTTATTCTGAATACACGTTGTCCATCCATAATGGAGCTTGATCAGCAACCCTACGCCTTCTCTGTTAGTAGATTTTGTATGGATTAGGGGAATTAGGGTTGATGTTCCCATCATTATATCACAGCCCCTCCATACCTCGAACACTTGAGTTTTGTTTCAGATAAAAAAGCAACAGTGGGATCTTCCGTTGGCACCAATTCCCAAAGGGCTCAAACTACTTGTGGGTTTCCCAGCTCGCAGCTGTTCCAACTTGAGAGTTTCACGGTTCTCCAAGATTCTAAATTTGCATTTTTTGTCTATGGTAGTTTTGTTAAACATAAAGATTATAAATTTTCATTAAATGGGACTCACAAATTTCTATTTGCTCATAGACTCATGATCCGACTCAATTACATATATTAGAATTCTTGTAAATTAGAATTCCATCCCAATGAAGGGAATTGAAATCTTGGGAATTGTGAGAAATATATCCCTAGAACCAGCTAGAATTGGAAGAATAAAGATGAAGATGCATTAATGACCATTAAACGATTTTCCCTCTTGGAGAAAATAAATGCCCAGCTGTAAATTAAATTGCTCATAACATTTCTATGATCAAACATATAAAATAATTTTTGAATACATTTAGCTCTGTAAGCATAAGTTTGATACCACTTACTTAGATTTTATTATAAAATTAAGGTGAATTATGCCCGTTGATGATTCCTAGTGGGCCCTACAGGAAGTGAATAGTGGCACCACACACTATTAGATAAGTATTGCGAGAAATAAAAAAAAGCCGTTAAGTTCTATTTCTCATCTCCAACTTGTATAAATTCGATTGGCAACCCAACGCGCTTATAAATATTTCAAAACCCCTACGACTCGTTGGCATTTCAGGGTTTTTTTTTTTTGAGACTTGAGAGAGAAGAATAGAGAGAAGATCAACGACAACGAGGTTTGGCATTTCAGGGTTTTTCGATTTTTTGTTTGTTTGTTACCATGGGAAAGAGAAAGGACGTTTCGATTCTACAAGAAGAAAGATTCGTCAAGAGGCGGAATACATTATACAAGAAGGCCGATGAACTTAGTCTATTGTGTGGCGCAGATATTGCTGTGCTTGTCATCTCTCCCACCACTGGAGAAGTATCCACGTACGGATCGCTCGGGTGTTACTTGGGTATGCCAAATTTACAAGAAGATGCAAGGTTTGACTCTGGGCAAGTGATAAAAAAGAAGACGTTGAAAGATGCTATGCCATACAAAGAACAACAAGAAGAAAATATTGGGCAACACATAGAACTCATTACGATAGAGCCGCCTGGTATTAGGGTTCCTTCGTCACAGTCTCTGCCAACTCCAAGAAGTGGGTATGGGTTGGAATTGGATGATCTTCTTTCTTTTGAGCTTGAGCCTTCATTGGATGTCGGTGAATTATTGGATCAATTGTATCAATCTAATCCTCCTTTCCCTCCTCCATCTTCTAATGGGGAAGAGGATCCTTTATCTTTTGACCTTGACCCGACATTCGATGTCGATGAATTATTAGATCAACTGTATCGATCTGATCCTCTCTCTCCTCCATCTTCTAATGGTTCTTTTGAGATTGAACCTACATTGGATGTTGATGAATTATTTGATCAACTGAATCGATTTGATCCTCTCTCTCCTCCATCGTCTAATGGGTCTTCTGAGATTGAACCTATTCAATTAGATGTCGATGAATTATTGGATCAACTATATCGATCTGATCTTCCTCTCCCTCATTCATCTTCTAATGGGGATGGATTCAACGAACAAGATCCTCGGTATTTTGACGTCGATGAGTTTTTTAAGTGAAGCTTTGGATCGATCATGTGGATATTATGCAGATGAGAAAGGAGGACATGGATAAATTTTACCGTTGGATCAATGGAGACACTTTTGTTATTTTGTTTGTTCATTTAGATGACTTTTATGTTTTGATTTTTTTTTCCCATTCATTTGTTGTAACTCTAAAACAAATATCTGTTATGTTCTCATGGATTAGTAGTGACTGTAAAGAAAATGTTTAATGAAACAATTTTCTTTTTTATCCATGTTTGAATGTTGTTGATTCTTTGAGATTTCTTATGATTGGAGATTTTAATTTCTTGATTGTATTGAATGGCTGAGATGGCATCTATGTATTGCAAAAGGCTTGATTTGGGGCTTAAAAAAAAAAAAATTTTAAGCTCATGCAGCTCCCGCCAGCATTGCTCCATAGCTGGTTTTTTTTTTAATGAATGTTTAAAATAGAAAATCTTGATTTTGTTGGTCTAGCCAATGAATTCAGGCCGTTTAAGTCATGGGCCATTTTGTTGATGGATCACTTCTATTGGGATAATACCATGGCTTCCGTGGATTTGCCAAAAATCCTCCACTTAATTTCATCATCTTTGCTACCATCGTCACTCATCCATAGGCCATGATTCATTGCCAGAGGACAGTGTCTTCAGGTTTCCATAAATATAATCATGTTTTTGCCAATGTATTGATGCCATGGTTTGTATGAATGGATTATAAATATATTATTTTTTTCATTTTTTTTCTTTTAACTCTTTGTCTAAAGAACAAAATAAGAGGTCCTGTTATATTTATACTATATGATTCAGTGTATGGTTCGATCAAACCTTAAAACATCTTGTTAAACAATTCCGATTCTCAGAAAGTTGGAACATGGACTGAATTTGGGGGGCCTAGCCTACATTTTATTGGAAGAACATTTTCTGGGACATCAGTGCTATTTTATTGGTATAGCACTGGGTCTAATTTTTACATGTGAGAAATTTCTGCATGAAATGAGCAAAATTTTGGAATCATCGTCATTGTACAAACATTTCAGTAATTGTTGATGTGGGCTGCACTTAAGATTTCAGTATTCTATGCCTGCCTCATTGATCATTTCTGAAAATCTCGTGGGCAATATTTTTCCTATTAAGTACCGCTAACCTTTCCTTAGTCAACGGCGGCCCTACCTCGCCCGAGGGCTCTCTCAGCTCACCCGAGGGAGGCTCCCTCTCCTCACGTGAGATCTATTCACACATAGCCATTGGTACGTCCCATAGGCAGATTGCATCATCTCATGTGTAAATAATTCCCACATACGAACACACAATCGATAAACCCTAAACTTTTTTCCTTAGGGCTCACTTTCAGGCACCAACACCCTTAAATTGGTAATAGTCCTAATTTTGTGTTGCTATATGGCTTTCTAACTATTTTGAATGATGTATAGCTATTAAAGTTTGACGATTCCAAAAATAATGGGTCAGTAGACCTGATAACTTATACTTCCTTCACCTTCCAATCCTCTTGGGGTAAGCAAATCTCAATCATCTCTCTAAATGCCATTTCTTCCACTTCAAAGTAGTAAGGATCCGCTCAGTCGGCAACTCTGCGTATCACCTGGGTACTTGTGGATCAATCCAAGGTATATCATTCTTCCAACTCTGTAGGATTTCTCATCTCGTTCACATGGGCTATCTTTCTCACTTGTGTGTGCTTTCAGCTGGGTATCCAAAATTTTAAAAAATAATAATAATAAAAAGAAAAGAGTTACCAATTGACCAACGAGTGGCGCGTATAAAGACAATCGGGTGGTTGAGGACCTTCATGGTAGCCGTCTTCATTGATTGGACCGTATTTGCTGCTCTCTCAACACAATTTTTCGGGAAATTACAAGATAAAATCATAATTTGATACTGGCCACATAACTTCGGTGCATGGTAGGGAGCAGATGGAGGGGTTCAGTTGTGTTGGGCACCTTTGCATACAGTTACCATTAGGGGATATTTTTTTATTTACATTTCATGGCCTCCACTTTGTAATGTGATCAACGGAATTGATTATCACAAATTGAGTGGGCCATTAGACAGGACCGTTATGATTATACAATGCAATTGGTAAAATATGAACTGAAAGCAATTAACGGCAGTCAGTCGGTCCACTTGCTGAAAAATAGGGAAGAAAAAAGTGCCCATGTACTTACAAATGGGAATGATTTCGATATGCTAAAATGCAATTACAAGCTCGAGTATCTCCAACTCTTTTGAATGAAAATCATGAACAGAATCACGACTACAGAGGGCAATGGGTCAAGATCAGAGAAAAGCCCATTTCACTTCACTTGTATACAAACCAAAACATCTCCCTTGAAATGCAGATTTATAAAAAAACCGGTCCAGACCCACAAACATCTGCAAGACAAATTCCCCAGCCCGGACTGTTAGTGAGAAGGGTGCAAATCTCGTTCGACCTAGGCTGTTTGTCACACGTCAACAATTGCACAAATGCCCTGGATTAGCGTGAAGTATCCCAAAATGATATAGATATTCTCAACGTTGTATAAATTTGTCCAAAAATTTCTACGTTAGGGTACAGATGATTCACACACAATGAATGAGGAACATATACATAGAATTTTTTTTTTTTAAGGGTGCGTACCCATGGGTGGAACTAGTGGTGCAGCAAGGGCCATGGCGCCCCCTTTATTTTCAAATTTCCTTTTATGTGTGCATATATATTCTGGCCCTTCATTTTTAATAGAATCTTTTAATGGATGGCCTCTCCAACATTATAAAAAATGAAAGACTATGAATATAACTTCGATTTCCAAAAAAATGAACTAAATAATTACTGATTTTAAGAAAAAAAATCAGATGAAAGACGAAGGGGAAGGAAAGAAGAAAAAAAATAAAAGAAAAGAAGAGATTATGGATAAATTAGAAATTATTTACCCAAATCCAAAGTTGTTATTATTGCCCACGTACCTTGATTTAAGATCATGATAGTTTGATTGGAAAAAAGTGGAGAGTTTAGATTGTTGGGGCTTGAAGGTTATGAAAAGGTTTGGAGCTATTATTGCTTCATCACAAGTATTACACATTTTTCACTTTATGTGTTTATATTTATAAATGCATTATTTCTCTATGCACATTTTTTCTTTTCAGTCTTAAAGCTCATGCTTGAAGGTTAACTCATTCAAAATTACTTCTTATTTATATTCTACTAGTACAAAAAGCATTAAATTGATTGGAATTATATCCACCATTAGTAGAGAATTATTTTATTTTATTTTTCAATGTTTAATTTTAATTATTAATATCAGATTAAATAGATTTGATTTCAAATATGGGTCATTACTATTGATTACCTTTTAGTTCTTATACAAACGTACAAGAACTCAATTTAAAAATAGTTTTCTTTTGACTTATGCATTTAAAATTTTTATTATACTAATACTTAATGCTTCACAATGTCTTTTGGATCAATGAGGCTTAATTTCAAGAGGTAGCTCAGCTGGCCTCTTACCATGGTTTGCTCTCAGAGGTTGTAGGTTCTACCTGCGCTACAACACTGGGGCCGCAAGGGATTCATTTAGCTCCCCTGGGCCCAAAAGGATTAGTTCGGTACAAAGAGCCAGAATACTCTTTGTTAGCAAAAAAAAAAAAAAAAAAAAAAAAAAAAAAATCAATGCGACTCATTATTAAAATCCAATCCGCTAAAATCACTTCCTAATTATATTATATTATCATGAGAAATTTTAATTTAATTATAGTTATATCCACCATAGATAACCAAAAAAATTGTTCCCAATAAAAAAATCCCTAATTCCACTCCTGTGTAGACCCAAAATGCAATTAGGTTTTAAAAGTAGAGCAAGATTTTTTAGAGACAGGCACATAATTTTTATAAAATATTTAAAGTAGAGCAAGAATTTTCATTATAGTTTTAAAAAGTGGATGGAGGTCTAATGAGTGCAACTCCCATCGCATGTACTTGGATCCACCCCTATGTGCACAAATCTTAGCCTAAAGTGCAATTGTGAATAAGGTGGTTCATATTTATTAGTCATGGACAACTTTGAACCAAAAAACCCATTCAAGAAGCTCTCATTTTTTAAGCATTATCACTTGAAAAAGACTTTGGATTGAAAGAAGTGCTTTATTTGTAGAGATTAAGAAAGGTGGCATTTTAGAAATCTTTTAAAATGCAGGTACTGATAAGAAGGTGATTGCCAAATTGCTGGTAAAGTGTAGTTGCTCGTAACCAGCAGAATGTGTCGTCAAAGTGTCTGCAAGTTGCTCTGCGCGGGGCGCGAGATATGGGAGGAACACCTCGTCCAAATCGTGCAAGTTGCAAGAGAGGCGCATTGACTGGTGTTGATGTGGCTGATTGTAGACCGTTTGTTTTGATAGCTGTAGCCCCTTATTTTGATTAAAGTGGGCTGGCAATAAGAGGAAGGGAACATAGCACTTAGAGTGGGCAGCATGGAAGCAATAGACAACAGTTCGAGTCCCCATCCCCTGTCGCAGCTATTATGTGGTACTCTGGAATCTCATTGAGGTTCATGAAGAAAATTCGGAGCATTCAAGATGGGTAACATCCCTTTTACCGTTCTATTGTCAAGTTTTGTCTCAAAATGGAGTGACTCTTACCGTAAAATTGAGCATCATAATAAAAGGTCTATTAGGTGTTTATTTGGTGTTAATAATATTTTTGCTCAATCGTATGGTGGGGCTCACTCTTTTTGAGCTGAAACTTGAGAATGTGTGATTAAGGGAGTCAGATTCATGTTAAGCAGTCCAAACTTTCTCTACACGACCCCTTGATGGAAGTTCTAGAAAAATGCTATGTGATTTTTGTAATAGCTTTGATAAAGGATCCAAACTCCAATAGTTTGCTCATTGCGTTTGACATTTTATTTGGAGGGACAGCTCAATGTTCTATTAAAATTCATGCTACACTCTAGTCACATGCTCATGTACGTAACTGGCTAGTTACAGTGAACTTTCATTTTCCACAACGGGTCTAAAAATGGTCTTATGATCCTTCTCTTAGAACGTGCAACTAATAGTTTTCATTGAACCTCTAGGAGCCCTTCCATATTCGATTCCTCCATGTATTTGATAGAGCGTTACTTTAACCATTAGATTTATCCTGTTGAAAAAAAAAAATACATAATCTTAGTTAGGAAAGACACAATAAAAGCAGCTATCTGTAGTCCATTTCAGTAATGGACTTTTCATATTAGTTCCTCTTTCCATGTTTCGTACTGTCCTCATTTTATCCAAAGCAATATTCCTCGATTGGGGCGGCATAGCTTTTTATGCTACTGTAAAAATACACTTTGATAGTATAAGGAAAACTATATCAAAGATCCTTGCATGCATGCTTCTGAATATTCACTCAGTCGGGCCCTCCCCTATCTGATTTTGGGAATCAGCAAGAAGAGTGAAAAAGTGGAGCTCCAGTAACACGCATGGTAGTATAGGCATCACCGTTCTTTTGAATATTTTGGTTTTTATAAGCTCCACAATTAAAAGCTGAACTGGTAATCTTGTTTAAAAAGGGCCAAAACTGATGGAAAGTCAAATATCAACTGTTGATTCTGTACAGATTATTTATAGACAGTCCAAAACATTGGATGCAATTTTTACAATTATGTGGGCCCCATTTGCATAATCTAAATCGTCCAAATTGTTCAAAATGCCAAAACGGCTACGGGGTCAGATTTGCAACCTAATTCATCATAGATCATGCGATATTGGCAAGACATTATTGACCATTCCTTTTTTGCAGTGCAAAAACAGGATGAAAAACAATATCTTGTTTTCATTTTTTTTGGTTCTTGTGAGCCCGAAAATCATGATTAGAACCATTGAATATTTTCTTAAAGACAAACATGGTTGGTTGATCAAATTTCAACTGTTGATCCTTAGTATATTTTGAGATATTTGCAAAAAAGTCCATATTATAAAATTTCAGTTTGTTCTTTTACTTCTGTGGGCTCCCTTTGTATGATCTGAATCGTTCAAACTCTCTAGCCGTGCAAAAATAACCTTTAGATGAAAACCGAGGTGTTGGTTTTCCATGGATTTTGAGAGATTTTAAAAAGATCTTACAACTATTGGATCACACATTCTACATATAGGAAAATTTTCCATGTTTACCAAACCTATTTCTTCTTAGAAATCTTCTCTGTGATGTCTTGCTTTCAGGAGGAGATGGAGAGAATCCTCTAAATACAAAGGAATCTTCCATTTAGTTGACTTCAGTCAAACGTGCCCTTAGTAAAAGTCGCTTATTTTCATTGGCCTGTTTTTTCTTGCTTGGCCTAGTGCTACTTAAACCTAACTGACTAGGATTGATCCTAAAGACGGTATGTTGAGAGGGGGAGTCCTTAGTGATGGACTCAAGATTTTTCTTTGAGTGGGGCAAAAAATTGAAGAACATTTTTGCCATCCTATTCTTCATTACATTATATTTGATTTTGAAAAAAAAAAAGTTCAAACTTGACTATGCTGCCTTGAGGTTCAACAACCTGCTTAACAATTGGTTGTAAGAAGTATCTCTACAAATTCATTTTACAAATTTTGTCCCCTAAAATTCTTACAAACTTATTACTCTTG
Organism: Sextonia rubra; assembly: GCA_037013555.1. Classification (NCBI taxonomy): domain Eukaryota; kingdom Viridiplantae; phylum Streptophyta; class Magnoliopsida; order Laurales; family Lauraceae; genus Sextonia; species Sextonia rubra. Next base: position 64,434,482 of record JASUAD010000001.1, read on the forward strand.
AGAAATTCAAATACGCCATAGGTAATTGCTCAATTTACTATTTAGTAGAGTAAGCAAAATTCATCTCATATAGTTAGGATATTCAAATTACAGCACTCACACCTACCTTGAGCCAAGCCTAACACACACTGTATGTAGATAAAACAAAAACCAAACACAAACCAATGAAAACCAAGCACAACCAATTTGAGCCCTAACCAACATTCCTTACCTAAACATGATTTAGATTAAGACTATACTCAATTTAGGTATTGAAATTTTTGTTAACTATTTGAAAGGGCACAAAATTAAGATAATATTTTTCATTAGCGCAATCAAAATTTATTAACAAGCCTTCCAAATCTAACTAGCCCAACTAAAATTCCATTTATTGGGTTTGTGATGGCCCATCTAGGTTCAGGGTAGCCTAGGCACATATCCCTTCATTAAACCATTAGCTTAGATTCCCTATAGTGACCGGGATATGTTTTAGAGGAAACTTCATTTTATCAATTGCTCATTTGTGAATGTTTTATAGTATATTAGCACTGATCTTTGATTTTCTTTATATATATTTATATATTTTGTATAGCGCCCTATACAAATAAATAAACTCAATCCACAAATATAAAAAATAAAGAGTTTTTGTAGTATTTTAAAATTATAGGAGTATCAAATAATGACATGGGGCTTCTAAATCATAGGTGGTGTGGGATTGGGCCCCAACCAGTGTGTGGCCTATGTGGGCCATGATACTTTAAGGGAGTCCAAAATTTAACCTGGGCCAGCCACACCCATTACCTACAATGTGCGTCTGCCCTTGGGAGTCTTTTAAATTTGCCTCAGCTACTTATTTTCCAGATGCCCCATAAACATATTAAAAAAAAGAGAAAAAAAAAACAACAAATTTGTGGTAGGAAGGGTTTAAACTGTAAACCCACAATTGTTCGGCTGAAATCCCTATAGTAACCTATACCATCACTTCAGTCTTCATCTGTGTGCAAATGAGAGGTTAAAAATGACCCCATCTATACACCATTTTCATACCACGTACATAAAAGAATGCAAACAATATGATTATGCATAACGGGCTGTGCATCATTATATACGTAACTGACTCAAAATTAACAGCCCCCAAAGGAGGGTTAAATTGGTTTTCTAGTGTTCATAAAGATTGATTATCTTAAATTCAAGAGAGGACATTGGGGAGAATGGCTCCTTACCCCAGTAGTAGGGAGTGACAGTTCTCATTTTTGAATTGGGGCTTCAAATCTATAAGTCTCTCCCCTCCTTACAAATGTGAATTGTTTTTATGAAAAAAAATCTCACCTAAGTAGCTACCGCCTAGATATTGATCCTTTGGTGTAAAAAAATAAAAAAACGTTTCTATACCATTGATCCAATGTTGAAAGAAGAAAAATAAAAAATGACGTTTAATTTTAAATTTTCTCCCATGCGCTTAGCTTATTGAGTCTCACTTAATCCTTTGGTGTGAAAGATACTTTCACATTCCTACACTATCGATCCAATGTTGTGAAGATACTTTCACGTTCCTACACTATCGATCCAATGTTGAAAGAGAAAAATAGAAAAAAGACGTTTAATTTGAAAGTTTCTCCAATGTGCTTACTGCTTAGCTTATTTTGAGGGTACAACTGGATTCCGTGAGTCACCCAATGGACTCCATTCTTAGCCCAGCCTGAGCCCACTTAAGATTTCAAGTTTTGGATTTACATTTCCTACGGTATTAATAAAGGATTGAGCTTTGTCAAGCACATAATGATTAGCTTCAAGATCAACCCGAAGTGATCGCTTATTAACTGGGTTAAAAATGCTAAATGAGCTTTGAAATACTGGGTTAGGTTTAGGTCCGGTGACTTGCTCAAATTAGTTTTGGTTAGGTTGCTGCCTTTCCAAGATAAAACTCCTATCCGAGCTCGGTTTCTTGAAGCTTAGTTTCTATCTTGCCGTATCCATAAGAACATTATCATCCAAAGGACAGCTGGTTGTGTCTACTCTTGACTAATAAATCCTGTTAAATTTGACTGATCATAATTCTGTGAGCAAATGCGGGGTCTAATGCAGGGTCTATCTCAGGCAGTTCAAAGATTGGAATGTTGGACTCCATTTTCTCCACAATCAGGAAGCTCATACTGAGATCGTTCTCACAGTTCAGGCAATTCAGTCCTATGCATTTCAGGAAGCTCTACATTTTTTGGCCCTCAGTTTTGATTTCTGGCTTGTTCTCTTCTTCCCTTTTCTGCTGACTCTCTCCCTCTCTCTAGTAACTAACGGGCTATGGTTTCTTTTTGATGCCCTTGTACTTTTATTTTCTATTGTTGCTCTTTTTCTTATTTGTCTTTCTCGCTGTGGATTGTCATGTACCACAACAAACACACACACATATATATAGCCAGGTGTGTTACTGGAGATTTGTATTCAATTATTTGGTGCATTTTTCTCCTCTTTTTTACTTATATATAGTATGCCATCCCCTTCGTAATTAATATATTCTCATTTACCTTCCAAAATTGTATCTATGCATTGATATTACACAAGATATATGTATTACTTGGGAGTGAAAGGACTACAGAAATTTGTTATCAAATCGCGTTGAACTCACCAAGAGTGATTTGGTTATTCATAAATTAAGACAGTATTTTCCGCCTTCCGTTACGTTTCTTTTCATCTCTACTTAATCCGTCCCGTCTAGTTAGAGTAGGGTGTTTTTTTGATTTGGGTAAGTGGAAAGGTAACAATTAGTTACGTTAACGAGAAGTGGAAAGGTAACAATTAGTTACGTTAACGAGACGCTTCTAAGTCAGGACGACGTGCTGCCCAATTGGTTGTCAATGCTGTCTCTCAGCTATGTCCAAGGATCCTTCCTGTCCTTGTGTGTATGGGTACTATCGTGGATTTTAGCTGCCTTGCCTAAGTTAATAAAATAAAAGAATAAAAAAGAAGTCACAACTTCAAAATTATCATTTCATAATGATGAAAGGCATATATTGGAAATGTGATATATTGGAGTCTTATTTCGACAAGGATTCTTGATACTTATGATTTATATTTAGTAAAACTAAGGGCGTGTTTGGTAATCAGATCTTTTAAAAAAGGAAACCTAATTTTCAAGGTATCTATTAATATTTATGTTTAGAGATGGCAAATCTCCGATAATTTTTGACAAAATCAAATCTTCACTTCTTATGATTCCCATATTCTACCTTTTTCCCATTAAATTTCTAAATTATTTCATCCAAAAGAATGGATAAAAGAGGCTAAATTCTCACCTGAAAGATTGGAGTGCTCCTGAGCTAGGTCAGCTCGAACGCGAGCCCAAGCCTAAGTTGGACTCAGCCCACCTTGGGATGGGTTTAGATAGGTAAGCAGTGCCAATTTAATAATTGGGCCCATTCAATAATTGGGCCAAGCTTGGATTAAGTGATACAAAGCCCAAATCTCGGCCAGGCTTATGGAAGGAATGCACGTAACTTAATGTAAGTAGCACAAATAATTACTAAAATAGTTGCAAAATCAATTAAAAAAACTTGATTTGGCTAGGCCTGATTGATTAAATGGGTGGGCTTGGGCCTAACTTTTATCGCCGTGTCAAGCTTGGGTTAGGCTTATGCCAGTTTTTCTAAAGTTGGGCCAGGTTTGGATATTTAAGTAGGGCCCATTGACTAATTGGTCCCCTTTAATAATGTGATAGAAAGACAAAAGCCCAGCCTGGCCCATGTATGGAATGCATGTAATTTAATGTAATTAGAAGAAAAAATTACTAAAATGGCCCCAAAATTGATAAAAAAAATCCAAACCCAATTAATGAAATGGGTGGGTTGGGCCTGACTTTTATGGCCCATGTCATGCTTGGGCCAGGCCTACGCCATTGTTTCTAGAGTTGGGGCCGAACCTAGATATACCTTAACCCGATCCAACCCAGCCCATGAACACCTTTATTGAAAGAGTAAACACGGCTTATGAAAATCCTCAATCGTTTTATAGTTCTAACTAAACATAAAACAAGAGAAATCCTCAACTATAAAATCCTTAAAAAGGGTTTTTATTTTCTAGCGGTAGTGAGGAATTCATGGAATTGCGAATTCTTTACCTATTACCAAACATGCCCTGACACTTTGTCCTTATCTTTAAATGTTAAGTGTCATTCTATGTATTGCTTAGTTAACACATTGGAAATTCTTTGGCAAATTTAGAGTGCACACATATAGCTTTACCTTTTTCTTTTTAAATATTGAGAAGTGCTCTACTTCTTTTTAATTTGTTGCTGTTATGTTTGGGCCCATATTACTATTTCACCTACATGAAACTTATGCGGCTCTCTCTCTCTCTCTCTCTCTCTCTCTCTCTCTCTCAGTTTATCATTGCTTGTATCTTTTTAGATATTAATTTCAATCTCCCATTAAAAAAGGAAAAATTATATCCACACGCCCTATATTTTGGCCTAAAAACATCTTTTCCCTTTTTTGAAATTACACTTTACTTACTTCTAATTCATATGTGGTTACATCTGTACCCTAGTCATGACTGTGAAGGTAATAATGTCACGAAAAAAATCCATATATAATACTCATTTTACCCCCACACCAGCCTTTCTCTCCCTTCTCTCTCTATTTCTCTCTCTCCTCTTTGGAACTTTTCTTCCTCTTCACTCTTCGTGCCACTAGTAGTTTTTGGCCCCAGAAAGTCGTAGTCAGCACGTATCACCACATTCTTTGCAAAAAATATTGCATGTTGATTGTAATCAATAAATCTTAAATCTTAGGGAATTTGTCTGTTGTAAAATTACTATCATAAATTGAACAAGAACACGTCTAGTTCTAATGGGTGATAAAATTATTTTCTAAGATTATTATATGCCATTATAGCATGTTTCTTTGGTCGTGGCTAGGGTTGTCAATCTGGCCCTTTCACGAGGGGGCTTGGCTTGGCCCGCAAAAGCCCTTAAAATGAGGGCTTTTCTTTTTAGCCTAAAGCCTGTGGGTAGGGCAGGGCTCAGTTTTGGAAAGCCTGCAATCTTGAGGGCTGCGCTAGGGCTTGAGTTAGTCGGCCCAAGGGGGCCCGGTCCAGCCCTTTGTCTATCATCATCATCATCATCAAAGCCTTATTTCAACCATGTTGGTGTTGGCTATATAAATTATATTTCTCCATATCGTTCTATTTAGAGCCAAATCCTTTGATAAGTTAAACTTCTTGAAATCTGATATGTATAATAAATAATATATATAATATAATATATGTGTGGATTTTTATAAAAGAAATTATTAAAAACTCCTCTAATTAACAATTAATAATAGAGACTTAATATTTTGTCAAACAATAAAAACCAAATCTTTGGTAAACTTTTTTAATTGATATTCCCATAGATCACTATATTGTACCTATATTTAATTCTATGTTTTATTTTGAGCAGTTTGCTTGATTGTACATTTGCATAACATGGACATATTCTTTAATAAAAAGATAATTTAAGTCGTCATTTATTAGATTGACTTTACCATTGTAATCTATTGAAGTTTGAGAGTTTAGATGGATAGTCATCAACATCATCATTGAGTAGGGCTGAGTTTTATCCATTAGCCATTGATTAATGCCAATTTATTTTTATCCCTTTACTTTCAGGATTGTTATTTCATTCAAATGGACCCCACATCTAGGGTTAAAATTTGTGCTGATGCATCAAATTATCTTCGTCATTCATTCAGTAGTCAAAATTTAATTGTGTTATTATAAAATCTAATAGTAATGTTTCAAAGAAATACAAGTTAGAGTTAATGCTAATTCGAAACTAGTCTAATGTTTATTTGAGTCACGTATACTAAACAATTTATTTGAAAAAAAAATCTAATGCCTATTTGAAATAAATCTAGCTAATTGAATCATATGAGAATTGTCAAACATGATTGGATGGGTAATATTATTGTTTTATAAAAAATACATATCATGAACTAGTAAAAAAAGGTACAACTAATAGAACTTTAACTTCGACAATTTTACCAATAGCCTAATGATAAATAAAACCAAATACATTACTTAGACCATGCAACTACTACTAATGTGTTAAGGTATTTAATAGTGTTTTCCATGTCCTAATTTTATTTCACAATACTATAAAATTTGTTTTATTTCATTTAAGTTTAAATAATAGTTTTATATGATGACAAAGTAACTTATTTCGTGCATTTTTTAGAAGTTGTAAAAAAATATGGGATAATTAATGGGGGCTCCCTCGGATTAATTTGATACTAGTCTAGGTCCATAAAGATTTTGCTTCCAAGTCTAGGTCCATGTTTTATAATTGTATTGAAGGACAGGTCCCTCAATATTTTTTTAACCCACAACTGCCCTTAAAAAAAAAAAATCTAATCCATTGCCAGCTGGACTTGTATTCCGGCAGGCACCACTAGGAACGCTCATGTTTTTTTTTTTTTTTTTCCATTTAAGCTGTCCACAGTTCTAATGCACGTCAGGTCACTTTTTTCTCTTGCCAAGAACTCTCTTTTGATATGATACTTCAATTAGCCACCAACCTTGCGAGTTTGGATCCACTCAGGATTTTCCTCAATGACCGTGAGGGATTTCCTCTCACTAAAATGATATTATATTAGGAAATCCCTTACATGACCGTGGCAAGACTTTGAGGATCCAAACTCTTCCTCACTAAGTGCCAATTCCCATCCCGTCCTCCTTTTTTGTCATTTAGTAATTCTTTTATCCCCCTGTTATTTTATTTTAATTTAATTTTACCATTCTCTTAACTTTACTTTACAAGTAAATTATTCAAATGAGTAAAATTTTGTATGCTTATCAAATGACTAATGCCACCCCCCTTAATTAAATCCAATGACATGGATCTCTCTTAATTTCAAGCCCATTCAATTAGCACAACACCCTTTTCTCTTGGATTTTCCATACAGTTGTTTTGGCTCCTGAACAATTTTCAAAGCCTATACTAACTTTTTATTAATCAAAATCAAGTACCCAAATTAATTATGTTCATTGAATCTACCCTTATTAATTCCAAACTCATTTAACCCACACAATAACCTTCCTCTTTAGGTAGACCCATATCAACAAATTTTTGAATTTTGATGTGGTAACATAAATCCAAGAAACTTTTTCTTCATGATACCTCAATAATTCACTTAAAAAAGGTAGGCTCCAATGTATTAAAAAAAGGTAGGCTCCAATGTAATCACAAAAAAAAGAAAAAAAAAAAACATTCGAGCTAAATTGGTTAAGCGTGTTAGGTTGGATTGATCTATGTTGGGTGCAGGTTAACAGTGTACAACTCATTTGATCCAAGTGGTTTAGACCTAACATAACCTGTTAGAAGCCACCCTGACCCACAAGCACACTCCCCACGCATGCGAGCTCACTTTCCTTTGGTGAACAACTCACCGAGGCCATTATAAATTTTGTTTGCACATAAATGCCTAGAATCGGCCTCCCTCGTTTGAATCCAATAAAATGCAAATGTTCACATTAATTGTGATCCATCAAATCCACACAGCATCCTTGTCTATTAGCAGACTCAGAGTTTTCATTTGAGGGGTGCAGATCCAAATAGATAATTGTGTTTTGGAATTAAATACAGAATATTTAATTGAGTTTTAGGGTTGGACATAGAACTTTTATGTAAGTTTTTGAAAAAAAATATCAAAATTTTCATTATAATTTTAGAAGCAGGTGCGTCCGCCCCACGCGAGTTTATGTAAGTTCGCCCCACCCTTGTCCCTTACATAAGCCGATATAGAAAAGTTATGGGTCTCGGTTTAAGGAATTTAACCACAACATATGTATGAGCATTGCTTTTTCATGGGCACACAGTATTTTAAATAGGCAAGCCTCAATAAAATAGGACAAAAAAGGAAAAAGAAAAAGAAAAAGATTGTTGGTAGAATGGGTTAAGCAAATCAAGTTAACCACATTGGTTGTAGGTTCGGGGGTTCACTCAACCCTGCTAACCATATCCCAAATCAACCCTAACCCAAGTGCTCCAGCCCACTTACTCATAGATAGCAGAGCATTTATCATGTGGTTACCTCTTCCAACGCTTGATAAATTTGTTCTCATCGTCAGATTTCATAACTGGCAAGCCCAAAGGCTCAAGCCCACCCTCTCATAGATAGCAGAGCATTTATCATGTGGTTGTCTCTTCCAAAGCTATATAAATTTGTTCTCATCATCAGATTTCATAATTGGCAAGTGACAATTCATCCCCTCTATCATTTTTGGATCACAGAATCTGCCCTCTCAAAATCTTGTACGTGCCAAAATGGGAAATAACATGATATTTTACCATTTTAGAGAGAAAAGATAAGGTACTCCGCAGGGCACTTTAGTCTTACAATTAATTTTAACTGTTCATTCAAATGATTTCTGGAGATGGTTCCAACTCACAAATCCAAGTGAGTCTAAGAAACAGTGACCTACCTAGGGACAAAGAACCCATCTTCAAATTAGCACTTCAAGCAACTTCTCACTAAAAGCTTGCTAGTAGGGTTTCATTTCATATTAAAAAAAAAACCCTATGCTAGTGAGGCCAGGGTTCCACATTGTAAATATGTTTGATTCAATGGATTGTAGTGATTCACAGTCGGATCAAGGCAAAAAGAGTTAAACTGTTGAATAATGTTAAATCTATTCGATAATTAAAATCCATGCTATCATGTGATTGCTTCAATTTTTTGCCATCTCGAATCCAGTTGAGTACTTATTGCACACCCCCTGCTAAGCATAACTTGGACACATAAAGAAGTTTGTAATTTAAATAGCGAGGCCCGAGCTATGCCAAATAACGATTCAAGCATTGATTTCTATTAACTTTGAAAGAATACTACGTTGAAATGGAAATCACTTTAAATTTAATTTACATGATCAAAATAATCTAGAACTCAAACTCTTAATTCTATCACTAAAATCTCTCACAATAATCTTTTCTTTAGCAAACCTACCTAATCTACAGTCTCAAACACCGTCCTGCAATCGCATGCCTTTTAAGAAAAGGATGTGCAATTGCTACCAAATATTTCAAACCCTTTGATGTTTCACAATAAACAATATAGATGTATTGTCATAAAAACAAGGGCTACAGGACAGGGGCAGAAGTGAAAATTGAGAAATTAACAATACCTATCTATAGATATGTGGAGGAATGTTGTGCCTATCTATAGATATATGGAGGAATGTTGTGTTTGTGGAAATCGATGGAGAGCAGTGGTAGCAGTAGTTCATGGCCGAGGCACATTAGTTAACACTTTTTTTAGGATGAGTTCGCCCCTTGGGATTGAACTTAGATGTGAAAAGTTCTCAGAGAGAATTGTCCTCAGGATACAACAGCTTCCACACGGTTGATCCTTCCTGGTCGTACACCAAGAGAAGATTGTACTCCAGTAGTAATAGAATGCTTAGACACATAAGAAGTAGGGAGAAGAAAAAGAGCAGAGAAGAAGAGAGTTGTTTTCACTAACCCAAGTGCCCAAATTCATAATTGGAAAATATTGTTGCTGGGCCATTATAATTGCAATAAAAACCATCGTGTTAAACACTAAATGTTTTGTTTAAATTAAATTAAAATTGAATGTTTTAAAATGAATTAATAAAGCAGAAGTTTATAGATAAATGTGTTTATTTTTAATTAAAAATGTTTAGAAAATAAATTTTAATTTTTTGCACTCCTTGCACACGATAATCATGTAGGATGTGTGTCGCAAACACACTCCTAGTTAAATGTTTTTTAGGATCCAACCCTCCAAGTCAAGCCCTACTCAAATGCACATATAGGGCTTGTGGTAAAAGGAACAAAATAACTTAAAGGCATAGAAACAAAGGAAATACATTTATACTTAAAGGTATAGAAAAGAAGGAAATACATTTACACCCCTCAAAAGTTTTGAACTTTTCCAATGTGGGATTCTTTGCACACACATAAAGCCAGCTTTTGCTTCTTTGTAATTGCTTTGTAAAAGAGTAGAAAACAAAAGAACCCTTTTGAATTTTTGAAACCCATCAAAATACAAGCTGAAGCAATCATCATGCCTTGCTGCTGATCACAGGCTGTCTATAGATTTATCACTTTTGCAACTCGTTGTTTTTCAGTATGATGGCGAGTCCGTTGGTGCTATTGGCCTAGTGGATTTATATCTGTCATGTTCTCTTCTAAAAGCTTTCTAGCATGCAATTTGATGAATATGATGTGATGTTAAAGCATAGATAATTGGATGATAATAGAGAATGCTTGATTTTATTGAAAAATAAAAAAGTACTAGTGAGATTTTGTTGCATTTTACATAAAAGCCAAGACCATGACCGACCGAACAACTTGTATAATATTTTATAAAATGCTCATTTTTTTGTCTTTATTGTAAGTTATTATGTACTTGCAAATTTATGGAATCAATTATTTCCTTTACATCCATTTCCAAATGGGTCTACGTATTTAACATTAGGTTTTTTTAACAAAGGAAAAAGTTAATTAAAGTGAAGATAATTCCTATTCAATGTAATAGATATATGCCACACAGTATATCAAAATGAGTGTTTGGTGAAAAATTATTACACAAGTGCTCTTTAATCTTCACATTCTCCTCTCTCTCTCTCTCTCTCTCACCCTCTCTCACCCTCTCTCACCCATGCCCACACCCACACATACACACCCACCCACGCACCCACCCAAGTGGATCGATGTGGGGGCTGTCGCACCCGTTGGACTTAGGTCTACTTGTAAAACTATCATGAAAATTCTTATTTAGCTTTGAAAATTCAGACAAAAATCCCACGTCTGCCCCAAAATCCACATGAAAAAAACTAAGTTTGTTTTAAAAACAAAATTTTCTATTTGGGTTCGCACCCCTCAATAAAAAATTCTAGGTCAACCACTGACCCGCCCACACACTCACATCCACACGCTTACCTATACTTTACCTTATACTTTCCAAACAAACATTTTACCGCCTCTATTTTTACTTTTACATATCTTTCCTTTACCTTATTTGTGATGTAACATCCACGTTACCTTTGCTCTACACATGTAAACAAACATGGCAAGGTCTTCACTTTCCCAAGAGAATTGCTGAAGGCTCAAGAGTAACACTTCTTTCTCAAGAGCCTTTTTTTTCTGATGAACTTTTTCTTATTGTTAATTGGCTTCATCTTTTCAGTTAGTGTAAGGTCAATGAAGATGTAGCTATCAATAGAGTAGATAGATTCACTCTTAGAATGATCATAGATTCACTCTTAGCATGATCACCCTTCTCTTCCTCTATGGCTCTCCATTGTCATCAGAAAACAACTTTCCACGAAGAAGATCTTAAACGGCTATTCTAAGGCCTGTGAATTCTACTTCTTAGCAATTCTCTTGCGTTACACATGCTCCTGTTCCTCTCTTCCTCTGGTTTACTCAATGCATTGTTGCACTCTTCATGCATCGTGTCATCTTGTTCTTTTGAAACACCTCCATTCTTGAACATGCCATTGTTGGATTCGTTTTGCATCATTAGGGAGGATTTTTTAGGGGAGTTATTGGTTTAGAGTGTTTGTATTTTTGGGGACTGGATGCAACAATACACAATATACTGCTTGTTTTTTTTTTTTTTTTTTTGTTTTGCTATTGTTGACATTTGTTACATTCAGGAGCATACAAAACAACAAGAAGAGTTTCTTCTGGAAGAATGAAACAATAAGGTTAACAAACCAAATGAAGAAGAGGACAGGAATAGGATACACAAGGCAATGGAGTATCTACAGAGAAACAGGTGTAGGGTTCTGCTTCAAAGAAGAAAAATTTTGCATCAGTTACAAAGGACCCCACCTCAAAGACTGTAACAGAGAAAGGATGAAACAAACTCACTTTTTTAAAAAGTTTAATGATTTTTTTTCAATTTTTTTCCCATTTTCCTCTTTTGTTAAAAAAATCGATTGAAAAAATAAATTTTCTACAAAAAGTCACATGATGATAAAAAAGAAAAAAAGACTCACAAAATTGACCCATTAATCTACTACTTTTCAGTAAATTTTGTGCTCTATGAACTTATGTATTTCCCATTATAAGAGTGGCTCTTTTTTTTTTTTTTTGTTTTCCCTTCTAGAAGCTTCCTTCCTTTTAGATTAATAAAGTGGTTGGCTAGCACTCATCCCTCCTTCAATGGTGATTGAAGTAGTGCCCTTTGTCAACGCCCTTCGTATTTGAGGAGGGCTTTTAACGCAACTGGTGAGGAGCAGCATTTCTCACTTGATTATCTAGGGTTCGAATTTTGGGTATGCCATCTTTAATCTACGTTTGCAAGCTTTTTTTTTTCTTTTTTTTTACTTGAGTAGGCTGCCTTCCGACATGCAAGGGCTATCTCTTAGGTCCCAACCTCCTTGGCTAGGGTCAAAAAAAGAGCTCCTCCTAAACCAACTTGGGTGTGTTGGATTGAATATTGACATAGCCTTAATCCATCTAAAAATTGCATGTGGGTAAGCTACAGCCTAAGTCAAAGCTCAAGATCCAACCCAAAGTCCAAACTAGAGCCTATACTTGTTAACATGCACAACACCTACCAAATTGTCCCTCATCATCGATTCTCTCTTGATAGAAGGAGATATTGTGATGTTCATTAAAAATAATGACATCAACACTGTCCAAATTTGTTGCGGTGTAGCATCCTTTAGATCGTTTGATAGGAAATTTTTAGGTACAAACTAATGATTAAGATTATAACGAGGAAAGAATATAGTACGAATGAATGATAGACAATATTCTAAAAGAGATTGGATATTTATCACAATCATATGATTAGATATATATAAAAATTAGTAAAATGGTGTACTAGAGTTATGATATGATTAGATATATATATAAAAAAACCATATGAAACATAAACTTAAAAAAAAAAAAAAAGAGACCAAGAAGAAGAAGAATGGTTTTGAGTATGCTTCTGCGAAATTTATAATAGATCACAATGAGAAACAGATTTATGTAGTTGGATCAAACATAGTCTGAATAAAGCTTTGATGATAATGGAATCCAAACTCAAAAATAAAATAAAAATAATATAAAATCATTTGTACCTATCTTTTCTTCTATGCTCAAAACGACGTTGTGAGGATGAGAGGGCTCTTTGTGATTGGAGGTGAGGAATACGAGAGATGAGAGTAAGAGGGGTCAACAAAGATTAGGAGAAGAGGTGAAGGGAATGGGGTAAAGGGGGAGGGCAATAACATGTTTTTATAACATTTGAAACCCTAATTAGTCTCACTTCGATGTAATACTAGCCATTTGATCTTGGAACTTTCCATCTACAAGCGCATATTAAAATATTGTAACCATCTAAGGACTCATATTAAAATATCATAACCCTAATATAAATATCGCTAGTTCATTTTTTCTAAATATCCACTTTCAAATCTTTTATAAGATTCTTGAACGATGTGATAATTGAAGAAATACTAGAGAAATTAATAGTTAACCAAAATAAGCGGCCTTTCAACTATAAATGGAGAGTGCAATTTGAATCATCCAGATGGCATACCACATTTTATTCAAAGTCCTCCACAAACCATTTAGTAGGGAAAAATGAATGCATAGAAATGAAACATTAACCATTATTTTCTGTGGGTAAAACGAATACTTTTCTCCATCCGCAATGTGGTGCCAAGTATATATATGATTCATGTTCCCTAAGCATAACTCAAGATTGGCTCCAGTTCCACTCACGCTTCAAAGTTCATGCAAAGTAGAGAATCTCACTGGCATCCAAGTTAGGACATTTAGGTTGTGAAAACAAAAGAAAGTCAATGACATACAAGGACTTTACAAAATAAAATAAAAAATTAAAAAATACAAGCATCTATTGATTGGTTCATTTTGTGTTAAAGTGAATAAACTCTTAATGTATCGTGAACTTCATCTTCATCAAAGCCTTGTCCCAATTGCGCTTGGCTCAATTAAATGAATTTGATCTCACCATTCTACCTTTGTGCTAGATTAAATGCTCAACTAAATTGTGCTTCTAGAAACCTATCTTGCTTTTTTGATGCTTGTCTTCTTAGGCCTATACTTTTTACTTGAGGGGCATCAACCTACGTAAGATACTTTTCTTTATTGGTGTTATTGTCAATTTGCTTTAGACATGTGCAAACCATCTCAAGTAAGAGTCTCTAAATCTATCATCTATGATGCTACTATAAGTCCTCCAAAATGCACACATTTCTTATTCTATCTTCCCTAGTTCTTTTATACATCTATTTCCAACATGTTCGTCCCTATCTACACTCATATTTTACATATGATGTTCTATAATTAGCCATTGTTATGCTTCCATTGGTCATAATTGGTCTAATTAATCTTATTAATATGCATTGATCACAAAGCTCTATACTAACTCTCAATTAATCTAAAATTGAAAATCAAAGGTTTTTGGTGTCTCTTTTAAAATATCAGTACCTCAAAATATTTTAATAAGCAAGCTCAAGGAGAGGTCCTTCAAATTTCATTTCTTGCACTTTGGATTTGAAGTTCGAAGTTGGCAAAAATTTTCCATCTTTGAAGGCTATGAAATCTTTGAAAAAAGATACCACAAATAATCTTTAAGGGTTCTCCTCCAAGAAAAGGGGTCTAAGGGAAAAAGTTGCTCTTATAATAAAGTTTGGAAGAGCCCATGTGCTTAAGTGTATGGATACACAAAACTTGGTGCTCGGTGTCTTTTCCCTTCATTTCTACTTTCTTTTTATGTCTTTCTCCTTGTTTATTACCTAGGGATGTATAAAAAATCCACTGATCTGTAAAACCGAATCGAACCAATCCAATCCATCGATTTTTAACCGAACTAATGGTTAATGGTTCGGTCATGGATTGAAAAGAATTCTAGTCCATTAGTAATGGTTCGGTGATGGATTTCGCTCTTTGTCTGTGGATTTAAACCGAACCGAACCGTTGACATAAAATTTATATATAAATATGTTTTTACTTATATATAAAAAATCATTAAGAAGCAATATCCTAGCCATTGATCATCCAACTTTCAACCTCACCCATTCAGTACTCTATATAAAATCTTCTCAAGCCATAATCTTCTCAACTCTTTTTAGTTTTTAAGGTTTAAGCTCAATTAAACATGGTGATAATTTTTTTTTTTTGAATTTTAAATGCAATGGATGAATAGTTTGAACCAAATCGAACCAGTTTCCATGGTTCAATATTAGTAGGCAGCGTTTTGGCTATGGATTACAAATCTGTAAAACCGTAGATAATGGTTTGGTGGCTAGATTAGGCTTAATCCGCACCAATCTGATCCATGTACACCCCTACTATTACCTATTAATGTTCTATATATAGGGGTTGCAAAAAATAACTTGACCAAATCTTGACCTACTTAACTTGACTAGCAAGATATGCAGGGTGCTCATGTTGCAAGAAAAATTGACCATTTTCACACAAGTTGGCTTAAGTCGATCAACCCACATAACCCGCCTAACCCACGAAACTAAATGCATGTATCAAAGCCCATTTAAATAATTTGGTAGTTTAATTTGGTACTAATAATAGTTTAGTTGATAAGGAACAAGCCACACTTGTATTCGACTTTTTATGGTTTGTAACTTAAATATGTCCTTAATATTTGAAATAGATTGGGTTTGTACTAAGCTTTTACATTTTGGTTTGGGTTAACATGTATTGAGTGTGAGTTATATAGGTCCAATTGACTCACATCAAGTGCAAGTTGAAATTACTTGCCTCCATTTAAAAATTTATCTAATACTAGTTGGACTTCAACCTATAGATACCTACCCTGACCATGATCACTTGTTTGCACCCACCATATTCAACCTAAGTTGCATGTCCACAGTTTCCTTGCCAACAAAATTAAATTATAACTTGTCATACAACAACAAAATTAGCACTAATTGGAACCATTGCTATTAACAAAACTGTGAAAGAAGATTGCATAGCTTACTTTATGTAGGCTGATCTATTCTTGATTTCATATTACCCCTCTACCAATGTATTAAACACTATGCTTGGAGCAATTGGTTCGATCATGTTAAAACAAACACATGATTCTAAATTAGGGTCAATCTAACGAGTTTTGTAGGCATTCTGTGTAGCCAATGGATGACACTTTTTTCTTCAATTATTAAATAAGAAAAAAAATTGACACTATGAATTCTAACTTTTTACTTCAATTAAATTATTTTTATTGATGCAAATCTAAATGTCGAAAATGTTAGAGCTCACCTTTCAACTTGTTTTACCCAACCCAAACATTATAAAGACTGAGGTCCCTTTTATTTAGGAGGCTTCACAATTTTTTTTTCTTGTTATCTATGTGCTTATAAATCAGTTGAACTTTGAGGCCTCAAATGGATGACTAAGATTTGATGATAGTTCTGGTACTTGGTCCACAGTTAATAGTAGAACTTTTAGTCCTTATCTATAATAAGATTCAAATGCATCTAAGGTGAGAACAAAAAAGGGTGAGCCGGATTGACAAAGTTAGTGTGCTCAGGCTTGACTTATATCATGTGGGCGAGGCTTGGGCCGGACACTTAAGGTTTGTATTAGGCTTGGGCTGAACATAGCCCAAGTTTTTTAAAGGTGGGTCAAGCTTGGACATGACTCAACACTACCCAACCTGATCCATGAGTCTACATAGAAGAAGGTCTTAACGTTGATTAAGGGTGTGTGGGACATTGGTAATATCCAATTATCATAACCTTCTGTTTCGAATGTTCTATTTATGTTTTACTTTCTAGGTTTGCACTTATAAAAGCGTTAAAATCTTGAGAGCTAAAATGGATGACTAGGACTGAATGATTTTAAACTCAGCCCACACTAATATCAAAACCATCTAACCTTGCCATACTAATTGATTCACATAATCTAATGTTGGCTCATGAAGGGATAAAAAATCCTGAGTGTTCACAAGACCTACGTTTAAAATTCTAAGGATCTCAAAATATGTGCCATCGGCTTAGCATGGTGAATTTTCATTCCATGAAGTCCGATCATATTGAATGTTAGACTTGTCACATATAAACATTTGAGTTTTTTTGGGTATTTCTTTTTATACATGTGATTAATCTAACAATGGGGCTATGTAAGTACATGCATAAAGTCTTGATCGACCTAAAACTTTCATGTTGGCCGAAGCGATGAACCCTTTTTCCATTTCAATTTTATATTGTGGGAAGATTTCTTAACTGGCAATTCATCCCCCTTTATCAGATTAGGATCAAGGTATCTAGCCTCTAGAAATCTTGTACTTTCCAAAATGGGAAACACAAGAAGTCTTACCATTTAAGAAAAAAAAAGGTAAGGTACTCTGCAGGGTACTTTACTCTCACAGTTAATCACTTAACCGTCCATCCAATGGTTCATGAAGATGACTCCATCTCATGAACCCAAGTGACTCTAGGAAATAGTGGCCCACCTAGTGACAAAGAACCCGTTACCCATGCCATGTATTAGGAATAATCATGTGTCATGTTTATTTCACTCTTGATTTTGACTTGCATGGGTCATGTTTACTTAACCCAATTCACACCTACCATGCACACTTCTCTCCATTTATTTAGAGTGATATGTGTAATGCTCCAAGTTTCCAACAACTGGATTGTGTGCTCCACCAATGGTGTGAGGACTGCAATTTAGGTGCTCCTCAACTTTCCATCAAAAATAAAAAAGGCTAGCGTCTTTCACATTCGGACGATACCTGAGTGTATATATTTAGACCAGCCAGCTCTCACTAGTTGAAATGCCAAGCTTCAGTTTCTAGCTCCTTCTTTCTCTTTAACTCTCAAGTTTTTAGGATTTCTTTCACTCCCTCAAACAGATCTAAAACTCTAGAAACTCAAAAACTACAGAAATGACTGTAGAAGGAAGAGAAGAGGAAGCTGTGCTGATAATGGGGAAAGGAAAAGAGTTGAAGAAGTATGAGAGAAAGAACAAGAGAAAAGCAATGATGAAGCAAGGAGAGAACATAGAGGAAAGTAAGGTGCAAAAGAGTAGTGCATTGATGTCGGGGACGATTGATGCAGAGAAAGTAGACGCAAAGAAGGTTAGAACTACGATAAAAAAGACACCTCTGAGGAAGTGGCCTGTGAGGGAAAGGAAGGTCGTAGAGTGCTTTTCATTTTCAAATCCAGAAAGGGAGTTGGGAAGCATGTTACTTATCAACAGGGTATGTGATTGTTTTCTTTTATCATTTCCTTGTTTTCTTTTATCGTTTCCTTATCTTCTTTACCAAAATAATAATAATAATAATAATAATAATAATAATTTTCTTCTCTTTTATTATATGGTTTTGATTGACTGAAGGTGTTGGTTGGGTTGCAGTGAAAAGGAATGAAGCTCAAAGACATTCCAAATGGTATGATTTGTTTAGGTTTTCTATACTACTTTAGACTTCTTTTTACAGTTTACATAATATATATATATACTTTTGTAAAATGTTTCTATCTTAATGATGTTTTGTAAGGCTTTTGTGATGTAAAAGGAACTCAAGTGTTGATTGTTTTGAATAAGATCATTTCTACAGAAAGAGTTTTTGTAAAAATTTTTTCATGTCAATGGTGTTTTGGGATGTTTTTGTGATGGAAATGGAACTGATTTGTTACTCATTTTGCATAGGGTTTTTCATTTATTACGTAAAATAGATTTGTCAACTATTTTGATCTTAATGGTGTTTTCTTAAGTGTTTGCATGAAAATGAAATGGATGTGTTGCTTACTTGCATAGGACTTTTTTTCCCCTGTAAAAAGAGATTTTGTAAACTATTTTGATGTTATTGGTTTATTGTAAAGTTTTTACAATGGAAAAGGAACAGATAAGTCACTTGTCTTGCATTAGGTTTTTTCTTTTTGTTACCAAAAAAGATTTTTTAACTATGTTGATCTCTAGTTTTTTGTGAAGTTTTTGTGATGGAAATGGAACTGATGTGTCGCTTATTTTGCAGAGGACATTTTTTAGCAAGAGAAATTTTGTTAATTGTTTTGATCCTAAAGCTGTTTTGTGATGTTTTTGAGATGGAAATGGAACTGATGTCTTACTCCTTTTGCATAGGATTTTTTTTACAAAAATATATTTTGTAAACTGTTTTGATGTTAATGGTATTTTGTGACTTTTATTTCTTTCTATTTTTTCTCTGTGTGTGTGTGTGTGTGTGTTGGAGATGGAATTGATGAGTTCTTCTTTTGCATAGTATTTTTTTTTACAAAACGAGATTTTGTAAATTGTTTTGATCTTAATGGTGCTTTGTTTTTATTTAGGAGTGGGCTCCACTCAATGGGGATTATCAAAAAAATATTTCTACTGCTTTTATTAACACATTGAGGTTTGGGTAGGGAGTGGTTACGAGGAAATTTATGATTTCGTAGGAGAAACAACTCAGAGCTAAAAAAAATGCATGTCTCCAAAAGTACACCTATCGAGTTCCACTTGAGGGGGAGAGCATTGTGGAACCTGAAAGAAGTATAAAGGAATGGGCTCCACTTAATGGGGAATATTAAAAAGTATTTCTGTTAACTCTACTAACATGACCTCGAGATTTTGGTAGGAGTGGTTAACAAATGAAATTTAAAAATGTTATGATGCAAATGAAACTGATATATTGTTTGCTTTGCATTTTTTACAAAAAGATATTTATAAATTATTTTGATCTTAATGGTGTTTTGCGAAGTTTTAGTGATGGAAATGGAATTGATGTGTTGCTTGTTTTGCATAGGATTTTTTTTTTATAAAAAGATAGTTTGTAAATTGCTTTATCTTAATAGTATTTTGTGAAGTTTTTCCAATGAAAATGGAAATGAGTTGCTTGTTTTGTATGGGTTTTTTTTTTTTTTTGGCGAAAAGAGATTTTTTAGATTGTTTTGATCTTAGTGGTGTTAGGTTAAGTTTTTAGGATGAAAATGAAATTGATATGTTGTTGTTTCTTTCTTAGGATTTTTTAATTGAATTTTGCATCCATGTCAACTTTTTTTTTCCTTCTAGTTGTCCTTATTTCATTTCTATTACAAATCATTTGCAATTGGCTCAAACTAGCTAGCCCATTAAATGTGTAGGGCAACTAAAAGGCTGTTTGTTTGATGGTTGTTGAATTCCTCTACAATACTTATGAGAGAGGATAAATTAAAGTGAAGAAGGCCCACAAAACAATCTCTCTTTTTCATTCTTTTATTTTTTTTATTAGTTTGATAGGTATTGAATTCCTATGCAACACCTACGAGGGAGGATAAAAGTGAAGAAGGCCCATCAAACAACTTTCTCATTGTTTTTATTTCAATTTATTGGTTTGACAGGTAAAACTTATCTAGTTTTTTAACAAGTGAGTATTCTATTTTTTATCTATGCAATACCTATGAGAGAGGATAAAAGTGAAGAAGGCCTATAAAACAATCTCTCTTTTTCATTGTTTTTATTTTAATTTATTGGTTTGATCGGTAAAAATTATCTAGTTTTTTAACCAGTGAGTATTATGTTTTTTTATCTATGCAATACTTATGAAAGAGGATAAAGGTGAAGAAGGCCCATCAAACAATCTCTCTTTTTCATTTTATTTTATTTTATTAGCTTGATAGGTAAAAATTATTTACGTTTTTAACAAGTGAGTATGATGTTTTCTATTTATATTATTTGCATTAGATTCTTGATTTCTAAATAATGCCTACTAGATCTTGGCATGTGGGGCCCATTTTGGCCCACCGGTGTGCGACAAAGAGCCTCAATTGTTTTGTTGACTGGTCAACAAAACTTGAAAGGGCTTACTTTCTGACATTTTAAGTAAATAAATATGAATTGCAGTTACCATAAAAAAAAGTGGCTGACCATGATAATCCATTTTTCACTTCATCCTCAAATAATTCTATTGTCTAATATGTATTTAACATGGTTAAGACACACCAGTCAGGTCTAATGGAAAGCAAAAGAGAAAAAAAGGCAAATTTTGATTCTCATCTGTTTTGCTATTTGATATAGATGAGCAATGTATTAGATCTTGAAAACATGTCCTCCAGTTCAAAAACCAATTTTTTAAAGGCAGAAACCAAGTTTGATCAAACCGTGTGAAGTTTCTAATGAAGCAATTAAGTGAGAAAACACAAAAAAAGGAAAAAGGTTCAGTGTTGATCTTCTAATAGTGCTTTCTAATGCTAGCTATTGCTTCTCTTCCAGAACTTTTTTTCTCCCAACTTAATCACTTATATGGATAAATAAGAGTCCTTGTAAAAGAAACTTAGGATGACACTTGGTTGATAGATTAAGCTAGTTTAGGACTAGGATAGTTTACAATTCCTCTGATGTACACGAAAAAAAAAAGAGTCCTAGTAAATCCTATCCAAAAAAAGAAAAAGAAAATTAATGTCCACAAAATATATCACTTGTCTACTATTTAAAAAAAAATTGAATCATACAGTTGGTCTACTATTTTAAAAAAAATTTGAATCACTCAATTCAACAAAATTGTTAGGTTTTAGAATTAGGATTTCCAATTTGGTCAAAATCATTGTGATTTTTCAGTCTTTTGTGATTTATATATGCAGCTCAAATCATTTTACATATGATTTGATTTGATTTTTACGATTTAGGTTGTGAATGGTATGATTTTAACAACCTTTCATCTTATCTAAATGTGGGTTACACGTGTAAAGTATGTAGGCAAGAAGTCTAATGCTTATTATTAGCAACATATAAATTATCACATTTTGGTGGTTGCGACATTCCCTCCTTTAGGGAGGATGAGTGTTCGAGCTCTGCTTACCCATTGACGAACACCTATCCAACCCAATGTGGTGGCCTACAAGAAAAAAAGAAAATCATTGTCTTGACTTGTGACACTAGAGTGACTTACCTATATCCTTATTTTTTTATTTTGTTCATTGTTTTAGTGGCTTATAAGTTGAGAAAGAAAAAGGCTGACAACAACCTTCAAATCCTTCATACAATGCTCTTTGGGAAGAAATCAAATGTGAAGTCTCCTTCTTATTGCTTTTACTTTATTTTATTTCAATATAATTTAATGTTGCACAATGTCTTGGTTTTCCTTTGTTGTGCAATACCTATTTGGTTTCTTTTATTCCCCCTATGTTGTTTGCTTGGTTGCTAGTTGCTGGAGTGTTTGAACTTTGAAAGCTCTAGTTTCCTTACATAAAAATTTTATTTTTCAGAAGTACCATATGAAGCACAATATATCCCAGTTTTCTGGCTTTGTTTGGACTAAAAATGAGGTACTAGCAAGACAAGAGCCTACTTAATTTTTCTTTCGTTACATTTACAGGCGTGTTTGTTTACACGAAGGGCGGTGTAAAGGAAAATAATTAATGGTCAAATTTGTGAAGGAAAGACGAGGGGTGAAGAGTTAATGCATTACATGACAAAAAAGTTACTCTTCCTTAAATTATTGCACTAATGCATAGAAAATGACAGAGTGCAAAAGTTGTGTGGATAATAATGCTTGTGCCACATTTGTGGTCTTATTCTACTCTCCTTTTGGCATCCAAATAAGTTCAAAGTAAAGCAATCACATCAGTGGATTTTCTCTCCCTATACTCTTGGCTTTCAAATGCCATAATGTACCATGTCACTTTCATTTACTTCTCCCCCTCTGCCAAAAAAAAAAAGTGGATGGACAGTTGATTACCAAACTTTTGATGATTGCCACCACTAAGGCCAGCATCTTTGTTCTTTAAAAAAAACAAAAAGCAACATCTTTGTTGCTGTTAACAACAACTTGCTGATTGACACATCTTTTCTACATGAAAAAGAAAAGGCCAAACTAAAAGCAAAAATTGAAAAATGTGTTAGAGAATGCTTGTTTGATTTCTGTGAATTTCTTGACATTCCAGTTTCCAAGGAAACAAAGAAGGTTAGTTGTTGATTGAATATGTTTTTTAATGCCTACATTATTTATTTATATGGATTACTACATTTGGCTAAATGCCTTTTCAAGTGGAACTATCAACAAAATTACTGGAAGTTTTAGAATCTCCTCATGCTACAACAGAAGTCTTGCTTGCTAGGAAGAAACAGGTTTTTACAATAACAGATATGTTTGGCAGTTGTTGCTGTTTTTTTTTTTTTTTGGTATCCATATGTTTGGAAGTTGTTAGGGTCAGGTCAATGCTTTCTTGTTTGTTTAATTAGTTTGTATTTCACTAGTGATATTTGTTGCTTTTTAGTCTAAGAGAGATAAAAAGCGTACAAGGATGGTCAATATTATCATAGCAACATCACATGAAGAACTAGCTAAATTTAAGGTTCACTGGAGGTTACTTCTCAAAACTTGTATATGATATAATAGGATTTTTTTTTGTCTATTATAACAATTGCTTGAATATTATATTGTGAATCACAATTCATTATACAGGGTCATGGAATTATACATGTGAATGATACGATATTCCGCAAATATTTAAATGTATACATATCATTGTGAAATTCCTCACACGTAAAACCCATGGGACTTTTCTTTGTGGCAATTCATTCACACTTCGCCATGGCGCCAATTGCCATGGGGTGTGACACACTACTTGTTATTTTGAGTTATGCACACAAACTCCAAATTGGGATGAGCTCAACAGTTGTTTTACTATGGATACTATTGATTTCTTGATATTATTTCTCTTCTTAAACCCAACATGGACGTAGACCAAGTCGAGTTGAGCTGAACTTTTATTAAATTTTATTTTTTAAAATTGCTTAGGAGACTGAATAGATTCCTTTCTTGGGCTTTTTATGTACCCTCTCCATAGTCTTCTCTTTCCCGAGCATCATTCAAATTAAATAAAAAAAGAACTACAATATGATCACTGCAGGATTAAGAGGTGATCCAGGATCCAGCTTGATTGAAGTAGGTATCAAGAACTACGTTATGATTAGGGTCCTTTTAAGAGGTTATCAAGATTAATGGTATGAGATCAGGAGAGGAACCTTGATCGTTGGAGGTACCTTGGATGAGGTTGTCAAGATTAAGGGTTTCTATTATCAAAGGTAAGACCTAGATCATGATGTCCAAGATATCCAAATCTTGGAAACCCTAACTATATACAATATCAGCTAGGGCAGGAGTTATTTTGAAATTTTAAATAGAAATTCATGAATTTCATGGTCAAATAAATATCAATGAATTTCTCAATTGGCTCATTTGAGTTGAAAATATTTTTTATTACCAAAATAATTCAAATCATAAATCATAAGAAGGTTAAGTTAGGAGCTACTAAAATGAAACATTATATGTTGGGTTTATACTTTGTATTTTGAGTTCATCAGATTGATCCATTGGGTTAACCATAGATCAGGCTTTGGGTAATTTGGTCTTTGTACTGGACTTTCTTAGGGAGTAAGAAAGAGAAAATTGTATATATAATGTAATATGTAACACTAGATCTAAGCGGAAGAGTTTAATAAAAGAACAAAGTTTTTCTTTTGCCGTGGACATAGGAACATTGCATAAATCTCTTGTGTGCGCTTGTATGCTTGTGTTCTCTTTTTGTGTGTGGTTTAATTGTTGGGTTTTGGTGCTTCCACTCATGCACAATAAGTGGAATCATGGATTGGGTTGTGAGGTCTAGTCAACTGAATTGAATCCTCGCTCGAGGGTTCGGATTTTTCTATTTCATCGAGAAACAACATTGGATTTTAGATCTTTTTTGGCCACACATTTAGTGAAGAAGATTGGAGAAGGGGGTTGGGCCTTGGATTCTGCTGCACCATTAGTATCGGAGAAGAATATGTGTCAAAAGTTTGTTTTGGGTTCCTAGGTCTCAAAGAAGAATAGGTATGACAGGGGATCGATCTCTATCACTCCCTGAGGAAGAAGAAGACCTCTCTCCCCTACACATCCTCTTTGCTAGAAAAGAAGATCGAAAATTGAAGAGACAAAAAAATCCTCATTGGAAGGGTCGCTGGAAGCCGCTGCTACTATAGTCACTGTCATTGCAGTGCACACGTCATCCGTCTACCGGTGGCATGCCTTCCGTCTTCTGTCGCCGGACCTCATTGGTCGCCCTTGCCTCGCTGCTGTCGCAGAAGTGCAGAAAGGCATGTGAGGTTCTGTCATAGAACCTAGTTTCAAAAGAGGAAGGAGAAGGGTCCATGACTGGGCTAGGTTGCATCTGGGTCAGGCTAGGTTGGGTCCGGTTACACCTAACCCGTGTGCAGATCCCATCCCGTTCAGCACTGCAGTGCTGATGTTAGTAATGTGACATCAGCACCACATTAGCAGGTACGGTCAAAGCATTTTGATTGTAGATTGGTAGTTGACAAATATTTCTAGGATATCTTGATCATCTTGTGTCCAATAGGGGATCCATTTGAGCCTACCAACTAGCTTTGAGCAAATCTACGTAGTGGAAGAGGGTGATTGGCTATTTAATGATCAACGAAGAGTTTGACCAAATCGGAGCGAAGAAACTTGTTTCTATGATATCGGAGCCATTTGAATTTGGATTTCAAACCCATTTCTTTTGACGTGCTCGTGATTACGAGATTTACAGTGCGATGCAGAAATTTTGTATGAATGGAAACAAAGCTTAAAGTTGAAAATTTCAATGACATGAATGACTTTAGCTTGTGGCTCATGAAGATGAATGCTGTGTTTATTCAGAATGGGTTGTAGAAAACATTGAAGGGAATGAATGCCCTTCCTATGATGATGTCAGAAGACGAGGAGGAGGATATGCTGGAGAAGGCATATGAAGTGATTTTATTATATTTGAGTGACAGAGTGTTGTGAAATGTTGCTCAAGAGAAAACCGCTACTGGTTGTGGTTGAGATTAAAGAATCTGTACATGACAAAGTTTTTTACAAACCATTCATACATGGTTCACTCTCTAGATTCAGGAAGGAATGTCCCTTGATACCTATCTTGATGAATTCAGTAAAGTTGTCATGAATCTAGGAAATATAGATGTTTCAATTGATGATGAGGACTAAGCTATTATGTTGTTTTGTTCTTTACTACCCTCATATGAGAACTTTATTGATACTATGATGTATGGTAAAGATACTCTTCCAAGGAAGGATATAAAAGCAACTTTGAACTCTAAGGAGTTGAAGGAAAATGTTGTACCTAAAAACAATGATAAATTGAGTGATAGTTTGGTTGTGCGAGGAAGAACAAAAGACTCCAATAATAGGGGCAAAAATAGAACTAAGTCTAGATTCAACAGAAAGAACATTGAATGTTATTATTGCCATAAGAAATGGCACATAAAAAAGAATTGCTCTAATAGGCGAAGGAAATGGGAAAAAATAAAAAATTCATACTCTGATGATTTAGTCAGTATTGCATAGGGAAGATCAGGCTTTGATGCCGATAGTACATTTTCTATGATTATAAATGGTATCCATTGTTAAGATGAATGAATTCTTGATTCTAGATATTCCTACCATATGTGTCCCAATAGGAGCTGGTTACTACTTATCGTGAGATCAACTGTGGTAGTGTTTTAATGGGTAATGATATTACATGTAAGACTGTTGGGATTGGAACAATTAGAATCAAGATGTATGATGGAATCGTCAGAACATTGGCAGAAGTTTGGCATGTCCTTGATCTGAAAAAAATTTATATTTCTTTGGGTGCCTTGGACTTCGATGGTTGTAAATTCTCAGCTGAAGGTGAAGTCATAAAGGTTGTGAACGGTGCTTTGATTTTTATAAGAGCCAATAGAGTTGGAAACTTATATGTTTTATTCAAAGATACTGTTTTAGGTGGAGCTGCAGTGTCTTCATAAGATGGCCATAAATCTGTCTCAACACGTTTATGGCACTTGCATATGGGTCACATGAGTAAGAAAGGCTTGAAAATGCTAAACAAGTGGAATTTGCTATGTGGCACAAAGGCAGGCAAGTTGGATTTTTATGAAAACTGCATATTTGGAAAACACAGCATGGTTTATGTTAAAG
Organism: Sextonia rubra; assembly: GCA_037013555.1. Classification (NCBI taxonomy): domain Eukaryota; kingdom Viridiplantae; phylum Streptophyta; class Magnoliopsida; order Laurales; family Lauraceae; genus Sextonia; species Sextonia rubra. Next base: position 64,461,364 of record JASUAD010000001.1, read on the forward strand.
CAAGTATTCATCATACAAAAAGGTATCATTGACTATGTATATTCAAATGTGTGGGTCTTGTTATAAGTTGACTTTCATCCATGATTATTCAAGGAAAGTCTATGTTTATATATTGAAGACGAAGGATGAAACCTTTGAAACATTGAGATGATGGAAAGTGATGGCTGAGAAATGGATTAGCAAAAAAGTGAGGAAATTGATGACAGATAACGGCAAAGTATACAGATCCAATGAGTTTGAGAACTATTGCAAAGATAAAGGCACAGTTTGGCATTACACCATGATAGGAACTCTATAGCAGAATGGAGTTGGGAAGAGGATTAATAGACCAATCTTGGAAAGAGCTCATTGTATGTTGTTTACTGTAGGATTATCTAACGACTTTTGGGCTAATGCAGTAATGCTGCAAGCTATTTGATTAACAGGTCTCTACACTCAGGGATTAGTTGCAAAACACCAAAAAAATGTGATCAGGTAATTTAGCTGATTATTCTAACTTGAGGGTTTCTAGTTTTCTAACATGTGCTCATGTGAAAATTGATAAGTTAGAACCAGGGGCTGCGAAATGCATCTTTGTTGGATATATTTCTGGGGAAAAGGGATATAGATTATGATGTACTGATCGAGATTTACCTAGATTTATCATCAGGGATGATACATTTCATAAGAGTACTTAACTCAATGCGAGAAAGTAGGTGGAGAATATAGGAATAGGTAGCAGCAATGGTACCGTCAAGGTGGAGTCAGACATCTTAGTTAGGAATGAGAGTGCATTTAACTGTTCTTGGGATACTAAGGATAGTTAGACTGAGCAGCACACAAGTAGACCCTAAAGAGAGTGAGGAAACCACCAGTTCAATATAGTTTTGAGTATATGTCGATGACATATGATATGATTGCATGTGCATTGATAGTTGATGATGTAGATTTTAATTCCAATTCGAGAACAACTACAAGTGCACAGTTGTCTACTTTAGACAATGGTAAATACAGGTCAGTCCCACTAGAAGCGCCACTAAATTGAAAATAAAAAATTTGGACTTTTCTAGTTAAACAATATAAATTACAAAGATTGATTTTGAAGTGAGAAAAATATCAAAAACATTCACTAAGTAAAATGTAGAAAAATCAATAATGAAACACAGATCAAAGTAGTCAAAGATCCATTAAGTGAATTAACTAACAAATTCATGCAATTTAATCTATTTTTTGTCTCAAAACTAACTTAGATTAGAAACAACTCAATGTTTCTGATCCAGAGGATTTGTCTTTAAAAAAATTAGTTTTTCTTTTTAAACAAAATTCAAGATCTCCTTCACCTCATAAATGAAAAAATTATCTTAAGCATCATTTATTAGATTAAGCATAAACTATCAAAGGTATACAAACCTAAGCATAATTTATTAAAATGAGCACAAATGATCAAAAGTCATTTATTAAGAACATAAATAAGGGTTTGTCTAAGGCATGAAGATAGAAATAATATTCTAGGCATGCAATTAAAGAGACAAAAAAAAAAAAAAATAGATCAACTACATAAACTGAAAATTAATGTACTTAATTTCATCCCAATGCTTTGATCTAAAAGTTTACTCTTTCATTGAATAGAACTTTTGCAATTTCTTTATAAAAATCATTAGATCTTGTACAATAGTTCTATTAAAAGTTCTCTCTTTTACTCCTAATTTCTGGAACAGGGCTCCAAAATGCCCATAATATTTCTCAAATCACACTATTTAAGGTGAAAAGAAAAGAGAGGAGAGAGGAGAGAGAGAGGGGAATTTCTTAATCTGAGGGGAGATGGGATGGTCGACACTTCCTCCTTTTTTTCCTTTTATGCCTGCAGATTTCTTACAGGTACATTGAACCTGGACACCTTCTATTACTTGTGGATAGAGTTTGCAATATTTGGGAGACCTGGTGGCTAAGTCAAGTGAAGATAAGGCTATCTCTGCAGATAGAATTCATCTTTAACAAAGAAATCTCCTTAAAAGGGGTCCCACTTTGGATGTGTAGCACTGGATCTTCAACAGTGTAGATTTATTTTCATTTCCATCTAAAGCTATACCTGAAACCTTGTAGGCCCACAACTTCCTCATTTTAGCTCCGATTTGCACAATCTTGGTCTCTATAAACATCTACTCTAAATAAACTTTTCAACGGCTGGTGTTTACATTGATCGGACCTATGGTTTGAGAGTTATGTCCATTTTAAGATAGGCTATCCTTTGAAAATAAAGATTAAATTTTGGATTTTGATATGGAATGGACTTTATCTTTATAGTAGTTGTGACTTATTAGTCAAATCAGAGGAATATTCCTTACCACAAATAGGATAAGATAAGAGCTTTTGAAAGCCTTAGTTGATCTTTAGGTGAGGTTCACAGGCAGATGAACTCTAAGTGTGTGGATCTTTTAGTAGTGAGACCCAAATCATATCTAAGGTTTCATGGGTCCTACAAATTTCATTCCCTACACATTATAATTAAACCATCAAATGTTGAAGAGTTCATATTGAAGTGGGACACGGTCAGATAGGAAACTACTCCAACTAGGGCTTTTCTGGGAAAAGTTGCAAAAATTCTTAAATAATGTAGAAAATGTGTGAAAAAAATATAAATTAAAGTTCCTAAGTGAAAATCCATGAAATGATGAATTTAAATGATTAATGATGTAATTCACCTAATTAAAGCCCTAATTCATCCTAAAATGATGCATAAGTGTGCAAATTCATGAACTTAACAGTTAAGCCATCTACGTATCCAGAGTCAGTGGAAGGGCATGAAAATGGTCAACAGGCAGTAACTATAATTGAAAAGATGTAGTTTTCTTCATGATGGCAATTAGGCCATTGGATGCAAGCGGGTCTATGATGAAGAGGAAGGAACTTTCAATGTAGGTGGAGTGAGTTTTTAGTTTCTTGATCATGTATGCAATTATGAAAAATCATTGTACGAATCAAAGCAAACTTCTGGACAATGGTACAAGTGATTTGGGGCATTCATGATGCGATGGATTAATGACAAGTTCAAGTCTTGCTTGGACTTGACCCATGTCAATCACCATTAAAGAGTGAAGATTGTGCCTAGTGATAGTGGGCTCAGGGATGACATACCTTCAGCAAGGTACGTGAAGCTGAAAACATTAGCGGCTGTTCTTCTGGTTGCTCGAGTTCTACGGAATTCAAGCCAACATAGAGATTATTGAGTTTATGTCTTGTATTTCGGGTTTACTGGATTGCTCCATTGGGTTAGACTGGGACCGAGCTTTGGGTCAAGGGTATTTTGGTCTTTGCATTGCGCTTTCTTTGGGACTAAGAAAGAAAAAGTTATATATATATAATGTAACCTATAACCCTAGATCTAAGCAGAAGAATGCAGTAAAAGAGTGGAGTGTTATGAAACATTAGACACAGAAATAGAGAGAAGCAGAGGGGAAGAGGGAAATCTTCGTTATTAAGGATATATGTGTACATAATGGGGGGAGGAGGATCTTATTTATAGAATAAGATTGCTTCATCCTCAAGCAACCTAATAAGGAAAGACTCTAACCCTAAGTAATCCCCTCATCTCATGTGGGTCCCAATGTGGGCATCCGCCTATGATAATACATATTATAATACTCCCCCTTGGATGACTACCATTCAATGACAGTTACCTCATTAAAACCTTGCAAAGGAAAAACCCAGTGGGATAAAAACCAAAGCGAAGGAAAAAGAGTACAACGTTCTAAAGGATCATTGATTTGGTGTTGGACGTGCATAATGCTGCCCCGTTAAAACCTTAACTAGGAAAACCCAGTGGGACAAAACCTAGAGAAGGAAAAAGAGTACAACGCACATATGTCCTGAGTAGCATACTTCAGGATGGCTCCCCCTGATTGACTACTCTCCCAGATGATAACAACCTTTCACATAGTTAGGCATATCAATCTCGTATACAGGTGTTTAGAATACTGATTATGGCAAAAACTTCGTAAACTGATTAGCCAAGTTGGTGCTTGAACGAACTTGCTTGACTTCAATCTTGCTATTATTCTGAAGCTCATGAGTGAAAAAACTTTAGTATAATATGCTTCATCTTATCATCTTTAATGTATCATTCTTTAATCTATTGAATACATGCCTCCTTATCTTTGCAGATAATACTCGGGGTACCTGTACTAAGAGGCAATTGACAAGAACTACGAATATGTTGAATTAAAGATTTTAGCTATACACATTCTCCACTGGCTTAAAATCTCAGCATGGTTAGAATAAATAGCTACCAATAGTCAATTTAGTAGAAAACCAAAAATAATGATGATGGCATTGCCATTAAGAAACATACTACATGTCTATAATCGACCCTTATGAGGATCAAGGATATATCCTAAATTTGCATATCCTATAAAATTTGAATCTTTACAACCATAAGAATAAAACAGACATAAATGTCATAACAGTTGTTTAATACCAATCCAAAACCTTGGTGCAAAACTATGTATGAGAAGCATATTTATAAATAATGAAAAATCTCATTAGAACTTCTCTCGATCTGCAGGCCGAGATAAAATAGTCAATAGTGTTCTCGAGCTCTTCTGGAGTCCCGATTAGATTTATAAACTTCTACTATTATAAATCCATTTAAGGATTTTATAAAGATACATGGGCAAATGGGATTGTTTTCATACCCTTTCAATTCTTAGATAAATATTCACTAAGAAGATTGTACCATATTCTTCTGGAATGCTTCAGGCCGTACAATGAACGTCTTACTTATATTGAGTACGTACTCTCTGACTTTGCTTTAGGCAAAGCAAATCCTTCTGGGATTTTCATATATATGTCGTGTATGTTTTCAATCCCAAGTTTCTGCAGGAAACCTTGTATCACAAGTTTGCCTTTCATTCAGTTTCCTTACAAACACTCATTTGTAACTTACAGAGTTAACACCTTTTGGGGTTTGTACTATAGGTTCAGATACACCACGTTATTGAGAAACTGTAATTACTTAATAGCATATTTCTATTTTGGCCAATATATTTTTTGTCGACATTCATTTATAGAATGTGGTTTTATATCCCAAACATCATTCTCAATTTCCCTTGATATTTGTGTAGCTACCACATATGCAAATGTGTCATCGATGATAATTTCATTTCTATTCCATCTCTCTCTTGAATAATTGTAAAGTATAGAGATCTCTTTATTTATTGGGTACCCATTGCCTCTTCAGGGGCTTCTAGAGTCTCTTCTGGGACTCGTGTCTCTTCCGGGACATTAATTACTTCAAGAATTTTAGAGAGAGTGGATTTTGTCATAAACTCTTCGGGAGTGTACCTCTTCTGGAATATGATTGGGATATGATTGCTCATTTTTCCTCTTCTGGGGAGTTGGGTCATTAAAACCTATAAGTCTACCACGCTTTCGGCGTGTATAGATTCATTTGCCGCCATATTTGGACTTTGTATCCTATAAGGATACTAATTCGCACTTGTCCTACAAGGACATTAATTCGTGCTTATGTGTTCATAGCCGACATATGTGACCTAATCACTGTTGCTGCATTATTAAAAGCATCAGGGAATTCGTTTGTAATGAAGTGCACAATTCTCCATACTTCATTCTCATATTGTGAAGTATATAGATCTAGATGAGACATAGCGGAAGTATTCCACGCTAATTCTCGTCGTTCTTCAGGAATGGGTTGTTCTACATGAACAATGTGTTCTTCAGGAACTCTCTTATCTCCCCCTAACGGCGAGAAGACTGTCTCATCAAGATGATAATTAGCAAAAATGAACAATGAATATATCTCCTGTCATTGGATCTAGATATCCAATAATTGGGGTGAAGTATAACTAACATAGAGTCTACGTTCTGAATGCATGCAGGTCACAAACCTACGCTATCAAGTCTTATAAATTTAAAAATATGCCCAAGGAAGTATACCTTAAGTTTAATAATTTATTCTAATAGGCAGGATTTGATGGGTTCACTAATGTCACACTATATCATTTACGAAAAAGATGGTCAATAGATGGTACTCTAAGGAGTACGTAACAGAATTATCAATAATTTGCAAGAGAATAGTACCCCTACGGTAACCTAATCTGTCCTGCCAAAGCATTGAAGCCTTAGGGTCACTAAGTTTAGGGTTCGTTGTAAGCTTCTGGCTTGACTTTTTCGTTTTGCTCATAATCGAATATGATTCGATTTTTAAAGATTGTCTTGTAATATAGTCCTAAGGCCTAATGAGAATGCACGTAGCTTTTCTAGTATCAACTTCTGGCTGTCAATACTAGTAATGATGTACAAATACCATTATGTAGACTGTTCTGGAGCATTCAAGTATTTATACAGATACAGCTATGATCGATGCCATGCATGAATGAAACACTAACTCAGAGAAAAACTTCTGGTTTTTTTGTTTTTCAATGTAGTGTGTTTTGTTTCACTGTCTACCGGACAGATATTATCCTTAGTTTCATGCATTTCATGGTCCATATAGCAAGTAATAATAAACTCACATAACTAGTTAATCGCATCATAAAAATAAAACATGAGAACAACGAAACAATTTACCATTCAAAGCAAACACAAAATACGGGGGGATAAAAGAATATGTCTAACATCAAACAAAATATTGAAAATTGAACTCAATATTCGAACTCATAAAAGTAATTGTAGGCTTTCTAGACCATGCTTGGTGATTTGCCCAATTTCCAAATAAAATGCCTTCTAAATCACCTCTCCTGGGGTGGTTATTTTCATCTCTACTAAAAATATATTATATTTACCTCTTCTGGAAGGATTTTCATTGACTAATTTGGCATTTATTTCAAGTATTGGGTGTATGACCATCTGTTGGTGATTATTCTTATCTAACGGGGATATAATCGCACAGAAAATAAGAGCATATGTCATATCCACCAGGGATATCTTATTTCCGACTTTGATAGCATTACTAAGCCTTGTAGAGTGTGTAAAGATCGATTTACCAATAATAAGCAAACAAAAATAGAACTTCGGGTTCTCAATATCCGATGACAAAGTATAATGAAGAATTGGCCAATTAGAAAGTTAGAACTTCGGGTTCTTAACTGACTAATCAGAACTTCTAATTTTCTCAAGACTTCAGGCTAGAGATAGAACTTCAGGTTCTTAGAACTGCTGGTTCTATCAAAGCTTCAGGTTTGAATCACAACTTCTGGTTCTGTCAAAACTTCAGGTTTGATTTCATGGCCTTCGTATCGATCTACACTACTTTGAATATTAAAAATCAAAGCTCCAAGTTTGATTATGAATATGAATCTTCGGGTTCATATTCCAAATCTTAAAACTTCTGGTTCCAGATAATGTATGAATTTTCGGGTCCAAGTTATTCATTGGATATAGAACTTCAGGTTCTATTATATGCAACTACTGCTTCTGGCAATAATAAATTCATCAAAACTAAAGTTTTATATAATCATATAGTTAGAACTATACCGAAGTAATTATATCAAGCATGTAGTACAATGTTATAAAAATAAATGTATGTGAGAAACAGAAATAAAATGTAGAACTTCAGGTTCTTAACATCCAATCAAAGATAATAATAAAAATGTGATGAAGAATTGAGAAATTGAAGTTTAGAACATCGGGTTCTCAACTTAAGAATCAGAACTTCTGGTTCTAAATTAGAATAGTTCATGGATCTTTTAGTACGATTTAGAACTTCAAGTTCTAGATTAGGATAATTCATGGATCTTCAGGTTCAAGCTAGAACTTCTGGTTCTAAATTAAAATAACATATAGAACTGCAGGTTCGGGTTATTTATTCGATATAGAACTTCTATTTCTAAGTATCAGATGAAACTTCGAGTATATATTGTGGATCTGAAAACTTTTAGTTTCAGGGTAAAATAACCAACAGATCTTCTGGTCCGAATTTGAAAGAACTTCTGGTTCATAGACTAAAATAATTTACGGAACTTTGAGTCCGAGTTATTGATTCCATATAGAACTTTTAGTTCTAAATATTGTATGGAACGCCGGGTTCCAAGTAATTATATAGAACTTCTGGTTCTATTTATGATTCATGATTTTCAATTTATCATGATCTCTTATTGATAATTTTATTACTCGAATTAAAATTATAAATACTTTCAGATCGAAAAAGGAATAATAATAAATGCAAGTGCATGACTATCAAACTAATAAAAGGTCATAAAATAAGGAGAAATTACTTAACCTTTGAATCGTCCTCCTTTTAGTGCTAATGTGTAGATCTGCTCACGAGCTTTTCGTAAGTGTAAACGGATCTTAAATCCGACACCAAATCGTCAAGAATCTCAGTTTCAAATCTCAGCTCGTCAATCTAGTAAAACAATCTTTTGAACCTCATTTGCACCTACTGACGTCATCGGTAGTGTCACACTGATTCGGGGCCTTACTCGGGTTGGGCTAACCGAAACCTGGATTGACCTACCTAAAATTCAGACCCGAGGGAGTACAGTGGATTGCAGTGCCTCGGTGCACCATACCCAAAGTGAGGGACACCCCATGTGACACCTGAATCTCATAACATGATACAAAAATTTTTTTTATTATTAAGTCACATGCAGGAGACCATCCTCTGCCAAACCTTAATCCTAATGGCTTTCAGATCTCGATGCTTGAGATCTTTAGTCAGATAGGCTGAAATTCCATCTCCTCATCACTTTCTTCCTTTGGCTCTTCCTTTTTCTCCTCGACGGCAAGCGTGGCGGCAGCGGCAGCTGCTCCACCATCGGCCGGAGCAGAGAAGGCGACAGGAGCACCACCGCCTCCAGATCTGACGTTCAAGATGAGATCATCGACGTTCTTCTTAGTTTCCTTTTTTTTCTTGGTTAAGGATTTAAATAAGATCCATTGAGATGACCTGCTTTCGATCCAAGCCTCCTTCCCAAAATTCCATTTCTTACTAAATGTACTGCTCAAATATAGGTGTTTGGTCTCCTGTACTCAGTCGTCCACTCAAATCCACTGTGATCCTTGAAAGACGAATCTGAGAGCATGTTAAAAAAAAATTTATTAAATAACATGCCCAGACCTTCCTCTTCCATCTCTGTTTCCGTTCTATAAAGAGAACCTGAACCAGAACCCCGTCAACCCGCAGATCATTGGCACCGAGTGGACCTGTTGGGAGCAGCGACACCGGAACCGAAACCCGTAGATCGTGGTCCAGCAGCGATGAGTAGTGGGCCTAGGCCTGGCGATCACCGGCGATCGCGACGGCGAAACGGGAGTGACCCCGAGACGGCTGTAGCGTGCAGTTGTGCGTGGTGGGCTATGGTTTCCTGAGACGGGCAGATCTCTTCTTCTTCCTTGGTTTTGAAAACAGATCCAAAGATCCCAGCCCTCTCGCTGAGAGATCCGGCACCGATACCTTCCCTTGATTGTAGAGTTACTAAGGCAAGGCTGCTCGCCAATGTCATGGACAATGTAACTCATCTGGAGCAGGTTCACGGCACCATGATCCAGTTGGTGAAGCCGATGGACGAGCTGTAAGCCACGCCCGTGATGAAGGCCGAGTGGAAGATGCCATGTTTGTGGGCGACCTCGATCGTCCATCCAAAGAAGAAGTCGGAGATGATGCAGATGGGTAGGAGGCCATCTTCTTCTTGGGCGATTGTGGAGATGAATCGGTCGAAGGAGGGCAAGAGAGTTTGGGTGGCTTCGATCAGACGGAGGATGCAAGGAAAAGGTAAGGTATCGGTGCTTTCGCAGTTGGGTGGGAGGCCGTTATTAGGACCGTTGAATGGGAGAGATGAGACGGAAGTTGGATTCTCGAGGAAGCATAGATTGGAGGGTGAGGATGTTGAGGATGATGATCGTGTGGCTAGTTCTTTGCTCTAGGAGCCTAACCAAGGCCACGGAAGGAATAGAATGGCCATAGGCCATGAGATTTCGGCCAGGATCCCCTCTTCTGTAAAATTCAAACCACAAAACAATATAGCATTTCGTGCTGATAACGTGTTATGAAACATCAGACACAGAAATAGAGAGAAGCAGAGGGGAAGAGGGAAATCTTCGTTATTAAAGATATATATGTACATAATGGGGGGGAGGAGGATCTTATTTATAGAATAAGATTGCTTCCTCCTCAAGCAACCTAATAAGGAAAGACTCTAACCCTAAGTAATCCCCTCATCTCATGTGGGTCCCAATGTGGGCATCCACCTATGATAATACATATTATAACAGTTCTTTTTTGGCCATAGACATTGGCACATTGCTAAACCACTAAAACCTTTTGCGTACACTTGTATGCTTTTGTTCTATACTTGTTTGTGGCGTAATTGTCAATTACAAGATTCGCATTTTTGCATGTGCATAGGCAATTTCGTGCGAAAACCTACAAAATGATAGAATTTAACATGAAAAGGGAAAATTGAATCATGATCAAGTGAGAAAAAAAAACTAACTAAAAGAAAATATTTTGATATTTGGACAGATTGACCTAGAAATTAAAAATAAGTTTGCATGTAAAGATATCTTTAAATTGTCTAATGCTAATAATTTGGCACAAATGGGTGAAGAGGCTATCGGGTTTTAATTATGAATAGCATGGGATATTGCCACGTCTCCAAAATTGAAACCAAGTTTAATGTGAGACTAGAGGTCAATTAAATCTTTTTGTTTTTCATATAACTTGTGGCTTCAAATCGGGGTCCCACACAGGATCATAAGTCCATAGCGAGTTTACACACGTCATATTTACCAATACCCGAGGAAGCATTATAAAGCAATTGGCATCATTATAAAGTAATCAGAGTATGCACGTAAAGATATTGGATTTAAAGTTGGAGTTTCAAAGTTAAACAAAATATAAGTTACATCAGTTTAATTACAAAGCCCATAAAAAACCCGGGGCTATCCAAAATAATGTTTATTCAAAATAAAACTGAGACTATGAGTCACTCAAGTGAGGGTCTCAATGACTCAGTAGCCATCATTTGCACTCCACTCTGGTTCATCAACTAGCTCCGGTGCCAAAGTGCTTCACCCTCCAACTTCATGTCAGTATCGAAAGGCTTGGTGCCTATGCACCGAGCACAATATCATCAAACTATAAAGTAGTTGGTAGCTAGATAGACATAATCTATAACAAATGTACAATATCAAGGTGATTAAAGTCTATGTGATCATATGAGAGGAAAGCAACGATAACCAATAGACAATGTAAGAAAGAACTGAAATCCTAACTCAATGCTACACAAGTGAGCAACACACACAAGTCACACATTGGGTAAATGCCTTTTGCAATGTCGTTGGTCAATGGGAAATCCCAGTCATAATGTCAGTGGTCAATTGAAAAAATCATCGGGCTTACTCGAAAACAATATTGGATGCATATAAATCAACCAAACTGGTGATCAAACGTCTAGTACCAATCTGCAGTTATTCAATAGACCCAATATAATGAAGGAAAGACCGATATCATAGTGCTCAGACACAAAACCGTAAGTCAAAAGTGTGCCCTAGCACTCCTGTGTAAACATGTCTACAAGGTAAGGAACTACTTCAATTCGATGATTCCAATATAATTCCAATACAATACAACATTAGTAGTCCTCCTGGATCCAATACAATACCACACACATGGCCAAGCCTCAATCACAAGGTCCAATCGATATGGTACAAACCTATAGAACATGTAAGAGACATGTACCAAGCAATGACAATGCGATACGATGCAAATCTAAAGGCCAAGGAGTATTACAATCCAAAGCTCATAGGTTAATGACAATAATCCACGTGCCACAGGTGAGGTGTGACCAAGGTATCCCTTTCCATTCATCGGTGCATAGCCCATTATAGGATGTCTTGAGTCCTCACTCTATTTGAGTATGGATAACTTGTACAATGTACAAGAATTGTACAATCCATAAGAGTACATTGCTCAAACGTCCCATATTAGAGTTTGTCAAAAGTCTTAAAAACCAAGCCTAGAAGTCCCTAACATCCATTTACCAAAAAGGAAATCCAATGCTTTCACGGATAGTCGAAGTTATAGGCCACTGTTAGCTGAACCTTGGTCTCCGGATAACTCTCAGAGAGCCGTAGATCAAGAGTTGCGAGTTAAAAAGAGTGATAAGGCTTTTCTCTCTCTCTCTCTCTCTTTCTCTCTCTCTCTCGTTCACGGCTAGCTGCACGACTAGCCAGAATCAAGTCGTAAATCAATTGGGTATTCACGGCTAGTTACAAAAACAACTCCCGACAAGCGGTGAGTAAGCCATAGGCCAAATCCCTGCACATTCACGACTAGCCTTAAGGCTCACAGCTACAGAACTTCAGAAACTGGGTCTTTTCTATTCAAAACAGTGAGGTATGTTCATCCCTTTGCAAACCCAACCTGTAAACAATATGTACATGGGCTTAGTCCCTTCCAATGGCCTCCAAGCCAGTCCATTCATCATCCTCCATCCATCAATCCATTCCATTCAACCTAAATCTAACATATATAAATCATCATCATACATTGAGCAAAACTAGTCCAATGTAAACCATAAATTCCTTGAATCAATAACAACAATGCATATCATCAATGGAAATAGGTGTATCTACCTCCCTTGATATGTGAAGTGAAAATGGGTGAAATGCCCTAGCTCTCACACCCACTGAAGCTCCAAGCTTAAGAAAATACAAACCAATCATAACCCAAGCTAAAAGTAGAGAAAAAAGACTCTAAAGGGTCCTTCTAAACCATTTTTAAGCTAACAATCCAATTGTGCTAACTGGAAGAGAATTAGGAGCTTGCCTAAGCTTGAGAAAAAAGGAAGCTTGAAGAAGAAGGTCTTTTGGAAGAGGCGAGCTTGGAGAAGATGGTGGTGGCCGCTAGTGATATAGGGATTGTAACGACCCAGTCCCAAAGTACATTTGAATGAAAGAATATAAGTAATAATCTGTTCTAAATTATCGAAGTGCCTTTTGGGGATAAAACCGTAAGGACTTCTACAAAAACTATAAAGTTAAACGTACTCGAGTCAGAGCAATTTTAGAATGGGTGACCTCCTGGGAAGTCCAAAGCGGACAATACCTCAATAGTGCGGAGCGGATTGTTACAGATGGTATCAGAGCAGGGGATGGCTCTCCTCTGAGTGGTGGGAGAGGACCGCTCGAATCCTGCCTCCCTCTCGAATCCTGCCCTCTACAAATAGGGGGGAACGAAGGAGGATGAATGAAGTCCCACATCACTGATGAGGCCATCTTCGGTCCGACATTGTTCGAGATATGTGGATATGGGGACATATCCGGTGGAAGTTGGTGGGCCTGTAACGACCCAGTCCCAAAGTACATTTGAATGAAAGAATATAAGTAATAATCCGTTTTAAACTATCGAGGTGCCTTTTGGGGACAAAACCGTGAGGACTTCCATAAAAACTATAAAGTTAAGCGTGCTCGAGTTAGATCAATTTCAGGATGGGTGACCTCCTGGGAAGCGGACAATACCTCAATGGTGTGGAGCGGATTGTTACAAGGATGGCTTGGTTGTTTGGTTGCAATAGGTAGAAGGGGAGGAGAAAGAGAGAAAGAAGTAGAGAAATAAGGGAGAGCAGAGAAAAAGAAGAAAAAAGAAAAAAGGATGGGCGGTGAGGAAGGCAAATGGTCTTGGAATTATGTTAGCTACCTAATGAGCCCAAAATCTCACAATTCAGAAAATTATAAAAAATGCATTCTATGATTTTAAAATTGCAATCTACCCTCTTACCATGCTCAAACGAGCTCGAAACCTGACGAAGCTTCATACACACGATCCTATCACTAATTCAGATTTACTTAGATTCTAATGGAGCTTAATTAGCTAAAATATAATTTAATTTAGGCTAATCTCATATTTAAGATATGAGACTTCACAAATATTGCAGGTGTTAGTTCAGTTATACAACCTGGTTTGTACATACCCTAACCGCATAGGATCTAACACTTGTAAAATAATAATAAATTCTACTATTGATGCAAAGAACTAGGTTACATGGCATATGGATGCCCATTAAAACGACAAACCTTTTAAAAAATAAACCTTTAAAAAAAAGATCAATAGATTAATGAAAGAGGTGAGCAAGATGATGAAGAGAAAATGTAAAGGAATTATATGACAATTATAAAATGTATGAAGCAATGAGCCAATATTTAACAAGATTTAAGTGCAAGGTGACTCCTTGGAAAATTCTTATCTTAGCTCCTGAGGAGGTGGAGGTCTAGGGTCTATAGGTATTGGTGATATTCTTCATGATTATAAAGGTTTGTTTTCTATATGTTCTCTAAAGGACTTAAAGGTGTATCTCAAGAATATCCGCTTTGTCTTTTCAACGGATTTGCTAGTAGAAAGTAAATCCTCCAATGCCATTTCTTGGATTTCTCAAGATAAGTTCAAGCCTTGGAAGCTCCACTTTGTCATCAATGAGACCAAATCTTTGATTTTCCATCTCAGTGTTTGTTGTCATTATGAAGTTCAGTTGGCTAATGGTATGGCGGATGCTCTAACAAAATAGTGGATTCTTAGAGATACTCCTTGAAAGGTAGTGGTGGACCCAGAATTTTCTATTATGTTGGGGTGGGGGGGTGTTGTAAAAGAAATTTCTCTTAATGAGAAATTTAAAAAAAATATATCTTAACATGATATTGAAACTTTGAGATCATGTGTTCAATCTAATTTTACCAATAAACAAGTTATTAGATTATTTCTCAAAAATGATAAATTGATGAATTTGTGTCGCTCTTCGCATCCAACAATATTTAATAATAGGTTTGGAAAATTAAAGAAGAATTACAAATTGCTTGATTTTAGCCTATTTACTTATGAGCAAAAGTTTATTGATTTAAAAATACCAAATTTATTTATTTTCTTGAACATCATATTATGGGGATGATGTTCACAAAAAAGTCTTGATATTTGGCCTATTGTTTAGGTTTAAAATCCTTCACTACTTAGGCAAAAATGTGAAGGTTGACGGAACCTTTAGGCATGTAATTAGTGTAGAGGACCCTAACGCACCTCTAGTTATGGCAATATGAAATTTCTTATTTAAGAATTAGAGAAGATCTAATTTAATTCAAATTTTAAATTAAATTATTAAAAATTTAGATTTGGCAACAACTTAAATGGACAAGTATTTAAGATGTGCTGATTATGAGTGCTAAACTTGAGTGGATCTGGAGAACACACTCAATAAAGAAAATTAGAAAAATAAAAAGAATGAAGGAGAAGCATTGCACACATATTTTATTGGAGGAATAATGAAAGGAAGGAAAGAAATAACAAAAGAACTTAAAGTCATTTAATGAGTTGTCTTCTTGATAAAATTAAAGACATAACCACCCTTATGTTTTAATAATTATGTTATTACCATATGGGAAAAAAAAGTTTGATGAGGGGCAAAAAGAAAAATAAGAGAAATGCGGAGTGGCAAAGTGGATAAGAATAAAAAAAAAATACTCATTTGAAATTTTAAATATCCTTTTTCCTAAGGAAAATAGAGGTTGAGGGGTGGGGGGAGGGAGGTGGAACTAGCCCCTCTCACAATAGTGTGGATCTGCCACCATTGGAAGGTTCTTATTTATTTTATATTGTGAAGGTTGGGTATATATATGTCTCTCATAACTCTCTCTCTCTATTTATATATAATATCTATCTATCTATCTATCTATCTGTCCGTGTGTGTTATAATTTGCTTCTTCCTTTTCAATAAAACTCATTGTCACCTTTAAAGAAATAGCACAATGTCCTTCGAACTATGTACAACATCAATACAAAATTGTGCTCTTTAATCATCAAATTGATAACTTTAACAACTTCATATCAAGAAAGGTTGTGGCAAAGCTAGAGTTGAAGAAGCAACTAAAATATATGTTTATCTCATGTACGAAGTGCCAAACTGAGACTGAGGGTATTGCTCAAATGATCGTGGATCTACAATAGAGATGTCTACCAAAGAATGGCATATACTTGCTCATTTGAGAAGAATTTTTAGTGCAAAGTTGCTTCTCTTAGGATTCGAACTCATGATCATTTGGCTCTAATATCATGTTAAGTTTGTTAACTCGTGACCGATCAGCTCTAATTTCGTTTTAAATT
This sequence comes from Sextonia rubra, assembly GCA_037013555.1. Taxonomy (NCBI): domain Eukaryota; kingdom Viridiplantae; phylum Streptophyta; class Magnoliopsida; order Laurales; family Lauraceae; genus Sextonia; species Sextonia rubra. Next base: position 64,477,448 of record JASUAD010000001.1, read on the forward strand.
TTTTCAGCTAACCATTCATACTAAAACCTTGAGTTGTTAGTAGAGGCAAAAAAAAAAAAAAAAGAAAAAAAGAAAAAAAAAGACAGAAAAGGAAATCTATGTAAAGCCCACTCCTCAACATTTGTGGCTTGTTTAACTTTCTCAAATCCCATAAGTTAGAGCTCCCTAATTTGTTAGAGCTCTTTAAACATTACATAGTATTAAAAGTGGATTAATACTTCCTAAATTTACGGATAGGATTAGCAGGAGGTTATGGTTTTCATCAAAATACCAATGCAAGGCATTCGACCATGGGCCTTTAATATGGAGAATTTTAATATTGTCAATTTGAGTATTCTATGAGAACTTTTTTCTATTTGTCTCTTTGTGAAACTTTGCCATTCTTTGTCAATGTTTGGGCATGAGATGTAGGTTCTCTTGAACCTAAAAATTTTATCCTCCATTTACATTCTTTGCAACTTTGCCTTTCCTGCTGATCATTAAAGGCCAAATATTTATGAAGAACAATCCAACCCATTGTTGTTGACATAATTGCGGTGAGAACTCAATTGTGTTAATGCTGGAGATTGAAATCCATTCATGACCAACTAGTTCAAAACACTTATTTTCTAATAGTTTGGGAAAATCCCAACTTTTTTGTTGGGATGCAACTTTCCTTTTATAGCTTTTAAAGTGAGAGATTCCTGCTGCATCTTATTATTCTAGTGGGATCAGCAATGGGAAACTGTTAAGATAGTTTTCCCATAAGCATTTTATATCCAGGGTTGTTATTGTAAGCAGATCATCCCTTAAAATGTAACCTATTCTTGATTCAAATTAGTGCAGTTTAGGCCTGTTTGTGTTAGTTCTTTGCTCTCTCATTTTTTCAGTAATCTTTTCCATGCAGTACTTCTTCGCTAGTAATTACTTAACTCTTAAGGATTTGGTGCTTTTATGTTTCATATTCTATCATACACTTACCTTGGAATTCCTCATATGTAATTGGTACTTAATTTCATCTTTAATTATTGCTCTAACCACTCCATGCAACCTTCATTTATAGTGTCCTCCTGGTTTTATTTAACCATTGTCTTCTATCTCTACAATATAAACTTCATTGAAGCTCTAAACAAGTGCAAGCTAGAAGACCCTGGCCATTGTTGGTGTTAGTCCACCATGTTTAACTTGTCTTGCTACGTGTTCTTTACAATTTTTTCTTTGGGTCCCTATCATTCTTAAATTGTAGGAAAAATAGTTTGAAATTTAGGTTTACATGTACTGGTTCTTAGTGTCCCAAAATGGTATCTTAAGGTAAATTTCTGGTTGTTTTACAGAAATATAAGCTGATATTCTTTGATGTAGGTACTTGTAGGAGTTACTTTTTGTCCATGTCTTATAATTGTTGTTCTTTGTACTTTCATTTTGTGGTCAATAGTCTTCTCCCTTGCTTGAGCTTTTGTGATGTAATTTGGAAATATTATTTTTTGGCATTTACAAACTTTGTCATTTTTTTACACTACATCACGGGCTCATGATTTCTTTAATGCAAAAAACCCTATGATGGAGCCCACAGGGCTGCATGAAAAAAATTGTGCTAAAAGTGGAAGTCATAGATGGATAGATCTAGAAATTGACCAAAGGTGTGCCAAAATCACTACAATCAATCAATCCTATCCCTAGATTTAAACCCAAAAATTTAGTTGCTTTATGAAACGAAATTTCTCTAGTGATTAAATTTGTTAGTGGTGATGATGGTTGGTTCAGTGTCATTGAGACCAGTGCCAATATTCACCGAATAGGTGTGTAAAGAAATTGGATTAATCATAGGTGAGCCCCAGCATGAAAATCAAAGAGGGACCAATGGTCATAAAGGGGGACCTAAATAGAACAAAGCAATGAAGTGTAAGAATCCTGGATCTTAAAATAACTCAATAGCAGAGTGAGATCGCATTTGGTATCATATGACAAAACACGGGGTTTGAGTTGGGATATAAAAAATGGGATCACGCAAGGGTTGGCAAAGTGGAGACAAGCTAGTCTAGTGTTATATGGTCACAACTATGGCTTCTATTGAAGGGAAATTTAAGTATATGAGAACTAGGCTTGGCTTTTTGCAATAAAGAATTAGTGACAAGCTAATATACATGTGATTAGAATGCGCAGGGCAAGAATTTGTGGAGTTACAAAAAAGGATGGAACTAGGTATATATATATGTCCACAAGAGGAAATCTACAAATATTTTCAATAGATGAATTAGTTGATGAGTGCCATTTGAGATGGGGTTCAACTAGGGCCAAAGAAGGAAACAAAATTTGCAAGTTTGAGGGACTAATATAAGGGAGAAACCAGCGTTGAATGAAGTATCAAGACATGATAGATTGTGGAGTCACGTGAGAGGAGTCTTCAATTAGGATTGAATCATCGTCATCATCGTCATTGTTGTCACTGTCCCATCAATCCTAGGCTGGCATAAAGTGCTCTAATTATTAAACTTATTAAATTGAAAATCACTCTATGAGACATTTTCCCACAAGCAGCCTTGTTTTATGTATTAGTAAAAGAGAATATATGCAACTTATAGATGACAAAGAAGAAATGAATATAAAGATAGGGGAAAGGAACAAAAGTGAAACTTCAAAAGCAATTTAAATGCCTTTTCAATGCACTTCTTCATTCTTTTACACTACAAAAATAGACTTTTATCGCTGGTTTTTTTCTATTGCTCAAAGTGTTTTTTCATAACAAAAAATATTTTTCGCTTCTAAGATGTGACTTTCAAGTTAGACAATCTATTGAGAACGTAAACTAGCATTTGTAATAGTAGTTTAAACTTTTCACTGCAAAAAGAAACCTTTAGCAGTGGCTTAAATTTTCCTCCACAAAAAGGAACTTTCAGTGGCAGTTTAAATTTTCCACCCAAAAAAGGAACTTTTAGCAGAGGAAAAAAAGCCTCTAGCAGTATTGTCTGCTACTAAAAAGTTGCCTTTTTTTTTAGTGTTACTAGCTAGTAAATATCATATCATTCTTATCATAGATTCAAAAATCAGCTGATAAGAAACATATCAATTGATACATATAGCTTATACATATCATTGAAATACCCAATATGCACACTAATATGACCAATATTTAATTTATTAAGAAGTTTTCTTAAAAATGAAAATTAGTTAGTATTAAATAGAAACTAAAAAAGTAAACTTCTTCATACCTAAGTTTTTACCACAGGATATATCTCTTTCTCATTACGCAATTAGAGTTCATTTCAAAATCAACTCGTTTCTTTGCCCTTCCTTCCTATCTCCTTCTTTCTATTATTAAATAATGAAATTTCTTTCCACAAATCCCTTCTCTCTTTCTCTATGCGACACACAAGCGTAATCAAATACAATTATCTCTTTTTGAAAATCTCTTAATTACCAATAAAAAGTTTCCTACAAAACTACTCCTCTTACCCAAAAACCTCATTGTTGAAAGTCTCATGAATAAAATTCATTATCTTTCCAAATTTATCTCTCCTCATTTACAAAGTTCACTCATTTTTCCTAATGTCTCTTTAGTAAAATTAATTTTTGTACCAAATATATTATTCCCTTCTCATGAATCTCTCTAAATGTACTGTTCAATTAAGTACTTTATCTCTTTAATGTATGAGCTTTCTAATTCCTACAATGCACAAATTGCAGGGTTTCCCAATTGTGTTCTATGTATCATGCGTGCTTCGACAAGAAAATTTTAAAATATGAAAAACACCAATGTGGACAATTCATCTGATATCTATATTTAAATACATGATGTCCATTCATTTGGAGAGAGATATCTCACTTTCATGCACTGCAGTTAGAAAGAAAAAGACTTGGCTTATATTTATCTTAAATAGTAGAACTCACAAAATGCATCTATAGATTGATGGTATTAGGGTATTATGCAATGAAAGTAAAGGATGCATTTTTGAGCATTTTTCAAATAACTATATAATACATTTATCATTTTTATCCTCTCTCATTCAATTTTGTTTGTGATCTACTTAGTTTGATGAAAGCCTGAACCTATGTTGTTCCAAAAAGAGAAAAGCTAAGAGAAATCCTTCAATTAAAAGCACAATAGACAATGATGTGGTCTTCAGTCTTATTGTGCTCACTAGACATGAAAGTAGATGAAATTTTAGGTAACTATCCATTTCTTCTAACATTATCTTTCATCGATATCTGCCCACAATTGCATCATTACAAAATGGTTCTACTCTTGAAGATGCAAGTCAATTTTCTATTTCAAACATTAGCATGAGCTGCATGTTTAAAGATCTTGGAAATAAACTCTTTAGGCAAGATCTCACTAAGAACTTGTTACTAGGGTTTTATTTCACATTAAAAAGTCCTATGTGAGTAGGGTTACATTTCTAAAATATGTTTGTTTCATTTGACTGGAGAGACTCACCATTGGATTAAAGCAAAAGATCTTAGCTGTTGTCTAATGTTTACCCCATTCAACAACCCATGCTATCATTTGAACTTTTCATTTTTGTGTCATCTCCAATCTAGAATTGGACTTCCTATTGCACATCTGCTACTAAGCATCACTTGGATAAAAGCCAACACAATGTTGGTTGGATGACAAGATACCAATTGTGCCATTGCGATTGAAACACTCTAAAAGCATAAATTGTGAGTTTTAAGGGAAAAAAAAATAACACTTTTAGTGGTAGAAAAAAATTCTAATATCATAGATGACTTTTAGCATTGGAAAAAAAAAAACATTGCAGCTAAAAGCAGTTTTTTTCTAATAGATTTCATAGAATAAAGCATCTGCACATTTGACAAAAAAGCTTTGAATTAAGGAGCATTAATAAAATAAATTGTTTGTAATCATATAAGCCTTTACATATGGTTGAATGTAAAAATGACATACTTTTGTTGGTAGGCTAGCCGTTATAAGAGGATTTACTCCAATTGACAAAAAGCTTCTAGTTTTGGTAGGGCCATAGTCTTGAAGACTAGTTTTATAAAAAATATACCTTTAACATGGCCCTATGTTTGGAACTCACTCCACAACTACATGACAATGAGGAGAATGCTAAAATGTGTTTATGGAAAGAGAAAACTTAATATCAATGGTAATACTATAACACCTAGGCTTCATGCAGATTTCCCAAGAGGGCTTTTTCATGATGTTTATTATGATACACTTGATTCCTAATGTGATGTTTTTTACTTCATCATGTTTGGGTGACAAAAATGGAGTAGGAAAATGAAATTATATTGTGACATTACTTACCTTCACTCCTTCACATGCATATTTAGTTTTACAACAAAAGGTGAGATAAAGTTTAGTGAAAACTTTATGACAACTAACTGCTTTCTAAGCTTCAAATATGCACTCATAAACTTATATTGTGACATAACTTTACTCCACATGCATCTTTTTTTTTACCACCAAAATGTTAGATAAAGTTTAGTGAAAACTTGATGACAAAAAAGTGCTTTATAAGCTTCAAATACGCACACTCTCTTTCTTTCTCTCTCCCCTTTCTTTCTCTCACCCATAGTTTACTTTGTACTTTCAAAATAAATATTTTACCATACCTGTACTTTTACTTCAACAAACCTTTTCTGGAAACCTCTTTTTTCTGGAGAGGACTTTTTTCCGGAAGAGCTTTTGCCTACTATTTTGTTAGTCACCGTCAAGGTTGATGAGGCCATAGCTATCATGAGAGTAGACAAATTCACTCATAGAATAATCACCCTCCTCTTCCTTTGTTGGCTCTTCGATGTCAGCAGAAGATCTTACGGCTTTTCGAGGATTTTGAAGTTGGGTTCTTTTTAACAAGTGCAGCTTTTTCCTTTGTTTCTTAGCTGAAAGATCTTACTTTACACATGTTCCTTTTCATTCTCTTCCTATGGTTTACTCATCACATTGTCACTCTCTTCATGCACTGTGCATCTTGGTCTTCTAAAACACCTTTAGCACTAGGAGGCTTTGCCTTAACCTTGGAAGATGTTTAGTTCCCTTTTTAACTTTAGACACCACCATTCATTGTGTGCTTGCAAATGTGAGAAATGGCAACGGAGGCAAAGAATTTGGAGCAATGACTTGGTTCCTTATTTTGCAAAACTGAGGGGCTTTGAATTAGGAGGCCGAATGAAGAAACTTATAGAGAAATGGAGGCCACCAGATTTGGAATTTGTGAAGATCAATGTAGGTGTGTAGTAAAAGGCACATTAGGATGGCAGGCGTAGGAGATATCTTGAGAAATGGTACAGATGAGGTTCTATTGTCTTTCTCAAGGTTCATTTATGTATAGAGCCATTAAGAATTTGAAAAGAAGGTGGTAGAACTCATAATAGAGAATCTAATCAAATGGTCAAACAAAAAGTTTCAAAAAAAAAAAAAAAGATTCATACAAAAAGGGAGGAGAACCAATGAGTATGGTGTACATTCCAATTCGAGATTTGGAAGCTGTATATGTCCATGACTATTACTTTCTTACATGTACACAGAGATGCTACTCTCTAGCATCCCATTGTTAGATTCCTTTTACATTATTAGGAATTATTTTTTGGAGGAATTATTGGTTTGTGTCCTTTTATTTTTGGGGACAAGCTACAACTGTACATGGTATACTACTATATTGTTTATTGCTTTTCTTCTACTTGTAGTCTTTTCTTCTAAAAGAAACACACAATGTTCCTAGTTTTTAAAAAACAAGAAAATACTAGTTCTTTTTTTTTTATCAATAGGAAAGATGAGTGTTTGTAGGGTCCTAACCGAGTGTTTGAAGCAAGTGATCAAGTGGAGAGAAAATTAACTATCACTCTAGTCCTTGTCTACCTAATGGTCTTTGAGTCACCTGAAGATTACTATATGGTGCCAAATATTCGCAAGATGGAATTCAATCATTACTTTCTCTTTGGTGTAGGAATTCACAAGTAGTGATTCTTAGTACCTATATATTCTCAAAACAATAAATGGAATAGATAACCTCACACGAGGTGCATTAGTCATGCATGGACACATTTGTACACTTCTTTTAAGATCTCTATCACTGACATTGGAACGAATGCTTTAATCCTTAAATTTGCAAAGCACTGTCTTACTGGAACTATTCCATTCACCATTTTGCCTTTTTTTTTTTTGGCAATTGTTGACATTTTTTACATTCAGGAGCGTACTACAGATGATGGTGTCCTTGAAAATGAGAATCATACAAATGAATCGAAAGAACAGGAAGACTTCCTGCCTGAAGAAGACAATGCACAGCTTATTATAGCATTGGAACAGAATGAACAAGCTACACAAGGTATCAAGATGTCTATAGAGAAACATGTGCATGATTCTGCTTCAAAGAAGGAAAAAGCTCAACTTATTAAGGAAAACCCCACCTCAGAAGTTGTAATAGAGAAAGGGCGAACTGGTACATCATTCTTGCTTTGAATCCCACTAAAATGTGAAAATGTTAGCTGCCAATCCGTTTTTTAATTCCAGCTCAAATTTATAGGTTTCAACCATTCTCTCTTCTAAGCAATTGACATGCTACTAGTTTTTGTTCTATAGATATCGCATGAAATAATAATGAAAACATGAAGAATGAGAAATAGTTTACTTTGATACTTAACCATATGTGGGAAAGAACTTGGCATGCAGAAATAAAACTTTCATGACCAATTTCACCAAATTACATTTTTTTTGGTTGAATAAATGCTAGTGCTTAAAATAGGCTAGGATAGGCAGGACTAAAGCTTTTTTAGATGCAGCTCATGGGCCTTGGGAGTCGGACCTCAACCTAGTCCCTTGCTAATTGATAAGGCCCGCTGGTGACGTAGATGCTTGGCTAGGCTTGGGACTCCATTTGTCCTATTCAACCCATTGTTTTGAGATTCAGGCCACCAATATTCCCATTCTAAAATCTCAATCATCTAAGTGATACATGGGACCATCTATTTTGAAACCATGTTATATGTTTAGGGGAAAACGAAGTGCACACTGAGCCACAGGTGGAACCAAGCCGAGAAGAGATTCTAGCCATAGTCTCTGGTTTACTAAAGGAAGTGAATTTTGATGTTGTAAGTAGTTTGTTAGCACACTTTATGTTTGTATTCAATTTCTACATTTAGCATTTGTATAATTGACATAAGCCCCATAAATACTTAAAATGTAGGTGACTTTTGCTGATATGACGAAAGAGCTAGGTATGAAGCTGACTTAACATTCGAGCTTGTACCTTTAATTATATTGGTCAATATATAGAATCTGCTATAAAAATTTTATATTTCTTTCTGCTTTTAGAAATTTTACTAACCATTTTTGTCAATGCGTTCTAAGTGCCAGTATTCAATAACAAATCATATTGTTATCTAACCTTCAGTGCACTATCAATCTTACTCCAAAAAATATTGCAGCATAAGGAAGATATGATTTGTTAAAGTGAATTCAAGTCCCACGTTCCTAGTTGGATGGCCCTAACCATTGGTTAATTAACAAAGGCTTCTCAATTTCTGGTTGCTCAAAACTAAGTGGCTCAGTACTCTGAAATACTTGGACATTTCTTTTATACTGCTTTTGTAGCTGTGGCTGTTTCTGTTGGAAAACTAACACTATTCTCTTCCTATTGTAGAGGTTCACTTCAACATCAATTTGTCTCATAGAAAGGCTAAAATGAGGAGGCTTATTAAAGAAGCGATACAAAATATGGTGGTCAATGAAGAGCTGGAAGGAGTTGAAGAGGATTTTGAGACTGACTCGGAGGAGTAGCTTAAAATGGGTGCCTATGCAACTTCAGTTGCCCTCTATCTCTAACCATTTCATGCAGATTTTAGTTTTTGCTATATTGCAACAGCTATATTTATGTTTATGACTGCTCTAGTCTCTCCCTAGTTCTTTGAACTTGTTTAAGGGTTTCTGGATTGATTTTTACCCTAAGGGGTTAAGGAGTTTATAGGTTGACTTGGTAGGGTGTTTGCTTATCATTTTTTAAGTTTTTCATTGACATTGATGAATCCTCTTTGCATGGGGGCTAGCATCTATATATTACTTATGAGAAATGATAGTTGAGGTGGTGCATCTATGCTTGATGTAGCACCTTTCTCTTTTAAGGTGTGCTACACCATCCTATTTCAAAATTAAGGAAGTCTTACTTTTTAAAGTGTAAATAATTATATTGTTACCATAACTACTTGATTTGGCCTGTGTATGGGCCATATTAATCCAATCTTCTAATCACAAGCCAACTTTGGCATTCATAATTTCCCAAGTTCTACTCTTATCAAAGTGATACTAACAGTTGCAGTGATCATGTATATGGCACATGTTATGTGTTTTACGTTTATCAATCCAATGGTGCTTGTTGGATTCATCTGCAACCTACTCAAAGTTATGCTCCTTATGCATAGGTATTGGCTCGAAGTTCTTCAGTTATAGAAGATATGTAATCATATGACTACTAATTTTTAATAACTTTAATTTATTTAATTGTTTTAATACCTAAGGTAGAAAGGTTAGAAAAGAGAAAATGGTTGTGGAGGAAATGGCAGTTTCCTATTTTAAATGATAGCTAGTGTCAAATGTCCCCTTAAGTTTTTGTTTCATTTCATTTGATTAACATCAATTTGTTTTTTTTTTTTAGTGCTTAGTTTCATACTCTGTGCCTATCCTTTGTTGACATCATATTGTTTAACGTTTTTTTTAATGTTTAGAATTCTTTTATATATCAATGAAGACATTGGTCCTTCCTTTATTCAGTTCTTTTTTTAAGTTTTTCAATCGTTTAACTATGGCATCTTTTTATTATATTTAATTTTTATCTTTCCAGAGGCTTTCTTATTTTTACTGAATTTTACTTCGTGAACTAAGCTCACTTTTTTAAAGTTCATTGTTTTTTTTTTCATATTTTCTCTTGGTTGGAAAACAGATAGGAAAGAAGTTTTTAGTGGAGAGTCTTGCTACATCATAATGAGAAAAAATAGTCCCAGAAAATTGAGTCATTAATCCACTAGTTTTACACTGATTTATGGTTGCATAAAATTGCCCTATATGTGGTTTTGCTTTGTAAGAGGGCCCTTTATTTCTTTAGAAGTTTCATCTATTCTATTTTGATAAAATGGTTGGCTAGCTCACACCTTCCTTTCAATTGTCAATACCTAGTTGTACTAAAGCAAGTTGATTGGCCAGTTTGGATATTGCTGGCCTAATTAGTCCATATAAAAATTGCATGTGGGTAAGCTAGAGCCTGAGCCAAAACTCAAGATCCAACCCACAGCCCAAACTAGAGCTTTTAGTGAACATGTAAAACACCTATCAAATCAGCCACCGTCATAGGTTCTCACTTCATAGGGAGATATCTTTTTTTATATATAGAAAAGTAAGTACTCACACACCCAAGCCGCACAAGCTCACCTAAGTCTATCACCATCAACACTACAATTCGGAGTGATCCTCAATTGTTTCTATAGAAGAGAGATCTTGGGTTGTTCATTAGAAATAACGGCATCAATGCTATCTTTTAAATGATTTGGTATGAATTCAGGTACAAGCTTATTATGATCATTAATAAGGAAATAATATAGTATGAATGATAAAAAAATATTCAAAAGAGATTGGATGTTATCACAATCTTATGAGTTTATACTAGGTTAGGAATATGTTATACCAAAGTTGTACTGTGATTATAAATAAAAAATCATATAAACTAAAAAATTAAAAGAAAAGAAGAGAGAGAAAAGGGGAAAAATGGTTTTGAGTATGCATATGCATGTTAATGACCAATCAGAATGGAGAAATATATTACATATAGACGAATCCAACATAGTTGAAACAAAGCTTTAATGATGATATCAAAACTCAGAAATTCAAATAGCCATATAAAATCATTTGTACCTTTCTTCTTCTTGAGTTCTTATTGTTGATCTATGATGCTCTCTTAGTTTGTCTTCTATCATTGTAAGAACGAGAGGGCCCTTCACAAAATAGTGAAGGATAAGAGAGATAAGTGTTAGAAGGTTAAGAGAGATCAAGTTAAGAGTTGAAGAGAATAAGGTAAAGAGGGAAGGGGCTATAACATGTATTTATAACATTTGAAACCCTAATTAGTTTCGCTTTGGTGTAATGCTAGCCATTCGATTTTGTAACTCTCCATCTAAGGACGTATATTAAAATACTGTACCCTAATATAAATATTGCTCACTAGTTTTTTTCCTAAAAATAGGCTTTCAAATCTTTTATAAGATTCTCGAACAATATAATAATTAAATAAACATTAGGAAATAAATAATCAACTAAAGCAAACAACTTTCCAGCAATGAGCAAAGAATGCATATTGAACCATGTCTCAAAACTTGAGGCTACGGTTTCAAACTTGCGCTCTCTCTTGGTAGCCACTTGTCTAAGTAAAACCCTAACTTATCCCGCGTGTACAAGAGAGGCGGGGACTTCATGTGCTCCAGTGAATTGTCAGTTCTTGAAGAGATTGGATACCCTCATCAACAAAAAAAGTAAAAAAGTATGATAAAATTAGTTTTCACCATTAACAATTTTACTACATCCATGTTTGCTAACAAATGAGCGAAAAATCAACTTTTAGCTGCCAAAAAATTTATCATAATTTACTAGTTGTCTAGAAAAAAAAAAGACAAGTAAGATCTGGTAAAGTAAAGAGAAAAAGTGGTTACTTTACCACTCTCTCTCACACACATTACTTCATACAAAACAAACACAAATTTTACTTTACCAAGAACATTGCCTCACTATTATTTACCATTACCTTTTTCCATTAATTTACTTCACCCTTAATTTACAAGCAAAGAAAAAATAAAAAAAACCTACCTTAAAGTTCTCCACTAACACTAATTAAAATAGAAAAAGAAAAATGACTGGTTGGCACAATTGGGACACTCCCACATTTTTTTTTTGTTTTTTTTTTCTTAAGTTAATTCCAATTTTATCTGTTTGACTCGAATTTGATCTATTTGACTACTTCAATTAGATTCCGTTTGACTCCAATTTGATCTCTTTGACTACTTGAATTAGATCGTTTAACTCCAATTTGATATGTTTGACTCCAATTTGATCTGTTTGACTTCAATTAGATCTGTTTAGCTACGTTAGTTATATCTGTTTGACTACTTCAATTAGATTTGTTTGACTCCAAGTTGATTTGTTTGATAAAATTTAATCTGTTTGTTTTGTGATGAATTTAATATAATAAAAACAAAAAATATTAAAGAATAAAGTATTTGAAGAAAAAAAAAGAAACATTCATTGCCAGGTGCTACTGGCGGGTGTTCTTTTTTGGGTTTTTTAAAGGCCGCTCCCTATAAATAATTTCATACTAGATTAGGTCCAATAAAGTTTTGCTTAACCCACCAATATGTAATTTAAAATTACATTAGGTCCTTTTAGTTAGCATTTAAGATAAAAAGTGATTAAAATACCCCTCTTCTATTGTAATTGTATTAACATTAATGAATAACAATTGTCATCTGAGCTTTTTCTTTTTGCAAGTTTTAAAATTTTATAACTTTCATTATATTTATCTGTTTGTAATAAAATTTATATATTTGGAATCCTTTTATCGATATCTACAAATTAAATAAGATCCATGTTGGTTATTTGATTCCGAAAAAAAAAAGATTTTATTTGTTTGGTATATTTCTTTTGAAAGCAACAAATAAATTTATTTGTTTGGTATATTTCTATTGAAAGCAATAGATAATTTATCTATTTGGTATTCCATGTTTGTCAATTATTTATAATTAAGAAATGCTCTTCTCTGATGATCCAAAAACCATGATGAAATATCAAAAACAATGAGCGAAGCATACAGAAATTGGTATCACATTGAGAACAAATAAAATATCAAACACAAAACAAAGTACCTTATGCCTTTTGTTTACAACATGTAAACAAGAAAATGATTATTAGCCATCAACTAAATTTAGCCCACAACAAGTTGCAAGGATTTGTTTTCAGTAGAACCAATAAGCTGTAGTCCTATTCTAGAAGTATATGCCCAAATCTCTAATGTTTTTTTTTCACGACTCTTTCCAGCTTCTTTTGTCATTGCTTAAACAAATGCAAGTATAGCTTCAACCAAAGAAATGGGTAGCACACAAGCACAACTTAGATCAAAACATTCAAATAAAATTTGAAATGGAATAAGCATTGAAGGGTTCTGCTAGAGCAAAACTTCCATGGCCTGTTTTTTGTGGGACTGCATGTGTTATAGTGGCATATGTGCAACATTTGAACGATCTATTGTGAGAGGTAGCCACGTTGATGGACCAGCCAAATGTCAACCTGGATATTCAGATGGTAGCAATCGAATAAAGGGAGAAAAAAAAAATCCTTAGGCTGCTTACACTTTGAAGAGCAAATAAAAGTATCAAGGCTTTCCTAACTGTTCACTTGTTCTGCACATTGTGGCCCATTTGAGTTGTCGTTCATCCTTTTTTCTGGGTTAAAAACTAACAAAACCCACCCAGTGGACTCCTGAGTGTCTTACATGATTGAGAAGTTACAAAATATTAGCATATGAATTGATTTAGTTGATTTTCAGGCCAACCGCAAACCATAGGGGTGTGTTCAAAAACAACAGATAAATTTATCTATTTGGTATATTTCTATTGAAAGCAACAGATAAATATATCTATTTAGTATAATTCTGTTTGGTATAGAAGGCAATAGATAAATTTATCTGTTTGGTATAATTCTATCGAAAGCAACCGATAAATTTATCTATTTGGTATATTTCTATTGAAAGCAATGGATAAATTTATTTATCTGTTTGGTATATTTCTTATGCGTGTCAATCTTGACCCTTCAACTATCATTCCGGAAAAGAAAAATCTTGACACTTCAAATGCACACAAACATATGTATATTTGAATGGTATCTTTTAACCATAATGATTAAACTCTAAAACACCCCTACGTCACCATTACCTTAAATGCAATATATAAAATTTGTTTGGGCCAACATGGAATACCAAACAGATAAAATTTATTTCTGTGGACAAGAAAGACAAACAGATAAAATCCGTTAAACTCAACAGATAAAATCTACTTAGGCCAACATGGAATATCAAACAGATAAAATTAGTTAAACATAATAGATAAAATTTATTTAGGCCAACTTGGAATACCAAACAGATAAATTCTATTAAACTCAACAGATAAAATTTATTAAACTCAATGGATAAAATTTATCTGTTGCTTGTAAACACATCAATCTTCCCAGAACGCGCAAACCCACAAAGAATGGAAGTCCAACACACAATGTTCTGCTCAAGCAGTTTTTCAAACCAAATAAAGGCGTCAATGTGCCGGCCAGACTGAACATAGCAAGATAGGATGGCATTCCAAGTAATAAAATTGCATTGGGGCATCAGGTGGAAGAGCTTTTGGGCCTCGTCGACGAAGCCTTCTCGGGCATATTTTGAGACCAGCAAGGTCTAGCGAACAATAGGCTGATGCATATCTTGGGCATTTTTTTGAGCAAATGGAGAGCTTGTTGCAAGGACCAAATAGAGAGGCTGTGAAGGAGTCAAACATCATCATCATCATCATCATCATCATCATAATCCTAGCCATCTAGTGTTGGGTGATGAACAGTGGAAAGAGAAAGTTGGGATCTGTGATTGAAGGCATGCAAACATTGATTACAAAAGAAGAAGAAGAAGAAGAAGAAAAAGAGAGTGAAAGAGGTTGTGGGGTTTTAAAGATTCCCAGAAATATCAAGCAACAATGTACAAAAGCCTTTATAAAGAAGGAGGGTCATTTTTTTTTAATCAAGGGCCTAATATAGCAAAGATTTAGTCCCTTAACCTACCTTAGCATGGAAAAATATACAAGGACCTATTACCAAAGTTTTCCTATTTTTTTGTAAAAAATATTTTAAGGATAATTTAGGAACATTTCAAGCCTTAGAGACCTAAACTAGTAGGCAAATTGTTCTTGAACTTATCCTAACATGGAAAAATATACAGGGACCTATGACTAAAGTACCAAAAAAATATTGACTTTTTCATTGCCCCAGTCTGTGGCTCAAGTAAAGGAGAGTTAGCATCATGGTATAGAAAATTTAATAGATATAATAATGTTAGAAAAAAAAATATTTCATTCAGCCTTAGCTTGGCCCTAGCCCTTCAGGGTAGGATAAGGCCTTCAGTATTGTAGGCCCGCCGAGAAATTTGAAGGCTTTGGATTGACCTAAGCCTGCCTACATATATAAGAGTAGGGTAGGGGCTTACCCCAACTTGGCCTACCCAGCTCTTTGACAGCCCTAGTCGTGGCTTTTGAAGGTGGACCATTGTTGAGTCGTCTTCTTCTCCTCCTTTTTCTTCAAAGAAATTATTTTTTTAATTTTAATTTTTGAAAAAGTTGCCGCCTTCTTTCATCTCAACCAGCTGCTAGCTATTTGAGATCCCCAAATCAATCACAAACCTAGCCCCTTCAGAACACACAACACCGTCCAACGCTCGCCTCCAAATCAGATCTACATCCAACCCTCACCTCCAAATTAAATCCAGCCATCTCCAACTTAGCCCCTCCGCCCACCTCTGTTCAGAACCATCGCCTTCATCACCTTAAATGAGAAAAACACACCACCTTTATTCATAAACATTCAACAGGACCCATTTCACAAAAAATATCCAAATCCAATAGAAAAGTTGGAAAATTCCAATTTTCTTGGGCTTTCTTGTTTTGTTTTGTTTTTTTATTTTATTTTTATGGATGAAGATTAACGCTGGTTTAGTCAATTGGAAAGGGCAAAAACTCGCTTTTCAAATAATGAATAATGAAAAAACTAGAAAAACTCAATGTCAAATGATACAGTGGTTGAAATCGAGGATGCTTTTATTTCAGAAAACCAAAAAAAGCACCAGTGTTACCGAGAAATTTGGTCCAGAAACACTCCCCTGATTCATTCAACAGCCAGAAGAAGATAGAATCAAGATCAGAAAGAAGAAAGCTGGTTCAAAAACTTCCCCTGAAATGTTGCAACAAGATTATAAGGACTACCCAGTTAAGCAAATAAAATCAGAGTTCCATAAGAACAGGACCCAGACCACAAAACAAAACCAGGTCCAATAAGAACAACATATTACAAACACAAGAACAACAAAAATACAAAGCAGACAAAACAATTGCACCAACAATGGATATCTTGGTATGTCTTTCTCTGGATTGATTTTGCATCTGGGTTTTATTCATATGGTCTAATTTAAATCGCCCGAAGAAGAGGGCCCTTGATGTTCCTGATTTGAAGTGGATCGGGTTCTGTTTGGGTTCTCTTCGGGCTTTCTTCGTTGTATGCGTTTGGAAAACGCAAAAACAGTGGGTTCTTGGTTAACCTGCTGAACGGGTCAAGTCAGACTGACCCATTCAGCAGCAGCCCAGTCAAACGGTTGCAGGTCGGTACAGGTTGAGAGAGAGAAGGAGGGTGATAATAAATGGGGATGATGATGGATGATGAATGATAAGGGTGATTATGAGTGATGGAACTTGTTGGAGAAAAGGAGGAAGAAAATGGGGGCCACTTTGACTTAACCATGGTAAATAAATATGGTAAATGAAAATTTTAATTAGAAAATGACATTACGTCAGGGTTAAAATGGTAAAATGGCTTTTTTTGTCATATTCGTAAGGGAACAATGTATGACAAGGGTTGTTAGTGTAAATTCTGAAAACCGAGGGTGTGACCTTGAATTTTCACTAATACAAGGGGTGTTGATGTAATTTTTCCTTAAAACAATATCAAGGAATGTAGTGTTTTTTAATGAGGGAGAGTAGTGCTCATGGGTTAGGCCTATTGAAAAGTATTTCGGCTGCCTCTACTAATACCATGAGATTTTGGTATGAATGGTTAGTTGAGAAAACTTAATAATAATGTTAGCCTTACTCTTTATCTCATAATCGTCCTATGTGGCAGTTTTTCTCTCTTTCATCTCTACAATTTTAAAAGTAAAACAAGTGAGTTAGACTTGCCACATAGGACAATTGTACAGTTATAAGATGGAGAGTGTGGTTAGCATTATTGAAAACTTAATATAGAATCAAAGCTAACTGATCATGAGTAATTTGATTCCCGGAGGAACGACTCGGTGTTTAGGAAAAAGTATTGCCAAAAGTGCACTGATTGAGTTCCACCTGAGGTCAGAGGAGAGTGTTAAGTTGTGGGCTTCACTAGAGATATTAAAAATTATTTCTGCCAAATCTACTAGCGCGTTGAGGTTTTGGTATGATTAGTTAGCTGAGGGAATTT
This sequence comes from Sextonia rubra, assembly GCA_037013555.1. Taxonomy (NCBI): domain Eukaryota; kingdom Viridiplantae; phylum Streptophyta; class Magnoliopsida; order Laurales; family Lauraceae; genus Sextonia; species Sextonia rubra. The sequence goes on from JASUAD010000001.1 coordinate 64,494,678, forward strand.
AATAAAACCAGCGTAGGAAAACAATATTTTACTAAAGACGAAAACCTAGAGAGGCAATAGGTTGGGTCGGTCTAAACCTAAACCCAACCCAACTTGAGTGGAACTTCCTCTGCCCAATACGTGAACCATTGTAGCGGTTTATTGTTTGTGATGCCAAATCTATCTCGCCAATTACTAATAGACCTGTTCATTTTCCATTTTACAATATGGAAAAACAAAAGAAAACCATCATTTATGGCATGGTTTCAAACAACTTAAGCTATAGTGTACAATGCCTGCTACCACTTGCACTACTATAGACTTACAACGAAAAATCGACTACTTGTCTAAAACTTTGTTGGGCTACTGTTTTCTACTAATACTTGAACTAAAGATCGATTCTTGGGCCTCGATGTGAAAATAAGATGCCAACACCCTTTAACTGTGACTAATTTTTTTTAAACCATGACTCTGTGCTGCAGAAGGAAAAGTCTAATGAGTAATGACTAACATATATAAGCTAAAACCAATGGGTAGGCCATGTCAAGTACACCCAAAATCCAAATCTGCTCCAAACCCAACTCAGGCAAAATATAAAAAGTCATACCCAACTAAAACTCAACTGGCTCACTACCAAACCAGCCCCTAATAATGAGCAAGTCAGGATCGATCCCTTTAAACCCAGCCCATTGCCATCCTGGACCAACCTGAGCCAAAGCACTTGAGCCAGATTTGGGTTCCGCCTTTTTAAGCCCTGTGATTAGAATTACATAGATGATGTGCAAAGGGCCCATCACTAATCGGAGTAATCAAAAGTCAGAGTCACAAAAAAATAGCCACATGTTGTCATGTAGACACGAAATACAGATGGAACTAAAAAAAAGCTTCTTTGGTGATAACGATGATGATGCCATTGTTTAGTACCCCCACCCATCACGGTGAAGATTGGTGGCAATGGCATACTAAGTCAACTAACAGGGGCGTGCAGCAGCTAATATTTGATAGCTTTGATCCAGGAATAAATGTCCACCACTTTTGTTTGGTTTGGCGGTGGAAAATGAAAAGCTCAAAAGAAACATCACTACAGCAAAGACCAGAAATATTTCCAACAATTTCTGCCAAACTCCTTTACCTATACCAGGAGTCATGAAATAAGAATCTAATCATAGTAATTCAACAGATTGCATGGCTATTGGGGCGGCCTCAAATCATTCAAATTTCGACTCTATCAACTTTCCAACCGAATGATATAAGAATACTCTATTGAACCGTAGGTAGGTATTATGCACTCACCCAGGTTGAACGATACCCAACTTTGGTGTAAAACAGGAAAAAACATAAAAAAAAAAAAAAGCCATCGGACACGGGGTTAATGACGCCCCTGGACCGGGCCGAGCCCAAGCAACATGAGCTGCATCGGGTTGAATTTGTGCTCTGTGTCTTAGGTCCTGGTTTTCACAAATGCCTGACTTCCTGGCCCACTATTAAGTAGGCTAGTGTGACCCAATATGTAATTAAAGGGCCAGATCTGCCTACATAGTTAACATAAAGAGTGAACCATGATTCCATGCGGACAAAACTAGGAGGTTCAACAAAGCATTCCAAAAGAGATGAAAAACATGAGGGAAGGGGCATGACCTTGTCAGCAGTCAGCTAGACCGAACCAATTCCACCTTAAGCCATGCAAATAGATTCCAATTTTTATCTAAATGATATCAAATATTTGCCTTCTTTCCATTAGGGCCTATTTGGATCATAGTTACCTGATTCGTAGTTTAACCAATTCGAGTTCGAATTCATAATTCGCAATTCGCAATTCGCAAGTCACTTAAATTTGAAAATTCGAAGGGGTAGGTTTAGCTAATTCGATTTTCAGTTCGCTTGATTCGTAGTTCAAGTTCGATGAATTCTCTAGACTAATTCGAATATATAATTCTATGTAGTTCGATGCTATTCGTAAGTCCATTCATTATATACATAAATATTTTTTCGAAATCGGATGCTTTAATAAGCATATAAATAATGACATTTCATAAAAACTATGAGCAAATAAATGTTTAAAAAAAGCCCATCCTTCTTTTAGTTCAAGTATGAATCAATTAAACTTCAATCATCTAACCATCCATATAAAATAAGTAAATTCTAAACACCAAATAAAAAAAAAAGATATACAATTAATGTCAAGCGACAAAATAGAAAAAGAAAGTAAGATAAACTAAAAATTCATCAATTTTAAAATAAAAGTATGAAATAAAAGTCTTCATTCCCAATGCCTTTTCCCTTTGTCATAAGAAGATTGCAAATTACGTCCATATGATGAAATACTTCTTTGTTTGATAGGTGGACATGATTGTAAAGAAGATTAAGTGACTGCAATGTTAGATGTGCCACTTGGTCGGGATTCCACACCACTCTCATTATGACTTTGAAGTAGAGGCTCATTGTCATCATCTAGTGTTTTCCACCTTAGCTCTTCTAAATGTGCAGTTGAATCATCAATAACATCGGGCTTAGGATTAATGTCCCATTTTCGATATGGTCCATCATGGTATCCCTCTTTCATATGTGATAAAAGGTGAAGATTTGAATGAATAAAGACAAGTTTATCTGCACGTTTAGTGTTAAGCCTATTTCTTTTAACATTATATATAAATAAATATGAACTCCAACTTCTTTTTGCAGACGATGAGCTTATAAGTTGTGCAAGAATTTTTATAACTATCTTTGCTAGTTATGGCGTCTCATTTTGATCTGTTGACCTCCATTTTATTGGTGACATAGTAACTGCATACACTTTTGCTGCAGGAAGTCCAAAAACACCATCTTTAAAATGAAATACTGCATATTGAGCCTTTAATTTAGCCTTATCTTTAGAATCCTATAGAAATAAAAAAAATTGTAAAATAATTTATTGAATGTGTTATGAACACAATAAGAACATAATAAATGAAATATTTGTAGAAATTTAGACTAAAAATACATGCTTTTTCTAGTCTTCCAAATGCTTCTATGACTCCCTTTATGACCTCTTTATCTTGATTTGAGGGCTTTATTTTCTCACCACAAGGTGCTAATTTAGCAAGATAGGATGAATCATAAAATCAAGGTGTAAGTGCAAATCCAAGGCAATGCAATGGACTATGCATCATGATCCACCTATTTATTATTATGTCTTTCACTATCTCATAAATCTCCTTAAAACCATCATAATCATTGAGACTATCTTTTATTTCACCAAGCATATTATCCATTCCTTCATATACTTCTCCCGTCAATGGTCCATTTAGATCACAAAATTTAATCATTTTGAAGATGGGGATGGTAATTTTTACCATCTACCACACACTTGTCCAAAAAGTATCACCATCGTCAGTCACCCATCTCTTTACATTTTCTGATGTTTTCTTCATCTTTTCATCACTATGTTTTGCCCATTATTTCCAATCATCAAGAATAACAATAGATTTAAGTGCCAATCTCACATCTAAAAGGCATTTCATCATGATAAAATATGATGTAAACCGAGTCTTTGCAACTTTTAAAAGTTCTAATAGAGAATGACTTCTAAATATCGCCAATACATGTATATGGTTAATGATATATGTTACAATTGCCTTACACATTTTATAAATGTCTTCATACTATGTCCAAGACTTTGACAAGTCTTTAAACATCAAATTAAGGGTGTGACAGGCATAAGGAGACCAAAATATATGGTTACAAATCTTTTCGATTTCCTTACCTACCAACTTGCAATTAGCTACATTGTTTATGAATATTTGAACAATGTTAGATGGACCTATCTCTTCAAATGCATTTATCAATAAGGATTTTATATAAATTCCAGTCTTTTTAGTTCCAGAGCACTCTACCACATATAAAAACATTGCCCCATCCTTATTTACTGTAAGTACATTAATCAATGGTTGATTCCTTACATTGATCCATCCATTAGAGATAACAGAAACACCCAACGTATTCCATGTGTCTTTAATTGTTGTAATTTTATTCTCCTCTTTTCTTATCTTCTTATCTAACAAAGATGTTCTAGCCTTTTCAAATGAAGGTGCTTTATATCCATCTGGAGCTTTATTTACAATTGAAATCATTTTATGAAAAAATGGTGACCACAGTATGTTGAAGGGCACTCCACAAGCACATAACCATCTTACAATTGCACCATCAACAGAACCCTTTCTACTTTCTTAAATGACTCCATAATTGGGTTCATTTGCTTAACTTGTTGTGGCAGGAGACGTGTTGATTACTTTAACTGGGAATGAACTCCAGATTTCTTGGCTTTTATAACCTAATCCATAACTTCTTGTAACAATTGAGGGCCTTTAAGTTGCTTTAACAATGTTGGACATCGAATAATATCTGATTTTTTATTTGGCCCTGGCCCAAAAAAGTGTTGGTGAACTCTTTTATAGGAACTTTTGAATTCATGCTTGCAATGTGGACACAACAAAAATTTACCTATTTTTGCATCGCCCAATATCTTCACTTCATCCCATAGTGGCTTTCTTTTAAAAAGACTTTCTTTTTCTGAAGGAACATCATTTTGATTACCATCTATACCTTCATCATTCTTCTTATCGGTGTACTGTTCACCTTCTTCTGTACTATAAATGACATCATCATCTTCATATTGCTTTCATTTTTTTTTTGTCCACTAAACATTATATTGCACAAACTTTAATATAAGAAGAATGTGTTTTTAATACATAATCATTATTACAATTCTATCTCTAATTATTTGAAAATGTGAATTCTAAGTCATAAGTGGGCCCTTCTATTAAATGATTGATGGCTCCTAAATATTATACATTAATTGTGCCTCTCAAAGTGTGGCCCATATATCAAAAAAATTAAAGTAGTTAAGAAAGATTGTTTCTTACAAATAAAATTAATGTCTTTCAAACTTTCGTAAATTTTTTTAAATTAATTTTTCTCTTATAAAAAAGTGACTCCCACTAATTTATTTAGTATAAATAATTGAATTGTTTTTAACATTCATTCACATATCTCACAATGAATTTATTTAGTATAAATAATTGAATTATTTTCTAATATTTATTCACATATCTTGTGAATGTTTATTCTTACTATTTTTTAATTAAATTAGAGTACATATAAAAGGGTTCATATTGGTATAAATAAGTGAATTATTTTGTAATATTTATTTATATGTCTTGTAAGTGTTTATTCTAACTATTTTTAATTAATTTAGAGTTTAATTTTAATAAATAATACAAAAAAGGGATCATATTACTATAAATTAGTGAGTTATTTTGTAATATTTATTTACATATCTTATAAGTGTTTATTCTTACTATTTTTTAATTAATTTAGAGTTTAATTTGAATGAATCACAAATAAAAGAAGTAATATTAGTATAAATAAGTGAATTATTTTGTAATATTTATTCACATATCTTGTAAGTCTTTATTCTTACTATTTTTTAATTAATTTAGAGTTTAATTTTAATAAATCATGCAAAAAGGGGTCATATTAGTATAAATAAGTGAATTATTTTGTAATATTTATTCACATATCCTGTGAGTCTTTATTCTTATTATTTTTAATTAATTTAGATTTTAATTTTAATAAATCATACATAAAAGGGTTTCATATTAATTTGATATATTAGAATTTCTTCTTAGTCTCCAAATATAAACCACCTGCTATGAAGAAAAAGGGAACTTTCTTCCCACACGAGGCTTTAAAAAATTCACCAAATTCATAAAATAAACAAAACCTTGGTTTATTACTTTCAGTACTAAAAAGACAAAATAGATGAAATTCTTGTTTCATCTAACAAGATCACGTCATTTCCATGATTAAAAACTTAAAAAGAAATACATGTTTCACCCACAATTAAAAAAAAATTTGCATGTCCTATCTAGAATGTCTTTAGCCTACTGGTTTTCTTTCACAACACAACAAGGGTTTGCCTATATAACAAAACCAAAAAAAAAAAAAAAAAGGGGAAAAACCAAGAGGTTGCCTCTTTTTTTTTTGTAAAGAATAGATATCCACATCTTTAAAGTTTCGATAAGTCCAAAATACACAATAAAACATTAAAAAAAGAGGAAAGGATAGAGTGATAGAGATGGATTTAAATGGCATACAAGGATGTCTATAGAGATGTTTGTTCCAAAACGTAAAGAGATTGCATGAATAAGTACAATCGTAACTTATTGAAAACATAAGTCAAATGGATTGGAACTCGATGGAGGTGATCACCTATTCAAATCTTAATGGTTCAAAATTCATATAATATAATTACTTATGGTATCCTCAAACACTATATCGATCGGAGTTCATCCAATTGTTGGATTGCCTGCATGATGAAAAAAAGTGATTATCATCTTGTCTTTCATCTAAATTTTAATCCAATGGTGGACCAAACTTGGATCAATGAATACTTCATCAATACCCTATAGATTTCTAAGAGAAATATTTTGTACGATTCTGATAAGTGATTTAAGTTGGGATTTCTTTGAGTACCATTTCAAACGCATGGGGTAATGTGAAAGCAAGAGTGAAGGTATCTTAAAAAGGCATAGGGGTGTGGACTATGGAGTATATTATAATAAAAAAAAACCCATAGGAAAGTAGGAACTGGGAATGTCATCTTCCACTTTCCCCTTACACCTTCCATCTTCTTCATCTTTGCAAGAGGTTTTTTCCATTCTCTTCAATGTAACCTTATAGAAGGAGAAAAGCACACCTGGAACCATCACACCGCATGCAGTAGAGATTAAGATTTGAGACAACACTATTAACAATGATCTAAAATCTGGATTCCCTTATTGTGTGCTCTTTGAGGAAGTGATTGGGTTTATGCAACTATGGTTGCACCGGATTAAATAGGTATGTAAAGATTTTAGTTCTAATCTATGTCCAAAAGCTATTATTCGCTATTTCCTCTTTGGATTAAACTTTATATTGTTCTATTTTTCTTTTAATGTTCTTGTAATATTTAGGTCTTTTGCATAAATTTCTACAAAGATAAATTGTATTTTTAGAATACTTTTGATTACACTTGAAGTCTCCTTCCCAGTTTCTCACATGAAGGAAAAGTGTCTGATGTAGCATGAATTGTAGCAAATCACAATTTTTTTGAAAGCAGGAATTTGCCGAATCAAACAATGAGCTGTTCGATTCGGATTACATGCGATTCGACATGAAGGTTACCAAACTAGGTAACTATGGTCTTGGATGCCACCTCATTTTTGTTGCGGACCAAGGATGATATAAAATTGTATTTTGGTTTTTGTAAACTAATATAGATATCAACAACTTGGGTGTAGATTAATTCATATTGCTTTTACGTGACGTGGAGGTAAATGTAAGGTTGACCCTTTGTTTCTCTTTTGAATGTTTTATTAGAAGATTCTCTTCCTTATTTATTACTATGTTTTTATTTAAATTTAAACTTACTATTTTGGGCCATTCATATCGTAGTGATTTTTTTACTTTACATAAGAGACAATGGTAAACTATCTTGTGATAGCTTTTGATGTAGCAGATGCACAGATCAGGATCACAAGGCCACTACAAACGAGATCAGGACAACATCGACTTGGATTAAGCGATGGACGTAGAGATCCTTAACTATCTACTAGAGATCACCCATGTAGGATTCACTCTTTACAATCTCAGGATGAGGATGGACACCCTTATAGAAAAGATGGTGATGGATGACTTATCTCTATTAGTTAAATGTATTATGGTGCTCTACTACCACCCAGTTATATCTATTTATAGTAATTGGCTCATAGATGATAGACTCCAACTCAAGTTAGAATAGGATAAGGAAGGGGAGTTGGAATAGACTCTCTCAATTGGAGTTTGAGTCTTAAAAAGATTAATGCATCCTTTCTTTGTCCAAATAGAGTCCTCGTGAGGGATATCTCTTTGTGTTGGGGCTTCCCATGAGTGTGCCCCATCACAGATGCCAACAAGATTAATCTCATTATATTGTAGCCATCCATCATCAAATTCCAAACAATAAAAAAAGATCTGAAGAGTGGGACCTCCACAATGCCTATCTATAGAGAGAATGTAAAATAAGTTGCCATCTGACTAGAATACATCAACTCACCGACACATCAGTTTGCCCTAGCCACTCGCATCACCACAACGGAGTGGACATGAACTCATACCCTTGAGTCGTGTTCAACCCACATACGTTTTTATTTAACTTATCGAGAAATTATTTTGCAAACATTCTCTTAAAATAATATATTTACATATATAGATAATTTTAAAATTGTTTGCTTAAATAAAATTTCAAAATAATTATTATGGCCCCGGCTAATAAGTGTTTTAAGCACATATAAACATGAGTGTGATGTCAAGGGGTCTTCCCATGGACTTACGAGGTTAGAAATCAACCAAGCAACTTTCCTAACATGGGGGCTCGTAGGCTTCTATGTCACTGTGGCTCATCCATAGCTAAAGTAGCATTACCCAATCTTATCCTTCCAATGTAGAGGTTGGTATAGGGGCACAAGAGCCTCAGGAATAAGTTTACACAAAAACTAACCCCAAAGAGTCACCTATAGGACTAACTCTCACATAACAACTAGGATTCTAGGGTATCATCTAGTTGCTCGTGGGTAGGTAATCAAACACGCATATCCGTAGACACGCATCTCAGCGTGAAATTGCGTTAGGTCTGAAAATGAGCCCATACTAATATTTGAACCAATTCACTACTGCGCAAGCAAGTCGTCACAAATACAATTACGCTTCGTTTTAAAAATAGGCAAATTGGACTTGGGTGTTAATTTGTCTGAAGACTAATGTTTAGTCTCATTCAGTATTCTAATACACATCACCACCAATGCACACAAAGCTGAGTCCGCATTCCATACATCTGCATGCACTAATAAGATTCATATTGACCTAATTGGCATATCCACAAATGGATGCACCTCATCCTATTAGTCTCTAAGATATCAAGGGCAGTCTTTATTCAAGTGAGTGGATGACCAAGCCTACTCAATGCCAAGCATGTATCGTAACACACGCTATTTTGTGTTCGTTGTCAATTTAACATGAATGATATGATATGCATGAAAAAGGAAAATGAATCATATATGTTATCCATTAAAACAACGAGAGATTGATTTATTAAGTTAAGACCAATACACTTCCACTGAAAAAAGAATTACAGATAATGCATTCCCATGCACGTAGCATGGATCGTGGATAGCTCTTGCGCTAAAAGTTTAGTCATCGTATTAGCAATCATTTCCAAAGATAGCACATGAGATATTGCTATTTCTTTTGCTTTTACTTGCTCACGGATGAAATGCCACTTTCTTTTGATATGTTTTTCACCCTTTAATGGAGCTGGCTAAGGGTCGTTTGCTAAGCACATAGAAGTTGTACCATTCGTCCTCAATGGAATAGGATTGCGAGCAATAGGTAGGAGTCTTAAATCCAATAGAAAATGTCAAATCCATACGGCTCCATGATCGCCAGTGCACAAGCAACATATTCAACCTTTGTAGTCGACATAATGGAACACTCCTGTTTCTTACTGGACGTGAAATGGCTCTCCTGTCCAGTAAGAATACATATCCTGACGTAGATTTTCTATTATCAGGAATCATTGTATGCCAAAAAGCTCAAACTACCACCTTGATAGCAAAGCTTCATATCTTTTGTGCCATTTAAATATTGGAAGATTCATTTGACGGCAGTACAATGAGCAATACTCGAGTTACTTTGAAAACAATTAACCAACCTAACCGCATAATAAATATCGGGATGTGTGCACATCATAGCATACATAAAACTACATATAACACTAGCATAAGATACGGAAGCCATCTTTTTTTATTTCATCATTAGATTGAGGACATTGCATTTTACTCAAGGTACAACCTCTGTCAATTGGGGTTTCAACGGGTCCAAAATTAGCCATTCCAAATTTTTCTAAAATTTTCTCAATGTAAGTCTTTGGGGATTGCCCAAGAAAGCGTTTCTTATGATCCCGCATGATTTTAACCCTCGAATGAACTCAGCCTCACCCAAATCTTTCATTTCAAAAGCAGTTAATAACTAAACCTTGGTCTTATTTAAAAAATCAATGTCATTGCAAGCCGAAAAAATATCATCAACATAAAGGGATAACAATGTAAATTTATGTTTAGATCGCTTAATGTGAATACAATGATCTTCATAATACATGGAGAAACCATTCGACATGATTATATTATGAAACTTTTTATACCATTGTCCTGAGGATTGTTTAAGGCCATAGATTGATTTATTGAGCTTACAGACTTTATCTTCATGGCTCTTTTACACATATCCTATTAGTTGTTTCATGTTATCTCCTCTTCAAGATCACTGTTTAAAAAAGCAGTCTTAACATCCATATGGTGTAATTCTAAACACATGTGAGCTACAATAAATAAGATCATGTAGATAGAAGAAAATCTCACCACGGGGGAGAAAGTTTTCTCATAATCCACACATTCTTTCTATGTGAACTCCTTAGCCACAAGCTTAGCTTTAAATTTGTCAATAGAACCATCAACGTTTCGCTTAATTTTCAAAACATATTTATTTGTAATGGATTTCTTAATCTTTGGGAAGATACACTAGATCCAACACATGGTTCTTTCGCATAGAGCTAATCTCGTCATTCATCATGAGAATCCATTCCTTCGAATTTATTGATTCCATTGCTTCTTGATAAGAACATGGTTCATCCTCGTCAATTGCAATGTATGCATAAGAAGTTCCCTCAATGTCAAAAACTATCTTGGGAATTAAGTAACAAGAAGAATGATGAAGGGCATTTTGATCACTCTCACTTGCCTCTAGGTTCATAGGATTTCTCCCACTTGCCTTTAAGTCCATAGGATTTCTCCCACTATGTCTATTAGGTGGTGTTGGTTCACTTTGAAAGGTGGAATCATTTGTTTCAAAAAGTTCGATGGATACCTTTGTCTTCTTCTTTTCAGGGTATTGAAACTCAAAGAAATCTACGTCACAAGATTTCATTTCAATCAACCTCCCATGTACATCCTCATGAATTAGAACGTATTCTTTTAACAACTCAAAGTATCTCACAAAGATACCAGGAATTGTTTTACACTCTAGTTAGTTTGGATGCGGGATTAGTACATGCCCTGAAGAACCCCACGGGCATAGATCTCTCAAAGAAGGTTTCTTATCGACCCACAACTCATATGGGGTTTTGGAACAGATTTGGAAGGGATTCTATTTAAAATGTATATTGCAGTAAGCAGTGCATCACCCTAGAAGGTAACTGATAAATTGGCATGAGCTATAATGGATCTTACCATGTCTAAAAGAGTCCTATTCCTTTTTTTCGCAACTCTATTTTGTTGTGGAGTGTATGCCATAATTAACTGGCGAGAAATACCATTTTTCATACAAAAACTTTTAAAAATCTCCGAAGGTATTCCCCACCTTGATCGGTCTTTAGGGTCTTGATGTTTTTATCAAACTGATTATGAACTTCTTTTATAAAAAATTTTAAAATAATTAATTGCCTCATATCTGTGGTAAATAAAAAATACACAACTATAATGAAAAAAGTCATCTAAGAAATAAATGAAATATCGAATTCTTTATCTATTAGCCACATTCATTGGTCCACAAATGTCAGAGTGGATGATTTCAATGGTAGCTTTGGATGTTTTAGCCTAAGGAAATGGTTCTCTTGTTATTTTTCCAATCACACATGACTCACATGGAGGCAACTGTACTATGTGAGAGATCCAAGCATTCCTTCCTTAGCCAACCGAATCATCCTTTCCTTTCCTATGTGGCCCAAATGAGAATGCCACATAATATATTTGGAACTCATGTCATGCACAATAAAAGATTTGGAGAATTCAACCATAGTATTATTAAAATCCAAAACATATAAGTCTCTTACAATAAATCCTTATGCATAAACGGGATTATTTTTCATAATAGAAACCCTATCTCTAATCAAATGAAAAATTAAAACCGTCCCTCATGAATCAGCAAACTAACAAGAGATTTTGTCGTATGCCAGGTTCAACTAGCATCTCACGAAGCACTATACTCTTCCCAATAGATGTTGAAAGAAAATAATCACCAATCCCTAATACGTTTTCGAAAGAATTATTGACTATGTAAAGCTTGTTATAACTAACATCTATTGAGTGAAATTCTCAAAAACCGTTCCTATCCTCTATCACATGTTTGGTTGCCCTTGAATCAATTATTCATGTATTAGAACCTTCATCCACATAAAGTGCTTTGGAGCAAACTAAGTGAGTTACAGAATTAGGGTGTTTACCGTATATCACTTAGGGTAGGTTTTAGCGATGTGATCAAGTTCCTAATACATAAAGAATGTGGTTTTGGCTAAATTCCTTGGTTTGTTATGCTTTTGATGCTTCTTTTTGTCTTGCTTGCATGCATCTAGGTTCAGATCTGTTTTAGGCTTCTTTTCTCAGTTTGTCCCCTTTTGAAACTTATACTTTCGTTTGGTCTCGATCCTGACCCAGGCTGCAAATTAGCAAACAATGCTTGTCTTGTGACTTCTACTTGAATTCTTTTGGCTTCAAGTTTAAGATGGCGACACAAATCAAAATGAGTTAAGATTTGTTTTATTGTGTGCCATAAGTTAGGTAAAAATAATAGGACTGCAATGACGTTTTGGTCCTCAGTTAGTTTATTTTTTACCCTTGCAAGATCTGCCATCATTTGACTCATTTTGCAGAGCTGTTCCTTGAGTTTAACTCCTGAGGCCATCCGATACACATCAAATTCCACAGTCATGGCGGGGGTCTTGCAAGCAATAATTCCACTGTATTCCTCTTTTAAAGCTTCCCACAACTCCTTAGCTGTTCTATAAGTTTCATAACTGGGAACTAACTTGAAATGCATACGGCTCAACATGATGTTATGAGCAGTACGATTATCTTTCTCCCACTTATCAAAATCATGCAATGCATACATGGATGCAGCATCATTTTCAACTTTAGGTCAGATCATAACCATTTCCAAAGTATACGTGACCTCTTGTTTATCAAACAAGTAAGTCATAGATCGGTACCATGTATCATAATCATTGCCATCTAACTTATCCCCCTTATTACGGTCAGTAATAATGCTTTTCGAAGTCATCACTGCAAATGAGTAAAAAAAATGCTTATCAATGAATGTACATGCTTCGCAACATACACCTACGTGTTGGTTTCCCTTTTTGTGTTCAAATCAATCCAATAGGGCTAAGTTGGGGCAGTAAAAAACAATAATCATAATTAATCGGAAGCATCATGCTACACAATACTATAATTTTTATGCAGTTGTTTAAAAATGCAAAATGATACATAATGAGCTAATTATCCCCTGCATAAATTAGGGACCATTAGTATAAAAAAAATTTAATATAAAAACAATATAAGCCCATAAAAGTACAAGTGCAGATTTAAAAGAACTTAAGGATGTCATGGCCAACTATCAAACCCAATGTTCTGACCAAATAAGTCCAACAGAAGTATTACTATTTGGGTCAAAAAATATTATCCTTAATCTGATTTAAATATTAAATAGATTTTTAAAACTTTGAAAAATTAGAAGGGATTAGTCATGATCTGAATGTAAGAGGCATCATTTCAAATTGTTGGATCATCAGGAGGAGGCCAATGACCCAATTCTGACATTACTAACACGTAGCGTGATCGACACAAAAGACGAGTACGTGTGCATGATGCACTAAACCATTACTAACACAGGGTAGTTGCATATTACACTCATGCCAACTGTGAATATATAACTACGTGAAAAAAAATGTGAAAGCAAAGACAATTATATAAAAAAAAAAATGTACATGTTCAATGGTACATATGTCCGTATATATTGACCGTGAAAGTGATTAACCACAAGGTAGATCAAATCTAAAAAAAAACAAAACAGATTCTACAATGGATTATCAAAAGAGGCATAAGGCTTATCATCCCCTTCCCAACAAACACTTGTTTTGTATATATCATACTGATTCATAATAGAAACACTTATGAGGATTTGACACACTTGTAAAGGCATGTATGGATACATGTCTGATGACAGTGTGGGAGGCATACTCTTGTATACCATGAGGCCTCTATAATTGCATAAAACTGGGTGATTATGAATTCAAATGCACAGGCATTAAATAATGACCATATTCAACTTGCACTTGAGTAAATTATGAGGTCCACCTTTGAAACAAATTGATTCTTGTGCAAAAACATGTGTTCCACTTTTAAATCTACACCACAAAGGTGTGACAACATCTAGAGATGCATTGTCGTCTTGTTAAAAAACAGGAGGCAAAGAAATCACTTGCAAGGGTGCAAGTGCAGCGTACATTGCCCCCACTGTATTCTCAGTTCCGATCGGTTCCAATATGCAAGTAATGATCATTTTGATCAAATCCCATTAAACAAAGTGGCTCTTAGTGATTTAATGAGATTAGTTTAGGGTTACCCCAAATGCTACGGAAATTAATTCAATCCCCACGTGAGTGCACCAATGTGGCTCTGATGCCAATATAGCTTATGGTGTTGCGGAAGTGTAGATCAAGGTCATAGGGCCGCTACAAACGCGATCAGGATAATGTCGGCTTAGATCAAGCAATGGACATAAAGATCTTTGACTATCTACTAGAGATCAACTACATATAATTCACTCTTTACAATCTCAGAGCAAGGATAGACACCCTTATGGAGAAGATAGTGATGGATGACTTATCTCTATTGATTATAAGTATTGTGGTACTCTAATACCACCTGGCCATATCTATTTATAGTAGTTGGCTAAGTGGATGATAAACTCCAATTCAAGTTAAAATAGGATAAGGAAGGAGAGTTGGAATAGACTTTCTCAATTGGAGTTTAAGTCTTAGAAGGATTAACATATCCTCTCTTTATCCAAATAAACTCCTTGTGAGGGGTGCCCCTCTATGTTGAGGCTTTCCATGAGTGGGCCCTCACAAAGGCTAACATCTTAATCCTAAACTAGTCTAATGCATCACCTAAGAGGTCCTTTGTCATGACTCAAGCCGAAGATTAAATTAGAAATTCCAGGCCCCGTGGCAAGACATACGTATGCCATAGTAATTCACATTGCATTGAGGCAATCAATAATCACTACAAGGGAAATTTTGTTACATTTCTACATGTGAAAGATCCTTATGCACGGATAATCATTATCAATTCAAAATATGTGAAAGCCACATACTTGACATGCACTATTATGATCCTTAATAGTAGAGAACCCTAACAAATTCTTGTTTAACATTCATATGTAGAAATCCTACTTAATCAAGGTTTAAGTATTACCCATGCATTATAGATGTCCAACATGCATAATCATAAGTTTGTCATGAGGGCTCAAGTGCGGAAATTAAAAAAAATGTCTTATGACTGAGTACATGCCATAAAAAACGCATTTAAAATTCATAAAACTAAGGTAATAACAGAAAGGACCATCCGGGACCAATTCTAACTATCCGACCATAACGCTCTCATGGTAATGCCTATCAGTAGGCAATCTCAAGCACCCACTCAAGATCTACTGGATGTACCGCAATGGTATCCTCCGCTCATTAACTGATGCCCTGACCTACATTTGAGATGGGTCTTGCAACACCAAGAGTAATACCTCAAACACTGTGTTTGGCAGTCTAAACAAACATTAGCGCTTAGTACATAGTTACCAATATAATTAAGATATTATCATTAAAGATATTAGAAATGTATTCTAAGCATGTCATCATAATGAAATATAAAAAAAGAGTCAAGATAATGGAAAACTTGCTAATTGGCATACCACACATCACTCATTTTTCCAAAGAGCATTCATACTCCGAAGAGCATGTATCATATAGTGATATGAGAGGAATCGAGTGGTGAACCCAATTTCCAAAGGAGTGTTGACTTACTCCAACATATAACATATAACTACTACAGTAAGGTAATCATATTCGTATAAACAATTCAGACCTAGCTCAGGGGCCTAGTAAAAGTTGCAGCTAGTGGTGTTGACTCAACGAATCAAGAATAATAGAGTTACTTGCATACGTGTACTTACACTTGCTTACCTAAATTACTTACTTACATAACTTACCTTCTTTTGCATTGGGTATTATGTTAGAGACACTACAACAAAATGCATTATTGGCTACGGCTTTGCCCACGCAGGCCCATTTTGCATGGCTAAAAGTTATCTTTTGCCCACGCAAATAAACCTACGTAGGTAAATGTCACAATTTTCTTCTGCTTTTGGTGATGCAAGATATTTGCGTGGACAAAAGTGGTTGGGAAAGGCCAAGACTTTTGGCCACTTATCGTTTTCTGTGGGTAATATACTTTGGCGACCCGGCATTGTGTAGGTAAAGAGAAAAACCTTTGGCTACGCGTATATTTACGTAGGAAAAGGCCAAGACTTTCGGCAACACATGGTTTTCCATAGGCAATATCCTTTGGCGACGCAGTAGTTTGTAGGTAAAGTGAAAAACTTTTGGCTACACATATATTTGCGTAGGAAAAGGCCAAGACTTTTAGCCACGCATGGCTTTTTGTAGGCAATATCCTTTGGCGACGCGGTATTTTGTAAGCAAAGTGAAAAACCTTTGGCTACTCATATATTTGCATAGGGAAAGGCTAAGACTTTTGGCCACGTGTGATTTTTCATAGGCAATATCCTTTGGCGACGTGAAATTTTGTAGGCAAAGGAAAAAACCTTTGGCCACATATATATTTGTATAGGAAAATCTAAGACTTTCAGCTAGCATGGCTTTCCGTGAGCAAATCCAAATATTTTTGTTTCTAATATTTTATTTTTGTTAATGAATTTTTTACATTCTTTTTGGCCATGCACTATTCACGGCGGGCATAGTCTTTGGTTTTTTTTTTCTTTTACTTCTAATCACTACTAAAACTATTCCCATTTCCACCTCTCGTTTTTGCACTCTTGCCCATTTTCCCCCTTTCCACGCCCTTTGGCAACACTAGTTGTGGAAACTTAAGTGAATTCCTTCTTTGATCTTCTTCAAGTGAATCCATTCGGCTCTACCAAAAAGAACAAAGCAAATCAATTCTCCAATTACCCGGAGGTTCTGATCCGTTAGTAATTGGGTTTGGGTCATTATTTAGATCCCAATAAGTAAACGCTCTAGGGTCTGGATCCTATTTTTGGATCCTTGATCTAAATGGTTCTAGATCTAGTTTCCTTGGATTCCGGCCCATGGACCCGAGACCCGACATATTGCCTTACTTCTTGAAAATTTTTCTTAAAAATCAATTTCTCTCCAAAGCAATTCTCTACATAGACTCAAACCAAGCCCGAACTCGCCTATACATAGAACTAGTTCCGATTCTAGTTCCATTTTCATTAATGGTTCTGGTTCCTAAACCAAGAAACTGGTTCCAATTCTGAGTCCAGGTCCATCTTCTCATTAATAGTAACGGTTTTAGTCCACCATGGACTCAAATTGGAATCGACCCATTTGCAATCCTAGATATAAGGCTCCTTTAATATAGTCATGTTTATGTTAGATGAAATTTAAAGAGGCTCGTTGGAGACGGTGTCATTTACTTTTATTAGTTCTTTTTATTTTTAACTTTCACAAGTGCGCTGCATTGGGGAGCCAAACCAATATGTAAACATGGGTATTTGGTCATGTACTTCGTTGGATCTAAATCCAATCTCAAATTGATTATCATGTCCAAAGAAAAGGCTCAATTTAGAAGTTTTCAAATTAGATTATTCGAGTAATTTTAGAAAATTCTGACGTCCGTTGATATGTTCTTATGCAAACATAAGCCATCCACTGGTAGCCTTCCTTTTCTATGTTTTTTTTTCCTATTTTTTTATACAAACCAAATCTTAACCCTTGTTTTCACTATGTCTATTAAAATAAGTAGAGGTGCTCATGGGCTGGGCTAAGGCATATATAGGCCTGGCCAGCCTTTAGAAACTTTAGCCAAGGCCCTAGTCCGCCCATTCAATCAATCGGGCAGGGCCAAAATTGGCCTTTTAATCAATTTTATGGTCTTGTCACATTACAAGAAAAATCAGTTTTAACGGCCAACTTTTTGCGGGGGTCAATGAAACACGTCGCCGTTGAATACTCATAGCGGTGGCCAAATATGGGCCCCACTAAAACTCTTTTTTTTTGGACCAAAATTAATCTTTTACCGGCAGCCACTGGTAAGGTGGACGCTGACACGCATGTATAGTGATGGCCATTGAGTGGGCCACAGGTAAATGTTTTTTATTCTCGTCACTGCTGCAACTCTATTTGATTAAATACATCGCTGCAACTGTTTTTATTCCCCTCATCGCAAAACCCATACCATCTCCTCATCGCAAAACCCAAACCATCTCTTTTTATTCTCATCATTTCCATCTCCTTGCCTAAGGTTTTGGGGATCTTCGTTTTGAGCTCTTCCTCATCGCAAAACCCAAACCCTCATCGCAACAATCTCAAGCAAATCTACATTTTGGGCTCTTCTCTCAAACACTCAGATCTACATTGAACGGATTCGGTAATAGTAACATATCCTCTTCGATTTCTATTTGTAGATCTCGTTTTGGTCCTGAATTTTTTGAGTAATATTCTTTTTTCTATGAATTTGATTTTGATCTGGATTTTTTGTGATGGTTTTGATCATGTGTTGGAGGAAATCTAGTTTGCTTGGAGCAATCAAGCATAGGAGCAAATCTGTTTAATTTTATTATTTTTTTTAATGTATTTGCCCTTGGTTTGCTTGGAGGAATCGACGTTTAAGATTTGATTTGGAAAATGGAAGATGATTAGGGTGGTTATGATTTTTCTTATGATTTATATGCGAATGTGCTTCAAAGCTTGAGCAATTATTTGGAGATATGAAACAATTCATTTGTTGTTTCTCATTGAAACGGAACAGGCAGTAGCATGTTAAATTGATGGTCAAGATTGTTTTTGGTAGAAGTGCGTCTGTTCTGATGTTAGGAATGCACTGTTCGTTTAATTTTTGTATGGGGTGTCTGGATTGTAGGATAAATTGAATAGTCTAGAGCCCTGATGAAATGGGTTGATTTATAATTAGTTGCTCTTATTCTTCAGCCTTTTCCATTTCTTTTTTTCCAAACATACACTTCCATAGCAAAGCAGATATAAGTAACTGATGTTCTTTTTTTATAAAAAATTGCTCCTTTTAATCTAGTGCCATCACATAATACTTCACTAGCTCTTTTCTACTTCTGCAGACCCTGCTTTGACAATGTGTGTGTGTGTGTGTGTGCGTGGATGTTTTTTTTTAGTTTCTTTAGAGTCTACAGCAGAGGTGGGTGTTTCTATTTGCTGCATACTATTTGTTTGGATTCATGAATATTAGTTTTCAAGAGTCACAATGGTATCTGCTCCTGAATTCTTGAATTCTAAGTTCTTACTTTGAGTTTTTATGGTTATGGGTGGGTGTTTTATGGCTTTTCTAGCCTGTTGAACAGTGATGGTTCTGTTATTTTCTTTGCTTATGTTTTTTTTTTTTTTGCTACTTGTTCTTGTGAATTTATGGCTATTATAGCTTTGTGTTACTTCATGTTGTGTTACTTCGCAGTTGTGAAATGGGTTTAATGTGTTTGATGAAATTCTCTTGATTGAGCAAATTCTTTTGCTTGCACCAATTAAGAACACAATGTCTGTTTTCACTAACTTGTAATGCAGACACCAAGAATAACTATGATTCCATTGCAAGAACAAACCCATTCATGGTTGATACATTGTTTGTTTGTTCACTTTGGTGGTGGATGAGTAGAATGGGTCTTAAGAGACACACCATTCTCTTCCCTTCTCTCACACTTTAGAAACAAGCTGGAGATTTCCTTCACAGTCACATGTTCTTTTTTTTTCTTTTTGGTCTTTTTTTCTTTTTTGCCTAAAGTGATTAATTAAGCTAGAATGCATGAAGCCCACATACAAACCAAATAAGCTACTAAAAGGAAAACATAGAACAGAGGCAAAACGAGCAAGACGAAAACTGTAGCATCATAAGAACTGCTTAAATCTTGTGGAAAGGGATCCTACTTAAGTTTTTATTTATTTATTTTTTGTAAGGTGTGGTAAAAGGGGTTCTGCTTTTTCTTTTTTTGTCATTTTCCACTTAATTTGCAATATAAATGCTAGCATTCTGCATTTTTAATTTTAATGTATTTGTTGACAAGAATTATATAGCCATATTTTTAATTAAGTATTAGTTAATTAATTTATTTAAATCGTCAAATGTGCATCTTTTACACATGCTATGGGTTTACATATTGAAAAATTACAGGCCATACTAAAGGAGAAGATTCTTGCACAATGACAGCCGTGTCGAGAATCTACAGATCGAGGTATAGATTCCCATCAATGTACTTAGGAAAAGGTCAGGTTTTTCGAGGAGATTTGGGATACACAGCACACTTCATCTTCCACACAGTCTCAGGCATCTAAACCTAAGGCTGCAGCAAAAGATAGCTAATCAGAATAAGACCTTGACTGCATGCGAAGGTTACTGTAGGTGATGGTTATAAAAATTGGGATAGATTCAGCCAGCGTTTCGGAGCTAGTTCTAGAGAATGGCTGTGAAGATGGCACATAGAGTGGATGGTAGAATGTGACTTCTCTTGTTTTCTCTTTTGTCACAAGCATTTGGACTTGTTGAACATTATCTTCTTGTTATTGAATATTTGAATATATTTGAGGCTTATTTTGATGGATATGTATTGGATTTTTGTATATTTTATATTATAATATTTGTTCATTGGGTTTTTTAATTGGTTGGATATTAATTTATTTGTGTGTTTATTGAACAAGTTTGGATGCGATTGGTATAAACAGGTTACTGGAAAAAATTGAAAATAAACAAATAAAATTTTTTAATATTTCTTTTGGATATGCAATGTTTTGTTTATGTGTATTGCGTCAGCAAAAGTTTTATTTATAATAAAAAATTAATTTCTTTTATGTTTATCTACAAAATTTTCGTGGGCAAAAGTGCTTATTAAAATTAGAAATAATTATATTTGATTTTTGGCTACGCAAAGATTCGTAGCCTCAGATTGTACCTTTGCCTACGCAAAGTTTTGTAGTTAAAAGGTTGTATATTTGCCTACATAAATCTTCGTAGCTAAAGGTTATACCTTTGCCGATGACAAGTTGGCGTAGGCAAAAGTACAACCTTTGGCTACACAACGATAATGTTCAGCGACGGTGTTTAGTGACGCATGGACGCGTAGCCAAAAACTCAATTTTTGCCCACACACCATTTTGTGCGTGGGCAAAGACCTTTCCCCACAACCTTTTAGCTACGACTTGCCTACGCATGTCTTTGTGTAGGCAAAGAGTTTTGCCTACACATCTAACCCCTTGCCTACAAATTTTCTGCATAGGTAAAAGTGCATTTTGTTGTAATGAGACAATAGGCAAATAATAATGACAATATCAACAATAGGCGAGTAATAATGACAACATCAATAATTAAAATGATAATCAATGCATTTGATAAGACAAGGTAAGATCATGAAGGTAAATGAACAAGATGTGTGACTATCCATTTAGTATAGTTCAATAATACATTACTAGCCAATCCTATATTAAGATGCCTCGTGTCCCAAGCCTGCCAACTCAGATAACGATGAGATCCCCAATGTCAAGTACTACCATTCCTTAGCATTGCATTGTATATAAAAACGGACACTAGATCCTTATGCCCAATCACAAATGGCATGGCTTTAGAACTACTAAGTACATCTAATAAGGAATGATGATAGCTCTTCGTTTTCCTTGTTGTATTAGTTTCACCATTGGTCAAGTGTTAGTGATAAGGATAACTTTAGGTAAGACTCTACAAAGTCAAATGGGTAATTTAGAGTCTAAGGTTTTGCTTGACCTCTTAGTAAGCTTAATTATCACCTATAGGCATTTGGTTAGAATGGTCTAATCGAGATTAGACTCTACAAGGACTAATTTACATTTAGAAGCAGTTAATCAGGCCTGCCAGCTAGGCGTACTCAAGCGCTGATGAGGGTGCACCCGAGCGGGCTTTCCCAAGGCGTACACGTTTGAGCATGCTTAAGATATGCCCAAGCCTAAGATTTTTCCTAGGTCGTGCTCTAGAGTGGTCGAGCAGGCGCTCCACACTAGAGTGCATGTGCGTCTATGTAATTCGCAATTTTCTGATTTCTGCTTATTTCCCTTATTTCACCCATGTATTTATCTGCATTAAATCACCATAAATGCCTTCCTTCAACACACAGCATTTATTTCTCCTTCATTCATCCAACCATCACTTCTAATCATTGGATTTTTCCCAAATCCACCATTCATCTATAACTCATTCCTTAGCATTCATTTTAAAACCATTCCATCTAACATAAGCATTAAATAAGTTGTAAAGCATTAATAAGCATAAAAATAACTTGTAGATTCAAGATCTAAACATGCATATACTCTAAGATTTGTTTACACTTGCCTTAACGGAGTGGTTAGCCTAAAACTAAACTCCAAGAGGTGAAATCCTCAAATCTTTACTCAAATCTCACTTCTAACATAGATGCATGAGAAGAGAAAAACAAAATGAGATGTATGACATGAATGGAGCTATCTTTAGGCAATCATTGGAACAAACTTCAAGAAGGATTGAGTCTATATCTTGAGATGTGTGTGAAATAGGCTTCTTCTCTACCAAACCACCCAAATGGGGTCTTTTTCTCCAAACAAACTCTAGATAAGGTAAGAGGAGATGAAGTATATGAGGTTTAAGATTTCTAATAGAGTGGATTAGCTCTCTCTCACACTCTCTCTATGCTGAAGGGAAGACAAGCTAAGGAGATAGGGGCTAGTGTTTTATACAAGAGGCACTAGGGTTTCTTGCTTTGGGAGGTGTGGCTTTTTATAACTAGAGTGCTTTTAGAATTTACAAGGAAACCCATTCTTTTGAGATATTTACAACAAAGGGCCTAGGGGTTCTCTTGAGGGACATAACTTAGTCTTGCCGGGCCATCGGAGAATTAGTGTTAGTGACATGATGAGATGATGTAACATGATGAATCACATGCTTGATTCCACTAATCTACTTAATCAATCTAATTAATTTTTAAAAAAATAGTAATTAGGGATAAAATATGATTAATTAAGAATTTAACCCTAAATTCGGGGTTAGGACCTTACATCCTCCCTACATAAGCTCCTTGCCTGAGTACACTTTTCCCGTCATCCTTTGTGTCGCCTAAGTACATTTCTCTAGTCATCCTTTGTGTCACCCGAGACCTTGTCCACCACCTTCTCTAGTCATCCCTTGTGTCACCCGAGACCTAGTCCACCACCTAACACTCGTGATAGCACTGTAGTAGTGCCAGAGGTCAATAGCAGCACACCGGGTGAGAAGTGATATCTTTTACTACCAAGGCATGTCTTGCTTTTCCATATTGTAATGATTCGCTAATTTCATTGTTTGTTACTTCTTTTATAGTTTCTTCTGCTCTAGTTTTTTTTACCACTTAAATAAAATGCTTAAAAAAGATGATGGTGTTTAGACTTTGGTGTCTATGTTAAACTCTACATCGGTATAATATGAAATGGCCCATCTTAGCCAATTCATTTGCTATCTTCCTTTTTCTCTTTAGTTTCTTTTGCTCGTAGATGTCCCTCTTTCCAAGAATGTTACCCCACTTAAAGCAGGCTAGTGTTTATGGTGTCATCTCACTGAATGAAGCATATGAAAAATATAAAACATTGTGTGGCTCACATGCCATGAGTCCCACGTCAGGTCAAGTAAGACAGATGCCAACAGAGCTTGTAATCCCACTTTACTGTAAAACTTGATCTAGGTCCCACAATAAGCTCCCAATAGGATCAGTGATGTGGGTTTTTAGTGAAAGATGTCTCTAGTAAGTCTGACTCTTGGGACTTGTCTATATAAGGATAAGGGAGCCCTTAGGTTGGATTCACTCTCTCCATTCCCGTAGTAAAGATAAGAGGCGAAGAGATCCACGAAGCTTTTCATCACTAGAATGCACATAGATTTCCAGCCGGATGACGGAGTCTCCTCATCCAGATCCATCATATGATATCAGAGAATAGTACAGTGCTTTTAAATGGCTTGGAATTTGGAGAGGCAACATGATACCAGTTAATCAAAATTTAGCTTGAAGCACGAAGTCTCGAGTGCAAAAATACCAGTAGATCAAAATTTTGCTTGGAACACCAAGTCTCGGGTTCGTTTCTGCAACTCGAACAAGGAAGAAGATGATTGGGTTTTATTTTTTGATTACGCACAATGCACGAGAAAAAAAATCCATTTTTAATATTTATTTGTTACTTTCTTCAAGTGTCCAAAAGAAAGTCTCGTGCTTAATTTTTCTGTGTCGTTACATGGAACTCGAGGATAAGATTTTTTTTTATCTTGTCTTTTCTACAAGTAAAATTGGGTAGTACTTGAGTTGGCATGATAAGCCAGGAAATAAATAAAAAGAGAGAGAGAGAGAGAGAGAGAGAGGTCAGCGCATCCCAGCGCCTCTAGACAAGGATTGTTGTCCCTGCCTCGGCCAGCATGTAGAGCCGCCTCCTACCTCCTGCCGCCCTCTCCTTTGCATATCATAGGTTGGGTCCGGCGAACCCAACCCAACCTAGATCTGATCCAACCTAGACTTAGGTGCCGACATAGACACGTTGATGCATGCGTGATGACGGCGATGCTGACGCAATATCACCATTAAATCTTCCAAGTATAATATCTTGGCCATTCGGAGTTAAATTGATGATCCGTTTATGCCTACGAAATCATTACAAGTAGATCTACGCATTGATAGCAAAAGAAAGGTAATCTAGCAGTTCAGACAAAACGGTGGTATTTTCTCCTCATACAATCAGTAGTATCTAAATCCTATTTTAATTAAAAATACAAATCATGTCTTCCAAATCATCCTTGTATGATCTTATAAAGGTTGATATTTTTAATGAAAAGAACTTAACCGTGTGGAAGAGTCGGATGGACACATTCTGCATTTCGATAAACTGACTTATGTGATTGAATCTGATCCAATCTCTAAGTCTGCTGATAATGTCTCTAAGGAAGACCATGAATTATATGAGCAATGGGCCTTTGATAACAAATTAGCAAGGCATCTATTGATCGGATTCATATTCAGTGAGTTGGTGAAACAGTTTGAGCATATCACCACAGCAAAAGAAATATGGGATTATACTATGGACAAATATAACAAAACCTCCAAATCTCATCTAATGGAGGTATTTAGCGCATATGTAAATTATTAGATTCCAAAGGGGTCATCTATAAGGGATCACATTGATAAAATGCCAATTCGATACAGTAATCTCGCAACCTTAGGAAAAGAAATGGATGAGGATTTTCAGATTCTATACTTGCTTATGAGTCTTCCACCTTCATGGGAGAATGTGTCTCAAACCCTTAGCCTTCGAAAGGGTGTAACCCTTAGTAAGGTTGAAGCTAAATTACTTTGCTAAAAGACAAAGGTAAGCTGCCCATGATATAATGCCAATAAATTCTGCTATGATTACAGGAACTAAGAGCTATAGCGGTGCGTTAACTTCCAACGTGAAAAGTAAAAAGAAATTTAAATTCAATCCAAAACGGAAAGGACCTAAAAATGGAATTTGCTTTAATTGTAAGAAGCCTGAACACTTTAGTTCTCAATGCAGAAAGAAAAAGGGTGAAAATAGCCAGCAAGGTAAAGTGACCAAAGAACATGGAGATCATGTTAAGATGGTCACTGAGTCCATGATGGTGGACACCAATGATAAGAATTGGTGGATTGATTTTGGAGCCACCAGACACATATCAAGGACTAAGGCTGGATTTATCGAATTTAAAAAGATGAAATATGGAGAGCAAAGTATATACAAGGGGAATGAAATATTTTGTGGTGTTTTGAGGATGGGAAAAGTCAAAATTCCCTTATCAATAGGAAAATCCCTTTATCTCTCCAATGTTTTCTTTACTCCTGCAATTTGGAGGAGCATCATCTCTGTGAGCTAGTTGGCAATGAATGGATTCGAAATTAGATTTGAAGACATTGAGGTTACTATTGAAATGCATGGTCAAGTTTTAGTCCATTGTTTTCTTTCTGAAAAATTGTATTTGCTGGATATTCTGAATAATGAAATAAAGCCTACTTCTGATTATTCTATGTGCGTGTGAATGTATGCATGAATCGTTTGGCAATGTTATAGCATTTGAGATTGGGTAACATTAATAAAAATAGAATCAATAGAATAATTAAAGATGGATTTTTACTAGACTTAGGTAAAATTGAATACCCCATATGTGAACCATGCATAAGTGGAAAGATAGCCAAGAAACCATTTCCAAAAAGAACTAGAAGTTCTGAAATATTGACCAAAATTCATTCAAATATATGTGGACCATTGAATGTACACAGTAGAACCGGAGAGGATTGTTTCAATACATTCATTGATGATTACAGCAGATATGGGTATGCATACCTACTTAAATAGAAACATGAGGTCTTAAAAATGTTCCAAACATATGCTGCTAAAGTTCAAAATAAAAAAGGTAAGAAAATATAGCGGATTAGATCCGACAAAGGGGGTGAATATACTTCATAACTATTTAAAGAACATTGTGCACGCGAGGGAATAATTCATGAATATTCAATTCTGTATACCCCATAGCAAAATGACATGGCTGAGAGGAGGAATAGGATCTTAATAGATATGATAATGTCAATGATCAGCCATGTGAGTTTTTCGCTGTATTTGTGGGAAAAAGCACTAAACACTGTACAATATTTTTTAAACAGAGTATCCTCTAAGAGTGTGCCCAAGACCTCGTATGAGTTATGGACTAGTGCTAAACCAAAATTAAAACATGTGAGAGTTTGGGGCTGCCCTGTACATATCCTACTGCCACCACAAGAAAGACATAAACTACAACCAAAACAACAAATTTATTTTTTCATTCACTACCCATCACATTCTAAAAGATATCGTGTGTACGATCACGATAATAGAATAATCATGGAATGCCGAGATGTGTTTTTCCTTGTGGATCCAACTATTAGTCTTAGAGTAAGACAATGAGTGTGGAACTATATGAAATCTCCATGAGCAAGGGGGTTCAAGCAAGTGAGGGGTCCGACGAAGAGGACATTAAACATAGAGTTCCTGGCCAAGGCCCACTTGAGGTGATTGAACAACCTGATGAGCCAGTTGGCAAGCCAATTCAGGCAAGGAAACAACTGACATATCTAGATGATTATCGCAGTTTATTGGAAACCGTGCAAGACTTGGATCCAACATCCTCCTCTGAAACAATCAAAACGCAGGATGCACAGTGTTGGCTAGAGGCTATGAGAGAGGAGATGGAATCAATTGAAAAGAACCAAGTATGGCAATTGGTTAATCTACCTAAAGATCGGAAAGCCATTGGATGTAAATGGGTTCTTAGAAAAAAATTTAAGTATTTAATTACATTTCTTTTTCCCATTTAATTTTCTTTTCTTTGCATTTTAATTTGTATCAATGTATATTTTAGTTTTTTTACTACTTAAATCACATGCTTAGATCATGATGGGAAACTTCTACCTCCACACAACGTATCTAGACCACAAGTCATGCATATTCAGAGGTGGATCTCGCCTATGAGACGGTGCATTGTGTGTAGAAGAATATTTTCTGATGAGGATGTTTATACTTTAGATATCCATGTTAAACTCTTAATTGATCATCTAATTCAAGCACCTTCCATTACTAATAGTTACTGAATTTTACTACTTATTCTATAGCGTTTCAATGTTACTAATTCCAGTATTGCTTCTATTTTCAAGCTCTATGCTTTGGACCGTATAAATTGCATTAGGTTTTTTTTTAAAAAAAAGAAACTTTACGAAAGCTTTATATCCTTGTTTCCTGTTATTTACTGGTGTGGCATTTTAATGGTTTTGATTTTCTGACTTTCTTGGTACATCTAATTTTTTAAAATAAACTTTTTTTTTTGTTAGAGCCTAGGTTGAAAGGGACCTCTTTTGCTAGTTCACTTTGACAATATAGAAAGTAGATTCTTTCCCTTTGAGTGAACCATTCAATAATGCTTGTCTCAAACTATTGTATTCTCGTAAGTTGTTGAGTGCTATCTTGTCTAAGAGGCGTGCGCAAGAATTAAGCCCCACAGCCCAGGCAATTTAAATCCATGATAAGATCATTCCAATGGCATGATATTTATACCCTCTATCTTCCGGTGACGAGCAAGCAAGAGTTTGGCACAGAATAAGGTGCATAATCTCTTGATTGTTGAGCTTGACAGGGAATATGATTCCTAAGAATAACATGCACGAGGATAATAGTGTTCTTTCATGCGGTTTTTCAGTCAAGTAGATGGGTTTCCTTTTTAATTTATGCCCCACCCAGCAAAGTATTGTCACTTTTGAAGTTTTGATTGCCACGGAATCTCTCTCGGTACACTTTTTTATTATGAGTCATGGACTTTTGACTCGGGACTTTGGTTGGTCACTGCTCCAAAAAAATCACCTGCTTTGATACTGGTACACCTTAAAATTTTCAAGTTTGACCTGTTAATAGGGATTGGAGTACGAAGTTAATGGTTTTCATATAAAGTGAATGGAGAAAATGATGGTTGAAAAAGATCCCGTTCAAATTCACTATTTGCACTACTTTATTATGTTAGAATTAAGCTAAATTTCATGATGGGTCTTTTGGGCTGCTACTATCTAATATGGTTTATTGCTCTATTGTAACTTATAGTATCTTTTTGGCTTCCCCATAAGTTTTTTACAGTTTCTATATGTCTTTTCAAATGCACCTTTATCATTATCATTATTCCTAGAGAAGTGTAAGGGATTATGAACAGTCAAATCCTAGTCTATAAATAGTGTCTTGTATTTTTTTGCAATGTGTGCTTCAATAAGAGAAAATTTGAGGTCCCATACCTAGTTGTTCTTTCTTTATTATTTAAGAATAAGAGAACAAGTTTCTTCTCTTGAATCTCCATCTTTGTTTTTTTATTTTAGTGAAGACATCCCTTTTTCACTGTAACCTCAGTATTTTTATTTTGTCAACCTTAGTTCCCAGAACTGAAACCTAAGTATTTTCTACTGCGAACCTCAGTATTCATAGAATGCGAATTTCAATTTATCAAAGTGGTATCAGAGCATAGTTCAAGGTGATTCTATGGTCTCCAACAACATGTTGCAACCACAGCTTCCTTGATTCAGTGGAAAGGACTACAACCGATGGAGTATCCAGATGAAGGTGTTGTATGGATCTTAAGATTTATGGGATATTATTGAAACCAGTTTTATAAAACCAGCAGATTCAAGTGCTCTTACTCAACAACAATTCAATTAGTTGAAAGAGAACCGCAAGAAGGACAAGAAGGCATTATTCTTCATTTTTCAAGCAGTGGATGAAGCTATCTTTGAAAGAATCTCTTCTGTAAATTCAGCAAAACGAGTATGGGACACACTCTACACTTCATACAAAGGAGAGGACAAGGTAAAGATGGTAAGATTACAAACTCTTAGAAGTGAATTTGATTCTCTATGGATGAAAGAATCCGAATTAGTTGAAGATTTCTACAACCGAGTTATCTCCATTGTTAATCAACTAAGAGTAAATGGAGAAAAAATTGAAGATCAACGGGTTGTAGAAAAAATCCTCCGAAGCATGACTCGTAAGTTTGAATATGCAGTGGCTGCAATTGAAGAATCAAAAGATTTGTCCTCATTGTCCTTAGAAAGTTTAGTGGGATCACTTTAATCTCATGAACTTCGCATTAAGCACTTTGATTCTTCTCCTCTAAAACAAGCATTTCAATCTCAACTCTCGTTGAAAGGAGGCGCTAGACGGAGAAGAGGAGGACCCAATCATGGAAGAGGAAGAAGCAACCATGGACGTGCATATATTAGAAACATAAAAAAGAATCTGAATCTCATGATTCTTCTAGTAATAGTACCAAGAGGGAGAGGTAGACCACGAGGAAGAGGAAGAGGTCATGGCTCTTCCTATTCCCATATACAATGCCACTATTGCAAAAAATATGGTACATGCAAGCATATTGTAAAAAGAAAATGGCTGATGAAGGACAAAATAAATCAAGCTTTATACATGAAAATGTTCAAGAAAAGGAAGGTGATGAAACTGTCCTATTCGCTTGCAATGTTAGTGAAAATATTTGTGGTGATATTTGGTATCTTGATAGTGGTTGTAGTAACCACATGACTGGCAACAAAGATGTATTTATTAATCTTGATAATTTGATTCACTCCAAAGTCAAGATTGGTGATCACGAAGGCTTCAAGCAAAAGGATGTGATAACGTCCTCCTTCGCACAAAGAAAGGAGAGCAAAAGAGAATTTCTATTGTCTTATATGTGCCAGGCATAAATCATAATCTTCTAAGTGTTGGACAGCTTCTTCGCAAAAGGCATGATGTTCATTTCAAGGGTGATATTGCATGATTAGAGACAAGAACAACTCTCTAACTACTAAGGTATGAATGTCTTCAAATAATATGTTTGGTTTGAACATCCAATATGAATCATTGCCATGTTTTAGTGCAATCATAAAAAACAGTTCATGGCTATGGCATCTGCGGTTTGGCCATTTGAGTTTCAATTCATTATCTTTAATGTGCAAAAAGAATATGGTGAGAGGCATGCCAAAAATTGACCGACAAGACCAAGTTTGTGAAGGATGTGTACTTGGAAAGCATTATAGAGACTCCTTTCCAATTGGAAAAGTATGGAAAGCATCAAGTCCACTTCAATTAGTGCATTCAGATTTATGCAGGCCAATGAATACAATTTCAAATGGAGGTAATCGCTATTTTCTCACTTTCATTGATGATTGTAGTAGAAAAACTTGGGTGTATTTTTTAAAAGAAAAATATGAAGTCTTTGGTTATTTCAAAACTTTCAAGGCCATGGTTGCAAAGCAAAGTGGTTTCATGTTGAAAACTTTGCGTTCCGATCAAGGTGGTAAGTATGTATGAAATGAGTTTGAAGAATTCTTGAAGGAAAATAGAATTAAGCATCAACTTACCACTCGTTTTACACCTGAACAAAATGGGGTTGCGGAAAGGAAAAATAGAACGGTTATGAATTTGGCAAAAAGTATGTTGAAAGCCAAAAGGATGCCTAATTCATTTTGGGCTGAAGCAGTAGATTGTGCGGTCTATCCTCTCAATTGTGCCTCATCAAAAAACATTCAAGATATGACCCCTCAAGAAGCTTGGAGTGGTCATAAGCCTTGTGTTAGCCATTTTAGAATATTTAGTAGCATTGTGTATTCACATGTACCAGATGAGAAAAGAAGAAAATTGGATGACAAATCGGAGAAATGCATCTTCAATGGCTATAGTGAAAAATCCAAGGCATACAAGCTCTTTAATCCATTGACTAACAAAATCATTGTTAGTAGAGATGTGAAATTCAATGAAGAAGAGTCATGAGAGCGGAATGAAAATGAGAAGAAGCAAAATTCTATTTGCTTGATGAAAAAAATGATGAAGTTCTAAGCTCTCCGTTATCGTCATCATTTTCATCAAGGGAGAGTTTGGATCAAAATGATGATCATAAAGAAACACCTATACCAAGGAGATCTAGTTGGCCGCATCAACCATCCAAAAGGTATCCATCTAGTGATTATGTTATGATTACTAATGGTGGGATGAGTTTTGCTTTGTTTGTAAATGCCGATCCTGTTATTTTTGAAGATGCCTCTAAAGATCAAAGGTGGATTGAAGCCATGGATCAAAAGATTGAGTCCATTGAAAGAAATGACACTTGGAAGTTGGTGGAACTTCCAAAAGGCAAGAAGACAATTGGAGTAAAGTGGGTATATAAGACCAAGTTAAATTCAAGAGGTGAAGTTGAAAAATGAAAAGCTCGCTTAGTGGCCAAGGGCTCTAAGCAAAAGCAAGGAGTTGACTATGATGAAGTCTTTGCCCCTATTGCACGTCTAGACACCATTCGTTTGGTGTTGGCTCTTGCAACTTAAAATCAATGAAAAGTATTCTAAATGGATGTAAAGTCAGCATTCTTAAATGGCACCTTAGAAGAAGAGGTCTATGTTGATCAACCTCCCGGCTATGTGAAGAAGCATGAAGAGATGAAAGTATGTAAATTGAAAAAGGCCTTGTACGGTTTAAAGCAAGCACTAAGGGCATGGTACAAAAAGATTGATATATATTTTAAAGAAAGTGGTTTTCATAAGTCACCTTATGAGCACACTCTCTATCTCAAGAAAAGTCCTCAAGGTGAGATTCTCATTACTTGCTTATATGTGGATGATTTGATTTTTACCAGGAATAGTGTTAAAATGTTTGAAGATTTCAAAATGGCCATGATGCATGAATTAGAAATTACTGATATGGGCTTACTTCATTTCTTTCTTAGAATTGAAGTAAATCAAAATGAAAATGGAATTTTCATTTCTTAAAAGAAATATGCAAAAGAATTCTTACAAAAGTTTAGGATGGAAGATGCAAAACCCATTAGTACTCCTATGGAAGTTAGTTTGAAATTAAGCAAATATGATGGAAAAAAGATAATGGATCCAACTCTTTATCGAAGTCTTGTTGGTGGTTTAATGTACCAAACAACAACAAGACCGAATCACATATTCGGTAAGCATGCTTAGTCGGTTCATGGAATCTCCAAAACATGCTCATTGGGAAGCCGAAAAAGGAATTTTAAGATATGTGAAAGGAACCCAAAATCATGGTCTTCATTATAATAAAGCTACAAATCCAAGGTTGGTTGGCTTTTGTGATAGTGATTGGGCTGGAAGTTTCGATGAGTACTTCAGGGTATGTGTTCAAAATTGGTTCTAGTGCAGTTTCATGGTCCTCAAAGAAGCAATCTATTATAGCCCTCTCTACAGCTGAAGTCGAATATATTGCTCTTACTACCACTAGTTGTCAAGCTAGGTGGTTGAGGTGGATTTTGGAGGAACTGAATCATGAACAAGGAGGATCTACAAAACTATTTTGTGATAACAAATGGCCATATATTTGTCCAAGAATCCTATGTTTCATGGTAAAAGCAAGCACATAAAGATCAAGTACCACTTCATTCGAGAATTAGTAAAGGATAAAGAAGTTGAAGTCAAGTTTTGTAAATCTCAAGACCAAGTGGCGGACATGTTCACCAAGCCTTTGAAGTGGGATTTATTCATCAAGGTGAAGACCTTGCTTGGAGTAAAAAAAATCTAGCTTAAGGGGGGCTATTAGAATTAAGTTAAATTTCATGATGGGTTTTTTGGGCTGCTACTATCTAATATGGTTTATTGCTCTATTGTAACTTATAGTATCTTTTGAGCTTCCCCATAAATTCTTTGCAATTTTTATATGTCTTTTCAAATGCACCTTTATCATTATCATTATTCCTAGAGAAGTGTAAGGGATTATGAACCATCAAGTCCTAGTCTATAAATAGAGTCTTGTATTTTTTTTGTAATGTGTGCTTCAATAAGAGAAAATTTGAAGTCCCATACTTAGTTGTTCTTTTTTTATTGTTTAAGAATAAGAGAACAAGTTTTTTATCTTGAATCTCCACTTTGTTTTTTTATTTTAGTGAAGACATCCCTGTTTCACTATAACCTCAGTATTTTTGTTTTATCAACCTTAGTTCCCAGAATTGAAACCTGAGTATTTTTTACTGCGAACCTTAGTATTTGTTGAATACGAACTTCAATTCATCATATTAACGATGCGGACATTCCTTTTCCATGCCAGAAAAAAATCCCATTCAAATTCACTGTTTGCACTACTTTATTAATGATGCGGACATTCCTTTTCCATGCCACTGACACCCATTAAACATTTTCTTCAAAATGATGCGAACATTCGTTTTCCACCCTCTGGTGTGGTGATTCCTTTTCCTCATCCAAACGACACTTTGCTGTTCTCTAACTAGAAAAGAAAATATAAAATAGTAGCTTCTTTCCTAATAAATTGTTGTGCGCATGTGTGCAAAGGCAACCAAGATCAACCAATCACCACACAAGAAGACAAGAAAATTTACGTGGTTCCGTAAAAATGCCTACTTCCACGGGAAACTAATTTCCACTAGGTTCTCCTCCAATCTGTGAAACCACAGCCTTGGAATCTCAGCCACTCTCAGCCTTTTTGACCGACTGTCTCTCTAGGGTTACAGATTACATCATATATATAACCAGTACATCCTTATCCCCCAAGAACTCTATCTCAAGAAAAAGGAAAGTCCTAACCATTAGAAAACTACTATTTGACAAAATAGGAAATTCCTAATATCATTAGGAAACCACCGTAGATATAGAACCCAATCATGGTCTGGACCCACATGGCCAACAATCTCCCCCTCCAGACCATGGGGAAGATGCCCTGAACCCCTTACTGGGAATTCAGTCCGGCCAACTCTGAACACAGCTCCAGCTTTCCCTTAGACACAACCTTGGTCATCATGTCCGAGGGATTATTGTCCGAATGAATCTTTTCCAGCTTCATGAAGTTCTTCTCGATCACCTCATGAATCCAATGGTACTTGATATCAACGTGCTTCATGCGACCATGATATGTAGCATTCTCACTGAAATCCATAGCACTCTGACTATCACAGTAAACTATATATTCTTCTTGCTTCAAACCTAGTTCTTGAAGGAATCTCTTCAACCAAAGCATCTCTCTCCCTGCTTCATTAGCAGCTATGTATTCCGCTTCAGTTGTAGACTGTGCTATACACTTTTGTAACTTTAATTGCCAGGAAATAGCTCCCCCTACAAAAGTAAACAAATAACCAGAAGTCGACAACTGACGATCAAGATCGCCTGCAAAATCAACATCAGTATAACCTTCCATGACTGGTTTTGAGCCTCCGAAACATAAGCACACCTTGGAAGTACCTCTCAAATACCTAAAGATCCACTTCACTGCTTCTCAATGCTCTTTTCCAGGGTTTGCGAGAAATCTACTCACTAAACTCACAGCATGAGCAATGTCTGGCCGTGTACAAACCATGGAATACATGAGACTCCCCACAGCAGAGGAGTAAGGAACGCATGCCATCCGTTCCCTTTCATCATCTGTAGTAGGACACAAGCGCTTGCTTAGTTTGAAGTGACTGGCTAGAGGTATGCTAACTGGCTTAGCATTCTTCATGTTGAACCGTTCGAGAACTTGTTCAACATATTTCTCCTGTGACAACCACAGCTGCTTGGAACTCCTATCATGACGTATTTGCATGCCCAATATCGTTCGTGCGGGACCCAAGTCTTTCATGTCAAACGACTTTGACATCTCCTCTTTTAACTTGCCAATCAACTTGCTATTCTGTCCAACTATCAGTATATCATCTACATATAAAAGAAGGATGATGAACCTGCCATCGATAAATCGACGAACATAGACACA
Source organism: Sextonia rubra (assembly GCA_037013555.1). Lineage (NCBI taxonomy): Eukaryota > Viridiplantae > Streptophyta > Magnoliopsida > Laurales > Lauraceae > Sextonia > Sextonia rubra. The sequence continues at coordinate 64,530,106 of JASUAD010000001.1, forward strand.
ATGATCTGCAGCTGTCCTCCGGTACCCATGACTCAACATGAATGAATCAAACTTCTTATACCACTGTCTCAGTGCTTGCTTCAGCCCGTAGAGACTCTTCTTCAACTTGCAAACCATCTGTTCTTTTCCTTCTACCTCAAACCCCTCTGGCTGAGTCATGTAGATCTCTTCTTTCAAGTCACCGTGAAGAAACGCGGTCTTCACGTCCATCTGTTCAAGCTCAAGGTCCATGCTGGCGACTAGACCCAAAACGATTCTGATAGAAGTCATTTTCACAACAGGAGAGAAAACATCACTGAAGTCGATACCCTTCGTCTGTGCGAAGCCTTTTGCCACTAACCGTGCTTTGTGCTTCACCAGTTTCTCATTCTCATCCTTTTTCAACTTGAACACCCATTTGTTTTTTAGAACATTCTTATCTTTAGGAAGTTGCACCAGCTCATAAGTCTTGTTCTTCTTCAAAGAACTCATCTCATCCTGCATAGCCTTCATCCACTCATCTTTATCAGCATGAGTCATTGCTTCTCTGAAGCTAGCTGGCTCTCCCTCATCAGTAAGCAACACATATTCGGATGCAGGATACCTAGTTAATGGTTGACGCTCTCTGGTAGACCTCCTAATTTGAGGTTCCGTGGTTTCAATCTGAGGAGACTGCTGCACCCCCTGCTCAACACCCTCATCATCTGGCAACCCCTGTGCCTCATCACGATCCGGATCGTTTTGTCCACCTTCTCCACCTGTAGTCTGCATCGGAGAAGGAGTCGGTGTGAGATCAACCACTCCATCAACTTTCTCAGAAGACTTATCAATCTTCTCAACATCTCCAAAGAACTGATCTTCATGGAAAACCACATCCCTACTTCTGATAAGTTTCCTCTTCTCTAGATCCCATAATCTGTAGCCAAACTCATCTCCACCATAACCAAGAAAGATGCAACTTACTGCTTTATCGTCCAACTTGGAACGCTGCTCCTTTGGTACATGTACAAACGCTTTACACCCAAACACCTTCAAATGTGAATAGGAAATATTTTTACCTGTCCATCTTCTTTCTGGAAGATCATAATTCAAAGGAACTGAGAAAGATCTGTTAATCAGATAAACGGCAGTCAGAACGGCTTCACCCCAGAATGACTTAGGCAACCGTGCTAATCTTATCATGCATCTCATCTTCTCAAGAATAGTGCGGTTCATTCTCTCTGCCACACCATTGTGCTGTGGAGTACCAGGAACTGTCTTTTCATGTCGAATGCCATGCTTCAAGCAATAGCTTTTGAACTGGTTCGATGTGTACTCTCCTCCATTATCTGAACGAAGACACTTTAAGAGTTTACCTGTTTCTCTTTCAACCTGGACATGAAACTGTTGAAATATCTGGAATACTTGATTCTTTGATTTCAACGGATAAACCCAGACTTTCCTGGATGCATCATCGATGAACGTGACAAAGTACTTATTGCCACCCAATGATTCTACCTCTATGGGACCACAAACATCAGAATATACCAAATCCAACACATTGGGTTTCAATTTTGATGTCGAAGAGAAAGCAACCCTATGTTGTTTACCATATAAACAATAATCACAAAGGTCAAGGGATATACCTTTGGAGCAAGGAATTAAATCTTTATTTGCCAACATCTGCAAGCCTTTCTCACTCATATGACCAAGCCTTTTATGCCACAGATTCCGAGAGGAATTGTCTTGAACTGCATTCAACGCATCTTTGCACAGCTTTACTTGTGTTTTATAAAGAGTATTACCTGCTGTACCTCTCGCAATAACAAGAGACCCTTTAGTGAGCTTCCATCTGCTATTTCCGAAGTAATTCTCATAACCTGCACGGTCCAATGCAGTCCCGGAAATCAGATTCAACCGCAGATCAGGAACATGTCGCACATCTTTCAGCGTTATTGTGCAACCAATATCGGTTTTAATGCAGACATCACCGATACCAACAATATCTGAATGACTCGTGTTGCCCATCTTCACAGTACCAAAGTCACCTGCTTTGTACGTCGTGAACATCTCTCTACAGGGAGTAGTATGGTAGGATGCTGCTGTGTCAACAACCCACTCAACCTGACCATCTGCAACACTCAAACACTTATCATCATCGCCGGCGAGCACCACTACTTCATGTTCCAAAGTAGCTGTAGTGTTATCATTGTCATTCTTCTTCTCATTATTAGATCCTTTTTGTTCCTTCATGGCAAAACAATTTTTCCTGATGTAGCCCATCTTGCCACAGAAAAAGCACTTTACAGACTTTTTCTTACTCTGTGATTCACTGCTAGACTTAGACAGTGATTCACCTCTAGACTTGCCACGACCCCCCTTTGGTCCTCTACTCTTACTCATCCCCCTGTTCTCAGTAACAAAGGCCTGTGCATTATCTGTCCCTGCAGATTTCCGTCTAGTTTCTTCATTCTGTAGACTACTGGTAACCTGACTCATAGATAACACACCATCTGGAGTAGAATTGCTCAAGGAAACAACCAATGTCTCCCACGAATCTAGCAAAGAACTCAGAAGCAACAAAGCTTGCATCTCATCATCAAGGATCATCTTCATAGTGGCTAACTGATTTACCACACTTTGGAACTCATTGATGTGATCTTCGATCTGACCACCATCCTTGAATTTCATGTTCACAAGCTTTCTGATCAAGAAGGTTTTGTTCACTGAGCTCTTTTTATCATACATTGCTTCTAACTTTTTCCAAAGGGTATTCGCATTGGTTTCATTAGATACATGGTGAAATATACTATTATCAACCCACTATCTGATGTGACCAATCGCTTTTCTATTCAATTTGTTCCATTCAGCATCTTGCATATCTTTCGGTCGGGCACTATCCCCCTCAACGGGATCATGGAGGTCTTTACAATAGAGAATATCCTCTATCTTCGGCTTCCAGATCAACCAATTGGAATGGTTGAGCTTAACCATGGTAGTGTTGTTCTCCATCTTAATCAAATTAAGTAACAGGAAAAACAAACAACTAACACTGACCTCAACTCCTGCACCAAGCTGTAGATCTCGTCAACACGAGCACGCTGGAAGAAACGGATCTGAAATTCGACTCCGGATGGCTCCGATATCGCAAAAACGGTTTTCTGCGCTTCTGATTTGGTCAAACTCCTTGTTGACCGTCAAACAGCCAATCTTCTTCCACTAACACGTAGATCTGCTCGAAACGAGTCCGTAGGCGCAAACGGATCTCCGATCGGACTTCGGATGATCAAGATATCGCAGAAACAAATTTCTGCCGTCAATCTGGTCAACTCTTACCGTTGACCGCAAGTCAGATGAAGTAGGCTGACGTCAACATGATGACCTCACGCTGCTGACGTCTGTGCGGTGCTGACGGGCTGGACCGTCTGCTGACGGACGGGGTTCAGGTCAACCCGACCTGAACCATAAACCGCCTGCGCGGCTGGGCTTCACGTCAACCAGGTCAGGTCAACCTGGCCTGACCCGAAACGGAACTGACCTTTGTGGCGCTGCCTGGGCTGCTCTTCTCCGCGGGTCAGACAACCTGACCCGACCCGACCCAACACCCAAAACCCAGAAAAACTGGGTTGTCTTCAACAACAGGCGCTGCGCTGGGTCTCCTGGGTCTGCAACCCAGTTGCTGTCGGCGAGCTCTCTGTGGGAAACCACAGCCCCGGCGACCAGCGGAGAGGAGCGACGGCCGCACGGGGACGGCGGACAGCGGCGGGCGACGGTGAACAGCGGCGGGCGGCGACGATCGACAGCAGCAGCCGGTCTTCTTCTCGTGCGACCGGGTTCTTCTCTTGCGTAGATCCGAGAAATCCGGCAGAGCACGGCGACAACTGTACACTTCTCTTCTTCGGTCCTCTTCTGTTGATCGTCAGCAGCTGAACCTGAGCACTTCTTCTTCTTCCTGATTCCGGTTTCTCTGTCTTCAAACAGAGATCCCCGATTGACGTGTGGCCCAGCAGAGATCAACCTTGATCTCTCCTCTTTCCGTTGATCTTCCACGCACAACGTTGATGCTCTGATACCACTTGTTGTGCGCGTGTGTGCAAAGGCAACTAAGATCAACCAATCACCACACAAGAAGACAAGAAGATTTACGTGGTTCGGCAAAGATGCCTACGTCCACGGGAAACTAATTTCCCCATGGTCAGAGAGGCTGAGAGTGGCTGAGATTCCAAGGCTGTGGTTTCACAGATTGGAGGAGAACCTAGTGGAAATTAGTTTCCCGTGGACGTAGGCATCTTTGCCGAACCACGTAAATCTTCTTGTCTTCTTGTGTGGTGATTGGTTGATCTTGATTGCCTTTGCACACATGCACATAACATAAATAAAATGTTTTTTTACAAAAAAATTATTCTTAAATATTGGTTAGACAAATTAATTACAAAAAATACAGAATTAACTAATTATAGAGTGCAGTACATTTTTTTGACAGATTACCCACATGGTAATATTGCTATCTATATGACGATATTGTTACCTGTGTAATGTTGTCCACCTGACACTCATTTTATATATATTGCATCCAAAATATTCGATGCTTAGTTTCTCCATTTCTATTTTCAATAAACTTTCTCTACATATCAAACAGTATTAGAACAAATATACTCATGGAAGAGATAAATGAATCAAATCCATTCAAATGATTCATGTTTAAAATGTTCCGTATCTTCTCTTCTAAATATTTCAATGTTGAGAAGCATCTTTTGTTAGGTTTCTACTTATATTGAAATGGAAATCTTCTTTTCTTCAAGCTTCTTGAAGCCTTTGGTAGTGGTGATTGTCGTTGACCTTCGTTTTGAATATCTTAGAATCTCTTTTCTGCATTCAAAAAATCCAACTCTATTTTGGAAAAGAAAATGAACTACCTAGTTAATGGTTGTAAATTCAGAGATTAACAAATGGACAATGAGTTTGGCCAATGGTGTTGTTGAAACTTCCTTTGTCTTGCTTTCTTTGTTTTGCTTCTATTGTCTTATTTTTGTTGGTATTCTTGTGCATTAATGCACATTTTCCCTCCTTTTTCTAGAGTCACACATTCTAACTCTTAAAGGGTCATTTATAATGCTTTTCCACTTTCCTTATAGTATTTATCTTGGTAGTGGGCTTAAGTTGTGGCGACTCCTCATCCAATAATCTTCCAATGTGACATCCACGAGTCCATCCCACCTGCGTGGGAGCAAAATCTACCTAAAAAAAGAATATTAAGAGACGTGGAACCAATTGTTTGGATATTATATCTTTCCTCATTTATTTGATTTTTAATTATTTAATTTATTTACAATGTTCACAAATAATTTTTTTTTCCAACAATTTCTCATTTCTCTTTTAATTAATGAAGCTCTTTCTACCATGAGTACTTAAATGACTGACTAATCAATGATTCTAAATAAAATAAAAATAAAAAACTCTTTCTATTTTTAGATCTTCCTAAAATATACTTGGACCAGATTTTTAAAAAAAGTACTACTTGCTAAGTTCAAGTTGGTTTAAAGGCTCATTCTAGAATGAGCAGGTGTTGTAAGAAAATATGGAACCGATACTAAAAGGAGACCATGAATTTAAATGACTAATCTCTCCACTCGCGTTGTCATCTGTTCTTTTTTATCTGACAATTTTTCATCGGTTTTATTTGACTCGTTTTAACCCTGATCTTGGAAAAAGCCAGTAGCTGTCATTAGTTTAAGATCATTGAGAAACGATGGCATTTAGATAACTTATTTGTTAGATCAGTCCTAGTATTTGCAAGGCTCTTTGTTTACTTTATTTTACCACATCTTTTTGCTCGTGCTTCATTATATCCATAAATGTTTATTTAGCAATAAACTGGATGGGCGTGAAGTCCCAGTTTGCTCAACGCATGATCTTACAGCACGTTGACATGATAGCCTATTAATGATCAGTACAGTTTCATGATTAGATTGCAAGACTAAATGGTTTGCACAGTCGAGTATTAAACAATTCATAGGAAAATATGCATCTACATTTAAGGAGGTTATGTATGTATATTTCATATATTATTCAAAATTTGCGAATGTGGGGCACTCCCATGATCGTTGGCATTTGAAATTTGACATTGATTAGGCATTTTTTTGTTTGATTTGCGTGTTTTTAGCATGCAGTGAAATGTTTGTGTTCCTTTTTCTTCTCCTTTCTTTGTTGTAATCTATAAGTGGATTTCCATTCATCTTTAGGTGTCACTATTATTCTTGTATATGATTTTGCATGGCTTCTTTCTTCATACGTGATATGATTTGGAATTTTTCCTTCTAACTTATTTCAAGGTGGATATGACCTCTGTTCAATAAGTAACCGACTATAGGTTTAAAAAAATGGTTTATAAATGCATAATGTTATAGATTAGGAATAAAAGAAACAATCAGTGAACAAATAATTTGTCATACTTCTAAAAGCAAACACACCTAGATTGCAATCTAATTGAGTTAATAGATTTCTCAGACTTCTAAGGATAGGGTACTGAATCATCTATAACAAATAAATGAATAAAAATGAGAATATTCAGTGCATTTTAAGAAGCTTTGTACCACAAGATAGTTAAAATCAAGGGACTTTTACGAATAAATTCATCCCAAATATAGATTAGACGATTTGATTATGAGAAAAATATATATATATAACGAATTAGGGTGTGGTACATTTTGTGTGGACAAATCTGCCCTCATAAAGAATGGTAACGATATCATTATATACTTGTGGAAGAAAACCATATCTGGGTCAAATTTTAATGTCCTTTCTTATATTTATTTACCTTAGTATAAATATCTTATTAATTAGATGTTGTAAACTAAAATTGAACATAGAATCTATAAAGAACGGTAATGATATCGTTACCTAAAAATTATATCCTTACGAGAAAAAAAATATTTTTAGATCAAATTTTAGTGTTATTCTCAGTGTTTAGGCACCTCAGTATAAAGATATTACGTACAGATCGGATGTTGGAGACCAAAAACAAGCATAGAGTTTATAAAGAATTGTAGCGATATTATTACCAAAAAATTATATAGTTGCGGGGAAAAATAATTTTGGGTTAAATTATAGTGTCCTTTCTAGTATTTATGTACCTCAGTATAATGATATTATGGGTCGGATGTTGGAGACCAAAAATGGACATAAAATTTAAAACTGATGGTAACAATCTCGTTACCTGAAAAATATGGTTATAGGAAAAGCACATTACTGTTCTTGAGGTAACTACCATATATTTATAGTGCTTTTGGGTCATTTATTTCATTTGGGGTGCACTAAACACAAGGTTGGAGCTTTAAGAAAATATTGGCTTTTAAATCTTGCATATGGTTCGACTTTAAGAAAATATTGGCACGTTTTGTTAACTAGAAACTTTCTATATCTTGATGCTTAAATGGGGATTGTTTTGAGCTAGGTAAACTAAGTTGCTTTCACTTAAAAAAATAAATGTTAGTAACAAATAAAAATTTTCTAAGTTAGGCCACTCATTAGTTCATGTTTCAATTAGGAATTGGGATTTGCCAGTGGTGAATCAACAACATCAAGTAAATGAATCCTAAATGTGAATTCACCATTTTCGTCCAAAGAACCTCACCATTCAGTACTAAAAAATGTAAAATATATTTCATTTTGATGGTTGATAGTTTAAGCCTAAAAACCAGAAGATAAAATGTTTAGAATTCTAATAATCACAAATTCTTTTTTGCCAAGCAAAGAGTAAACCCCAAATTTCATTGTGATACACTTGCATTAATCAAAACCAAGCAAAGACATCAAAGGGAAAAAGGTATGACAAAACTGAGGTGCATAAACATTGAAAAGTACACTAAAATTTGGCTTAGAAATATTTTTTCCTCACAAGTATATAATTTTCAAGTAATGATATCGTTACCATTCTTTATAGAGTTTACATTCAATTTTAGTTTACAACATCTGATTGATATCTTCTTTTATACTGAGGTGAATAAATACAGGAAGTGACACTAAAATCTGACACAAATATGTATTTTTCCCCCACAAGTATATAATCTTTAGATGATGATATCATTGCTATTCTTTATATGGGTTTATTTGTCCAAAAAGAAAAAAAAACACCACACACTAATTCTTTATATATATATTTTTTATAATCAAATCGTCTAATCTATATTTAAGATGAATTTATTCATAAAAATCCCTAAAATCAATCCTAATGTTGTAATTTGTAAACTAATTTGGCTCAATAACCAGTGGGCTAGAATCTCAACAGTAAATCATGAAGGAGATTACGCTAATAATAAATACCTAGAAACAAAAAGGATTGATGAAAATGGAGGGGAAAAAAGACCTTACTTGGAGTTAAAGACAATGTCCATAGTTTAATAATGGTAGAGAAACACATTCAAAATGCATAAATCATTGTCAACATTATACATGAACATTAGTGTTGACATGCAAAAAAGGTTGGATGAAATCCACAAGCATTTTAGCAAGTCAAAAGTTGGATTAACTCAAACATGATCCAAACCACAACAAAAGAAAGCACAAATAGCTCAAGGATAAAAGCCTAAGAAAACACCTTAAAATTTGAAGAAGAAAAACAGTAAAAAACACTTCAAAAAGTTATACACTAGCCATCGACCAACTGAAGAAAACAGTGGCTGAGTTTACATGGCCAACCGTATAAGTTAGTGGTTGATGGCACAGTAGCCAACAAAAGTGCCTAGCCAACTGCTATAAATCCTGAGAACTCATCAAATAGCCAATCCAGAAATGGTCAAATTATTCTAGGCAGATTTCAAGTTGATTGGTATGATTCAAATGATGAAGATCCGGCTGTTACCTCACATGATTGATCGTGGGAGGGTAGCCAACTATACAAATGCACGATCAGCTACGCCACTGACTTACTCAATCTTCTTCCTACTACAAATGATTAGAGAAGAATCTTAGAAGCTATAAATACCCCCTTTGGGCACCCATTCCAACACACTAAATACCCAGAGACAACACAACTACAAAGGCATTCAAGACTCTTCAGATCCTTTTCAAGAAGACTCCGATGCTTCAACTTTTTCAAAATTCTAAGCTTCAACTTCAACAACAAATTACTTGATCATTTGAAAATAGTCAAAAGAATAGTGCCTTGATTTGAAAGGATATTTGAAGAAGATAAATCTTTTGGCATTTTCTTTGTCTCATTCACGTAGAAGTTAAAGGTGATACGGGCAAAACTATAGCCAACCTATTGGCATAACGCGATAAAGGATCTATTAGGGGCAACCATGACGGTAGAACCTCCGTTCTAAACTTCCCTTGGAATTCTATATCTAAAGAAAACGAGTGATAGGTTATGAAGATTGCTCGATTGACTTAAAATACGAAAAGATGGTATGCATTCAATACACTCAAGATCGGTTCCTTTATTGCTGCTTCTTCTTCTACTCCTTTTTTTTGTTTTTTGGTAAAATTCTCATGTATCTTTGTTTTATTAAGTGTTGATCGTCGGAGACCAACTAGTGGGGCTGTGATAAAACAACTTGGAATTGCACCTAGTAGATTAAAATGTAAAGAACCCACGAAAAATAAACTTAGAATTGCAAAGAGTCGAAAACTCGACATTTTTTTTTCTTTCTCTTCCATGTCTTTTCCTCATTCGCCAAAAGGAGACAATCGGGATATGTTTTGCATGCCTCGATCTCCCCCCCTTTCTTGGGCGAACAATGGGTAACTAAATTTCACGAATGGATAGCCAATTTTTCAAACAAATAGTTTTCTTTTGGGCACCATGAAGCTTTGATTTTGGAAGGGCAATTAAAAATGGTGATAGAAAATTCTCTGCTACCAAAAATCAAGGTGCATACACCCTCCAATAACTCCAAGTGGATTTCTTTCGAAAGAACCAGTACATTCATACCTACAAAAAAAACCACCACCACCACCACCACCATAAGCAAACCCCAAAACCAATTAAGTGGGTCCCACAAGCCGGACCCATATCTCTACAATCGATATACTTCTTTTTTTTTTAAACCCTCGTGGTCAATTCATCAAACATCAAATAGATGAAAAAAAAAAACAGTCTAAAATCAGATGAAAGAGACGTAATACCTCCATTGGAAGAAAATGGCAGGGGCCTTGTACTGGGCTTGGGATTATTGAAGCGAGACTAAAATTGCAAGGACGCGAGAATCTACAATCTCTATACTTCATTGTCATTTCATCAAACATCACACCAATGAAAAAAATAAAAAAATCTAAAATAAGATGAAAGAGAAGCAGCCAGAGTAATACCTCCATTGGAAGGAAGAGGAGAGCCCCGTACTGAGCATGGGATCGTTGAAGGGAGACGAAAATTGCAAGGACGGCAGAAGAAGGTGTCTCCTTCACAGGAGAGGTTTCGTTTTCTCTTTTCTCAAACTGAGATGAGAATGAAAGGACACCTGATCTATGCCATATTCTTTACCAGTTGAGCATGGGCACATTTGAAGGTCTTAGGGCCTTCATAATAGGAGCACAAAGCGCCTTTGACACTAGTGAACAGGGAAGGAGAAAGGGGATCACCTTGGCGCAAACCTCTAGAAGCTTTAAAAAGGGAAGACAAATATCGATTAACCAATACGGAAAAAAAAGTAGAAGTGATACACTCCCGCGTCCACCGTCTCCATACATCACTAAACCCGAACTTGCCCAACATATAATCCACAAAGTCCCACTCCACATGATCATAAGCTTTTTCCAAGTCAATTTTCAAAAACCACACTTCTCTTGCAAGGTGGCTTCCTAGAATCAATGAGCACATTCCCTATGAGGACACCATCCAAGATCCACCTACTTCCTACAAAAGCCCCTTGGAATGGACCAATGATACTTGGGAGCACCCCTTTTAGCCGATTAGATAAGTCTTTAGATAACAACTTGTAAACACAACCCACCAAACTGATAGGCCTGTAAGCTCAGAACTCCACTGGAGTTGGCAATTTAGGAAGTATAGTTAAAATAGTGGCATTTACCTCTTTGTTTAATCTACTGCTTTGATGGAATTCCAAAAACATACTAAAAAATTTCTTCTCTAAGATAGTCCCCCCCAGCTCTAATGAATGAAAATGTGAAACCATCTAGGCATGGGGCTTTGTCACCATTACACCCCTTTAAGGCTCTAACAATTACGTCCACAAAATCGTTTTCCAAACCTCCTCTGACATTCTAAGGGTAATCAAGGGAAATGGATCCCTTCCAACTTAGGTTTAAGGAAGTTTTCTTTCTTGTAAAAAAATTCAAAATATTTATTTGCCTCCTTTTTTATCGCTTGAGGCCCCTAAAAATATTTTCCTCCCTTTTGATTCTCTCAATATGATTAATCCTGTACCTCACAATAGCCATTTGATGAAAGTATCTCATGTTTTTGTCTCCTTTAAGCCAAAGCATCCTAGATTTTTACCTCCAAGCCACCTCTTCCATGCAATTAATAGACCAAATCTTGCTGACCACTTCATTTGTAGCTACTATTTCTTGTTGAGGGAGAATCCTCTCATTCCCTTCTTCATTCTATCCCACCTTTTTTTAACAAAATATGTCTCTTTTTATCTAGTTTGTTAGACACCTCCCCAGACTAGAATTTAACTTTGCTTTTGAGAATTTGAAGCTTTTTACATAATCTATACCTAGGTTTCCTCTACATTAATCTAAGACCAAAACTCGTGAGCAACCTGCAAGAAATCATTGTGCAACAACTAACAATTCTCAAACCAAGGCCCCAGTTTACCACATTAGGACATATCTTAATTGGACAGTAATCCAATATGAACCTACGGAGCACCACCTGACTAACACCTGAAAAGCGATCCTCCCATTCCTTGGAAAGAAGAAATCTATCAATTCTGCTCATAGCTTCCATAGTCTGATTATTCGTCCAGGTAAACCTCCTCCCCCACGAGAGGCAATTCAATAAACTCATTATCAAAAAATAAAAAATAAAAAATTTAGCCATGTTTTGAGAAACATACCTTCCTCTTTTCTTCTCATGCGGGAATCTGATCATGTTGAAATCACCCCACAAGCACCAAGGGATAGCCCAATTAAGTAGAAAACTGGACTAGTAGGCCAAAAGAGGGTTCCTCTGCCCTTCCACATTTGCACATAAACATTCACCAAGGCCCGAAGAAAGTCATCTGACCTATTTAGAAGTTTAATAGCCAAAACTCTTGGAGACTTCAATGTAGTAAACCCTTGTAGCCTCTCCCCATTCCAAATGGAATTAAGCCTCCAAAGGTCCCTTCTGAAGGAACCCAGTCCCACCCACAATTTGTAGCACCCTAAATTTCAAAAATGACGTTCTCAACATCAAGAGCTATTTTAGTTTCCTACAAAAATAATAGATCAGCCTTATGCCTCCTCACCATTTTCTTTACAGCCAACTTCTTCTTCAACCTCCCTAAGCTACTTACATTCTGATTGACAATGACCATGAGAACAAAAGTGCCTGCACACCCACTTTTTGACCAACTCAGACACAACAAGAACATGCCTTCAAGTACAACCCTTGACAGTATCATCCCCTGACTTCTTGATTGAGCACCGTTTACCTTCTCCCATTTCCAAATCGATAATGAAGTGTAGAAGCTCCTCTTCACCATTAGGCTTGTAGGTCATGCCCAACATGTTCCCAACCTCGAGCACCTTCTCTACTTCCTCCCTAGAAAGGCACTTCTTAGTGCTTCCCTTCGATGCCTCCTTTAAGTTCCTACCCAAGCAATTTGTATCCTTGTGTTGAAAGTTATCCACCCCCATGACCTGAGAAGAATCATTTCCGATCTCAAGAACCCTCTTGGCCCCATTGTCAATCAAAGGGATCATCTACTGCTACTTTTTTGGAGCAATCTACATCCATCACAGGACTAATTTCCTTTCATACCTTGGTCCCAGTTTCTTGGAATTCTTAAGCTTTCTCCCACATAATCTTCTCCACTTAGCAACAAGAAGAGGGGTTACTCATGTCCTCGGACCACCCTCCTAACTTAGGGAAATAGAAAAATACTAAAGAGGCGCATCTAACCCCTAGCACGCTAGAGGATCTTCTGCCTTAGGACTAAAGACATTAGACTCCACAGCATAAGTTACACCTGAAGATAAAAAAGGCCTATGTAGAATGTTAGGCGTTCCCAACTGCAGTGAAAAGTGTGGAAGGGCTATCTTATGACTCTAAGCTAGTGTAGTTAAATAGTTAGCCTATGCAAAGAAGAGGAGGAATAGGAAAATTAAACTTGTTATTTGGAATATAAGAACCTTGACAAGCAAGAATATGGAGTTGGTCGAGGTAACGAAAAGAAGAAGAATTAGTGTGGCCTGTATACAGGAGACCAGGTGGAAAGGGAATAAAGCTAAAGAGCTCATAGATGGGTATAAACCTTTTTATGTAGGAAAGAGTAATACAAGAAATGGAATAGGTATAGCTATATATAAGGATTTGAAAGAGAAAATTGTGAGAATAACGAGGTTTGATGACAGAATTATAGCAATTAAACTAGTATTAGAGGAAGACATAATCCATATCATCAGTGCATATGCTCCCCAAGTAAGACTAGAGGAAAGTGTGAAAAGACAATTTTGAGAGGAGAAGGATGATTTAATGCCAGAAATCCCAAATAGTGATAAGATTTTCCTTGAAGGGGATTTAAACGGGCATATAGGAAGAGATAATAAAAGATATGAGAGAGTGCACAGAGGGCAAGAATTTAGAAAAAAAATGAATTAGGAAACACTATATTTGACTTTGCAGTGGCATTTGATTTTGTAGTAGCAAATACTTACTTTAAAAAGAGAGATGAGTATTTAATTACTTATAAAAGTGGGAGTAATAGGGGTCAAATAGACTTTTTTCTAGTTAGAAAATAGGAACGATTGGCTTGTAAAGATTGTAAAATTATCCTTGCAGAGAGTTTGACCATGCAACATAGGCTCGCAGTTTTACATATTTGTATTAGAAGTAGAAAGAGAGCGGTAGTACATAAAATGGGTCCTAAAACAAGGTGGGGAGATTTGAAGGGGGAAAAAACAAATATATTTAAGAACAAAATGATTGAGAAAGGAAAATGGAATCTTGAAGGAGAAACTATAATAATGTGGGATCAAATGGCTAATTACATTAGGAAGGTTGCAAATGAGGTACTTGGAGAATCAAAAGGAAATAAACATGTTAATAAAGAAACATGATGGTGCAGTGTGGAGGTTCGAGAGGTTATTCGAGAGAAAAGACATTACAACAAAGTTTGACGGGGGACTAAGAGTATGAAAATTTTTGAGCTGTATAAAAAAACAAAGAAAAAAGTTAAGAAAGTAATAAGTAAGGCAAAGTTCAAAGCATATGATAATCTCTATAATAGGTTGAGAACAAAAGAAGGAGAGAAGGATATTTTTGAGTTCACAAAAATAAGAGAAAAAAGGTAGGGACTTAGATCATGTCAAATGTATCAAGGACAATGAGACAAATGTTCTGGCAAAGGACAACAATATTAAAGAAAGGTGGAATGAATATATTAGCATTTAAATGAAGAACATATGGAAGATACAAAAATTAGAGAGGATACTTCATTACTAGAGCATACTTTTCTCTGTAAAATTAGAGGGATGAAAGTGAATGAAGCATTAAAGCGAATGCAAACAAAAAAGGCTACAGGCCCAGATGATATTCCAATAGAGATATGAAAATGCTTAGGAGAGGTTCGGGTGAGTTGGTTATGTAGACTCTTTAATAAAATACTTGTGACAGAGAAAATGCCGGATGAATGAAGAAAAAGTATTGTAGTACCTATATATAAGAATAAGGGAGATATACAAAATTGTATCAACTATCAAGCGATTAAAGTTATGAGTCATACTATGAAATTATGGTAGAGAATAATGGAGCAAAGACTTAGACGAAAGACCAAGTTGCTAAAAATTAATATGGTTTTATACAAGAGAGGTCAACTATGGAAGCTATTTTTTCACTTAGGCAATTAATGAAAAAATATCGATCAAAGAAGAAAAATTCATACATGGCCTTTATCGATTTAGAAAAAGCCTATGTTAGAGTACCGAGGGATTTAATTTGGTGAGTTTTGAAGAAAAGGAATGTCTTCAGAGGTTACATTGAAATTTTTAAAGATATGTATGAAGGAGCAGTAACAAATATGAGAACCACACGTGGAGAAATAGGTAGATTCATCGTGACTATTGGTTTGCATCAGGGATCAGCTTTATGTCCTTATCTCTTTGGATTGATTATAAATGAGTTCACTACGCATATTCAAAAAGAAGTACTATGGTATATATTGTTTACTGATGATATAATATTGATGGATGAATCAAGAGATAGTGTAAATGCAAAACTTGAGAGATAGTGGAGACATTAAAATCTAAAGGCTTTAAAATAAGTAGTACAAAAACAGAATATATTGATTGCAACTTTAGTGGACATATACAAAGTGTTAAAACCACTGTCGAAACTAAAACTCATAAGATACCATGTAGGGATTCTTTTCGGTATCTAAGCTCGATGATTAGTAAGGATAGGGAGATTGACGAAGATGTTGAGTATAAAATAAAAATTAGATGGTTGACGTGGAAACTAGCTTCTGGAGTGCTTTGTGACTCATATACATAAGATGGATGTGGCAGAGATGAGAATGCTTAAGTGGATGTTTAGTAAAACTACGAAAGATAAAATTAGAAATGAACTATTTCGAGAGCATTTAGGGGTAACACCATTAGGAGATAAGATTAGAGAAACCTGTTTAAGATGGTTTGGGCATATTGAGCGTAAGCTGGTAATGGTACCAGTGAGAAAAAATTTGGCTATCCAGGTGGATGGCCCATCAAAAGCTAGGGGTAAGCCAAAGAAAACATTGATGGAGGTCATTAAATCAAATTTAAAAAAGTTTAACTTATCTAAAGATTTGGCTCGAAATAAAATGAAATAGAAAAATAGAATTCATGTAACCAACTCCAACATAGTTAGGATAAGGCTTTGATGATGATGATGATGTAGAATGTTAGGCCTGAATTGAACACTATTACTAAGCCCATCTTTAACAGATGGGCTAAGCTTGGTTATGGGATCCAAAGAGGAATAAGCATCGCTACCCTTCACAATGGATCAAATAGGGGTCCTCTTATTTCGAATAGATAGCAGCCTTCTTTGATTCATGTCCATCAATCCCCGCATCCTCGTATGTTGATAGGCTCAAAGCATCATTCTTTTTCCTAAAACATTTCCTCCGAAACATGATCACGGCATGCTTCTTTTGTTAACCATTTTTATCCTTCAAACTACCTGTTATTGCTGTATCTCTTCTCTGCTTCTGATTTTCCTTGACAACCTACACCTTTTTGCTATTGCCAACAGAAAAATAACTCTTCTCATTGGTTGTCATGACACTCTGTACTACATACTTGCCTACGAGTTTTGCTAATTGGCCTCAATCGACTCCACTAATGCTGGCACCTCCAACCTCTGGCAAGGCACACGAGGTCTCCTCATCGAAAATTTTCTTTCCTTTCTCTTCTTGCAACAGACATCAAATGACACTGGAACCCCTCCCCTACTTCCTATCCCAGAATGTTGATCTAACAATCCCTCGAAAAAAAAAGAGTTGGTTGCAGCTACTTCCTCACCATTACTGGAAAGGTATGCCCACACATCTGTAACTTAATAAATTTGTTGATGGAGGGGAATTCCTCAACTTCCACATAGATCCTTCCATACTCAAGCATTTGTTCTATCAAAAGTTTTTTGAGTTATCCCTATCACATACCAATGCACTTCCTACATTTTCAATGGTCTAACAGTTCCATCCCATTAGGAGCACCCCAAAGCACCGAAACCACACCACCCTAGAAGAGCATGGTTGGGCTGACATCCATCTTTCATAATCATCATCAAAGCCTTGTCCCAACTATGTTGGGTTCGACTGGCGTCCATCTTTCCATGTGAAGGATCACTGGTAGCAATGCTTCTAGGTCTTCAAAAGTAATTAAGACCTTCATACCTCCTAATCTGGCCACCTTGACTCCATATGTCCCTTGAGTTTCACAAAACCCAACAATAAAAGGAATGGTTCTCTCACATCTCACTGTTGCTACTAAAATGTTAGATAACCATCTTGTGTTCTTATAAGTAACCTCCCTAGGTACTGGGATGTAGTCTTCTCCCACTTTCTTATTTTCTCACCCCCTAAAAGGTTCCGCTTACTGCATTAGGATAGCTCTTCTCTTTCTTCCATTTTTGAGGACCTCCGCTTACCGCGTGGATTTCCTTGTGCCCTAGGAAACTAGGAGCTTGATTTCCCAAGTTTGAAGACTTTGTTATTTTCTGACATTTAACTCTCCTTTTCTCTTGCTATTTACATCAAACCATCTATATTTAGCTATATTGATTGCCATCTTCTACCTCCCAAGTTATAACCATCCATGGCATCAACAGCTTTCATGGCCAAGCTTCTATCTTCAAACCTCATGAACCCAAAACAACTCCCTCTTCCCCTCCTACTAGAAGCAAGGGTAAAAGCATACATCACCTGCTTGAAAGAGTAGAACAATTATCGTAATCTCTCATTCATTATTAACTCAAGCAAGTTATTTATAAAGATTCAAACAAGATCTTCCACTGAACAGCTCTCTTGCTTCTTCCTCTCTTTTTCTACACAAGCTTCCAATCTCCGCTTGCCATGTTTCTGCTAAAAGTGGTATTCGGATATTTTTGGATACCTTTTCATAAATTTCTCAAGATACATCAAGAATTACGATATGAAACTAAGCAGCTTAATGTTAACCATTAAGACGGGTGTTCAATGTTAACATAAGTCCAAATATATTAGACCTGACCCACCAGTATAATAAATGGGCTATGACCCATTTTCACATGAGATCTGACGTGAAGGGATTTAGTCAAACAAATCAACGGTACAGTGATAACTTTCATTTTATAATAGATTTAATAGGGATGATTGATTTGTAGATTAATTGTAATTCATCATGACTGAAGGCCTTATCTAAGGCAAGAACTGATTATAAAGGCATCAATAGATCGACCCTTTTGGGCACCATTTTCAAACAAACTTTCTTTTGTATTGTATGGTTCTTCCTTGTAACATGGTACCAGAGCTTGTCAACAAATCTTCTTACATCCTCTACACTATTCAAGCCTGGGCTCTCTTCGATTAAGGAATCAACTACTGTCAGAAAATTCCTTGGTGCACTGTTGTTCTGATCAAGCAACTGATCAACCAAGTGGGCCCCACCATCACAAATCCTGATACTTGGAAGAACAGACAGCTCTGGTCGCCCATTTTTTCCTAGTATTCTAGTTATTTTTCATGAATTTTTTGAGCACTCAGAGGTCAGTTCTATTCCTTCTTTATTTACGATAGTTTCATGGAATAGTTTTCATCTCTGCCGTCCAACTCTACCATTAAGGGTTAGATCTGGTTGGAATTTTGCATCAAACACACTAAATACAACCTCTATCTAACCTAGAAGTTAGATTTCTATTTGGATTTGCATCACAAAAGAATCACCTTTCCAGCTGTTGCTATAGAGGTCACTAACATGCATTTTGGCCTCTTTTTTTAGTGATTTTCATTCCTCTGTTTGACTTCTGCTCATGAATCTCAGATCGATAATATTCTTTAGCCTCTGCTTGCCTATTTCTACTCTAAATTTGATTTGTAATTAAGAGAAAATTCAATTGTGGGTTCTGATCATACTTGGAGCTAGGCTCTGTACCCCACTAGCTCAAACAGAGAGGTGGCCTGACCTGCTTGGTTGTTTTGAAGATCTGATCACAGATCTGTTGCAAGCTGTTGATCTAATCACAGCTTTATGGTCATATTTTGATTCTATAGCATATTTCTGTCTTGTTTTCTTTTTAAATCCAACTCTGGATTTTTGTGCAAATATTGCCTTTCTTCTCAAGAGCGTTGTGGTTCTGCTACTTCATCTGCCTACGGTATTGCTTTTCATTTTTTGAGTCTTTCTTCTCTATTTGAAGATGTCTTGCATGCTAGAAAAAAGTGAGATTTCCATCCTTAAGTTCAATGGGAAAAATTACACCTCATGGGCCTTTCAATTTTAGATTTGCGTTAAGGCAAAGAATTGTGGGGTTATGTCAATTGGTCAGAGGCTAAATCCAATGATGGCAAGGCCAAAACCAAATGGGAAACTAAAGATGCCCAGATCATGAGTTGGATTCTGGGATCTATAGACTCTCAATTTATATTACATCTCTGACCCTACAAGACAGCAAAAGATGTGGGACTACTTAAAAAATATTTATCTGTAAGAGAACACTACTTGTAGGTTTCATATTGATTGTTGGCAACGGGCTATGCAAGAAGAGCTTGAGGCTCTCAAAGAAAACCACACTTCAAACGTTGTGCCATGCCTGGCTTCAGTTAAACCCACTAGATGTAAATGGGTATACTCCATTAAGCTGAACCCAAATGGTTCGTTGGCATGATATAAGGCAAGCTTGGTGGCCTTAGGCAATCGATAGGAGCATGGTATAGATTATGATGAGACATTTGCTCCCATGGCCAAGATGACAACAGTGTGCACCGTGCTTGCTATTGTTGTATCTCAATCATAGCCTTTATATCAAATGGATGTGAAAAATGCCTCTTTTCATGGGAATCTCAAGAAGGAATTTTATATGCATCTTCCCCAAGGCTGTGCTTCTACTTCTAAATCAGACGTCGCATAGTTGCATCGATCTTTATATGGGCTTAAACAAGCTGCTGGGGCTTGGTTTGAGAAGTTTCATAGTACTATGCGTCAGTTCCATTTCTCACAAAGCCCATATCATCCATCTATATGTACTCATACTGTTGCCCAAGAGACTACTATACTTCTAATATATGTGGATGATGTCATTATAACTGGCCCTCATAGTAATATGATACATCAACTTCAATCCTCAATCCAAGACGTCTTTCATATAAAAAATTTTGGGACCATTGACAAATTTCTTGGGCTTGGAAGTTCGACAAACTAAAAGGGTCTTTTTCTTCATCAACATATATATGTCACTGTTCTCATTGCTCTTGCTAGGCTTAAGATTCAACTCTGATAGATACACCTTTATAAGTGATTGCAAAACTACATTTGTAACGTATCGGCGCTTAGTTGGCAATCTCATCTACTTAACAAACACAAGACCAGATATATCTTATGCTGTTAATGTAGTAAGCCAGTTCATGGCTTCTTCGAGGCTGCAGTCAAACACATCATTCGATATATACTTGGATCCCAAACTCATGGGCTATTCTTTCCAGTTGGTACACCACTTACACTTATGGCTTATTCTGATGTAGATTGGGCAAGATGTCCAAACACTTATAGATCTACTAAGGGATGGTGTATGTATTTAGGTAAAGCATTAATATCCTAGAAATGCAAAAAACAAGACAAGGTGTCCTAATCATCTCAAGAATCTAAGTATTGTGCTATGTTTGTGGCTTGTTCTAAGATCTTGTGGTTGCGTGGCTTACTCTTTGATCTGGGTTTCTCGCATAATACTCCTATCCCTCTTTATGCAGATAATGAAAGTGCAATTAATTTGTCTAACTGAAAATCCAATCTTCCACAAACGCACCTGATCGCGCTTAAAATGCGACATGGAAAATGTGTAATGAATTCAATGTCCAACATTCATGCACTTCAAGCGTTAAGAAGAATGAGAATCAATTACAGTTTATCATTGAGTTCCCTTTATTTACATGGGTTCTAATGCCCTAACCGCGGGGATGCAGGTTTTTTACATAAGTTTACAAATTTTACAACCCCTCCTTCAAGTCTTATATGTGATCTCAATTTGGAAATTACAAAAAAATGTACATAGAATATAAAAATATGAAAAAAAAGAAGGAGAAAAGGGGGCTGACCGTGACCCGCGGTCACTGCCCCAGGCCAGTGACCGTGAATCACGGTCACTGGCACCTGCCAGTGATCGTGGGTCACGGTCACTGGCAGACAGTGACCGTGAAGCCACTGTTTGCCTCCATTTTTCGTGCTGTTCGTGTTGGTTCTTCTTCCAACTTTTTCCAAGTGTTGAAACTCCCTTTTATGGCATCTTGGGGGTGTTGAATGACCATTAAGAAGATTGAATTCGACTGTGGAATCAATTGAAAACTTTGTAATTCATCATTCTTGTTTACGGACTGTCTTTTGTTCAAGTCCGAAAAGGGTATCACAGGA
The DNA here is from genome assembly GCA_037013555.1 of Sextonia rubra. NCBI lineage: Eukaryota > Viridiplantae > Streptophyta > Magnoliopsida > Laurales > Lauraceae > Sextonia > Sextonia rubra. The sequence goes on from JASUAD010000001.1 coordinate 64,551,313, forward strand.
AGCCAAAGTTGTGTCATTCTGAACCTATGATTTTCAAGGAACAAAATGAGGCCCAAAGGGGCTCATTCACAACCTCTGTGATGGCCAAGAAATCCCCCCCGAATGAGAAAAAAAAAGAAGACAACCTCATCCTTCGAATAGTCATTACTGCAGTACATAGTGTGCTCTGTAATTACCCCACCCTTCTCCTCTTCCTCTGAATCTTTTTGCTCACCTTGGTGACTAAAGAATGAAGGGAATGGTCGTGGGATGCTGTTTTTCTTGCTTGAATGCTCTTGCATTTGTTCAATTCTCTCTTTTTTCTCTCCTCTGTCCTACTTTGCTTCCTTCAAACATCCTTCTTTTTATAGAGGCCCTAGGCGGTTTTTGGTAGTTCTTGGGAGTTGAGGGGAGTTGTGGGAAGTTGGATTTCGAAAGGGAGTGGAGAAAAATCTCCCAAAACCACAGGAAGTGTCCTTTGGGGGTCCGTGACTGCAGCTGCGGTCACGGACAAGGCCCAATTTCGGGTTTTTACAATTGCGGCCCGTTTTCACCTGCTTGGGGCCCAAACGAAGTCCAATTGCCACGAAACTTGGAAGGATGCTTCTTGGCACTATTTTGACCATGTCATAAAAGTTTCAACTCGCTTTGACCATCAGAAGTTGGTCAACTCTCTTGATGAACAGGCCATAGTCACGGACAAGGCCCAATTTCGGTTTTTTTTTATATGTGACCCGTTTTCGCCAGTTTAGGGCCCAGACGATGTCTGATCACCATGAAACTTCGAGGGTTGCTTCTTGACACTATTTCAAGCATGTCATAGAAGTTTCAACCTGTTTTGACTTTAGAAAGTTGGTCAACTCTCCAGTTGACTTTGTATGAAAGTGGGCCCTTGTCTTAGCTGTTTGAGGCCCAAATGACTTTGGTTTGGTTTGAAACTTGGAGGGACTGACTTCAGGAACATCTTGGAGTATATGGCCAAATTTCATCAATTTTGGACATCGGAAGTAGGACTTTGGTCAGTGACCCCATGACTTGGGGGGGGGGGGGGACTGACCCCAAGTTGACATGCTTCTAGCTTTTCGGCCAAATGATGTCTGTTTATCTTGAAACTTTGTAGGGCCTCTCTTAGGCATAATTTGAGATTCCTTTGAGAGTTTCAGATTGTTTGCTCTTCGCGAGGTGTCTCTTTGTACTGAGACTCACAGAGCACAGTATAACCATCTAGACCGAGTTTGGATCCGAATGATGTCCAAATGCTCTAAATTCTTGAAGGATAGTCTTCAAATGTAGTTGAAAGAATTTCATTGGATAGGAGATTGCTTCGACATGTGGAAGTGCTAAGTCCCGCAATGATTCCCAAAGAGCTGGCAAAGAGTTTTTAAAACTGATTTGAGCTGGTGATGGGGCCCAAGTGCCTTGAAAACTTTGAAACTTTATAATCCAAAGCTTGAAATGCCTTCGCTGCATTATTTGCGAAATTTTATGGGTCGACAAGTGCCCCCTCGAGGTACAATGATTATAGTGTAATAATCATTGTGCCTCGAAATAGCCAATCTGTGGGAATGATGGATTACTTGATGAAAAGACAGTTTGTCAAGGTAGGTTGTAGACCTAAACTTGGGATTTGAAAATTTTGATAAAAACCATGAAGGGTTTGATGATAGAATTTTGAAAAAACATAAAAATTCTGAATTTCTTTACCCTATTTTCACGGATATCAAAAGTAGCATCTCCATGAGGACTGTGGGGAACACCCACAAAGGAATCCCTTAGGTATTTAGAAAATTTAGAAGTTTATGAATTTTGTTTAGATTTTAGAAATGAATTTGATTTTCTTTTGACCTATTTTTCACAGATATCAAGAGTGGCATCTTTGTGGGGATGTGGGGAACACCCACAAAAAAAAATCCCTGAGGTTTTAAGAAAATCAAAGGTTTTAGTTTAAAATAGATTTGAGTTTGGATTTTCATGGATTTTTAGTTCATTTTCAAAAATCAAAGTTTGGGTTTTGACTTGCCTTGACATGATTCAAAATGAGATGCAATTTTGAAACAGATTGGCTTTTGGCTTTTGGCTTTTGTAGATTTTGATCCAAAGCAATTTGAAATGACAAATTTGGCTCAAGATTGGGTTTGTCCTATGATGAACTTAAAATTTGAATTAGGTTGTCTTTCAAGAAAACACACACTTTTGTTTAGGGCAAAATGCCCAAAGCGGGTTCACTATGTTGTGTCTTGAGATAGAACCAGGACTTTGGCTGTGAGGAACATTGCAACCATAGATCATCACATTGTAGCAACAACTTTCATCCTTGAAAGTTGATGTTATGAAGCTTCGAGGCACCATAGATGGCTTAGAAAAGTCTAATTCAAAGAACCAAGCCTACGAAGAGTGCCCTCTTGCCAAAGTAAAGGCGAAGCAGATAACTTTGAATGACTTCGTTCATTTCCTTGAAAGTGAAATGAGTATCAAAATGAATGAAATTGACATTGATGCTATTGTCCCATCTTATCTAAGCTATAAAGGGCATGTCCTGAGGGAGGCGACTTGAGAAGTTATTGGGCTAAATTTTTTCGCTGCAGCTTCTTATATAACTCTTTTATCTTGATCAGCCTGGGTGGCCACGTATACATTGACTTCATTCTTCAAATGAATATCAATGGAAAAACTTTTCTTTTCCTCCATCTTGTCATTGGTATAGGTGTTTGGTTTGATTTTGTGTGGATGTTTGAGGTGGTTTGTATGGATAGTTTGTTTGGTTTGGTTTTCTCAGATTTGTATGAAGGTGTGATTTGCGATATTTTGGATCCACAAATTGAAAATAAGGGAGTCATATAGGTGGACGTTATCCGGTGCCCATGTGTGAGGCTTTCTCTAGGGTCCATGACTTGATCCTTTTGGTGTCGAAAGGGGTCAAACAAAGTGGATGTTATCCGGTGCCCATGTGTGAGGCTTTCCCCAAGATCTTTGACTTATTCCTTAGGACAAAGATTTAGTTTTGGTTTTTGTTTAGATTTTGGTTATACAGGGTCTGTAAAAAGACTTGTTCTCTATAACCGAAGGTAGTCATATAGGGTCTGCAAAAAGAGTTGTTCTATCTAACTAAGGATTAGCTATATGGGGTCTGCAAAGAGACTTATTCCACATAGCTAAGTTTTGCTATATAGGGTCTGCAAAAAGACTTTATCTATATAACAGGATGTTACAAGAGGTCTTGTAAGGACATTATCCAAGTAACAAAGGTTTGAGTAGAGGGGTCAAAGGACTTGATCATCGCAGTCATTTTATACAAATCTGATGGATTTTGGGTACGAGTCATAGGTTATGAGGCTCGAAACCAGAGGATTTTGATTTTGGTTAGGAGTCATAGGTTGTGAGGCTCGAAACCAGAGGATTTTGATTTTGGTTATGAGTGAAAATGTACACTATACATGGTTTGGGTACATTGTACATGGTTTGGGTGTACCAATGACATTCAAGTATAGTATTTCTTGAGAAGTTTTCCATTGATAAACATCATGCATCTGTCTCCTTCGAGTGTAAGGAGTGAGTGTGCACCATTAGAGTAAACCTTGTTGACAATAAAAGGTCCTTCCCATTTGACTTCAAATTTGCCTTTTGACATGTGTGTGGAGAACATTTGCCTTTTGACTGCAAAGACTAAGTCTCCTTTCTTGTAAGCTCTATATTTTGACCTTCTTGTCGAAAGATCTGGCCATACGAGCTTGATACAATTCGATGCTTTGTCGAGCGGCAAGCCTTTTCTCATCAAGGCTTTCTAGCTCTTAGAGTCCAAGCCTGGTATTCTTTTCTCCAGTGTATTTGTTCTTCATAGCTACCCAAAGAGAAGGAAGTTAAATTTATAAGGGTATCACAGCTTCATAGTCATAAACCAAGGAATATGGTGTTGATTTGGGTGGACCACGAACAGCAGTTCTATATGCCCACAATGCTTCAAGAAGTTTGGTACTCCAACTCTTTTGTTACCAGAGACCATTTTCTTTAAAATTTTACAAATAGTTTTGTTGAAGGCTTTAGCAAGTCCATTAGCTGCAGTGTTAGATGCCATGGAGGGACAGCATTGGATTCTGCATTTGTCACAGAATCTATAGAATTTATCTTTGTTGAACTGACAACCATTGTCATGATGTAGACGTTTAGGTACCCCAAAACGACAAATGAGTGAGTCTTCAAGAAGTATCTGTTCTGACATTTTGATGTCTTGGATTGTGGTGAAATTCGATTAGCACAAATCTCTCCTTGATTTCATAAGCTTCGTTGAAAAAAGGAAGCATGTCTGGTTTCTTCACTTTATATTCGAGATTCCTTTGTTTGATTATAAGTTGTGAATCTCCATATAGTGATACCGAATTCCAAGGTTAGCTCCAGACCCATTATCAATGTCGTATACTCCACCACATTATTTGAACATGACTTGATTGATGAGAATGAGTGAGGGATGTGGAATCTTTCCAGGCTACAGAAAAAGATCTCAACCCTGGAAACTAGATCTCTAAATTCATTTGTCTTGGAAACTCCATCAAAGTGTGTGATCTAATGTAAGTTTAGATCAATAGTGGGTTTCTATATTTGTTCAATGAAGAAGACTGGTTCATCAAGAAAATTGTCTCTGAATTCAGAATTCTCCGAAAGTAGATGTTCTACTAGGAAGTCAGCAAGAGCTTGTCCTTTCACTACCTTTACAGCAGTTCATATTGAAAGAAAATAATAAATTATTTGGATAGACGATCACCCAGTGCACCAGCCTTTGTCACAAATGCCTTCAGTGGATTGGTGTTGGAAACCAAATACATTTCATTGGAAATAATATAGTGGTGTAGTTTCCTCTTTTTTCTTTCGAGCTGGCAATGCCCCCAGAGAGTGATCAAGAGCTCGAATGTAGAGGATGAAAGGTTTTCCTGGAATTGAGGTTGAAAAGATCAGTAGGGTTATGAGATACCATTTTATATTTCACAAGCTTTATCCCACACAAATGCAATTCCCTTCTTCATGAGTCTGGATAATGCTCTACGCTTCTCAAATAAGTTTGAGATGAACCGGCAAATGTAGTCAAGTTTGCCCTGCAATCCCTTGAGTTATTTAAGAGTTCTCAGAGAAGGCATCTTCAATATAGATTTGACTTTGACTGATCTCTTTGAGAGTCAGTTCTGCATCAGTGGCAACTTCAACTAATCGGGCCAAAGACTTAGTTTTGTGACTAAGTATGATAGCCTTGATTTCTGGTCGCAAATTGGTTTTGCACATTTCGATCGTTGCCCTTTGAGATGGTTGTTCCAAGCATTTATAGGATAATGCTTTCCATCTATTGATAAAGGCCTGTGCAGTTTTATTGTCTCCTTGCCTTGTGCTACTGAGCATAGCAAAGGTGACTGTCTGATCCTCTTCTTGAAAATAGAGTAAGAACTTCTCTTCTGTGAACGGCCATGTCATGAAGGAGAGTTCCGATAACTGCTTGTACCAATCGAAGGCGAATCCTTTCAATGTACTGACGAATAGTCTTATTTTTAGTGCATCTAACTCTGGCAGGCTTCCTATGAGTGATTTGAAATGCACAATATGCTGATATGCTGACCCCTTCTCAATGTATAGTTGGAAAGTCGGAAGTTTATAATCTGGTGGAAATGAAACTAGATCAAATTCCAGAGGATACTTAGGTGTAATACCTTTCTTTTTCATCTTGGTCTCCGCTTTTGCATCTTGGTCTCCGCTTTTGATTTTGTCAGTATCTCTTCAACTTCTTTAAAGTTTACATATTTTTCTGGATCTGCATGATGACCAAGGATTGATGAATGATTATCACCAGTAAAGCTTGCAGCTAACACTTTATTTGTTAAGGACTTAAATTGAGCTGTGAGAAGGTCAAATTTAGTGGCATTCTTCATGATCATTACTTGTTCTCTTCTGTTGGTAAAAAGATAATTTATTTGAGTTTCAACCGGACTATCGAGCTTATCTGTTAAGATTTTCAATTGGGCAGTTAAGTGGTCAATTATAGCTCCTTGTTGTTTGACAATATCACTGACATTGTCAGCTTCATTTTTACCAGCATCTTTTTTTTCAACATCTTTACTTTCACTAGCATCGCCAATTTTATCCTTGCTAGTTCCACTCCCTTCAGCCATAAACACAGTGTACTGATGGGGATAAGATAATGTTAATGCCTGAGGAGTGCATTGACTATCTTTTGCATTCAAGATAGTGATAGGATCATCGTCAGAATCAATTTCGACATGACCTTCAGAAGTACTACTTGAATGGGAGTCTGAATTAGACCCCTGTGATTGAGTCCGCGTCATACTCCGAGTAATTCTTCGAATTGAACCTGGCCCAACCATGTAAGACGAGGTCAAGTTTGGATCATCTTCTTTAACCATCCATTTTCAAGTGATCTTGCGCTGTGATGGCTTCTGAGTTTGGTTATTGTAGTGGGCTAAAGCTTTCTTCTTGATTTAGTTAGCCATCCGGACTACCAAGGCTTGATCTTTAAACTTGGCAACCAGTGGCCTGGAAGTGCTAGCAATTCGTTCCCAATCCATGGAATCGGAAGTGGAAAGTGAAAAGATGTTAGTAGCACACCTCTTGTTCTTTTTCTTTTGTCGCTTCCTTTGTTGGATTGAATTCTTGAAACGAGCGAGATCAGTCGAATTACTAATGACCAATCACTCAGCTTGCTTTTTATCTTTAGCGCCATGTGATAAGCCCTAGGGCGAAGATGGCAGGGATGGCGCCATAATGATGGAGGGTAGACGCCTTCTGCCAAACCTCCGTCCCTCTTTTTGAGTCAGAGGGTAAAAGGTATTCTCTTCAAGTGTGGCCAAGCGTTTGTTCTCAGCCTTATTGGATTTTGGAGTGTGTGGTTGAGGTGACCACATGCTGTATCTTGGGATGGATGCACCATTCTGGGCCTTCTGATGAGTTAGGAACTGCCAGAGCTCCTCTGGTTTTTGCTTGGTAACGACCCGTTGTCTGGGCCAAGTAAGTAGTGACTTTAAGCATTGAGCAATCACTGAATGTAACTTGCTAAGTGTCACCGACTTATGATCCGTGAACCGAACCTGCCTTGCCCCCAGACGAGGTTTGGTGATATGAAGCTTGTTGCCTTTTGACTTCAACTTGTGATTTGGTTCCTCATGAACCTTGTTGAAAACTCCAAACGAGTTCTGGGTATATTTGGAAACCCAGGATTTGCGAGTTTCAGTCTTCTTGATGGATTTAGGGGTCACTAATGACCCATTTGGATCAGCCAAAGTCATGGTGCCCATTGGAGTAGAAAGTCCTTGGAGGACTGAGACTCTCGACATAGGGGCAGTAGAGTCCATTCAAGCCTTTTTTGGTGCTCTTGTAGCTAGTTTATTTTGGGTCATGGAGATTTCAAAAAGCCTCCCCTTCGCCTCATCGAAAGTGATGATTAGGGAACCCATGATATCTCTTCAAAAAATAAGTCCAATGGACTATATTAGTAGTATAACCAACATGGCTGCCTCTTGGACTAGCCAGAATAGTTTATAGATGCCATCTGAACCAACATGGTTTTGAACCAGAATGGTTAGATATAGGCACAAGTCCCATCTCATCATGCTATGCTGACTGTCCTAACTGTCAGAATTTCTGCAGTATTTCAGGACCATATAGTCAGGCTTAAAAGCATGCTAAGCTGACTAGACCTGGCTACCACAATTTTGGTAATATGTCAGGGCCATCTGTGTCAGTTTTATAAGCAAGAGATGGTTGGATCTAATCAAAGGGATATGGCCAATAGGATCGAGCCTGCACCACTACCACAATGATCAAACAGGATCCATCAGTGCATGACGACGGATAGTGCATAACTGCAATGTCATTGGTCTTATCACTGATTTAATAAAACATTTATTTGGGTCAAAGCCCCTTGGACTGAATCACCACTCTTCTAAAGCATGAAAGGGTATGATTTGGTCCATGCACATCAAGGTGTAAGTTCTCTCAACTAAATCTTCCAATTGAATGGCAAAAGTATGCACTTCGAGGTGCCTAATGCCTTCATTTGAATGATAAAAGAATGCACTGCAAGGTGGAAATTTCCTTCATTAATGTTTCCAAACCCATCGTAGACATCAAGGTCTTGCATGGGCATCCTCAAGGGTCAAATAAGTCATTTTTAGCCACAAAACAAGTCAGTGACCGTGACCCACGGTCACTACCCATTTTCCCTTGATTCCCGCGGTCACAGTACTTTTCAGCATAACAATTGCACTTTTCAGCACAACAGCAGCAGTTTCAGTGCAACAGCAGCAGTTTCATGCAACAGCAACACTTTTTAGCAATTTTCAGCACTTTTCATGCGTTTTTAACCAAATTTGATCACAAATTAGGGCAATATAATTCCCATAGATGGCACCAATCTTCTGATCACGCTTAAAATGTGACGTGGAAATGTGTAACGGATTCAATGTCCAGCATTCACGCACTTCAACCGTTAAGAAGAATGAGAATTAATTGCAGTTCATCATTAATTTCCCTTTGTTTACATGGGTTCTAATGCCCTGACCGCGGGGATGCAGGTTGTTTACATAAGTTTACAAAGTTTATAACCCCTCCCTCAAGTCTTAGATGTGATCTCAATTTGGAAATTACAAGAAAATGTACACAGAATATAAAAATGCGAATAAAAGAAGGAGAAAAGGGGGGTGACCGTGACCCGCGGTCACTCCCCCAGGCCAATGACCGTGAAGCTACTGTTTGCCTCCGTTTTTTATGCTGTTCATGCTGGTTCTTCTTCCAACTTTTTCCAAGTGCTGAAACTCCCTTTTATGGCACCTTGGGGGTGTTGAATGACCATTGAGAAGATTGAATTCGACTATGGAATCAATTGAAAACTTTGTAATTCATCATTCTTGTTTACGGACTGTCTTTTGTTCAAGTCCGAAAATGGTATCACAGGAAGCTAAAGTTGTGTCATTCTGAACCTATGATTTTCAAGGAACAAAATGAGGCCCAAAGGGGCTCATTCACAACCTCTGTGATGGCCAAGAAATCCCCCCCGAATGAAAAAAACAAAGAAGACAACCTCGTCCTTTGAATAGTCGTTACTGCATGTACATAGTGTGCTCTGTAATTACCCCACCCTTCTCCTCTTCCTCTGAATCTTTTTGCTCACCTTGATGACTAAAGAATGAAGGGAATGGTCGTGGGATGCTGCTTTTCTTGCTTGAATGCTCCTGCGTTTGTTCAATTCTCTCTTTTTTCTTTCCTCTGTCCTACTTTGCTTCCTTCAAACATCCTTCTTTTTACATAGGCCCCAGGCAGTTTTTGGTGGTTCTTGGGAGTTGAGGGGAGTTGTGGGAAGTTCGATTTCGAAAGGGAGTGGAGAAAAACCGCCGAAAACCGCAGGAAGTGTCCTTTGGGGCGTCCGTGACTGCAGCCGCGATCACGAATAAGGCCCAATTTCGAGTTTTTGCAGTTGCGGCCCGTTTTCACCTGTTTGGGGCCCAAATGAAGTCCAATCGCCACGAAACTTGGAGGGATGCTTCTTGGCACTATTTTGACCATGTCATAAAAGTTTCAGCTCTTTTTGACTATCAGAAGTTGGTCAACTCTCTTGATGAACGGGCCATGGTCACGGACAAGGCCCAATTTCGGTTTTTTTTATATGTGACCCGTTTTTGCCAGTTTAGGACCCGGATGATGTCTAATCGCCATGAAACTTGGAGGGTTGCTTCTTGACACTATTTCGAGCATGTCATAAAAGTTTCAACTTATTTTGACTTTCAAAAATCGGTCAACTCTCCAGTTGACTTTGTGTGAAAGTGGGCCCTTTGTTTGAGGCCCAAATGACTTCGGTTTGGTTTGAAACTTGGATGGACTGACTTCAAGAGCATCTTGGAGTATTCGCCCAAATTTCATCAATTTTGGATATCGGAAAGCAGGACTTTGGTCAGTGACCCCATGGTTTGGGTGGGGATTGACCCTAAGTTGACATGCTTGTAGCTTTTCGGCCAAATGATGTCTGTTTATCTTGAAACTTTGAAGGGCCTCTCTTAGGAATAATTTGAGATTCCTTTGAGAGTTTCAGATTGTTTGCTCTTCGTGAGGTTTCGCTTTGTACTGAGACTCACAGAGCACAGTATATAACCATCTAGACCAAGTTTGGATCCGAATGATATCCAAATACTCTGAATTCTTGAAGGATAGTCTTCAAATTTACTTGAAAGAATTTTGTTGAATAGGAGATTGCTTCGACATGTGCAAGTGCTAAGTCCTGCAATGATTCCCAAAGAGTTGGCAAAGAGTTTTTGAAACTGATTTGAGCTGGTGATGAGGTCCAAGTGCTTTGAAAACTTTGGAACTTTATAATCCAAAGCTGTAATGCCTTCGCTGCATTATTTGCAAAATTTTATGGGTCAACATCACCAAGCATATAGAGGTGGCTTGTCATTTCATCCATGATGAATATGACCATGATGTCATTAGCCTTCCACACGTCTCCTCCGAATTTGAACTTGCAGATATCTTCACCAGAGGTCTTCTACGGCCACGGCATGGGTTCTTGGTATGCAAATTTTTGTTAATTAATCAGTATCAATTTGAGGGGGGATGTTAACATAAGTCCATATATATTAGACTTGACCCACTGGTATAATAAATGGGCCATGACCGATTATCAAATGAGATCCCATGTGAAGGGATTTAGTCAAACAAATCAGTTGTACAGTGATAGTTTCCTTTTATGATAGATTTAATATGGATGATTGATTTGTAGATTAATTGTAATTCATCATGATTGAAGGCGTTATCTAAGGCCAGAATTGATTATAAAGGTATCAATAGATTGACCTTTATGGGTATCTTTTCCAACTAAACTATCTCTTTTATTAGATGGTTCTTCCTTGTAACATTCTGGTCATAAATTGAAGGCCCACAATGTGTAGAAAATTAGACTTTATAGGTTGGGAGTATTTTACAAATTACTCAAAATCTATAAAGATTTAGGATAATTAGCTCATCATCTTGCGTTTTATTAGTTTAATAAACAAATTGAATGACTTGGATTAGAAACATGAGGCCCACAGGAATATATAAAAAAAATTAAGGCGGTTGATGGAGCCCATAAGAGTGCGTAATTCATGTGATTTATACTAGTACCTTTTTGCAAGCGGGGTTGTGAATCACTTTCACACCTAAAAAGGTGTGAAAACTGTGGTCTAAATGACCACATTTATTTGAACACAAAAGGAAAGAAAGGGCAAAAAAGAAAGAGATCGTTGAGAGCAATGGATAGTCTAGGCTCTCCGTAAGGTAAGTCCCATCTTTATACTAATCATTTTTCTTTGACAGCATATATTTCAATGGATCCAATCCCCTTAATAGGGTAATATTACAACTGTATTTCTCTAACTCAGAGATTTGTATAGGTCACTAATTTAATGATTATATACCCAAGTCAACTCTTTATGTCCCCACTTCATTTGGATGTGTAGTAGGTACAGGTGCGTTTGACACATGCCATGCTAACAATTAATGCATCGTTTTCACACCCCAATAATGGCTCACGTGTGTAAATAAGTGCATACAAACACAAAGATGCATAACCGTTACGCATCTGCATCATTTACATAAGTCAATGAGTGCAAACAAACAATCCTCAAGGGCAGATTATGTTGGTTCCCTTGTTGGCTCTTTGATGTAGTCTACATTGTTTTTGTCCTCCCTGAACCCTAAATCCTTCCTCATTTAATGAGACGTACCAATTACTGATTATTAAAAACAAACAAACAAACAAAACAGGAGATGACATCCCAAGTTGTTGCTTGCCCCAGTTGACTAGGAACATGTGGAGTAGTAAGGGGACATACGTAGTGACTGGTGTGTGAGGGTGCACAAGTTTGAGTATCTAGTTTAGCAGAAAAAACGGGTGGAGCAAACAAAGCTGATAAGAGAATAAGTGAATGATAATCTAGAGCTTTGAAATAAGGTTTTTATATCAAATAATGAAAATTGAAAATTTAACAAAACAATGACAGTGGAATGCAAGTTCAAAAAATCAAAGAGTAGAGAGGATAGAAAATTTGGTCAAAGTGAAAAAATCCAGACATAGTGCAACAAGTTTTTTTAATTGGGAGCTTGATAAAGTCATGGATATCAAAGATCCCAGAGACAGTATACCATATTATGACTGCTGCAACAGTAGTTCAATGGAAATACTGTATTCATTTTTGTGACAGAACAAGAACGCAATGGACAACCACCCTAAAACTTCAATTCCATGCAAACGTTAAGGAGAATAAACGTGGGAACAAAGAAGAAGAGTTAACTAATTAGAAATAAAATCAAAAAATCTAGACACTTCCTGAAAACACATTTGACATTTGGAGCGTTCTGGATATTTCTGTACATGGGCCCACACTGCCCACCTGATCAAATGGTGGGCACTACCACTTGAAAGGGCACCCTAGGAAACCCAGTGGGCGCTGGACCAAACCTGTTTCGGATCCATTTGGGCCCAGAATTTGTGGCCCAGATATCAGGCACATTTGGCTCTCTTTTGACTGTACGAGCTCTGTATAGAGTTTCAGAATTATACAATGCCCCATCATTGTTCTGAATTATGTACATAGTCCTAGATAGTGCAATTATAACAAATTTATGGTTAGTGTAATTAAAACATCTCTATGGGTTTTTCCTATTCAGAGACAAACAGTTCAAGTATCAGTCAGAACCCCAGGTGCTTATACTCCTACATGTGTGCTGCCGAAGACTGCTCAATTTATGAGTTTCAATCTGAATTGGGCCTCTGCATCCGAGACAACATAAAAAATTAAAAGAAGAGCTTGAGAAGGAATCATGGAGTCAGGGGTGGCTAGACCATTGGCCAGAAAAGCCTTTGCTTTAGGCCCCCTAGAAAGTAAATCCCTTTTTTTTTTGCAGTCCAAAAAAATGAGGTCTCAAAAAAGTAATTATAGCAACTTTAATCTTTTCAAATTAAAATATAAAAACAATTGTCATTGTTTGGTTTCTTCTAAAAAATAAGGCCTTATAAAAATAATTAAAGCTACTATTATCTTTTTACATTCGAGAAAAAACAAGTGTTATCTTTTCATATTTCAAAAAAAGGAATTAAAGACCAATTTCATCATTTAGAAAATATTGCCATTAAAAGAAAAAAAACCCTAAAATCACAACAAATAAGAAATCATTTTCTGTTATGAAAATCCTCTATTTTGCACAATTTAGAAATCATTTTCTGTTTTGAAAACCCTCCATTTCGCACAATTTAGAAATCATTTTTTGCTATAAAAATCCTCTATTTTGCAAAATTTTCCTTTAATATTTATGCTGCTTGAAATTCTTAGAAGACAACTTCAAATGTAATATATATATTTTTCATATTGAAAAGTTGCATCAAATTTAAAAGTAATCTGTATCTATAATCTTTGTGGCTAGCACTGATAAATTACTAAATTAGCTTCTATGATTCTATGCTTTTAAAAAAATTTAATTACAAGCTCGTATTATATATTTATTATAGTTAGTATTCATTTTATCTATAAATATTATTAATTATAATTTATAAACATTACATATGTCTACTAGAAAAATACTGACAATATCTATAACTGTTGCTTTCAAAGAAAGAAGTTTTTTAAAATTAAAATTGATAAAATCCTAATTTAGATAAAAAATGTTACAAAAAGATTAAGTAGATTAGCCATACTATCAATTGAAAAAAATATGTTAACAAAATTTAAATATAAAAACTTAAATAGCAATATTTTATTACAAAAAATGAAAAAAATATAAATTTTAAATAAAATATTATAATAATATTAAAAATAAAAAAATGCCTAATTTAGGATTCTAGCTTTGGGTCTCAAATTGTCTTAAGTCGGCCCTGGAACATTTGAAGTCCCTAAGACTCTAACCAGATGTTCAAACAAATGTTGAATGGAGATGTCCCATTTCGGATGAGGGATGGCTTGGAGATTTCATGCAAGTGGGCCCATGAGGGGGCTGTGTAGAGAAAACTTTAGAGAGAGAGAGAGAGAGAGAGATGTATATATAATATAATAAATAAATATATATAATAAGGGTTATAAATAGAAAAAATAAAAAAAAAAAAACTGGGCAAAGAAGGAAATTGTGGTGCACCGTGATTCAGTGAAATACGATGACGCGGGTAAGTTGTGAAATTAAGACGACTAGTAGGACCCACTTAGACTAGAATCAACTACTCTTACACACCCTGAAATTGGAATACCTTCCTCGGATAGGCCTCCCTTTCGATGCCAGACGCACTCCGGCTTCATCTGTGGCTGTATTCTCGTCTTCCGACTCTCTCAAGTCTCAACGCGCTCTCTTACTCACCGAAGAAGAAGAAGAAGAAGAAGACGAAGAAGAAGAAGAGCAGAACCCAAGCTACTTCTGATATCCTCCCGTCTAACACCCGGTGCACTCCCCCCCCCCCTCCATCTCTGTTAGTTTCCTTCTTCTTCTTCTCCTTATCTCGCCATTTCTATCTTCATCTCCATTTTCATTTTCTCTGCACTCTTCTGAACTGCTGCTGCTGCTGCATAGATTGTTCTCGGATTATGTTCTTGCACCAATAATCCGATGGCGGCCGTCTTGGAAGGTCCGATCCCTTCCGACAACGTCTCTCAGGAAAAGAACTCTTCGGATCCGGTCGACGCCGTGATCTTCTTCGGAATCTCTCTCGCTCTCGGCATCGCCTCGAGGCATCTCCTCCGTGGCACTCGCGTGCCCTACACGGTCGCGCTTCTTGTGCTGGGCGTGGCGCTTGGATCCATTGGTAAGTCACGAGATGGATACAGTCAAGATTGGTCAGAGAATATTGGAATTGGATAAAGGATCATCATGCTGATTTATCCGTTTTCTAAGGTCCTGTTTGTTTGCATTAGAATACATACGATTTATGCATCAATCCAAACATCTGACGCTCACTACCCCCACGAATTAATGGTCATCCGAGCTTGGAGGAGGCTTTGGATTGATCGTGCAAAATTGGCACTTTGTCTGAGCTGGGCAACTTTGGGGCCTTCAAAAGTGTAGCTCTTGTGATCGGATAAGCTTCGCAGTTTTTGCGCATTGGTAGGTCGTGGGGAGAGACTTCGAAATTCCAAACCCATATTTTGGCCTGATTGTTATGCCTCCAGTTGGGCCTCGCGGGGTAGGCGGTTTGATGGTTAGGGACGGCATGGCTGTTCCTAGAAATGATCCCTGGGCATCCTCATGTTTGCTTGGATCTTCGGTTGATTTTATTTTGCAAAGAAAGAGAGGTAAAAGAAGGCAAAAATTGGAGTTTGGGTTAGTGTTCTGGATTGATATTTTTCATTGGAAAAAAGTTGGTGCTAGTATCATCTCTTTTAGAGCGCGTGATTAGAAAAGTTGCGAGTTTGATGGATGATTGGATTAAAGAAAGAAAAAAAATTCTTTTGCTGTTGTCTTTTCTGATAAATTAAGTGTTGAAGAAACTGGTCTTTTATAGGTATTGACCAGGGTTTTGGAACACTGTTTTGGATGCTGGCGCCAATAAAGTTAGAAACCTTTATGCATGGGCCGGGATATTGGTTCTGCATGATATTTTGTTCTCTATAATTTTTTAAAAAAAAATTTATTTTAAGACCAAAATGTTCATGAAAGTAATCCAAAAAATAAAAATGTTACAAGTGTTAATTTTTTCTTCCATTTTTCTTTTACTGTGTTTTAGATTAGATGAAAATAAAATATCAAAATGCAACATAATTGTAGTGGATATGGAATTTCTACATATTTCAAGTTTCACACTAAGCACATAGAAAATTGTATTTGTCAAGGCCAATATATTCTATGGATTCCCGGTTAATTCATTGGATTTTCAGCTTTCTAGAGTTTGATCCACATGGTGCTGTTGATCTTACTCTTGTTCTACATTTACCTTTTGTACCATTAATTTGATTATCGTCATTAAAAATTTTCCTTATGTTGTTATATTTGTGTTTTCTTATACTTTAGTTCATTTCCCTTGAGTTTCAACCACAATACTGCCCCTGTAGTCTAGACTTTGTTGCTATTTCTCTAACATTAGGTACTGCCATGGGTACACTGATGTTTCATGTGTCTGTGTTGCTTTGTTTGTCCATCTTCCCATATTCCTGCATTTTAGTTCTACCAAGTTCTTAAAATATATTGTGATATTGCTTAAAGCATTATATGACCAAAATGAATGCTCACATAAAATTTATGATGTTGGAAATCTCACTGAAAATTTTGGTTGTTTGATATCTTGCTCTGCAGAATACGGCACAAATCATGGATTGGGTCGAGTAGGAGATGGCATCCGTATTTGTAAGCTCAGTTCATTGGATAATGAATGATGCCGCTATTAGTGTTTTTCATTTTTTCATTTTTTTTTTTGAAAATGGAAAGTTCTTGGAATCTTCATGAGTATTTTTATTGTTAGAGCTGATCGTGTTAATATGCAGGGGCAAATATCAATCCCGACCTTCTATTAGCTGTTTTTCTTCCTGCTCTTCTTTTTGAGAGCTCATTTGCCATGGAAGTGCACCAAATAAAGGTTTGTCTTGTCTAGTTTGCTGCCAATTTGTGGCACTTGAACATCCTAATTATGAGGTTTGATATCTAATCGAGTATGAGAAAACAAAATATATCAAATTTTATTTGTTATCACCATGTTCTGTGCCTTGGACCATATTTGAAATAGAATTGGTACTTTTGGTTTATAGTTCTGATTTCTGAGTTTGTATGTGCTTCTCTCTGTTTTGGAAGGAAAATTGTTGTTGATGTGGTTTTAAGTGATCTTTATGCTAAATTGACAGTTGTATTCTGATCTTCTGGCCCTCTTCTTAATGTGCTTACATCATCTCAAGAAAGGAAATTAAGTGATCATGTGTGACATCAGATCTATTATGACTTTCTCTTGGCTGCTTGGAATGCTTCTGCATGTAGAACTGTCCAATTAGAGCTCAGCATTCAGCATTGTCACTTTAGAGTTTTGTTGTTCCAAATGGAAATAGACCAGTTCTTCTTTCTCCTTGGAAGTCTCACGATGAGTATGATCCTTATTTCCCTGAAAACTAACCTGACAAGTAAGTATTTGATATAGTCACAACTTTACACCTATTCTCTTCCTGCTGAACTAGGGAAACAATGTTCCCAATAAAGGTAATTTCTAAAGTCAACGCACTTGATTGGATAGCTTCACATTCGAGTCCCAAAGAGGGTCAGACTTTTGATGCTGTTCTACTTGTTTCTGTTTATCGTTTATTAGAGGTTGAAGTCAATTTACAGTGATTCACTCCTCCTACATTCCTTAGTGTAGTAATCTTCGACAGACGTTTTCACCATCTCACAGGTTCTCTGATGCTTTAGAAAATCTTGGAATATAGAAGGAACCATCAGTTATTAAAGCCATGACATAATTGTTTGTCTTCAACCTCCCAATCTCAAGGTTACTATATGCCGTCTTCAGCTTTGATTCTCTCTGGTGACATACCCCTCTTTTTTATTTTTATTATTTTTTACGTTCCTCCAAGAGTAAACTTTGTTGACTGTAACCATTCCGAATCATTGGCTCCATTAAATTGTACTGTAGTTAATCAGAAGGATGGATTACTCTGAGTCCCACTTGGCCTAATTCCCATGGGACTATTAGGCATACCACTATTAAAATTTTTTCAGTCATGTTTCTCTAGTACAATAAATGGGAACCATGCGATGTTCAGAGTTTCACCCTATCTCGACTACAGAGTCAAAAAGGATGGGTGAAATCATTCTTCTCGCCCAATGGCTAAATCCATTTGTATGAATCAGATCAAAATAATGATTTTATGTTTCCTCACCATGAACCTCTCTAAACTGCAATATCCAGCATCTCATCACAAAAGGGCACATAAACTATAATAATGCAGCCAGTTACAGTACCAGCATAATTCATTGTCAGAATTCTCCAAAACTCCACCAGAATTCTATGGATCTCCCTGAAACTAGATCTAAAATTTTCAAAAAGCTCTGTGGATTATATATTCTGAGTAACTCAAAAATTAGATCTAAATGTAACCATTGTACTGTTTTCTTTCACCAATCTTTCTGGGATTTTTTTGTTCTTTAGAGTCATCATAACCTACCTCAAAGGTCTCCAGAAAAAAACTCAAAAAATACCGAAAATCCTTGTTAAACAAGGGAAAATGTATATAATACCCAAATACTTGTCTATGTCCAGTGCATTCATTCGGACCGATACGATGCTTGTATTGGTATTTGATATTGCACTGATACTTCTAGGGCACAAGTTTACCGTATTATACGTACCCAGTCTATTCTATAGTTATTTCAGTTTTCTTACTTTCCAACATAAAAAAAGTTTGATAAGATTATAAACAATGATAAACTCATTAATTCAGAAATGTTCTAAAGAAAATATTGGGACAGTATATCTGTATCTGTATTTCCAAAAGTACAGAGTCGTATCCTTAATCTCCATTTCTGCGTCTGTAGCCTTTTTCATATTGTTGCATCATATGGGAAAACCCATCTACCAACTCATGTCATGTCTGTACCACCACTTCTGTACAGGTTATAACATAAGAGCTTGAAAGAGGCTACGTTATTGACTTGGATTTTCTAATTTGGAATTCCAATCTAATGAGAGCCAATCTCATGAAAGAAAATAGAGGGGAGAAGAGAATAGATGTAGGAGGAGAAATGATGTAGGCCAGATCCATGATTTGCCAGCCCATTGGGCCCAAGCCCATAAAAGAAGATCTTCAAATCGTGCCAGAGTTTTCTATTAAAATAATAGCTAAAAACGTTAGGAATAGTTCTGAGATTAATTAGAAAGTCTGTCTTGATTTGTTTCCTAAATTAGATTACTATGGGGTCTTTATAAGGATTGGAATGCCTTAGACATTACATATGAATAGAATTGATTTTTTCTCTCTATTGTGAGTACCTTGCCTATGGTGTGAGTCCTAGACGACATATCCCTTAAGCCTTTGGCTTGGAGAGTGGGTTGTTGGCTATTTTTCCATGCTTGCGTTGTGTCAGTTGGTATCATAGTGAAGATTCACCTATTAGATCGTCGTTTGGATCGTTGATCGTGGTAGTCCACGAGTCCTACCCTTCGTTTAGATTTCTTTAATCTGGTATCATCATTCATCATAAACAACCCATCATCTTCATCTCATTAGTTCCCCACCATCAACCCCATCCATCCAATTTTTCCATTGTCTAAGCCCTAACAAGCACCATTGCCGGGCCTGAATCTAGACTCCGAGCAATCCCATTCATCCCACTCGAACTGAACTCTAATCCTAGAGCCCTATTCCTAAAAAATCCCCCTGCCAATCCCTCACCCCCAAAACATTAATTTTCCTCAATTTCCCAAACCTCAAACTCCATTATCCCCGAACCAACCTAAACCTGTTACAGACCCAAATCCCCAATTCCTGAACTAAAAATTTCCCAAAACCCATTAGATCCTAACTTATTCCCTCTAATCCTACTAGCTTCAGCCACGACCCAACCTCATTAAAACCATCCACTCCTTGAACCCTACTCCCTCTTAACCAAAACCCAATCTCGGACAAAATGAAAAAAAAAAAAAAGCCTTGCTGGCTAAACCTTTTACTACTTCATCGAAACCCTAATCTAACCACATCATCACTCCAATCCAGCCACATACCCTCAACCCAATTCAAATCCTCTATTCCATCCAAATCCCATTCCCAGAAAAAGGAAGCAGAAAGAAAAGGAGAACGACCCGAAAGAGACATACCTAGCACATATCCTCACTGCCCACCTTCGTTGTTGCCATTTACCATTGCTCCCGTCATCATCTCCAGCAACAAGACTCCATCCCACTTCATTACCGACATCACGTTCATCATTGGCATCTCCCATACTGTCTTTGTGTAGCCAGGAGCAACTGGTGAGGACCATCTAATTTTCATAATGGGGATTTCCATCAAATAGCTCAAATTGTTGAATCACATTTTGTAGGAGAGGGTAAGCGCACACTCGTCATATACCAAATTTTTACCACTAATGAGAAGGAAGAAGAGTGGAAACAAACTGTGATATTCTGGATGCAAGTGAAATGCGAAGACAGGTTAGTCAATTTGGCTATTGATAATTGTAGTGCAATAAATTTTTTCGCACAAGAGGTTATTGACAAACTTCATTAGCCATCTAAGAAGATAGCTAAACCGTACAAAGCCACATGGTCTAATTGTTCTCTCATTCATGTGACTTATAAATGTCTAGTATCTCTCAAAGTTGGTGGTTATGAAGATAAAATTTGCTGTGATGTAATTTGTATGAATATCACTCATGTTCTTTTGGGACGAACATGGATTTTTCATCGGAATATGTAGAATGACAAGGAGGACAATGCATATACCTTCTTGTGGAAAGGACCATGGGTCACACTCCTTTCATCTTTGTCTACACCATCACAAGTGAAGTACCAAAGATCAAACAAAGTGAAGAAACAAAATCCAAGATTGATGTTTAGAAACACTTTTAGGGTAAGGATGACCTCACAACAAATTTGAGTGAAAGAGATTGCAAAACTTTAGAAATGGATTATGCTTCAGGTGGACTTGAAGAGGAAGAAGCTGAATTTCTTTCTATGGATTGTGTTGATCTATAGAAGCAAGAGGCAACGGAAGACGAAATATAGGCCGACATTGGCTATTTACATTTGGTCAATATAAATATCGACCATCCAATGGATCTGATTGCAACACCAATTTTAGAAAGCACAATTGGATCATCAAAAACCAAATCAATTGTTCTAGTGGTTTCATTAGAAGATCTATTTGTTGAAGTTCTCCACATTGACTTAATCTTTGGCAATCAATGATGGAAGATTGAAGATTATGGTCCAATAAAGCAGATTCTACAATTGGAATATCCAAAGGATCAATCATGCTTTCAATCAAACTTGGACCACTAAAAGAAGCAAAGTTGCAAAAGGAAAAGATCGAACGAAGCTTCCTAGCCATCTCAAAATAATGAAGCTTAACAAGAGAATCAGAAGTTTGTGTGTTTGATCTTTGAACTAGGACGACAACTATTGAACTCGAGGACCAACAGGAGGAGAACTAATACAGGTCAAATACATGATAGGCCAGCCCATTGGGTCCAAGCCTATCAAAGAAGATCTTCAAATTGTGCAGTGGTTTTCTATTAAAATAATGGCTAAAATTTAGGGATAGTTATGAGATTAATTAGAAAGTCTATCTTGAGCTGTTTCCTAAATTAAATAAGTATGGAGTCTTTGTATGGATTGTAATGTCTTTCAGTAGACATTACGGATGAATGGAATTGGAGAACGGCCTCTTACCTCAGTAGTAAGAGACGGCAGTTCTCACTTGGTTGCCTCCCTAGGTAGTTACTTTTCCCTTGCCAGGGGGCTTTGTTACCTCACCTGAGGGCTCCACCAGCTCTCCAAGGTCTACTACCTTTTCTTGAGGGGGTCCTAGTTCTATACGACCTATCACTTAAGCCTTTGGCTTGGAGAGTAGCCCATTGGCTATTCTTTCCCGCCCGCGCTGCATCAAGAAAGAAAGAAAATTTGGGAAGAATTTGTGTGGCCACATAGGTTAGATTGCACAACTAGCTTTTTATTTATTTATTTATTTATTTTAATTGGGGGTATTAAGTCTAGAAATGAAAACACCCCTGCTACTTTCCCTAGTTACAAGTGTGGCTATCATGTCCTCATGGCCATTACAGTTTAAAAACAGGATTTGAGGTCAAGTTAGCATGTTCTTAATGGAATCCAAAACTGAGGAAAAAAATGACAAGGCAAGTTGGTGACTTGGTCATAAAATTATAATTATGTTATTGCTTTATGACCTTTGACATGTTATTGAGGAAAGTTAATGTTGCATACCCTGTATTTATTCTAAATTGCATTTCTCATCCCAAGGGAACTAATTTGGTTATTTGTTCAGAGGTGCATGGTACAAATGCTGCTACTTGCAGGCCCTGGTGTTCTAATATCGACCTTTTGTCTTGGAACTGCAGTAAAGGTACATATTATCCCTCTTTTTCGTAAAGAAGTTACCATGCTTTTACTAAAATCTCTTGGTGTGAATATACCGCAGTTTGCTTTTCCTTATAACTGGGACTGGAAGACATCATTGTTGCTTGGAGGACTTCTTAGTGCTACTGACCCTGTAGCTGTAGTGGCTCTATTGAAGGAGCTTGGTGCTAGCAAAAAATTGAGTACAATAATAGAGGGAGAATCACTGATGAATGATGGGTATGTACTTGTTTCTATAAGTCTGTTATTTCTTCTCTATGGATCATTTCCATGAAATATTATTTTCAGGCTGGGAATTTGGGTTTAGTTGGTGTCTTAATATATTTGTTAAATAACTCTGCAATTTATGATATTTGATCACTTATTGTAGAATTCTTCTTCTGTTTTCAGGACAGCTATTGTGGTATTTCAGCTGTTCTATAAGATGGTACTTGGCAGGAACTTTACTGCAGGAGCTATACTTAAATTTCTAACACAAGTTTCACTTGGAGCGTATGTATCACTGCCATTTTGGATAAGTTGCTGGTGGTAAAATGTATTAAGATGCTTATACGATATTTTTTCCTTTGTTCAGTGTAGCTGTTGGCCTTGCTTTCGGTTTAACATCTGTTTTATGGTTGGGATTCATCTTCAACGACACAGTTATAGAAATTACATTGACATTTGCTGTGAGCTACATTGCCTACTTCACTGTAAGATTCGACATCAGCTGTAATGGCCCATTTCAATGATTTTACAGCATGCACTTTATTTTGTACTGCTTAGTTTGGTATCTAATAGACCATTATGTTGGATACTTACACATGTCTAGTGTACTGTTATTAGCTGGATTGGATACAGAAAATGGCGCTAGTACTTTGTGGATACTTGTATATTGTAGGTTGGGCTATTTGTATGAGTGTTTGTTTGAGCTTTGTTGATGAGTGTGTTGAAGACTATCCACAAGGAGGTTTCGGTCCATGATAGTTACATAGGTGGGGGAGGTTTTGTGTCGTGGGTGGTGTCCTTTAGGAGAGGTTTGTGCCAGTTTGAGGAGCGAGGAGTCAGATTATCAGTCTCTGTTGAGTCTCCTTTCTGTTGTCTTTATTTGTGGGGGTGACTTAGATCGGCAAATTTGGAAGCCATGCCTTTCCGGGTGTTTTCTCCTCTAAGTCCTGCACTAGATGCTTGGGAGTGGAGTCGGGTGTTAGACCTTCTAGTACCCTTGTCTGGCAAGGTCTGGCTCCTCCTACGGTGGAGGCTTTCTATTGGCTTGCAGCTTTTGAGAAGGTGCCTAGGGCAGTCCTCCTTAGGGCAAGAGACATTCTGTAGATAACATGTTAGATATGTGTCCCATTTGTTCGCATGCGAAATTGGTGGATCACTTACTCTTTCATTGCAATTTCTTTTATCTT
Organism: Sextonia rubra; assembly: GCA_037013555.1. Lineage (NCBI taxonomy): Eukaryota > Viridiplantae > Streptophyta > Magnoliopsida > Laurales > Lauraceae > Sextonia > Sextonia rubra. Next base: position 64,574,752 of record JASUAD010000001.1, read on the forward strand.
ATGGAGTCATTTTCTTGCTATGAGTGGCATCCCTTGGTGTTTCCCAGGGTCATTGGCGGGTTTGTTTGAGGTTCAGAGAATGTGTCCCCTTTTTTTTTTTTCCTTTTGTTGTGGGGCGATCCTGTGCAGACTCACATCCCATTTGTTATTCGTTGGTCAATTTGGAAGGAAAGAAATGGAAGGTTGTTTAGGGGAGTTTCCACGGATCCAGATGGCATTTACCCCTTGGTGCATTTGAATATAGCAAAGTGGGCTTCTTATAGGATGGAATTCAACAAGGTGATGGTGGATGGGGTCTTATTCAATTTGGAGGCCTCTCTTTTAGTTGGGATTTCTAAGGTGAGAGAGCTTTCTTGGGCTCCTCGTAGCCCAAGTGTGTGAAGTTTAATGTTGATGGGTGGCAAAAGGCAACCAGGGCTTGGAAGGGATTGGTTGGGTGCTTTGCAAGAGTGAAGGGTTACCTTGGTCTTGTTCTCTTACTTTGTGCGGGGTGCATGGAGTCCAAGGATCAAAGTAGTGGTTGTGTTGAGCGTAGTGCCAGTGGCCAAAATGCTACGTAGCGGTCGTAGCAAATAGTGGCCAAAACGCTATGCAGTGGGCGCTACGTAGGTATAGCAATGTAGTGGAATGACTTGAAAAAGTTGTCAAAAAAATTTGAAAAAATATCCAAAAAATTCAGAATATTGGAAAATGTTAAATCTTGATGCTCTTTTCTTATAATAACTAAGATAGGAGGATGTAGCGCTCCATTTAGTATATAGAAGTTCTATGTCACTGAATGATTGTAAAATAAGAGTACTGATCTAATTTTTTTCCATGCATTTATGTAGGTTAGCTATACTAAGTTATTATGCATTTTTAAATTCATAATTCAAATAATTAATTTAGCAAAAATGTACATAACAAAGGATTTATAAATTATAAAGTACAACTTAAAAAGGTTTGAAGTTCAAACCAAATAACAAATTAAGTTTCATCAAAATAGACAATGAATTTTTGTTTAGAGTAGAGAAATGTACCTATACCAAAGAGGGTGTCTGCTAGAACATTACCTAGAGAAGAGCTCTTGAGAGGAACCATCTGCATTGTATTCAATTTAGTGATATCTTATGTGTTTTAATGTTCTTTTAAGTGTAGAAGGGTAGAAGAGTTGCATAAAAATGTTGTTTGGAGATAAGAATGAAAGAAATAAGCCTTACCTTTTAAAATTTTTTGAAAAGTACCTATTAGTCACACGTCGTAGCAGCCTCGTAGCGGTCTATAGCGGCCATAGTGGACCGTAGTGGCCGCTATGGATGAAAGCGGTGCTAAATTCAATGACTTCTACGCCCGATATAGCAGAGCGGCCACTATTTTGATCCATGGAGTCTAATGAAGTGGGTTTTGGCTACCTTAGAAGCTCTACGGCTTTTTGTTCACCTCTTTACTAACAATCTTGTAGTGGAGGGTGACTCTTTAAATGCCATTTCTTGGGTGTACTCTCGTGTGTTGCTTCCTTAGAGGCTTCAGTTTTATTTTAATGAGATTAAGGAGCTGTCTTCATCAATCTCTATGGAATTCCATCACGTGGGCTGGTCGGCTAATGGTTTCACTGATTCGATGGCTAAGCAAGGGGTTGATAGATCCCTTTCATTTGTTGCTTTCTTCAAGTTTTCCTGTTGTGTGGTAACCATGTTGTGGATCTCTTTGTATTCTGAATGTAGGTGTAATTGTATATTGCTTTTAGACCTTAAAGGGGCTAGGTGTTCTTTGTACTTAGTCTTTTTAGTGGAAATTCTTGTGACTGATAGAAAAAAGGAAAAAAAAAAAAAGACTCCACATTTTGAAGCTCTTCTAATCCATCACTTGATATGAACTAACTCAGGAAAATCGTACCATTACTCATCTGATTTTCAGTTATAACCTCTCATGGATACAAGTTTTATTTCACTGTGCAATTAAAAACTGATCTTTATTGTGCGAAAATTTTCTTCTAAAATTCCTAATATTAAGTATGAAAGGAATTTTGGATAAAATAATCACATCACCATGTTTTGCTTTATGGCGTGTTCACATTCTGGTAAGTTCCTGGTAGTGTAATGTGATTAACATAAAAGCAAAAAAATGGTGATGAAATTATTACCACCCACCAGCCACCCTGACCTAATTGATGATGAGTCCACCAACTTTCCTGCCAGAACATTTGGTTGAAATCCACTGATGTACCAAGATCCAAATTTGAGTGAGTTCCTTGTCTTGTAAAAGACCACTGGGTTTATGCTGGCTGTCCAATAGAGAGGCAGAGTAGTGGCATCTTTCTTACCATTGTGAATTGTTAAGAGATAGGACGTATCTGTAATTTTAGGAAAAATATGGACTGTTCTGTAAATGTTAGACTAAGTTGTTTTTTTTAAAACTTTTTTGTAATAATAAAACATATAACAAGATATATATATATATATATAGTTGTGGTCACAAAGCTCTAGGTGATACAACCATATGATTAAGATAACATGGTATCAAATCCTTCTTTCGAGTGGAAGATTATCCGTTAAAGAGACATACTGGAGAAAAATCAGTTTTTCTGCAATTGGAGCCTTGGCTGAATCTTGTCAGGGAGTTTTCGACTGTTGTGCAGATTGTTTCAATCAAAGAAATAAGAAAATTGTCTTCTGTTTTCTGGATTTTTAGATGGTTAATGAAAGTGTTCTAGTCAAGGTTTAAAACCTGGACTCACGACCCGACTCGCCTAAGTAGGGTTGTAACAAAAAACCGAAAAACCGTCTAATTGAATTGAACCGAACCGAATCGCGGTTAATAATTGTGTTTTACGGTTCGGTTACGGTTACAGTTATTAAAATCAGAAAACCGTCTGTCACAGTTTGGTTTCGGTTTTCAGTCATGGGTCACGGTTAATAACCGAACCGAATTATAACATACGGTTCGGTTAATCGTAAAATGGTTAACCGCATCTATTAATTTAAAATTAGAAAAAAAATAAATGGGCTAAAATGTAATTCTTTTTAACTTTAAGCAAAATGATGAAGCCCTAAGATCTAAATGTAAAAAAACCAAGCTAGGCCCCCTTTTCAAAGAAACAAGAAGAAGAAGAAGAGGAAGATTCGATCATTTAAAGGACTGAAGGAGGAAGAAGAAAAAGAGGCCCTAACCCTTTTTAACAAAATCTTTTGTTTGATTTAATCCAACTCATTTTTGATTAAAAAAAATCTGCTTGAACCATTAAAACATTTTTTTAACCTATTTTAATCTTGTTTTCACCAATTAATTCATCCAATTGTAGATGAACCATGGGGCTAATTCTTCTGTGTGTCTTACTTAAAAAGTTAAAAAATTGTGTAATGGTGTTTGAGGTAGACAAGAGTCATTAGAATTTGGAAGGCCCTCTTAATAAGATAGCCAGCTAAGAAGCAAGTCCACAATGTTTTGTCTAGCAATTAAACTAACTATAGAATTATATATTGTACTATGTTACACCCTTCATTGTTGAATTGAAGAGGTAAGAATTATCTCATGGGATTGATATTTTACAGGCTCACTAGGTCTTTTTAGATCTTTCAATCTCCACCTCTTGTATTTGATATCGCCATGGCCCCAAAAAGTTGTCTCTCATAGATACCTCTTTGAGAATAGCGCAACTCATCTTTAAAATATAAATTATGCATATTTCCCACACATAACAAGATTTGAAAAAAACTATAATGGTTAACCGTAATCGAGTAAGTCTTTTGAACATGTATTTTGCATTTTGACAAAAAAAAAAAAAAAAAAAACTAAAGCGGTTAACCGTAACTGAACCATCTAATACGATTAACCATGGTTCGGTTTTATATGGTTTTTACGGTTACGGTTACGGTTACGGTTTTTAAAAACTGAAAACCGCAAAATATGGTTCGGTTAACGGTTTTCCCAAAGCATGCGGTTAACCGAACCGTTACACCCCTACGCGTAGGGCTGAATCTAAGTTGACTTGGCCGAGTTGGCTTGAGTCCTTATCTAGTGCTTAAAAAAAGAAAAATATGAGGAAAAAAAAAAATTCTAAGAGTCCCCTTTCTAAAAAAAAATTCTAAGAGTCCCCTTTCCTAAAAACCCCCTAAATTTCTCTTGTAATCTCACTCCAAGATTGCACCTAAACTGGTGAAGCAAAAAAAAAAAAAAAAAAAAAAAAAAAAAAGAAGATGAAGTAGCAACAGCCAACAGCTACCAGGGACAACTGCTGAAGCGGAAAGAAGAAAAAAGCTGGTCAGCAATAGCAGAGCATACAATAGTGGCAACAACGCTGCAGACAACAACAACAACACAGCAGGCAGCAGCAGCAACAACAACACAGCAGCAGCAACAGCAGCGCACATCAGGCAGCAGAACATTCTAGGGATTTTGTGTGTTGCAACTTGACTGGATATGATTTTATGTTTTAAGCTTTGTTTTCATGTATGATTTTAACTTTCAAACTTGTTTTTTTCATGCATTTTGATTGATTTCAATTTCATATCATTTTATGCATCTTAGGTTCATGCTTTGAAAATCAAAGGAGATGCTTGTCATAGGGGGAAAGTTGCAAAGAAAGAAAGTAGCAAAGACCAAGGTGGAGAAGAAAGGTTCAGAGACATGTTTATGTTTTAGAGAGAGAAACTGCCTTGGAAGATGCTCTAAAGACGAAATGGTTTCATTGATTAATGGGGAACTCAAGAGTTGCATCATTTTAGGGGAAGTTGAAATAGTGAAGGAAACTCAAGCTTTGTTATGTTGCCATCAAATTGCAAATGGGGAGATTGTTAGGGTTTTTGTGTGTTGCAAGTTGATTGGATATGCTTTCACTTTAAGCTTGATTTTCATGCATGATTTTAACTTTCAAACTTGAATTTTTCATGCAGTTTGAGCATCTTAGGTTCTTGTTTTGAAAAAAAAAAAAAGTTTAAATACTTTAAGCATGAATCTAAATGTGATTTTCAAGTATTTCAAGTCCCTTCTCAATGCCCAAATGACTTTTCAAATCTGGGAATTTTGGGTTAACCGCCGTATTTATGGTCACAATTCCAGAAAGCAACAAGCCAACAACCTTCAAATTATGATTTTCGGTGCCTTTGCCTACTAGGGTTTTTGGATAACCTACCGGGTTAACCTACCTGTGTCCCAGTTTTGACTTGAGGTCAAACTAGCTGTTTTTTGACCGTCGAAAATTTCAGCTAACCACCAGTATTTTTAGGTTAATTGTAAACTAGCCGTTGGGAAACTTTTTCTATTTAAACCAGCTCGTTCCAAAGCTCTAGTAGGGAACTTTTTGGAGCAAAAATAAGCTAGAGCAAAGGAGAAGAGCTAAGGAAGGCTAGTGGAGCAAGGGGAATGGCTAATGCGTGGACAATCATTTTCAAATCTATTTTTTGTTTTGGATTAACTATAGCTCATTCATCACATGTTTTGCTTTTGAATCTTAGTTCAACTGCTAGACCTTGATTTTAATTTCAATATCAAGATGTCATTTGTATGACATGTGTCTGTTGTTTTACTTCAATCATATTATATCATGATTTCAAACTTTTGAAATCCATCTTTTTTGGCAAATTTCTATGAGCTATCATTTTCATGGATTGGAGGTGTACACATTCACATTGAACTATAATCTTTGCATTTATCTTTTGTGTTTGTATTGATTGGATTCTAACTTTCATATTTGCTTATCTTAGAGGCACAATTTTGTACTACAATTTATCTCTTCTTGTGTATGCTAGACACATCTTAGAGAGATAAACACTGATTGCAAAGGTTATTGCTTAGCCTTGAAAAGCATTGGATTGATTCTTAAGGTTATTGCATAGACTTAAAAATTATTTGCTGTTGTAAAGGTAATTGCTTATCCTTGAACAGCATTTGATTAGTGGTGCCAGTGGGGTGTAGAGACACAAGCTGGGAGTGGATGTAGGCAATTTCTTACGCCCCCCCCCCCCCCCCCCCCCCCCCCCAAAACAAAGTATAGAAGATCTTATTTACATCAGTCCCAAAACTTTTCTGTAAATTCTGAAAAATTGTATGTCTACTTCTTACTTTATTATTATTATTGTAGTTGTAGTAGGTGCACCAGTGATACTCCTTTTTTTTATCTTATAAGTATTTGTTTTGTCATGAAACTAAAAGTAGCTATGAAAAGAGTGCTGCTTCCCTAGATTTTATTTCATCCTTTCTGTTTGTTCTAATTTTACTCCTGCTCCCTTTTATTGTGAGTCATGTGCATATCGCTATATATGTTAACCTATCAAAAAGACCAAAAAAATAAAAATTGCTATATAGGCTCTGGGAACTTTTTCCTCCCCAATACTTGACTCTTCTCGACTGCATTTAATTTGTACTTTTCAGCTGCATTTTTTTTCTAATGCACTTTGAAACTATGTTGCTGTCTACAGAAGCCAATTCTAATAGTGCAGCTTTTTTTTTTGTATTCCTGACTTTTCAGTTGTTGTGCGGAATGGCTTCATTGTTGTCTGGCATGCTCTTCAAAAATTAGATTTTTGTTGTGTATTTTCCTAGGAATGAATGATATTCTTTCTCATTACCTGATCTGCTGCCAAATAAAATTATAATAAAATAATAAAAGAGAAGTTGTAGCATCTGATTAGTTTGCTTCAAAGGTAGTACAGCTATACGTCACTTCTAATCCCCACTGCTGCATTTTGGATTAACTCTTTGGTTTTGGCTGCTAGGCTCAAGATGGGGCAGATGTTTCTGGTGTGCTGACTGTGATGACACTTGGAATGTAAGTTAAATTTATCTTGTAGGGATTTCAACTTTCATTTAATCACATCCAAATGTTTTAGTGTTCCAATTTATGGACAGGTTTTATGCAGCAGTTGCTAGAACGTCTTTCAAGGGCGACAGCCAACAAAGTTTACATCATTTCTGGTATTTCTGTGATGCTCTTATTTTGACTCACGTATCTCATTAGCATCTTGTTTTAATACTGTCTTATGATCTAAGATAAATTCCATCAAAAATAGTTTCCATTTTTAAAAAAATTAATGTAAAAAATTTGAGCTCATATAATCTGAATATAAAATTGTGTGAAGTGATTGACTAAGTCAAAGCAAAACAATCTCAATGGATGTAGTTTGGTTCCATGGTCTCATTTTGGAATTAGTAGTGACTCATGGCATTCATTGTGGGACATCCAGCTGTATTTTACGTAGTCTTCTGAGCATTGTAGTTGTTAACTTTATATATATATATAGGGGAATATTACTATGCATGGTGAGGGACAAATGCATATTTGGAAAGATTCATTCATAAAAAAGGAAAAGTTATTTATGGTATTATGAAAAAGAAGAATATTTATATGTAAAGAGGGAAAGCCCTGTCATTTTCCCTCCCCACATGGCGAGGGAAGGATGCATATTAATATTCTCCATATATATATATTATTGTGAAACCCTGGTCTGTTCTCTCTTCTCTTCCTTCATAGTTTGAAATTTCTCCATCTACTTTTTTGTTTGAATGGTAGTGGAAATTTATCAAAAGCTAAACAGTATAAACGACATACTGAGAAGCATTAATTGGAAAAAAACTATACAAAAGAACACAAAAGATACAAGAACACCCAAACGGCTTAGAAAAGTCATTGAACAATGTCAACGATCAAGTTGTGTCTCCCAACTCCCTCTTTGGCAAGACCATTAGCTATCTCAGAACATGTCAATGACTAAGTTGTGTCTCCCAACTCCCCTCATTGGCAAGACCATCAGCTATCACATTAGCCTATCTCTTCACATGTAAAAAGGATGCATTGAGCTTTAAAGCTAGATCCAGAAGCTTCTCCATCTCAGGCATAGCCTTGGATCCTTGATTGGAAAATAGGTCAATCTCTCAAGGGATTGATCAAATCCAGAGATGGAGAAGCATGTATATCTTGTTTTACCTGGAAACAATTATATATTTCATCTATGGCTTCCATAACTATTACATGAGTCAAGTGGATAAGAGCATAAGATAGTCCATAGGTCATAATTAAGTTCAATTCAAGTTGAAATAAAGCGAGATTTAAAGTGAGTAGCGGAAGCCATAATTTAAGTTTTACAATATCACATCAATAAAAGTTAAGTAACTCAAGACCACCAATGCCAAGCATCAGTCCACATGAAGGCACTCGTGAATAAGATGTGCCTAAAAGACATCATCAAGGCCCCACTCTGCTATCCCCTAAGGTGTCTCCGGGACCTCCTTGGTCTCCTTGGTTATGGTAGTGTTGTCTTCATCTGTAATACCAAGAGTAGCACCTTGAGATACGTTGATCCAGTTAGTAAAACAGTTTTAACAACATATACATGTAGCATCAAACAAATAAAGTAAATGAATGATCATATGAAGTCAATGGAAGATAGAGTAGGCATATACATATGCATGAATAAGCATTTAACATCATGAATCATAAGTGACATGTGTTTAATAGTGTCCTAAGAAGTTAGCATAACCACACTTGCTATATTCTCCCAACTTGGCTGAAACCCATGGCACTAGAGGAGAGCGTGAAACATGTTGTGACATGATGGTACCGCTAGGAGGTAGAGGGCCCAAAACCCTCCATCGTGGACCTGGACCGGTTAACTCCCATAACATATACTAGATTGCCACTAGACCGTAAATGTGAACTACACCCACACTTTGCCTCATTTGACTGTGACAGTGTCGAAGCTGAGTGATGCTAATACGTGAGAAGCATATACAGAACTTGCGTCATGAACATAAATCCATGTACTCCGCATATATACATCATCATCATCTTCAAAGCTTTATCCCAACCTTGTTGGGGTCGGCTACATGAATTTTGTTTTTCCATTCCATTCCATTTTGAGCCAAATCCTTAGATAAGTTAAACTTCTTCAAATTTGATTTAATGACCTCTATCAATGTTTTCTTCGATCTGCCCTTACCTCTTGATGGGCCATCCAAACTTGACATAACATGAGCATAAATGCATGTACTCCACAGATACACATAACATGAGCATAAACGTGATCATAACATAGGGAGTATCTAACATGTATAGGCTTGCACAATAAACCTAATATGTCATCAAGAATCATAGGACAATTCGGTGTTTTCGCTTTCCAATTTGGAAATTTGTTTTGGAAAATATAAAAAATAAAAAATATGGAAATTTTCATTTTACTAGGTCTAGACATCACAACTATAATTTCTAAAGATATATTTTATTATTACTTTAGTTAAATTAAATGTCCAGTTTCAGATGGAAAATTATCTATTACAATCAAATATTATATTACATATAGATTATCTTAGCGTGGGCCTTGATAATTAAAAAATCAATTAAGAAATTATACATGTTGCAGCTACTTTAATTCTAGTTTTTATGTAGTGGCCCTGAAACTCATCAATGACTTAAAATAAGTGGTCCTGCCTTCCAAAACTCATCGTACCCCTTGCATAAAGAAATTGATCGCTTTAGAAAACTACTCATCACATCCCCGTTATCAAAAACTCGTCATAACCTAGAAGAAAAGGAAAAGCAACAAAGAAAAAGAAGAAACGGAAGAAGATGTTGGAATGGGGAGAGATTTGAGCATACCATGAGCTTTATCAAGAGATTTGGCAAGGGAATTAAGCTTTCACAACAACAATAAGCTTTGGCGAGGGAGGAAATGCAATAAAAATGAGTCGGCGAGAGCAGGGATTCGAGGTTTTGCTTCGATAAATGATGTAGTCTAGGCGCCACAAGCAATCCCTCTTCTAATTAGATTAGGATTATATTATTTTTATTAGTAGATTTCTAATTATAACTCCACTAGTTTTTGTTGCTGGTCCCAAACCCGGGTAAATGAAGAGGGTTGCGTTAGGTAGGTTGATAGCCAGCGTAAAACTGTCACAACCCAAATATGAATTCTGAAAAAATGGTATTTCACGATAAGGCTAGGGCGTTCCCTGCTTTAAGCGACGCATTGCAGTGTTGTTTGGTTGCAATGAAAAGTGCGCAAGGGCTACCGCATGACTTTGGGCTAGTGCGGTTAAAGAAGTTAGTCCATGAGAAGAAGAGGAAGAATAGGAAAATTAGATTTACTACTTGGAATATAGAAACCTTGACAGGCAAGAGCATGGAGTTGGTTGAGGTAATGAAAAGAAGAAGAATTAGTTTGGCTTGTAGGCAGGAGACAAGGTGGAAAGGGAATAAAGCTAAGGAGCTTATGGATGGGTATAAGCTTTTCTATGCAGGAAAGAGTAATACAAGAAATGGAGTGAGTATAGTTGTAGATAAGGATTTGAAAGAGAAAATTGTGGGGGTAAATAGGTTTGGTGATAGAATTATCGCAATTAAACTAGTGCTAGAGGAAGACATAATTCATATCATCAGTGCATATGCTCCCCAAGTAGGACTAGAGGAAAGTGTGAAAAGACAATTCTGGGAGGAGATGGATGATTTAATGCGAGAAATCCCAAATAGTGATAAGATTTTTCTTGGAAGGGATTTAAACAAGCATATAAGAAGAGATATAGAGGATATGAGAGAGTGCATGGAGGACAAGGATTTGGAGAAAAGAATGAATTTGGAAACACTATATTGGACTTTGCAGTGGCATTTGATCTTGTAGTAGCAAATATTTACTTTAAAAAGAGAGATGAGCATTTAATTACCTATAAAAGTGGAAGTAATAGGAGTCGGATAGACTTTTTTCTAGTTAGAAAACATGACTGATTGGCTTGTAAAGATTGCAAGGTTATCCCAGGCAAGGATACGTATCGGCCGATAAATCGGGCGTAGCGCCTATTTTGGAAAAAATCGCCGCTCACAAATGTATCGGCCGATACGTATCAGCTGGGGGGGGGGGGGGGGGGGGTTTAAAAGCCCCCGGCCGATTTTTGACCCACTTTTTCCCTTTTAACTTTTATCTTCTCCCCTCTTCACTGCTCCAAGCCCCTTTCCTTGCCTCCATTTTTCAAATCCTCTCAAAAAAACAGTAAAATCATCAACAAAAACATAAAAAACAATCAAGAATGGCTCCACAACGTGCTTATCAAGGGCGATGGAGCGTGTCATCACCCACACACATAGATGAGCAAGGGAATATGGGTGAAAGTGGAAATGTAGGAGGATAACAAATAGCATCTTGGAACCCTATTTATAATGTTCCACTTCCACATTCAGACTACAAGCCGTATCCTCATGAACCATCACAATATTATCAGTATGGTCATGTGCAACAAGAAGAAGAACAATCTTCGGCTTCAGGGTCTTACTCATATGGTGACTATGATGATAGTCAACCTCCATATAGATATCCACCTCCTCCAAGCTCCTTTGATTTCTTCTTTGCATTCTAAGATCCCAATGCTCACCAATATCAAATTCAATTTGGGGAGAATGTGCAATATCATAGGGGCACAAACACAACAAATGATGATGAAGATGATGACATTGATAGCAATGTGATTCTTGGAAGACATTCCCTTTGGTATTAGATTAGAGCTAATCAGCAAGGTATTCCTCCATTACAAAGTCTTTGCTCTTTAAGTAGATTAGTATATTGTTTTTCTATAAAGTTTGAACATAGTTTATCTTTCATTCTTGAATGAATCTTGATGAAATTTCTTTATAACATTTTTTTATAAGCCTTAAGTTACTATTTAAGTTGATATAACTAAACAACATGAATCCATATGAAAAACATTGATTATTCTTATTCTTTTATATTGATACAGCGATATAGGATCTCATGCAATGAGGGGACCGCTACATACTCATATACTAGTTGCTTTTGCAAAACAAATACATATTCCATCATTTTCCAATATTCTGGATTTTTTGGAATTTTTTCGGATTTTTTGAAGACTTTTTTAAATCACATCGCTACGCCGCTACGTATCGCCGCTACCGTTACGTATTGCTCGCTACGTATCGTTTTGGCAACGGGCCGCTACGCCTGCCGCAACCGCTATTTTCATCCTTGATCCCATGAGAGAGTTAACTATGCAACATAGGCTCGGAGTTTTAGATATTTGCATTAGAAGTAAAAAGAGAGCGGTGGTAAATAAAATGGACTCTAAAACAAGGTGGAGAGATTTGAAGGGAAAAAGAGCAAATATATTTAATGACAGAATGATTGAAAATGGAGAATGGAATATTGAAGGAGAACTACAGTAATGTGGAATCAAATGGCTAATTGCATTAAGAATGTTGCAAGGGAGGTACTTGGAGAATCAAAATGAAAGAGACATTAATAAAGAAACATAGTGGTGGAGTGTGGAGGTTTAGAAAGTTATTCGACAGAAAAGACATTGCTACAAAGTTTGGTAGGGGATTAAGAGTATGGAAAATTTTTTGCTGTATAAGAAGGCAAAGAAAGAAGTTAAGATAGTAAGTAGTGCAAAGTTTAAAACAGACGATGACCTCTATAATAGGTCGGGAACAAGAGAAGGAGAAAAGGATATTTTTAAGCTTGCAAAAATAAGAGAAAAGAAACAGAGGGACTTAGATCATGTTTAATGTATCAAGGACAATGAGGAAAATATTCTGGTGAAGGACAATGATATTAAAGAAAGGTAAAAAGAATATTTTAGCAAACTTCTAAATGAAGAACATTTAGGCGATACAAGAGATAAGGAGGATACTTCATCACTAGATCATACTTTTCTTTGTAGAATTAGAGGGGTGGAAGTAAATGAAGCATTGAAGTGAATGAAGACAGGAAAGGCAACAAGCCCAGATGGTATTCCGATAGAGGTATGGAAATGCTTAGGAGAGGTTGGGGTGAGTTGGTTATGTAAACTATTCAATAAGATACTTGTGACAAAGAAAATGCCGGATGAATGGAGAGAAGCATTTTAGTACCTATATATAAGAATAAAGGAGATATACAAAATTGTACCAACTATTGATTAAACTTATGAGTCATACTATACAGTTATAGGAGAGAATAATAGAGCAAAAACTGAGAAAGAAGACCAAGATCTCTGAAAATCAATTTGGTTTTATGCCAGGAGATCAACTATGGAAGCTATTTTTTCACTTAGGCAATTAATGGAAAAATATCGAGTAAAGAGAAAAAATCTATATATGGTCTTTATCGATTTGGAAAAAGCCTATGATAGGATACCGAGGAATTTAATTTGGTGGGTTTTAAAGAAAAGGAACGTCCCCAGAGGTTACATTGAAAATTTTAAGGATATATATAAAGGAGCAGTAACAAATGTGAGAACCACATGTGGAGAAATAGGTGGATTCCCAGAGACTATAGGTTTACATCAGGGATCATTCTTAAGCCTTTATCTTTTCGCATTAATTATGATGAGTTAACTGTGCACATTGAAGAAGAAGTACTGTAGTGTATGTTGTTTGCAGATGATATAGTATTGGTGGATGAGTCAAGAAATGGTGTAAATGCAAAGCTTTGAGAGATGGCGTGGGGCATTAGAATCTAAAGGCTTTAAAATAAATTGCACAAAGACAGAATATATAGATTGCAACTTCAGTGGACATATACAAAGTATTGAAACCACTGTAAAAATTGAAACCCATGAGATACCGCGTAGAGATTCTTTTCGGTACCTAGGCTCGATGATTAGTGAGGATGGGGAGATTGACGAAGATGTAGAGCATATGATAAAAGCTGGATGGCTGAAGTGTAAACTAGCTTTTGGAGTGCTTTGTGACAGACGAATGCCAATGAAATTGAAGGGCAAATTTTACAGGACAGTGGTTAGACCAGCTATGACATATAGAATAGAATGTTGGCTAATTAAAAAGATGCATATTCATAAGATGGATGTAGCGGAAATGAGAATACTTAGGTGGATGTGTAGGAAAACTAGGAAAGATAAAATTAGAAATGAGTGCTTTTGAGAGCATTTAGGGGTAGCACTAATAGGGGATAAGATTATAGAAACCTGTTTAAGATGGCTTGGGCATGTTAAGCATAGGCCAGTAATGGCACCGGTGAGAGAAAGTTTGACTATACAGGTGGATGACCCATCAAGAGGTAGGGGTAGGTCGAAGAAAACATTGATGGAAGTTATTAATTTGATTTGAAGAAGTTTAATTTATCGAAGGATTTGGCTCAAAATAGAGCAGAATGGAGAAACAGAATTATGTAGTCGACCCCAATAGGGTTGGGATAAGGCTTTGATGATGATGATGATGATGATGATGAGTAGATTTCTAATTACATTGTTATTAGGGAAGTTTCTATTAATAGCTTAGGGTTTGCTTAGGCATTAAGTTTGCTTTTATTATATATATGACACTGTAAAGAAGAGATTCTCAGACTTAATTGATTAATAGATTTGTGGATTTTATCTTAGAGGTGTGTCCTCGTGTGTGAAGCCTTTTAGATGATTCGAAGTATCCTTGAACATGTGCTTCGGTACCCCTGCGCAAGCCTTAACCCTAGGGTTTGCATCGGTTTGGTATCAGAGCCGAACGATTCGGCGTGTTACCCTCTATCCCACCCCACCTCTGTTCAGTTTCACCCCCTGCCCTCAACTCGTCATCCTTTACACCAGATTCTATCATAACCCAAACCATCGCCGAACTCCCACCCAAACCCATCGAACCTTTCACACTGTTATCAAACCCTTTCATCCCTTCCCTGATCGCCGCACCAGAATTCCCATCCTGAATCAAAACAAAAAAAAAAAAAACTATCCTAGTCCTTTTATTCCGGCCGAAATCTACCTCTCTGCATCCAAAAACAAAAAGAAAAAAACAAAAAAAAAAAGAAAGAAGAAACAGAAAGAAGAGAGATAGCAGGCAGATGCAAGAGTAGAAAGGCATACTTGCTCGCCATCTAACCCAGCTGTTGCCGTCGCCACAGGGCGATTGCTGCTCACAGCCCTCAACGTCCCTTAGCGCACCATTGTTGATCCGTTGCCATTGTCGAAGGCATCGTCACCAAGAGCACCACCTTTGCCATTGTCGTAGGCAAACACAGCTTCGTTTACATCTTTGTTAAAGGCGTATAGTACTTCTTGCTTTATTCTCCACCTGCACAGCACTTGAGACATAGGGCAAAAGAAGTCAAACGTGATTTGTGACTTGTGCCTGATAAGTTTGATTTCAAGCTGTACTTCGGGTTGACCTGACCTAACAAAGAACAGCTAAACCCTTTATGTTGAGGCCTCTTCAGGTTTGATACAAGTCAGGGGGACTTGACCCATTAAGTCAAAAGCCTAGAAGACATCAGCTAGTGTAGTCAAATGTACATCCATCTCGATGGTCAGAACTTGTTTTCGCGATATTAGGTTCCTCCGAGGTTCAATTTCAGATCCGTTTTCATCAATGTTTCCGTGGAGTGCCGATCTACTTATCAGGTTAGTCAAGTTTTCAATTTTGCATTAAAAAAAAATATGCCTTCTAAGAAGCAAGTTGAAGTCGAATTTTTGTCTTCTTCACTTGAAAATTTGGCTAGTACCATTAGAGAATTATCCACAAAAGTTGATGGCATACACACCACCTTGCAACAATTGGACACGAGAGTGACAAATTTGGAAAATAATCAGCGTGTGAATCACAACCGTGATGATAGTGCAAATATTTGAAATCAACGAGATCCACCAGGCAATAATCCTGATCTAGATTTAGGGATTAAACTTGTGATTTCCGAATATGATGGAAAATTGCAACCCGCTGAATTCATAGATTGGTTAGTGTGTGTAGAGAATATTTTTGTACAAAAGTTAATGACTGAGGACTATAAAGTCACACTGATTGCTACTAGATTCCGTAATTATGCTGCAACTTGATGGGCTGAATTGCAAAGAAAATGGAGGAATTAGAACATGGATCGTGTTGAAACATGGATTGAAATGAAGAATATTTTGAAGCAAAAATTCCTTCATGTCAACTATGCAAGAGATCTACGTTCTAGCTTTCAAAATTTGAAACAAAGGTCCAAGATAGTTGTTGATTATTCTGAGGAATTTTTGACTCTGCAAGCACGTTGTGGTTTGAATGAAGATGATGATGTGGTTGTTGATAGATGTTTTAATGGGTTGAGAATAGACATTCAGCATATCCTCGCATTCCAACATTTTGATAATGTCGATGAACTCATCTAACATGCCATCAAAGCCGAGGATATTGCAAATCATCAAGCACAAAAATCCAAATGGGTTCCACCAAAGAATTCATCTATACAAGATGCTAAGCCTAATGGTTCATCAAGACAGATTTTTGCAAGGATTGAACGTCAAAATAAGATGATTTGTTTTCATTGTCAACAGTACGGGTATCGCGCAGTAGAATGTCCAAAACGAATACATTTGATTGAGATTAAAGGTGCTGATAAAAATATCCCAGATGATACTAAGGGTGCTGACACTGATCCCAATGATATTGACAATGAGGAACTTACTGAAATATATGTAGATACCACAGGTGAAGCTTTTATTGTCATCAAGGAGGTTCCACCAACTCTTGAGAATAAATGGTTGAGAAAAAATATCTTTCGTTCTGCGGGTACAATTTAGAGACAAAATTGAACAGTTATTGACGGTGGAAGTTGTGAAAAATCTCATCTCTCAAGCTCTTGTTGATCACTTCCAGTTGAAAGTTTACAAGCACAACCGCCCTTATTTTGTCAAGTGGCTGATGAATGGTGATCAAACGTATGTTCGACATACTTGCAAAGTTACTTTTTCCATTGGTGAGACTTACAAAGATACAATTTGGTGTAATGTATTACCTATAGATAGTGGTGATATCTTATTAGGCCGTCTATGGATATATGACAAAAATGGAATTTATAGTATGTGCGACAGCACCTATACATTTATATATGGTGGACAGCAAGTTACTCTTCATTCCGAGAAACCACAACCGTTGAAGAACTCCTGGAAAGCTGCCACAGAGGAAGTCCTTCATGTTCACCACATTTCCAGAGGCAATTTGAAGCAGATTCGAGTTCGCAGACGAACTCTTCTTTCAACTTAGGGAGGATGATGCAGTCTAGGCCCCACAAACAATCCCTTTTCAAATTATGTTAGAATTATATTATTTTTATTAGTAGATTTCTAATTACATTGTTATAAGGGAAGTTTCTATTAAGAGCTTAGGATTTGCTTAGGTATTAACTTTGCTTTTACTATATATATATATAACATTGTAGAGAAGAGATTCTCAGACTTGATTAATTAATAGATTTGTGGATTTTATCCTGAAGATGCGTCCTCGTGTGTGAAGTCTTCTAGTTGATTCGAAGTGTCCTTGGACACGAGCTTCGGTACCCCTACGCAAGCCCTAGCATCAATAAAGAATCTCAAAATAATGTGACAGAAGAGGGGCAAGGCAACATTTTGTGGCTAATCCTTGTGATAGATTGGAAGTTTCAAGGTTGCATTCTATCGAGGATGATGAAATTAGGGGTTTCTGCCAAAACTCTCTTGTTGATAACGAAAGGTATGCACCATCACCTAGTTTTCTTCAAATTTGTCTGGATGCCCAAGAGATTTAAGTCCTTCTCCTTTTCTTCTGATAGTCAAACTCTCAATTCATTTGAATTGAGGGTTTTGGATATTGTTTGTTTGAAATTAGTGGTTTTAGATAGAAATCCTAAAATTCAGATGAAATTGAGCAAAATCCTAACCGAATATCTTTTGGTGGGATTTCGGTTCAATTTTCCTTTTGTACTGAAATATTCCAGAAGTTTCGTCTGAAATGAAACAAGCTTGAGAACTATGGTCAATTCACTTCAGGCACTAACCATAAGGGCTTAAAAGACTTATTGGTTGGATCTTCATCACTTTGATACCAACCTAAAAACTAGGGTTTAAGAATGGGCCAAAAACTATATCAAGAAGGATAAAGTGGGTAATAGAAAGAAGCTGAATAATTAAAGAAAAAATATAAACAAGGAGAAGGGATAACGATTTTTTTTTTTTTGGTTTTTTTGGTGGTGGTGTTTGACATCATGAGAAGAACTTATTAGATGAGAATGAGAAGAAGAAAGGAGAGGAATATTGCTGAATGTCGTATCCCTTTCGGTATGATTATCTGTTATATAGACCTGGATGCCTCAATTATAGGATCTCTTATAGGCCTTTAAAAAGCAACAAATATTTTACGCAATAATTATATCCCTAACCTTAGCAAGTAGTTATTAATATCCACAAATCTTTGACTTTCGCATGTGGTATAGGTGGCTATTTGGCCTAGGCCTGGGCAAAGTACAAATAAAACTCTACTGAAACCCCCCTTAAATTGATGCTTGTGAATCATAAAACATCAATTTGGAAACAATAAACTGATGATGAGGCCGAGGTAGTCCCTTAGTGATATATCACGAGGGAGATTGATGACATCACATTCATATTCATCGCGAATAAAATGACAATTAACTTCTATATGTTGTGTTTATGAAGTATTAGGTTTTCAGTGATTCGGATAGTGCCAGTATTACCCACATGCCGCGGTGTTGGAGAAGTTGTGTAAAGCCTAGAGCTAAAAGAAGGCCTTGAAGCCATAGAACTTCTGAACATGCAGAGGACATTGCACAATATTCAGCTTTTGTCATAGATTTCAAAAAATGTTCTTGTTTCTTTCATTTCCATGAGATGAGAGAATTGCTGAGGTACATTCACCAACTATTGGTTAACCGACATGTGTCAGGACAACTTGCCGTGTTAGCATCAGTGTAAGATGTTAAAGGAGAGTATTAACCGTAGGAAAAAATAAACTACAAGTGGTAGTGCCCAGTAAGTATTAGATAATCCTTTTTTACAGTAGTCGGGTGGAGGTGTCTGGGAGCATTCATGAACTGGCTCACAATATAGGTGGCGTAAGATATATCCAGATGTGTAATAGTTTGATAGACCGAATTTCCCACTAGTTGTCGGTACTTGTGTGGATCTGGGAGCATATTGCTTTCATCTTTCTATAATTTGAGGTTGAATTCTAGTGATGTGTCAATAGCTGTGGAGCTTTGAAGATCAGCAAGTTCAATGAAGTCCAAAGTGTATTAGTGTTGATTGATAAACATATCAAAGACAGAGAAATATTGCATAAGTAAGATGAAATTGAAGAGTAAATTTGATGATCCTCCTTTGAGGGTCTCAATCCTTTATATCGATGTTGTAGTACTACAAAATCTCTCAATTTATAGTGATTGCATCAATTACAATCAAGGATTAAAAAGTCGGACTTGGGATTTGACTCGCCCATTGCCAAGTCTGAGTCGACTCAGCCGATTTGGGTGAGTCGAGTGGGAATCGTCCGAGTTAGGCTTCAGTCCTATGAAATGCCCAGAAAAAACATATATTGGAGAGAGAAAAATTGTATACCAGGTGAAGTAGGGGGAAAAAAAGGGAGAAAAACATAACTCAGTAGTCAGCCAAGAAAAGAAAAAGCCAGAAGGGGGGAAGTCGATGGATTGCATTTGTAGGTGAGTTTGCCAAAGTAGAGAAAAAGAGAAAAATAGAAGAAGAGGAAGAAGAGGAGGAGGGGCATACTAGGGCCATGCTACCAGCACCGGCAAGAACATGCAACTAGTAACACCGATCATCTCTTCCAGTAGCAGAGTCAACATCTATTCCTTCTCTCCAAAGCCCATAATCCACCAATAGTGGTAGGTGAGTTCCCTAAAGGCTAAACCCAAAGTGCTTTTCCTTTTTTTATCTTTTAACTGATGTATTTCTTTCTATCCCTCTTTTTGACCACTTTTTACAATCCTTTTTGTCTTTTTCCTCCCACCTCCTTTCTTCCTCTTTTTACTTTTTATTTATTTTTTGTCTTTTCCCTCCTAGCCCATTCCTTTCTTTCTTTTTTCAAACAATGAATAAGATTGACTCAGGTGAGTCTGATTCAATGAGGCCCGACCTTGATAGTGCCGAGTCGACTTGGACTCGATTGATTATTTAAACCATGATTACAAGCCTAATGGAATCTCCTAATATGGTAACACAATAAATTACATAGTTGTACACAGTTGGGTGCTCTTGATCAAATTCAAGTTTGTAAATGGGCCTAAATGCAAGTGGGCTATGACCCACTTAACACCCCCCCTTAAACTGATGCGATAGAGTCAACCGGCTCAATTTGGCAACTAAAAAATTGATATCATGGTCGTGGAAGCCCATTGGTAAATATATCCGCAATTTGAAGTCCTGTAGAAATATGAGGAAGACTAATAGTCTCACACACATATTCATCTCGTATGTAATGACAAGCCACTTCAATATGTTTTGTGTGTTCATGGAAGACAAGACTTTCAGTAATCCAGATGGCGTTAGCATTATTAGCGTATAGCTAGGAAGCACAGACACACCAATAAGGTCCTTGTGTCCATGTCGGACAGGGACATGTAGGGCATAGGCGAGGACATAGCGGGGACATAATGGGGCATTAATTTGAATTTTAGAATATTTTGAGGGTAAAAATATAATAAAAAAGGGGGTCAGAGTATAATTATCGATGGCTAATGTTTAGGACCAGAAATAAAATTTTTATAATTATTAAT
Organism: Sextonia rubra; assembly: GCA_037013555.1. Taxonomy (NCBI): domain Eukaryota; kingdom Viridiplantae; phylum Streptophyta; class Magnoliopsida; order Laurales; family Lauraceae; genus Sextonia; species Sextonia rubra. Next base: position 64,595,193 of record JASUAD010000001.1, read on the forward strand.
GGTCACCTGTAAAATTGGGGTGGATATTTGGTATGCACCATACAACCAACTTGCCTTCATAATTATTAATGGCCAATGTTTAGGACCAGCTAAAAAATTTTTATGGTCTCTTTTTTTTTTTTTTTAAATCATGCCATGTTATTGGCCTAATATTTTTTTATTCCTTTTTAGTATATGATTATGTATATATAAATAAATATATATTATTAACGTGTCCCCAACGTGCCCATGTCCTACTTTTTTGAGAAACGCTATGTTGGCGTGTCTGTGGCGTATCGTATCCGTGTCCTGTGTCCATGTCCATATTTTTTAGGTGTAGAGAGGAGTATGACCAGCTTGTCAAAATCCATGCTTAGAGAGGAGACCACGAAGCCAGACTCTTTCAGATGATGTTGTAGACATAGTGTGATATTCTGCTTCTGTAGAGGATTTGGAAACTTTATCTTGTTATTTACATTTTCATGAAATCAAGGAGCCCCCTAAGAATATACACCAACTAGTTGTAGAGCGCCAACTGTCAGGACAGCTAGCTCAATCAGCATCTGAGTAGGCGGTGAGAGAAGCTGAATTACTCATAGGAAAGAATAGACCTAGAGATGGGGTGCCAAGAATAATGCACCAAACAGCAACAAGATGAAGATGATGAGCTTGTGTTTGGATTGACTAACCAGATTAATTGTATATGAAATATTTGGCTGAGTGATGGTCAAGTAGATAAAGCTTCTGACTAAATGTCAATGTAATGTGTCATTAGGAAGATCACCAGTATTTTGAGTGAGCTTGATATTAACCTCAAGAGGTGTATCTACGGGAGTGGAGTGTTAAAGACCCTCCATCTCGATGAGATCCACAGCATATTTGTGCTGATCTGCTACTAGACCTCTCTCGGACTGATGTACTTAAAGGCTCAAAAAATATTTGAGGGGCCCTAAATCTTTCATATGAAAAGACTCACGAAGTAAGTTTTGAAGATGCTTGATCATGTCAGAGTTTGTGTTAGATTTAATGATACTATCACCATAAACCAGGAGGATGGTAATCCCTTTTCAGGAATGATGTAGAAACGTAGAAGGGTCAGAGGTCCTCTGTGAGAATTGAAGGTGAAGTAAAGCATACCAAAAATCTTCAAACCAAGCGCGAGGTGCCTGCTTCAGACAATAGAGAGATTGCTGTAAACGAGCAACATCACTCGCCGAAGCACCTGTAATTCCTTGGAGAAGTTGCATATAGACTTCTTTGAGATAGACATGAAGAAAAGCATTCTTGACATCAAATTGGTAAAAAGGCCATGAACGAGAGGCAACAATGGCAAGGATAGTTCGAACTGTTGTCATCTTTGCAGCCGGGGTAAATGTCTTATCATGGTTGATGCTATATTCTTGTCGGTTGCCCAATGCAACCAGTCATGCCTTATAGTGATCCAATGAGCCATTTGCCTTAAATTTAATCAACGTATTTCTATCTTTTCCATCCCAATTCCCAGCACAACAAATAGATGCAATAATCAGAGAAAAGTAGATTTTAGATGCACTTTACAAAACTCAATGTAACGACCCAAGAATTTGGAGCTTTTCGGATTCTTAAGCCGCTTTCAGGTTTATAAATCAATAACATCCATAAGTAAAATTCCAAGAGCATTTGTCCAAGCATAGATTAAAATTTAAATTCCAACATCAAAGTTTCAAAGTAATTAAGGGATTTAGCTACAAGGAACAAGTTTTAATAAAAAAGAAAAAAAAAACAAAAGAGTAATCAAAATAGGGTTGATCCCATCTAATATATAAATGTTCATTGTCTGCTCAATCAGCTACGCATGCCAAAGTCTATCGGCCGATCTCCGTTAATCCCCAATCCCGCTACGAATGCATTGCTTGTAATGGACGAACCACTAGTTAGTAACACTGGTGAGTAGAATTTCTAAATCAAGAGAAAAATCATTAATAAAAAGTGAGTTTAACGTCATCCTTATGGAAACATGAAAGGCGAGCCACTGATTTTTAGTAGTGTAATTTGAACTATCATTTCCTTCCCGAGTAGCTATCTGCATCAAAGTATTGGTCGATTTAATTACTGTACACGCGGTTTCGAAGGTTCATAGGCTCTCCTTAAAAGGGAAGTTCATAAGCTTTCGCCGAAAGGAAAGTTCATAATCGTATTCAACAACATGGTTTGTCGTATCGCCATGATTGTTGTGTTATACTTCTGCAAGGGAAAGTCATATTCATGTTGTGATAAGTCTTCCACCAATCTTAATTCAAGTAGTTCTTATACTTTCACAAGGGAAAGTCATATTCATGTCGTGACAAGTCTGCCACCAATCTTAATTCAAACAGCTCTTATACTTACACAAGGGAAAGTCATATTCATGTCGTGACAAGTCTACCACCAATCTTAATTTATGGGCAAATCCGGTACCAACGGAAAAACAGAAACCCCATGGCAAATCATAGTACAAACTTCAATTTAGCGGATAGACTTCATAATAAGTATCATTAAACTTATTCTATTGGTCAGTCCCACCTACTTTGGGCTGCAATTTTGCCCCATTCATAATCGTAATTGGTATCTGAAATTTATGGCATTAACCATATTTTTGATATTCTATTTAGTCATAGAGTAAATACCATGCTTTCATTACCTCCACTTACACTTATATCTAAACACTATGATCAAGTGCCTTAAGAGTTCCATATTAATTATTCGCTCTATACATTGGTTACTATTGATAATATTAATCCTGGATTATGAGGTCAAAATTAGAGCATCAACATTGAGTAGTAAGATATTGAGCAGTAGCAATGATGGTAATTGATGTTTGATCTGAACTACTTACGACATGGTTGCTCATCTTATTCATATGTTCTTAATAACTTATTAAAAATGAAAGGGCTTCTTAAATATCACCCTGCAATAAAGTAATAGCATGTTGACACACTATCAGAATATCTTCACAGCTGAGTATCATTAGGGGAGAAAAACAGCCCCTGTTACGTCTTATAGAATTATGTATCAGTTCTTGTTGTCTCCTTTTTACCTATGTTATAGACCAATCTTAAGGGGATTAATAAATCTTTGGGGTCCAGAGTCTTTTTTATAAATATCTGAATTTCTTGATATGTAAATGTACAACAGCTACATGGTACAAACAAAAGTTGTGATGGGGAAAGGGGTCTCACGCCTAGTCCATTTGAATCCTTTGGATGGAGGGGCCTAATGGTCCCATTATCATGGGTCCATCACCCTAGTGGTCGCCCACAAGTCCCCCACTAGATGTGGGACCTGATCCTAGATCAGGTGGGCCACATGGGTCCGCAACCCATAAATGGCCAAGCCTCCTTTTGATGACCCAAACTAGAATTTTTCCAGTTCTGATTCACTTTATACGTCAATCCATCATATTCTATAATGAAAATAGTCCTTAGGAGGCACTTCAATCACAGAATCCAATTAGTCATTCATCTGCACAAAAGAGAATGAGTTTATTCTTCATTTCCCATAACAGGAAGGGCGACAGTGCTTGTAATTTCATCCGATCAGATCTGATGTTGGTATAATGGATTCCCAACGGTCCAAATCAAAGAGGACCTCATCCCCGAGGTCTCTTCCCAATCTCAAAGACGGATTTGCATCTTGTTCTCTAAGCACAAATGTATCGATAGGAATTTATTTATTTATATATATATACATTTACATTGGCTTATTTTAGTAGAATAGTTCATGAAGGACCAATTCCTTTACAACACTATTTTATTGAGTATATGGGAAGTTCTACTCACCTTGAATATGTAATCTTTGCTTGTGCCGTGAGTGATCTCAATTCAGATATCCACTAAGCTGACTGCTTTTGTTGCGATTCTCTGCTTCTAATATTAAATGGCACAGATCATCATTAGATCTCTCTATCTGTACCTCTCTTAATCTATGAAAAGTATCCAAATAAGAGAGGGGTCCTCTTTATAAACTAGGCTTGGACGTCTAGTGGAGGAGTCCTATTTCGATTTCTCTTCTTTGAAGAGTTACATGGGGAAGCTACAAGGTCACACCTGTTGGTGTGCATTAAGGAGTCTTCTTAGGGAACTGCACAGTCACTACAAATGGGTCTGGGTGAAATTTCTACCACCTAATCGAGACCTGAAAAGACTTTGCCCAATAGCCCAATCCAACCTTGAATTGGGCTGGCTGAATGTGGGCCCCTCCATGCCAAGTTGGCCCACCAGGTTGGTTCTGGGTTATTACACCCAACAAAGATGACCATAGAGAAACATGCAATCAAATAACACCAGAGAAGGTCCAGATAGACAATACTGCCGAAAGACTGCACGCAACAAGGAATTGTGAACAGACAGAGTGTATGTTTGAAAAAACAGCCCTTGGCGACCTTGAATGGATGTGTCAATCAAGGAAGTGGGCCTCAGGAGGTGATCAATTGCAAGATCAGTTCTACCTGATGTGTGGAGTTCCTTTTTATCGACTAGTGGGTCCAGGTTTCATCCAAATTGGATCTATAACTAAATCACAGTGATGGATTGATGAAAATTATTGTAGTAAATCTGGTGGCTAAAAAAATCTAGAAAATTGCCAAAATACCCAACATAAATGTTCGACCTAGATGGTGGGTGCCTTTGAAGAGGCTGTGATGATCAGTGTTGGGCCACATATCCCAGTGACGGTCGGCTGTTCCAAGAAGTGTATGAAATAGATCCCTGATATGCTATTCACTTATTTGATGACAAAAAATTCTTAAAATATCACCAAAAAACTCAGAATATTCGAGTGATCAGAGGGATAGTGATATCCAGATGTGGTCATGAAGATCTGAGGTGGGCCACATGCGATCACAGCTTGATAAGACCTTTGTTTGGCATCAATTTCTGGAGCAAATGTGAAGAACTGATAATCTGATGGCTTCCAATGCTTTGGAAGATGAAGAACTAAACCCAGAAACCCTTTACAGAGTTTCGTTAACCAAGAGTAGGCTTTACTAAGAGGAACGATGCTCAAGACCATATCAAAGACAGATATATTGCACAACTAAAATGCAATTGAAGAGTGAATTTGATGATTCTCCTTTGAGGGTCTCCATCCTTTATATATTTGTTGTATTGCTACAAAATCTCTCAATTTATAATGATTACAACAATTACAAGCCTAATGGAATCCCCTAATATGGTAACACAATATAGTACATAGTTGTACACGGTTGGGTGCTTTTGACAAAATTTAAGTCTGTAAATGGGCCTAATTGCAAGTGAGCTATGACCCACTTAACAAAACAGACCAATGGGTGTTTGATGCACCTCCAAGCGAAAAAAATGATTCAATGGGCTCAAATCCTTCATATGAAAGGAATCACGGAGAGAAGCCTGAAAGGGAAATTCATACTATCATCGGTACATTTGATTATAATATCATCAACATACACCAGAAAAACAATAACACCAGTGGATGTTTTCCGAAGAAAGAAGGATGGATCATAAGGACTTTGAGTAATGTCAATTTGTTGCAATGTGGATTTAAATTTGTCAAAATATGCTTGAGGCGCTTAACTTAGGCCATATAGATCTGCGTAATCTACATACAGATGCCTTGGATGGAGATGAGCCATTTTTTGGTAATCGCATATGGACCTCTTTTTTCAGATCACCATGAATAGAGGGATTCTTGACGTTCATCTGGTATAACGACCAAGATTGAGAAGCAACAATTGCAAGAAGTAACCAAAAAGTGGTCATTTTGGCAATAAGAGTAAATGTTTCGTCATAGTCAGTGCCATATTTTTGTTTGTTGCCTAGTGCCACTCCTAGGTGTAATTTTGCACTAAAGCATCCAATTGTACCTGCATTACCTGTTTGCAACATTCATGTTGCATAGCTCGTGAATAAGAATGGAGAGAGTAGATAGGGTGGCCATCTATGATGCCCAGATACGAACACGGGTACGAATACGGACACAAGGAACGAGGGTTCGATACGCCGACTTGAAAATTTTAGGATACGGATATGGGTACGGCATTTCAAAAAATATATTTATAAATACTTATCGTAGTGCTCAAATATTATGAGGCTCACAGTGTGGATCAAATTTTAAATGAGGTGGGCGTGGCAATATCTTTACATAGAAGAAAATAAAAGAAAAGAAAAAAAAGTTAGGCCAAGTGTCTTGGTTGGCCTAGTTGCTCAACATTAAAATAGAAAGAAATAAAAAAAAAAGCCCAATGGGCCCATTTTCATTAATAAAATGCGACGGGTTCTTTTGCCCCTTTTGCATCTGAAGCATTATAGAATGAAAAAGAAGAAGAAGAATGAATAAAAAGAAGAGGAGGCATACATGGCATCTGAAGTTAGAAGTTCGAAGCAGTAATAATAGTAGAAATCAACACAGTGGTCTACCACCAAGTTGAAGAAGTAACCCGTCAAAACGAAAGCAGTAGCTCCCGTCAGTTTAGTTATCTTCTTCCTCGCTGCCACCTTCTCCTCCTTTTCTTCTCCTTCTTTTTTTGCTTTCCTTTTGATCAAATTGAGAGAGAGCTCGTTTAGGAGTAAATTGGTCAAAATGGACAAAATCTGTTGTAATTTTGGATAAAAAATATTGCATAGCCGTATCCTAAAACTGGGGGCCGTATCCAAGCCGTATTGTGTCATATCCTGTACCCGTATCCGCATCGTATTGTATCGGTACGGATACTACATGGTATTTGGAGTATCTGGGTATCATAGGTGGCCATCAAGGAAGCATGAGTAAAAACATAACATAACACTTAGGTGGACAAGATATTCTAGAAGAGTGATGCAAGTTACCACCAGGAGGTCACAGACATCTGAGATCTGTGATATAATCACAAATATGTCATAGATTCTATCTTCGAATCTAGGTTAGGTGACCTAGCTTAATGATGATCGAGTGGTCATGTGGGGTCCAAAAAACATGACTAAGACGACATCAGGTCTGAAATCCTCTGAGGTATTAAAAAAATAAAAAACCAAATCAAACGAATTTAGTTTCTGTGCAGAAGCACTTCAGATCCAAGATTTTTTACGGATCAGATGAAAAAAGTCTAGAATTTTTAATAACCACTAATCTGGTCAGAAGACCTACCCTGATGCTCCAAAAATCTGAAAAGAAATCTCCAGAAATACCATGATAATCAGGTGACCAAGTGTATCTTGTTCAATGATTATCAGGTGACCACTAGTGGGCCACACTCGAGTACTGCTGAGGCCAGTGTGTAGCTGAAATACGAAAGAGAACTATGTTGTGTAGAAGATGTTATTGAATGAGAATGAGAAGAAGAAAGGAGAAGAATATTGCTGAACGTCATATCCCTTTTGGTATGATTTGAGTATCTGTTAGATAGAGCTGTATCCCCCAATTACAGGATCTGTTACAGGCCTTGTGAAGGCAACAAATATTTTACGCAGTCATTATATCGCTAATCCTAATTCTGAGCAATTAGTTATCAATATACACAAATCTTTGACAAAGTCTCACATGTGGCGTAGGTGACTATTGGGCCTGGGCCTGATTAAAGTACGAGTAGAACTCTATTGACAGTGTATAGTTTGATAATTGATGTATAAAGTAGTGAGAATAGATAATGAACAGTCACTTTTTAGAAACTTTCTGTTTGGAAATCTGATCAGTTTCTCCTTTTCAGGGAAATGGTTGCCTACATTGCTAATACTCTTATTTTCATCTTAAGGTAAGCTTTTGATGTGGCATTCCATGTCTTATGTGGCCTTCTATTTTGAAGTACTTGCTTTTGCTTTGAGGACTATAACATTCTTTGCTTTCCCTAGCATGCCAATGTTTTGATTGGAAAGGAGATATACATCTACACATATATTTTGAGTTTATTCCATGGTAACCTGTAATTTGTTGCAGGCGCTACTGATATGATTAGGATGATACTGTGGAGACAGTTGTACATACAAAAATTCAACTTGCAATGTTTTCTGTTGCAAGTTGGCAGATAATACTGCATAGACAGAATCAAATGATTTTCTTGACTAGTATTAGTTTATTATGTACATTTAGAATAAGTGAAAAGAAAATAAAGTAGCTGTGGGGCATTTCGAAGGAGAGAAATTAGAGAATAATTTGCTGGAAATTTGAGTAGTGAGTACCCTCCTTTGGATTGGTCCTCTGTATATATATAATAAATTGTGAAACTAATTATAGCAAGTTTCCCTTCAATTGGGGTGACTACAGATTAATACAAATATATATGATATGTTAGTTCATCTTGAGTGGACAGTTTATTTCTTTCATGTGGTGGAAGATGAACAAAGCATATGCAGCCAAAAGTATGAAGATGGGTTTATGATGGGTATGAGCCATAGAGGTGAAAATAAGGGGACCGATTGTGAAGTTTTGGTGAACGAAGATGATTGATAACATGGACAACCGTAGTAATGGGCTAATGAATTAAACCCAGAATTCAGTGGGAGAAAAGGATTCAAGAACTTTAGTCCGAACAACATCAAGAAGATGTCTATTTTTTCATTTGGCTCCCGTTTTTCTCGAGGGTGTAAGTACATGTTTGTTGAGAAATGATACCCTTCTACTGAAAATAATGTGCAACATTTTCCCCCCGGATTCTGAATGAAAATTTTTTATCGACTAAGAGAACTGATTTTCTGTGAGGGCAAGAAAGTTTTAAAGGCATCTAACACCTTACTTTTAATATGCATGAAATAAATCCAAATGAATTTGCTGTAGTCATTTGTGGAAGTGACAAAATACTTATGATGTGAATGTAAGATGGCGGGTGATATTTCCCGAACATTGGTGTGGATTAATTCAAAGCAACTTGTGGTAATATTCCTATCTGATAGAAATGGAAGAATTTTGCTTTTACCCATTTCATAACTAAAATAATTAGACAAAACATCTTTAAAAGAACGAGGAGGGTTATTCATAAGCAATCCCCTATGCAATAAAGGAAACAATTTGGAGTGTTCAGATGATAAAGACGCTTATGTGTGGAGATGAAGCAGCCGGGCATGCCGTTGACTGGCTTATGCGAGGCTGTGCTTGGCTAGGGTGTCATGGCCTGCGGCCTGGCCCAGCCAGACCCGACCCACGCCCCCCATAGTTAGAAAACAGGCAGATTGCCCTTTTCTATTGGTTTCTGACTGTTTTAAGCCCCTCCCCACTAAAAAAAAACACCCAACAGTCATACAACAGTTACTTCTTGGTGCATTTTTGGTCGTCTAACATTTCAGGGCCTATTAACCCCTTCCCCCTCATTAATCATCACTCATCAGTCACTCTTTCTCTCCTCTTTAAGGCTCTAAGGTTCTTAAGCGCTCTCTCTCTCTCTCTCTCTCCAAGCTCCCTCATTTCTCATCTTGTGGCATTATCTTGAAAGATGTAAATTAACAAGCTGACAATTGTCTTCGAAGTTGTAAATATTCTTTCAAGTTGTAAATTTTCTTCAAAGTTGAAAATTATCATGTTGACCATTATCGTCAAAGGCATAAATTTTATTCGAAGTTGTAAATTATCTTCAAAGCTGTAATTTTCTTCGAAGTTGTAAATTATCTTCAATGTTCTAAATTTCATTTTAAGTTTGTATTTAAATTTTAAAAAATTGAAAGCATAGAAGTCCATGTGCCAGCATGGCCCAACCTGAAGTGGTCGAGCATAGCAAGGCCAGGGCACTGAGCTAGGCCGATCCCCAGCACCTAGGCCCGGCACAGCATGGCTCGGCCCAGGTAAGGCTGGGTGTGGCCTACATGGCCCAGATTTCATCTTTACTTATGACACAACAAACTACCATCAGTCAAGAAAGAAAGGAAAGCAAACAAAGATTTATTCTTAGAAGATTTATTTACTCAAGCCCAAGTCGATCCAATGTATAATGCATACAAACAAGATCTGATAGAGTTTCTTTGTGTACATCTTTCCTATTTTATGCCTCAGATCTTTAAGTTCCTGAAAATAAACTAGATTGCTCAATCGAATATTGTGAGTCCACTTATCTAAATGCAAGCTTGTCAATATCCATAGTTGAGAAAGTGTGCAAGCTTCTTGAAATTTATCTTCAGTCAAGGGCACCTTCCTTTTCAAGTATAGACCCTTTTAAATGAGTTTCCTTTAAATGTTTTGAATTATAGATAGCTAGATTATAGGCTTGCTTTATGAGTTCTTTATGATTGAAGATTGAATATAAATATGGGCACTTGTGTGGAATGACCAACATTCTTGGATACATACATATATATATATTATGGAAATGGAATCAAATTTCAATTTTCCTATTTCTTATTTCTTCTCCTTGGTTCAACATCTCCTGTTGGATTGAAGATTTATGGTAGATTTTCGTGATCAATGGGGAGTGAATATCTATTTTATCTTTGATGAGTGAATTCTTGTAATTTGATTGAAGTTCGGGGTATCTTGGGTTCATCAATTAGTATTTCACTTCACTGACCATGTTACTTTGCCAGCTACTAACTGACATGGGCATTCATCTTTAACAATCATGCCACCATATAGTGGGAACATATGTGCTATTCATATTGCCCACATTGTGGTCTTCCATGAACATGCTTAACATTTGAGATTAGTTGCCACTTTATGCAACATCTTCATCGAGGGACTACTACTCTTCAGTCTGTTTCCTCATCTTCTTAACAGGCTAATCTTTTCAAAATGTCTTGTCAAATAAGTTGCTTTTGTCAATTGCTTCATGGGTTTTATACTTCCACATTTAATAAATGCATAATATATGCGTATGGTATTGGATTTTTGGGTCATCAGATCTGAGATCCATGAACTCAAACGTCATTCCATTTGGGTATATATATTTCGTCACGTTCTTAACAAGCTAATCTTATCAAAGTGTCTCATCAAATCAGTTGTGTTCGTCAATTACTTGGTGGGTTCTATACTTTCACAGTAAATAAATACATAATATATGCTTGTGCTATTGGATTTTTGGGTCCTTGGATTTGAGATCCATGAATCCAAACATGATTCCATTTGGGTCTATATGTGGATTCTAACCTGGACCTTCGCTAAATAAGGTCCAAATATTGGGTCAATATCTGATATTTTCAACTTGGTCTTCCCAGTGTTCAGGGACCCTAAGGGTTATGTTGATGCATCCAAATCTAAATTTACAAATACCACTGAAGCGAAGTAAGTGAAGGACTGAATGAGTAGTGCCTGAGTTATGAGCTGGACTGTGTTGGATTTTGTAATAAAATTAGAAGTTAACATGAAGCCAAAGGAAAAATTGCCCTCACTGTGGTAGGTAGCTAAAATGGTTAAGCAGTGTTATTCAGCTCCAACCAAAAACACCTTTGACACTTCTCTTTAGTTACTTCAGAATTGACGTCGGGTTAAAATGTCCAATGCCTTAATTATGCAACTTTGTCCAACAGTATTGTTTTCATTATTGACTTGAATGTGGAAGTTAATTTCTTTTATTATTGTCCTATAAATATCAAGAAATATTGAAGTAGATTTAAAATGCTCCCCATGTCTCAATTATGCAATGCTATCCACTATTATTCCTCATAAACTTTCCTATTAAATATCTAGAAACATTCTTTTAATAATTACCTTTTATCTTTTTCTTTGGCAGTGGAGTTGTTATCGCAGAAGGTGTTTTGCATAGTGACAACCATTTCCAAAATAGTGGTATGTTGGTATTTTATAATATCATTTCATGCCATTTTTATTACTTGACATTGTTTGCCTTTTTCTTTCTGAAAAAATGAATAATTTGATCTTGTTGAGGTGCATATTATCCACAATGTCATAGGGTCATGACTGCTGTCGGTGGCAAGCAGATGCAGAAAAATTTGAAGGCCTTGTGAACTCTTCTTGGCTTGTGGTTAGTAGTTAGTAGATTTGCCAATGGACCTGGATTGGGTCCTGAATTTAGCCTGACCTAGAATCTGATAGCTCCAGATTTGGACTGCCTGATGTTCCTAACTGGTCAGTTGAGGCCCAAGTTTAGAGCGAGTCCTTTAATGAGATGGATTGAGACCTGGCGTCTGGCCCATTGGACTCTAGTCTCAAAAATGCTGAGTCCAAGCTATACAGTGAACTTTAATGAATGCATTCCTTACTTTTTCTTGTTTTAACCCCTTTTCATTGGTCTCTCTCCCCCTTCCCTCTCTCTCCAATGTACACAACCATTCCTTGATGGAGATATCCAATGTCACAATCTGACCAAGATGGTGGAGCATCAATGATTCATTTTGAGGGTTTGCAGCCGTTGTACAACTTTTTTCACAACCCAAACATGAATTTTGAGTCAAACAGAATTCGTGTAGCACCTCAACATGGTTGGGACGAAGTTTTGATGTTGATGATGACGACAATGATGATTACTGGCATAAATGGATTTTGGTGCATATGAGGTGCATTTTGGGACAATGACCATACATGTTTCAGTTGCATTTGGGTACATTTAATTGCTTTTGGGTGCATTGTAATGCATTTCAGTACATTTGACCATATGTCGGTTGCATTTTGTATTTGAGGTGGATTTAGACTGTATTCGGGTGCATTTTGGTACATTTGGCTGTATTCTATTTCTGGTTGTATTTTGGTGAATTTGACATGCATTGGTTGCATTTTGGTGCATACACCTTTAGTTTGCATTTGGGAGCGCATTTGGCTCCAAATCAAACTTGGGCCTTCCATAGCACTCATCAGGTGGGCTTGGGTCCAGGTTCAGTGTCCGTGCTTGGACTCGGGTTGGGCCCTTCAATCCTTACCAGATTTGGACCTCGGCCCTTATAGGTCCTGCTTGAGCCCAGCTAGCTAAAAGCAAGTTCCTGGATGTGGTCTCATGAATCACAATCAATTGATTGCCCGCTTTAGGAAATCTGTTTGATGTTTCCTTTGTTTTATTTAATGAAATGATTAAAAATAATTTGTATCATTCTTTTCAGGAACTTCATGGGTTAACCTCATACTCCTCTATGTTTTGGTACAAGCGTCTCGCATAATAGTTGTTGGAACATTATATCCTTCTCTTCGGTACTTTGGTTATGGTTTGGATTGGAAAGAAGCAATCATTCTCGTATGGTCTGGTTTGCGAGGGGCTGTGGCGCTATCACTTTCACTATCTGTTAAAGCAAGTCAATCCTTTTCTTATTGTTCTCATTTATTTTTGTCTGATATAGTGAAGACGTTTGTACTGATGTATATTTAGAATACATTTTAAGTTTCCTTGTCTATCAATTTGTGTAACGACCCAAGACTCTGGAGCTCTTCAGATTCTTAAGTCGTTAACATATTCAACATTCATAAAGTAAATTCAAGAGCGAGTCCAAGCGAAGATGTAGGCAAAATCATAACATTAATATCTTAACAGAGTCTTTACAATTATTGCTAGGAAAAGACAATAAATTTAAAATATTCCAAAATAGGGCTGACTCCATCTAATGGTCTAGGTAGTTTTCGAACTCTCTATCAGTGTTGCATACCAAAATCTATATGTTGATTTCCGCCGCTCTCAGATCCCGCTACAAATACGTTACCTGTAGTGGGGCGAATCACTAGTCAGTAACATTGGTGAGTAGAAATTTCATATTCAAAATAAACTGCATCATCCCGTAATTCAAGTATTTATAGACTCTCTTTAAGAAAGTTCATAAGCTTCTTTGGAAGAAAAATTCACAATCATATTTAATAACATAAAGTAATGAATCACCATATTTATTGGTTTACACAATCATAGGGATTCATGACGTGACAAGGCTGTCACCCATTTGATTCTTAAAGGGATTCGTATTCATGTCGTGACAAGGTTGTCACCCATTTGATTCTTAAAGGGATTCATATTCATATCGTGACAAAAATGTCACCCATTTGATTCTTAAAAGGGATTCATGTTGTGACAAGATTGTCACCCATTTGATTCTTAAAAGGGATTCATGTCGTGACAAGATTGTCACCCATTTGATTCTTAAAAGGGATTCTTATTTATGTCGTGACAAGGCTGTTACCCATTTGATTCCTAAAAGGGGATCTTATTCATATCGTGACAAGACGGTCACTCATTTGATTGTTTGAAGATTTAATCCAATACCAGCATAAAATCAAATACTCAAATTCTGATTTCCAATTTTAGGTTATATAATAATACCATCACCATTAACCAATCCCACATACTTCATATTGAAGTTTCGCCCCACTCGGAATCATTATTGGTCACAAGTATGTGGCATTGATTGTATCTTTTATTCAGTCGAATAAATATTTTATTCGTGATTCATTAGTCATAGAATCAATACTTTACTCACATTTCATCAGCCATAGTATTAACATTCTAATCATAATTTGTCATTAATCTTAGATCAAATATTATGAGTAGGCATCTCAAAAGTACTTTATTAACTGTTCTTTCTATACTCATGTTCAAAGGATGATATCCATTCAGAAAGTTTAGAAATAATAGAGAATATTACACAACAAAAATAGATGATGATAGTCCATGATTAGGTCTGAAACTAACAACAGCATTGTTCCCATATTGTACTCAGGTTCTTGGTAGTTTTTGCAAAATAAAAGATCTTTCTCAAGTGAAAGGCATATGGGTTTTAGAACTCAGAGGCTTCTTCATATATCTCTGGTATTTGTGGTGTGTGAATAACAACAAAAACATTTTACAGAACCAATAACAAACAGAATATTCAATTCCCCAATTTTCTTGTACCTGAAACTGGAATTAATCACTAAATATTCATACAGGAAATGTTGACAGTTCTAATATGGTGACTATTCAGTTCCATTATTGGACGATTGACTAACATTAGTCCAAATTCAGTAGAAATTCTTGGCTTATCATGTTGACAGCAATTTTTTTCAGTTGCTATCTTATGTAAACAGCAATATAAAGAACACAGATTTATCATGTTTACAGTGCATACTTATCTTATATTTATAACTACTGAAATATTACAAAAGAATACAAATTTATCCCATTGGCAGTATGTAAACAGCAATATAAATAACACAGATTATCTTGTTGACAGTGCATACTTGTCTCAAATATATAACTACTGAAATATTACAAAAGAATGCAGATTTATTATGTTGACAGTGCATGCTTGTCTTATATATATAACTACTGAAATATTACAAAAGAATACAGATTTTATACTATGTATGTAGAGCTTTAGTGACTGTCGATCAATTATATTCAAAGAGATTCCCAATTTATACAAGTCAAGGGAAAAATCTACTCACCTGGTATATGTAACGGAGGACCTCAAATTGGACATTCATTAGGCTAAGTGTTCCTTGGAATCTCCTTGCTTCTATATTCAAATATCACTATATTGAAATCCTACTCTTCTTCCATGAGAACCATGAGAAAGTGACCAAAGATGAAAGGAGATCTCTTCTTATAGGGTGCTGGAATCCTAAAGGATTTCTCTTGAAAGGTCACCTAAGAAGACTAAAAGTCACAATTTAAGGTCATTATTTTGGGGGTTATACAGTTATAATTTTGGGGAATTTAAGTGTGGGAGTTATACAGTCATAATTTTGGGGAGTTATAGAGTCACAATTAAGTGAGTTTGGATCATTTATGGACTTGAAAAATTTGACCCAATAGCCCAATCCAGTCATGAATTGGACTGATAGAAACTGGGCCTTTCTAAGCCCATTTAGCCCATTTAATAATTCAGGCTTGGCCCATTTAATTTAGGGTTGGCCCATTAATAATTCAGGGTTCTTACAATTTGGCATTTGATATGATAGGCTTTCCTTATGGTTATCTTTGTTATGACAATTGCATGTATTGGTGATCACTTTGAGGAGATTTGGATTTAGTTTTCCCATACTTTTAGTTCATCATTAGTTCATCATCATAGTTTCAAGACATAGCCAAGTCATTTAAACTTCAATTTTGAGGTATTTGTGTAACTAGTAACTTGCATTACTCATAAGTGAATTAATGAACAGGTGGTGCACATGGTAAGAATCAAGGAATGAGACAGAGGAGTTTTTCTAGAGACCATGTTGTTGTGACTTGTGAGTCAATGAGAAGGACTTGTTTCTAATTTGTGGTGAGCCGGGGGCTTTTATGTAAATGCTAGAAACTTTAGGGTTTTTTTTAATAATTTTTATAAGTAGTGAAATAATAATATAACAATTAACAAGGGTCATCTAACGTTATAGGTTGTTGGACTCTTCACTTTCTTTGTCATTCTGTTCTTTGACACTTTTAGATAAAACTCCAGATCTAATAGGATCTATGGTTTCGACTTGGTATCAAAGCATCCCACTAGTAGAAGACTGTAATACAAAGAAATCTAAGGGCAGAGATTCACAAAAAGTAAACAAGTGGGAGGATCTGAGCTGCAGTTGAACCTCTGTGTAGGTTCAGCTGGGGATGAAATGCATTTGTTTGGCTCCTGATGTGTTTGCTCAACTTATGGTGGTGTGTTTCATGCATCGACAGCCTTGTGTAATGGTTATTTTAATTTCTGGTGGGTTTTTCATTTATAGACAACCTAGTGTAAGGCTTTGGTGATGTCAATGAAGAGTGTAGTGGAGCAGTTCGTCTGATTTAATGTATTTGGCAGAAGCCTTCTCCCTTGTTGATGAAGATTGGTGCAGTCGGCAGGTTTGGGTCAGTGAATTTGGCAGCAGTTCTCTTGGTTGTTGGTTTGTTGGTGAAGAGTGCTGAACTTGGCATAGTTACATGAACTGTAGGTATCCAAAAGTGAATGTAAATCATTGTTGCATCAAATCACTGTTGCAGAAAAGAAGGTTTGGGATTTGGATTTATTTTTTTCCTGTAGCTGGAATTCTAAAATTCAATTTGTGCTTGAGTTCTTCCTTTTTCGATGGATTCTAAAGGTTAGAACTCTACTGGTCTGCATGTACTCAACAATTTCCTAACATTGCAAATCCATATGTTAAGATAACACCTGATCTCTTCAATGGCACAATGTAACTATAAAGATTGGGCCTACTTTGCTAGAATGGCCGATGGAGGATCAAGGAGATGTGGTTACATCGATGGGAGCATTAAAGAGGCAAAGAAAAATGATAAAAAATATTTGGAATGGGTCTCCAAAAATATTTTGATTATGAATTGGATCTTGAATTTGATGGAAGGAGGAATTGCAAAAAGTTTTAGGTATCTGGATACTACAAAGGAACTTTAATACTCTATCCAGACCGATTATTCTCAAAAGAGGAATATAGCCTGCATTCTAGAGTTTAAAAAAGAAGTTGATGCATTCACAGTAGGAAGTCTGCAAATATTATTCTAAGTTCAGGGCTCTATGGAAAGAATTGGAGATGTATCTGAGTTATGCACTTTGCTGTGCCAAGAAACAGTGTTGTGCCAAGAAGGAAGGGAAGTTTATAGAGGACCAACACATATTTGAACTTCTAGAAGTTGTTAACCCCAAATTTGAAAGTATTTGTTCACAAGTAACAGGCTTGGATCCTTTGCCTCTTATAGGCATAGTGTTTGCCTTGTTGCAAGAAGAAGAAAGTTGTAAGACGGTTATGGAAGTCTAAACAAGATATGGCACCTCATTGGTCAGCCCTTGCAAATAGTAATGTGGAAAATACGGGGACTAAAACCGGATATGGTGGTAGTAGTGGCCGTGGTTGTGGTCCTCCTGGTGTTGGGCGTGGTTATGGTGGGTAACCTAACACTGATTTTGACGACTGACAAACGCTATTGCACCCACTGTGCAAAGTATTTCCATACTAGGGAGACTTGTTGGGATTTGAATGGTAAGCCTCAAAATGTGTCTACAGCGTCAGCTGAAGTGGAACACCCTATTGAGACTAGAGCGCAAGAGGCAAGTAATTATCATTGGAAAGATGAACTTTCAATTATTCGACAAAAGGTTGGCAGCATTAGAAGGTGTGAACTCAAATTTATCCGTTGGTATAACTTTTTCTCATAATCTTATGGCGTTTGTATCCTCTACATCCTCATTTACCTGAGTTATTGATTTAGGGGCTACAAATCATGTAACATGTATACATTATGAGTTTTCATCTTATTCTGTTACCATACATGGTCGGGTGAGAAGTGCCAATCGGTCCCATGCATAAGTAGCTAGGAAAATGGCCGTCCAAGCCTTGCCTAACCTCTTTATCATTTGTCCTTAATGTTCCTTGATTCTCCTTTAATCTCATGTCTGTTACCACTCTGACAAAAAATCTCAATTGTTCTGTCACGCTTTATCCTTCTCTTTGTGTTTTTCGGAATTTGATGATGCGGAAAAGGATTGCTGGTGATAATGAAAACAATGGTATTTATAGACTAGATCTGAAGATGATAGAGTCTAAAGTATTACAGACTGGCATAGTTGATGAGAATAAAGTGTTGCTGTGGCATCATTGTCCCAGGCATGCACCAATACAATGTCTTAGGAATTTTTCTTTTGTGCATATTCAAGATAACAGTGGTAGTATTTTAAGATTTGACGCATGTCAGTTTGCCAAAATTTAAAAAAACTTGTATTCAATAACTCTTAATAAAAGAAGTATCGGTCCATTTATTTAGCGCACTCTAATGTGTGGTATGCTCTTGTGGTTTCTATGTATGGGGATCATTATTTTGTTACTTTTAGTGATGGTGCAACTTGCGTTCCTTGTGTGTATTTAATGAAGTCAAAGGATGAAGTTTTACATATTTTTAATACAAATCATAAATAGTGAAATTTAAGTTTGATAGAAGGATCAAAGCTTTTAGGTCTAACAATGGGGGAGAATATATCTCACAAGATTTTTAGATCTACATCATTGAAAATGGGACTGAATCACAAACCTCTTGTGCCCAATCAGAATGAAGTTGCTGAGCATAAAAACAAACACCTCTTAGAGGTTACCTGTGCTCTCGTGTTTGAGATGAATCCCAAAGTATTTTTGGTCAGATGATGTCGTAGGTAACATATTTGATAAACACCTTCGAGGACACTAGACAAATTTGGTGTCACTTAAGCAAGCCAAACATTTCCTATGTTGTCTATTTAGTGAGTCAATTCATGCACACTTGCTAATTGATCATTTAACACCAGTTGCATATGATTTTTAGATATTTAAAGGAATTTGTGGGTGAAGGAATTTTATACAAGTCACATGGACATGCCAAGGCTATAGCCTCTAAAGATTTTGGGTGGGCTGGATCTTTGATTGATAGAAAGTCTACTACAGGATATTGAACGATGGTTGGATGAAATCTTGTTTCATGAACAAGAAAAAAAACAAGTTGTTATTGCTAAGTCTAATGTAGAAGTTGAGTACAAAGCTAGAGTTCTCAGTTGTTATCATGGATGAAAAAAGTAGCCGATACGCCGATAAATCTGGAGTAGTGGCCAAGGGCGCTACACTTCTTTGAAAATATCGCTGCTCACAACTGTAGTGGCCGATACATTCCCATAGCGGTTGCTACGGCTGCTATATTGCCATAGCGGCTGCTATGTATTGACCTGGGCTAAATCGATGCCTCTCCTCTTGCCTTTTCTCGTTTGCTCAATTGGTAGAATAATAACAATAAAAAAAAGTAGAAATAAAGGAAGAAAGGAAAAAAAAAAAAAAGAGAGAGTGAGAGATAGAAAGGGATGAGTTGACATACCTGATAAAGCGGTAGCAGTAGCAACGGGAGGCAATGACAGTAGGCGGCGGCGGCGGCGGCAATAGCAGGTGCTCCTCCTCCTCCTTTTCCTCCTCCTCCTCGATCTTCTGTTTTGGGCAAAAGCTAGGGACTTAGAGCAGCAAACACCCTTCGGCCTTCATGCGTCTTATTTTGTTAATGGGTCAATTATGGGCCCACGATGGCCCACCTGATGAAAGGTAGAGATAAAAATTAAATGGGCCATTTAAAAAACATTAAAAATCTTGAAAAGGAAAAAATAAATGGGCCCATCCAAAACAATAAAACCTGACGAACCTATTGTAACCATTGGTGGGCTCCACAATGAGGCAACAATGTTAAAACAAAAAAAGCCATACAGTAGCCAAATATTACTAAATTAGAATTGGCACCTTACTCAAATTTCATTCAAATTGGAAATAGGGCCATAGCCAACTTCCACACCTACTTTTTACAGTTATATATTGAAAAAAAAATCCACACCAACTTAAAATAAAGCACATCCAAATCTCACACTAACTGAATATAGGCTGTTTAATAGGACACAGGCCCAACCAAAGTTCACTCTAGTTAATAGGAAATAAGGCCCTAACCAACTAACACTTCAATAGGAAATGGACCCCTTTCAATTTTCAATTTAATAAAAGATTCCCCTCCACATATATATTTCAAAATATAACTGTGAAATGACCATTAGAAAAAGTAATCCAAACAATTTTACTCTAATAGAAAATAGGGCTCTAATCAAATTCACTTTAATAGAAAAGCTTTCTCCATATATATATGTGCGTGTGTGCGTGTATGTGTATTTAAAGATAAAACCATGAAATGTTATATTCTAAGCATGACTAAACAACATTAATTCATATAAACAAAATTTATCATTCCTATTTTTTTATCCATACTGCGATACTGGACCTCATGCAATGAGGGGACCACTACATACCCCTATACTAGTTACTTTTGCAAAACAAGCATATATTCCATCATTTTCCAATATTTTGGATTTCTTGGAATTTTTTTAGATTTTTTTGAAGACATTTTCCAATCACACAGCTATGCTACTACTACTACGCCCACTACGTAGTATTTCAGAAGTAGGCCACTACGCCCGCCGCGACCGCTATTTTCATCCTTGGTTGTTATGACCTATTGTCGCTAAGAATGTATTGTTGGATGAGTTAGGATTCAAGCAAGGTGGTCCAATGATTCTTTTTTTAGATAGTACATCAGCGATATAACTGGCTAATAATCTTGTCTACCATGAGAAAACAAGGTATGTAGAAGTGGACAGTCATTTCATCTGCCAGAAAAAGCAAATTTTTTTATTTTTGAGGATTTGTTATGGGTGCAACTTTGTACTAAGATCAGCTTGCAGACTTCTCATTGAGGCCATTAATAAATCCATGTTGCATTTTCTTTTGTCTAAGCTGTACATTATAAATATCTATGCTCCAGCTTTAGGGGGGGTTTTGTTCAATGACTTATTTATAATTTGTGGTGATCCAAGGTTTTTATGTAAATACTAGAAGCTTGATGGTCTTTTTGTTTTTTAATTTTTAGAAACAGTGAAATGTTAATATAACATGGGTTGTCTAACCTAATAGGTTGTTAGACTCTTCTGTGGTTTCCTCATTTTCTTCCTCCTTTTTCACTTTTTTTTTTTAATTGTTGAGACTTATTTGACACTATTAGATAAAACTCCAGATCTAAGAGGATCTAGGGTTTAAACTTTTGGCACACTGAAGCCATATTTATAATCGAGTTTGACATAGGATAAAATAAAATCAAGGAAAATCTCTTGTGGAATAATTATCCAAGATGATTGTGCCTATCAAGTGTATCAAGGACATTGCAATGAATATATTCAGAGTTAGAATATTAGAATTGTTCGTAGGTTGGAACAAAATGTTCCACTTCATGTGTCAAGATCTTCTTTACACCCCTTTCAAGCTCACAATGTGTGGACAGATTGCTAAGCAGTTGAGTGAACCCTTGACTTAGATTTGGTGAAGTCATCATCCTGCTGAGTGCTTGAAAGATAAAACGGAGGATGATTGTCTGTTAAGAAAAATTTATTTTGAGCCTTATGAACAACACTTATCTTGTCACAGTATAGAGGGGTGGGCCACAAAATGTGGATCCCCATGTAAAGAAGACAATGACCAAAGCCAAAGAATTTCAGCTGTAGTGTGAGTGGGAGCATGGTATTCGACTTTATAGAAAAGCGGGACTACAGATTGCTTCATTCCCTCTCAAGACAATAGAATGTGCCTAGAAAATTGCAGTACCCTGTGGTGGATAGGCAATCGTTGATGTTTCTAGCCCGATTGGAATCCTAAGTGGCAGTATGGATGGGGGAGCTGGAAGAGAAAATTGCACCCTACATCATCATATAATGAAGATATTGGAGAAAATACGTAAGAGTTAGACAACTGCCCAATTAACTGTTGTGGTGCAGAAATAGAGTGGTTAGCGGAATAAATTGCAAAGGTAATATTTGGTCAGGTAATAGTGAGATATACCAGGCTGCTGACAACTTGATGATACCTCTTCTGATCAAGAAGTAGAGTTCCACCATCAGACCCTAATTTAGAATTAATTTGAGGGGTGTAGCTACGGTCTTAGCATCATTAAGTGTAACTCAACAGATAATGCCCTGGTTATATTCTTGCTGAGTAAGAAAGAACCACTTTGGTGAAGATGAGACTTCAATGCTGAGAAAATAGCAAAGAAATACCAAGTCTTTCAGGTCAAATTTTGCATGCCACCAACATATAAAAGTAGAAAGATGCATCCATGAGAAGAATTTCAATGAAGTAGTGTGTGGTCAGATGTTCTCTGAGTAAAACTAGTGTTGTAAATGGCCTCTCTAAACTGAAGAAACGGGAGAGGAGGAACTTGTTTCAAGCCATAAAAAGGTCGTTGAAGACGACAAACACGCCTAGAAGGATAAGGCAAACCAAGAGGAGGCTTCATGTAGATTTCTTCAGAGATGAAATGTTTAAGATATGAAATTTTAAAATCCATTGAAACGAGTTGCCATTTCTGAATAGTGGATACTAATTAGAAAATACCTGAGATAACTACCCTTTCTAGCTGTACATAGCTTACAGCAGGTATCATTTATTAAAGTCCCAGCACCAGAAAAATCTGGACAGTGTGGACAATAGCATTAGGAACCTTACAAAGACCCCAGATCACTTATTGATTACTCCATGCTGTGCAGATTTTAGAGCAGCAATTACTTGCTGCTTCTCTGTATGGAATCCAAGGATTAAAAACTCAGCCGAGTTCGAGTCGACTTGGAATCAGCCAAGCCCGAGTCGGGTCTGACCGACTTGGGATCGCCCGAGGGGGACTCGGGCGAGTCTCTCGCCCGAGTCGGCCGAGTCCGCACAGTGACGGACTCGGCCAACATATATCAGGGTGGAAGGAGCCCTAAAACCCCATTTTTTATGTTCTAAAAGAGAGGAGAGGCTAGGGTAGGCTGGGAGAAAATTCTTTGTGAAGAGATCATGGCTCAAATTTGTATTTTTTGAGAGATTTAGGCTTCCAAAAATTAAGACTGCTATTCATTTATAAAAGGGGTTTTGAAATTTTGGTGTTTGAGGTATGTATTTTCTTCTTCTTTTTTCTTTTTTTTGCTTACATGGGTGAGAGAGGATCATACTATGTTGGTTGTGGTTAAGGTTGAAATTTTTACTTATGATTGCCATGGAAAATACATTTATTTGTATTTTTCGGCTCGGATTTTTTTAAAAAAATAGAAAATATCAAATTTTTTTCATTATTTACTTTTTTTTGTATATTCTCACACTTTTGGGTATGTACAACATAGATCTATGGTTTTTTTTCATAGATTTATGCATGTAAGATCTTTAGGTGTAATTTTTATGATATTTTGCATAAAATAAATAGAAAATTATATTTATTGATTTGTACATGCTTATATAGTTTGGAAAAGATGATAAGGTATGCATGTAGGCTTGTGGGTGGATTTTCTACTCAAAACTTTTTGGAAACATGTAATTTTTTTAAGTTTTGCCTTGGATTTAAAAATTAATTATATAAAAAATATTATTTTTTCAACATTTTGTTATGTTATGTATATGGACTTAATGGATGTGTTGTCTAGTATATAGATTTATGGTTTTTTTCATAGATCTATGCATGTATGATCTAAAGTTGTAATTTTTACGATATTTTGCATAAAATAAATAGAAAATTATATTTATTGATTTGTGCATGCTTATATAGTTTGAAAAAGATGATAAGGTATACATGTAGGCTTGTGGGTAGATTTTCTACTCAAAATTTTTTTGAAACATTAAGTTTTTTAATTTTTGCCATGGATTAGAAATTAAATATATAAAAAATATATTTTCTTCAACATTTTGTTATCTTATGTATATGAACTTAATGGATGTGTTGTCTAGTATATAAATCTATGATTTTTTTAATCTTATTAATTCAACTAACTTAGTTGTAACTTTCTAACATGTTTTCTATAGTTAGATTAGATGGTTGACAAAAAGATCATGGGGTATTAATATATTTTTTTTAAATTTGACAAATTCTGTAGATTACTAGTTACTTTAGTCACAAATAGAATGGCATCATAGAAGAAAGAGAGGGAAGTTGATCCTAGATGGGCTCATGGAGAGATCTTTGGTAGAAACCGTCATAAGGTGAAATGTAAATGGTGTGGAAAAACCATGCATGGTGTAATCCACAAATTTAAATAGCATCTTGTACATATTTCAAGAGATGCAAAAGGTTGTCCTAAAGTCGCTACTAAAGTCAGGAAAGAAATAAGGGACATTTTATCCGCAAAGAAGACTGAAAAAGTAGAGAAGAAAAAATTTCAAGAGAGGGTTGCTTGAATGGAGAGGATTGATGATTCTTCTGAAGATGATGATGATGATGGGGATGAAGAGGCTAGCAATATAAGGAAGGCACTGAAGCAAAGCCGTCAAGCTTATGAAGTTGGGCTTGCTCGTTTCGAAGAACAACGAGGTGGGGCTGGACCTTCAAGAGTACCTTCGAATCCTTCTGAAGATACAACAAAGAAAGGTACCTTGAATCCATTTTCACATAGAGCCCAAAGCATGAAGCAATCCAAGATTTATAGTTCTATGATGGGTGATATGAAAATCAAAGCTTTGAAGATAATTAGAGCAATTTCAAAGTTCTTCCATTACAATTGGATTCCTCCAAATGTGGCTACCTCACCATACTATCAGGCAATGGCGGATACCATTGTTGAGGCGGGTCCCAAAGTTAAACCACCTGCCACTTATGAGATTAGCGGCAAATATCTTGATATGGAGTATAGAGATTATACGAAGTACGTGTATGACGATATTGAGACTTGGAAAGAATATGGGTGCACACTTATGTGTGATGGATGGACAATCAACAATAAGCGGCACATAATTAATTTTATGGCTTATTTTGTGACAGGAACATGTTTTATTCACTCAGTAGATATAAAGGGACATGGATTAGATGCCCAATATTTGTTTAGTTTAATGGATATATAACACTAAATGATTGAGGGATTCAGTGACTATGTTGTCCAAGTTGTGACGGACAATGCGGCGAATTTTAAGGCGGTGGGGAAACTATTACATGACAAGTTTTTGCATATTATTTGGGTACCGTGTGCGGCACATTGTATTGATTTTATGTTGGAGGACATTGGAAAATTGGAAGATGTTGACTCTACTATTGAAGATGGAAAAAGTATTTTAAGTTTGATAGACAGTCATTAGTGGTTGACCGATATGATGAGAGAATTCAATAATGATCATGAGATTTTGAGGCTGGGTATTAAAAGATTTGCTACAATTTTTTGGCTTTGGAGAGTCTTTGTCGTCATAAGGTTAACATAATGCAGATATGGACGAGTGAAGCATATATGAACTCTATGTTTTCAAGATAGAGATTGCCACAACTTGTACAAGGAATTGTATTGGGTACAAATTTTTGGCATAAGGTTGAGAGAATTACATACTTACTCAAGCCGCTTGTGAAAGTGTTGAAAGTGGTGGATGGTGATACGAAGCCTACAATGGGCTACATCTATAATGAAATGGATTTTGCGAGGCTTGCTATTGAGGCAAGATCTAGAGAAAAGTATGGGACCTATTATAACACTCTTGAAAATTATTGACGAAAGATGAAACAACCAATTACATCAAGATATACACGCCGCAGGTAAATTAAGATATACACAGCTGCTTTATTTTATGTTTGAAGTTTTAAACATTGATTTATTTATTAGAATTTAATCAATATAATACTTTATGACATAATACGGCATACTTCTTGAACCCATCATGCTTCTATAGCAAGGGATCTTCTAAGCACGAGGAAGTTTTTCGAGGCTTTAGAAAAACATTAAAGACAATTGTTAGTGACAAGATGAAGAAAATTGCAATTCTTAACTAAGTAAGGTTTCATAATATCACATTTTGTTTACATCAAGATACTAGTAAACCAATACAGTTGTAATTTATTTATTTGAACTTGATAATTTTATAGTTGGGGAATTATAAAGGCATTCTTAGAAGGTTTGGAGATGAGCTCTGTAGAATGTCTCGTAAAAGGATGGATCCAGGTATGTTATATTCTTAATAATCTTTAGTGGATTAATAATCAATTACAGTATTCTCATGGGAAATGACTTAATTTAAAATTTAATTATAGCTGAATGGTGGAACAACTTTAGCGATGATGCTCCTAACCTTAAAGATCTTGCAAGAAAAATTCTGAGCCAAACAGCATCATCATCCGACTGTGAATGAAATTGGAGTACATTTAGCTTGATCCACACGAAAACTAGGAATTTCCTCAATATGGGGAAATTGGATAAGTTGGTTTTTGTCCATTATAATATGAGGTTGAGGGCAAAAAATCTCCAAAGAAGGGATAACCGAAAGTGTAATCCAATTTATATAGATTATATATTTGAAGAAGATAACCCATTAGAGGAATGGTTGGCTGAAAGAGAGGCTGTAGCTTTACCAAATACAGATTTCATAGATGAATGCATGTATGGTTCTGATGAAACTGAGCCCCCAAAATAGGAATCGGAACCCCCACCCCCACCTCCCATTTGCTGATCTACTACCACAAGGGAAAAGGGGAAAGGTGTGGCAGAGGGGCCTTCACAAGGCTCATAGTGTAAGGCAAAGTTGACACGTTCTAGTTTAGAACATGTTAAAAGGGCTAAGGATAAGTTGGGTTCGCGTGGTAGATCAACCCTCTTCAAAGCCAAACAACTTCTTAAAGATCCAATTCTCCAATACAAGAGAAAAACAAAAGGTAAGGGTTAGGTAAGCAAGTATTTAGCCACTCATCAAGAAGAAGAAGAAGAAGAACGCAATACATCATCTACAAGAAAAGTGGCTCACCACAAGGGGATCAAGGTTGTTATGCACAATGACCAGATGAGGGTGGTAATAATGAAGAATCTCAGGATAATATCACTATCCATGACATGGGTGGTGAACCTGAGTGTGCTGGTGGATAAGGAAGAGAGCGATCAAAACAATTTTATGAAGAACTACATCAACTAGCATCAAGTCCATATAAAAGATAGTAATATGGTGACTATGAGCAGTCATAATCTGATCCCTCAATTGGACAATATGGTGCGTACGGTGGTATTTTACATGGATATGGCAAGCAAGAGCAGTATGGAGTAATTATGATACTTATGCATCAGTTACCACCACCAACTCACTATCCTTATGATCATTAACAACGCAATCAAGGACAGGGATAATTGATACTTCAATTTTTAGTTGATACTCCATACTTGAGAGTTCGTTTGATTTTAATTGATTTTCATTTAATAGTTCATAATTCACATTATACTTCAATTTTCACAAATCACAATATAATGTTCGTCGTTGTATAAATAATTGAGGAATTATAAAGGTGCACTTGGAAGTTTTGGAGGGGCCCCTAAGGTTAGTGTTTAATTTTTTACAATTTTTGAGCATTTTAAATCAATTTTATACATTGTTTAAACTAAAAAAATGAAAAAAATAAAAAAGGGTCTCAGCCGAGTTGCCTCAGACTCGGCCAAGCCCAAGTTGGGCCCCGAGTCCGGGTCCTCAATCTATGGTAAAATCAAAACTAACTTCACTAAAATGTCCCTTTCTCTTCAGGGGACATTATATGGCTGGGCGACAGTGCATCTTTGAAATTTTAGTAATCTCTTCAGATATAGCCTTCAATTGCCTTCCTACATCAAGTCTTCTACTAACCGAAGGCTTTGATACCAGAATGAATGTTTGGATTTGAAGATATTCAGAAGTTATGGGAGAAAGGTTTGGAAGTTTAGGAAAATTTGTTGAGAAGAAAGGATAAAAGAAGATGAAAGAGATGGAATTAAGGCAGGTTTGAAAGTTTAGGAAAATTTGTTGAGAAGAAAGGATAAAAGAAGATGGAAGAGATGGAATTAGGGCTTCCAATATTGATGGTGTCACGACCTGGGATCCAAGGGCCTTCGAATTCCGCTTCATGACTCTGCATATTTAAATTTTCCACATGCGTAAGTCAAATAGTAAACAATATTTTTGGGCATAATTAATAGATCTTAATGTTCAATAGAAAAGTTCATTTAACACTTCAGTCTTACACAAAAGATGTAAATAATTGATATCAATGTAGAAGAATTTATTGGAATCAACTACTAACCTCGTTAAAGATATTAACTCAATGATTTGAATTAACATGAGGCTAAACCTCATATAAATCTCTCAATATTGCATGCCGAATCCTATAGCATCTTGATCGTCTACATCCGCATTCACAAAGTTACACCTGGTAGGCGCAATCCAAAAGCCAGTGGAAACTGAGTGATTAAATATCCTAATCCAATTGTATGCACATACATGTTAAACAACATTGCACATGGAAATATAAAGTTAACACTCATAATGGGCTCTTTCATTGTCAGGGCAAGGTGAATCAAGTCCGATCTAATGATGACCACCTAACCACTAGTTTGCCAGGCCTATAAACTCTTGCAACATAAGGATGCCAAATATAGCAGAAAGATGCATTCAAATTCTTCAGTCCACATAATGGTGTAACCAACAAGGGTCCAAAACATAGTTGTCAATTCCGTTTCAGTCATCATTTCGGTTTAGTCTCTAAGATGAAATATTTCGGTATTTGGGATTTTCAGCGAAACTTTTTGGAGTATCTTTTCAGAATAATAAAAATTAAAATATATATACATATATGTAAAGCAAATAAAAAACTAAAAATAAAATATAAATTAAGTATATTCCTTAATATGAATTTTAAGAAAAAAAATTTTAAAAAGTGAAAATTATGCGGCAAACCAAAATGGGCCAGAATAGACTAGAATGGGCAGCCAAAATTGGACAGAAATTGGCTGGAATTAACCGGAATGGCTAAAATGGACCAGTTTTGACCAAAATCCAAACCGAAAATTTTTAAACCCTATTTCGTTTTGGCCGAAGGACCGGAACAAAAAATTCCAACCATTTTGGCTGGAATGGAATGGAATTGACTACGATGGTCCAAAATCATCGGAGTGGTGCCAAATAATCAAGTTCTCCCAAACTTGATCTAAGTTTGTAATCTTCCATGGTCGGCCATCGTAGAGGGACAACTTCCTACACTATGCTAGCATTCTAGGTTGTCCTGAGGTTCCTTCCTAACCTAACTAAGTTATTTCAAATTTTCATCTTCTTGGGTGAATACATAATCTCTCAATTCGAACTGATCATTCTTATAACTTACAATGGGTTGGTTCTGCAAGCAGCCCCTTGCACGGGTTCTAGAGCTTATTTTGCCCCTAACCGAATCAGTGTTGGTATCTGGTTGTGTATGTTTAGTCCCAAAACTAGCCACTTATAGATTGAGATACTATTGTAACTCACAAAATAACATAACATAATCACATAGTTATCTCAAGGGATAACATAATTAATAGAGAGTGGATCAATTCTACAAAACTGAGAGTGGATCAATGCTACAAAACTATGTCATACTCAACATGTTACATGTGAAATCAAGTAGAACTGAATTTAATCATGAAAAAAGAAAGGAATCTACAAAATTCAACCGAAGTTAACCATGGGTAGAACCCATATCAAGGGTTTAGCAAGGCTCCAAGAACTCATATTTAGGGTTCGGCCACTAGGAAAACGTCACTGAGTCCATTTAACTTCACAAAACTGATAATCTAACTTCTTCACTATAATTGTTACAATCCTAGACTAAAATCCTCTTTGGTAAATCACAAGACAATTAATAAAACTCAATATTTCTAAGCAAAGGAAGATGTTTGCTGGAGTCAACCAAGGCCCAGCTCCTTGATGGGGTTCAGCCATGACTCAAAGCCTCAAACTCCTAGGATGGAGTTCGGCTAGGGGCCATAGCCATCTTTGGGTTTGGCTAAGGGTGGATCACAGTGTTGGTCTTGTTTGATCAACATAGGTTGATTGTATCCCTCCTTTCTAGCAAATTTGTTCCACTTTCTAATCAGTTCAAGTGAAAATCGGACCTTTGGAATCCTAGATCTACCAAAAATCATTATCTAGAATTGTCTGTACGAATAGATCGTGTATAATTACTCTCCTTGAATAGGAGAACTTGCTGATCCCTTCTTCTTCTTCTTGTTTCTTCTTACTTTTCTTCTAGTTCTCTTTGTCTAGGGCTAGGGTTTCTCGTACGAGTGGAAGAAATAAGGAAGAGACAGAATGGAAACTATGACAGTTTAGGGAACCCAAACAATGGAATGGAGTACTAGGTAGGTTTCACCTACCTATAAGTAGGCCTAGGGGAATGTGTGTCCACTCCAAATTCACTTGGGATTTGTGTGGACTCTCCAATTCTTCTTGGGATTTGTGCGCAAGCACAATTTTATTCCCTTTTTTGGTGAAAACTCATCATAGGTCCCATCTCTCATGCATGAGAGTAGATCCTATTAACTCTTATCTCCGTGGGTCCTACTAAGATGCATTAAAGCGTCAATCTTAAACCATTAATCTAATTAAAACACATATCTAGCCTAGTGGGGTCCCTACAAAAGGTTCCTCAGGTTAAGCCATTGGGTCCACTGGAAAATCCCTTTAAAACTCTTTATTTGAAACCAAATTAATCCAGTCCCACAGGTTTTCTACCCAAATCTATAACATATGGGTCAGGCCACTAGGGTCCCAACCTAGGGGTGTTACCCTCTCGAACAAATTTTACTTTCATTAATGGCATAACCCAATTCTCATGGAACACAGAGAATCTATCATTTAAATTATATAACTCAACTTCATGATTTATTATATTCATGATCATCATAATAATCACCCAAGTTAGTAATTCCTTAGTTAATCACAATATAGATTATATATTTGGAAAAAACCAATTATACCTATGTAAAATCGAGAAAATCAAGGAATTAAATAAATAAAAAATTAAATATCCAAATTCCTATCATGGGGGTTTTGGGGTTCTACAGATGATCACTGGGGTTCTACAACCATCTGTAAGTACTTATATTATTCAAACTTTTTCATAGTTTACATGGAATATTGATTTAATAATATAAATCAAATGTATAATTTATTTGATATTTTGTTATATTTTATAATATTTATGTTAATTCCTTTTTTTTCTTTTTGAGATGGGACTTTAAACTAGTCACCGAAATTCCAAATCAGCCAAAATGTTTCAATTTGGACGCCAAGCCAAAATAAGGTATAGAATGACATTTACAACTATGCGTTAGTGGTGGTGCTGGTCATGGGGTTTCATTGGGGACTTTAGTCCACTGTTGATGTGAATCTTTTCGGGACTTTAGTGCATCAATGATAGAAGAGTTGTCGGTGATGCTCTTTGTTGTGCTGGAAATCGTCAGTCTTAACCTATTTCCACATATAGTTAAAGGTGCTCTCAGGGTTAATTTACTACCACATTATCAATGATATAAAGTTGGCAATGCTCTATGTTGTGCAGGAAGTGGTTTGTCAGAACCTTTTTCCACCTATAGTTGATTGTGTTGGAGGAGTTGAAAGATCTTCTTAAAGAAGTGCAGGTGTCTTTTTTCCACACTTCAAGAGCTCCAAAGGAGGAAGTAGATGCCCTTTTAAGAGAGAGTACTATTGCAACATGTAACGCATTAGTACCTTTGCATGTGACTTGTGTCTCCTTCTTTGTTAGGGACAAAATCGCACCCATTGTTCTCTCTTCTTTTACTACTTTCTTTTCGATGATAAACTTTACCTTTAAAAATAAGAAGCAAGAAAAGAAATTTTATGAGTGTTAACTAGCCACTTGCAACATAAAGTTTATACCAGTAATCTAATTGCTCATGTAATCTAAGTGCTCATATTATGTAGGTCAGATCGTCGTCTTGTATACATCTATTATACCAGTACACGATCATGTGGAGTCCCTTCTAATGTACTTCCATTTCTTATTAATAAACTTACTGTTACCGTAAAAAAAAAAAGATGAAGAAAAAAATGTGAAAGTTTCACGATTTGGTCCATCACATGATATGAGAACCGATGATGCAAGGATAGTTTAAAATGGGCAACGTATTGTGTCGGATTGTATCTAATACTTCACTTCTTATGTGTAAAATCCGTGTCCCTACTGTGGGTATAGCGTGTCCTCACCATATCCATGCCATATCTAGGCATAATAGATGAGAACTGACAAATCTCTATAATTATATGCTTTTAATTTTTTCTTCATTGCATGTGATCTCTGAAACTTAATCTTTAGTTTCTTTTGCTAATGATTCTGTTATTTATCCATTTTTTTTACTGTTTTCAGCGTGCTAGCGATAAATCGTCTTCATCAAATCTAAATCGAGAAATGGGAACATTGGTATGTCACCACTAAAAATATTAGCTGGATGATAATTTTTACCACTGAAAATATTAGCTGGATGATAATTTTTCTTTTCATATAAATGAATATGAGAGTATGTTTATCTGATAACTAGATATTAATAATTGATGTTGATATTTGTTTTCTTTAACTAATTGAATATTACCTTTCTACAGTTTGTTTTCTTCACTGGCGGGATAGTATTTTTGACGCTCATTATAAATGGATCTACGACACAGTTTATCCTGCATTTCTTGAGTATGGATAAACTATCAGATGCAAAGGTAAGCTAATTTTATGTCTACATTGAGAAATCACGTGCGTAGAAATTCTTACTTCTGAATTGAAATGTTTCTATTTCTGTGACAAGTGAGCAGAATTTAAAGTAATATGAATTTCTATGGTACAAAATATTATCTTCTTGAAAAATGGAAATCTGAGTAATACTAAAGTTACTCTCAGATCCAATTGAAGCATTGTCACTTCACAGCCACTTGGCTATTCCAGGCTTACTAAAACCTTAAAGTGATTATAACGACCCAAGAATTTGGAGCTCTTTAGATTCTCAAGACATACTCAAATTTATAACAACACAACATAAATCAAATTTCAATGAGCGTAAAAGTCCAACAACATTCATATTCAATTATATTTAAATCATTAAATGTATTAGAAGTCCTAATAAAAGCTATTGAGTAAAAGCCAAGTCTCTAAAACAAGTGGAGAAATTATCTAAATGCTAGGCTAATCCCGTCTATGAATCTAATCATTGTTCCTCGCGCTATGGATCTGCCACGCATTCTAAAATCCACCGGCTGATCTTCGTCTTTCCCCGCA
Source organism: Sextonia rubra (assembly GCA_037013555.1). Classification (NCBI taxonomy): domain Eukaryota; kingdom Viridiplantae; phylum Streptophyta; class Magnoliopsida; order Laurales; family Lauraceae; genus Sextonia; species Sextonia rubra. The sequence goes on from JASUAD010000001.1 coordinate 64,628,518, forward strand.
ACCTCTACGAATGCATTTTTTTAAGTAGGGCGAACAACTGGTCAGTAAAACTGGTGAATAGAATAAGTAAACATTAAGGTATAACATATTTTCAATCATTCATATGAATATTTGTGTATATATTCAATAATGACGCTAAAAAAATATGTCTTAATCAATTTTTTCCTGAGTATTTTTCTACCGCAAGCATCAATTGGTTTCGATACCCCATACGAGTGTATCTACGTTTCTATCAACAACATGGCTTGTCATCCACCATGATTATTGAGCTTGTTCTGATACTCTCACACTGGAGTACCTACGTTTCTGTCAACAACATGGCCTGTCTTACCACCATGATTGTTGAACCTACTTCGCTCGACCAACGTCCACGATAGAAGTTCTATACTCAGTGCTAGCAGTTTATGTTACTCTATTTTAAACATCAATTTCAAGTTCAAATTCAATAAGCTTATTAGACATTCATCTCCTTCATAATAAGTAATATTATCCTACTATTTCCTTGGCCAATACCACATAACACTGGGTTAGCGCTCGCTTCCGCTCTGAATTGGAATTGGTAGCAAGTTGTGGTATTGCCCATATCTTATTGAGGAAAATAATTAAAAATTAACCACATGAATTCAGACATAAGTAATAAATTTAGATTGAATTATATTCCAATATATTTGAATATTCGGTAAAGAGGCTATTAATTTACCCCATGCACAAGGTTGCATAATGTGTGTGATTATTTCAATTAAAAGAATCAATGATTTTTATTAGTCATAATAATATTAATAACAATTATAAGTCCTTAAGGTAAGCATGAGTCAATTTCTAATGACCCTCTTTGCATGTTAATAAGGGAAGAAGTTTTTAAAGGAGCCAATTGAATTAATTTGTATAGACATGGGCTTTTCTAAAATTTCCATCAGTTTCTAAAGATGTTGACATTAATAAGAATCCAAATTCTGAAAACTCACTCTCGTCAGAACACCATTCGCCAAGCCTGTTAAATAGTGTTTAGATGGTGGACCCCATTGGTCCAATCCACATGGGACCACTACGCCTATGGTCGCCCAATAGTCCCCCACCAGATATGAGTCTTGATTTCTCATTAGGTGGGCCATGTGGGTCCACAACCAATGTCGACTATGGCATCTTCTATCATTTGGAGTTTTGGAAATTTCCCTGCCTAGATTGGATTTCTTTGGAAATTAATCTTCTTTGTTGTATAAATCACTAGTGGGAAGTCTACTAATCACAACAAACTTAATCTATCAAGTTCATGCATCTGAGTTGGGATTCATCATCATCATCATCATCATCATCAAAGCCTTATCCAAACTATGTTGGGGTCGGTTACATGAATTCTATTTCATCTGAGTTAGGATTACAAGTCTCAAATCATCATATAACTAGGTCATCAAGTTGCTTCTCACGTGCCAAGGTGTTTCAAGCTTTAGATTTGTGGGTCCAATTGGGTTGACCTCCACTATGACATGTCTATTAAGGTCGCCCAAGGGTCCCCTTTAAGATGTGGAGACTTGATCATTCATCAGGTGGGCCATGGGGACCCACAACTCAAGTCGACCCCAAGCACTTTTGACGGCCTGAAATTGGAAAACTCCAAATCGGGGCTGACTTTTTTTGCTAATCCTCTTCCTCTTTAAATCAAAAACTTTTATTAAGGAGGATACTTATCAAAGGAATTGATCTAACCAATTCCCAACACTTGAATCTTCCAAAACCCATGGCTGCCTGACGACATTCACTGCAACTGTAGTATAAAATACAATACAGTCCTCGGAAAAACCAGATACAATTAAGTTTCACCCATTCGAATTCTAAATCATTAAATTCAAATTGTTCTACTCACCTGGTATAGAAATTCGTTGCTCAAGCAGTAATCGGTCTCATGTTAGACATCCGTTATGCATCCTGCTATTGATATTCCTCGCCTCCTTCGCAATATTCTTCTTTTCCTAACAATTTCACAAATGAGATTAGTGATTCTCTCTCTTTCTCTCTCTCTCTCTATCGTTCAATGATGTGCAGGAAGAGAAGAGCCTGGTTTCTAATATATAGTAGTGCCTGGATGTCATGTACTAGGAGTCCTGTTTGGAACTACAAATGAGTCCTACTGGGAATGTATTCTTGAGAGAGAGTCCTGTTAGAAATTCTTAGTCTTCTAATGACTTTAATCTAGTCTACTTATAATTCTACCAAGAGTCCTAGTAGGGATATTACAGTGATAGATGCTACTTTATGTCAAATGGCTCAGTTTGAAATAAGACTCTATTTCCAATTTGCAACTTCATTGAAGTCTGACTGATTGGGAGAAAATAAAATGAAAGTAATGCCTTCTTACATGATCTTGTTATGAGTAATGAACTATTTCTTCTGATTAGTATACCTTACGATGTGATTTCTCTAATCTGTTTTATATATGTTTACTAGTGCTTAGATACATTTTTCACGTCATGAACTAAGTCTGATGTTGATGAATTTATGTGGTCCTTAACAAGGATGTGCTTAGCATCCTTGGTCTCTAGACTAATGGATTGGTGATCCAGACTGTGCCATATTCAGGTCAGACATCTGTTGTTCTCATTTTATTGAAAATAAAGTGGTTAATATTGGGTATCAGGATCTTGGCATCAGTGTCACTTCCAGTGCAAAGTCGACCCTTCTAAATCCCTTCTAAATCAAAATTTGATCTTGAAGCCATGAGTGGCATACCTATCAACAACACAACAAAGAAACTCATCTAAGTTGGGGCCCTAGATTTAATCAGTTTTAAGGTTTTACCTCAATACCTCTTAGGAAATCAATGAATAGAAAAAGAAAAAGAAAAGATGAAGAATGAGAAGGAATTTTAGGGGAGACCAAAAGAATGATCTACTCTATACATTAGGACGACCATTCTTATATCATTAAATCATTAAAGTTCTTGAAAATTACCAAATAGTCCCTTAAATTCCTGATATTTACACAGGTCCCTAGTATGATATTAATTATAAATATAAGCCCCATTATCTAACTTATAACCCCCCCTCAAGTTGGTGTATAGATGTTCATCTTGCCTAGCTTGGATGCAACATTCTACAACTTAGCTTTATTGACAGCCTTTGTGAGAAACTTTGGCTAACTGATCTTCAATGCACATGAATAAGCAACACATGCTCCTTTTCAATTTTTTCCCAGATGAAATGACAGTCGATTTCCACATGCTTTGCTTTTTCATGGTGGACAAGATTGTTGAGAAGTTTAATGGCTGAGATGCTATTAGAGTACAAAGTCATAGGGCTGCTTTGCCTGAAACCTTACTCTTCTAATAAGATCTGTAACCATAATAACTCACGACATCTATGAGCAACAACTCTATACTCGGCTTCTACACTAGACTTAGCAATGACAGCCTGTTTTTTCTTTTCCAGGAGACTAGATTTCCTCCAACCAATGTACAATACACTGTAGTTGACTTTCTATCTATTAATGATCCAACCCAATTAGCATCAATATTGACAAATTCACGATCACAAAAAGAGTTTGAATATACTCTTGAGAATGCAATAATTTTTTTGTGTCTTACTATGGAGATCATCCATCAATATATAGGTATTTACATGCCTTTAATCAAGGCTCTAAGAAAGGAAAAATAATCTAATTATATCAATCATTAATCTAAGTTAAGAAAACAACTAATTACAACAATTGTTATTCTAAGTAAGGAAAGCGTAAGGAAAACTACAGCTGTCTCAATATTGTCCCAAATCAATTCCAATCAATAGCATTGACCACTGATGGGCTTCAGGCCTTGGGCCTAGCATTGACCACTAATGGGCTTTGGGCCTTGAGCCTGTTTAACACCCCCCCTCAAATTGATGCGGGAGAATCAACAAGCATCAATTTGTCAACCAAGAACTGATGGCGGGGCCATGGAAGACCTTTGGTGAGAATATCGGCAAGTTGAAGTTCAGTGGAGACATGTGGAAGGCTGATGATAGCACGTTTAAGCTCATCACGTATGAAATGACAATCAACCTCAATGTGTTTAGTGCGTTCATGAAAAATCGGATTTTCAGTAATCCAAATTGCACTTGCATTATCCGCATAGAGGGGGGTAGCTCTGTCTGCTGGAAAACCAATGTCAGAGAGCAAACCACAGAGCCAAAGAATTTCGGAGCATGCAGCAGACATGGCTCGGTACTCGGCCTCGGTAGATGATTTGGAAACTTTGTCATGTTTTTTGCATTTCCAAGAAATGAGACTATCGCCCAAAAACATGCACCATCCTGTCGTTGATCGGCGAGTATCCGGACAGCCAACCCAATCAGCATCTGAATAAGCTGTGAGAGATAGAGGATTGCTGGATGGAAAAAACAACCCACGAGTCGGTGTGCGAATAAGGTACCGAATGATGCGGCGAACAGCAGCTAGATGAAGGTGACGAATAGCAGTCATGAACTAACTCATCAGGTTGACCGCATAAGAGATATCAGGTCAAGTGATCGTGAGGTAAATCATCCTGCCAACCAACTGGTGATAAGCAGTAGGATCGGAAAGAAGATCACCTCCCTCGCGACTGAGTTTGACTTCAGTTCGACCGGCGTATCTACAGGAGCAAAAGCAGTAAGACCAGCCAAGGCAATGAGATCAACAGTGTATTTGTGCTGATTGAGAACGATGCCTTTAGTTGATTGATGAACTTCAAGACCGAGGAAATAGTGGAGAGGGCCGACATCCTTCATTTGAAATGTCTCACGAAGAGACGCTTGGAGCTTCTGAATCATTTTGGCATTAGGACCGGTAATGACGATGTCATCAACATAGACAAGAAGTATAGTGATCCCTGATGGAGCATGATGTAAAAACATAGAAGGATCATATGGGCTTGGATGAAAATCCAAGCGTAGAAGAGCAGCTTGAAATTTCTCAAACCATGCGCGAGGAGCTTGTTTCAGACCATAGAGGGAGCGTCGAAATTTGGCAACCATACCGGTCCCCGATGAGCATCCCTGAGGCAATTGCATATAAACATCTTCTTTGAAATCACCATGGAGAAACGCATTTGTGACATCCATCTGATAAAGAGGCCAAGATTGAGAAGCAGCAACAGCAAGAATAGTGTGGACGGTGGTCATTTTGGCAACCGGAGCAAAGGTCTCATCATAATCAATGCCATATTCCTGCCGATTTTCAAGAGCAACGAGACGCACCTTATAGCGATCTAAAGAGCCATCAGACTTTAACTTGAGAGAAAAAACCCACTTATAGCCAATAGGTTTGACACCGACAGGAGATGGTACAATATCCCACGTATAATTTTGTGCCAACGCATCCAATTCATCTTGCATAGCCTTGTTCCAACACGGGTCCTGCACAGCCTGAGAATAGGATTGTGGAATGGAAGAAGAAGACAAAGTGGCCATTAAGGAAGTATGTGAGAACCCATAACGGGCTGGCGGTACCGAAATCCGAGTGGAGCGACGTAGTGAAGGAAGTCCGGATGGATCAACCGCCAGTGTTGGACCGGATGCCGGAGGAAGAGCAGAAGGGGGATCCCTGGTAGGCACAGTGCTGTTCCGTTGGTGATACACAAAGTTAGGATTAAAACGAACAACTGACGGGTCGTCAGAAAAACCAGGTAATGACACAAAAGAGGAGTCAGGAGGATCAATGTGTTTTTGAAAAAAATACTGATTGTCAAAGAAAACGACATTCCTAGAGGTACGGAGACGACGAATGTAAGGATCATAGCAAATGAACCCTTTCTGAAAGGGTGCATAACCTAAAAACACACACTGAGCTGATTGTGCTGTGAGTTTTGTCCTCTCAGAAGGAGGCAGGTGCACAAAACAAATGGAGCCAAAAACATGAAGATCATCATAAGATGGAGCAGTTTTGTATAAATGGTAATATGGGCTTTGATTCTGAATGGAGGTGGATGGCATACGATTGATTAGATGAGCTGCTGTAGCCAGTGCCTCAACCCAAAAACGAGTAGGAACCGATGATTCCAGAAGAAGGGAACGAGTGACATCAAGGAGATGTCTATTTTTTCTTTCAGCGATTCCATTCTACTGGGGAGTATAAGGACAAGATCTTTGAGAAATAATGCTTTGTTTTGCAAAAACTGCTGAAACTTAGAAGACATATATTCCCTGCCTGAATCAGATCGCAAGATTTTAATGCAGGTGGAAAATTGATTTTCAACATAAGCAAGAAATATTTTAAAAACATTAAAAACATCAGATTTTGAATGCAAAAAATAGACCCATGTGAACCGACTGAAATCATCAATAAAGGTCACAAAATATTTATAGTGAGCGTGGGAAAGAGCTGGGGCAATTCCCCAGACATCACTATGAACTAACTCAAAACACTGAGAAGTGTGTGAAGTGGAATGAGGAAACGGAAGAGTTTTGCTCTTTCCCATTTTACAAGTAGCACAATCAAAAGGCACACAAGAAGATAAACAAAGAGATTTATTTAATAAACCAGAATTTAACATAAGGGACAAGACCTTGGAATTAGGATGTCCAAGTCTATTATGCCACAATTGGCAATTATCTCTAATAGAAAAACAAAACACATTATTGGCAAATTGATTCCTAGAAATTTGAGAAAGATCCAGCGGAAACAAGCGTCCACACTTAGGCCCCCTCGCGATCTCCTTCCCAGACATCTGGTCCTGCACAACACACCCAGAAGAAGAAAAAGAAACGTTACAATTATTTTCAACAAGTTGTCCAACTGATAATAGATTGGAAGTTAAATTAGGATAGAGGTAAACATTTCTCAATGGGATGGGACCGGGTATATCTCCGATAGCAGTAATGGAAACATGACCGCTGTCAGCAGTTTGTATTTGAAGATGGCCATTGTAACTTGTCATATTAGAGAAAGGGGTGTGGGAATACGTCATATGATTAGATGCCCCAGAATCAATGAACTAAGTAGAAGATGAAGGTGACTTACCGGAGAGACCAAAGGCAGAGAGGGCATTGATAATCATTTGTTGAACCAATTCAGGAGTGAGAGATGAGGAGGGCCCAGGCTGTGGGGGTGCAGATGTAGGAACAGGCATAACCGAGGAAGCCACATATGCGTGTGTAGTCTGAGACTGTGAATTCTGATACTGCGGAGCCGGATATTGTGGAGTCTGATACTGTGTTGACGGACGTGGTGGACGGCGGCGACATTCAAAGATGATATGGCCTGACTTTTTACAGTAACTACAGACTTTCTGTTTACATTGAGATGCAAGATGCCCAAATTTCTGACAACTGTAGCATTGGGTTGTGCTCAAGTCTCGAGGCGGTGGTTGAGAAGTTTTATTGGCCGAGAACGCGACTGAATAGGTTGTAGTCTTTTGTTGAGCAATATGAGCCGAGGTCGTAAGGCGTTGTTCCTCTCGTAAGAGTTCATTTAAGCAGACATCCAATGAAGGTAAGGGCATCCGATTCATTAGGGCAAAGCGGACACTGTCATATTCATTACGCAGTTTCATCAAAAATTGATTTCGTTGACTAGAAGCCTGAAGGTCTTGGATTACTGTCAACACATTGTCAGCTACATCCGCATACTTAATACTACCGTATTCCGACCACAGTATACGGAATCCAGAATAATAATCTTGTACTGACAAAGTCCCTTGTGTATATTCAACAATTGCACATTCAAGATGGAATTGACGTGCAGAGTTATCTTGATGATATACTTTTTTCAAATAGCCCCACATGGAAATAGAAATAGAGTAAGGCTTGAGATTCATTATCAAATGGGGCTCAATGGATCCCAAAATCCAGGATTTGATTTTGGCATCTTTAGTATGCCAAGAAGAGATCTTTTTCTCATCCTCAGTGGGTTTAGGTTCCGTGCCAGAAACAAATCCCCACAATTCCTTGGCTTCGAGGTATGTTTGAAATTGGAAAGACTAGGCAGGGTAATTCTTTCCCATAAATTTAATCAACGTGACCTCAGATTTTTCCATAGCAATCGAAATTGGAATCAAATCGTTCTGAAGAGAAAAAAAATGAGCCACAAACAAAAGAAACTATGTAGGATGTCTTCCCTGTGTGTAGGAACCAGAATCCAACCAAGCAGAGAGAGAGAAAACACAAAACAGCAAAAAAAACTGTTAAAAAAACAGTCCAGACGAACTGGATAGTGGCTGTTGTTCCACTACGTGGGCCCCACTTAAGGATCTGGCCTCAGATCAAACAACAGATCTATGATATCCCTCTATTCTGGCTTCTACTGAACCAAGTTTTAACTGATTCTATTAAGTATCCAATATTCTGGACAGTCCTGATGAAAACAATATAAATTTCTGGTAAATCTTGAGAATGAGTAAAATACCAACCTTGAGTCTCTGAAAAATTCTTGAAAAATCACTAATATCCTTAGAAATATGAGGTGACCATGAGTGGGTGATTTCTGAAATTGATCTGATCGATCAACAGTGAGCCACTAACAGAATATCTTTGACGCAGGAAGAAGGTATCGCTGGCACTGTGTTGCTGGAAACTTCTTGAAAATAGATCCTGAATCTATTTGTTGCACGAGAGAGACTTATTCTCGCTATCCTTATTCCCTCAAGGTTTTGGAAGATGTCTAAGATCAAGACTGCCTTGATCCTTGCTCTGATACCATGATAAATTCACGATCACAAAAAGAGTTTGAATATACTCTTGAGAATGCAATAATTTTTGTGTGTCTTACTATGGAGATCATCCATCAATATTTAGGTATTTACATGCCTTTAATCAAGGCTCTAAGAAAGGAAAAACAATTTAATTATATCAATCACTAATCTAAGTTAAGAAAACAACTAATTACAACAATTGTTATTCTAAGTAAGGAAAGCGTAAGGAAAACTACAGCTGTCTCAATATTGTTCCAAATCAATTCCAATCAATAGCATTGACCACTGATGGTACAACTGTCTCAATATTATCCCAAATCAATTCCAATCAATAGCATTGACCACTGATGGGCTTTGGGCCTTGAGCCTGTTTAACAAATATATGCCACAACCTTGTCATGCCTAGGAGACATGTATTGGATTCCTTGATCTGGTGCCCTTTTTAACTATCCAACAATCCTGTGTACTGCAGCAAGATGATTAGTCCTCAGATCATGCATAAATTGACTAACCAGGTTGACAACATAAGAAATGTTATGTCTAGTTTTTGTCAGAGAAATCAGTCTCCCCACCAACCATTGACACATTCTCTGATCATGAAGTTGCTCTCCGCTTCTGATGTAATGCCCGAGATTCTACTCTATTGGAGTATCTGCTGGCTTAGCACCTAGCTTCTGTAAGGAGATCAAGGGTGTCTTTTCATTGTGGAATAACAATTCTAGTATTTTTTTTTTGATCAGCAACAATTGTAGTATTTGATCATGCGACTTCAATCCCTAGGAAATATTTTAATAGACCTAGGTCCTTGATCTCAAACTCCTATTTCAAAAAAAGCTTTCAGCCGAGAGGTTTCCTCACCATCACTTCTTGTGACAACTTTGTCATCAACATACACTATAAGTATAACCACCTTCATATGCGTTTGTTTCACAAAGACCGTGTGATCCATATAACACCATCAAAAATCAGAACCCATACTTAATTACAACCCTACTAAACCTTTCAAACCAGGTTTGAGGGGACTGTTTAAGTCCATACCATGACAGTTTTAGAGAATGAACTTTGTCTTCTTGTCCCTTGACAACAAATCCGGGTTTAAGATCTATATACACCTCTCCCTTTAAATCCCCATGGGGGAATGCATTTTTCACATCTAGTTGATACAACGGCTTGTCAAAGTTTGATGCTAGGGATAATAGTACCAAAATAGAAGTCAATATAGCAATGGGTGAAAAGGTTTCAAAGTAATCAATCCCATATGATTGGGTAAATCCCTTTGCTATAGTCTTCTTTATATCTACTAATTGTACTGTCTGATTATTCTTTAAAGCAAACACCCATTTACACCATATGATTGGGTAAATCCCTTAGCTGCAATACGTTTTCCTTCTAGAAGAGTAGTTAACTTCCAAGTATGATTCTTTTCCAAAGCATTCATTTCCTCCACCATTGCTTCTCTTCACTTGGGATAAGTCAACGCCTCTGACACATGCTTGGGTATACATTAGGAGGCCAGGTTAGAAATAAAAGTATGATATACAGGTGACAAATGATTATATGCAACAACATTATGAATAGAATGATGCGTAACATAGGATCTAGTCAATGGGGGACCTTGGATTTTAGTTTAGGTGGGGCGATGATGATCTATTAAGAAAATTCAGTCATTCATGTATTCAATCGGGCAGTGGGCCCCACTCCTATTATTATAAAATTGAAGCATAGATCCACCAAGTGTATGGAATTTTCTTGAACGGTCCAAATTATCTCTAAGTGGGCCCCATGATAGAGTTCTAGATTAGCTCATTCCTAGCATAGTTAATCACATTTCCATCATGTGCTCAATCAAATGATGGAACCCACCTCTATTGAAATAAAATTCTAAGTAATCTTATTAGAGTGGTTAACATTCATTTTTAACGGTTTGAATTATTATTTTGTGGGTCCCATGATGGATTCCCAGAGACCTATCCCATAAGTTAACATAAAATAGTTTTAAGAGAGAATCGGACTTGTCCTTGTTCCCCAGTTTTAGAAAAGATTCCAATCCCCATTTTATCATTTTTTTCCTTCTTCTTTTTGTTTCTTCTTTACTTTTTCTTTTTCTTTCTTCCTCTTGCTCTTTCTTCTCATGGTCTTCCCATTTCTTCTTCTTCTCTTTTCATTGTTTTCTCATTCTCCCCTTTCTTTCTCTCCCCTCATTCTCTCTCTCTTTTCTCCTTCATTTCTCTCTCTCTCTCTCTACATCAAGGGTGGGGCAAAATCCATTTTGAAGGTGGTGCATCGACTACACTGCAATAGCCCATTATAGGAATTTCCCAAGTTTGATCAGGTGTGACCTCACCCACATGACATCATGTGGGTCTGCTCCTGGATCTAGTTCCTTTGAGTAGGGCAACATGAATATCTAAGTCAAGGAGATACCTTTATGAGGAACAACTTCAGATGAAGAGGTAGCAAAAGGGTCCAGATATGGATTCAGAGCATCAGATGATGGTATAGAGGAGAGCAATGGTCTATTTTCCTTTTTCTTCCTTGAATATACTTGCAGTGGTTTTGGAGCTTCTTTGTTACCTCTCCTTTTTCTGGAGTGAAGGACTTTGCACATTCTTCATTGGGTGTTCCTTCTTGATACAACAGGGAGGCATAAATTCAACTAGAGGTACAACCTTCTTTTCACTTCCTTCAGGTAGTAATTCCTTAGTTTTGGAGTGGACAAAAGGAATATGTTCATGAAAGCTGACATCCATTATCACAAACAGACTACTTTTACTCCTAGAAACATAGCACTTGTATCCCTTTTGTGAACTAGGATATTCAATAAATATGCATTTGAGAACCTTTGGATCCAATTTTTCTTATTGATGCTTCGGACTATGAAGAAAGCGTGTACATCCAAACACTTTTGAAAGCGTGTACATCCAAACACTTTTGTTGGAACCTAGAACAACGCTGTACTGAGACAGAGACACAACAGCTCCATGGGACTTTCTTGTCCCAGTATCTTGGATGGCATTTTATTTATTATCCTACCATTAGAACTCCATCTGACCAAGAAGTCTTTGGAACATTCATCTAAAAAAGAAGAGCCCTAGTAAACTCCAACAAGTGTCTATTCTTACATTCTGCAACACCATTCTACTCTGGTGTACATGCACATGAGGTCTGTGATTCAATCTCATTTGTAGGAAAGTTACTGTGAAAATCGTTGGAGGTGTACTCTCATCCGTTATCGAATCAATATGCCTAAATGCTTCTGTCAAACTTAATGTCAATCATTTATGATATGGTTTAAAAGCATATGAGACCTTATTCTTTGATTTTAAAAGATACACCTAAGTCACCTAGTTCCATGATCAATAAAGTCACAAAATACCAATGGCCATAAATAGATGTAACAGGAGCATACTAAATATCAGAATGAAAAAGATCCAAGTAGACAGGTACTTCTTTTAGTAATATTAATAGAGTACACTGATCTTTTATTCTTAGCAAATTGACAATTTTACTTGACATTGCAGTGGCGCATGACCAAGACAACCATGTCATACAGACACTTGATTCCCATCAACAAATTCAGTTTGTAATACTTTTTACTCTAATTGCTTCAAGTCCAAGGTATAAAGACCATTACTCTCTTTTCTACCATCAATCTTCTGCCCCATCCACGGATCTTGAAAAGCATAGTAAGTGGGATAAACAATTAAGACTCTTGGACAATTCACTAACAAACAGAAGATTGAATGAAAAACTAGGAACATGAAGAACTGATGATAAGGATAGGCTAGGTAAGATGCGGACAGCTCCTTTTCCAGGTACGTGGGTATAGGAACCATTAGTAATTCTCACCCTCCCATCAATAGCATTAGTGTAGGCCAAAAGTGCAGAACATATACTTATTACATAGTTTGTGGCCCCCAAATCAATCACCCAAGTAGAAGAAGTCAAAGAGGAGGCAAAAGTAGTAGGATTATGGGAAGAAGCCATACCAACTGAAGAATCCTGAGTCGCACCCTGTAATGTGGTCAATCTTTGACGAAGAATTATGAGCTCATCGTTTCAATTCTGGGTGTCGACTTTAAAACTTGTCTCCTGTTCATTAGAACCACTAGGGTGTTCCACCTTTGCTGATATTGCAGATGTAATTCCTGGCTTAGCATGCAATCCCCAGCAATTTTCCTGAGTATGTCTATATCTTCCACAATTAGTGCAGAAAGGTTTGTCACGATTAGGGTTGGGTTGTCCACTATAACCTCCTCCATTTCCACCCATACATCCATCTCCATGGTTATTTCCATGACCACGTCCTCTAGCACCATTATAACTGCCATATCCTGTATTTTGCATTATACTAGCAACATTATTGTTAACAAGAGTAGATCTCTCCGGTACTATATCAGATTTGGGATTCAAAACCAGCCAAGGACTCTCCTGTCCTTGTAGCAAAGTAAAAACTGTAGCAATGGGAGGCAACAGATCCTGACTTGTTACTTGTGTGCGCATAAGTTCGTACTCTGGGTTAATACCACCCAAGTGTTCAAATATATGTTGGTCTTCCAATAGCTTTGCCTGCTTCTTAGCACAACAAGGTTCAAGGCTCATGTAAGACTTCAACTTTATCCACAATGCCCGAAATCGGGAATAATACTCTCCAATTGAGAGAGCTCTTTGTTTAAAACCAGCAATGTCCTTTTTCAATTCTAGTTTCCTGGCATTTTTTCTCTTTTGGGCATAAACTGCCTCATTCGATTCCCAGAGTTCTTTTGTAGTCTCAGAATATTTAAAAATCTTGGCAAGTCCTTCCTTCATCGAATTAAGGATCCAGTTCATTATCAACCTATTTTCTGAGACCCAATCTAAATATTTAGTAACTTCTTTTGCAGGGACCTTGATAATCTTGTCAATATAGCTGAGTGTTTTTCACCCTCCAATGGCCATTCTGGCTGAACAAGCCCAATCCTTATAATTAGAACCATTGAAAAGACTCAGTGTTATCCTTGTGTTTGGATTAACAATATGAGGGAGAAGTTGTTGACTAGTTCCCATGGAACTTTCACCCCTGGACTCCATTGAGATTGAAGTCTCATTTAACCTTGACTTTTATTACTCCCACTGGGATGGAAAGGGAAACAAATCTATCAATAAGGATGATTGTTACCTGTTCAAACAACCCACCAATAGAATGCCTGTCATCACACACCAGAACATACAACGAAGATGCCCTCTTGACTTGAAACCTTATCTACTGCACCCATATACACTAAAGAAGATCTTAGCCACACTTAGAAGCCACCAGAACCCACCCTACAGCACTTGGAAGAACACCAGCAAAGACAACTAAGCCAGAAGTTCACCAAACAGGGTCACCAGAACCACAAACGACTACTCCTGATTGCTTGCAACACAACCTTTCACCAAACAAAACCATTGACAGATCTTTTCTCAGAGAAAACTACAAAAAAATTATCTCTGTTGAATCTTCTTACCCTTGTCCAGTCTTCAAATATGCATCAGAACTGAGCCTGGATGCACCAACCCACTGCCAAACACCAACTGCTCACAGACATAGCCAGCTGAACCTATATTTGTGTTCGGCTGGGGTTGAATCACTCCAAAACGGCGACAAACAGCAGATCTAGACCACTAGATCTCTTCATATGCAAGTCTCCTTTTTTATTCAAAGCTCTGATACCATGTTGGGGCCCAAGATTTAATTAGATCTAGGGTTTTACCTCAATACCTCTTAGGAAACTAATGAATAGAAAAAGAAGAAAAAGATGGAGAACGAGAATTAACTTTAGGGGGGAACAAAAGAATGATCTCTCTATACATTAGGATGATCATTCTTATATCATTAAATCATAGTTTATGAAAATTACGAAATAGTCCCTCAAATTCCTGATATTGACATAAATTTCCGTAGTAGGATATAAATTATAAATATAAGCCCCATTATCTAACTGATAACAATCGAGATGTAGATTTTCATTGTTTGAATGTAATACATTGCTGTTTTTTGACATTGAGGCCTAAATTGTTTGATGCTATATTCTCTATTGTGATATACACTTACTCTTTTATATCTTTTCTATGTCAACTTCTGCTTACCAACATATTTAAACTTGATTTCATCGGAAATATGAGCACTTCTAGTCTTGTGTACATGTGCTTACTTTTTGTAAACCTATCTTAAATAGGTTGAAAATCTAATGCAAGGAAGAAAAGAACTTGGAAGAAAGGTCGTATCTCCAATGGGGCGATTGACAGCATTTTATAAGATATAAATGGCCCAATCTGAGGCTGAGATTACAATCAATTACAATCTAATATGGCCTAAGAATAAAGAATAAAAGATCCAATGGCTACAAAATTGGTTTGTACACAGTCATTCCTTATACACAGTGTTTGACTACTATCTTTACAAAATCCAACATTATTGTTATGTTTTGGGCCCTTGTTATGTTTTGGGCTTGATGTGGGCCTTCTCTTGATAGGCCTGGTTTCTACACTCACTCACTTTCAAATTGATGCAAGTTGGAACAGAGCAACAATTTGGAACAAAGATAGTTGTTGCGATCACAAGGAAGTGCTTTGGTGAAGCCATCGGCTAATTGATCATGAGAGGAGACATGAAGCAAATGGATGATATCAGTGACAACTTGTTGCTGAATGAAGTGAAAATCAATGTCAATATACTTAGTCCGTTCATGAAGGACGGTATTCTTGGCAATCCGAATGGCGCTAGTATTGTCCGTATAAAGCGGAGTTGGATTGAGAGGAAATGTACCAAATTCCCGAAGTAATCGACGAAGACATACAATTTCATTGCTTGCTGAAGACATAGATCGATCCTCAGCCTTGGCGGACGATTTGAAAGGAGTAGGTTGTTTCTTGCATTTCCATGAAGTTTCTAAAAAACATGCACCAGCTTATAGTGGAACGGCGGGTCTCTGGACAACCAGCCTAGTCAGCATCAACATAGGCTTATAACTTTAATGAATTGGTGGAAGAGTAGAATATACCACGATTGAGAGTGCTTTTTATATACTATAGGATGCGATATAATACATGTAGATGTGGTTTATGAATATTGCTGACGAACTAACTGACTATGTGTATAGCATGAGATATATCTAGCCAAGCCATTATAAGGTAAAGCAGGCTCCCTACGAGACGGCGAAAGAGGGTTGTATCCTCTGCGGGATTTCTGTCATCTTTTTCAATTTTGACATTGAGCTAGTGAGGTGTGCCAAATGGCTTTGCATTTTCAAGACGAGCTGATTTAACTAAATCCGTAGCATATTTTGATTAACGCACATTATGACATCTTAGAGTCCCACATCGACTATAGAGAGGAAAGTGATTGGGCTTAAATATAGAGCTTACACCCTTACCTTGCATGAGGCGTTGTGCCTAGGAACTAATCTTGATGTGGTCTTGCTTGCTTGCCCAGTGATAAACAAAACCTTCACTGTGCACCTGATGAAAGTGACAGTTTGGTAGGACAATATCATGCTTAGGGCCTTTCCAAGATGAAGCCTTTTGGTGGGTTGAGGCCACTAGAAGCAAAACCGTGAGGCCCATTGGCCAAAGCGGACAATATTATGCATGCATATGGGGTGAGGAGTTACAAATGGTATCAGAGCCAAGTTATTGTGACGTCCTAGAGTCCCACATCGACTATAGAGAGGGAAGTGATTGGGTTTAAATATAGAGTTTATAACCCATACGCATGACGCATGCATGATATTATCCGCTTTGGTTCATGGGCCTTTCGATTTTGCTTCTGGTGAGCCTCAACCCACCAAAAGGCCTCATCTTAGGAAGGCCCAAAGCATGATATTGTCCTACTCAACTGTCACTTTTATCAGGGTGCACATTGGAGATTTTATTTGTCATTGGGCAAGCAAGCAAAACCAAATCAAGACAAGTTCCCAGACATAAAGCCTCATGCAAGGTATGGGTAAGGTCTATATTTAAATCCAATCACTTTCTTCTCTATAATTGATGTAAGAGTCCAAGACGTCACACACATGGATGCCTTCCATCATTCTTGAGATTTCCAAGCCAAGGAAGTAAGTTAACTACCCAAGATCTTTCATTTTAAAGGATCGCATAAGATAAGTCTTGAGTTTAGATATTCCATTCACACCATGTCCACTTATAATCATACCATCCACATATATCAGTAGAATAATACAGCCACAAGAGGTACGTTTGAAGAATAAAGAGCTATCATTTTTGGTAGAATTTTGCTTACAGAATAGTTTATGGGAATTTCTCGAGCCAAGCGCGAGGGCCTTGTTTGAGACCATATAGTGATTTCTTCAATTTACAGACATGCTTTGGAGGACAGGAATATCCCAGTGGTCTCATCTATACTGTTTCTTGAAGGTGCCCATGTAAGAAGGCGTTCTTTATGTCCATTTGCCGAAGTGGCCAATTTCGAATAGCAGTAATACCGAGCAAACAACGTACAATTGTCATTTTTGCAACCAGTGCAAAGGCTTCCTCATAATCAATCCCATACTCTTTCTTGTATCCTTGTGCAACAAATAGTGCTTTATACCTATCTAGGCTCCTATCAGAATGAACTTTGAGAGTATAAACCAATTTATTGCCAATAATAGAAGCATCCGGTAGAGTGGGGACAAGATCTCATGTAGAATTAGATTCAAGAGCTTATTATTCTTCATTCATTGAATTGCACCAACAGGGTATTTTTGAGGCTTGTGAATAGGAAGTAGGAACTAGAATAGGGTCTGACGATGTGAGAAGGGCAAGAAAACCATTTTTGTCAGGGGGTATAAAAATATGACTAGAGTGTCGTAATTTTGGAGGAGAGGAAGAAGTTATACCTAAGGAAGCAAAAGCCGAAAATATGGGTGGATCGGGTGGAGAAGCAGCTGGTGGTGTTATTTTTGGATGCCATGCATAGATTTGTGGAATGAGTGGTGGTAGAAGCAAGGAGTTTGGGATTTTTGGAAGTATGAGACCTGCACAAGATGATTTTCTGAGCGAAGAGAGTAGAAGGGGTTATGTTCTAAGAACACAACATTGCATGATATGCAAAGTCTCTTTTCTTTTGAATCATAGCGTAGGAATCCTTTGGTCATCACTATATTCCAAAAACATGTATTTTGTAGCTTGAGGAGAAAGTTTGTTTCTTTCAATGGCAGGAAGACGAACAAAACAATGGCAACCAAAAATCCTTAGGGTGTGTTTGTTAATCTCATTTCAAAGTAAAATTAAAGTCATCTTTCATTTTAAGACACAATAACCTAAAAGAGTCAAATCAAAATATCACATTTCAAAAAAATTCTTTTACCTTTTTACACCAAAAGGTCACAAAGCTACTTTTTCATATCACTAACTAACCAAA